>SRSE01000613.1:7953607-9206476 GCA_005024645.1 Planiliza haematocheilus
AGACACTAGTTTGTGAACATAGTCTGGCAATAAAATTGTAAAATTCTGATTGTCAAAACATTGATTTAAAATCTTTTCTGTTAGGTTCAAGTATTTCCCCGTAACATTAAAGCTCTTTATTTGGTGCAGTATTGAGCAACCTGTTCCTGGGAGAGCCAGTTCTGATGATATACTGCATAACCTTTTTAGGGTCTAATGGGTCTACCAAGACAGTCTCCTACAAGTTGGACATGTCCAGGAAACATCCAGTTATTGAAAGGTGCTCATGAGACATCCTAATCAGGTGCCCCGTTTCACCTCCACTGGCTCCCACTGGACGTCTGAGCTCCTTTTCCCGCTCTGAGGGTGAGCCCGGCCGTCCTACATTCGTATCTGCGATACCCAGAGCTCACGACCCAAGGTGAGGGTTGAAATGTAGCTCGACGAGCGAATTGAAAGCTTTGCCTTCGGGCTCAGCTCCCTCTTCGCTGGAACTGTTTCGCACGATGCTCACAGTACTGCCGATGGTGCACCAGTTCACCATGTCAGTGCAATTTAATCTTCCCCATGAAAAAGAGATACTCAAACAGCTTTTCATTGAAGGCGTTAAGGACATGTAAATATTCACGACAAAACAAATGAATAACTAAATTCTTCAGGTATCGTTCATTGGCAGTTATACTCCATGGAGGTTTCAAATTTGTTAAACTTATCTAGTGCTCAAAACAAAGCTTTAGTTGTGTAATGCTTCATTGTGAATGACCTGTCAGTTGCTTGGTTTGCCTGTCTTGACTATGAACCCCCAGACAAGGAAGCAAAACGTTTTTTTTTTTTAGAATGCTAAAAAGGTTTTGACTTTTTTTTGACTTCTGCTCCAAATGACACATTTTCATTCAGTTGAGCAGGTGCCATATCTGACTCCGTTCGCCTCACTACATCCACTTCAAACCCGTCAGACAGCTGAGGGAAATAGGAATACCTCAATGAATGAAAGCCAAACTCAGCAATGGCAAGGTCCAACTTCAGGCACCATCAATGGCAACTTTGTAGCCTAATTGGCACAGCTACGGGTGCTCAGTTACTGTACAAGGTGCTATATCAGTGTGCAAGGCTAGGTACAAAAATAAACTGCAACACTTAAAAAGGAGCAGGAAATGATACAGTAACCTGAGAGAGTTGAAGTGGTTAGTGCTCAGGTATGAGCCCACGCAGTCTCAGAACCACAGTTGAGGTGATGGCAATATATTTTTAACCTTAAAAGATATACAATAAATAATCTTTATCTCAATTAAATGTTTTTTTATCTGTCACATAAATACGGCGCACAGTTCATCAGTGTTAACTACGGCTGTGATGGGACTTGAAGCTGAATAAAAGATGGACCTCTGGATGGATTTCGTAAACCACAATAAGCTCTGAGTTGCAATATCCATTCTGAATCAAACTTAAATAAATGTATTCATTTTATGTTCAAAATAAAAACTGGCAATACACAACAGATTCAGTCTGCTAGATATGCTATTTGTTAATTACAAGAAGAGGTAATTTGAAAGGGCTGATTGCTAAATTTGTATTATCTTCTTTATTATTATTATTACGAAACGGAAAATCTCTGACCTTAAAGGGAAACTGTCTGTGTAGGTTCTCAGTCATCCAGGTCATGGTAATCCAAAAAAGGTTTCAAAAAGGCAACTGGACTTGTAGATTTTGGAGAAGACGTTTCACCACTCATCCGAGTAGCTTCTTCAGTTCTGAGGGACTGGTGGGAAGTCTGAGGTTTAAATAGGAACTCTTCCTGAGAAACATTGCTTGTTATGCTAATAACCCGAAACTGGTGCAGCTATTCCCACTAACGACCGGGTACTTACCTTTTGTGAGGGGGGGACTGTTTTGGTCCTGTTTTGGTCTTACCTATGAATGGTTCTCCAACGACTCTTGTCCGTCTGGGGCTCCAGTGTCAAGGTGTGAAGGAGACTGAAACTTCTTGGGGACAGAAGTTAGCACTGTATTGTAAATAGATGGCAAATTGAATCTCAGTCCACCTCCTCTGTTTAGTGAAGGTTTTTCCAGTCTGACATAGATGGCTTCCTTAACTCCTCTTTCAAACCATCTGTCTTCTCTGGCTAAGATTTGGACGTTGTTATCCTCAAAAGAGTGTCCTTTGTCCTTCAAGTGTAGGTGGACTGCTGAATCGTTACCTGATGAGCTGGCTCTCCTGTGCTGGTACATGCGTTTGTGGATAGGTTGTTTAGTTTCCCCAATGTATAGGTCTGTACACTCCTCACTGCACTGAACGGCGTACACCACATTACTCTGTTTCTGCCTGGGTGTTTTGTCCTTTGGGTGGACCAGTCTCTGCCTGAGTGTGTTCCCTGGTTTGAAGTACACTGGAATACGGTGATTCCTGAAAATCCTCCTGAGTTTCTCGGACACTCCAGCCACGTAGGGGATGACGATGTTTTTCCTCCTGTCCTTCTCCTCCTCTCTGTCCCTTTTGGGGTATCTTTTTGAGCCTTTCACAAAGGCCCAATTAGGGTACCCACATGTCTTGAGTGCCCGTTTTATGTGTTTTTGCTCCTTCTCCTGGCCATCCGGTCTTGTGGGTACCGTCTGTGCTCTGTGCTGGAGCGTTCTGATGACCCCTAGTTTGTGCTCCAGGGGGTGGTGGGAGTCAAATAATAAGTGCTGATCGGTGTGGGTGGGTTTCCTATATACTTCGATGTTGAGGCTTCTGTCTTCTTCCACATGCACCAAGCAGTCGAGGAAAGCCAGACTACCCCCGCTGATGTCCTCCCGGGTGAACTTGATGTTGCTGTCCACTGCATTGATGTGCTCTGTGAAAGATTCCACTTCATCCGTCTTGATTTTAACCCAAGTATCGTCCACATACCTGAACCAGTGGGTGGGGGTGCTTCCAGTAAACGAGTTCAGGGCTCTGGTCTCGACCTCCTCCATGTAGAGATTAGCCACAATAGGTGACACTGGTGACCCCATAGCGCAGCCGTGTTTTTGTCTGTAAAAACCTCCATTAAACTGGAAATAGGTGGTCGTCAGGCACAGATCGAGTAACACGCAGAGTTGGTCTGGGGTGAGAGTGGTCCTACCAGTCAAAGAGTCATCCTTTAGTAGTCTTTCCCTTACTACTAACGATTCAGCAGTCCACCTACACTTGAAGGACAAAGGACACTCTTTTGAGGATAACAACGTCCAAATCTTAGCCAGAGAAGACAGATGGTTTGAAAGAGGAGTTAAGGAAGCCATCTATGTCAGACTGGAAAAACCTTCACTAAACAGAGGAGGTGGACTGAGATTCAATTTGCCATCTATTTACAATACAGTGCTAACTTCTGTCCCCAAGAAGTTTCAGTCTCCTTCACACCTTGACACTGGAGCCCCAGACGGACAAGAGTCGTTGGAGAACCATTCATAGGTAAGACCAAAACAGGACCAAAACAGTCCCCCCCTCACAAAAGGTAAGTACCCGGTCGTTAGTGGGAATAGCTGCACCAGTTTCGGGTTATTAGCATAACAAGCAATGTTTCTCAGGAAGAGTTCCTATTTAAACCTCAGACTTCCCACCAGTCCCTCAGAACTGAAGAAGCTACTCGGATGAGTGGTGAAACGTCTTCTCCAAAATCTACAAGTCCAGTTGCCTTTTTGAAACCTTTTTTGGATTAAAGGGAAACTACTGTTTTTTACAACCTGGGCCTTATTTCTGGCATAAAATATGATCGTTTACTCATCCATGTAACTTTTGTGTAATTTGTATTCTGCGTATATCCATGTGGTGGGAGTGATTGGGGCACTGAAACACAGCCTCTAAATAACACATTATCTACCATGAAATATTTCATTGGTGCTATGGTTCGTCCGCAACTTCAGAATCGGAAAAATATGCAGCCATGCTGTAAAAAAAAACTAGCAGTAGCAACTTACAGATAAATAAGCTGACCGTCGCGGGTGAGCGTGACACTCAGAGACATTATCCAGGTCCGAAGACATCATCTGGGGTCTGTAGGTCAAACTACAGACCCCAGATGATGATGACAGCTAACTCTGTAACTGGAATCAATGGGGAATAGCATTAGCGTACAATAACAAAATACTGGTGAAATGAACGAGTTTCGCGACAGATGATTTGTTATTTGGAGGCTGTGTTTCGGTGCTCCAGTCACTCACACTACATGGATATACGCTGATCTACTTATCTCCTGAAGGAATACAAAGTACACAAATGTTAAATGGGTGAGTAGACAATAATATTTTTTGCCAAAAATAAGGTCCAGTTTGTAAAAAAAACAGTAGTTCCCCTTTAAGTAGTACTAGTAGTTCGAAGTATAGTACGTCCCAAGAAGATCATGCAATGTCCCCAATAGTAAATGGTCCGTTTTGAATTTTCTTGGTTTTGCACATTGATTTATCTGTATTCAAAAATAGACAGAAGTACTGTGATTCTACGCAGTGACCATTGATTTTTCTGGTAGTTGTTCCTTACCGATGTTACCAGCTAATGAGGCTAAGGTGACCATTTAGCTTCATTAGCCAGTTAGCTACAGCTGGTAACATCTGTAGAATTAGTGAATCTTTGCAGAGGCTACCAACGCATGTGTGCAACACTGTGAGCATGTACATTTTTGCGTTTGCACGTCTGCAATTGTCTGTGACTATTCCATCAAAAAGCTACTTGGTGATGGAAAGTGTTTTTTTCATTCTTGAGGAGTAGGTGTGTGCGACTGTTTTTTTTGTTGTTTTTTTTTTGCCTGTGCACTGACATTCATGGGCAATGAAAGTCGTCATTGTTGAGGACCACAAAGAAAGCATCCACGCAGATCTATAAATCAAGTCTCACCAGTACACCTCTTCACTCTGGCATGAGGATAAATTCAAACTTTGTTACTGCGACTCAACAATTGCTGTTGAGCAGAGGGCACAGTTTCTTCAGCCAGATGCGTCGACACAACTAAAAGCTTCATAATAATCCAGTTTCCTCGTGACATGTTATCAGACTCTCAACCTAAGGCTGCAGAATATTACACCCAACAACTGCCACCAATTAGCGTCCAGAGAGCAACAAAACAAGTTTCCAAAGTTTTTTCTCTTGGCATTATTACTTATTAATTTCATTTCAAAGTGTGACAAACCCCAAGACTTATTCCGATGAGGGGAAGCTAATTAATGGACCAGAATAGCAAAGGCTCACATGAAACAACTTGTAGGAAATGTATTCTGTAAATCCTAAAATATTAAACTTTGCATAATCTTTTAACACATTTGCTGTCAGATTTGACTCCAGCACACATGCTGTGGCGATAACAGCCTGATTACTTGTAAGAGCTCACACATAGAAGTTATTTCTGCCAGCCAGTCCGTTTGCTAATATTGCAGTGTAGTGAGTGAGGTTTAATATTGATTCTTGTGGGGGAGTTTTTGTTTACGGTACATACTAAGATCAGGTTTTTGTCAGATTCCTGCACAATTGCTTTCGATTTTACATTACTAGGCTAATGCTTAAAAGAGTAATATTAACATGTATGTATATAGCCACAGATCCACTTATATTCATTGTATACAGGTATCTTATAGTTTATTACAATAGATACACAGAGATATAGAAATTAGCATAACACAATGAACTTCCTTCTAAATGTCATCAGGCAGCAGCCAATCTGTTCTATTTATATACAGTGAACAGCACCATCATATAGCTGGATCTAACAGCTAATGCTGGGTTCGGAGCTAACAGGCAGGTTTCTTTCTTAGGATGAAACCATTATTTATTTATTTTTTTTAATTCCACTCCCCTTCCACTCACCTCATCACATCAGCAGTTCAAGTGGTGTAAGGCACAAAAATAACTTTTTATGTTTCCTTTTGTCAGAAACCCGACCATATTATGTGCTATTTTTGTGAGTTTTTTTGTTTTGGAATTGATGCCTCTATTATAATAATTACTATAATAGATCCATTATATTTCAGCTTGATTCAACTTCCCTCAAACTTTGGTCTGCACAATAATCCATGGGATCCCTGGCATGCACTGATGATTTCATAAGCATCTTGAATATTCATATCCCTGCGACTCTTAACATTATCATGATTTCTGATTATCTGTGGAGTAATGTCTAGTGACGCCAACAGAGGTTGTTTCTGAAACTAAGTGGAAGTATTATTATTTTAATTCTGACCATTTTTGTGATCTAATATTTATTTTAATTATGAAGGTGCAGGTAAATTTGTTTGTTAGTTTTTGTTAACCGTTTAAGTCTACACCGAAATGCTTTCACAACTCCTGGCTGGATCGCCAAAAGACTACTTGATGATGAGCCCTGCTGTATTTGGTGAAATAACAGAATATGACTGACTGACTACTCACTTATGTTTTCCAGTGATCTTCCTGGAGCTGTTTCACTGGCTCCTTTGAGCAGCTTTCCTTTGTGCCTTGCCTTGTGGGAGAAAAATACCCAACAACGGCATATTCAAAAATTGGTCTAGTACGCATTCTACAATTATCATATGGACTGAGACTGTATTCATTCAGAGTATGATTGAGAATCTGTACGGACATATTCCTTCAGAGCTTTTTAGATGCACTAAAATGGTGTTGTGATATTCAGAATCCCATCCAGATTTTAATCTTTATACTCTATAATTATGTTCACATTACCAAATTGCACGTGAATGATTTGCTCCCTTTTCAACCAAACCTTAAGGCATACGTGTTGCTAATGATTTTTTTTTTATTTTTTTTTTTTTTAAATGGCTCGCAAAACCCTTTCAGGCATCTTTTCAATCATTTCACTGTCTGCCAAATGAGCGTCCTTCTCAAAGACCCTCTAGTGAGCATTGTGGCGCTGTGTGATGAGTTTGGCACCAGGTTTGAAAAGAAGAGCTGAATCCATAACCTGTGCGGGAGAGCAGAAGAGAGCAGAGATAGTTGACGGAGTGAAATCCTTCACGTTGCTGTAATGGGTATAATTACACAAAGAAAAAGGCTGTTAGGTTAAATTACCCGTGATATTCACCATGGATAATGGCAGAAATTCAGAAGGTTAAATGACACCAGGAGCTGAATGACTTTTGACATTAAGGTACCATTGAAAAGGGAATTATAACAGAGCCTTTACGGGCAAATCCAATACCCTACATGTTGGACCGTGGAGATTGGTTTGAAAAGACTTTAAAAGGCCCTTTTTTGTGAACACCTGTGTCTTTAGGAGCCATTGTGAGACAATGATTTAGTCTAAAAAGCACTGGCCAGATAGATTGTTTCCAACAGTGGAAGCTATTTGAAGCCCACTTTGAGTTTCAGTGATGTCTGGAAATTGTCCCGCTGACTGCCGCACCTAGTCATACAAGTAACCACTGCAGGAAGGGAAATGATGAATAGAGTCAAGTAATTAGTTATTTCTGTCAGATTGTCTCCTACAGCAAGTGGTCCGACTACCTTACTAAATAAGATTGTATATGAAATTGTCTAGTACTTTTGCCTTTAGTCAGAACTACATCCTCTCCGAGCCAAAGGCTGACCTTCACAGACTGCAAACTGCCCAATTAGTGGATAAGAAGGTGAAGGGGGATGGACCTGATCACCACGCAATTACCTCAAGTCACCCCATGAGCAGCCACCCACACAGCTAACTGCCAGCATGTTGTGTTTGTCAAATGACCATGAAGAAAGCAGAGAAGAGTCAGGCACTGTATATTATACACTTTTTTTCACGCAGCTCCAGCTGTTGTGTTTCTTCAGAGTTTCAAATGAAGACTTGGATAACTTTTTCTCCTCTCTCAGTCTCACATTACTGAGCAGAAGGCCATACCACACAGCACAATACATGTTGATATTCAATGGATAATCTCTTTCATTTGATTTTTCTGAAAGAAGAATAAGCAGGGGGAAAAAAATGTGCATTATACCGATCCGGCATAACATTATGACGGTTGAAGTGAATAACATTGACCATCTTGTGACAATGCAATGTTCTGCTGGGAAACGTTTGGACCTGGCATTCATGTGGATGTTACCTAGGCATGTACCACCCACCTAGACCAGACCAGGCACCCCCTACCCCATAACAATGACACTGGCACCCTGGCCTCCGAATTCACTACATCTTAAACTGATGAAGTATCCGTGGGATGCACTGGAACAAGCCCGATCCACAGAGAGCCCTCCCCTCAACTGCTAACAGCATCCTGTTGTCAGACACCACAGGACACCCTCAGAAGGCCCGTGTTCATTATCTGACAGGCACAAGGGAGACAGTGAGAAGGGAGATGGTGTATACATTTACTTGCAATGTATATAATATGATGTAAAATACACATATAATATGAAGTGTTATGGGCCACAATGTTGAATACAAAACAGCAAAGTGATAAAAACAGAATGATATCACAAATAACAGAAAATTAGAAATTCTCAAGTCAGTAATGCCGTACAAATCAAATCATTATTTTTGGGAAAAGAAAATCAGTTGGTAAAATCAGGTTAAATAATATATTTGAAGACCAAATACTGTGGTGCAAATTAAAAGAGTCACTTGTATTGATGAACCAGCGGAGAGGTACCATCCTTATTGAGTCTCCACTCGGCAATTTAGCTTCATTGTTTTGGTCTGCAGTCTGTTCTCAACAGTCGAATTTCGAGCTGCGGCGGGAAGACATTTTCAGCGAGAAAACCTTCTGATAAATCCAACGTGCACTCCCCGCTCAGTGCAACCCAACGCACACACGACCACAGTGATGCAGCAACCAAGCTCACAGCCATATCATTTTTTTTTTTTCCCCAGGAGATGGTGGAGAACAAAATGGAGCTAGGAAGAGAGCTAATGCTGAAGTGGCGAACAAAGGAATGATTCTGCATTTCAAAGTTAACTGAAGCGCACACATTTACTGTAGTGACTTTACAATATGACTTAAATTATGTAACTGTTTTACACAGAATAAAAAAAAAATACAGCAAATAAAAATCCCTTTACTCAAAGCTTGCCAGCATTAGCTGCCCATACTGTCAGTATGAAGCTATATCCAGCAGCCTGTTAGCTTAGCATAAATCCTGCAAGGCAAAGCTCTGTCCAATGGTAAGAAAAACTGCCTACCAGCACTGCTAAGACCTAACTTTAAAAAGGCTGTCCACCAAAATGTCCTCAGAAGATTGTGTCCTCCTCTCCTCCGCCATACCAAGGGGTGAGTCTTACTAAATAAGGCTTGGGGTTACAAATAGGTTGCTCAGGTTCAACCTCAAGTGTCAAAGAATCCAATGAGCTCAGAGACCCTGCGGGAGACCCTGACCCCTCATATGCGTACGTTCGAAGGCAATCAAATGGGGGGACGTAGGGATCCTGATCAGCCTCTGCCAGCCTGTCCAGAATGAACTGCCTGAAGACCTCGTCCTCCGGCCCAATGAGGTGTGACTCTCGGAGGGACATCCGTATGCTGGCCCTGACGTCCTCCCTACGCAACCTCCTCTCCCTCCTCCTGGGGTGGGGGCGCAGCGGCACAACTGGCTGGCAGAAGTCCAGGTCCACCGCTCCACCTCTCGTCTCTCCGTAATAAAGCACCTTCTGCGACACTGTCTCAGGCAGCTCCAGCTCCTTCACCTCCACCTCCAGCCCCTCCTGCTGTTTCCGCCTGTGTCTCCTCACCATCAGCATTAGAACTGACAGCACTGCAGACACAACACAGCAGGACATCATTACGGTTAAACACCAGGGCATGAGCTTTGGGAGAGGAAAACATCTATGGAGCCTGATGGAGCATGCACGCACTGTAAAACGTACAAATGCGCCGGAAATAATAGCAGCCAGATTTGTTTTTCTGTAACTTTCTGTGGAGGCAAAAATTAAAATGTGGCAAATTAGGTAATAAATTATGTTTTTTTAATTTCAGCTCACGCATAAAGAAAACCTTCTTTTATTTGCTCCATGTGGCGCAGTTTATTTTTTTCTGCTGCGTTTTCGCTGGCTATTGTTCTCATCCGACAGAATGTTAGCATAGCAGGTTTTGCCATTAATCTTTCATGTGATGGGCACAGGGAGGACACAAAGCAGCCGAGGTCATAATAAAGCTCTTCACTATGCAAACCCATCAATGTCCCAGGATGGCATTGCTGCTGATGTATTGCAACCAACACACTCATTACCTGACATCATTGCTCTGCAAGCTTTCAGCATTTTTAAAGTGTTTGTTAAAGGCACGCTGGTGAGTTTTTAAAAAGCAGATTCAAATGAAAGTGCACATTTGTTAATGGAAAATCCCACTGTTTAACACAAGTTCATATACTTGCCAAAGTGATGCGAGGAGGCACTGCTTTAGCTCAATAGATCTGCTGGAAAAGAACGATTTTTTTGAAAGAAAATTTCAGTGAAATTGCCATTTAATATATTTCTGAAGGGATTAATGTCACAATTTGGAACCACTGGGTCGGTTTACAAAACTGGCAGTGTTTTCTCCCCACAGTGCAAAAAACAACCATCTCTGGTTCATTTCACTCCAGTAAAGAAGAAACAAACTACATTTGCAAATCCTCTTAGAATGAGTAATCTTGTTTAGCCAGATGCCTGTCTTGTCAGTCATTCTGATGTCTGGAGGAACTCCTGCCAATAAATTGGCAGAACAAGATCTTTGGTCGTCCTGCAGAAGCCTTTATATTGACACTGTTTGACAATTGAAAGATACAAGGACGCAGCTCCAGATCGGCATCTCTGAACAAATTTCTGCAAATATTTTGCAAAAGATTTCCCTCGTGTACATTTGCTGGAGTGTATTAAGAGCCTGCTTTATCTCTCACATGCTCTCACCCCAGGTCAGAAGTAGCTTTAGTTTAACAGTTGAACAAATATCCTCATGAAAGTACACAAATACACAATCAATTCTGCTAGATTAGGAATTTTAGGACCTTTATGTTTATGTACCCATACTTGGACATCATTATTATATCGTATTATGATATTCCAAAATGGGATGGGATGAAAACTGTTGGGAAGAACAGACATTTGCTTACCTGTGAAAGTCACCAGGCAGACCAGAATCCCTAACAAGGTTTGCAGGCTGACCCCCATAGACAGAGCGAGGGCCTCTACCCCTCCTGTGGGACAATGACCCGCAGGCTGACAGCTGCACACACTGATGGTCAGAGTGCTGGTGCTGGTGAGGGCTGGAGAGCCGCTGTCTGCCACCACCACGGGCAAGAGGTACTGGGTCCGATCCTTGCGAGTAAAAGTACTCCTGCGCGCCACGATGCCGGCCGTGTTGTCTAAAAGTGACGAGATACACTTTTGAGTGGTCTCAAAAAAACCCACAAGCACTCCTCCAAGTGTGACTGCTCATGTTTCAGGGAAATTCAAAAATAATCACAAGCAGACTGACACAGTTAATGTGATTCAAAATCTGACTCTAGCTCTCTGAGAGGCTCAACACCTTGTCAAATCAATTTTCTTGCTTTTCAGTATACTGAAGTAAATTCTCAGTTTCAGTTCCGGGTGCACCTGTAAGACTTCATCAAGGCAACGAACAAGAAGTTCTTTGGAGTAAAATAAGCCCTGTGGCAGATGGAAATGTGTTTTATTAACTGTGTTTCTTCTTGATTCATTATTCATTTCCTTGTTGCTGACTGGACTGCTGTGCTTGCGTGGCTAACCACCCATACACTGCACCTGCATACATTTCATTCTAACTTATTCAACACATTCAAACATTGCCTACATTTATAACATTTCTATTATAAAAAAAATGGGTTGACTGGCCACTGACTACGAAAGCAAATATTCAGTATGCTTAGTTAAGAGGCTGTTGGCTCTAACACCTACATCCTGAATCTTCTAAAAGAGTACATAGTATTATTTTCTGTCGTACTGACAGAACACTGCTCATACATGTTGTGGTTTATAAGTTGCTCACAGCACCTTACGGCATGAGACCGTAAGAATGGCTTCATCTGGTTTCATGTATTTCATTTTTACCCCACAGCCTTAAGCCTCTAACAGAAAATGTCAGTAATTTGCGGGATGACATTTCTTGGTGCAAGAAGTATAATTATACAGATTTACTTTATGCTGATCATCTCACTGCAACAGTAGTGAGTCACCCACCAGCTGGTTCATTGCACTTAGAGGGAAAATCAGTCAAACTGTGACTGTGGCTGTTAGACTGTTGTTGGATTCATATAATACAAAAAGCCACATGACTGTGGTGCTGCTTTCTAATCATTTACGTTTTATCATTCACTACAGTTTTGCTCATCTACAACTGATAAATAAGATGTGAGTGCTATTTTGTAGGTTCACTGTTCCTTTAAAGCAGTAGTTTGACATTTGAGGAAATGTGCTTTCTTGACGAGAACTAAATGAGTCTCAGTTAATTGACTGCGTGCCAACGATGATGATATGGCGAGAACCCTCTTCGCGAAGCTTAGCAATGATGGGAAAAAGTTGGGAACGGCAATTCCAGCTTAATTCCAACGCTGTTGTACAAGCTTTGTACACCAACAGTGTAACCGTGAAGTCTAGTAATGACTGAGGAAATAGTACGCGTTTATCCTTTGTAAAAGTATACAGATTTTGAGTTAAAATTAAGTTGAAGAACAGTTCTTCAGATGGCCACTAGAGGCTGGCTCAGAAAGCGAGTCAACCCCATAGACGTCCGTGTTATACTTTACAAAAAAAGTTTTGTCTTTCTTATAACAACTAGACTTGTGGTAAACTCAACTTTTCAAGTAATTTCATGGCTTAAGGTCATAAAAAAAATAGACTTGGCCGTTATGAGTGACAGAAGAATGCCCTCACAGGTTGTCTGTCTGTAGGTCACCCGCCCAGCTTAGCTCCACCTCTCTGACTATTTTTTAATTAACTGGAACTTCGATGGAGTCAGGCACGGCCAAAACGGAGAATGCCAGAGTCACCACAGTGAGATTCCAAACCAAACCATTCTTCAATGCAATGTTACAGACATTTCGCTACTATCGTGAGCTAGTGTAAGAAATATTTATGTGCCTTATTGTGACCTTGATTATCTCTGATAGTGAAGTTAGGATTGATGTGCTTCTCGGCGATCATAGAGAAGTAGAAGTGATGTCCCTCCACAGGGTCATCTGGATCAACAGCACTGAGCAGCTGAATTAGCTGAGAGACACAAGGACACATTGAGACAATATGAGTACCACATATGTACACAATATATTTCCTAGGAGAGCGTATAATCATACAAAGCCTTTGTATTTAATTTCTTAGAAATATAACATTTAGCAGCTGCTGACAGTGTTATAAACACAATATGGTATAGTGCTGTTCAATAGACAAATGGTTCGTGTAAGTCCTTTGTTCAAAATAATAGAAATGCTGTGGTGTAATATAATGCGACACAATCTGAGAACTTTTACTGTCCACATTAATGTACATTCTGATTTCCAGAGTGCTACAGTAAATCATGAACATCAGTGCATCATAATATACATACTTCTCCAGCCTGCGTCCCCTCACAGATATATGGCTGGTAATCTCTTGCAAGCCTTGGCACATTGTCGTTTATGTCCAGCACTTTGATGAACACCACCACAGAGGAGGATAAATGGTTCTGCGCTGCAGTAGTGAAGACAGACATTTGCTGGAGTCCACTGGGTGCATGTATCATAAATGCTTTGTAAAAGCTTTGTCAAAATAACACTTAAGACTGATAAATGTTTCGCCTTCTTGCATCACGACTGTGGAGCGGAAAAAAAGTGGACCTCAGTGTTGCCCTGCTTTTACAAAAAATGAGATACTGAACACAGAAAAAAGCTGTAGAATTTGCATGGCTCCAGAGCAGCGAGACAACATTTTCTGACTGATGTACTCCCATAGGGGTGTCAGGTGAACTAAAGTTTAAAAATATATCTATATTTCATATCAAGGGTTGATGAAAGCAATAAATGAATGGTTGCAATAGTTAAGTGTACCTAATTAATTAAAACAGTTGTCTGAACATGATAAATGGGTGAAGCAGTTAGCTAGTAGGTATGGTTAAATTGTTAAACTGGATAGCTAAAAATAATAAAATAATGAATGAATAGATGGGTAGCTAAAAACAATAGTAAATAGTTGAGATAGCTAAAAGCAATAACTGAGAGAAACTGGATAAGTGGATGAATCAGTTAGCAAAAGGTAAAGATTAAATGATTGAGATGGCTAAATGTCATGGAGTGAATCCGTTAGCTCAAAGCAATGGAGTATTCAGTGAAATTGTTTGGAAAAAGAAATAAGTAAACACAATGAACAAATTGAGGTAACACTTGGCGGAAAGTACCTAAGAAATAAGTAAAATTGAGCTAGAAGTTGTCGAGATAGCTCAAAATAACGGATTGAGATAGTTAGCTTAAAGTAACGGTTAAATGGTTAGCTAAAGGTATCAGCTAAATATAATGAACATTAGTTCAAACGTGAGCTGAAACTAATAGATGAATAGTTGAAAAAGTTGCTAGAGTGATGTATAAATGTGTGAGGCAGTCAGCAAAAAGTAATGGGTACACAGTCGAGATAGAGCAATGGATAAATATTTGTAACATTTATAAGAATAAAATGAGAAATGTGTTCTTAACTGGAGGAAAAAAAAAATCACATGAGAATGAGAATATTTTAGTAGTAAGCTTGCCAAATTGTGCTCAGGTTGGTGTATAACAGCATATGCCTGACTTAAAGCATCCCTAGATTTTAGGCAACTACAAGAAAAAGCTGTTAGTGTGTACATCTTGTTTTTTTGTGTTGTTTCCACATAAAGCCTCAGGAAACAAGACCATTCAAAGAGCCAAGACAAATGAATGTATCAACTCGAAAGTATAAATGTGAATTTGACCAAATAGGTCAAAGTTAGTTCATTGGCCGGAAATTTCCAGCTTTACCGTAGCTGCACCTTTAGCTAAATCCATACTGTTAGGTAACTATTTGAGACAGTTTTCATGCATTACTTTGTTGCGTGTTAATCCATTACTGGTTGAATGCCAGCTAAGTTCCATGCACTCTCTATCACACTGTGTTGATGTGTTATGCCTAACTCAATATATTTAGATTTTTTCTTTTACTTAAAGGGGAATTATGGTTTCCTACAATCTGGATCTTATTCCTGGCATAAAATACTATCGTTTTCTCACCCATATAACTTGAGTTGTTTGGAAGATATTTAGATCCAGCGGAGTGCCACGTACTGTATATCCACATAGTGGGAGTGACTGGGACACCGAAACGCAGTCTCTAAATAACACATTATCTGCCGCAAAACTCGTTCATTTCACCAATATTTTGTTATGATATGCTAGTGCTATTCCCCACTGTTTCCGGAGTTACCTGTTGTCTATTCACTGACATGCAGCGGTTTGTTGTTCTTTGGCCAGCTTTGGCCACAACCTCAGAATCTGAAAAATATTCAGCCATGTTGCAAAAAACTAGCAGTAGCAAATTACAGGTAAACAACGTGACCGCCGCGGGTGCGTGTGGCGCTCAGAGATGACATCATCCAGGCCAGAAGTTAGAAGGTCAATCTACAGACCCCGGATGATGACAACAGGTAACTCCAGACTCAACGGGGAATAGCACTATGTATCATAACAAAATATTGGTGAAATAAAGAGTGCCCCAGTCACTCCCACTATATGGATATACACGGATCTAAATATCTCCCGAACAACTCCAAATGACACCAAAGTTAAGTGGGTGAGTAAACAATCGTGTTTTATGCCAGACATAGGGTACAGGTTGTAGTAATTCCCATTTACAATATTTTTGAATTACTTAGGCAACTCTTCTCAACCCGAGGTAATGGAACAATTAATGAGGTAAGGCCTTGTCTGGAATCACTGCTCTGGACAAATCTTTTCGAAAAAAAAAATACTAAATATGCCATAAGTTGGTCATATCAACAAGTTGCTCTTATAGAAAGTTCTCCTTACCCGTTTCCTTGGCTTCAACAGTCACATTGTGCCAGCTGGCAGTCTCCCGGTCCAAAGCTTTAGCGACAGTTACAGTCCCATTGTTTGGGTCTATTTTGAAAGCTTTTGCGGCGTCGCTCCTTTTGTCAATCGAATATCTGGAAGAGAAATCACGGAGACACACATTCAGCAGACAAGGTTGTTTTCTGGGCAAACAAAACGTTGCGACACCGCGGGGAGATTAATTAGGCAAACTGCTCAATTTTTTAATCTGTTGACAGATATCCAACAAAGCGAGTACACACAGAAGCCAGAGCGACACAGCGACGGCAACACTGCGAAAAACAAAGCACCTCACACAGATGGCATGGACGCGGTTTTGTGTGTGTTTGCAGTTAGTTTGGTTGGATTTCGCTTTAAATGTGACCACAGACATTTTGTTCGGCTTGTTGTAAAAGAATAAATATAGTGTAGAAAAACGATTAAAAGCAGCTGTCTTCTCTCCTGCTAGTGGGGGGGCCAGTGGGGGCCTGCCATTTTTGATATTATTGTGAACGAAATATTTGCTTCCTGTTGCATGGGCCTTTCGCATTATCATATCTTTAACACATATTAATATAAGTGATTAAAACAGCATGGTGAATAGCAGAGGAATGAGTCATTTCTGTGAGCCACGTTGCCGATAACAACATGGGAAATAAGCCAATTTGACCATGGCAAACTTAATCATATTTACTAGAAGTGTGGAAACCTCTAAAATGTCAGCCTGAATTTATTAATCAATGAGACACTGTCACCAAAGGGACAGTAATAGACGCTACGCTGAGGATGATATGCAGCACCTGCCACTCTTAAGCTGTGCTGAGATGGACTACAGGCACTAGTAGCGCTGCTGTCTCCTATGCAACGTGCCCCACTTGCAAATGACTGCAAATCTCAATTCCATATGCCACCTCGTATGGTGCTTTATTACATTCCCACGTCCTAGCCACGTCGCTTTGTGATAATACCACGGCAATAGATAGAAAAGCCTGTGAGGTATAAAAAAAAAAAAAAATGTCATGATTTATTCAGCAGGGCTCATTTCCTACTAAAGTAATATGAGATAAATATGACCATGTACGGGGTATCCAGAGATCAAGGGTAAAAGTGGATGCACCGAGCCAGTAACACTATTTGAAATGGAATGATTTTTCACCCCGTGGAGAAAGCTGTCTGCGGCTGTTCCTCCTACGCCAGCTTGGGTATCTACCTCATCATTATCATACTGGTAGCTGGATGTCGGATGGCAGATGCCATTCTTCCTGGTTTAGACAGTTCACATTACCTGATGGGATTGTTGACTGTGTCAGTGTCTCTGGCGCTAACGCTGGCAAGCACGGTTCCCACCGCTGCGTTTTCAGGAACCTTCCACTCGTAGGCCGGCGAGAGGAAGACAGGAGGCTCGTCCACGTCCTCCACCACAATCTTCAGCGTCGTCCTATCGCTGAACTCCTCCAGAGGCAGGAAGCGAGTGTCCACGTGGTCATTGACCGCCTCGGCAGCCATGACAAATCGCCTCTTGGTTTCGTAGTCCAAAGGCTGTGAAGGATATACAACGTTCGGCCACATCATTATGAACACTGACCAGAGAAGTCAACACAAATACCAGGTCCAAAAGTTTCCCAATAGAACACTGCATTGTCGCAAGATGGTCAAGATGTTACTCAGACATGTAGCACCCACCTAGACCAGACCAGGCACCCCCAACCCATAGCAATGACACTCCTTAATGGCAGCAGCCACTGCCATTAAGGAGCAAGCCTGGTCCACAGCGGCTCCTCCCCTCAACCCAGGACTCCCTCAGAAAGCCCGTGTCCATTCTCTGATGAGCCAGAACTGTGTTTGAGGCACGAGTGAGACCTACATAACATTAGGTGGTTGTTATATTACGCCTGGTCGGTGTAAATACCTTTACCTATCAGCTCATATGCTGTTACAAGCAGGAAACACCTCATTAAATAAGCCTAAAGAGTACCGGCTTTCACCAACTTGTGCTTAAGACTGATGATTATTACCTTGAGAGCAGGACGTGACCAAGACTGGGTGTTGAAAATTGTTTAGTCAGTGTCAATAAGCGACCAGCTGTGAGCGTGCACTTAAATAATGCTCTGTTTTTGATTAACATTATGATGCCAGTAATAAGAAAACAGCATGCGGACCATTACCGCGTTCCCAGAATGATTCAGTCCGAGTCAATAATTTGTTATTCCATTATCTCTGCATCTAAATTGAAATCTCCTGTCCAACAAAGTAGAGGCTTATATGTGTGAAAAAAAAATAAACGGTGAATTAGTTCAGGAGTAATCTAATATTGAGCTGCAGTCTGTATTTCAGTATTTGTTATACTACATTTAGGGCTCACATAGGGTCTGCTTTAAATGAAAGAAATTAGTCAGTCAACAGCTTTTCAGTGTTCTCTCAATTACTGTGTGTCGCTGTTAAAAAACATTTCTTCTATTTACCACTTGATAATTGTGCGTCTGAAAAGCTAATTAGCCTGGGATCCTCTTCTTACAGCGGTGCACTCACAGCGTGATGAATAAGGTGTGTTGAATATGCGTTGCAGCGAGAGGAGTATATCATATGAGTTGTTCTGCCTCAACGGGCAACCTTGGCTTCGCTTCAATTATTTGACATTTTATTATCTTTTTTTTTATTTTTGTCTCTCTGAACGATTTCTGTAGTCATCGAGCCAAGAAACAGTCCAACACAAAATGCCCCATAAAAGTCCACCTCACTGTGTTCATTAAGGAGCTTTAGAGGTGCTGGTAGGTGGGATTATTATTTTATCTCTGGAGAGAGACGTGCTAGCTTTCTCACTCCGTTTCTACTCTTTGTGCAACAGCTAACTGGCAGTTAGCTGTTGCTTTGCGTTTTTCTGGACAGACATGACAGGGTGGTATCAATCTTTGCGTCTAGCTCTCAGCATGAAAGAAGATCACAAGCCCCTGTCGCCCTGCGTGACATACTGTACATACAATCTGTCAGCTGGATCAAAACATTCAGAGGTACTGAAGTCTAACTGCGCTTTCCTTGAAACAGAACTGTCACAGTGCAGATTTTATGTTCCTTTACTCATGTACTGTTTGTGGATATGTGATCTTTTTGGGTGCTACCTGGACGCTGAGTCATTTTAGTGTTATCATTTATACCAGTTAAGTTCAAACATGACTACAGGATTCATTTTGGGGTTTATGTTAACGTCTTTGAGTTGTTTGCGTCTTCCAGCTGCAGCTGTTGCTTGCTCATGGAAATAACCAAGCTTTGTTTTTGAATTTAATAATGCTAACTGAATCCAAAATAGACCTGCGTCAAAGAACTACACACACCTAACGCCAACTTTGACACCGCCTCACGTCACCTGTGTCTGAACCAAAAAGTTGCACTCGACGCTGTGCCAATTAATGTTGCTACAGTGTCTTCAACAACACCGAGCCAAAATCATTGAACTACCGGCACCGAAGACCAACTGTGTCATCGCCTCATGTCTGCTGTGTCTGAACGAAAAAGCTGCACTTGAACACAGTGCAAAGATTACAGCCAACAGCCAGGAGGCACATATGCACAGCTTCTGAAAGGAAATAACTCTTCATATAAGAGGGGGAAACCAGAAGTGCTAATCCCAGCTGGGGGGCTAGGAAGCTAGGAAGACCTACAAAGTGTTGTTTCGGAGCTGGCGTCTCCGAAACAACACTGATCAGCTGGTCTGCGGTTTGTTCACACCAGATGGTCGTGCTGTTTGTGTCATTCGGGTACTTGAATGTTCAGGTGAGATGATGATATAGAATAAGGAGATCCAAATGGGTGCCACAGGTGCTTACCCATGGCCTGACATTCGCAAACAGCCAAAAAAGACAATATATATAGATTCACCTTGGCCAGCAGAATCACTCCCTCCTGAGTCTCTGGGTCTGTTTGGATGATAAAAGTGGAGCTTTCTTCCAGGTCCTCCAGACTGTAGGTCATTCTGGCGTTGATGCCAACGTCGCCATCCTCTGCCATAATTCTCCCCACCGTGGTTCCCACGGCTGCATTTTCAGGGACGGCAAAGGTGTAGAGGTCTGACGAAACAAGGAAATAAAATAACTTGCCTTGACACCATTAGCCTGAGAAGGGGAAACTTGGAATAAGATATCAAAGGGAATACGAAAACTCGGTTATACCAAAATGGCACTTTTGCAGTGTTTTAGTGATAACTTTGAAGAAAAACAACAACTTAAAAAAAAGTTTCTCGGCTAAAATACTGTATATGGGGCTTGACACTAAGTTGTTAATAGCTAGTCAAGACCATGTGTAAAGAGATAAGAAGGGAGAACATTGTGGTGGAGGGTCAATTTGTGTGAACCGCTGATAAGTTGTGGCAACTCCACATAATCCCGGCCTAACTCTAATAAGAAGATGAGAAAACGCGATTGTGTCTCCGAGCGACTCCATTTGGATGGCTGCCACAACTGGGAGGGACTCAACAGGCACCCAGCTGCTCCAAAAAATAAAAAATAACAAAAAAAAAAGCATCCCCGCTGATAATAATTTGCAATTATGTGACAAAACAGAGGGCACAGTTCAAAGTGAAGTGTGGCCATACAATATTTATAACAGAACACAGAATCCGCGGGTCACAGCAGCACCTGCAGCGAATGTGAATGTGACATTAATAGTTAAAAGAATCCTCCTTGCTGTCTCGTTCCTACAGAATTGATTTCTTCCCACGGCTTTCATTTTAGTGGGGTTTATCGCTGAGAAGGCAAGGTTTGTTTCCAAAGGTCATGACAAATGTCCTTTCATGTGTGAATGATTAAATTCATCCAGTGTGTGGCACATGTGCACACGCAGATGAGCCAAACATCCCCGTCTCCTTCACCCGTCTCTCTCGCTCTCTCTCCTATTCTTCCGCCGCCTCCTTTTAATTTTGGCTGCCGGCCGAATGACACGATGTGCGCAGCCGAATGCAGCGCGAACCACCCACCCGAACGGGAGAAGTGTGATCAAATAAATACCTCGTAGGTATAATATTAAACATGTCCCCGCAGTCTGCAACACTTTGTACTCCATTCATTGATTCCCTGAGCGTGTATGGCCTGCTGTTTGCATCACTGTGAGTCATGGGAAGTGACTCACGCCGCTGGAATGTGGGCCCGTTGTCGTTGACATCAGTCAGGCTGACGGTAACTGTGGTGGAAGAGGAGTGACCGTCGCTGAGGCCCAGCATATCCTTCACCTGCACCACCACCAGGTACTGCTCTCTGGCTTCGCGGTCCATGTTCGGCCAAGATGTTACGACAATTCCTGCACGTGGAGAAGACAAAGATAGCACAGTGTAAAGAACGGACGCCCCAAACCGTCGTCTAAGAACCGCCAGCAATGAACGTAAAAGTAGCTAAAACCGACAGCCAGCTAGCATATGTGTTCTGCGTTAAAGGAAATAACTCCTTAAACCAGCAGGTGGCAGTAGTCTGCATTTGTCAACCAAATTGGGAAACTCGAAGAGCGACTTCGTGCTAGAAGGCTAGGAAGCTAGGAACGGCTACAAACCGTGGCAAAGAGCTGGTCAGTTAATTCCAGGCGATCACGACGTGATTCGTAAATATGAACTGTATCACATGTCATTACATCCTTTTCTCTTCTAAGTGACCTCTCTGGCACCACTGGGGCCACGGGTATTCACAGTCAGACCAGACAAAAATCTGCTTCAAGTCGTCTTGAAGATCTTCAACCCCCCCACAGAATGGGCGTCAAGTCTTCAGATTTTAAAAGAAACATTTTTTTCCTATGACTTAATGCTCCCTTTGTCTAGCTACTGGAAGCAGCAACCAATAGAACAATTACTTTTTCTTTTGCTTTTGTTGTCTTTATCTTCATCTCTATGTTCAGAGGACACAGGCTTTTTAAAAGAAAACATCCTGCTTGTGCTGAAAATACAGCTGCATCACCAGGTGAGGTGAATTATCTGGAAGTGTTTGTTTGCTCGAGGATAAAGCTCCTACTTTTCTTCATTTTTTTATTTTTTATTTATTTCTCTTTTTTTTTTTTTTTCATTTTTCATTAAAAGAAGTGACAGTGAGAAAAATATGAGAGTATCTCCAAACTTCTCCTCGCAGGTCAGCCGAAGCCATGAGCAAAACTACAACTTGCAGTGGTGCGGAGTCAACTGCTGCCTACTCCTCAATGAAAAACTGGCTCCCTAAAAAGTCAGATTTGGCCTTTTTACATATCGCATTCATTTGCATTTAAACATTCTCCCCAACGTCAATGATGGCCTCCACCAGCTCTTCACAGTTCAGGTCAACAATGTGTGTGGGCAGCGCTGTAACAGGCCTCTGTGTAATATGAGGAAATAGCGTAAGTGTACATTCACGGGCATTAGCCGGATAAATTTTCTGTCAGGGTGTGAACTTTTCCCACTGGCCTGAAAACTAGCAAAATCTGTCAATAGTTGTTTTAAGAGATAAAGTTGCCAGGGGAAATTAGGCAATTTTCAAAGTAGGAAGAAGCCTCTGACTTGTCAAAAGTGATTAGGACTAGGGGGACAAAGCTCGAAGATAGTTTCGGCAGTCGGAAAGTGGAAAAACAAAATCCGCAATCCAATCTCCATTAGTGGCTAAGGCCGAAGGAGAGCTCAAACTAAAAGCATCGTACCCGTCTTTGGCTCCACGGAGAAGTAGGGCTCCCCCTGCAGGATGGAGTAGATGAGCTTGGCGTGGTTTCCGAACATGGGATCATCAGCATCTGTGGCTGTCACCTGGGCCACTGTGGTCCCTGTGGGGGTGGAGCGGATCACACAGTCAGAGTTAGCTCAGGCAGCAGTTCCAGTCGACGGGGAAATAAAGTGATTATGCCACAGTCCCGCAGGGTCTGTCTGTCTGGCTCAGGGGGGAGCGCGGTGGAAATGGAAGAGGGGGAGGGAGTGAGGCTGAGGTTGGGATAGAAAAGGGATGTTGACAAAGGCGCGAGGGATAGGGGAGATAGGGAGGTGGGGGGGTGGCAATGGCCTTTCACAACTCGGTACGGCTGTGCAGGTGTGCGTGACAACCTCTCCAGCCCTGTAGCGACATCTTACCATCCACCTGCCCCTCTTTTTCACTCTTTCGCACCGATTCAGTTTTACCTCTCTATCTTTCACACTTACCACCCTTTTCTCCGCTGACCATATCCTTGTCCTCACCTTGCTTTCTTACAATATTTCTCTCCCCCTCAGTCCTCCTCTCTGTCTTATTCTTTCTTCCCAGAGAGCACTCCGTCTTTCACACAGCCGGGGATTTACCACGACATTTCTTATTTTCCAATGCCCTCACTCCAACCTTCCCCTCTCACTTTCTCTCCCTGAATCAGATGCATTCTGATTTATTACAAGTGAGATATTATGCTGCAAAAGAAGATTACATATAAATTGAAATGGTAATGTTTGTGGTATGAAAGGGCAGTGGTTATAATAACATTATTTAAGAAATGCATCCATAAAGGCATCCAAGCCATAATACAGAAAGCAATACTTTTAACTTCCTGAATGGGGACAGATGACAGTCATTCATATAACCTTTGGTTCATTGCCTTCAGATTTAATTTAAGAAAGCTCCTTTCAAAAGTACGTCTTTTATTGTCTTTTATCTGTAAACAAAACTTTTTATGAGGAATTCAAAATCAAATATTTAGCATTTGAAGCGGCTGCTAATTTTGATGCTAAGCTAATGGTGCTTCGGGGCTTCTCTTGGACACAGATGGGCGTGCTCACTGGACTGGGGCGTGTGGACACACACACCGATCAGCAACAACATTAGGACCACTGACAGGAGAAGTAAATAACCTCGACCCCCTTGTGACAACTCAATGTTCAGCTGGGAAACTTTTGGACCTGGCATTCGTGTGGATGTTACTTAGACGTGACACTAAGACACTATTGTGACACTCCTTGACAGCAGCAGTCATCCCCAGCGAGATGCAGCCTGACACAGGCTCACACAAATTCCATAGATCCCAAACTGATCAAGTATCTATAGGTCTACAGTTGATGCTAATTTTCATGCTAAGCTAATTCCTCAATGAGAAAGAACTAACGGGTGCTGCGCTCCTAAATAATAAGTTAAATGTTGAGAGTGATGTTAGGGGGGAAATAAAACTTCTTCTTCTGTTATACTTCCATCAGATTCAATGGCCTGCAGCCTGTAGACCCACAACAGAAATACTCCGTTCTGACTGATGTTTTTGGGGCACATTAAGTTTTCAGATAATTTTATTGTCATCCACAAAAGTTGGAATATCTGATCAAAATATTATTAAAATATTATTTAAAGTACATTTTGGGGGAGAAAAAATACACACAAAACTAGTCTTCGGATGATGCTAATTTTGATGCTTAAGCTAACTGCTTAATGAGGCTGATACAGATCTCAGTTTTGTAAGCATGCTAGGCCAAGAGACGCTCATGCTAATACAATATATTTTTTTTTCCTTTGGTGAACTGACCCTTTCGTAATTTAATTGCATGTCTGTATAACAGTTAAACAACCGTTTTCAGCCGTTCCCTCACACATACCAATTGGACACATCTCGGGGATGCTGGACACATATGGTTCGTTCTGGAACTGGGGCACGTTATCATTGATGTCTTGCACCTTGATGATGAACTCCGACTGAGGCTCTTCTGGCTCATTGGTCCACCTGTTGATAGCTTGGGCCTGAAGCACATAGAAAGCCTTTTCCTCACGGTCGAGCTTCTTCAGCGTCCGGATTTCTCCAGTATACTCATTTATCTCAAACGCATCTCCAGCTCCTTCTCCTGATAATATGTACTTGATGGAAGACTCACCTCGGTCTGAGTCTGATTTGAGCTACAAAAAGAGAAGGAAAGATGGATTTTTCAAAACATGTTTTTTTTTTTTTTTTTCAGGTAACTATAAAGCATTAATTTTCAAAGGGAAACAGTGTACCAAGGACATGGCGGACATTCAATGTGAAGTGGTACCTGGCCAATAACACGAGGAGTGGGATCTTCCTCCTGGACAAACAGCTGTTTCCAGATCCAGCCTCTCTTCAGGCGACGGTGCAGATGAGTGGATCCCTGGGCCAGTTGTTGGCCTTCCAGAGCCTGAGTACCTCTCATATCGCTCAGCGCACCGACAGGAATCATGGAAAAGACTGTGACCATGGCCAAAACACTCGGCGTGCTCATTTTTACAGTCCATCCGTGCATTTCCTCTGCACTTCCCATGTTTAGAGGACAGAAGACGGAGGTGTGACTGGTCCAACGCTTCTAATTCTCCATTCACCCGTGCAGTAATTCATGATCCTGGCAGCGCTGCATCCCATCTTGTTATAATGCGCTTTGTATGCGTGCTCATATCTCTGAAATAAAAGTTAACAATTCAATTAATGTCCGCCGTGAGTCATTTCCAGCAGAGCAGAGAGATTGGACAATGAAATTGAATTCTGTATTAGCGTGGTATATAAATCCAAAAAGTAAGAGTAAATTTTACGCGAAGCTATGCATACATCTATGGAAAATAATACTCTTTTTATTGGGAAGGTACATTTTAAAAAGCTGCGATTATGTGAGATTAAAGGGGAGTTATTTAAAGGCGTAGTTTAGGCCCCTAATATTCACAGTAGGCGCAGAAAAAGGTATAAGTCAAAATAATGGTTTGAAAAAAAAAAAAAAAGGACGTGTTAACCTGACCAAATCAATCAAGTGAAAGTCATGTGTATTAAAATATTATCGTGGGCTTCCAACATCCACATCCTTTCATTTGGAGGCGGTGCTGAAGAATGGCTACTCGGTTTGCTACGCTCTATGATCTCTATGAGCGCCTGGAGTTATATCAGATCCAGTGCAAAACACCAGCAGGGCGGTCGAATAACAAATTTGAGAGAGAAAGTTACAGAAGAAGACAAACTCTTTGTCTGAGCTCACTTTTTTTTTTTTCTTCTCCATCCCGCAGTCCTGCGCAGGAAGCTGAAAACAGTCCTCTGTTTTGAATACAGACAAGGCCCCGTATTGTGTTTCACAGGGGTTTGGGGGGGAAGGCACAGCCGGAACATCATTCCTTAAGCATGACACTGCACTCTGCAGCTGACTAATGAAGACTTCTAATTAGATCAATGTCTCCCCAGACATGGAAAGCAGAGACACGCATGCCTCCGACAAACTATGAGTCAAATCGATGCTCCAATTATATCGTGCACCCGGATCGGGGTCAAGAGTGGAAGGACAATGAAAGTCGGACAAGACAGCAAATTAGTTTGGACTACACAGATACATTAGCTGAAACTGACAATCTGGGTAAAGTTTGCTGACTTCTCAGTCCGGATAAAAATACATCATGCAACCATGTTAATTTGAACAGACTGACCTGATCGTAAAGACACTTCAATCTCAATAAAAACAAGACTAGGATGTGCTCTTTGAAGACGTTTCTCCGTCGTCTTAGTAGCTTCTTCAACTCTAAATGGCTGGTGGGGAGTGGTGCAGACTTCAGCCTCGCATGACAATACTCGTCTGCAACTGAAGGATGTTGTTCAGAATAATATTTTTAATCGGATTAAGAGCGGCGGTGTAAACCTTAGATAATCCCTTCAACAGAAACGTATTAGCACCTAAGAACCATAATACTTGATCTGATTGTTTCTCCCTGACTGGAATAAAAGCATCCTTTCCACACACATTTGCCCCTCGTAGAGTTAACATCACAAGTGAAAGAAACATGGAGAGGGGAAAGCGTTTTTTGGAGATCATGTAAGAGTTAAAGATTGCTGAGAAGACATTGCCGGTTGAAAAGGCTCAAAACGAGTCGATGGAAACAAGCGCTTGAAAGGATGAACAAGGCCATCTCGGTCGTCGTCTTTTATTGAATGAATTCAGTGTTTTCAAGAAAGCTGTTCTGTTATATTCCTGACGGATCCAGCGCTACACATACGGCAGAAGGCACATGTAAACACAGATCAACTCATTTCACTGAGCGTCTGTGTAAACGGTTAAGGCGGAAACCCCAATCCAAATCAGAATTATTGCCTTTGTAAAGGTAGCCCATGCTAGCAGTAAACTTCTTCTTGAAGCGAGTCTACAGTGTTATTTCTGTCTCAGCAGGGTAGGTGTGTTTGGCTTGAAGCTATGGATCATTTCTGACTTTTGTCTCATTCTTACTCGGGAAAGCAACACAAATTATTTATCCAGACATGAAACCCTCGGCTCAACTTTATGCTGCCCTCCAGTCAGGCAGCAATCCATACATCAGAACTCAGTGGGATCAAGTGCTATTAAGAGCCGGAAGTCACAACAGCCATAATTCTAAGAGGTTTTAATGGAGTTTTTTTTTTTTTTTGACACTGTAATATCAGCACATAACATATAATATTCCCAGTATGTGGCTGTTTTAATCCAGAGTTTTGCACGGGACCATGCGTTTTTTTTAGCATGGGTGGTCCCGGTGGAAATTTAAAATATGGAGTATGCTGCAAGGAAGTTGTTTCGGCAGTTAGAGCAGTCGCCGTATTAATGCTTTAACGGCCTCATAATGTTCATGTTTAATCTTGTAAAAGTAAATTAGCTGTCAAGAACCATTTGTAATGAGCTGGTAAAATCAATTACTGATGCGGGCTTTTATTTTTTGAATTCAATTTCGATACAGAATGAGAGTATGTGTTTGCGCTCGCGTGCGTCTTCGCGGGCCGTATTCATATCTCCGAGCGTCGCGGAGTGACATTCCAATTAGTGGCCAGTGAATCGTGAGCCGTTCCGGTCTTTCGTGGGGCTGCCAAGCATGCGCCCCGAATCGAGCGCCTTGAGCCAAAAGTAGACAACAGCCCTCGATGATGTTACTCCGAGCAACTGCCAACATGCCAAGGAGTCTGCCCACGAACCTTTCGCGGCAGAAGGGGGTGTGAGCCTTTAGTGGACAGGTCAACACATGTTTGGGTGCCAATTTAACAAGACGGGCCTTTCTGGAAATAAGTGATGAAATCCTGGGAAAATAATGGGTGTGCCAAAAAAGAAAATAAAATAATAAATAATATCTGGGTTTGTCAATGGCAAAGGTGACGGCGAGCAAGAAAAACACATGTCCATGCGTGACAGCTATGTTGATAGTGCTTGATAATAACAGCGACCCTGTCAGTGGCTGATTTTAAAAGGATCAAATGCAGCATCGTATAGGCTACATAAAAGCTTTTCACAATACAAAACTGTCAGCTATCACTTACAGGTGTATAAGTTCTGGGAAATAAACCGGAGAAACTAAAAATATAAAAGCAACCCCAGTGGACTCTCTGGTCAATTTTCTCCCTTCAAAAGAAATTCTCATTCGACATGACATGCAGTACATGCAGAGTGCCCTGTGGTTGACAGCCATTCATTAACTCTAATAGGCCTGCCTCCCATTTCCAGCAGACCTCCTGTAGCCTGTATGTACAGAACGCTACTCCAGCCCATGACAGCATGACAATGAGGCGCAGTCGCACAATGTTAAGCACTAGATGCGCTGAGACCATCACATCATTTTCCTATACGGTGATGTGTTCTAGCTGATAAATCGCCATCTCTTTCTTTTTTTTTCTGTTCTCTTTTTCCTGCAGGATGCCATTAAAACGCGTCGGCGATAAAGAAAAAGCGGCTTCCACTTGACACCGCGGGTGTCAGCAGCGACGCACGGCGATGCAAGCTTCATGGGGGCATTAATTACGTTTTGAAAGCATCAGTCCGTCTTAATTGATGTCGCGTGTGATCACTCCAGGAAGAAAAAGACAAATGTGGGCAAAATGGGATGAGCGAAAACGCGACAGCGGATCCAAATCTAAAGTCTCACGCAGCTACTTGGAGAGGGAGAGAAAAGACAAAAAAATATGCGTCTGTTAAGCCTCACTTCTTTAGGATCACGCTTCCAAGACACGGTGTCCTTAATTGGTCATTTGGGAGCCCGCCGTGGGACTTTTCTGTTTACTGTTAAGCTCCGTAAAACAATAATACTGACGTGCAGCTTATGTTTCCTTGATCGGGGCCTCCAATGAGCCCGGGAAACTGAGCTGGGACGACAGGGGAACGTCAAGCCATCATGTACTTGTTAGTAAGTAATTTGTTTGATTTTATTAAGTGAAAGTCATTATTTCTGCTGGCATTAATCTACACCCTGTTACGCGTCGCCTTTCTTTTCCGTTGAAGACAATTAACTGCTGCTGCTGAAGTTGATGCTAAAGAATTAAAAAGGGATTTAAACTGGAGGTACGTAGCTATGAATCAAGTTTTAAAGACATTTATATGACAAAACTTTGAGAGAAAACAATCACCACTTTAGAAGCATTGGTATCATGTTGCCACGTCTACTCTTTTCATGTGTAAGGCCTTAAGTAGGGATGTCCTGATTAGTATCAGGGGCCAAACCAGGTATTATTATTATTTATTTTATTTTTTTTTCGGATCGGACAAGCCCCATCTTTTGCAATTATTTCTTTTAAGTCTTCCGTAAACAAAACCTTCTCTTCTGTTCTAATGGTTCCCTGCTGCCAAAAAAACAGAGAAGAATGAGACAGCGGTTTTAACGGTGGTCGGCTATCGTCAAAGTTTACTGGACTTAAAGCAGACGTGCAAACTAGGAAAATGCAAGAAAGATAAGAAAAGCCTTCATTTATGTCCAGGGGAGGAATTTTTGCTTATTTAAGATCGGACCAGAACTCGGATCTCGGAGCTGAGACTCGGTGCTAAATGATCGGATCAGCGAGGCCAAAAAACAAAACCCTGATCAGGACATCCCTGCTTTTAAGCAATGTTATTTCTTCGTACATCGTGTTGTATCATTACATTTTTCTCCTGGTACACTGAAAATGTTCTGCACTTTTTTTTTTCCCAGAAAGGCTGAATGCACTGAAAGCGCATCTTGCTACATGCTACAGGTCAATATCCAGAGGTCAATATGGGATAGGAAAACAGGTGTCTTTTTATTTTATTTTATGTTTTATATAAAATATACATTTTAGATTATCAGCAGCCAACTTTAAAGAGGCAAGAAAAGTACAGAAAACAACGATGCAGCATTGTAGTCGCCCTGCTTTTATGTTGAATGCTGTGCTATTCTCTGTATTCCTCTATACAGCCTTTCCATGAAAGTATATAAAATTGCACGTAATTTTCTCCGGACAAAAGATCCACTCTTATGGGACGCATAGAGTCCACCGCCACACCCACCTGTCTGTGCGATTCAGCCGTCCCTCCGAGCCACTTGTCGCCAGCCGCCGTCAAGAGAGATCATCGCCGGGTGTGAAGAAACACAATCTGCTTAACTAAATACCCTGGTACTACTGGAAAGCAATTCAGCCACCACAATAGCACAAGTGAACGCTCGCGCTACTCACAATGCGTAATCCCCTCCACTGACGACCTCCCCTTTTCTTCTTCTTCTTTGCCCCTTTTCTGTCCTCCTCAAACTTCCCGGGGAAGAACAAACACAGGCTCTATTGTCTGGGGCTCGCATCTGAACGCCGCAGAACACTCTGGGCCTTCATCGCCATGCAAATAGTCGCGGCCCAGACTTACAAGCGCATTTCTATCCGTTTTTCCCTCCCCATTTTTGTGAACAATCCGGAGCTTATTAGAGTTGTGCTGGAAGACTGAGGGGATGGTAATTCATCCACTGGAAGGTCACTATTTTTGCAAGTGATAGGGCGGCAACAGTCTGTTTTTTGACATTCAAGCTGGGAGCATGCTGTTCCTGCATGCTTCCTCCCGGTACAGCCACATTTAAAAGTTGACCCATTGTGACACTGGGTTGCAAAATCACTCAAGATTTATTTTTTCCCCCCAGTTGTTTGAGTGGTTAATTAATTAATGTATCAGTTTAACTGGGCTAGTGACGGCATTAGGCATTGTGACGCTAACCCTGATATTGTGGAAGTCTCCCTTGTGCCTCTAAAACTGTTCTGACTCATCAGAAAATGGACATGGTCTCACATCTGAGGGTGTCTCGTGGTGTCTGGCAACAGAATGATGTTAGAGGCCTTTGGGTCCCATGGGTTGAGGGGAGGGGCCTCTGTGGATCATCCCACAGACACTTGATCAGTCTGATATCTAGTGAATTTGTAGGTTATGTCAACACCTTGAGCTGTTTTTTTTAATGGTTTTTTGAGTTTTTTGAGTGTGCATCCTGCTGGGAGGCATGTCATTGCTATGGGGTGGGGGTGCCTGGTCTGGTCTCGGTGGGTGGCACAAGTTACATCCACAAAATGGTCAGTGCTATAGTTGTGGCTGATCGATGTTCAAAGCAGTCTTACTGCTGTGGTGTTAAAAAAAAATAAAAAAATAAGACATTTTATAACAGGTTTTTCTCAGGTTCTTCTTTTTTACATTTAGGTGTTATATAAGTAGCTTCTTTGGCCTTTTTCATGAACCCACTACAATACTTTGTAAAATGTAAAATAGACTAAATCCTCACATCTTTTTTGTAACATAGCCTCCTTTGTTTTCTCTGTGTGTCTCCGTTTTTACTGTTGCATTCTGCATTTAATTAACTCCCCCTGTGCTCGTGCTGGAGGTTTTTCAACTCTACTTTGGTATGAACACGGAGAACCGAGATGTTGAAAGCTGTTCTCTTTATTGTTGTTTTTTGCCCACGTTAACAGTTTGCAGAGACTCATGCATATTGTTACTGCATTCCCACTGCGAGGGACAAAAGCTGCACGAGCTGTCGTTGCCCCTGTCATCTGTTTAAACCATAGACAGTATGAAGCTGGAAGTGCTCCTCAAAAGTGAAGCCTAGGCAAGCAGAGCTCCCCCTGGTGTCTGGCTGCAGTATAGGTCATACGCTCCACCTCCTCCATGTTAGTTGACGGGACTTGGGCTGAACTAAAACACTAAAATACACGTCAAATATTTTTTTCAAGGTAGTTAGTCATTTTAGGTAGTTAATATAATGCTGATGCATGTTCAAGTGTCAAGCTTTTGGATAAGCAGCGTTTGAATGCACTTCAACAACAAAAAAAAAGCTTTGATGAAGCTAAGTGAAGGACTTCTTCTTGCAAATACAGCTCCCTACAAAGTTTTACATTTACTTGAGTAAAAGATCCGACTGCTTCTTCCACTTGTGTTGCGACTTTAAGACCACATAACCCTCCCAGTCTTTTATGGGACATTTATTACACAGGAAGTTTCCGATAATGTCACATGTTCATCTTCTGGAGATACGATAATATAGGCAATATTTCAGCGAAGTGTAAAACCAACAATGCTAGAATTTACAGCAGCAGCAGCTGTGGCAGGGAGCCTGGTTTTACTGCTCTAAGGTTCACAGAGGGCTGAGTAAACACTAAAGTCTGAGAGGTGGGTAGACGTATCTTTCACTTTTGCCCTCCGCTGCAGCCCTGCTGTTAATCGCGGGACGCTCCAGAGAGTTTTCATTTTTGATTTGACGACCAATACCAATGGACCCTTCATTACGTGCTTCTCGTAAACATGCTAACCTCAGCGGGCTAATTACAAACCTGAACAATGCTAATGGATTACCTCATTAGAAAGATCAGGGCCGAGCTAGCATTGTTGGGTTTAAATGTCTCCGAAGTGACCACCGCAGCCTTCCCCCGGAGCTTTGTGACAGGGTGGAATTTGTTATTTCGGAAGTTGAGATTAGTTCTCCCTGTGAACTCCACTCCTATTCTGATTCCATATCAAACAGGGAAATGTCAGGACCTGCACTGTGACATTTAAAACCCCCACTGTAGACCTTGTCTAATTGAGCCTCCCTCATTATAATGATGGAGTGTGGGCCGACCACTGAAAAAGAACATCAGAGATGAAAGGTACGGTTTAGTATCAGGGAGAATTATTTACATTCCCGCTCCCCTCTTCCGTCTGAACTCGCCGGTGAATCCGACTATCTCTCAGTCTCCTGTGACATTTCAGCTCTGTCAAATAATGGGCACAGAGTAATGGTCAGCATATTCGCAACAAGATAAGGGTGAGTCTGGTCAAATCAGTATTCACCAGGATGTCATGCTGTATAAATAATCTAAGCTGTAATTGTGATATACTGCTCGCTTATATCCTGCGCTCTTCACTATCAGTGGAGGCATCTTTCTCTTTGGAATTGCAAAGACGGGACGTGGCTCTGCCGTTTTTCACATTTCTCCATCTCCATTTCTCTTGTGGTTTATATTTTTTTCTGTGAGAAATGATTTCTTCTATTTTCTATTTAAGTGCAACAACAATATAAAGTTCACAAGTTCAGGTTCATGAGAGAGATGGAGTACTGAGCGGTTCAGGATTGGTCATGTTAGAGGCAGATGTGCCCTTCACAGCTTACATTCATTGTTGCCCTGCCTCTCTGTAATTGGAAGAAGAATAAAGCGTCATTGGCATTCTGCTCAGTCCACTGTGGTGAATTTGATGAGGATGTCACATTAAAAATGCATGTTCCTCATGCGTTCTTTGGCCTTTGTCTTTAGCCATGGGAAACAGCGGACACTTATGACAAATAAGGACGGCGCTGACGCTGCCTGAGGTGGATCTCTCCATTCGACAGGAAACATCAGCGCCTTTTTCTCGGCGGCTGCCTCCGATGCACGAGACTGTGTATTTGTCAGCTGCCGGCGCTGATGGAGGTTGGGGTTGAGGAGAAATCGGGCCCACAGGAGGAAAGTTCCACGCTAAAACAAAAATCCTCACCTGATAAATTATGGCCGTGCATAAATCTTTTCTATATTTTTTATAGTAATTTGTTTGGGGGTAATTTTGGAACCATCAGCACAGGCAGCCGAATGGCGGCTGGCAGCCAACTGTCTACCAGCTGCTGGCCGATCACTTGTGAGACGTCTCAGCCCTCCCAGATCCCCCATGAATCTGTCACAAATGAGCAGTAACTCTGCACTCGTGGTGCAGCAAGGGAAATCTCCTGGAACCTGGCAGCAATATCTTTTGTTTGCATAAAGTGGTTCTGTCCATAAAATATACAGAAAATACCATAAATACAACTTTACACTTATGCCGTATTTATCTGTTAGGTGCGGTTTCTTTACAGATACATGTTTTATACACTAAACATATGTAGGCCAGTTTACAAGTAGTGTGTTGCTAATGATTAAACACTTAAAAAACCCAAAGTTGGATTTATTTTTTATACTTTGTACCCTGACAATGTGAGGAGAAGACGATTATAGCGCTGAGAAAACTGACAATACCATCTGCCACTCAGTGTTTTAGATTCTGCCTGAAAAGCACTGAGCAACTATGGTGCTGGGTTTTAGTTGTAGTATCTGGGATTTGCTGGAGCTTTAATCCGTACAACTTCATATTATCTTACATGCAAATCACAGGTACTGAAGCATGCTGGAGCAAAGCTGTTCGCCACGCCCAAGGGACATTGTTCACTATAGGCCATTATTGCCATAATTCTGTGGAAAGATACCTTTTAGCTCTTTATACAAACATATTCAATGCACATCTATGTATAAAATGAACATGGCCTTAAAGGGGAACTACTGTTTTTTACAACCTGGACCTTATTTCTAGCATAAAATACGGTCATTTACTCACCCATATAACTTTTGTGTAATTTGCACTTGATTACGGAAATAATTAGATCAGCATATATCAATATAGCGGGAGTGACGGGGCACCGAGACGCAGCCTCTAAATAACGCATTATCTGCAGAGAAACTTGTTCAATTTACCAATTTTTGTTGTGATACTGTAATACTATTCCCCGTTGAGTCCGGAGTTACCTGTTATTGTCAACCGGCGTTTGTAGATTGACCTACAGACCCCAGGTGATGTCTCCTGACCTGAATAATGTCATCTCTGACTGGCGCAAGCACCCGTGGTGGTCGGCTATATGAAAATACGGTGATCGGTGATCTACTTATTTCCTAAATGACTGCAAATGGCACAAAAGTTATATGGGTGAGTAAACGGTCACAGTATGTTATGCTAGAAATAAGGTCCAGGTTGTAAAAAACAATATTAAACTCTTTAATTTGCTTTAATTTCATCTGTCCTCAGAATGCTGTTCCCGAGCTGCTCTGGCTCCTTTAGAAGATTTCTTCTCTTAACTGATATGAACTTTCTATTGCTGATTAAATAGTTGGCACCTCGTGGCGAACCCTTTCTGTTTGCGTTTGCGCCGTCTATTCTTGACGCCAGGCTCGCCTACCTCCCAGAGAGTGTTCTTCACGTGGCTGGATGTTGTGAAGAGGTTTTTTTCTTTAGCGCTGAAAGGATCTCGAGGTCATTTACTTCTGCTGACGTCCAGGACTTTTTATGTTGCTGAGCTACTTTTCTAAGAATGTACCAAACCGCTGGTTCGTCTGTCGCTAATGTTTGGCGATGGAAGTAACACGCGTTGTGGGTTCACGGGAACATTTTCTTAATACCAAATGCAACTCCAGACCTTCTTTGAGCTTCTTCATGTGATGAAGAAAAAAACGGACTATCTGAAACATTCTTTTGAGTCAAGTGTCGATCGCTTCTCAGTCACTGAAAATAGTAGTCTGCGTTATAAAATGATCGCAATTGCAACACTTCCTCTAACGTAGATGTGAATGTGAATAACCTCCAATTAAAAAAAGCCTACAGTCTTCACTTGAAGCCCATTTATTAGTTATTACATAACTAAACAGCTAAATAACAAAAGTGTATCCTACTGTAAAACCGTCTCCAAGAATCGTTTAGAAATATAGTTCAAATCTACCATTCTTGATATTTGTCTACATAGTGTTAAGTACTTATGTTCATTTGAAGTAAAGTCTCCTACGTATCCACTGTGTGGAGAGTCTCAATGCTGTTTTTCTATTTAATGTCAGCAGAGTTTCATCTTCTGAACTGACAGCATTTCTCAAAGGATTCACTCAAAGAACGAGCAGACTCCTCTCTGTTCTCGGGGGAAATATAGTTTTGAGTTGAACGCCCGGTATCCATCATGCTGATGAAATGCATAATTAATTCTCATCATTCCTGTAATCCTTCTACAGCCTTGACCGCGGAGATGAAAATTACAACCCGAGCCCGTGTCAGCGGTATCCATTGTACTTTTCTCACTCTGTGGCAAAGGGATGCAGATGATAAATCAGCAAGGTTACAAAGTATTTACACAAATAAGTTGAAAACAATCGATCCAGTGTGCCACACTGTCATACCCTCGGGGACGTGGTTCCCCTGGAAGAATGCACAATCCTCCTGGCTCGGGTTCATTTGAGACGCAGATTGTGTCTGATTGATCAATGAGAACCACTGCTGAGCCATCAATCTAACAGGAGTAGAATAGGAAAAAGGGAACATTAACATGTATAAGCTGCCTTGTCCCGACAATGTCCTCTACCTTGAGTTGGTGGGAAAGCAGCCACCTCTGGGGACATGAACAAAAGTGGTAAGTCTAAGACCCGCGACAGGAACGCGTTATATAAGGACAACAGGGACGATGTCAACATCTCAGCTGCTTTGTGATCCCATCTCTGTCAGAGCAGAGGCTCCTTATCTCTGCCTCACACCAAAAATATATATCAATCACAAAGCTGCTGCCACTCCTGCACTGCTTCTATGCACAGGTTCGATTGTTAATAATCTCAGAATTGCGTAAAACTTGACTATCACCTTCAAGTGCCCTCCAGGTAATCATCACCGTAAGCTGTTAATGAAAGCATAAAATTGCTGGCACCTTTTTGGCAACCTCCGTGCTGCAGTATTTAAGGCAAACAGGTGATTAATGAGCGATTTGAGCTGGTATTGCTGGTAGACAGCTGTTTCATATTGCGGCAGTCATTGGGCGGAGCTGTTAAGAACTGGTTGTCAAGGTCTTTCTATAGAGTGCATTGCGTCTGAGATCCATTACTGGGAAAATGGCTAACATGCTGTGCGAGAGGCGTTGACAACTACCACATTTCTAAAAAGGCTGCTGAGCGTGTCATTAATATAAAAGTACACAACATGTCCACATGCTACAATGACGGAATTGAAATTTGAATACTGTATTTGTGTAAATGGATGGTTTAAGAAAATGAGGCAGGCGCTATCTTCAGATTGTCCCTGGTCCTGTGGGACCAAATACAGTTGAAAAAACACTGATCAGTTACAAGCTTACGTAAAGAAATGTCCTAGGCAAGAATGACTGAAGGCGGTTGAGAAAACCAGGAAATATAATATGTAGCTTCAGCTTTAAGCTTCAGTGGAGCAGGAGACTTCTCAAAAGCAACTCAACACTAGGCTAGCAAGGTATTAGCATCCTTGGACCTTGTGCTTTACCATTCAACAGGTAACGGATATTTGGACCAAAACTAGCCGAGGTAGCTGTTGCCTGAGCCGGTCACTGTTTACAGTCAAACTAGCAAATGAGAACAGGGTTGCGGTTGACAAATAACATCCACAAGCTATAAATAACACAACTCCAAATGATTCCCTTTGTTTTAGTGCAAAAAACTACAAGTACGTTAATGAAAGTGTTTACATTTAATGAACAACTGTACATTTTTTAAGAAAAACTGCAAATTTATAGCGCTACATCTCAGTTTTGTGTTATAGCCACAACTCTTACCAAAGCTGTGTGAACCCTAGGAATAACTTAATTGCAGTTAAGTTATCTTCAATGTCATTTTTGAACTTTGCAAATTCATCCTGAGGGCCACATTGGACACTTTGGCGTGCTGCTTTTGGCCCCCGGGCCGTACGTTTGACACCTGTGTCTTAAAGGATGTGTAAGGCTGCTCACAGATTCTTCATACTTATAGGCAGGCATCTGGTCAGAGAGATCATCTAGAAGAGTGAATTTGTAGTTTTTTAATTTAACTATATGAGAAAAAAGGAAACAAATATATAACTAAGACAGATCCTGAAACCAATTGTAACAACTACAAGCGGCTTATCTGAGAGTGTTAAAATGTTTGCCAAAAGGGCATCTTGACATATGTTGACAACTTGTGAGAACGGCGTGTCTTGTTAGCTTTTGCCATCCAGATTTTTGCACCTAATCTTGGAGGCTGAGTAGGTGACATTCCAGTAGCTTCTCCAAGTGTCCTGCCAGTTTTTACAACTTGAAAAAAAAAAAAAAAAAGCATCACCTTATTGCACACTCTGCAACCAAGAACAGCATTACCCCCCCAAACCGTATAAGCAGTTAATGTGTAGATATGTTGATACAGTGAAAGTTTTATCACTCTGGCTGGTCTGTGATAAAGAAGATGAGTTTACAAATTACCGTAGATTCTGACATTATTATCATAAGCTGCGAAATATCTACGGGGTGAACAATGTCACTTCTGGGGACAGGCGGTAAAGCTTAAATATTGACATTCAGATTGCACCAGAATTGGTCTTCGTAGTAGCGAGGCAGAGTAATACTCATCTTGTGGCATTATTCATTCAGTCCTGCAGTCATGCGTTGGCGCAGCAGCTAATCTCTGCCCCCAAGGCACTTCAGCAGTAATGCACCTGTTAAAAAATCCCCATCCGTGTCATTTTGAATTGTAAAAAGATTAGCTAATATTTTATAATAGTTTGGGGGATTTATTGGACGCTCATTGTGTTTCTCTGTGGCTGGGGGAAGTCTGTGCTCACTCACTTTCTCCCATCCCAGCTTTTAAGGGACGTGATGAAGTAGTTTAAAAATCTATATTTTATGCTCCGAAACTAACAAAAGTATAATTTTACAGACATTAAAGAAAAACTCTTTACTTTTTAATTTGCAAAGACTGAATACAATGTGCTGGGAGCACACATAGAGTCTTTTTGTGGCTCAGTGTCACAGGGCTGCATTCTGCTTTGACGTTTTTTTTTTTTTATCTATTTTAGGCATGCATCTATTTTGGGGGCTGCTCTATTCACCTCACACATCAAAAGATCATTTCCTCCTGAAGATATAGACTGCCTCACCTTAACCATAATCCAGGTAAAACCAACACAAAAATGTTTGCTGTGAATAATTTGCTGATAGTTTTAACAAGACAGAACACGATCAGCTAAATAAATAAATACGTAATGCATGAAGTAGTAGAAGGAGAGGTTTAATGTAACCAAATATGGTCGTGACATCAAGTAAGTTGCAAATTTACACCTGCAAAATCTCAGTATGAGAGAAGCATTTGTGTCTCTTTCTCTGTTTGAAGCCTCACCACTAATCAATATCCATCTCAAACCTGCTTTGCCTCCGGCATGTGTTGCTTTTAAATTTCTGGAGCTGTTGTTCTTTAGAAGCACAGAAATAAATCATTTCAAATTGAACTCAATCAAACTGAATGGGCAGGATGTCAACATGTTATGCTGTACTGCTTCTCTGCTGAGGAAACGTAATGTGAATCATACCACTGTAGTTAAATCTTGATCCACACGTTTAATCTAATGCCTACGGATCAGCTAATGCCAAACAAATAGGTATTATTTTAATTTTGATAAATAAATAGTTAATCTTAGATCATGGATGCTAAATGGTAAAACCTAACAATTTAGGTTCCTGGCCTTGTTTAGACTTGAGTGTCAATGTAACATCCTCAACGAAGAATTTGTAGACCAAGAGAAACTTCAGCAAAACTTAAATTGTTGTTGCAAAAATATCAATCAAGAAACCAGGAACCCTGAAATTAACACTCTGAGCTATTTTTAAAACCAATTGCCGCGTGCGTTTCATTTTCTCTTTCACTGAGACTTGTCTTTAGAAACCGTCCAGAACAACAAGCGGTAAACAATATGGTATTTCACACTACTGTAGTCGATAGATTATATTTAAATGATCTGAAGTCAGTTCTGTGCCCTGGGAACAACTTTAGTGAAGCGCCACTTAATTCAGCCTAGGGTCTCGACAGTGCTATGAGTAATACGCCAAGTCATGTTGCATGCTAGCGGTATGCATTCTGTGGTTTTGGGTGTTATTTCACACCATGTAATCTTGATGAAACACCTCAGCCCCTGTCCTATTAGCCCTAAGCCCAAATATCTCACATGCTATGTAACCTTGCAAAATGGCACGCGAGTTTAGATCTTAAAATGCATTGTCCTGACAACCAAAATAGACATGAAGTGGTGTACTATTTAAACGCAACTGCATAATATAGACTATTTTTCCTTTTTTGTAACAAAATAGGCCTTTTTTTCTGTTAACCTCGAAAAACTGACAAGAACAAGCAGCTCTAGGAATGATGGTGGTCAAAGGATACCTTAAGGAACATGCTGAAACCCAACCAGTAAGACTGGTAAGACAGTATAAAGGCTGACAAAACCCACTTTTAGCGTAGAAGGCATGTACTGTGGCCTGAGTCAAATGTTGGACCTTTCGCCAGAGACTTTCCTGTACCGGCTTCCTTCCTCAGTCCAAAAATATGCTTGTTAGGTTCTTCCACATTAATCACACTACATTACTACATTACATTTTGGGACTCCTAAAACAATATGATGGACTAATCTTATTCCAAAGAACAATCCACCTCCTGGTCCAGACCCAGACTGTAGCATTATTATTGCGAAGAGTCATTTGAGTATGATGGTTCCAACTAATGTTCAGTCTAAGCCTGGCTACCTCTGAGTTGCGTTTAAAGGGGAACTACTGTTTTTTACAATATGGACCTTATTTCTGGCATAAAATATGAGCGTTTACTCACACCTGACTTTTGTGTAATTTGTAGTCTTATATATCCATATAGTGGGAGTGACTGGGGCACCGAAACGCAGCCTCTAAATAACACATTAACTGCCACGAAACTCATTCATTTCGCCAATATTTTGTTATCATAGGTGGTGCCCCAGTCACTCCCACTATATGGATATACGCAGATCTAAATATCTCCTGAATAATTACAAATTACACACAAGTTACATGGGTGAGTGAACGATCGTATTGTATGCCAGAAATAAGTTCCAGGTTGTAAATAAAACAGTAGTTCCCCTTTAATTGCTAAGAAATGCTCAACAGGTAAGGCCATAGTCATTTATTTCCCCCGCAAAAATCTATCCTCCTAATTTCTTTTCAGTATAGTACAATAATTAGATTGTATTAAACAAGCTACCCCACATTTACTGACGTTGTTAAACAGATTATTGCTTTCGATAGTATAGTGTCACATCATTGCCCCCATGACATTGCCGTTAAGATTGCTCCACAGCTTTGTTTAGGTGGAATTTTTCCTTGGCCATGACAACGCTGCCGGGGCCTTACACTGAATGTCAGTCTGGACAATTGATACGATAAACCCAATTGAAACTTTCAATCTCCCTCCTGCTGATAAGAACAGAAGGAGTCTGCGAAAAGGGGGGGGGGCGAAGGAGGGAGGATGGTGTGTGTGTGTGAGGGGGGGGCTTTGCTTTCTTGATGGCCTAGTGCCGGTAACAGCCAAATCTCCATTAGACCTGTGAGGAAAACAACATTTGTGAGCACATCTCCTGCGGTTTGACTCAATGCATTTTCCATAGCGGTACGTTTGCAGCGTTTAGAGGAAGCTAAAGAGTGGAAACCTTTTGTGATTGATTGCTTTTTTTGTAAAGGCTGTTTGATGTCTCATACGTGGTTCTGAAGGTGCTAATAAAACCCACACAGGGAGCCAAGTATATTGTTTTTTGTTTTTTTTAGCTGTCACATTAAAATGTACAGTATACACAAGTAGTATGGGATATCTCATGATGAACATGATGCCCTTACACAATTATTTCACATATTATGACCAGACTGAGGCCATTAAAGGGGAATGCCTTTTTTTTACAACCTGGACCTTATTTCTGGCATAAAATCTGATCGTTTACTCAACCATATAACCTTGGTGTCATATGGAGTCATTCGGACGATATTTAGATCCGTGCATAATGTAGCCTCGAATAACACATTATCTGCCGCAAAACTCGTTCATTTCACCAATATTTTGTCATGCTACGCTAGTGCTTTTCCCCGTTGAGTCCGGAGTTACCTGTTATCTATTCGCAGATGTGCAGCAGTTTGTTGTTCTTTGGCCAGCTGTTCCTCTTTCTGCCTCCGCATCCTCCTTTCAACAAGCTCCTCATCCGTATACTCTGGCTCAAAACGCTAAGGACGTCCATCATAAACAAAGTCGTCATCCACAATCTCAGAATCAGAAAAATATTCAGCTATGTTGCAAAAACCTAGCCGTAGCAAAATACAGGTAAACAAGCTGCGTGGAGTGCGCATGGGGCTCAGAGAGGACATCATCCAGGTCAGAGGCTTAGTAGGTCAATCTACAGACCCAGATGATGATAACAGGTAACTCAACGGGGAATAGTAGTAGTGTTAAAAATATGGGTGAAATTAATACGTTTCGCAGATAATTTGTTATTTAGAGGCTGCGTTTCGGTGCCCAAGTTACTCCCACTATATGGATATACATGGATCTAAAGATCTCCAGAACGACTCCAGATGACACCAAAGTTATATGTGTGAGTAAACGATCATATTTTATGCCAGAAATAAGGTCCAGGTTGTAGAAAATGGTAATTTCCCTTCAATTTGATTTGCAAACAGCCTTCCCAAGAAGACTTTTGTTGACACTGATATCCTGGCTCTGCGTTAGCTAGTCCAGTCCTTCCACGAGGCACTGGGAAACCTTTTATTAAGGACTTAGCTTTGTGCACATAAGGCATTGTCATGTTAAAACGACACTGGGCCCTTCACCGGTGCCCATATAATTGGGAGCACTGTTATCCAAAATAACATGCATTAAAATTTCCCTTAACTGTCTGACACGCAGAATTTTAGAAATATTCCAGAACTGTGCTTGCATAAATGGAGGCAGTTTTCACCTCCCTCCAATAAACTAGAACTGGAATGAGACATATTATTATTTTGTCTGTCCAGGGTTGTTTATTGGGTCCAACGCAGTAGGCTAGCCCTCTAACAGCACAGCAGATCAAAAGATCTTGGTGTTTGTGAGCCACCCTGCCCCTGTCACTGTGTCCATCAGTATATTGATCCAGAGACCTTATCAAACAGTGTACCTGAAGCTAACAGGGTGGTGAGGATTGCCTTTGCAAATCTCTACCCCTTCTTACTTTCCTTTTGATCTGAGCATGGTCTCTTTGGTGTGCCTCATAATCAGCTGACTTGAACTTGTCTGCGCCTCTCTGTACAAGTTAAGTCTGGAGCCCGAGCCGGTCTCTCTGTGGTTGTCGCCTCCAATTTATTGTACCTAATTCTGTCAGTCCGTGACATATCTGGTTGAAAAATAAGAGTGCATCTTTAGTAAAGTTTCAGACCGTTTAAAAAATTAAAGTGGAGTCGACTCATAAGCATATTCATGTGTCACACAGCTTGTTGGCTTTTACATTTGTGTAATGTTTTATTGATGCACCTTGTGCAAGTATTGCATCATAGATTACAAAGAATAAAAGTATGGGAACATCAGTATCATCAGAATAAATTGAATAATTGCAATAGTTGCACTGTCTCTGGTTATTTTGCGATGACAGGAGACAGAAGCGCACATCATGTCTCACTTCTGCACAGCGGGCCAGAGATAACACGGGGCGATAACAAATACAGGCAGCTCCCACTGAATGCGGATCTCACGCTTCAAGTGGGAGAACAATCCGTGTCAGTGTTAATGTACGAACCGCTGTCCAGTAATCTGCACCATCAAAGAACAATAAAATATAACGGTGCAAAGCATTAGGGTTCAATATACAACTTACAATGATATGAAACTGTATTTCAAAGTAATTCCAGGTAAGCTGGAAACACTAGCATGTCCAGCTAATCAACTTACTACGGTTTTCCAAAGCTAAAAGCGCCTGCTGTTAGTAACATTATTTCTTCAGGACAATGCCTGTTAAAAATATGTACTGCATGTAGAAGCAGATTAAGTTTCCAAAAACTGAAGCAGATAAGTACTTTTTTTTATCACTGCTTAAAATACTTGCAATGTCTTTTGCATGGGTTCTCACCGTTGGTGAGGATGCTAAATTTGTGCAGGGGTCTTGCAGATTTAGAGTCAACGTATGTGCCATGTGTATATTTGCACCAGCTATTTTAACATTAGCCTTTCCGAATGCAGCTGGTGATCTGACACCCGCAGCCCGGTGACGTTCGACTAAAATGAACCGCAGAGATGTGATGTTTCAAAAAAAATTCCGAGCAGTAAATCTGCCACCGGTATCAGCGGAAACCGGGGATGTGCTGCGAACAAACTGACAGGCATGCCACAGCAACCATGAGTCGGCGTGTAAATTAAATTGAAATTAAAATGGTGTTAACTCAGGGGGAAGTTTGTCTTTGGCTACACGCATCCATCATAGTCTAATGATTAATGGTGTTGATACATATTCACAACCATTCGTGTAAAGCAATCTGCTGAACCTGAATTTGAATTAGTCTGTGTTTACATACACAGAGCTGCTCTCGCTAACACCCAAGGTATTAACCCTCTTAGACTGAGTCATACTGTTGCTTTTAATACACGGGGAAGGAGATGATGATTCCAGTGTTAGCTTGTGTAATCCTCTTGGCACTTAGACAAACAGGCAGGGCAGTCAGAGTGAAATTTCCTTTTCTAAAACTAAAGTATTTTGATGGCTGGCTGTAAGAATGTTGTTATGCCTTGCTTCTCTGTATTTATATCCAGGATGGAAAAAAGAAAGGTGAGTGATCTCAAGCATTTGGAACTCTCTTCCCCAGAAAAGCCGTCTTTAGGCAATGTTTTTTCTACACTATAATGCATAGTGCATTAGAGAGGGTATTAAGAGCTTTGTAACCAGGAGAAAACACGGATTTGGATTAGATATTCATTGAATGACTGCTATTTATCTGTCTGCTTGAGAAGGAACAAATATTCAATTTCCATGGGATCAGATATCAGAACAAACGAAATGAATCTAATGAATTTAATTATTATTATTATTTTTTTAAGTCACAGTGCCTCTGATGCTACAGTTGACCTGATCACATATCAGTTAGAGGATGCCGCGGTGCATTTTGGTTGCTGGTCTGATCTCAGTTTTAAGTGCTCTAATTGTGCATCGCATTAACACATATGTGACATAAAGGGAACTTTGTCTAAATAATGCCCACGGTTAAGGTGTCTTGAGCAAGCGCAATACAGTGTGAACAAATGGATCAGCACTGTATAAGTTATTTATTCCTTCCATTACATGCTGGATAATTGGAAATAAAAAGTTCTGAATTATATTGTAGGTTAATGTACATGGTAACACCAAAAGACTTTGGCTTTTGTTTCTCTTTACTTAGATTACGATTCAAACATTTAGTTTAGTGTTTCATTTAGAGATGCGACTTAAGCGTGTTAATTATGATTAGTTAATTACAAAAACATTAACGCGTTAAATGTAAACGTGTTAAAGAATTTAATTGTAATTTACATTCCAAACAACGTGGAACTTTTGTCAGTGCACGATTTCCTGGTACACCGATTACACTGATGCACACGTCAGAGCTCAGCTGATGGCTACCAAAATGGAGGAATCGGATGAAAGCATGTTGCTAGGACTGATGGAAGGCAGATTTTGACCTGAGCCTAAGCCTTGATAAATGTGGAGTTTTACGCAATTGGTAAAAATTGAAATGTAATTAAAATAATTTTTTTCCAGACATTAAAAGAGCTTGACTCCGGCTTCCTCCCACCATCCAAAGACATGCTTATTAGGTTAATTGGTGACTCTAAATTGCCCGTAGGTGTGCATGTGAGCGTGAATGTTGGCCCCGTGATGGACTGGCGACCTGTCCAGGGTGTACCCCTGCCTCTCGCCCGATGACAGCTGGGATAGGCTCCAGCAGGACCCCGTGACCCCTAACAGGACTAAACGGGTATAGAAGATGACTGACTGACTGACTAAAAGAGCTTGAGTTTATTACATTCATGTCTGTGTCTATTATTTGATTCAGCTGTCCATTAAAATCCATTTAAATTAAAAAAAATTGCTTTTTGCGGCAAACATTATTATGCGAATAAAAATCGAGATTAATTAATAACAAAGCCTCTAATTATTACATTTTCAGACTCCCACCTATAGTTTTATTATGACAGTGTAAATCCTTATTCTGTCTCTCTTGTATGACCGGTCTCTTATGGACACTAGCATTTTAACTTCTTGAAATATTTTTGAAGGTGTGCAGTTGCTGAAAAAAAAAAAAAAAAAACTGTCAAAATCATAAATCAGCGGTGTGAATGCTCGAGGGAAGACTTGCCCGTATTAAACCGCGAGAGCGATCCAAGGTCAAGGTCAGTGATCTCATATTTGTGTTGCCGAGCCGGGAAGGTTTTAGCGCAAATGTATCAAACCTGTCCAGAGTACACAGAATGGAGTTCATGGAGTGGGAGCTGTACATGGATATTTTTCTGTATGAAATGTGAAGCTGGAGGGCCGGACCTAATGAGTCTGGAACCACTTAGTCAAGGCAGGGTGTCAAAGATCTGTGCAGCTCCTAGAACAAATATGCATGTGTATTTAGCATTTCAACACAATTTAAGATATACTTGGGAGAAAACTTAGCAATCAGTTGCCTTTCAGCGAAATAACTGTCTTTAAGCTGGGTAGACACTGCACACATTGAGCTACATTTAAAAATGGTAGACGCTCCTTCACTTTGAAAAGTTTCGTTCGAGGTGGTAGGGACAATACCTCTTCTGGAGGTTTTACGGTCAGCATGGCCAGCTTGTAGGAAGCCCCAGGGTCGACCCAGAATTCACTGGATGGATAACATATCTGGACTCTACTCTGCACCCTTTGTCATTCCCTGTGGGGAGCCACAAAACATTACTAAGAAGGAGGATGCCTGAAATACCATCCTCAGCTTGTTGCCATGGCGACCTAACTTCTGATAAGAGGATGAAAATTGATGGCTGAATGGAAGTCATGGTTAGAAGAGCAACAAATCGCCAGGTGGGGTCACAACATCTGATGCCTGTTTAACAAATCAACAGTTCGGTCTGAGACTTGACTTCGTTGCAGTTGGATAAGCTGGTCTGAGTTACCACCATAAGCTCTAATGATCTTGCAAACATGGTGCAGACCAGAGAGTTGGCTGTATGGACAGGATTGCTGGTCAGAGTCAAGGATTGACAGTAAATTGTGTTTAGTTTATTTTTAAAGTTTTGTAGTCAAAGTTAGGTTGACCCAGCCATCCACCCCGACCTCCTTTCTAGGAATATTCACCTTTGAAAGTCATTAGTGACAAGACCACTTCAAGTCCTGTAATCAAGGGTCTTTTATCATCTTTACCTATATCGTGAGGTCAACAGTTACAGTGCTAACATGCTGATATGTATGTACGTAGAAAGTGGACGCCTTTGGCATATGGTGACATTTGGTTTCTGTAGCTTCAGCCTACTTTCTGTTATCCATTTCCTACACTGCAACCTCTTGATCTCTTTCAGATGAGTTCTTAAATTCTCTTTTCTTTCTTAATTTATTCTGGCTCCATTTCTCTACAGCCTTTGACTAGGTGAGCTAGCCCCCAGGGGCCGGCACTGATTCGGCCACTGCTGCTTCAAAGATTGGCACCATTAAAGACTATATGGACTCAGATTACCATCTGAAACCATCCTCTTAACTAAATTATAAAATCCTACTTCAGCACTTCAGTAAAGGCTAGTGAGAGAATCACAGCTTCAGGTAATGTAGCTAACACTGTGACACAAGTTAGCAGTCATGAGCACTTTGGGGCATGGTAGCACACTTTCTTAACTTTATTTTAGTACCATGCCCGAAGTTTACTCATACCATGTTTCGTGCTTGTGTAGCTTTTAGTGTTTAGTTTAGTTTATGGAAATTGTTGGCCAAAACCAGGAGATTAAGTTTCGCCACACGGCATTTCCTGGACTTTTAACTTCGTGTGAAACATCAAGAAACGTGGCGTCTCCACTGTATCTGGAAATCTACTCACAGCAGCACTGTGCAACATCCAACTATACAGACGGATCAAAGCACAGAGATATTAGGCTCAGTACACACACAGGTTTATACAGCAGCAATCCTTTGAAATGTTTGTAGTGCTGCAGAGAAAACAAACCAAACAAAGAAACCATTAGCCATTATTTTTATAAAGAAGAAAGAAGGGAACAGAGTCATATCATCCGGTATCAATTTGTTGCCAACACCTTGAGAAATGCAAAAATACAAAAGTACAAGACGTCATAAGACCAGACTTGACATTTTTAGGTTGTTTTGAGAATCTCCTCCATGAGCTAATCTTTAGATTGCTGAGCAGTGCTGAGAATGCAGAAGAATTCAAAACATCCCACAGTCTTTTTGCTTGGTATTAGCATACAGCATGATGCCACATTATTGCCCCAACTGTGTCAGTGTGCTTGTAGATTACTGAACATTTGCATAAAAATAAGTACGACTGCAAATGCTAAGCCTGCTATTTTCCCCCCGTCACATGAGGGATCATCCCAGAGCCATGACGAATGCCAGGCTTTGTTCATTGACCCTGTGGGGTCAATTACGTTTGCTGCGAGAAGACACCGAGAGCGCCTCAGGTTCACGAAACCGTAGTGTTGGCATGTTGATCGATGGCGGGGATGCTTATCAGCCTCAGTGTGTTACACACCCCTAATTGCAATTGATCCCCTCTGCTGTACCATTAATTGTAAAACCTCTCTTAATCACAAACCCGCACTGCACATGTTGCACTCCAAAACTAAAACTTCATTCATCAGTGGGCTCCGCATTGGTTTTCAATATGACCGAGCAATGGCACACTGTACCGGAGCCGAGGCGCGGCGCCTTGCTCAGAGACTTGCTCTGTCGCTGTACGTGACGCCCGCCCGGCTTCAAAGGTCAAGGTTGATGACTAACAGCCGAGAGCTCTCATCAAGATCTCAACACACGGCCCTGTTGTCAAAACACCATTATGCAAACCAAATGTAATAATTGATGTTTTGATTCGTTTTAGCCACTCGAGCTGCGGTGCACTTTAATCACTTGCTCGCACACATCAGTTAAAACATTTCTGGATGGACCAAACAGAATCTATGTGGAACATGCACTTGGCTATAGTATATGAAGCAAATCAGCCATTATCATACGGTACACCCTACTGAACACAATCTATAATAGGATATAGATTCTGCTCAATAGGGTGTTAATTGATCAATTTACTCCATCTGCATTTCTCTGTTGTCAGTGTGATGTGAAGAGATGTGTGGTACAAGTATTGATTTCGCTGTTCTTTTATATGCATATCATATTACAGAACTTAAAGCCGTAGCATCATTAATAAGAGATTGAAATAGCTTAGTCAGCTAATGTCAGAGCTACAGTTTAAGTAAGAAGTAAATAAAATGTTATTGCAAGTTTGTGGACAGATGTGGTGCATATTGTAGAGCTTGGTTTATAATCTTGCAACGTAGGGGGCTATGCTGTCTGGAGCATTTATACCCATGCGCTGGTTTGCCTGCATTGCTCTGTTATTGCGCCACTAAAACACTAGGAGCGACGCCGTAACAACGCCGCTGAAGTGACACATGCGTTTAAGTTCTACCGTGTTTCTTATGCTGCCTTCAGATCTATTCACGTTCTTAACAAGAAAAGTGAATGAAAGGCGCCGTCTTGTGATCCTCGCAGCCTCGTAAGCGGAAATTTCTGTTCACAAATTGTGAATGCGTTCACTGCGCTTTGAGAAATGGCTAAATTGCGTGGTGACTTAATATATTCTAACTCAGTTACCTGGTCATTAGCTCGCTAACTGTGGCTCCCAGCAGCTGTGTTCTCACTGCTGATGTTACCGCATGAACGCCTTGTGTTTCCCACATGGTAACCACAATTCCACGTTTCATTTGAAGGCAGTTTTAGACACGAGAATACCATCAGACATCGCCCTAGCTATGGACTGATGTCCACTCAAGGGTAACTTTGACAGTAAGGTTACAATGACAACCTTAACCAGTAAACATTGATTATGAATATCTGACATGTGTCATTATTAAGCAGCATTACATCCAGCTTGTATCTGTAATGCCAGTCTGGCCAGAGGGACACCATCAGTCAGTCAAACCAGTGAAAAAGGGGGACCCTCGAATGCATGATCGCCCTTCAGTGCATCAACAGTACTCCACAATCCCCTTTCAGACTCCATTTCAGCACACGTACGTATTTGCCCGGGGCCGTCCAGAACCCAGGATCATCAGAGTCTGACCTCATATCCTAGTGAGCCTCATCCCGCATGTAGCAAACACATATACAGCGAGTGAGCAGACGAGCGGGGAATACGAGCACAGCGGGTAAATCCCTCTGACTTCGTTGATCCCTTGATTTTTCCATTAGCGCAAGTTTAAATGTCAGCGACAACTGACGTCTTCTTGTCAGCGAAGAAATACGCTGCTCTGCAGACTATATGAGTCTTCTGTCTGAGCGTGCGCAGCAGACAAAGTCAAATGAAATCTGAATAAACGACTAATCACATGACAAATTTCCTCGCATTTAAAATCAAACGCGACATTATGCAAATATTTTTCAAGAAGCCGCCTCTTATCTGTGCCGTATTTGAAAAAAAAATATCAAATAAACTTCAGCCAATGGAACGCCTCCCCGGAGCTTTATTGGCATAAACACAATACCAGACAGAGTGACAGGCAGTGCGCAGCTATATGGCTAACAGCTATGAAGCGGCTCCTTCCCTCTGGCAACTAGAGCGTACATGACTAAACAGCATATTCTCAGCAGTGAAGAGAGGCTTGCCCAAAGGATAAACTCCTGCAGGAAGCCTTGAAAGAAATTGGTTATTAAATAAGGCAGACCAAAGATAAAGATGTCAGCAGTAATAATGCTTTTCATTTTGACTCTGATCTTATTTGTTCAGAAGGGAGGGTGAGCCGCGTGGTCTCGTCGAGTTGACATAAGGGTTTCTCCCACTGCTAGGAGACTGATCCGTCAGCAGATACACGGCGATGCCGTCTTTGTCGCCCTGCCCTGCCGAGGACAAACTAATATAGCGGAACTGCAGATGTGGCGCTTTCTTCCTAACATGCTTAATACTCCCACTCCCACGCACAGATGGGCCTGAAGACGTACAGTAAACAGGCGCCGCTGATGTATAAAGGCTGCGGCGGTTGCGGCGGTTACCCTGAGTGCAGCTCAGGTGCTCTGCTGTCTTACACGTCCCGGTGGCACACGGACATGATGCACGGCAGACTCAGACCGTGCGGTCACCCTTCTGTCAACAACACAGAGCCCAGTCTGCTCTCACTACACCCTCCTCCGCCGGAGTCGAGCATGTTTCTGTTAGCGCCTAGCGAGCGTCTGCGGGTAAGTAGGGGAAGCAAATAAATACAGTTTTACAAAATGAAAATACAGCTGGTTCTTCAAAAACATTATTATCAGATAAACATACGACATGAAAGGACACATAATGGAAATCACCTGGAGACACAATTACTAGCAGAAGAAACTAATTAAAGGGATCAAAATAATTAAGAGCATTTACATAATTGTCGAAGGAGTTCTGTGGGAAAGTGAGCGAACGGGAAGACGGCAGCGGGGAGAGTGGAACCAGAGAAGTTTTTATCAGCTACCGCAGCACAGCTACAATAAAGCAGGCTGCCTTTGACTCCTTAAGAACAGACTCCAACAAAGGTCAGCGGGCTTATTAGCTTATATAATGCTCAAAGTCTGAGCACAAAGACACATCTGGTCAGTGTGGCGGGCAAGTCGCACAGGGGCAGTGGCATTAGAATGCATTGAACCTGCAGATGCTGTCGTTTCACGGGCACATGCAGCTAAAACAAAAGCAGCCCAATAGAACTACTACAAGGAGGTGTCTCCCATTTTCACTTTGGGACCATGCTCTGCACTGTGCACTATTCCAGCAACATGGTCCTGGCGTTCTATGTATGCCCTGCCTGCTAGCATCTTACACCCTGCTGCTATGTGCTGGGTTGTCCTTGCATAGCCTGCACTTAGGGTGTGGAAGATCCCTGCTCCTTTCACAACAACGTGATTATCCAGGATGAATCAGCTGTAGGCTGACTTATCACCATGATTCAGGAGAGGCTAATTCTGTACGACAGTTTGTAGCTCTTCCTAGCTCCCAAACCCCCCAGCCTATAGTTGCTCTTCTCCTTTTGGGTGATGAGTAGACTGTTGATATGAAGAGTTATTTACTTTGACGCATATGCATAACATGTGTGCCAGCTGGCCAGTTGGCTGTAGTGCGACTATGTGGTCCAGGCAGGGGTGACGTCGGGTTCTTAGATGTGGCTTTGGTGTACCAGGCCTTTAGAGATTTATGGTGCCAGATAACTATTAGTAAATCCTGCTTTTTTGTTAGTTTGATATTGTGAAAGTTGGAAATATATACACAGATCAGCCACAACATTAAAACCACTGGCAGGAGAAGTAAATAACATCGACCGTCTTGTGACAATTCAGTGTGCTGCTTGGAGACGTTTGAACCTGGCATTAGTGTGAATGTTACTTAGACATGTAGCACCCACTTAGACCAGACCAGACACCCCCAACCCATAATAGTGACCCTCCTTGATGGCAACAGCCATCCCCAGCAGGATGCACATATAAAAAGTGGTTTAGGAACAACTCAAAAACTTTATAAACAGCATAAGGTGTTGACCTGGCCTCCAAATTCCCTAGATCCCAAATAAAAATATTCTGTTTGCAAGACACCACAGGACACCCTGAAAAGGCCCATGTCCATTCTCTGATGAGTTACAACAGTTTTGAGGCACAAGGGAGACCTACACAATATTAGGTCATAATGTTCTGCCTGATCGGTGCCTACTAAAGAAATGTATCTTTTTATAAATTCATCTTGTTATCGCTTCTCTGTTCAGAGTTATTGACATTTTCGCGTCCAAACTTGTGCATGCCACCGTAGGTTCAGTTTCTGTTTAGCTGAGAGCTGTTAATTCAACATTATGGGGCCTTTGGAGGCAGCAGGTTGTGGTGCTGCTGGATTGTATCGCATCACAATCGCTTTTCAATACTCAGTTTACCTTCATTGACCAGAGAGGCCCCTGTCTGCCCCAAGACTGACGATTAAAGGCAACAGGGTTTTCTCCAGTGCAGCCTCAAAAAAACGGACTTCCTCTCCTCCTGCTGTTTTCTCCCTTGGTGTTTTCAGGAATCAATTTAAAACACTTGTTATTATTTTTATTTTTTTTAACTGTGACCTACTTAACCTGCTCCTTAAACCTTCAAGGTGCCCCGTGGACTCTCTTTATTTTCATGCTTACATGCAGGTGTTACTCGGTAGAATGAATTTTGCACATCCTGCATTTGTTGCGAAACCTTTGTCTGTGAGCGTCTCCTTCTGTGCATGCACACAACAAACAAAGCGGGGCCCGACTCATAAAAGCACAAAATAAAACCTCCGCAGGGCACCTTTGAGCAGCGGGGCCTGCTTTTAAAGAAGCAAATCAACCACCCAAATGGCTAACATTAATATTTATTTGATTCCCTTTGAGGCTGTTTGACAATTTAAAACCTGGTTCTGCAAAGTCAAATAATAAATGATGGAGAAAATTAGACAAAAACACACATGTGGATGGTGCTGACAAAGCCAAACCAAAAAGTTTTTTTGTGGTTTGTATTCTCTTCTTTTGTGTAATATCACTGCTCTTCTTTTTAGTTGTTTAATAAGTAATGTATTTATAAAATGGACCAAGAATGGAATGAAATCAGGACCACTGAACACTTAAAAGTAGGACTGGCATTATCTCTGTAGCTGACAACCACCTACGGGGTGCACTCGTTAATCAGTCAGTGACATGCTGGCTAGGTGGAGTTAAACTGGGAAAAAATAAAATAAAAATATTCTTTCAATGGTGAGCGCTCAACCTTTCCACTCTGAAATTTTGGCAATAACCTAACCAGAACCCCAACAAACCACACGGCTGAAAAAACAACCAGAAGGGTAAACACAAGTCAATGTAGAACAAGCCAATCGTGTTAAATATTTATAGTGTCTTTTTCTTACTTTTGGGTACAAGTTTCAAAAGCAGGGTTTTTTATTCTTGGAATAACACCACAAGCATACAACATAAATAATCAGGCCCGAATTCAGTTTAAAGCCAGCTCTTTTTAAGAGGCTTTGTTTTGATTTTATAGTCTGTTATTCTCCTCCCTATAATAGGAATCCAAAGGTAACAGCCACTACACCGTTTCTCATTCTGTTTGCAGTCCATTAGATGCAGAGATAATGGGCTTAAATTAAGAGTTCTCTCAGAAAGGTTTACCCTGGCTGATTTCTGTTGACCATGCGTAGTGTTCATAATAATAGTTTTATTAGTATTAATTACCTGTAACTATGAGTCATTATGTTTTCACTGTAGCAAGTAATCTACACCTGGATAATGAGTGGGCTGTCTTCCACAGAATCTGCCATGTATCACAACCATTTCTCATAAACCCAACACTAGCACTGGAAAGTGGCCTTTGTATTTTTATGTTGAAGCGACGTCCAGCTGTTTTCCCAAGCAGTAAACTCGGGATCTGAAAATTGAAGCCAGTGCAGAAGAAAACTAAATAAACTGCAGCATTGCAAATGGCCACTTGAGGCTTACACTGACTATCACCATAGACCTCCAAGTTGAAATACCCACATTTACAGAAGAAAATATCTGATTAGACCTGATTAGAGTTAAGGATTTTAAATTTTCCGACATTTTTCCTAATTTTAAAATACATCGCATATTTGTTCTCTGCATTTAATCCAACCAATTATATACACAAACAGTAGTGAGCACACTGGGAGCATGTGTAGGTTTGTTTTTATGTGCCTTGATTTAAATCAATGTCTTGAGTCTAAACTGGAGATAGATGGAGTCAGGCACTGGAGGTATCATCTGTTGACAGAAATCTGCAAGCTCACCACTAGATGTCAGTGTATCATACATACTGGTCCTTTAAATAAATGTCACTTGTGTTTAATATAAACCTAATTGTGTCATATTCTGATCATATACATCACAGTTACCACAGGTAAATATACAATGGCACACTAAGACCAGGGCTGTAGTTACAACTGCGAACAATGTGGCGTGTCCACAGTATTTTTCTGTGATTTGGGGGGATTTTACAAACAGGGTAAGGTTCATGTTATACACCTACAATTTATATGGTGGTGACTGATTCTAACCAATTTAGCACTATAAATTAATATATGTTCAGAGCCGGGTGTCTACATGCAGCCATATCTCCTGGAAACTACCTCTATTTTGTGTAGAGCAATACGATCATAGGCAGCTTTTTACTGAGAGAATGAGAAACAAAATTTTTGCACTTCACTGGGAATGCAGGGATGTGGTCGGTGCGGGAATACAAAGCACAGGGTCGTTTCACCGATTTACACTGTGGGTAAGATAAGGGAAAGATTGTGGTTTTGGTTGAATGTTAATTAATGCATTGTGTCTCTAGTGACCATGGACTATTTCTGCATGAAACAAGACCACGATCCTTCCATAACCTTATTAACCAAGCTCCTACAGAGAACCCATTAAAGAGTTAAATCATGCTGAAGGCTGTACAAGAGCTTGCACTGCAACACTTGCTGGATGCTTTTATTAATTAACAAGACTTTCTCATCGAGTTAATAGAATAGTTCATTTTTTTTCCTCGGAATGTGTAAATTTAATTTCTAGGAGACAGAATTGCTACACGGCAAATTTCTTAGGGGAATATAAACACAGTTTCAATCAAATCCATGTCTTTAAAGAAATCTTTAGTGCAAACCTGTCTTAATTACTTTGTGCCACATACACATTTCACTTAGTACTCAATGAAAACTGCATGGTTTAGTGTGCAGCCCTTTTTCTTAACTCATAGTGTCCGTATAAATTATTTCCAGCAACGTGGCCTTTAAAGAAAAATCTTCCAGAGGAAACTTGGCCTAACTGCTGAAGAGACAAACTTTGGTCATTTAGCTCTGCCAGGTTGAACTAACTAATAAGATTACTCCTGCCTCTGGAGCGGCTCTGCCTTGGAGAAATGTTTATATAACTAAAACTCCAATTTGCTTAATGCAAATAAAGCGCCGCTCATTGTCTCTCCAGGCCTCCCCTCAACTCTGTCCTCCTACCAGCTAAACTTGATTTCTCTCCCTGCTCCCCTGCCACTTAATCCTGCAAATCAATACTGGCTACAAGTATTATAAAGAAAGAAAGTTAACAACAGTAAATTTAAAGGCTGATCTGATAGCAAGATTTTCACATATGTTGCAGCAATTGATAATTTTTACTTACTTAAATCTAGCTGAGAGTAATGGTTTACATGTTTATTGGGCAATTAACAGAAATAGTTTGTTTTAAATGTTTGTGTCAAATACTATTGTGCTTTTTTGGCCGTCTGCATCAAGTGGAATACGGTTAATGTCTCACAACATCCCCAAAGACCTTCAAATATTAATTAAAATTGCACGTTCTGATGCCAACTTCATCTCAAAGCTGATCATTATTTTGAATTAGCTAATTGTTTGATAAAGGTTGGTGCTCAGTGCGACAAATTGCTCTGAATCACCCAATTCAGTTCCCATCAACTCTTCCAAGTATTTTTTTTTTTAGCATGTCTGTATTTTGATTTCAGAGCCATTTCTTTTCTGCTCTCACTGGCATCGTTTCCAGCAGCAACAAGCAGCATTTATGTGTGACAAAGCTCTGATATTATCTATATACAATGCCTGCCAGGCACCAAACAGCTGACAGACGAAGTCAGAGACTAGCTGGAGATGAAGTGAAGATGCCTTTTCGCTGCTGTAAAAATATTTCTTTTAAGAGTTGGGGGAGATCAGAACAGAGCAATAAGCAGGGTGGATGTTGGAAATGGTTGAAAAGCACACAGAATGCAAAATGCTACTGTGGCTTTGGGGCAACTGTATGCCAACAGGCGCATAAAACAAAGTTAATACAAATAATATTTAAAACAATAAAGCACACAAAAAAACAATTAAAAACTTAATTAAAATCTCAGTTAAAACCAAAGCAAACATACTCAGTGTGGTAGGTGTTTCTACTGCTCAGAAATGGCAAAAATAAAATGGTGCACATATGAAAATTTTGAAATTGGTTGAAAAAGTAGGATTAGAACAACATCATACTGTCCATAAACCAATATATGTGCAATAATATGCATAACCTGTTGGCAAGGGACAAGGTTTTGGGACTTCAGCTTTTGAGTTTCCCTTTGTTGTCCAGGTAGTATTTACTAATTGCGTTTGGGTGGGCTTTGGTTGCATGAAGAAGAGCGAAAGAGGAAGTGATGGGTTGTGTTTCAACAACAACTACATCCTCATGTCTGAAACTCCAAGCCAGACTGTAAAAAGTGACCTGAGTATGGAAAAGGAACATTTGTTATCAGTCAGAGTTAAATGAGCTGTTAAGGTTAGGGCTTAGTCATTAGATGATATGTGATGAATTGCTGGATTGGTATCATTCTAAATGAACCATGCACTAGGGATTGTACCAACAAGTCGACTAGTCGACTTAACTGCTTTGCTCGGCACCCGTCACGTGACAATAACAACACAGATGCCTCCTAGAAGGGAGGTGAAGAGCCCAGTCAGTCATTGCAGCAAACTAGCAGCGGTTCATCAAGCGTGTGGAAATACTTCACTGAAGATGAAGCCCATTCTACCGCGACAGGCAGAATCAGCCTGCTTGTCAGTCCTGAAATACAGCAAAAGTACCACTGCAATACACACTCATCTGAAAAGGCATCAGCTAGCAGGCACTAACAGAGGAACGGTCCAAATCCTCTCAGTGGCAGCCAATTAACAACTTCTCCTGCGGTAACAGAGAGAAGGAGGCTGCAAGTCAACAATTTGCTGATGAATTTCATTGTCTAAAGTTATTAGAGCTTTAGCTACTACACACGGAAAAAAGACTTTAGAGATATATCAATATATATTTAGAGATGTATCTATTAGTTAACATACTGTTACTGCGGTTGTAGGGTGTGTTTTTTTGTCCTTGATGTCAGTGAATGCACCATGTTCAGTACAGAAGTAATGGTAGAGCTGAGAGTTTGCTGAGTGAGAGCTGCATAAGTGTCAGACTGACGGTGTTTACATGTTGACGTGGACTACGGCTGACAGCCTCCCATGTTCAAGCTTCAGTTAACTTGCACTGTGATGTCATCGACTAGTCGACGTTGACTCGACTTGCGCCACATATTAGTCGACTTTAAAAATCCAAGTCGTTCAATCCCTACCATGTACCACTCTGATATAAGCAAATTCAAGGTATAAAGCTGGAAAGAAACTGTCCATGAAAGGAAACACTTCCTCTTAAAACAGTGGTAAGTACTTGCTGGACTTATCTTAAGTGACTAACACCCTTTTGTCTAATAACACATACTTGCCTTTTAGGCACTTGCAGACATAGCTAATCTGTGTATGAATAAAACTGGTGTTGTTAAGGGTTATTAATTCCAAGTAGTTTACAGTCTGTTAAACAACGTTATTAACATATGTGAATGACACTTTTCCTTACACTGCAAAGAACATCTTAACATAATTATTAAGATTAACACAAATTATTAAAAAGTGTTTTGTATGGGCATGTAGCAGACATGTGTGTATACTAATAATCTTCTTGCGTATGTGGCACAAAATTTAAAAATAAGACTTAGTGTGCTAATAAATAGCTGTTTGGAAGCTCGACTTCACACCAAACAACGTTAGCGGTAGAGTAGTCCCAGTGATGCAAAGGCGTGAGATGAGTTATTTATTAATAATTAAAACTATTAATAATAACATAAGGTTGTGCATGGGCTTAGCCTAATGTAAAACTTGCAGGTTATTATCAGTGTATAAGAGCACTGACACATCTCACATTTGGTGCTAAAACATGTCCACAAAGGTCTAAGGAGATCACAAGCAATTTTCATTGTTTTGTCACTGGCTACAGCTCTATTTACAGGTTGTCAGAAACAATAGAGCTTAATTAAAAGGAACACAGTTATCAGCCTCATTAAGGCTGAGGATTTAGGCAAGTCAACTCAGGCATCTCATTTAATTAACTAGCCTTTACAAAGCCGCTTAGCACTTCTGGAAAGTGATTTCTTTTTTCCTGCTTTCTGTTCAGTTCCTCTCTGTGTGCAAGAACACCTGCACAGACAGACACGTCGGGATTTCTGGTTCTTTTCTCCTCCTCGAGGTCGGCCTTTGTTTGTGTTGTGCTCGGGCGTCGACGATTATTCTTTCACCTTTTGAATGTTTGGCTGAAATAAACATGAGAGTAGAGTGTGACAGACCTACATATTATTCCTCTAAAATCAGTTAGAGTGAATTCACACTAGTGGCCTGGAGATGCTGCACTTAAGCTGCTTTCATGCAGTGTTGAAAGAAAGTGAGGAATTAAAAAAATAATAAATGACTACTTGTTTTTGTGTGTGCTAATGTAGTATTTCAGTGCATCCATTGAATCCATTAGCCTTGTCGTCATATCACTTAAAGCCTTAAAAATTGACTACTTCAGCTGCGTTTGAGTGTTTGGAGTGGTCTGTATAGAAGTGAAATGTGACTCTAAGTGATGGAGGCATTTCAGATTAATTGACACCTCTGTAGTTCTTTGGATGTGAGGTGAAAAATATAATAAACTGTGTTGAAGTCAGCCGTACTTATACAGCCAACAAATTCTTTGCAGATGAAAGTTGGTTTGGGGTCACTCTGCTGGGAACTGATTATGGCCCTGTCAAAGCACAGCCAGTTGAATCATTTGGAAGGGCTTCATGAAAAGCAAAAGCGATGTTGTCCTACAAATCATCTGAGCACCATGGAGATAACCTAAATCTAAATGTGCTTCAGCAGCAACCTATGTACATACAATAACAATGTTAAGAGGATGATAAGAGCAAGTACTGTGTTTCTCCATCGAACTTCTAACTTCGATGCCACCATTGGCTTTCAGTTCTATTAATTAGTAGGAGCGCTATCATATCTGTGCAATTTTTAGACTAGTCCATTCGTAAGTTGTTGAGATATTCATCAAAAACACAAACAGCAACTTCATTAATAGAAAAGACTTGTTTTCACTAAAGACAAGGTTCACTGACTGGGATCCAAGTATGTTGGCACATAATCTTGCCCAACCTAAATTTATCCAGATGTTGACTTAAAAGAAAAGCTCAGTGACCACCAGAGGTTAGGAGGATTTATACAGAGGGAACCCTGAATGTGAATGTTTAAACCATTTAGTTATTTGTGATATTTCCTTCCAGTCCACATTGGTGGACGACACCAATGGACTGACCAAGCAACATGGGAATGTATAAATGAACATATGCAGTTGAGATACTGGGTCTATTCTGTTGATGCATATAACATAGCATAGTGCAGTTAAGACAGCCATGAGCAAAGAATTAAATCAGGGAGAAAACACTGTCCAGACTGTTGCATTTGTGGAAACATGAGATAGTTGATGCGGCTCCGGGTACTGCCTTTGGCGTCAGAGCATGTTTACAGCGTTGCACACACTTTATTGTAATCTTCAATGAAAATGAACACATTTAATGGAGCTTGCATTACTGGACTTCAGCAGCTCTACAGCTTTGGAACGCAAAGTGGATTTTCCTTCATATGTGGTTAGGCTCACTGACGTTACTATAACATACTGCTGGGGCTGCCTAACTAAACATGAATTTAGTTCCCCCAATGTTAAGATGCCTCAATGAGCCTTTCTGCGGTAAAATGTGGGGGTTGTCACCTGCTACTTGGAACCTGATTGGTGGACCAACCAATCAACGCTATCACGGTCAAATGTAAAAGCTTGTTTAAGTGAAATTAAAGGCGAGACATGTGGTTGGGATACTGGTGCCAATACTCCTCAAAGACACAACAGCTCAACTTTTTAACCTTGACTTCACTTGTCAATAACACGTGAAAACACCTTCCCCACCGATGCACATGACCTTTCAAAAGCCAGTACTTCGGCGTGACATTTCATTTAGCATCTGCTCACTGTATTAGTTTTGGTCAGCGCCCACTTCATCGTCCAACATGGCTAAATCTTCTTGCACATTAAGCACACTGGATAGACTGCCCCTATTGATTAAAAGGTGTTTTTAAACCTGGTTGCTCGCCATTCTTCCCTCTTGAATAAATCAATGTTTTCACCTCAGCGGGACACCGAGGTGACAGCGGTAACACAGGCCAGTCAATGCCCCCCCACCCACTCGTTGACCAACATTCACCTCATTTAACCTGCCACTAGCTTTTATAGCCGTGAAGAAAGATGTGAAGATAAATTAAACGCAAGGTTTTTAATTACACATCTCCAAAGTATAATCCTCAGATCCCAAAACTCATTGAGCTTTGTTCTCAGCTATCGGTTTTGTCTCCGTCTAACCTTGAGTCGCTGTAATTATACATTACATTCTTATGAAGGGGCCCAGCGGCATAGTCTGGCTGCTGAAATGTGGGTCGTGAGTGTTTTGTGTTCTTTTCTTTAATCTAAAATATATTTAAGGGAGACAGGGGCCAGACAGGACACAGCTCTACATCACCCAGTGGGGTGCCTGTCTGCTGTAGCCACAGGCCCCGGTTGGGTGATTTATACCACAATACCAATGGCTGTGATGGTAATATACTACAGGTAATTGAAAAGAAAATTGAATTAGGTCAACAGAAGCAGTGACAGTCACTGGATGTCACACAAAGGCTTTACAACTACAACATCATCCTGCCGCACTGGTTCCATTAAGTATCCTGCTGCCAATTCTCATGTAAGGCAACTAGATAATTGTCGCCGTATTTCTTTTAGACCTAACATACCCTAAAACTGTTGCTCAGGCTATTGTGATACACGTACTGTAGCACTGATAAGGTTTTGTACAAGTTGTCTTGTTGTATCATGTAAGATAAGACCTTATCTCTACAGTGCTGTGTGGACAATCCCACCACATGGTTTGGATACTCTGTGAACTGTCACAGCGTGGTGACATCGGGGCCACAGGGGGGCCCTCACTGGAATCTGATTGGCCTCATATGTCCCCTATCATAGTCAAAAGGGGATAGGTAGTTGGCTTGTTGGTATCATGGTTGGGTTACTTAACAGGCCCACTGGGGACCCCACACAGAACCTCCTGAAGTGACTGTTGTATAGAGGCACCGGAACGACTGCAAAGAAACACAAAACAACTATAAAGAGATGCACCAAATGACCACAAAGAGAACACAAAACAACCACAAAGAAAGATATTAAATACAAACCGACACAAAATGGCCACAAAGAAATGAAGAACGACCACAAAGGGGCGTGAATATGACCACAATGAGCCACAAAAGAAACAAGATGAGACACAAGAGGACCACAGAGGAACACAAAACAACTACAAAGAAAAACATTAATCACAAACAGACACAAAATGACCACAAAGAAATGCAGAACGACCACAAAGAGACATAACATGACCACAAAGAAGACACAACCCTATTCGAAAGAAACACAAAATGACTACAAATAGACTAGCTATAGTGAGATATCACAAATTATTTAAAAAAAAAACTACAAAGACACAAATCCTCTAAATCAAAACAACCACAAATAGACACAAAACCTCCTACAAAGAGACACAAAACCTTTTCAAAGAGACATAAACTGTAAAAATATAAACACAGCAACCACAGAGAAACAAAATGAAATGACAACAAATAGACACAAAATTACCACAATGAAAGACACACAAACAACCAGGAGAGACAAATTTGGTTTATTTGGTTTGATTATTATTATCATTTGAACTGGAGCATAACTTGTTTAGATGAACAATTTTATTTGACTGTTTTGATTATTCGTAGTTGGGATACCGCCTCCCAGGAAATGAGGACAAAAGGGGACGGGGGCACAGGTGTCTCAGATGATGTTTTTTTTGACCGCTCTTCTTTTTGTTTTTGTTCTTGTTTTCCTTCGTATTGATGATTGTGGACTGAGAACCTGAGGGGTATTGCACAAAACTAGGATAAGGGATTTAAGCCGGGATATGTTGATTATCTGAAGGCTAAATTATCTCTGATTGGCTAATTCAGCCGGGATAATCAACATATCCCAGCTTAATCCCTTATCCTAGTTTTGTGCAATACCCCCCAGACGCAAATATAAATGCCATATATAACTTCAAGGAGGCAGTGATTGTGTTTACTTGGAGCACGTCATGACCACAGCGAACCCCTGAACAAAGAACGGCGTCTAGAAGCCATTTGCCTGCTAAAACGCCGTCACACCCCTAGTACACAAAATGACTGATAAATATACCCAAAACGACCACAAAAACGGCCAGAACAGCTACAAATAGACACCTCTCCAAAGAGACAAAAAATACCCAGAATTAGACACATAACACCTACAAGTAGAACAACCACGAGAAACAAAATGCAAAACAATGAAAATAAAGCAACCGATTTGGAAAAACAACCGAGAAGAAATGCAGTACAACAAAAAAGATACACAATTTCTAATGTATTACTAAAAAGGCCCCAAAAGAAATTACAAAAAGATGTTAAATTATCAAAAACAAGACTCATGAAACAACCAAAATATGATCTAAACCAACCACAATAATATTACAAACAAAAATGACAAAACATACTATACACTGTTCTGTCAATGTATTGATATTATTTCATGCTAAAGAATTGGAATTATGCGTTTGCTATTCATATATAACGCTGTAAATATGAATAATGAACAATTTATCATGGCCAATGACCAATTACATTTGATGTGAGTCTTTTAAAGCAGGCAACTGTTATCAGTCGTCTACATATTAACCAATGTTTTTACCATTAGCGTGCGTGTGAATCATGAGGAGGAGCTCCTGTCAAATACCTATATTAATGTAACGCTTATTATTCACTCCAACCATCGCTAATGACAAACAATACAATTAACACACAACCAAATGAATTCATCTGGATTTACCGCAACACAGCTGCGGCTTTGAACTCACTTGTTTACTCAAATGATTCCATTCTGTTGATGCATATAACATAGCGTAGTGCTATGGAGATGGCCATGAGCTGTGTGTGAAGTGAAGGGGAAAACACTGTCCAGACTGCGCTGCCCTTGGGGAAACATGAGTCGGTTGGCGTGGCTCCAGGTAATGCCTTTGGTGTCACAACTTGTTTACAGCATTTTACACACTTTACTGTAATCATCTGGCGAGGCACGGCTAAGAAAATGTGCACTTTCTCGCTTAAATTACTGGACTAGCTGCACAGCTTTGGAACGCAAAGTGTATTCTCCCGTACTGAACACGCCCTTTCCAATCACATCCAGTTAGGTTCCGTCACATTACGGTAACATAACGCTGGGGCTGCCTAACTAAACATGAATTTAGTTTCCACAACCTCAAGACGCTTCAATAAGCATCTCCGCTGTGTGAAATAAAAGTACAATGCGGCTTTAGCGGCGTGCACACCTGCTACTCAGTTATTGTACATTATAACAACACCCGCGTGATCCCAGCCAGAATGAGAACATTACCTTTATGCAGCAAAATGCCGGATTATTACAGCGGTTTTTAGCTCCTTCAAATAAAAGTCCACAGCTGCCAGAGTAGAAAGGGAGAAGGGAAATGAAAATATAATATGCATTGCTTTCATCCACACAATTATTGCCTCACGTGTGGATGAGTGTAATATGAAATGTTCCTGTAACAGCTGGGTCGCAGTCTTTTCACCGCATGCTGAATATATTCATGATCTGGCCGCAAGATGCTAATATCTCCCGCTCTGATACCTTATATCCTCTCTATCTTGAGGTGAGCGGCGGTGACGCTGATCAGCGTGGACAGTTTTGTCTGAGGGGAAGCAGGAGAGGAGACAGGAGTGACACAACCGTGGCCTCCTGCTGAGAAAAGAGAGGAGGTAAAGCAGGAGGAGGGGGCAGCAAGTAGGTAAATAGACTAATCTAATTTGTTACTTCAGCCAAACGTATTCCAAATGCTCCTGTGTGATTCTCCGTTGGTGGATGATGCTAAAATGTTTGGGCAGGAAGGGACACAACTGGGAGACAGCTCGCCCAGAGGAAGTTCAACACTATCCCATGGAGCTCTCCGACACGTTGCACAGTTCTGTATTATGCATTTAAAACCTTTTCCAATCTCCGTGCTGCAGTGAAATGCATATACTTATGCAAATCAGAGTCTTCCGAATAACCTATGAAATGACTCTAATAATGTATTGATAGTAATATATCGCCAATGGAAATTGAAATTGAGAGATGTTGTCTCATCGGACCAAGAACCAAAAGTACAGATCAATTTAAAATGGCAAATGACTGTGCTCCCTGAGCCCATTTCTAAGAAGTGAGTAATAGATCTCTGATCAGAGGCTATTACACCCTGGTCAGGCTGGAGCTAGGCTGCGTGGGGAATACAGAGAGCGCTCCTTGACTTTCACATCAAAAAGACGCCTCAGAGAAAGTCCTCAGAACCTTGGGCACCATGGATCTCTGGGGCCGCACCACAAGAAGGAGTACAGTGGAGTCTTTGGTTTCATCTCTCTCTCCGGTCTTTATTGTCGGTGGCAGGATCCTAATTCAGAGAGCTCTGCTGAGCTCACTGATGCTAATCGCACGTGCCTCTAACGGAGAGAGGAAGAGTGAAAATATTATTCAATGAAAGCCAGCTGCTGATTTGAAGTTTTGCTGGGTCAAAGGTATTTTTAACTTATCTGAAGTCTTTCAACTTCTGCTCAAGTATTACAGTCAAATATACAGGCATAACATGGCTTTACAAATCTGGTTTAAATTTCCAAAGGATTTCAAAGTGTAATATTTGCATGTCTGTCCATTACAAGAACATAAGGAGTCAATCCATTGAGATAAACAGCAGATATATTCATTTTCTCAGATATGATCACAAGTAGACAAATGGTATAGAAAGCACAGGAAGACAAAATAACCACAAAGACATGCAAAACTTAACAACACATAGACAAAACAACAAGAAGGCAGAAAATTATGAGATATTATAAAGATGGAAGACAACCACAGAGACAAAAAAAATTCAAACTGACAAAATAACCACAAAGTCACAACTTCTTCAACACACAAAACAACCATAAAGACGTGTGAAACAACATCAGAAAGACATAAAACAATCAGAAAAGAAACAAAACCACAAGAAAAAAGTCACAAAACGACTACAAAGACTTTCAAAATGACAAGGAGACTCAAAACCATCTGGAAAAGACACAAAATAATCACAAAGGCGCACACAATGTCCAAAAGAGAATGACTCCATTTGTACAGTCACAAAATGACTACAGTCACAAAACAACCAGAAAGAGACCCTGAACAATGAGAGAGACTTGCAAAATTATAATAAAAGACATAAAACAATTAGAAAAGAAACAAAACCACGAGAAAAAAGACACAAAACAACTACAAAGACTTACTAAATGACAACGAAGAAACGTAAATCCACTACAAAAAGAAAGAAATCTACAACTAGAAAAACTACTAGAAAAATTAAATGGAAAATGAGAAATGCAAAAGAAAGAAAATTACAAAAAAAAGGGATGAAACTAATGTCAAAACAATCCCTCATAGAGATACATAGATATTACAAAGCGACAGAAGAAACTGGAGGCTATTCAGAGCTAGCAACTTATCTAAAACCAGGTTGAAGTGATGAACAGGTAGTCTTCCACCTTGTACATGTGTAAAGGTCATAAATCATAAAAACATATCATGAAGAATCCTCATTATTCTAAATATGTGCACCATTTATTCAGGCAAACGTAAGTTGGGTTACCAAAAACTCATTGTGAGTCAATAGTTGAACTTCTGTTGTCTGATCTAAATAAGTGGTGCTTATGTTTGGAGTCGCTTAGCCCAACAAATATCATAAAACTATAGCAATACACTTATTTGAGAGGACGCACTGAATCAAAAGTACCATTATTCCTAATTGCAGACAGACTGAACTGAAAATCCATTGTGTTTCACAGTGTTTTAAAGCTGCGTTCTCCATAAAATAATCATCGCAGCATATCAAGCTAGTAAAAAAATTAATAAAAAAAATGCTAAGTGATATTTTTTGAGAAACTTTCATCTCTGGGACACAAAACAAGACGCTTCTGGCCGCACTTGCTTTAAAGCAAGAAGCATGAAGGTGCTATCCAAATTGTTTTAATTATGCAGACATCTATCTCGCAGTCTTCGGCGGAGTTGAGAACTCCATGTGCGAGATGAAAATTCATACGAGCCGATGCAAATGAAGACCTTTTTTGATCTGACAGTCAAAACTGATGGGTAGCTCCTTAGATCACTGCTGCACCGGTGTGAGATGAGAGAGAAAGGAAATTTGAATTTCAGATTTCCATCTTATTACGTTGTCTGTATTACAGGTACAGTGCACGGAAGTGGACATATAGCGAGTATGGAGTATACTTAAGCTGAATTGCTTTTATGAAAGCCTTTCTGGAGTAGTTTCTGCAGAGAAGCCACAAAGAATATCATTGTTTGATGATAGCTGCCCAGCCTGTATGTCTCTTGTAGCAACATTTCAGCCAGTACACTGCTCCACGTGTCAGCCGTAAAGATTTTGGCCTTTAGAGATGAAATATTTTGCACCGAAATGTCTTATTCACAGTGTTTCTGGGTTCAACAGCATGCATAAACATAAAAAGCACTGTGTTTATACAGCGCACTGCACTCTTATTGATCAAAGTTGACAGCTACACATGTTGGCTAAAGAGAAACATCACCATGATGTATTTTTGTTGCATTATTTATCATGGCTGGCCTGGTAGGGCGACGGTCCCTGAGGTAATGTGTCTCCTGATACAATATATCAGACAAATCTCTGGCTCACTCTGGAGAGTTTTTGCCTCAGAGTTTCGTAATGCATCCGTCCGCTGTTATGTAACACTTGTGTTTCAGGCTGCGGCGATCTGTGCGTGTTTCAGTTTGAAAATCACGGCAGAATAATATCTAATGTCATGTTTTATTTATCATCAAGCTGCGGCCGTCTGTAAAGGCCTACATTATGTTTGCTTAATGTGACTTTTCAGAACTCACTTTTTGCGGAGCGTTGGCCTCGTGTGCTCAGTGCAACGGTCTCCACATGGACAATGTTGAGCCTTTGTTACACTGAATGACCTCGGTTGTACACAATGAAGCAGTATTGAAAACCACAGGAAAAGTGTTTGACAAATATATATTTTTGAGACTATAACAACCAAACACAAGGTTGTTTAAAGGTTTGTTATTGTTACTGCGCAAACCGAAAAAGTTGAAGCACGAGAGACGGTTTTAAACTACTTCATCCAACACTTCCCATAATGCAGCATAATGGTGTTTTTCATCAGAAACCTCCGTGAACTCTGGCTTTCTGTCAGAAGAATTGAAAATGTCGAGCCACTTCAGATAATTCTGACTTTGTCAGAATGACAAACGACCTTGCCACGAATTTCTTCATGGAAAATGTGTGGACTGCCCCTTTAAATACACTGAAGCTGCGATGTGGGTTCACGAGTCAAGGTTTGCCGCTGCCTTTGTCAATAAACCGAGAGTCCTTAAAGCTGTAGTTTTCACCTATGTTTAACATACTGTAAAGAAAATTCCAGAAAGCTGAGATTTCTTAAAGGTGTGTTATAGGTAGTGGACCTGAAATAAGACGACAAAACAAATGCATCCTAACGTAACAGTCATGTATGAAATCCCATCTTCATCAACGTTACAATATTCAACATGTGTTTAAAATAACTGAGAGAGCTGCTTGGAGACTGCTGAATTGCATTGTGTTGTTGCTATTATTTTGACCACCCCATTTCAGTCAGTAGCCAAGGCTAAATAACAGAAACACTTCTGTGTCTGATTCAATACAGTTTAACAGCGCCACAAACACCATCCTCCACAATGACCACATCCAGCTGAATTACCACCTTTCTGACGCCAGTTCAGCATAAACTGAATGTTGTAACATTCATGAAGGCAGGAAGTGAATGAACTAAACTAAATTGAATTAACAAACTGTTAGTGAGTGCACTTGTCAAACTACAGAACCGCCTAATAACACGACAGAAACGTTCTTGAACTCAGAATTATCTGTAATGGGCTTGAACGTTTCCGAAAGACCTTCTCCTGACTTCAGAAGGTCATCGACCATTTGACAGATATGTAAATCTGCAAATTACTGCTTTAAATAAATGAACAGAATTGCTATTGTTTGTATTTATTGTATTGTACTGTGCTGTAATGGTGTACTCGTTGGTTTGTCTGTTTCTATCACTACATTGACTTTAACTTTGTGTCAACCTGTTGTATTGTATTGTCCTACAACTGACGTGTACAAATGAAGTTGACTGGACCACACCGTGGTCCTGTGGTGTCTGGTAACAGAATGTTGTTAGTGAGGGCCCTTGGGTCCTATGGGTAGAGGTGAGGGGCCTCTGTGGTTCAGGCTTGTTGAGGGCATCTCACAGATACGTGATCAGTTTGGGATCTAGTGAATTTGGAGGGCAGGTCAACACCTTGTGCTGTTCTTCGTGGTTTTTTTTTTTTTTGTTATTGTTCCTAAACCATCTTTGTGTGTGAGTATCTGTGTCAGGCTGCATCCTGCTGGGGATGGCTGCTGCCATCAAGGAGTGTCATTGCTATGGGGTGGGGGGGTCTGGCCTGGGCTACGTGGGTGGTGCATGTCTAAGTAACATCCACATGAATGACAGGTCCAAAAGTTTCCCAGCAGAACATTGGATTGTCAGTTCATGGTCAAAGTTATTCACTCCTGTCGGTGGTCACAATGTTTTGGCTGTTTGGTGTATGGCGTATTAGTTAGGCTTTGTCAAATACACAAATATGCAAACTGCAATGCTTTAAAGGGTCACTTCACTCAAATCCCAAAATCTGTACCTCAACTTTGACCATTTGAACAAAAAAATATTGAGTATGTGGTAAAATACACATCCAGATTTGAAGTGGGTTAATAATACACAGAACATACGTTTGAGAAAAGCTCATGATTCTTTTTTCAGGGGTTTAAAAGCAAAGCAGTGGGGGAGCAGAAAGAAACAAGGACTCACGCAGACCTCAGGTGCACATATGTGTAAAGTCTTAGGTTGTTTTAGGGGTATTTTGACCATAAACAAACCCCACATATATTGTGCTGGATTGATGGGAAAGGAATTAAAGTCGGATCTTTTAAATCCTGGAAACAATTATAACCTGCATGAGTAAGTGGTAAAGTGTTATTTAAGGGTTTTACTACATCAAAACACCAGCTACTATGTTAAAAAGCCTCTGCACTGATATGCTGGCATCATTTATGTTCTATGGCAGGCCCTCAGTTATTGTATTTAATCAATTACGAGGTAGAATATTGGGTTAACGTGCAATTATTAACATGCTCCTTTCCCACAATGCTTGTAAACAACTTAATGGGTTTATTCACGTAATCAGAGTGAGAACAATAACGAGATTATTGCATGTAAGCACAGCCATAGTGCTAATGACATGCTCAGCTCCAGTTGTCTGATCTGACTCTGATTAGCTGCCGCGGATCCATGCGAAGATGGAGTATCTGATTTCACTCAAGTGACTGAAAGATTCGATGTCTGGAGTTTGGCTGTGAGCGAGAGAAACAGAGAGAGAGAGAGACTGATGCACTGTAGAGCGAGACGGAGAAGACAAAGTGATTTCAGCGCTTGGAGATGTTTGAAGTGTGTTAAACTGTTCTGAGCGGCGTTAGGAGTTGTTGTAAAAACTGGGAGATTGCTGCCAAAGCACCTATTGTGCAGAGGGCTCCCACAGGAAGCGCCGGCTGTTTGGGTGTCGAGCTCATTTTGTTGTGATTCGATATACACGCTCAACACATCAGCAAGAGCTAAAACTCCAGGGTTGTTTGTAGACGTGAGATTTTTATCATTGCAAAAGAGCTAAGGTGTTAGTTTTTCCTTGAAGGACGGGCTCACCGCTGTTCAACTAATATGAACACTGGCTGCATTTAAACGGACAAATTAGGACATTTCTTCGACGTGATTGACTTAATTGTTTAAATGGACACCAAATAAATGACCTGCATGCGCCTGCATTCCCCAAAACCTTAATCACTACAGAACTGTGCTGACATTCACAAAGTGGTTTGGATCACAGTGGAGCATTGAATCTGCTGGAAATACTGCATAACATAGGAAGAAGAGGTTTTCCCCAACTTTATTGATAACAGTGAATTCATCCAACAAAGGAGGGCGACCAAGACGGATCCACGTTTTCAACATTGCTGCTCACAATGAATCGGATTTTTTCAAGGACGTGCTTTAAAAGTAATGTTGCTACCTGCATGCTTCTGTCAAACCTGGAATCTCATCATGTCGCCTGATGTTTATCCCAAAACGTGTAGAGAAAGAATGTATTTATTGCATCTAGAGAGAAATGATAGGGGTCAAGCGTTTTTATAGTTATTAGGTGCTAATTTCTTAGCATTAAATGGATTATAAGAACGTTCACACCACTCCTCTTAGTCTGATTTGGACCCAACCTGTCTATTCAGATTAACGTGGTTGCATTTTTATTCAGATTAATAAAGCATTACTAATGTTCATGAAAATGCAGCTAAGCGTGGAAAACATTTCTTCAGCATGACTGAATTTAGAGATTCCAGTTTAACTGGTCACACTGAACTGTGAAACTAGTTCTGAAGCTCCCAGTAATTTAACAGATTTTATTTTTTTGCCCTTATTTCAAACACTTTTTTGGTTGTTTTGCTGCCTCTGTGATTCTGTACCTCCTGTAGACTCATCACGCCACCTGATGTTTACCCCACGTGGGGCAGACGTGCACAGAATGAATGGATTTACTCCAACCTGAGAGATCAGATCATGGGTTTACATAGTTATTAGGAACTAGATATCTTCCTATCAAATGGATTATCAAAGGCTTACTCCGCTTTTGGTGCGGCCAGTCCGTTCTGAGTGAGGTAGTTAAATGAGGCCGCTGATTTGACCATAATCCCCATTAAAAACTAGTATCTATGTGATCGTAGCCATCGAGACCTCCTCCACCATTCACATTTTGCCCTTGAGTGAAGGAATCGTAGCAGAACGGGAGACTTTCACTCTCAAGTTTGTAAGTAAACACGTTGCAGCACTGACCAGCAAGGACGGCGGCAACAGTTAAAGCGACAAAGTGCGTTCAGCATACAGTACACGTGAGGAGTAAAGTTCAAGGTTCAGCTTCCACACAGAACTAAAAAGAAATTAGCTAACTGAATAAAGACTCTGTTAAGGCAACCAGATCTCAGTATGTCAGCAACTAATCTGCATAACAATAGCTGAGCTTGATCCCGACCACTGTATACGAATGAATAATTTCCGTTTTAGCTGCGTCTGAGCAACACATTCTGCATTTTGCCTTTTTCATATCGATTGAAAAATGACGGCTTAATTATGGTAATTCAGCTTTTGCTTTGCATCCCCACCCCCCCTCCATGGAGAATGGTAATTAATCCATTACAGGCAACACCTGTTACGGGCTACAGTGATGAAGACACCTCGGAGGTAAACACGACGATGGTGGCGATAGCGGCGCGGCGCATCAAGGCGTGTGACTCGTATTCTTCAAAGGGGCGATTAAAGCTTTTGTGATTGATTTCCCCCGATGAATCACAACAGCAGCGGTGGGTTAACTCTACCGCAGACTGGAAACCACAACATGTGCATTATTTATTCCTGAAAAGACGAGAGCAGATGTTTTTGTCTTTTACTTCCGTTGCCCTCACAAACACAAGAGGTGTAGATGCTGGGAAACACAACTGGGCAACTGGCTAGCTTAGCTTAGCTTAGCTTAGTTTAGCGTAAATTGGGAAACTAGCGATGTTCAAAGGTAGCTAGATCTATCTACTAACAGTAGTTAACATATTACATTTCATTAGTTTAGTCTTTACAAAAACAGACGTGTTAACACGTTAAATGCAGATTTTTTCAGCTGCTTGTAAGCTTTTTTCTTTTCTTTTAACCTGCTGCAAGCAGCATTGATCTCCTCATCTACCTCCCTGCACAAAAAGTTAATGCATGTTTTCCCTAAAATGGCAAAGTATTCCAGAAAGCAGTCCCCACATATATAATCAGATGTAAAAAAACGAGCAGCAGCCACGGAGCAATATCACGATGTTATCCCAATGAACCCTTCAGCTGCTCAGTCGTAATTATTGGGAGACTCTGTGCGCTAAAAAACAGTTTCAACAACGCTTGTCTAAACTTTTACGTTTGATTGAGTTTTATATTGAGGCGCCGCCTCGACTCCCGAGCCATAAATGCATCCTGATCCTCAGGAAATCATCCTGGATTACCGTCAGAGTTTCATTTTTCTATAATTTAAAATTCATTTTCAATGATCTGCTCAGTGCAAAGTCAGACACCTCATATCATGGCACAGGACAAATTTCCGTTTCTTGTTCCCGGTATAGGGAGTCAGAAGTGACTATTCAGTTAGACATTGAAGCGAAATATAATATGAAGATGTCTGTGAGACATTTGAGAAGCTAGCATCTTTCTGAGCTACAGCATACTCTCGGTATTGTGTCAGAAATATCTACATACACTGAAATACATGCAGCTTGTCGTTGGTCACAGTTTTGACACCATATTTTTTATTAAGGCCTTCCAGATAATCCCTCAGGATGACATGTTCGTATTTAGCCAGCCGTTTCAAACAGCTGCTGCCTTATTGTCCTGACATTTCCAGGGAATTAGTTATTATTCAGACGTGTTTATTGAGACTTATTGTCTGATCTTGTGTTATTAAAACTCCCTCTCTATCCACTCGGAGGCAGACTCTATTCCACTTTACTGGAGAGCAGCGCCACGACTCAAATTGAAGTGAGATATGAATAGCGAACAATTAACCTCTGACCACGAGAGACATTTAACACCGGAAAATGTGTTTTTCATCTGTAAAGCGTTAAATAAAAAATCGACATAGAAAGGCAAAAACATGACATTAAATGTAATTGTAGAGTCAAAAATAAAATAAAAAAAATCTACACCCATCTGAAAGCAAACAGAAATATGCGGCGTTGCAAGGTGGTACAGATGGTGCCAGCGAGCGTTCGACCGGGGTTTAACGTGAAGCTTCTAGAAAGAGAGTAAAAAATCCCATCAAACAGCCTGTGAAACAGACTCAAAGTCTCACTTTCAGACCACCAAAGAGACTACTCCTTTGAACTCCCAAAAATAGAAAGTTAAAAGCAAAAGAGGTGTAAACGGGCGAGATGGCGAGATAGAGGAGGACACGGCGTCTTGTTAACAAGGTCCATCATGTGTGGGGAGAAACTTCCACACATCTCGCTAGAAGGAAGGCTTATTGTGAAGCCAAGAAAAAGGTCAGGAGTCATTTTTGACTAATGCTGTTTTTATTTATTTATTTTTTTTATCTGGCTTGTTGTCTTCCTGATTAATTATGTTCAAGCTCAGCACAGAGAGGGGAGACGGAGGATGCTTGCCGCGGCCCGTGTGTGGGTGTGCGAGGCAGTGATAACCTCAGCTAACAAGTCTGGATTGAAGGAGGGAGACATTTTGGGTCAAAAAAATGTAATTAACCCTTTTCCCTTAAGATTTATAACAGAGTTTATTTTTCTTTGGGTTTGTCTGCGGCAATAGGTCAAAGATTTGACTATGATGGAACTGAGTAATATAAAGTTGCCTTTTAAAATAGTGCATGGTACAAAGGTGTACTGTGAAATCATTTCCATCACTGTTCATTAAAGGCAGAACCTCTGCCAAGACCTGCTACTCATCGCTAACATACTGTATACCTCCGCATCAGTGGCAAACATACAAGCATAAACAGGTAAGTCAATCTAAACCTTAACCTTATGTACTGGATATGTGTTATTTCTATTTTCCACTGTTTGGCAATGAGAAAATGATGAATATATTACAAGTAGAAAACAAATGAGACGGGATAAAACAGGCGGTACTCTGATTTCCTCCCACAGTCCAAAGTCATGCTTGTTAGGTTAATGAATTGGTGATTTTTAAACTGGCTGCAAGTCTGGATGGAAAAAGACCAAGATTAGATTTGTAGCATGGCTCATTTCAGATGAAATGCGTGAATTTAGTTGTTTGAAAGTAAACACAAACAACAAGCTGTGCATTTACCGTTACCTTTAGTTTGGTAGATCAGGTTGGCAAATGTTCCAATCTTGCACACTTTGCAGAAGCTAAAGAAACCTAATTAATTTTATAACAATACTAATAGTATCCTTTATATGTACAGCACTAGCCCTGCGATAGACTGGCGACCTGTTCAGGGTGTACCCCGCCTCTCGTCCAAAAAACTCTTAGCTTGTTGAGAGTAGTGAAGGAAGCCTATGACAAGGCCATATCTGCAACCTTTCAAATCACTTCTATAATGTTTTTTTTTTTGGCCAGAAGTCATTTGTGGTATCTTGTCCATGCATCATGTCCTTGGTCTATTAATCCAGTTACAACAAAATCATACTCTGGATAAAACTCCAAAAAGAAGCACCCAGGAATCCAAATCATGCCAACAGCTCACCTCAATATGTAGCAGACTGCAGTCACACTGATTAATATTTCCCTGGTACGCTGAGCTCGTCAACCTGTCAGAGAGACTTAACCAAGCAGAAGATCACCATCATCATCATCATCACTCTTTATCCCCAAATATAACTCCAGTCGAACAAACACTGACTGTTAAATCGAGAGCTTTTCCTGTGTATCACCACATTCTCGCAAGTTTGCCCTCGCTGCTAAAGAAGACCCTGAGAAATACTCTTTACGCCGAAGGCAGATGCTCACTCCTCCGTGAAACATAAAGACTGGTAGGGCTCAGCTCTTTGAATGAAGCCGTCTCTGAGGAGGCACTGCCTAACTATCAAGGCGCAGTAGGTTTCTGGGAGCTCTCCAGATCACTTGATATCCTGTCCACAAATTTATCAAGCTCTCCGTAGGACAATGTTCCTCTTTGCTGGAGACTAAACTGTGCCTCGCATGAACAAGAACGCACGCTGCATCTGTCCCTCTCTTTGAGTGCTGTGTTCATATACATGAGAGGGAAAGACTCGCAACATCAAACACTACCCACATGAGATCTTTTTCTTTTCTTTTTTTTTTTTTTTTTTTGGCAGTGATACAGGCCTTGGTGAGATGAAGTAGATTAGCAATCTTTTATGACTCTTCAATTATCTGTAAAGGAGCAAAGTCTGGTCAACCTTTCTGAGATAAGAAGGACGTATCCACACTTTTGGCTTGAAACGAGAGGTTCAGCAGTCAGGGTCTCCTTTACAGTTGCTTAGCATTTCCAAAGAGACCGAGTCATCTTTGAAGAAAGGCCCAGAGGGTATGTTCCACCTGCTATCAAAGACCACCACCCAGACCTGTGGGTTCAACGCCACTGTTCCCGAAATCTTTGTGTCATTTGAGAGGAGTATCAACCATGACACCTTGATATCCAAAGCCCTCATTACTTCGGCACAGATCTTGTCCACCCCTGGCACCTTCCCATTGAGGAGACCTCTGCTACGACCTCTGCCAAAGAGATGAGCAAGAACTCTCTTAGAAATACATAGGAGAACGGTGACGGTCATAGTCTTTCCTTTGCTTTCTGGAATATTCGCAGACAGTCACGTTGAAGGTAGCAGCAACACATACCTTGTCCTTGGGTTGTGTCTGTAGTAGCTAAACTTTTTTCTGTCTCTCAGCAGCTAGCTAAAACAGACTTTGTGTGTTTCAGGGATTTGTGCCATTAGTCAATCGATACCATGCATGCAGGATCTGCACCATGAGATGTAACAGATCTCCTTGTCACATTTTTTTTTTTTCCATTACTCATTTAAAGCCACGAAACTTCTTTTCTCCCTTATTGCGGAGGCTCTGTGACAAGCTGGTGGCATACAGTGTGACGAGGGATGTAGATGGCCAGGACAGGGTAATTGCTCTGGTATCGGGGGGACGGCACCAAATTGGAAAGAGTCTTGGAGGCTGGAGCCACGTTGATTGAGAAGCAGCAGCGATGGGCGAGAAGGGGCAGCCTTCCTCCGCGGGAGCACAGATAAGGAGGACACAGGCTGAAAGACGAGGGAGACCCAGGCATCTATTAGGAGGTGTGTGTGTGGGCTTCTAGCGTGGACACACAAGTAAGCGAGGGGGTCAGAAAAGCGCCGGTTCCCTCTGTAATGAGCTGATTGAGTGTAATATTCTGTGGCGGTGAGTCTAGTTTGGCCCTGGCGTGGGAGGCTTCTTCCACCTCACCTTGGGCCCTGCCATTGTTTCATCAAAGCTTAATGATCCTGCATGCGCTGTGACAACCACAGGGGTTTATTAGTGACACTGTGCATTCATACAAGGCATCATTATAATGAATTCACAGCACAGGCCAATATATTAGAAAGCATTTTGACAGTGGTGTAAATGGAAGCGCGCTACAAGAAAAAGCCAATGTTGGACCGGCGTCGGTCTCAACGAGCACTCAGAGGCATTTCCATTGAGAGTTGGCGGCGTATAGTTAGTTGCATTTAAATCACTGGGAAACGCACGTTACCTGCTGAAGAAGCTTAATTAGAAGTGCAGATGTCACAGGGAGTAGAAACGGCTATCAAGTCCCAGAGGGATACCTGTTTTTCTCACTATGAGGAACTCTTCTTTGGCTCTTTTCTAACTGGCACTATAGAGTGACAGCTGTGTAACCATTAAGGTCATTTTTTTTTTCTTTCCTCCAGATAAGACTGCACAAGATGGACCTTTCAATGCAACCCCATTCTCCCAAAAGACCCCAAGATAATTAAAGGATAGGAGGAACTGGGGTGATGTCTAGATCTTAATGCACAGCCGTGGAGATGGCCACTCAAGCACCACTTGTGATCTCGCCCGGTCTCCACCGGGGGACGGGGGGGAGGTCATGACACTGCCCAGCGTGATCAAGGCTTCCTCTATGTTTTGTTCCCCATAGTTTTCATCGGGGGTGCTCTGTTGCTGTCAGCAGTTTCTGTTATGTTGTGTACCAGCCTTTGATGATGGAAAATTAAAATAATTTCCATGTCTTTTAATGCGCTGACAGAGAGAATTGGCGGCACGAGTTAGCATGATAATTAATATCCCCTGCATGTTTAATCACAGATTCTCTACATTGAAAACTCTGCACTATTCTGACTCTACAAAGCACACGCAGGGATACACAGATGTCAACGTCTTTATGATGCATGGTAGCCGGTCTGTTTTCTTTATCAGTGCCGCGTACTGTACTCTTCGGCTCGCTCCCAGCAACATACCTCCCCTGACTCTCTGATAAAACATGGGGTCTGTCACACAGACTTGTGTTGAGGCCCGGCAGGGGAGCCCTAATGATTGCAATAAAAAACAAATGCAAATGATTACCTTGGGGTTCCCTCTTGTGTGGAATCTGTCTCTCAGCCTCTGGCTGTCAGGATGGATCACTGCCATTGTCTGTGGACATGGAGTGTTAGGAAAATAAACACCAACTGGGCCAACACAGGCAGCAACAATGCAATAACAATAATACTATTATCTGTTACAGAGTAGGGTGGCAAGCGGAGACTATTCTTTTGCTAAAGAATGTTGAGTCACGACTGAGCGGAGTCAAACTCCGACAGTCCTAGAGATCAGATCAGTATGTGTTCATTTGTGATTTCAGATATTGAATGATTTCACTGCCTCACAAGCAGTTTGAAATGTATTTATATAACTCACAGGACTACTCGTCACATTATCCCTGAGTATTTTTATGTTTTGTTACATTTCAGATCTAGAAACAAAGTATAAAGTACCTAGTGGAGTCAAACAGTCTGATCTGTATACAGTATGGTGCGTAGTTATCTTCAGAAGACATGTACTTTTGGACCTTTTAGTTCTTCTTCTTGTCTTAAGCTGTAGGAACGATTCAGCCTACTTTTCCGTAGAGTCTTCTCGGCGTCGCTGATGGCGGAGCGTCGGTGTGACGAGTTGGTGACGATAACAGCACAGCTAATGCGGGCCTCTCTTGGACCGGTAGACAGGACTCGTTGCTTGGTCTGCAACTCCAACACCCATCTTCGCTTGAGAGCGTTGTAGGTGTTCAGTCAAAGGCAGTAGACGACACTTGGCAATGTCTTTGTGTTTGAAGAAAGAATCCGGATGGTTACGTCTTCTTGATGTCGTTGCTATGGCAACAGCTTATTTGGCTTCTTGATCCGTCGAAGAGATTGGGTCTTTCTCTGTCCAGCATCTGGACATGGCACATTTATAGCTATAGGTGTAAAAGGTTGATCTGTTAGAAGAGTTCTTCTGCAAAACAACTCCGTAAATTTAAATTCCAGAGAGGGGGAGAATTGAGAGGAGCTCAGGTTCCTACATTATTATTATTTTATACATATACGGTACCCAAAGTGCTCTAGATTCACAATGACACGTCTACCCATTCGTTCTCACAAGCATACACATTCATTCCACAGTATCCGCCTTGCTCAAGGATACTTCGTCGCTCTACGTACCGAGCCATTGTGCCATCTATACTCAGTGAAAAACCATGTATGTCTATCAACCTGCTACACCTCTCATTATCCTTTGATCCAATGCACCACTCATAAAGGACTAGGTCAACGGTACATCTTGCAGCTCATGGTCCTCTTTACCAGGGTTATGACCAGATATGGGAAATGAATGCTATATTTTTAGAGATGGCGGTTACAAATCTTCAAACCTTTGTCACAAACTAATGAACACTAATGAATACATACATGCAGGGTGCGTGCCAAGGGCAAGTATTGCCGTCAAGTTTGTGCCGCAAGTTTGCTTGCACTGTTCCACAAAATGGACTTTTTATTTCTGTCACTCCACTCTCAGGTCAGGTTGAGAAATAAACTAATTCTTCCTCTCCCATCCACTCTGTCACCATGAGAATCATCCGCGGTTGTATTTCTTTCTCTGCAGGCAGAGAAAATGGAAATTAGTCCTGTGGCTGTTGTTGAACGGCCAGAGTTCAATTTGAAAATGTTTTGGCTCTAGCAGGTCATAACTAAAGAGTTGAGTCAACACAATATGAGAGGCTCGTATGAAAAAGGAAAAAAAAAAAAAAAGGATTTTGTGAATTATTTTTCTAAAGTGTGTCAGCCTTTCAGATTCAGAGGACAGAAAGAGGTCAAACAGTGCAGGAGCACAGATGCACGGCACAGTATATCATTCTGTTTAAAAAAAATAAAAAAAAGAAAGAAACAGAAAACGTCACGGCTTCTCTGAAATTACACCTTAGGGGCTGCATGTTCCATGTGAAATCTCCTTTGCCGGTCCTCGGTGAATGGTGTAGAGATGGTGTTCGACTCAGGGGTAAAATCTGCCTCCAGCCTCCCGTCAATTGAGACTTGTGGTTGTAGCAATATGAGATTAGTTCGGGGGGAGAGGCGAGGAAGCCTTCTCTGCAGACACATGGATCATGCATTGTCTCTGGTAAGCATTCCACAGAGTAAACCCGGCTAATCCTTGAGGCAGGATGTACAGCTTTGGCTGTATTTGTCTTAGAATAGACAGTGCCGCGGTGAGGGAACCCCTATAATACTTAAAGCACTGGCGCCGATTCAGTTTGCAGTGATTCAAGGTCACCGGGAGCCTCCAGAGACGTGCGTACAAACGTGTAAAATATAAAATAGCAAGATTACAAGCTTGAGATCACGTTACAAGCAATGGAAAACAAACCTACCTGCAGACATGTTTTGTAAAGCTGGAAATGCCTGCTTTTCTATCTCGGCTATTTTTATGGTTTGTTGTAGTTATTTGGTTGTTTGGGCTCTCCGGGGCTCAAGGTTGCTATCGGTCAAAACAATCTAAACAACAATTTTATGATTGATTTGTCATGCAGTTATATAAGAGGCCGATACGAAGTACCCGCGCCGCAAACTGGAGAGGCTGAGAAAGAGATGATGGTGACGATGATTCACTTGTAGGGGGAAACAATATCAGTGTTATTTATTTTTTTATTGTCTCATTTTGCTAAAGACTTTTTCATCATCACACCAAATGGCCAGAAAGATTGAAAAATATTCCAAACTCCTCCGTGGGAACAAAAGCTACTTCACTTCACATGCCTCTCCCTTTATATTTCGGGAATGTATTTGTCAGAATGAATTATGGCAGACGAGCGCGGTAAGAGCAGAGAATTACAGTGAAACATAATGCCATTAGAGGGCCGCTCTCCGACTTTTAGGTGGACTTAACTGTCGTCTGAAATGACTTTTCTAATGAACCACATTTGAATAATGCATTCGCGGACAGATTCGGAGCGCTGATATGGCGGTGATTAGGATATATGACTAAAGACCAGATGCGGCGAAACCACCTCGGTGTGACGCGTGACACATTCACATGATTAATGGGCGACTTGTGACGTCCGCGCCGGCTCCCTCGATCCGGCGACTTGTTGTCTCGGAGACGGTTCCCCCTTTTTGCAGAGATAAACCGCGCTCGAGAGCCTGTGAGGTGGGGATCTTCACCAGGCTCTCCTGAGCGCTGGAACTGGCAAAGACAAATTTTTGTGGCACGCGATGCTCTGAATTTCTTCTTCGCTCGCTGATAGACAATTGGTGGGTTTGCTCATTCAAGAAACATTAGCATGCATATGTATGGGGGCTGTTTTGATACTGTGCCTGTGTTGAATCAACAGAAATGCAGGGCAGAGTCAGTCATGTAGAATTCATGAGGCTAGTCAAAGAATAAAGTGACCCAACAGAACTTATTTTTCCCCCCCCACAACTCAAATGAAGCTTAAAAACACTCCATCAGCTCCATTTAGGACTGAATGCGCAGGCCCTCACCCCAGTGGAAAAGGTCGCCGCTCAATATCTGAGATGCTCCTGCTGCCTAACAAGTTGAGAGGGAGAACGGCGAGATATGGGCAGCACACAAATCATGGTCCTTTCATTGCTGATAATGTCCTTGAGGACGCTATGACGACTGTGGACAGCAGCTGATTAGCACAGCCGCGTTCAGGAACCTGCACACAGATGTTCCACACGTGTTTGTTTTTTACTTCCTGCAATCTTCAGACATGGATCACACTTCTAGCGACCAATTAGGAAAGGGCTTCAGACTTGAGTCTAGTGTTAAGGTGTATTTTCAGCTTCAGAGAAAGTCACACACACATGCACACACACAAAAAATGGAAATCAATACAATTTGGCATTCAGTGGAGCGCTCGTCTTGTATTAGAGGATCTGTTTGTGTTACAGGGACACCTGCTGGTTTAGAACTCCTCTGGGTTTTAGCAGTTTGTGCACCAACTTGTGCACGGAAAGCCTCAAACCCGGGACCGCGTCCTCGCTTGTCCATGTCTGTCTCCGAAAGGCCGACAAGCGTGTACATTCTTTTTTCTTGTGAGCAGAGCTCATTTGTGCCTTTTTTTCCACTCGGCAAACAAAGGCAGACGTGTGTAGATTGGGATTTAAGATTCTGATTTAATTAGCTTTGACTCTTGGGGCTGCCTCTAAGGTAGTTGCTCCTACATGCCGCAAAACTCATTATGGGTGAATTAATGAAGTGGGACGTACACTTGGCATCATCCATGTGGCATGCGCTGATGCATTATGTATTGTTATTATTATTTTAGGGCGCGAGCAAATCAAGTTTGTCGGTACATGTCAGGGGCAGCTGCAGAGAGGCGTATTGATTTCAAAATCAAAATCACTTTATATTTGAGCGCCGTGTACTTTCATGTCCCAGTGTGCCGTCGTCTTATTTATATCCTGGAACATTTTAAGGTACCGAGATGACTGCTTTTGATTTGCATAACAGCGTTAGCTCTGCCACCACTCTACAGCCGCCTAGCGCGTTTGTGTTACAAAAAATAATGTTCGCTTCAGATTCCATTTATTACTAAGGAAGGCGTTTTACCATTTCCTTTGACTAGATGTGGTTACATCATGAGAAGAGTCTTGAGATGTGCTTGGGTCTGAAGGGTTTACTTTGTAGCTTACTTTATTTATAAAACCTAGAAATATCTCTAATGTGTATTCTTTGTATGGAACTAATGCACTATAACGGTTCCGGTTTTGACTCAATATAATTTGTGCTAATGAATATCTTCATGTTGACAATGTACTATCAGAGAACATCTAGAAGTTTCTAAAAGGTCTACAGCAAGTTTTACCGTGTCACTTTTCTCTATCTGTTCTTCTGTTAATTACTTTCTTGATTAATTTAATAATCAGATAATGCCTAAACTTGCCCTCCATGACGATATCAGATTGCTTTTTGTGTTTAAAACACAATCCATCCCCCCATCCATTGTCCATTTATCTGCTGATCTGTATTCGGCTTTCGGGGGGAATAGGCTAAAGGGTGTCCATCCAGATGTCCGTCTCCCTAGCAACGCATTCTAGTTGCTCATGAGAGATCCTGAGTTTTTTTTTTTTTTCTTCAGGCAATGTGAGATATATGACCCCCCCCCCAACCAATTCTGTGTCTCTTCCTAGCTGGCCATGCCCAGTAAACCTCTGAGCATTGGCGCCTGGGAAGCATCTTCATGAGATGCCCTGACCACCTCAGCATGTCCTTTTTGACACGAAGGAGCAGCAGCTCCCTCTGGACGTCTGAGCTCCTCTCTCTTTCTCTAAGGCAGCCAGTCCGGCTGCTTGTGTCCACAGTGCCACACTCTACCCAAAGTTTATGACCATAGGTTAGGGTTTAAACGCGGACTGATCGAAAAGCCTTGAGCCTCAGCTCCGTCTTCACCACCACAATCTGCACCACCCCGAGATACTTCAGCAGCTCACCACCAGTAAACATATCAGTTTTGCTGGATTTAAACAAGCACAACTGGTCCATGTGGAGCCTGCATAGGTGAAAGCATTTAGACCTGTGCCCCGGTCGTTCTATGATCACACCGCTAAAACTCTAGGTGACGCCTGGTCACCCGTGTTGGGTTTCACTCTTTACTCAACGCAACAGCTTTCACTCCAGCACAGAACGTGGTGAAGACATCTGAGTGGGAGAACTTTCTGTGCTCTGACATGCATTTCAGACCGATCACAGCCCTACCAGCACAGGCAACGGCGCAGGGCCCTGGGCTACAGCGTATAATATATAGCGTGTTTCTACCTATTGGTACTCAAAGAGCTTCACTGTCACAAGGTCACATTCATTCACACAAGCACACAGACATTCACACACCAGCGCCATGTACTGGCACGTGGTACGTGGACCCTCTAGATCACAGTTACTCATTGCGCGGCTCACGAGCCACATGCGGCTCATCAAGCTATAACTGGCGACTAGCGTGGTAGCATACAGTATCACACTGCCACTTGCCTTTAATTGCAAATTGCAATCCACTATTTACAATGCTACTTAAACTGCCATCTCGTGGCGATAAGTTGTAATACATTTCACGCAGCTGAATTACAGAAAGCGCGAATGAAAGTGGCCATGTGGCATTGTTTACAAAACTTGACCGCAACGCACTTTTGCAAGCAGGCGACGTAAACTCCGCTAGCTAGCGTAAAACACAAAATGGACCGGTTTTTAATAATAAAAAAAAGAGACAGAAACGAGCTCATTAAATTAAATCTGGTCTTAAATGAAAATGTATTGGCCGTGTTAATTTTTGTGGGATGTCCAATTTGTAGAAATGCACAAAGGTGATTTCACGCCTGCCGATAGGGGGGAACAAACGGGTCTGCTGTCCCGGGGGACCAAATAGGAATATTTGTGGAATATGGGGGCTTTTGATTTTGCACTGCCAATGTGGCTCTTGTGGCTCTTGTGAAAAAAAATAGTGAGGATCACTGCTCTAGATCATAGGCAACTACCTCCTGAGCCACGGCCGCACAGATGCGTACGCCTACCAATGCCCTACCTACGCTGTTGAAGCGACGCACAACTATAGATTATGCTGTGAAGCATAATATTGAATGTAAAAAGCTCATACAGAGACCCCTCCTAAAAATGTATGGTATGTCCATCATGATTGCCGCTTTAAATTTCTTACAAAACCACAAAAGCCACATTCTTCCTTCCTGGAGATGAAGGAGACCAAAAAAAGAGACAGTAGGGAGAGTACAAGCTGTACTTGTATTCATCAGAAAAGAATCATGTAGCGACTGATTATATGATAAGAGCATGGTAAACAACGGCATACCTATGTAACATGTTGTGTACATGAGCCCTGTGCACATGACACAAGCTCCACTGTAGGTGATGGACTTCACCTCGGGATCATAAATATCCCAGGCTTGTTTATTGCACATTATTGCCTGGCGTGGTTGACAATGCATCATTAATTTAAGAACCTTTCTAATGAATGTGAAATGAAAGACTCTCAAGCAAGCAATTTCTCCGCACTTACCGTACGAGGGGAGAGTATAGTGGGCTGCGTTTCCCGAGCCCTTACCTGGGTGCTTGTGAAACTAGTCAGCTCTGCCGTCCCGCTTTGCTAGCCCCTCATCTCTCACCCATGACAGAAATTACATGATTCAATGGTCCCGTGGAAGAGCTGATGGACAGCCAGCTCTAAAATGTTAATAAACACACTGTTTTATATAGCAGCCTTTCATTTTTCACCAACAAATGCAGCTTTAACCTTGTCTGTTCCCCACACTTCTGCTGCAGAGGCTATGGCTATACTGACATCTGCAATTCAATTCCCATCACCGCCCCTCCCTTCCAAGTGCAGAAAAAAAAAAAAAAAAAAATGACATGTGAAAATAGTTCTAAATGAGATACAAACACAGGGACTCCTTGTCCTTGTCACTTCTGATATCGTTGATGCAGGTGGAGGATGAAAGCAAATAAAACGATGGTTAATGATTTAAAGGGGTGTGCTTGACCTTCCAGCTGCGCTTGTCCTCGAGGAAACACGCCAGTGCAGCCCGAGGCGAAGAAGTTCACCGGCCAGAGCACGTGTGTAATATCCAGACTGTTTCCACGAACAGCGCCCTCCAGGTTCACGTGTGTGTGTGCACAAAGACTTCGATCAGCGGCATCTGCATCGATATTTGTTTGCAGAGATGCAGGAATGTATTTACTTTTTTGCGGTCTCCGGTCTGAAATAATGACATTAAACTAAATTTTGCACAGCGGCTTGTTCAGATCAATGAATGATGTGCAGGCTGTTTCAATATCCCCTCCTTCGGCACATGGAATGACAAATTTGCTCCGAATATTGTTATGGGTCTTTTCATTGTGTATTGACCTTTCACTGTGATGGATGCTCTTAACTACTGTAATAAGACTTTCACAGCGTGCGGGAGGTGAGTCAGAGCTTTTCTTTTCCCTCGTAAGGTAAAAGCAGTTCTGATGAGAAACAGATCGACTGTAGCACCTAAAGCAGTCATGAATTATTGATCCCACTCCTAAAGGTTCCTAAAACATAACATAGTTTTGCTTACTCTTTCAACACAAAGTGATATTTCACACACCCTGACAGCAGGGCAGTCATTTTTCACCATATAAAGGGACTCTGTTCACTTCTGATTTAAGAAAGAGTAGAGTGATTAGTGGATTACAGTCAGTATTCTTTTAATTGATGGACATGGCAAACAGAAGGTTCAATAACTTGCTGCTTGCATCAGTAATGCTAAATGCTCACTGTACTTAAAGCAACAACACTCAATATATTGGGAGCCATTGCCATCTAGTGGAAGTTAGTTGCAAGTGCAAAAATAATTTATTCATTCATTCATTCATCTTCTGTAAGCGCTTATTCCTGTTAAGGGTCACAGGGTCTGCTGGAGCCTGTCCCAGCTGTCATCGGGTGAGAGGTGTACACCCTGGACAGGTCGCCAGTCTATTGCAGGGCCAACACAGAGAGACAGACAACCATCCACACTCACACCTACGGCCAATTTAGAATCACCAATTAACGGAGGAAGCCGGAGTACCCGGAGAGAACCCACGCAGACACAGGGAGAACATGCAAACAAACCCGGGACCATCAGTGCTAACCCCCTTTCCACTGTGCTGCCCATTAATATATATTAAAAACTATGAACAGCAGGAATATTCTTCGTTTGTCTCCTGAATGTGACTTTCCTGCATTATGATGAACGAATTATTGCGCTGAAATGCATCCTGGGACGGAGTCAAACCATCTCACTCTAATTAAACAAAAAAGGGGAGCATAGTCTTTAATTGTTCCTAAGTTCTTCATAGCACAACCAATAAAATGCTTATAATTAGAGGCTACAAGCTAATGGCACGTGGGCATATCTATATTGCACACACGATTCCATGCGCCCAACTTTGTGGGAACAGCTTGGGGGTGGCCCCTTCCTGTTCCAACATGACTGCTCACCAGTGCACAAAGCAAAGGTCCATAAAGACATGGATGAGCAAGTTTGGTGTGGAAGAACTTGACTGGCCTCCACAGAGTCCTGACCTCAACCCGATAGAACACCTTTGGGATGAATTAGAGCGCCTCACAAATGTGCTTCTGGAAGAATGGTGAAAAATTCCCATAAACACACTCCTAAACCTTGTGGAAATCCTCCCCAGAAGAGTTGAAGCTGTCATCATATGAGATGTTACTTAAGTTCATTTGCGTGTAAAGACAAATACTCCTGGCAATATAGTGTACGTGTGTTTGCATTACAGGTTTACAGCCACTAGGTGGAGCTCATGCTGCATTTCTTTTTCTGACCCAGCCTGAATCTCCTTATTTTCTCTGTGATTCAATTAAATTTTCCAACCTGAGCTTTAATAACAGCCCTGCAGTGCGCGCAGTGGCGGCCGATTAGACGTCAAGTTTAGATTATTCTGACGTGACTAATCTTTGTACGTCCCAAATGACGAATGCAAAGTGTGATCTTTTCCAAGATCAACAAATCCAACGGGAAATATGTCAAACACATTTACGTCCATACACACACACGCACGGGGAGAGGTTAAATCAGGCAAAAACAAGTGAAAACATGTGCGGTCGCAAGGTTACAAGCATCTACAAGAGGTCGTATTATGCTCTTGTGGGCTTTTTTTCCCTTGCCCTGTCAAGAAAGAGCGCGTTATGTCATTTTTGTAAAAATTTGCAGTGTTTGCTGACCAGCTCTTTCTTCTGTAGCTTCGCCATATAACACGTTTAGCTAATGCCTGCCATGGTGGCTAGTCTGGCACCACGCAAGCACTGAGTGGTTGACCACAAACAACAGAGCGAGCCTGCTGACTGGTCAGAGCAAGGAGGGAGCGTTTCAGGCAGGCGATGAAACGAGGAGCGGCAGAAATACAGAGTACGGGTAAAACACTGTGTTTGTTTGTGCATGAAAGCTTTCCTGGTGGACCCTGTAAGTAAAACGTATGCAGGTGACCTCTACGACCTTATGTTCTGTGCACTCATGGAAGTTTTCTGTCTCCGTCTTACTGCAGACAAATGTTTTTGGAGAATGTTTCACTTCATAAAATAAAACTGTTGCACTCCCTTATGCTATGTTGCTTAAAGCTTTCATGCAGAGCAAAGAGTGGCTTATTTCGCTCTCACCACTGGTGTGAATGTAGCACTGATACACTGCAATGCACATCATTCTCTTGTTACTCTTTATTTGATCATATTTATCTGATATTTTTCTTAATTTACTGACTAGACTGTCGGCCACATTTGCCATCAGTTCATGCAGTACATATGCTTGTGCAAAGTAATTGGTTAGCATAGCATAATAAGTATCACACAATAAATAATGCGAATGTAAATAAAGAGAAGTGTTTTCTGTTTAGTCTGAGTTATTTCCTGCTTCTGTGAAGTCTTTCCTTGTCATCAGCTTTAATGGGCCGTGCAAGAAACGACTGAAATCAAAATGCCGTAAATGATCAGAAATATAATAAATGACTCCTAATCAGCGAGTGGCGGCCTGTTTGTTTCAGTAAGATGGATCCGATCTAAGAGCGAGAACAAACACAGTCTGCATAATAAGCTATATTTTAAAACCATCAGAGTTGAGCTTATTATGTCTGACATTTAAAATCTGCCTGAAAATGCAAATGAGGGGCCTAAGTGGTTCCACACTACAATTTCACATTACCGATCAGAAAGTACATATGCCGAGAGAGACAAATAGGACAGGGAGCAGAGCTGCGGGAATTAAATTTTAAGGCTCTTCCCGATCCGCGGCTGCAAATTACGTGAAGTTTAATTTCGTGTAGCAGCTAGACCAGCTGAAAACTTGGCGAGATGTAATATTTAGTGAGCTTCAGAGGTGTTTGGGGGGAGGGGGGGATTGAGTTTTCTCCCACCCTCTTTTTACAGTTGCTGAGCTAAGCTAACCATCTGCTGGCTGGAACTTCATAAGTAATGTATGTAAGACAACACACTTCCCAAAATATGATACATTTCCTCTAAATCCTGTTCAATCACAGTGCTTTAGCAATTTATCATTTATCCATGTGGTCTGGCATACGCAGGATTTATTGCGAATGAACAAATACAAATTGCTGCTGGTATAAAATCAGCTGTGGCTTCTGAAAGGGAGTTTAGGTTGCTGTGTGTGTGTGTGGACTTCTTTGAGATAAAGGGAGAAGAGCTTGTAATGGATACTCAGCCTGGAATGAGTTATTGGCTGTTTGTTATTCTCTGCTGAGAGAACCATTTTGAGGGTTACAGAGCAATTAGCAGTTTATGCACAGTTCCTGGAATAGTGTCACCTAAGAGGGACCATCCAAGACTTAAAAGCTCTACGTACGGCTCTCTAATACTAAAAAAAGTTCCTTTCTGTGTTTGGCCAGACTGTAAAGAATCATCAGTGGATTAAATAGTGTGTGAAGTGGAGAGTGCTTCATAATAGAAACTCTATATTACTCCATTCGAAGAGCTGCCATTAAAACTTAAGCCAGGTTATGTTATGGCGCCAGGGGGGGAAATGGTTTGAGTCAAGTTCCCATAAAGTATCAGGTTGAGTGTCATGATGAATATTCATAAATTGCTTTAATGAAGACCTAACATTGATTAAGCCCTTTCTAATGGGCTGTATCACAGTGAATGCCAGATTATAATTGGATTACTGTGACTTTGGGAAGTACTTTGAGACATTGCCCACATTGGAAATGAAGATGTGCAGCCCGCTAACGGCGTAATTGACAAGGATGAAGATGGATGGATGCAGGCGACTCCCGAGCTCTCCCTGCCCAAAGCAGAGGAGCCTACAGCTGTGCCACGTGCACAGCAAGTTGAGATTTAATTAACTTCAAAGCCTTCTTCTTCTTCTTCTTTTTTTTCGAATAGAAAAGTGGTTCTTGTCTATAGGAGCCAGTTTCAGTATTTAGATGAAGAAAAGGGGTTATAGTGTAGATAAGGCAGCATTCTTCTAAATTACTGATAAGCGCCTATTTACTTTTACAACTACAAGTATGATATTCAGTGAAAGAAAATAAAAATCGCTCAATTTTATGCAAAAACGACTGAAGAAGTATTCAGAACTTCAAAGAGAGAATCAAAGGTTGCTTACGTTTAGCTCAGACTGCAGGAGGTTTAAAGTCCTACCTGCACGCATGACTCACTCAAAGGAAACGCTTCAGATATTTTTTCTTTCTTCTTTTCCTCTAACCTCACATATGCACACACACAACAATAACTGAATAATGGTGCGACACACACCACATGATTTATATGATGATTGCTCCACATCAGGCAACGGCTTGCTGTGAATGTACTGATTCATACTCCAGTCCAGTAGGGGGCAGTAATGCACGTACAAACTGGTTGATCATCCATGAAAAAAAAAGGTAATTTGCTCCACCTGCCCCGGTGGACATAATCAGCACACTGGAACGTTTATCAATACCAAGCACGTAAACTTCGGACTTGGTACTTCAGTAGTTTGGACGTGATGAGCAACACTTGGACCGCCTTCTGCGCATTTCTCAACATGCATTCTTTATCTTTACTCGTGGACTTGTGAAAATCATCTCTTGTTGCCCATGTTCGCTTTCCATTTAAAGTGCATATCTGACCAAGTACAGTCCAAATGCCTGGATGTGTTCTTATCCTGCCCCCTTTATCAAGAATGCATCAAGAGGTAACTGGGCTTGGGACATGTGGGCATCCCAGAATGCAGGTTGTGGGCATCATCAAGTACGCTGCAGTTCTACCTAGCTCGTCTTGTCCAAACTATCAAGTGTGCAAGTCCAAAGTGTGCATACTTGGTTTTGATTATTGCCCAGAAAGAACTGGAGGTGAGATTTTATCTGTCAGCTTTAATATCTGGTTGTAGTGTGCTAGCTAACGTTAGCCTAGAGGGCTCCAATATTTGCAGGTACTGACGAGATCATACAGAATTTAAATCCTAAATATCAAGCATGTTTGATCTTAATCGGGGCAACCCAACGAGTCTGCGAGCGGTGTGGGAGGCTTAAGAATGAATCTGTAAACAGATTACAAGATAATCTGAACCAAACCAAGACTCTCTTTTTACACAAATAAAGCATGAATTTTGTATTTCCAAAGCATTTCATTAGTAAAATTAAAATGTATGTGATAGTGTGATAAACTCAGTGGATGGTATCTGTCCTTAGACAATCTTGAAAAGGTTTATTGTACAGAAAAATTAACGGTTCAAGGTTAAAGGTTCTTTATTGGCCATTTGTGCATAAACCAACAAACCAGACACATAGGAAATCTGGTGCGGGCCTCTCAGAGTCAACAATTTAGGTAGTAAGAAAGGAACTTAAGTTAAGCAGAGAATGGATCCATTTATATATTAACATTTATCTTCAGCTCTAAAGTCCAAAGAATGAATCACAGGACTCTGTTCTCAGCTCTTTTTGATTGAAATGCGCAATATGTTTTTCCACAAGCTCTTGATTAATTGGGTCTCCGTTTGAATCAATACTTATAGTAAACCCTACTCCATTTGTATTCCTGGCCGAGCAGAGCATTAGCTAATCATCCTCGTTCTGATTTCAGAAACTTCTTTAGGCCAAGCTCATTACAAATGAAGAACCCCTCTGTGTATTCCTGGACTTCTACATATATGAAGCCCACCATTGTAGATAACTATGCAAATCATCTCTTAATGAAGCATCTCATTGAGATACGAAAGCCCGGACTTGTCCTTCAGTGGTCAATATTTAATTTGATGGGAAGGAGTAACACTCTGAGGTAAAGCAATATCAGCTGTCACACATCAAACTGCTTTATGTCTCAACAGTGAAATGTTATCTCTGGGCAAGGAACGTAACATGTGGTCGCGGAGCTGTGCAATAATGGATGAGGTGATGAATGAAGTAAAACTGACGTCTCCTGGGTCTGATTAGACTGTTGCTTTAATAAGTGCAGAAATGTGTGTTTCCTTTGCGCAGATAAATGCTCATTTTCACACGTATTTAACAAGACTGATGCTTGAGTTATTCTTTTTCGAAACCGCCCTCAAATTTTTACTGACAAGGATTGAACTTGAGCATCATGAATTGGTGGATTTGAGTCAGGAAATAGACTTCTTTCCAGTCACTTCCTCGTTCATTACACGCCATTTACGTGACAGAAAAAGGCGTAAATCCATTTTCTGTTCTGAAGAAGTGTACAAAAGAACACCTGATGTCAACATCTTCGAGCAGTCAGCTACATTAACCCTCTTTGAATGTCATTATGGGCTCGACCCTTTATGGGCACTTGCTGAGTTACAGTAACCATTTACACACTTGGATATTAGCAAATCTGCAAATGCTTTGCAGTCAGCTGCAGCTGTGGAGAATTTCCCATCTTGCATTGATAGGAACATTACATGTTAATTAACACAGCAGTGGGTTAGATTTGGGGAGGGTCACTTCACAGAAATTAAATACAGTGATCATGTTTAAAGCTTTTAATCACCGGTAACTACAAAGCATGTTTTGTTTATAACTTAAAATGAGCCCTTCGTTGCAACTTGCGGTCTTACCACTAGATGGCCTTCAATTCTACACACAGGTCCTTTAAGTAAGAATAGCCTTTAATCGGAGCAAATGGGTTTGTAATAATGGCGTTGTATTTGTCTGCGCAGGTGCTCACTGACATAATGAAACTACTTTCATCATGATGTACTATGCTGTGATGTAAAAATGTGTGTTGACTCGTCAACAGTTAAAGGGTATTTAAACTTAGTACAATAATGGATATAAAACTAGCAAAAAATAATTAAAAAAAATACAACCAAAGACCAAACCAAAGTTAAGAATATATAATTCTGGAAGCAGCAGCCACTCCAAATCCTAAATGGTGCTTTTAAATGTTTTTTATTTTTAATTGCTATGGCATGTGGACATCCAAGCGAACAGTGCTTGTTGTCTCGTTAGGCAGTGCCACAGGGTAGAAATTCAGATTCAGAAAAACTGTGTCCCCAAGGGGGAGGCGACTATGCCATAAATGTATTAACTATCCAAACTGTCCATCATCCACCAAACAATCTGCGCGATGATCTGCTGGATAAGCAACACAATGAAAGCCTGCTGTGGGGACCAGTGCTCTTAGTTACCCAGTGCTGTAGACTGGAGGATGGGACACCGTAAGCAGGGTTTTAGGAATTAGAGGAAGGCGGGATCCGCGCTAGGGGAGAAACCAACCCTTGCCGGGATGAGCTGTCTCTTACGTGAGCGCCACCCATTGTTATCTTTACAGTTCACTGAGTACCTGGCCTTCAACATGACAAGAGGATATAATCACAAGTTGTATAAAATAAAAATAGCACTACGCGATAGAGTGACTCACTATCCCACCTTGTGGTACAAAGTAGTTTGGTTTTCAGGCTAACCTCAGCAGATACCTCTGCAACACATGAATGCCATCATGTCATACTGACTCAAGTTTCTTCACAATGTTTTGGTAACCATCTTTTAAACTTTTTTTCTTATAAATTGCAATAGTTGTTTTAATATTGCTTCTTTGTCTCTAGGAAATCTCAAATTCTACATACTATACACAGTTTTTCCTTGAGTTGAACAGATTCAGTCTTTTTTTCTGTTGCTGTCCAATGGACCAAACGTGGTTTTACGAAATCTAAAATCTATTAAGCGAAAAATGAAAAAACAATTACAACAAAAGTAAAGCGCTTAGTTATTTGTTGGTTTTAGCTCGTACTCATTGCACAGTATGCTCAGTGACACAGCACTAGCAGATGTCCAGAGCTCATTTCTGGAAAAATATACAAGTAAAAATAGAATAAAAAGGATAACAATGGTTACACATTATTTTTTTCCACAAAAGCAGCACATAGGTATAGTATTATTACAATAATGATATCTTGCCTGGATAGAATTAGACTGCATCTTAATTTAGCATCGTGCAGTTATCTAAGCAGCCAGAGGATGGCAGTCATCACAGCTGCTGCTACTGAAGTGCAGTCTCACTGCTTTATTGATTGTCTCATATTCATTGATTTGTTTACCTGCAACAGACAGGTACTCCATCAAACTGTTATTAGATGCTTCATGAAAACTGATTTTTTGGAAGTGTGAGCTAAGCTCCTCTTGTACTTGCTATCGACAGTGGAGTACATAATCAATCACCGCTCACAGAAACCTTGAGCATCGGGATGACACTTGAAAACAAATAACATCTGTCAGCATCTATGACGATAAAAATCTATTATTTCTCTGCCGAGCTGGAGCACCTCCATCCAGATGCGTTAGCTGTGCGGAGGAGCCGCTCACGCACCGTGCTCGTTTCACAAAATCCACCCTGATCTGGATAATTAAGCGCTCATCCTGTGTGGCGAGATCCAAGCTCGGGCCTAGGTCGCGGGCTGCCTCCGGCCACCGCCACGTGTTTTAACAGCACTCCTACTGTGCCACGACACGAAGAGGGGAAAGGTGTCCTAACTGCTCCTCTCATTCATCAAAAGTTGCAGCACAGACACAGGAAAAAGAATGTGACGAATGGGCCGGCGGTGCTGCAGTTTACTGCTTGCCGCCGTCGTCGTCCGGATCCCTTTGGGCGATAGAGGGTCATCAACCGGGGAGGTCAGAACATGGAGGTTGGCACCATCTTTGAAAAAGTCAGAGAGGGAAAATACATAGTGTGGATCTCAACCCTGACCTCATGTCCATTGTGGCTTCTGTGCTACTTCCTTTCTTGCAGTCCTGATTCACCCACGCAGATAATCTCTCCCCAGACTGACAACTACTACTCTAGCAGACGACGCCTCAAACACTCTTGTTTAAGTGACGCGGCGTATATTTGTGTGATGCTTCTGAACCAAATCCAAGAGCGAGTGGAGTATTCTCCGCGTGGGTCAATAGCAGTTCAACAGATGTCAGTGCGAGTTCGATCCCCGCTGAGAAATGAGGGGGCGTAGCAAATATGTGAAATATGCAGAAAGTCATCATCAACTCCATACAGGCAGAAACATGCAGCGCTGGCAAGGTTGCAGCTCCTCCTGGGACTGTGTCAGTGCACAGACCTTGTTAAGCCCGTTATTCACACAAATTACCTGACAATTACAGCCAGAAAAACTGTGCGGCTGTGTTGCAACCTCGCCTCCGTTAGCACGCGATGTCTTAACAGCGGAAAACATCTTCCATGCGCAGCCTTTGCAGCGAGATAAATAAGGGATAAACGCTCCCTGTCACTTGCTCTTTGTTATTGTCCCTTTCAGAGGAGTCATTTGAAAGCTTTTTTGTCACTGGTGTTTTTCTCGGGATGAGGCAAGGCTTTGTTTTCATCGCCGCCTCGCTTTTTTTTGTAGTATTTTGATAACTTTTCCTTTTGAAGGATGCGAAAAGAGTGAATAAGGCAATCAGTGTTCCTTCAAGAGTGGGAGCCCTGCACAAGCGGCCATGCAATATTAATCCAATCTGCGGAGGTGGTTTGGCTTCCAGGCCGGCTCTTCCCGAGGGGCCTTCTCCATTACCTCTACCCAGCTTATCTCCCATTCCTCGGCACTCCACACACACACACACACACACAAAAGAAGCCTTATCAAACTCAAAAGTTAGTTTCCTTCTTTGTGCTCATTTCCGTCTTCCTTCTTGAAGATTTTCTGTTGTATAATTGATCAATGGGCGACTTTAATTATGCATCACGAATAAATTGCATGTCGTCAGCATTAGACAAAAGAATAAAAATAGAAAAATCTGTATTTTTGATGCGCTGAGTGAATCTTTAACGACGGGAAAAGTCATAAATATGAAGGGAAGTGGCAGTTTTTGCAATTTACGTGGAGGGGGAGGCAGCTTTAAAGTAGCCGCTCTAATGTAAAGAGAAAATAAAATAAAAAAAGGCGATTTACTGCATCGTTTCGAGTTCCTGTAAATTAAAAATTCTGTAAGATGGTCAAGGGTTATTTAGGAATTCATTCCTTACTTTCATTTCCATTATATCTCATTCACTCTTTAGCTCCAAATTACAGTGGCTCGTGACTGAAATGGGAATTAAGCAGTTCTGTGAGAAAATGAAAACCACCCTGTCTCGTATTTATTACAAATGAAAACTGAGCCGTTTAAATTATTAATCACAAGCTACTTACGCCAAAAACCTCACTGTTTAACCTGACATTACAGAAGGGGCTTGAAATGAAATCAGTTTTTGGAAGGCTTACGCTGGTAGATGTGCATCAAAGCTGCAGTTTTATAGTGATGGGCATGACCTCGCTGTGTTGAGGGAAAAGCTTCTGGAAAAAACAGAAACCCAACATCTTCAACAAACCTATGATTTGAATTAGTTCAAGGAGAAGAATAGTCCGACACTGAGACGTGTTGATTTTGAGATTAATGATTGATTGTTTATTGATCTGTTAGAGAAGAAAACATCTGGAATATCAGGAGAGGAGCTACAAAAAAACAGAAAACAGAAACTTGAAGTTGGCGAGTAGACCAGCAGTCCTGCTACTGCTGCTGCTGTTGTTCATGATATGTCTTAAGGTGAATTCCCCAACATCTTCCTATAGATCTTCTACCAATTCCTGCTCTACTTCATGAAACATGAAAAAGAAAACGTTCTTTTTTCAACAAATTAATTGTACTACATCAGTATTTTTTTTTTCTTTTCAAACGTGCAGATAGATTGATAGATTGTAGCCTTTCAATTTCCTTCATAATACAATACAATTTCCACGTGGCAGCGCTAACCCCGTCTGTCAAAGTAGGATTAGCAGGTGTAGCTTATGGGTGGATTTAATGTATGTATAAATATAGTAAGTAGTATAAATTATATGTGTTAAAATGTGGGACAGCCATATACCACATGAGTTACACTTAAGCTTGCATGGCAGTTTTACGCTCTTAAGCTACTCTACATTAGCAGGTCTAGTTGAAAGGAATGATTTTATGCTTGTGTTTAACACTTGGTTACGCAGATTAAAAATCTTAAGGTTATTCATCAGCGGCTAGTTGCGCTCTGTTCAGACCTGCTTATGCGAGTAATCCATTATCCACCAGTGTCATTACTTAACTTTGTGTCATTATTTATTAATGCGATTATGGAAGATTGCAGGGTTCAGTAATAATCTGACGTCGAGGTGGAGATCGATATGCGTGTGCATGCTTTCACTGAGAGAGAGAGAAGGCCTCTGCTGCTTGTTCCAAAATGCATGTCATGTCCCCAACTCTCCATGTCATGACGTGTGCATCAAACTGCCAGTGGTTCTGCTACAGCGATGGACTAAAGACGGCAGCTCTTACAATATTTTACTGTGCCCCAAATGATTTGGGGGTTTAATTACCTAAAGAGTAAGTAGTACAGAGTAAACTATGATCAGATCTTTATGAATTGTGACTGGAAAGCATTCATACGACAAGGTCTGAACTGCACCGTAGAGATGATTTCCTACAAACTATTAATTAGCACATTCAGTTTCTGTCGGCGAGTTAAAGCTCCAAGGAAGAATTAGCTCTTTCACATTAAAGTTGCTAACCTTATATAGCCCATCTGCCAGCCATCGATCGGTTTTACAGCTTCTACTAGGTCACTGACGTCTTTGTGTGGTGGAATGCGTGTTACGTATCCAAACTAAAATACTAAGCTCCACATACAGATTTGATATGGAACTTGGAAAAACAAAAGATGCTGATTGATGTAAGTTCAAAGAAGGAACACGTTTTTTTTGCAGGACAGTTTGACAGCAAAGATTTTAAAATATGATCTCATTAACACAGACCTGTTTAAACGCAGGGATTGTCAAAGTTGATTGATGACATTGAAAATGGCCCCGATACCAAACTTCATCACACTCTCTGGTTAATTAGGAAAAAATTAATTGCAGACAAGTTTGCGAAGCCGCACAGACGATGATTAAGTTCCACATTAACAACTCAGATTCTGCTATTATGGGACAACTTGAGTTTGTATTTGCGTTGGGGACTCGCAGGGGAAAAGTGAAGGGTTCGGTCTCCGGGCGTGAAGACGCGAGACGTGGCAAGAGAAAATTAACAGCTCTTGTCCACAAGGCCTCTTTAGAGCGACTGTATCCCAGTAGCACAGGAACACTCTCCAGTTGCACTATCAACACTTTTAAATATTTAATCACGTCTGTCACCGGATCTCACTTTTGACATTGACGTCAACCTCCACAACGACGAGCTGCCAAGTGTTTCCATTACACGGCCTCTCTCGCTCCAGGCGCCGACAACTCCTTCTCAAGCACTTCACTTCACAGATCAAATGGTCTTGAGCTCAATCAGAGACGAGTGTACAAATAAGAGCCCAACACTAGTGTCCCCTGACTAATTTACCACTTTACAAGGGTGATCAAAAGCCAGAAAGGCTAGGGAGCGGGACTAAAGCTCTGTAAGGGTGCATGGAAACGACTCTCCCGGGTTTTCTCGACTTGTTGTCACCCAGACGACCGCCTCTGTGACAAACTTCCCGCTGAGCATCAGGGACCCGGGGGCCGATCCCAGTGGCAGCACTGTTGTAAATAGCATGCTTTTCTCCCATGTGTCCTTGTTCCTGTTGTTTGCTTGAGTGTGGAAGAAAAAAAAAAGGTTGCACTATAATGAACAATGCACCGAGTAGAGGGGGAAAAAATAGCAACTGCTTTATGTTACACAAAAGCTCTGTGGAGAGCATGGCACCATTAAAATGCAAGACTCCCTGCAGTTAACCTGTTTGCACTTTTCTTTTTATCGTTTTCCCCCCTCTCTTAAAAAGCACACCACAGTGATAAACACAGTGATTCTGAATTCGTGAACATTTGTTCGGCCTATTTTCTACTTGCCATTATTTTCTTAGCTTATCATGTTTTATTCATTGGGTCAGATTTTGATTTCAATAATCCTATTGTTTTGCTCCAAAAAGTAATTTCCATTGCAAATGAGGAAAAGGGCACGCTGTATTTTTTTTTCCCTCCCCGTATTTGACAGCCCTGCCAATCCTGCTCCTCGTATATGGAGGCGCTTAATTCCTCCTCATTTTTTAATTACCACTCGGGCAGTTCAATATCACAGCCTGATTAAAACATTATAGGACCTGGTTTCGGGAATAATTACGGACTGGCCGTCCAGAATGGGCAGAGTAAATTATTTTATTTGAGGAAGTTAATTACATCTACAAAATGCATCACTGTGAACGATTTAACTGCCCCTCTCGGTTCGAGGAGGGGAGGTTTAATGGGTCATTTTAGCAAGCCCTACTGGACATTACATTGACTTGGAATGATTCGGGAAATCAGTAGGAGCACTGCTTGCTGGGCCTTGTGGGAAAGAGGTGGAATAACGTCAGCACTGATGCTAAGACTCATTGAAAATGTAATTTATTTAGAAAGTCATATTTTACATGTTTGTGTGTAGTTTAGTGTATCTAGAAACTTGATAAGTGATTATATAATTGCTAAGTTATGCTAAATTGTTCTCACAATAGGACAAATGGAGCATGGAAGCCAGCCCTGCCCACAAAAACATTTTCTTGGAAAGTTGGTCTGGACTTGGATGGGCTTTGTGCAGTGAGGGACAGAGGAGCGACAGCAGCGCACTCATACAACCTGAGCACCACCGAGTTGAATTTGTTTACAGCAAAATGCCTAGTCGATTTTAGGACTATCCAATTCCATCTGCGTTGTTTTTCCTGTACTGGTTGAAACACACTCTGTAATGAAATCAAAATGAAGTACAAAGTCTGGCACAATCAATGGTGTTTTATTTACATCGTATCTGAATTAAACTGACGACTGAAGCCAAAATCCCAATTAAAGTAAAAAAAATCTTTACTGAAACTAAAGAAATAGAGATAAAACAGATAAAATATCTAAATGAAACACTCCCTCAACGCGGACAGAGTAAACTACTGAGCTAAGCAACACATCTGCGGCCCAGATTGGCCCACTGGCAAACAACTGCGCCCTCTCTTCCTGTTTTCTCCACCCTTCCCTTCACAAACAAGTGGCATCAGGTGAACTCAGTCACCTGCTGCTGCACTGGGGAAAAGGCAGCACCTGAAAAATCCACAGGAGAGAAAAAGAAACACAAGAAAACTCACAAAACACTACCTGTAACTTGCTTCTACTTAGTTAACAATAGTTACTCAGGTTGATCAATAAGGCCTATGAACGTCAAGCTAAAAGTGAGTGGTGGAAATCCATGTTTACATTCAGTGTTGCCCACCAAAACACTTTGTGCATGTATCTGCAGAACATGTTCAGTCCTATTTTAACCCCCCCCCCCCACACACACACACACACAGTACCTCCGTGGAGGTACTAGGAGTCGCAGACCCCCGTTGAAGACCTCTGAAGACCTCTTAAGTTCTTAGACCTTTAACTGTTCTACACAGAAAAATGGCTTTGCAGATGTACCGCATTTTTATTTTTGTATGCCAGGTACGTTATACTATCAAACAACACACTGTGTGGTACTGTTAAACGTGATTGACAAGTGTTGATAAGGTCATGTGTTTATGTTCAGTTCTACTAGTTGACATTGTTGCAGTGGTTGTAGGGCGAGTTTTTTTGTCCTTGATGTCAGTTAATGCACCACGCGAGAGATGGGAGTTATGGCAGAGGTGAGAGTTTGCAGAGCGAGAGCCGCGTATTAGAAGTGTCAGACTGATGGTGTTTGTGGTGTTGACGGTCTATGGCCGACAGCAGCCCGTGTTCAAGCTTCAGTTACCTTGCAGAAAAGCCTCCGTAGTTTCCTTTGTGTGAGATGCTACAATATGTAATCAGGTCAAGAATGTAGAGCATTGCTTTTTAGTGTGTTTGTGATGTGTGATGTCTACTCAATGTCGACTCCACTTTCACTACATATAAGTTGACTTTAAAAAACAACGGAAGTCGTTCAGTCTGCACTAGTTGGGGTTAGTTGGCACAAAAATCTGTGACGGGGTGAAGACATGAATCTGCAAGTGTGGGGGTCTCAGTCGCAGTCAATCAAAAATGTCTGAATAGCTTGAGCTAAGTCTGGACGCAATTGGGTAGTGTGAACTGATTACCGACCCAACTGCAAGCACGCGTCGCCAGCAACCAATGAAAAAGAGAGGGTGGGACACTGGGAAGTAGCGGGAATATCAAAACAATGGCGAAGGATGGCAAATGATGGGGAACAGCGGTCAGCGGTAGAGTGGCAACAAAGCAAACCTGGACCACAGAAATGGAGGAGAGTTTAGTCGAGGGTTAGAGTTAGTACAAGAGTTTGATGCGTTTAGTTGGCTTCAGTTGTGTCTGTGAACCCTCATCAGGTGCAGTGGTTCCCAGTTTTTCAATCATCATACAGAACTCTACTGAGGCCAGTCTGCTGTTGTGTACTTCGAGTCAAATCTGACTGTGAAAGCTGTGTATTGTGTCCCTGCTTAAGAGGCACATTTATTTATTTATTTACATTATAAGGTTATATAAGCTATTCTGTAGAAGAGTAGTCCGTTTTACGATTGATTGCAGGCTTCATTCAGCTGTTAACAAGCTCTGATTGTCATCAGTTCTGTGTAGATGTGTTTTCTTGAATTAGCGCCTTTTAGTACAGACTCTCACTTGTCGGATTTCTACAGCAACGCAGGCCAGAAGATGTTTCAGAGTTGATTAAAGTAAAATTACACCTATTATATTTGATTATTGTGTAGCGCAGAGCAAGATCATTCTCATGTTCAACGGGACTCAAAACCCCACCAAGAAACCAGTGCGCCAAACCTTCCCACAGAGCATCGGCTGATTTCTGAACAGGACACCTGTTTGAGACGCGCTGGCAACTTTGATTTCAGGAGGGCTGAAAGTGGAGATGTTGTTGATGTTTGGACTTATCATATTATGAAGGCATAATCATCCACATTCTCCTCTGCCAATTTCTTATCTCTGTGGTGCCACAGAACTGGAGCGCTACAAAAGCCGTGGCAACGTGTACGCACATCATCAAAAACAGCGAGAGATGAGAGGAGCCGCTTTGATCTCACTCTCTGGCTCTGCACCTGAAATCACCAGGAGTTTAAGAGTGGAAGGGGGAAAAAAAAGGAAGCCTCTTTCAGATAAACACCACTTACTGTCAGAATCTTTTTAAAATGCCCCCAACAAGACCTCCGACTGCTTTCATGTATTCACCACTCTTCTGACAACGTTGTTACACAGGCTCTAAACCTGCGTTACCCTCTCCCAGCAGTACAATGGCTGCAGAAAAGGACGTTTAAGACATTTGGCAAACAGTCTGGGAAACCCAATAAAAACAGCAAACAAGATCTGCAGGTTTCTGGGCCCCCCTGCCTGTTGCATCGCCTGAATGTAGTTTAGGAGTGCACGGCAGCGTGTTTGCACTTGTATGTTGAGACAAGTCCTGCTTGACTGTGGCTCTGTATCGTTACAGTGAGGGTTGCATCACTTCTGAGGGTTGCAGCAACAAAAGGTGTCGGATTTAAATCTAACTGTAATTGCAGAATCTAAATGAGGGGGGTGAATATGAATCAATAGCTAATAAAATCTGATTCCTGCCTTACTTATTGGCGATTAATCACACAGGCTTGTACCTATAAAATAGAATTCCAATGAATAATATACACATCGATAGCAAAGAATATCCAGTCTGTACACTGAGAAAGATTATTTTAAACTGAGTCTGCATGGCCTTGACTAAAGTAGCGTCAATAAAGTGATTGTAATTTGCACTGGATATTAGTCACTGCCTCTGTTCGTCACTTTAATTTCAGGAAAGCAACAATTTTCCTTAATTTCAGCTCCGTCAATAAATGAAGGTCCATAAGCCCTGCACAGCAAATTGAGTTTATTTCCACCGCGCTGTCCAGCATGCATAGATCTGTCATTGGCTGAGGTGATAAAGGAGTTTGGCTCCAATAACTGGCTGCGTTAACACGGATAATACTTCTTCAGTGCGACTGGAATTGTTCGGGAAAAAAACAATCAGAAAAGATATAAGCGTTACACACGCCGAGACATCAGTCAACATAAAGCTTGAAATAAAAGACGTGTAAAGTAGTTCTGCCCGCTATGTAACATAAGATATATTGGATTCTCTTTTTTAATTTTCAGTTTTATTGACAATGCTGAATTCATTCAATGGAAGAAAATGAGCAAGATGAACCTATGATTGTGGCTTCATTCAGCTTCATTCTACCTTCTGGAAATGTATTTATATGACCCAGAGAGAAATGAACGTCCCTTCTGAAAAGGTCAGTCCGTTCTGATCAAGAAAGTATTTTTATTCTGATCGGGCTCTCATTATTAGAGAAATGATGTCTATGTAAACAAAGAAGGGGATTTTTTTTCTTTAACCGTCATAGAACTGGAAACAAAATGTTCATCTTCTAATGTCCATGGCCCTGCAGGCTTTTAGAAATAGTGACTGACTCCACCTACTCACAAAGCAGAGGAGTCATTCGGTGCAGGTATCAGCCATCCGGCTGATGGCCTTTCTGACAATCTCACACAAGACCAAGTAACAGGATCAGGCAACTCCAGACAGCTGTCACAGTCATGATGGAGAAAGAGAAGTTCTGAAATAGCGCATATTGACTGCTTGTCAGCCGTTAACGATGGCTGCAGTCCACGGTGGATAATATGACGGAAAGATTAGGAACCTGCTCTAACGGGCTAAACCTTAGAAGAATATTTTGTTCAGAGCTTCAATACAGTCCGAACCGTAACCTTGTTTTCCGGCTCCCTCTGTAATCTAGCGTTCCCTCTGCTGTTTCCTTGAATATGAGAGGGGTGTTTATGAAATGCTCTTGGATTTCAAGTCTTTTTGGGAGTGAGTTAATGCAATTAAGAATCAGTGTTTGTCAGAGTGGTTATGAAAGATGTTACGACTGTGTTTGATGTCTGACTTTGAAGCCTCTGCTGCTGCTGCTTTAGACCTTTCACCACGTGTGCTGCTGCTGCTGCTGGGATCACTGGACACACGGACTTTACGCGTGAAAGTGACACGGACTGAAATACGAAACATTCAAACACGTCACCCTGCGATGGACACTTGAGTATTAGTTTTAGCAGGCATGTTGACGTTTAAGTCAGCCTTCTGGGCGTTTCTAAAACTGTGTGGATCAGGTTCACCCATGCTCGAGTGCAATAAACAGCAAATCTGAATAATAAAATACTGTAAAGCAAAAAACATCATTTTTTAAGTGGCTACAAAATATAGTTGTGTCTCAAGGAAACACCCGACAGCATATAGCATATTAAATGACATGACTAACCATGTCGACTTGATAGTAAATGAAGGTTCTATGTATTGACTGATATTGATCATTGAGCACATGCCTTGTTTGTCATTTGCATCATTATTGGATTCTGCTAATGAGAACTTTCTTGAAATAGCTAATGTCCTCTTTATTTTTTCCTCTCCCTTCTTTCCCCATCAAATATTAACCCGGCATCCTTGCCAATAAACCTAATGAAAGTCTACGGAAAATTGGCATGGCAACCAAAGAAAACACAGCTAACCGGGTTGATATTGACATTGCGCCTGCCAAACGCTGGCAATGCAATCAGCCCGGGCCGAGGAACCTTGATCAAAAATGACATCAAATCAAGAAATCTAATTTTCAGTCCTTCAAGTTTCTAGGTTTGCTGTGAGTGGAGGAGCGCATTATCAAAAGAGCAGGGAGGAAAATGTTCCAATTACTTTCTGAATGGCGCACCTTTAGGTTACAAGGCCTTGGAATGATTCTAATTCATCATTGTGGGTTATTATTTTCCAATTACCTGGAACTCATTTTAAAACAGGAAGTGAATTGTATTCGCGACATCATCCAGGCTTTGGAGGAAATGTTCCCTTCCCGCCTCGGCGTTCACTTTAAGCAACCGTTGAACCTACGCGCATCAGTTGTCAAAAAGAGAATATGTCTTGATGACTTCTCTCTAGCACAACCTGATTCTCACATGTTAGCAAATGAAATTCAGTGAGCTTTCGGCCGCGGGGCACGTTTCTCATTCAAGACGAGCACACCATGGGCTGAGCAAACACTATTATGAGCAGCAAAACCAACGCGCGGGCCAACAATCTTTAAAGGCAATCTGATTGATTTTCTCAGGAATAAGCTATTATCTACAATCAGCGGTCTTCACATGAGAAAGGGTCAGTTAAAAGGACACAGCGGAGACGAATACAAGACAAGACAAAGTACCGCGGTGATGTGAAAGGTAGTTACAAACAGCTTCAAGCGCGTTTTTTTTTTTTCTTTCAGCGTATGACAGCACAACATTAGTGTGCAGAGGAGATAATTCACCGGATCGCATGCATCACGCTACCAGCAGCTATTAAGTAGAATTGCATGAAAAATGCAAAAGAAGAGAATATTCTGAGTTATCACAGAGCAAACGAGGAAAAATATCAGCGTGAAGGCTTTAAAAGTTAAATATAATTTTTATCGGTAAGGCCTAATTTTATGTCTGAACTTGTGATCGACTAGCTCGGAAGCCTGCCCAACTTTCCCTGCCCACAAAACCTTATCAAAAAGTTGGTTTGGGTTCTGTCCTTTGGGAAGTGATTAGGCCCCAGCAAAGATCTGCTGGGCCAATCAAATCGTCCGTGCCTGCTTTATGCAGTGATTGGGTCCAATTCGTTGTTGGACTATCCAACAGCAGAGGTATTCTTTTTTTTTTTTCTCTGCATTGCTTGAAACATGCCCCCATGGGAAAATCCAAATATAGCTTTACCGCAGTTTATGTTTAGTTTCAGTCTTAAATATCAATAATTATGGGTTGGCATTGATTTTTGTATCCTAACATGCACATATTTTGACATTCATGCTCCCCGGGGGACGAAAACAGGGATTTTTATCTGACAGTAACTCATTGATAATGGTAAACTTGTCGATCACATTTCAGTAACGACCTATGTTAGAAATATTTAATGTACATGAGGTTTGCAAAAGAATATGCGCAACTTCACGTCACTTGTGTACACCCGTGAGGCTAGGCCTATATGGGATCGAATATTTGCTGCGCCTATTATTTTTTTTCTTTCCATTTCTGCAAATTTTTCCGCTGCAAAGTTGAATAAGCATAAGCCGTGTCACAATGATGTCTCAATTCGCGTCTACAGAGGAACAATCTCATCTGTGCTGCCTGGTTGAACAGAGACATAACACATATTAGCGATGTCGGGTTACAGCTGGCTAAATAAAGACCTACTTTTTAAACATTTATAAAAGCTACTGTTGAGTTTGCATGTTCTCCCTGTGACTGCGTGGCTTCCTCCCACCATCCAAAGGACATGCTAGTAAGGTTAATCGGTGATTCTAAATTGGGCGTAGCTGTGACTGTGAGTGTGAATGGTTGTCTGTTTCTCTGTGTTAGCCCTGTGATAGACTGGAGACCTGTCCTGGGTGTACCCAGCCTCTTGCCAGGGTGTACCCTTAACAGGAACAAGCGGTTACAGAAGATGAATGAATAAATGAAAAGCTGAACTTAGTTGTAGAGCACAGTGATCACTTTATCTTGGCTTCGCTTTTGTTATAGCTATGGTTTGTATAGTTATTATTTTATTGTCTGTTATCAGTTTTATCCATCCAAGGATGAAATATATATATAAATATATTAAATAAATATATCGACCCTTTGACTTTTCTATAATTGGCATGCCAGTTTGAGTGATTTCCATTACATTTGGTAGCAACAATAATGTTTGATTGTAATAACGCCAATTAAACTAAATATCTCTGTGTTTTTTCCCCTGCTAATTAAGAATTAGCATAGCGATGCTAAATGCCTGGCTTTGAGCTGAGTACATCATTTCTATTATTTTCAAATGGAAGCATTTTTTACTGTTCAGAATTTATTGAAATTTCACCGCGGCGTGAGTCCAAAAGCGTCTCTCAAAGCCGCTTTAAAACGCACGACGTGTATTTAGACGCGCGAGAACCCGCGACGCCATCGTCTGATGATTGGAGGGAATGTGTTTAAAATCACGTTAAATCTCAGTGTTCCTTGTTCAGATATAGATGAAATCCACTTCTCAATATGTTCCACATTTAGTTCCATTTCACGCCTAGTTTAAGGCATTATGAAAAAAAAAGATTACTTATCTAATCTATTCTAGAGTTGCTGTTTTTTCTTTTGCCAGATTTTTTTTTATTTTATATATACATATATATATATAATTTTTTTTGTTAAAGGAGTCTCTAAGTGTAACCGAGTAGCCGATAAGGAAGTAATCCTTAAAATGATTGCAGTACATTCATCATACTAATATTTTTTTTTTTTTTTCACTGCATGAGTAAGTCGAGTACTCTTCCTTATCCGTAAAGTTCTCTGTGGAGAAAAAGCAAACAGCTGAAGTCATGAAGCCGGGAACATAAACGGTGCATTTGAGTTAACGGCTGAAATCAAACACTGTGGGGTGTTCCAGCAGACGCAGACATGTGGTTAATGAACTACGTTATATGGCTATTGGAGTTGGTTAATGCCCCGAGGAGGAGAGAGGTTTTCACATCAGTTTGATGCATCATGGATTTTTTTTTTTTTGTGGATGGTCTGGTCCCAAAGGTACCGAGGAAGAGTGTTTGTGTAATTTGTCTTTTTTTTAGATGAGCTGATTGAGTCCTCAACAAAATGGAACAAAGCAATTTAGTAGATTTTTTTTTTTTTTTTAAGCACGCTAACCACCTGTTTTTTTTTATCCACGGGAGAAAGAAAATCTATTAATTTGTGCACACCTGTTAGCGGTGCACACACCTGGCCTTGGTGAGTTCATCTGTGTCAGTGGAGGAAGAGGTGCTGCTGGCCTCAAAAGTCTGCAAGGCAAGTAAACACGTGAATCTGCAGTCTTGGCGTCGACTGATCCGGTGTCCGGTCATGACTGTAAAGCGAGCCGTTTCTGAAGTAATATATTTTTCCGTTTATCCGGGAAAGGATTTGGGCTCCAACCTTTTTAACGTAAACGGCGTGAGGCTGCCTCCTCAGCTCGGGGGCTCGTTGCCGCAGAGCCAGACATTCAGGGGAACAGCGCTCTCTTTTTCAGTTCCTCCTTTCGCCACTTTGCAGTTTGGAATCTGCTGATCTGCAGGAACTGTGGACAAAGTGCAAGTGTCGAAATGTCTTTCTGTCTGTCACGTTACATTTTATCAGCAATCTCGCCTAAGGTCTCGGCTTAATGCCTGGTTTCCCTTACACTTCGTAATACCTTGATTTATGGGCAATAAGCCATCGCTGAATATGCAGTGATGTTCACATTTGAGTCAGTTAATGTCACATCAGACTACGGGGTAAAATGGGTTTATGTCCTGTAAGCGTTTTATAAAAGTGACTCGGTGTGTAATATATTCTGCTTTTATGAATTTCAGATTAATGTGGGTTTATATATTAGTCATTTGTTATTGGCAGCTGCCAGCAGGGCTTGTAATTTCCCCTGGAATGACTTCAGAAAGAATCCTGATGGCGGCCTTGATGGGCCCTAATGGAACTCCAGTGAAGAGAATGGACTAAATTTGCATGTTGACAAAAGATGGGAAGGCAACAAGATAATGGAGAGGGACTGCGTCCCAAATCAGAGGCCACATCCTTTTAAGCGCGTACATTTTAAGCCTGTTGCGACTGAATACGTCACAACAGGCTGCTTTTCCCAGGGATTCTTCTGCAGGTAAAGAAAATGCGTCTTTAATTCAGTGCTTGAACTAGTTTAAATGAAGTGTTGCCCAACCGCACGACGGCGAACGTGTTTACACCTGTTTCCGAAAGTCTACAGCACACTCTGAAGGTGTGGTGAGGATAGAGCCGTCATAAAGAGACGGATTCACCAAGGTTTTCCCAGTTTGAACACACAACACACGTTCGAAGTGGTTGTCTAAAACAGCTAGAGATCATCTAAAAATAATAATAAATTACATGTAGTCCGAAGCTGGTGAATCACCCTACCAGATGGCCATGATAAGCGGCTTGCTAGGGGGAACAACTGGAGTACTTCACTTGAAGGATACTTTAAGCTATCTCTAATCAACTCTTCTCTATACATGGTTGACAGTTTCGAGGACACTGGAGATCGCTGAACAATGACTCATGCGTATGAATCATATACCGTAGCCATGGTAGTTACCAGAGGGACCAAACATTGGCTACGTTTACATGGACAAATTGAAATCCTTCTGATTAGAGACTCTAACTTATCTATAAATAAATACGTGCTAACATCCACCAAAACATTCATTTAGAAAATACGTTTATTGACATCCACAACGTGGTTCTGCCCGCTCTGGTGCATCAAATCTGCCGGAAACATATCTATCAGGAGAGACTTCCTTCTGTGAGCAGTAAGGGATGTATTTAATAACGTGCCCAATAAGAGAAATGTGAGTTTTTAGTGATAAGACAAATCATCAAATTGTCATGTTTGAGCCGGCGGTGGTAAGGCTGTGTTTGGTATAGGAAAACAACCCCGGGCCTAGACACTGGTTGATGATGATGAAAAGAAGAGAATACTGGAGATATGGATGGGATGAGAAGTGGATGAACTTAGCTTGAACCCTGGATGTGAAGTCTCCAGGTGGAGGATGTGGAGGGAGGAGAGTTGTTGATGACTGAGGATGAGGAGAAGCTGACTGACAACGCTGAATTCATTCGGTGGAAGGAGATGGCCGAGATGGACGGAGACGGATTTTCAGTGTTGCAGTGCTGCCCACATTGATTCTGGCTTTGTTCATCCTTTTCAAATGCTCGACTGAACAACGTCCACCTACCTCCACATTTCTGTCCACCCAAATCTTTACATGGTTTACAATATGCATCAATCAGATATAACATTATGACCACCTTCCTAATATTGTGTAGGTCTGCCTTGTGCCTCCAAAACAGTTGTGACTCATCAGAGAGTGGACCTTCTGAGGGTGTCCTGTGGTGTCTGGCAACAGGGTGTTGTTACTTGTTGAGGGGAGGGGGCTCTGTGGATCATCCCACAGATACTTGATCAGTTTGGGATCTAGTGAATTTGGAGGCCAGTTCAACACCTTGTGCTGTTCTTCATGGTTTGATAAACCGTTTTTGTGTCTGGCTGCTGCCATCAAGGAGTGTCATTGCTATGGGGTCGGGGTGTCTGGTCTGGTCTGGTCTAGGTGGGTGGTACCTGTCTAAGTAACACCCACATGAATGCCAGGTCCAAACGTTTCCCAGCAGAACACTGAGTTGTCACAAGATGGTCGATGTTATTCACTTCTCCTGTTAGTGGTCATAATGTTGTGGCTGATACGGTACACACTGCCCTTTTCGATCTGATAGAAAACTCCTGTCGATTGGGCCAGTTTGTCCTGATCAAGGTGTTTGATTGGGCTAATGTCTTGATCATTAGTAGAACACTAGCAGCCATGTAACAGTTGCCACTTGAGGGCCGCCTCCTGGACAAATGACGCTCACCCCTTCAGTTCCAATTATACACACTCGAGGCACTACATGATTTTACACTCAGAACAAATGTACCTACTTTCTCACTTGGAGAATCTGGAGCACCAGACGGCCTTGTGCTGACAGCGAGGCATTATGTGGGTGTTTTCTTTTATTTATCACATACATATATATATATATTTAACACAAGAACTGAATCCGTGCTTTCTGTTATTTTTTTGCTCTCGATATATGCATTTCTATTCGGGACAACTTCTCACAGGTTACGGCCTTCGTGTGAACACGAGCTGCAAACAGTTTGACCGGTGTCCAGTGGAACCGTCCCAAATGCCATAAAAAAAGAGACCCGAATGAGTAAGTATGTCCTGTATTTCACAAGAAAAAGGGAGATATTCCAGTGAAAAAGCCATTGCAGAACGCTAAACAATAAAATCTGGGTGCCAGCTATTTGATCTTAGCCTTCACATATTTAAATGTTCTGAGGAAATTGTGTTCAAGAATACTTGTAGAAAGCATTTCTAAGGAAAATCAGTTTTATTCTGGAGGCCATTAACTTGTAATTGGCTGTACTGATAACTGCACTTTTGACTTTGACATAATGTTCCCTTGTGATATTACATATTGGTCTCAGCTATTAAGCCTGGTAGATTTGAGCTACTCCTGTGACTGTCATGTTTTGGATTTTTTAGCGTTACTTGTGTAAGCTGTTTATTTGCGCCGCTCAAATTGCCTCTCAAGGGACCAGTAAAGTATTTTGAATTGAATCGCAGTTTAAATTTAGGCGCTGTGAAACTTAACTCCAGTTTATCACTTCCATTCCACTTTGTAGATCATTCAAACGGCCCTTTTCTGGTGATTAACTTGCAAATATCTGACTTAACGAGTTGACGGAGAGCGCCTGAATGCATCATTAGTTTTAGTCTCTGCGAGGATAAACTGTCTCATTTGAGGAAGAGACGCAGGTCCAGCCTTTTGATCCCGCCTCCGAGTTGAAACACAGCTCGTAAAACCCTCCCCGGTGTTGTTAGCGAGTGATTACTTTTGCTAATTTGTTTTGGTCCTGTTGCTCATCTCTTGACAGCTTCATCTTTTATTTACACCACTCAGCCGGTGTCGCAGGTGCAGGAGACCAACATCGTGTGGGATGAACAATGCCACCGAATCCCCCCGACACAAATATCCGCTATTGTTTAATACCAACTGACATTCAGCAGATTGCCTAAGATTATTACTCCCACCTGGACTCTGCTCATATGAACAATATAATTTATGACGTCCACGTTCGGGATTGCACATACAGTGAGTGTTTGGCAGTGAGTTCACGTGAAGAGTAGCAATCAAAAGCTGCGCCATGCATCAACTGATTAAGTTGTTCAAACAAAATGAAGGCACTTACTCCAACCGCGCACACACACACATGTACGCTGGCACACCCCCACAGCCTCCCCTGGTGTGGAGGATATTTTCAATTAATCAGGCCCGCTCATCAATAATGCATCACCCCTGCAGCCAGTCACTCTTTTCCAGCCATTTAATGAGGCAGCCCAGCCAGAGGGACACCATCCACACATTACTCCTATTATAGCAAAATGCTCAGGAGCAAAGCCATTGTGACCACGAATGGTTATTAAAGTACTGCCATCGTTTTCGCCTCCGAGTCAAATCAAAACCTGTCAAAGGCTGTTTTGCGGAGGAACACGGATGATGGTAAGTAAACAGGTTGGGAGGCCGGTGTGCAGCCGTGCCACCTGAAAAGTCACTGAGAAACCCGGCTTGCTAAAAGAGAATCTACTGCAGGAACTCCAGAGACCAGAGGAAGTTTTTCAGGACTGATGAATTATTAAAACCAACTTTGCTGTGACAGAGGACAATGTCCCGATTTGATAACACGTTGTCTTAAATTGCAGTCGAGATTAACCAGAGAGGCAGGAAAGCGACTGTATAGTCAGTATAAAATCATCATGTAGATTATATGAAGGGTTTTGGATTGTCCAGTCTCTGACGTGTCAGACAAGAAGTTGTGGTAGTCAGGGCAAAGTGATTCAGTAATGCGTTAGGGTGGTTTAGCTTCACATATGTATTCTGGCAGTGTTCTTCCTGTTTTTTTTTTATTTTATTATTATTATTATTATTTCAGAAACGGTGACAGGGAGACATTCCCCAGTAGCACTGACTAGCTGCAATTTCAATTTAATGGTCAAACTATCTGTCCATTATCCATGACCACTTGTCCTGTAGAGGGTCACAGGGTTGCCAGATCCCATTCTAGCTGTCACTGAGCGAAAGGCAGGGTGCCTCCTGGACACCGCCCCATCGCAGCGCAGACAAGCAAGCACACCCACATGCTAATTTAAAGTCACCAATATGCATGTCGTTGGACTGTGGCAGGAAGTCGGAACAGCCGGAGAGAACCCACGCGGTCAAAGCGAAGCCCCAAACGACTGGAGGGTTGAACCTTCCTGCTGTGAGGCGACAGTGCTAACCACATCACCACCGTCCTGCCCTGTGGACTGGAATCATCTGTAATCTAAGGTCCAGAAGTTAGCTGTCAGTATCTAGCTTTGCTTCCCCTCCAAGTCAAGTATGTAAACAGAAAAGAAACTGGGATTATTTAAGAAAAATACGATTAATTTGACAAGAGTTTTACTTTTTTCTTGTGGAAAAAAATAATTATTATATGATTTTGGGCAACTGGGGCAGCTTCTTATTAGCTACTCTTGGACAACGTAGCAACTGTAGGCTAGCTAGCAACTGCTCTGAGATGTAGCAAATACTGAAGTAAAGTAACTGAGTCACTGCTGTGTCATCTACCAGAGAAGAAGAAATCCCTGGTGGCCCTCATTGTCCAATGTATTAGATTAGATTATGTCGTGAAAGATGGTCAAAATTAGCTGAATTAGCTGAATTAGCCTGGACCTTCGGGCATAAATAAGATTGTTTACTCACCCATATAACTTTTGTGTAATTTGTAGTCATTTGGGAGATATTTATCTGCATATATCCATATAGTGGGAGTGAATGGGTCTCCGAAACGCAGCCTCTAAATAACGCATTATCTGCCACGAATCTCATTCATTTCACCAACGTATTAGCTAGTGTCTTTCTTTCTTTGTCCAGGATGTGAAGACCATCCGCAGAGTCCTGCTCTATTAGACACCAAGGCCTTCTCTTGAATAGAAGTCCTTGTGTCAGAGTCCAGCTTAAGGTGGAACTGAATTGGCTCATGTGTATCTTGTTGTTTTCTAATCACTTTACCACACACCATCTTTTGTGAAGATGTAATGGGCCCCCTGTCAGAGCAAATTCTCCCTCGAGCCCTCAAGCACTTTACTCCGGCTCTGCTGCTGATGAAGGAAGTGTCAAGTGTCTCCATCTGGAAGACGCTCAGCGAAGAGCCATCTCAGATTAAAAAAGATAAAGCCAATCCTTGTGGTCTTCTCATCTAGAATGACAGAACAGGTCTTTAAAGACAATTTACCACCACCTATAACCTACAAATCATCATTACTGTATACCAGCAATGATGACACCTCTTACTATCACTTCCTGTAAGCTGGCTCATTTATTTTCCTTTTTTGGCTCAACCTTTGAGAGACGTTCTGTTTCTTACTTTACGTTCTTTTGAAATGGATAATTCTTTTAAACTCTCTCCAGAGTGCTGGTACTGTTGCCATGGCCTTTTTTAGTTATCGTCTCTGAACATCTCCTCACCCTCATGTATATTGTTTTTTTTTTTTTCCCAATCAGGCCAAGAATGGAGATCTCTGAGGAACGTAACCATATGAGCAGAGAATCTGACCATCTGGCTTCCTTTGCAGCTAAAAATCGCGGGGGACGAGAGGAGACTGTCGAACGTCTCTCACCGCCTGTCAGTGTCAAGATGTCTCTTTTAAAAATAAAACAGTTTCTCAGGAGCCGTAAGCAGCCAATAGTGCGATTGTTGCACGGACATGTAAGGCTCTCCTGAAAGATGTATCCTTTTTTTTTAAAGTAAAGAACGAAGAGTCACCACAAAGGGAAGAAAAAAAATCAATTCGAGCTTGTGTTGCTGGACAGGTTCCAGCCGTGGAGATGGTCGCGCTGGGTGGGACAGTTGTGGGAATGGGGAAGATATCAAATCTGTGTGGAGTATAATAATTGGCTTATCGCTGGAGCTCCCAGTGCACAAATCCCTCACCTAGTCGGGTCTCCTGTCAGTTCTTTATTGTGCAAAGTAACTTTCCATTTCTGCTCTATGAAAAGCCGATGGGATGAGAATATGTAAGTGAGGACAGGGTGCTGAAATCCTGCATTAGTCATTTCATTTCCAGTGAATCTGCACCAAGTCTTTTGCTCTCCTGCAGTTTCCAAAGCTGCGACCAATGTCAGGGGACTGTTACTCCTCAACCACACATAAATCCCGTTAATTAGAGATCAATGACTCATGCTTGATGTAATTAGGCCGGATGCGACGTCCCCACAAAAACTCAGACGTATATTCATCTACTTTTCTTTCGCTATCTCTTCTATCATTTCTATTGTGTACAGCATAAAACATGAAAATGATCCCCTTGGCAGACATGCTCAGCCTAGACATGGTTTCAGGAGAGCGACGGCCGCCGCCGCAGCAGTGTGACAGCCGGGTTATGGTTCCTGGGTCCCAGTAATGAAGGACTACTGAGTGTGTCATCCAGGAAAAGAGCCTCTCCCCTTTCTGTGTTTGTGTGTCTGCTGTCCAGCCAGCTGGATTCAGTCCCACACCTCAGAATAACACCACTCCCTCAAACGCTCTAGCACGGCCACCCTTCGCTTTAAAAGGCAGGAACAGCTTATTAAATCACAACAGTGGCTGGCTGACCCTCTCGATAACAGAACTGGTAAACTCACATTAGTCAAACAACGGCTAAATCATTTAGTCGATTCACCCCCCTCCCCCCTCCTCCTTTATCTCTTTTTCCAGCTTACACATCATTCTGTGCATTTTTTTTGCACGTCTAGCAAGCCACAGCGGTTGAAATAGGAGAAACAGAGGCGCCGGGTAATACGACAGCAGCTCAGTTTCCAAGAGCCCGAGAGCAGCGAACTGTCCATGATATACAGAACAAGAGAGGGGATTAGCCAAAATGTCAAGAGAGACAGGTTAAGCTGACAGGATATTGGTTTATATTGAAGGGTCTCATTTTCAAAGTCAAAAAGTCGGAAACTTCTCAAAGTCATATTCAGCCACGATGCTAAGCAGAGAGAATTCAATTTTCACAGACTTTCATTTGACTTTGAGGCAGAGGAATGGGTAAATTAGTCTAAAAAAATTATGTTTGCACAATAAACTAATTGGAGAGGATACAATTAAAATTAGCCAAGGACGGTGAAAGTCTTTTACATACCAATCCTCAGAGAACACTTCTATTAATTGTCCTGCTAAGCGGTTAATGTTGAATTAATATTATTATTTGGGGAAATTTAGCTGGCAGTCACATGTCCTGTCAAACTCCAAAAACTATAATTGGCAGTGAGGGCTGTTTAAAGCCTTAACGGGTGTTTTGATACACAACTGTGAGCGTGTCTCAGTGCAGAGATTTGCCTGAAGAGAAATTCAAAATGCCTCATCTGGTCTGATTTCCCTGCGCTATCAGACCAGACTGGGCTTCATTAGCAGTTGCTGCTGTGCTTTATTGGCGCGGAAGATCCCATTTTCACTACAGAGATGACTTGCCACCAGCTGCAAATTGACAACGCGCCATATTTCCTCGCAAGTCAAGTCCTATTAACGGCAATTCCTGGGATCCGCACCGCCCACCCCGTCCGAACGCAGCGGTGTCATCAGCAGGTAAATTTGAACAGTGGGACGCAAGGACCTCGCAGGCATTGTTTACCACAGTGAGAAGGACTAAATATAGGAGGGCTGCGCTGCCAGCTGCTCACACCTAAAGTCATCCACTCCGCTGACATCTGAAGGGCGCACGCACATCGAGTGATACATCAAACTCTTGTTTGAGTTTTGAAACCCCTAACAATCGCGGTGTTCCTCTCCATTAGCGAGCTAATTCCGCAGCACGAAAGCCGTGTACAATATCGATGATTACCCTTCTCCAGAATATCAGGCTGCTCTCTGACTGATGGCCACTGCAGAAAAGGTTAATTAATGAGCAGTGGCAGGAGCGATGGCTGCCGGCGAGGGAGAGGCTCCCCGGGACTTGGATTCACCAGTGGCGAAAGATAAAGGTGGAACAGGAAAGGGTATGACTACTCGGCTGAAATTGAGTAGTCTCCCCCACCCCCATCCCTCCCACCTTCAGTCTGGATAGCCTCAATAGTGCGAGAAAGCTTTCCGATCACTTAGCTCCGTGCATGGAATTGGATTATAATGCGGCTTCTCATAATTTTCTCTATAAAACCTTATTTCATGCAATGATTACGTATTGGTTATCAAACATCAAAGGTAATCTACGAGGCAACCTCCTAGCTTAAATTAGTTCTGCAGATCTGCTTCGTCTTGTGAACAGACATCAAAAGCTTCTCATATTTGTCTTTTCCGTGCAGCGGCCGCGTGCAGCATGGGGAATAAATCTGACGGAAAAACCTGTCGCTTTATTTTATCTCGTCTGTAAAAGTCTATAATCAATTTAATTGGTATAGATTATCTGTGCAGACTTACTGTGCCACCGATCAGCCACTACATTAAAACCACTGACAAGGAGAAGTAAATTAAGCAAATGTTGACCATGTTGTGACAATACAATGTTCTGCTGGGAAACTTTTGGACCCGTTATTTGTGTGGATGTATGCAGCACCCACCTAGACACCTGACACTCCTTGGTGGCAGCAGCCATCCCCAGCAGGATGCAGCCTGACACAGACACACAAAAAAATGGTTGAGGAACTCAAAAAACATGAAGAACAGCACAAGGTGTATGACCTGGCCTCCAAATACACTAGATTCTAAAGTGGTCAAGTATCTGTGGGATGCACTGGAACAAGACTGATGCACGAAGGCCTCCACTAACAACACTGTTAGACACCGCAGGACACCCTCAGAAGGCCCATGTCCATTCTCTGATGAATCACAGCTGTTTTGGAGGCACAAGGGAGACCTACACAATATTAGAAAGGTGGTCATAATGTTATGCCTGATCAGTGTACACTTCATGATTGAGCTTCATTGGGGGAGATGCAAGGCCAGTGTTATCGTGCGCATTAGGTTAAAGAGATTATCCAGAGTTACTCTGTGATCTAAATCTGTGTTTCTTTAACAGACATGAAACTGACACCACTGTTTTATATGCCACCCTTTATAAATTGGAATAAATGTTATTATTATAGTTTAATAAACATCAGATATAAACCATTTATAACCTCGCATTTCAATCATTGATAGCCAAATTATTAATTATCTTCAACAAAGACAGAAGGAACTAATCAATTCTGCATTTAACATTAATTTCATAAATAAAGAAAAAAGAAGTATATTGATTAATGAAACAAAAGAGAGCTTCTTTTGTAACCGGAAAAGCAAAACCTCTTCTCAGCCTTTACTTCTAACATACAAAGCAATGCATCACTAATGAAGTCATTAACTATAGCATGTAGACCTTAGAGGCTCACTGCAAAGTGCTTTTATAAATTCAACTTTATATCAGCTTGAAAGGTGTGAAGTGTGACTTGTTAATAAATAAAAAGGTTTAGATGTATTATATCACATTAATCATTAATTAAGTGCAAGGTTTGGATTTCCAAGTTGTGAAAAATAGCTCCAGGTGGTCATTAATTGTCAAATCATTACTTAATAATGACTCTCTGACTTTCTAATTACCGTCAAGTCTGCAGTTACACGGCATTCATGAAGTAAACTGCAATCAATTACAAACAGACATCTCCAGTTGTAAAAGTTAATAACTTATTGGCAAAAAGTCCCCAGGTGTAAATATTAATAAATAGTCAATAAATTAATAAAACAAAAGAAAAGACGGAGCAAACGCCCTCCAGGCATCTAAGAAGGAGGTATTCAAATCCTTTTCTTTGGAAGAAATGCTAAGGCACCAGATATTAACCAGTGACAGAAACTCCCTCAAAGAGATGAATGAAATAGGTTTCAAATTATTTTGTGATCTCTGTATCTTGAATCTGTCCGGACACACCAAACAGACATCAAAAAGCTACCAGCAACGGAGGTCGATTGTGGCGTCGACTCGTGCCGCCTGTGTGTGGACCAAAAATTTGCATTTGAACACTAGATCTAGTGGCAGCGCTTGCGGGAAAGGAAATAGCTCTTCATATGAGCAGGGCGCAGCAGTCTGTATTCATCATTCGGAAGGGGGGAAACTGAAAAGAGCTACTACTAGCTGGGAGACTAAGAAGTTAGGAAGAAACCAAATCATGCAGAGCTGGCCTCTCTTGAATCTGCAGTTTCCAGATTGTGTATTTGAATGTTCAGATAAGACAAAGATTAAGAAAGAAAATAAATAAACTGGGCGGCCTATCAGATCGATATCTCTGATTGATTTCTGCCGCCAAAGCATTTGACACAGGTCTGACTTCTGGAGCAAAAACTGGGGTCACACCCACTCATCGACGGCGTGTCACAGCCTTTAGTTTACACCTTAGACAGTTTTATGTCTTGGGGTGTTATTTAAATTCCGTTGATTAGCTATCTTGACACAGCCTGTCTATAAAATCTGAATAATTAAAGTGAGTATTGATATTTAAACACCAACATTAGCGAAGGCCCCTGCTCTCAGAATGTATCAGAGCAGACTCCCAGCTGGTGCGAGCCCAGACTTGAAGACAGAAACTTCCCTTCCAAAGCACTTGCCCGAGGTTTTTCAGTGGATACTGTGTCTCGGCATGGATGGAAGGATTATACACGACGCGGACGACTCTGCCAAGCATTAGAATGTTACAGGACGGGTCGAGAACAAATGAGTAATGAAACGACTGACTCACCGTTCTGAGACGTGCTCTTTCGAAAACCTGCTCCTGTTGAGTTGCCTTCTCAGTCAGAGCCCGGCAGAAGAACTTCCTGACATGTTTTTAATTGTCGGTTCCTCCTTGTCATGCACATCAGCCGCATAAGCAATTAGGCTCCTGTCATCCATGTCTAATGAAATGGAGATTTTGCTGGTGCGTAATTGTGCCGGCACAGAGACGGCGGCATAAGTAGACACATCGCTAGTAGGTTAGCAGTAATCATAGTGAAAGAGAGCAGGAACAAATTAAAATATATGTTCTGTCTTTGGTGCTAATAGCTGGTTTAACATGAGCGTAGCTGCAGTTAATAAGGACTGAGGTTATATAGTCACATAATATTATCACTTTGTGAGACAATTGACTACACCCAAACAAAGGCTGGTTGCCAATATATTTCTGAATTTATTATTTTCTTTACAATATCTCCGCCTCCTGTCCCAGAGCCCACAGAAAACCGTTAGAAAGAAATGATTGTAATTCAAGGCCACAGAAGCAAGGAACCATATCCCCACGAGCAAATACAAAACAGAGTTGGTAACAGGATTGCAACACCAAAGTGAAAGCATGTCTGCCAAGTCTACACATTCAAAGACCACGAACATCAAACGGGTTTTCCAGCCAGTCAAGGGTTTCAGTGTTCATAGAGAAGAAAACAAACAGGGCTGCTTCTATCCGAGGAAACATGGAGATTTCCAAATGAACACCTTATGGTTTCTTTTGTGTGTGTGTGTGTGTGTGTGTGTGTGTACAGATGCGATGGGTCTATAAATGAGTGCGCCATCTGCATGTCGCATGAGATCCATTTACAGTACAGAGAGGTTTAAGCAAGCGTACATGTGTGTCACAGAGTAGAAATGGTCTCTGACTTTTTTACTATTTATCCCCCTGCTCAGTGCACTACTCGCTCGCCGTTGAGACAAAAAACCCAAAAGATTTTCGGCTATCTGTGTGACCACCACAGGAAATGGAAATTTCCTCCCCACAGCAATGAAAAGCAGGGTAAGCCTCAGTTATGGCATTTTTTGCAGATTAATATAAGTAGCTGAGGGGGATGCTTTTGAAATAGCTTTGACTGGAAATGTGTCGAGGCTGACACTTTTCCTTTTTTTCTTGTTTTGATCCCTATTAAGCACTTCCCTCTGATCTAATTCAATAAATGCTAAAGGGAGTTACAATAATCATATTCCTCCCCGATCCTTTGGGATATGTGTCTTTGGAACCCATAAATACTTCTAACTTTCTTTCTTCTAGACATAATATCTTCAGAGGTTTATATATCTTCAGAGGTTTTTATGTTTCCAAAGCTAATCGACTACATACAGTAAAGTTAGCCTCGGAAATGCACTGAATCCCACATACAATCAAAAGAGTCCCGTGAAAGTGCTAAGCCACCAAACCGTCATGACATCTTTGAGCTTTAAAATAAAATCCCTTCTACTGGTGCAGTAAAAAATACAATCCATATAATTTATGTGAGGGTATCAGCGGAGCAAAACACTACTTTCTTCTCTTTTTTTTTTCTTTCCAGCCCATACACTGCAGCATATTTTTTACAGTTTTAAAGGGAAACAGATAGAACAATAGCCAGATGAGCCTCCCCGAAGCTACAAAAATGACCAGTAAATAAACCCCCTTCCTAAATAAAACCAACCAATCAAAAACACATATGAACAATTCTTTGACATCACAGATTAGCAGTGGAAAAAAACAACAACTTTTTTTTTTTATTATTTCTTACTAAGACGTACTGTAAATAATCTTGGAAACTGGACTGTTTGTGAAGAAAATGTATTCAGTGGTTCTCTGCAATGTGAGACAGCGAAGATCTCAAGTCTCACTCAATAAAAGAGTGGCTGCTTGGGGAAAAGATAAATAAGCTCCCTTCTGCTTCCCTTCTATTTTAATATAAAATATTCTTCCCTCACAAACATCTGTTGCCGTGGTTGGTGCGACAGCCCAACAAATACAACTGACAGGAAGAAAACGTCAGGAAGGCTACCCAGTTTCCCCTCAGCTTTTAACATCTCTAAGGTCAGTGCAAAAAAATAAAATAAAAAAAAATAAAAAAAACACTTGACGTGACTGGCAGCTACAGTAAATAACAGCTCAATATCAGCTGACCAGCAGCAGTTAACTGGCAAACCGGGCGTAACCCATCCTCTTCATGATACTCCCGCATACGTCCTCTATGAGTCTGATGTCCTTTCGAGGCATTTTCTGCCTCCACATGTTTATATTGGCTGGTGAGATGTCTCCTTCGTACATTAGATTGTACAGGTTCGTGGAGGTGGTGAATATGAGTTGATTGAGGGCTGTGGGCGACACAGGCACCCCCAGGAATGTGTGGATAGTCTCCGCCGTCTCCTGGGGGAAGCCGACCAAGTCCTCAAACCTCACTTGGAGGTAGGACTCCTCGGGGAGGCTTCCGCTGACCCTAAGCGCCGCTGCGGTGTGAGCCAGCCACAGATGAGCCAGAATCAAAACAGGGTTCGTCTCAGAACGGGATAGCAGCCTGTGGATTATTTTAAACTCTGGCGCCACGGCCGGGCACCCATCCTTGACAGCATCCTCCTTGAATATCAAGGAAAGGTGCTGTGGGATGTTTTTAAGTGTGTAAAGGCTGGGCTTGCTGTTATAAACCATGAGATAAATCCAAGCTCGGGGGTCTCTCACCAGATAGATTGTCCTCAGGGAAGGTCCCACCACTTCCTGAATGAAAGGCAGCTTAAGTGTCCAGCTTCCACTCCGCATGTTGAGAACAACCCGTGCGCTAGGGTACTCGGCAACATGACGTCTCATCTCCCTGATGTACTCTGCGTCTCTGTCCAGACTGGCCCTCAGTTTGCCTTTCAGCTCAGACCCTGCCTCTCTCCTCCTAGATCTTTTCTTCCTGTCCCTAGGTGGGCTGGCTCTCTGGGGCTGTTTGAACCTACTGCTCTCTACAAGTTGAATATTTTGCAAATGTAGCTTAGTGTTATGGACAAGGGAATGGAGCCACCCCTGAATAATCTTAAACCGCCCGTGCACGGCATCTGACCTTGACCACTCGCAGGCATCCACCAGGGAGTCGAACTCAAACTCAGTTTCAGGAATGTCCACATGCTCGGTGGGAACCCTAATGTAAACAAAGTCCGAGCTGTTATAGAAAAGGTGCTTGAATAGTTCCGCTCCCGATCCGGGAAGGGCTGTTATGACGACGGTGGGGAGGGGGAGCCGGTGCTGCTCGTACAGTCTGATTTGTTTGTTTGCTTCGCTTCTGGCACCCGCACCTTTCCATTTTACCCCACAGAGAAGCTGATCGCAGCTGTTAGACACAAACAGCAGCTCGGCTATCCACAGAATGAGCACAGAGAGGAGGGCGTAGCGCATCAGTCTGCTGAAGCAAACATAAAACTTCCTCTGCATGGTCAGAAATCCTATGGCCACACAGAGAACAACCCCTGCAATCACATTGACTGTGAATCCAAAGTCAAAAAGCTGATTATCACTGCTGATTTGTTTGGGGATGAGTTGTGTGCCAATCCCGTACCTAGTGATTTGATATCTATCCTCGACTTTACAGTGACCTCCAAATCCTAAATAAGTCAGCCTCGCTCCAATGTCTTTATAGTTTGTAGCAATAGAGACAATCTTCTCCGTGTTATTTATGGTTAAAGAAAGCCTCACCCCATTTTTACTGTCATCCACAAATCTACAGTTTGACACTTTGACATATGGCCCATGTAACACGTAAGCTACTCTGCTGACTGTACCCGTCATCTGAAAAGTGACATTGACGTACTGAGTCCACCTCTTTTTAAACTCGGCTGCCTGCTCTGCCTCCTGTATCCTGGTTTCCGGACTGTGACCCTGACTGTTGAACCAGAACATCTTGTAATGAGCATCCCACACGTCCATCATCGCGCCGTTATATCTGTCCATGAATCTGAAAGGGACGTATTTAAAGTCGATGTCGAGATTGTGGAAGAAGGCGCTGAGGGAATTGACGGGGGAATCGGCCCACTTCTCTACGTGGTCGAGCACGAGCAAAGTCTGCGAGTTGAGCAGAACCAAGGCTCTGAACACGCTCTTTAGTCTCATGGCGGGTGAATAAGCTGATGCCGCTTCCCCGCTCACAAACATTGTGTCCCCGTGTGAGGAGGCAACAATCACCTCCCCTCTAGAATCACCTACCCCCTCATCAGTCCAGCGCAACCACTTGGCACACTCCCCTAACTGACCCTCCCATGGACTGTTACACTGGCTGGTAGGACTCGGACTAAACACCAGAACATTGTTGAGATAGCTGTATTTTGGACCGTAAAGTGCTTCAGACACAAATACTTGTCCATTAGGAGCAAATGTAAAAGAGTTCTGATCCGGGTGTTCATGGCCGGGATTAAAGCTGTTCCAGCCGTCCACCCATGTGTAAGGCTTGTCATGGACAATGTCATAAACTGCACGGCCCCCCAGTCTGCCAGATTTAAAGGAGACAAAGGTATTACTCTGGCCAATGGGAAGCCCAGCGCCGTAGGTAACCACACCCCAGTTCGAGAAAATATGCATCCTAGCTTTGCCAAAGTCGTGAGGAGGCTGCGGCGTCAGGTGGGAGTTATACCAGATGTATTCTGTGTGAAGCGTAGCCCAGCGCTGGGCAGACGACTGCCCCATGGGTCCATCCTTGGGTCGGTGCTTTCTAATCTGTTGAGCCAGCCAGTTGCCCGTACCGTTCCTCATGACAAACGTGTCCAGGAAAACAAGCTGGCTCTCCGGCCCATAAAACCAGTTGTAGTTGGAGTCTGCAATGCCAACTGTCCTCTGAAAGCCTGGCAACAGGGTGGCGTAATAAAACCAGAAGTGTCCCCGCAGCCAGTTGTTCTGCATGTTGTCTATATTGAAATGGCGCTGAGCCAAGAAGACGTACTGCGTGATGGACTTCGCCGTGTAGCTTCCATAGGCTACACCCTCATCCAGAGACCCATCGACAATATGATTCAGGAGGAACATGGTTTTTTCCATGTAGTTCACCGCCACTTGTTTCCAGATCATCGACTCCTGGTCGTCATGCGATCCCACCACTATTGCACCAGTCAGGATGGCTAATATGTTAGTGGTTTGATGATTCTGGAGATATTGTTTCCCCCATCCTCTGTACTTGGAGAGCTCATACAGCTCTACTGTCTCAGAGCGAATTTTCTTGAGGTAAACATCCCTCCTTCGCTCATCCAGGTGAGAGTAAATAAAATCATAAGCTGTAGCGAACCCAGTGAGCGAGTGTGCCATGGGGACCTCATCGTTTGGTGCACTGGTCACCTTCCAGTCGGGGTATTCAGCCATTCTATCCATAAACTTGATAAGAAACTGCAGGGCGGCAGAGTCCTCTGGGCACAACAGGCAGTAGAGAGCAAGGGGAGGCAGGTTGTTCCCATAAATCTCATTCCACTTGCTTGTAAACTCCTCATGTTTCACAGGGGGCATGTAAAAGGGGACATTAGACAACATGGTGAGAACAGCCGCCCGGATGACTTTAAATATGTGGCTGTGGGTGGCGGAGGACCTTTGCCTCAAGTGCAACACATCCACTTGGTTAAAATACAGGTTTGGATGGGAATCGGCTGACTGGAGTCTCCACCGCTCGGTCGCTCTGTCCTGCGCCAGCTTGACCTGCAGCAAGTCATCCGTAAAAATGTCTCTGTCCGTGGCGTTGAAGACCCCCGAGAAAGCTGCGGCGACGGTGAAAAGCGACAGCAAAGAAACGGAACATACGACCCAGCTCCCCGCCATGCTGCCGGGCACCTTTGACCGCATTTTAGTGGATTTCAAAAAGAAACAGCTGTCTTTCTTGCATTAAAAGTGTTGCTGTAGCGTCCCATAACTTCAGCTGAAGTCCCAGAGTTAAAGTCCAGGTGCAAAAGTCCTTAAATGTATTTTTTATAAGACACTATAGCCGAGAAAGAAAAGACGGGAAAGAAACTTTAGTGCAAGAACAAACACTATCCACTTGTAACAATCTTGAAAACAGTTTGCAGAGGCATGGAAACACATTAATTATACATAAATGTCTGTCGGAAGAAAATATCTCTCTGGTCTGGTTTGAATTTAAATCCAAGAGTGGGGAAGAAAAAAAAAAAATCCTTATGCCTGCATGCTGTGCTCCCTCCTCGTGGTTATACGGGGGCTGGTGAAGGCTGGAGTCTCCCCCCTTGCCAGTAACTCATATTGATCTCCTCCCCGAAACATTTCCTCTCGGACAAACATCAGTCAGCCCCAGTCTGTGTCCGGTCCAATCACTGCCACCCAAAGGCTCCGTGTGCAGCCCGACCGAGCCGCAACATCCACGGACGTGAACCTCAGCAAACAACGCATCTCCGCAGACAACATTGCCCAGTCTCTCCGCTGCAGAGACGCCAAAACTCCGCGGTGTTCAAATCTGCAAATCCCGATCCGAAAATTGATCCGACTGCATTGTTAAAGCCTCGTCCTCCCCCTCTCTATCTCCCCCCTCTCCTTTCTCCACGCGTTCTCTTCCGCGATTAGTGCAGTGAAGTCCGAAAAAGAGGAAAGTTGTCGTCACTCCTCAAGTATTCAAAGAATGACACATTTTCCCGATTGTGTGCGGGAAGCGGCAAAGCGGCTCCTCAAAAGATGAACAGTCCACATGGAAATCCGCCGTTATCTGTGAGGATATGTATGTGCGCGCCGCCGTTTGAGACACACACATCTTCCAAGAAGGGCTGCGTATGTGCGTAATCTCCGGACGCGTCTCCGCTGTGTCCTCCCGACTGTTCAACACAGGCAGTTTGATTATTTTCCTGCACTGGATGGAAAAATTTCCACTGTACAAACTGTAGAGGGAGCCGTGACTTCAGAAGCCCGGGCTCACCTCTCGTGTAGCGTGCTGGGAAGGCTTAGTATTCATTTCATAAAATCCCAATTTCTTCGCCTCAGTATTCCTAACGAGATGACTGACTGATGTTTTGTAATTTTGGAGGAGAGGGCACAGAGAGGAATTCAAACTTGCAGCAATGAGCTTTTTTATGTCTCCATTTCGTCGTGACATTTAGAAATGAGCATAATTTTTTTCTCATTTTGCAAGAAAAAACTAAATATCTCAGAATGCAGAAAACGTGGTGAAGGGAAGGCAACCGTTGAGGCAATATGGTAAAAACAGCAATATAGATTAAAAGGAAAGTATACACCGATCAGACATAACATTACGACTACCTTCCTAATACTGTGCAGGTCTCCCTTGTGCCTCCAAAATAAGTTGTGACTCATCAGAGAATGGACATGGGCCTTCTGATGGTGTCCTGTGGTGTCTGACAGCAGGATGTTGTTAGTGGGGGCCTTTGGGTCCTATGGGTTGAGGAGAGGGGCCTCTGTGGCTTGTTCCAGTGCATCCCACAGATATGTGATCAGTTTGGGATCTATTGAATTTGGAGGCCAGGTCAACACCTTGTGCAGTTTTTCATGTTTTTTGAGTTGTTCCTAAACCGGGAGGATGGGGATGCTGACACCAAGCAGTGTCATTGCTATAGGGTGGGGGTGCCTGTTACGGTCTAGGTGGGTGGTGCATGTCTAAGTAACATCCACATGAATGCCAGGTGCAAAAGTTTCCCAGCAGAACATTGTATTGTCGCAGGACGGTCCACGTTATTTACTTCTCCTGTCGGTGGTTTTAATGTTATGGCTGATTGGTGTACTGCACATTAGTTACGGGAAACTTGATTCTTTTTACTGACTCGGGCTTATATTAATCACTCACAAAAGAGAAACAGGTTTTTGAGGCATCTGAGTCACTGAGCCAGTCAACCAGTGTGTTCGGAAATCCACACGCACGCAAGCTCCACCCACTCCCAGTCCCCACTGATTCACACCAGGTTTATGCACATATGAAGACCATGATGATGATGACCCAATCAGGGCTAAACTAACACCCATTTATTTTTTACCAGTTTTACTTGTGAGTAGATAAGAAGTTCCCTTTTTTCCAGCCTTTATGCTACACTAATGTACAAGTTGCAGTTTCATATTGACTTGACAGACATGACATGTTTTCATCTAGCTTTCAACAAGAAAGCCTTTCTCTCTAAATGTCAAACCATTACTTTAAGCCATCGATCATTATTGATATTTACACAAAGTGACTATGAGTAGACTTGCTTAATTTGCATTCACAAATTTGACATTTATGTAGCTGTACTGATGCGATCTGAGCTCTTACTAAACAGATGAAAATAATTACAGGTGAAATCTCAATAAATATTTAATTAGAAATTAACCCTCTTTTGGCCAGATCGTCTCATTACACCTTGTTTTTTCCTTCGTCTCCACTGCACGTCTTTGTAACACATTCTGAAAGGCGCCAGAAAAGGCATCCAATAACCTGAAGAACCTCACTCCTTCGAGAAATGTTTGACATTTTCCTGTGCTGACGCGCCGCACCATAGGCTCATTGATCAACTCATTCTGTGTATATTAGGTTTCTGTGCAGCGTCTTCATTTAATGATGGATTGTTTACTCTGTGCCCAGGTCACATGTCCATCCTCCAGCATGCTGTCCCAGTCCCACGGACCCCACTGTTGCATGGTGTGTCCCCCCCCCCCCCTCACTGTTTGAAAGCACACGCTACGGGCGCACAGTTTGCTTTATCAGGATAGCTGTGGGAAACGTGCACAGTAATCTCTCCTCGCGTGGAAATCATCCATACGGACGTGCAAAAAAGCTGTCGCAATGTAAACACTGATGATAACCTCAAACTCAGATCGTTTCATAGACATAATGATAATTATACTTTATGATTCAAGAAGAAAGCTAATTAAAAATCTTATTATAATCCCAAAAGAGTTTCTATCCAGCATATCAAATATTTTACCTGCAAATGAACAACTCACCGCTCAGTTTTAGCTTTTTAATCCATTACAGGTGTGTAATTTGATAGCAAAATATAATTATGGCTTTATTATCTTTATGCCTAAAGTGTTAAGAACATCTATTTGCTACGGAGAGCTGATGAAAAGTCTGCGGAGAGCTGTGAAATAGTTTGGAAAGTATGAAGTTTGATTCAATTACAAGACTATAAAGTCCTCACAGCTTTACCATGTTTACAGGCATGGCTGGAAGCTGAGTTACCCGATCCAGTAATACTAATGTCCACTGCGCTAAGGCTTCAAAAAAAGTCAGAATAGAATTAATTTAGAGAATCAGAACTCTGGGCTCCGTGGCGAATCATTTATTGTAATGCGCTGAACGTTTTTGATAACTGTTGAAGAGAAAGTTGCCCCTTTTTGCGTGCTGTAGGAACTTAGGATGGCTACTGGACAAACATGCGCGAAAAACCATGAGAAATGGACTGCCAGTGAAGTCCAGGCTGCGTGCAACGCTACAGTGCAGCCCGGATATAAACCACCGTTGGCTATTACGTTTATTCCAGCATTCCGAATGGCAGGGCAAATCCAAACAGAAAAAAATTAGCCCTTGATGGTGTGTAGTTTTAAGGTCTTTAGTTACCCTCAGGGATTCCCCAGAACTGTTTGGTCTGAAAGCACCCCTAATGTTGTTGCTGTATAGTATATCTGGGGATAATTAAGTTTTTCAGTATGAACATAATGCAATAGCGGTGCATTTTTACAGTGGCCAAGAGAGCTCATTTAGGAGAAAATAAAATGCTGCAAAGATAGCCAAACGCTGCAAGATGAAAGGTTACAAAACTACAGAGGATTAAAAAAAAGTATATGCTAAACCTCCCTCCTAATGCTGCAGCATCACAAGTATTTGTTATGAGTTTATACCCCTGTGAATGCATTAAATGTGCTTGTAAATTCAACACCCCCCTCATCCTGCATCCATTTCTCCGGAGAGCGAAGCATTATAGCATTTCTTTGGGCTACGAGTTCTAACCACATCTGGCTGCACCTCACTTCAGCGATGTCAAGGCTGATGTTTCTCCCTTTCAGTTTTCCTTTGGGATCATAAAGTTGTTTCCTCGCACAAGTTGTGGCTGGAGTCAGAGAGATGGATCTCTGCTCACTCTCTCGCTTTCAATTTTGTGCATATTTTAAAGCACTGTATTAGGCACGGGGCAGCAAGAAGAGACCTTGTTGCGGAAATAAATCACTAAGATAAATCCCCTTTTAATGTGTTTGATGTCAGCGACTTCACTGCTCAGTTATCATGATACATATTGTGAGTAATCAAGGCAGTCAAGTCATAAATTCAGTCAGTGGCATGTGTGCACATGGTTCACAGCGAGTTCAGCCCCTGATGGCGAAAGTCCTCCAAAGACCTTATCACAGCCTCAATCTCTGACTCTGTTTCATAATGTGATTTTTTTTTCTTTCTTATCCAAAAATCTGTCATTTTCTATTTTTCTGCCAAAGAAAAGCATTCAGGCAGTGGGGTGTGAAGACTGATGAAGTTACTTTACTCTTAGGAAAATGACCTTTTAAATATGTAACGTTCGCAAATGAGCCGAAACTTTTGACTGGCTCATTAAAATTAACCACAAAAACCAACCAGGTTTGATCCCCAGTCAACACAAAGGTCTTTATTGAATGTATCACTGGAGAAATAAAGTATCTATCAAGAATAAATGTTTCAGAATAATTCAAACTCAGGTGTCCCAAAAGTAAAATATATATTGGTGCGATGCCTGGGTTTGAATGATTCTCCTCCCTATCTTACCCTATCATTCCTCCCAGTGATTGTTTACCGGATAAAATGATTTATCTCCAGGCTGGCATCTTAAAAATAAATAAATATCAAAATGTTGCAGTCTTTTGAAAGGTACAGAGCCACAAGATCCCTTCAAAGAGCTGTAAATCCCATCTCTAATACTTATCACTGACACACATGAAACTGCCTACCAGTCTAGCCTCGTCAGATTTTTACAAGTGAATAAAAAGTTTAAAGAAATCTTTTTGTAGTGTCTGATGTACCTCTCACATTTTCGCTTCCATTAATTGCCCTGTTCAGTCTTAGCTTCCCCAGTGTTTCCCAGCTCTTAACTAATATGATCTTCATTTAGTCGCCTCTACATTCATTATACAGCATCTTGTCTTCGCTGGAAAATTGCTCCTCCAAATGGGCTCAGAGTGAGGGGGGGATGTTTGTCTGTTGCACACAACCGCCATTCTTTGAAGTTTTACTCCCAAACTAACTGGAATAACTCCTCCTCATCACAACACGGCGTGTGGATTCAGCCCTGTCAGATGCGCATAGGAGAGAACGAGATCAACCGAGCACCCTAATCAGAAGAAGCCTCAGTGTGGTGAAATGATTGAATGATGTCAGCTACAGTAAACACTTTAATCACTCTCATCCGCAGCTGTAGGGGCCTCGGGCTGCACACAAGGTCCTCAAGTCGTTGCTTGGCGCTGGTTTCCTAGCGACATCTCAAGAACATCTGATCAGAGAAAATGAATGTAAGATTGCCAAGAATGTGTCAAACATGGATCCTATATGTACGCCTGATTGATAGGTGGCAACTGGTGTCCCCATGCCTGCTGTGGCTCTCCTGCTGTTTATTCTGGCTGTTTGAAGCTTTGCAAATCTTGGCTTTGCTTGTTAAGTTTTACAGACCTTCATCCATACATATTGAAAGGAGAGGTGTGTTCTGACAGCCAGTGCCCTTATTAAAAATATGCCCTGCTGGGACCAAAGGGAGGTGCGAACCAAGCCCTTGAAAGGCTCCCCGATTTTTCTCGCTGCAGAGAATTTCAATTTCGCCCATGAGTCTCAGGTTTCTCAGCTTGTGTCCTGCATCCGGCCCTCTGGGTGGAAGCGGGAGGAAAATTCCAGCTGTTCGGGTTTCTAAGATGGTCTCTGCACCTCCTATGAAGCTGTCTGTCAATCACAGTACTGTTCTATCAATAAACCATTCAGCTGCTGTTCTGTGGTGACTTTCCTTAAAGTCCTGGATAATCATTAAATCAACTTAGCCATAGATGCCCACAAACAGGACCCTTATCTTAAAGGGGAACTACTGTTTTTTTACAACCAGGACCTTATTTCTGGCATAAAATATGGTCATTTACTCACCCATATAACTTTTGTGTAATTCGTATTCCTTCGGGAGATAATTAGATCAGCATATATCCATATAGTGGAAGTGACTGGGGCACCGTTGGCATGTTTTATTTAGCTGTAATTTGCAACTGCTATGGTTCGTCCACAACCAAAGAATCGGAAAAATATTCAGCCGTGTTGCAATCTACAGACCCTGGATGATGATGACAGGTAACTCATGACTAACGTACGATTACAAAATATTGGTGAAATGAACAAGTTTCGCGGCAGATAATGCGTTATTTAGAGGCTGCGTTTCGGTGCCCTAGTCACTTCCACTATATGGATATACTACGCAGATCTAATTATCTCCCAAAGGAATAAGAATTACACAAATGTTGGGTACACAAGTGTGTGGGTGAGTAAACGACCGTATTTTATGCCAGAAATAAGGTCCAGGTTGTAAAAAACAGTAGTTCCCCTTTAAATGACAAATTATCTTGTTTGTCCATGCTCTGTACGTTAAACGGTTTACCAAAGTAATCAAAGCGCTGTACAGTCACAATGACACATCTACTGTACATTCCAGTGAATGTTGGGCTTATGTTGGTGAAGCAGTTACTGGAAGTAACTTGGGGTTCAGCGTCATGATCGAACCACTAACCACAACCCGCTCCACCTACTGAGTCACAGCCTGCCTGAATCAACAAAACAGAGAAACGTTTCATGTGGTAGCTCTATTGTTACAGTTGGTTTAGGATAATATGATAGTTTGGGTCAAAGTACTTTGTCAAGATCATTGAGAGATCATGGTTTGGGTTATGCTGAATACACAATGCAAGCAACAGCAGAATTTCCAGGCTAGCATTTTCGGGAGTAGAGCTACTGAAGCGTTGATCAAACCTTTGTCGGTTTAAAAGGTAATTGGTGAAAGCCATTTGACTGGTTGATGCATTATCTTTGAAAAGTTGAAGACGAGCACAACTTTGATTGTCAATGTCATGCCCGCCACATAGCAACAAGTGTCATGTCTCAGTTTGATACTTCCTTTTACCAGCTTCCTTTGAAAATGAATGATAGCTTGATACTCTGTCTTAGCCAGTGTGAATGCAGCATTATAGCAGGGACTGGGCTTGCCATAGTTAGAATAACGAACACGTAGTTATGGATCTTGAATAGTTATAGTCATGCTGTTTATTAATATACTGAGTGTTGGTTTGAATCTGTGAAAGGCATGTCGTAGTTGGTCTTGTTAAAGCCAGAAAGTTTGGTTGACCCATCCATCCGCCTCAATCTTCTGCCAGTGTAGATTTTTACTTCTGCACCGATTCTACGCCCGCACCCTACGCTGTATCCTGATGTGACCTCCACGGTAATTTAACCATAACACACACCACGTCAACAGGCATTATGATTGGTCCTCTTGGTAGCGCCTACGCGTTTCCAGCCGATAAACTGAGCGGATAATTCGGGGATTGGAGATAATAGCAGATGACAAATTAAAAATTCACCCTCCTTCTACTTCAGATAATTAAATTATTTTTCACAATGTCTCCTCCAGGGTTTTCTGTGTTGCAGTGATTTCAGTGAAAGCAACTGTTCAGCGTTTGTTAGCTTTAACCTTAACATGATGTGTTCATCTAAGGCACTGTTCTCTAAAGAAAAGCACGTAAACTTAAAGATACACCGTGACAAACTGAAATATTAACCAAGTGTTTTTCTTATTGACAAGACCAATAGTCCCAGATGGAAATAAGTCAGTATCATGGATGAATCAGTCTTTGTTTACCAACCCATCACCTCAGTAAATGAGAGGGGAAGGACTAATGTTGTTAGCCATTCTCAAGTTTTAAGTGCTTTGTTGACAATGTTTGTGTTCTTCATAACACTTGAAGGTGAACGTGTGTAACCTTCTGCCTCAGAACAACAGAAACATATACTCACTGTATAAATAATAGTCACAGCCAACACAAGGTTATGTTTCATTGTAACTATTAATATACAAGGTCTTGTTTGTGTCAAAAAAGAAAATGCTTTATGCTGTTTTCAGATCTGAACGTATATTCATCTTGTTTACTCCTATTCACGCGGTTTTTATTGCATTGTCATTTTATCTTGTTAATGACTGCACTGTGTTACCTTTCACTGGGGCGTGCATCTGTCTGATGTCCCTAATACCTGCTGCTTAATGTGGGCAGACATCTGTCGTCATTTCATCGCCTCGCCATTCATTTCTGAACTGTTTGCACATCACTTCTGTCGTTTCACTTTGCACATTTTTTTTGGGCCGTTCTAGTTTGCATATCGTTCACGTCTCTGCGGTTTGCACGTTACTTGGGATATTTGCATTTCCTTAGCTTCATTCAGCTGAAAACAAACGCAGGACGGCAGCTCAGATCAACTTGTAGGTGAAAACATCCGACAGATGCAAATGGCGATTAAAATGCTCCTCGATGAGTATGCAACAACACACTTTTTCATTTCTTTAACTCTGCTGGATACAGTTATGACCTTGCACTGCTGTATGCTGTAGGAGTCTAGTTATTATAACATAATATAGCTTGAACTTTATTTTTAATGTCCACTGCATCAAGTCCTTTATCTGTGGTGGCTCTGAGGGGCAATGAGGGGCAACACTGGGCAATTGAAGAAAGAAGTATAAAACGGGAGAAGATGTCCTTGACTTGCCCTTTTCACTGCGAGCTGACATAGAAATAATGTAGGGAAAATTAAGGACACGTTGCTTCAATACCATCAGTTGAAAAATGACATATACTGATGTCTAAACCCTCCATGATATCACCTGTGGGATTCCTGAAGAGAGGTTTTGAAGCTCAGCGTGGCCACTCTGGACATCACCATGCTGGCAGTGCTCAAATCTCGCCTAATTCAATCAAAGAAGAGGAACTGACATGACAGTTGTATTGCACAAGACCATTTAAGCAGCACATGGTGCTAAAATGATGAATGTAACGTATCTATATATTCACCTAAAAACACAGATGAAACAAGACACAGTAGAAGCAGTTTGCATCCCTTTCCTCACGTAGGAGTGCACATGACACCTTCAAATGATATATGTGCAGCAATTTCCATGAGTTTGTGTTTACATTGTTTCATCGGGGGTGAAAGTGTTTACTCGGAGCACCTGATTTGGCTCAGGGTTGTCTACCAGAGTGTCACTGGTATAAATGATAGGCTCTGTCAGCACATCCATGGGGGGTTGGTTCTATGTAATAATTCAAGGTTGAAATGTTTTTCTGTGTATATGATTGTAACTTTTTTTTCTGTTATCTTCTCGTATACAGCGTGTTAGTGCTGTGGCTTGGGTGGTGAGCTGTGGCAAACAATTGGTCTTGCAGGGGTAAATAAAGCTTAATTGATCTGAACTGAATTAAATGAGGGACGACACAGATTAGTCCTCACTTTAGCCTTCCAAAAACTACCACACCGCATACGCTGCTGCCTGAAACAGTCCAAGCGGAAAGGTTGTAAATAATCCCTGAGGATGGCCAAATTGATTTGGATCAAGAAACGAGCAGCCATCCAAACATTAATACCCACTAGCACAGGTCTTTCTTTTGTTGAGCATGTGCATTTGTTTTTCGGTGAATCTAGAGAATATTACACACATGTCCAGTCACTTAAAGCCACCATATGTAAAAAGATTTGTTTTTTTGTGTCAGTATATACAGACTAATTGTGGTTATTAGACAAGCTAGCAGAGATAGTATTATTGGTTGTAATTGTGTATCAATAATTGGCTAAAGCTGCAAACAGCTTGGATTGTTGTAACATTTTACAACCAGCTACCATCATAGATCACTGCTGCACAGCCAACATTAGCATTAACAGCTGTTTACAGCTTAAGGACTAAAGGACACGCCAAACCAACATCAAACTACTGGTAACAAAGGCTGACCAACACGACACTTCATGTCTCCTGTGTTTGGACCAAAATGTTGCACTTGAACACATCACAAAGTGTACAGCTAGCCTCTATGCCTGGGCGTGGAAGGAAGTAACACTACATACCAGCAGGTGGCAGTAGTCTGAATTTGTCATTAAAAAGTTCACACGAGAAGAATTCCTAATACGTGAGGATATGAAGCTAGAAAAAAGCCACTAGCCTTTGTACAGAGGTGGTCTCCTTGGTTGGTCTACTCGTCATTCATTCTAGATGATCATGTCGCGCCTGTTTCTCTTCTCATGCATTGGTTCTTTAAGCTGAGCAGCCAATCGGAGTGAATCACCACACTGAATGGGCTGAAAAGCCGCCAACAGAGATCTGTGCCGCGCCAACAGTGTGGGAGTCAGTGCAAAGATTTGGGCAACAGACGCGCAACTGGCAGGGTTCGACAGTTGCCAAAGGTCAAGTGTTGACTTGGTGTGTCATGGCCTTAAAATAAAAGTTCATCGTTCATGTTGGATTGAGGGCAGACTGGAAACCTCTTGAGGTACTACAGTACCATTACAGCACCGTACTCTATGATCAAAAGGCTAACTTCAGTGGACAGACTCTCTAACACAGTACATGAGAATCATTGATGAGAATCAATAAGTGGGTGTGTGTAACAATAACTAACACAGCTTCTAATAATCTAGAATTGGTAGGGGACCTTAAGAGTCTGCTAGCTTCTTGTACTTTAATGTACAGTATTTTCATAAATACTCAATTTGACAGTGAAGGGAGAAAATTAATGCATCTGACATTTGTGTAACATTGAAGATTTACTGATCTGAGTTCTGCCTCACAGGGCCCATGAAAAATTCACACACACAGGCTGCGTTGATACAGTACCTGTTCAGCTGTGCCGAGGTGTACAATACAAGTTCTGAAACTTGCCATGAATATTTCAAGATGCTAATTTCAGCGTCCCGAAGGATAATTTGAATTTTAAAAAGAGGCTCTTTTATGAGCGGTGACAGGGAGAAAGATAAAAAAAAGATGAAGACAGTAAAATCTATTTAAAACCAGTGTAAAGCAAACATGCGGTCAGTTGAGTCCCACAATAGCCTCTTTCACTGTTGCCATCACAATACAGTGCCTCTTCTGCTTCAATTGATTTTGTTCTGTTTCCCCAGCTGCTGATACAGCCATGCAGATATTGGTTTGTGTAACACGACACATTGACTCTGTAAAGAAGCGAATAAACAGCCCTCTAAACTAATTCCCCATCCCAAAGAGTGACATGTGATTTTCTCAGAGGGTGCCAAATTAAACATCCCACTGTGACTGATACATCATTTACTGGCAGTGTTGAGGTTTAGGTCTTTGCAGAGCGAGATTACAACTCCTGTTAGATTATTTCCTCCCTCTATTTCTTGCCACTTTCAGAGAGTCTGGGGTTTAATCTGACGCAGTCAGGAGTCATCTCTTCACAGCCGGCACATCAAAGAGTCTGGGAGAGAATCTCTGTTCTCCTAGGTGCACGTTATTCAAATGGGCAAACTTGCTTCTCATGGTTTGGTTTCTACATCTTGTCAGCTTCTGCAGCTGACATGTCTGGGAAGCAGGGGAATCGGGGATGAGTTTCTAGTGTCACTCACGGCAGCATCCAGTGGGAAACTGCAGTGGCTGTGAAAAGGGACTAAAAGATGAGACGCGGTGCAGAGATAACGCTGTGTACGCTGCAGCTGTGTACTTCACATCATGCAATGTTTTGGCAGAAGAGCACAGACCTCTTCCACAGCGCGCATCACTGGCCCTATTCCCTCAGCTCCATCTGTGATGTATACAGAGCGTTGTTTGAGAGCTTTACATAAATTCATGAGACTATTTGGCCGTAATTAAAATCCATAAACAAGCGAAGTGCAAGTTCATCTGCAGTTCACAGCAAAATGTCTCATTGATTTCCTGTGTTCTTGTAACGGCCAAGGAATTCTGAGCGGTGGCCTTTCAGGGCAAAATCATTGGTTTACAAATGAACTTCCCCTCCAGAAAGCTATTCAGTAAATGGCTGGTAATACTACAGAGATTTTATACCTCAATTTGTGTTTTCCGTAGCTGCTATGAAAATATGAGCACGTGGCAGCCTGTTCACCCCACTGATCCAGACTGAAATATCTCAACAATAACACAATGAAATTTGGTAAAGATAGCCGTGGTTCTGGCATGATGTATCCTCAATGATTTCTCAGTTGTCCATACTATATCAGCAGAAGGTCAGTATTTTCACTTTCAATTTAAAGTATCTATAAGATGTATTAGATAGACTGGTGTACACCAATCAGCCACAATATTACAACCACTGACAGGAGAAATAAATTACATTAACCATCTTGTCACACAATGTTCTACTGGAAATACTTGTGGACCTGGCATTTGTGTGGCTGTTACTTAGACATGTACCACCCACCTAGACCAGATCAGGCACCCCATAGCAATGACACTCCTTGATGGCAGCAGCCATCCCCAGCAGGATGCAGCCTGACACAGACACACACACAAAAACATTTTAGGAACCACTCAAAAAAACATGAAGAACAGCACAAGGTGTTGCCCTGACCTCCAAATTCACTAGATCCCAAAGTGATCAAGTATCTGTGGGACAATCGACAGAGGCCCATGCCCTCAACCCATAGGACCCAATGGCCCCCACTGACAACATTTTGTTGCCAGACACCACAGGACACCCTCAGAAGACCCATGTCTATTCTCTGATGAGTCACAACTGTTTTGGAGGGAGACCTACACAATATTAGGTATTATAGGAAGGTGGTCATAATGTTATGCCAGATTGGGGTATATTCATGGTTCCCAGAAGATGGATCCCCAAAGCTTTGGTGATTTTTTAATTATCCATTTTCACCAGCGGAAAGTCCAAATTATCATGTACTAGACAAACTGGCACAAGATTGTGAACAGACATTCGTTGTTCTCAGAGGCTGTATCCTTAAGTCATTTTTTTAAGTATTGTATTATTTTATTTATTTTTTTAATTGTCCATATTGCAACGGGAAAATGTCAAATTTGTTACTTATCCTGTGAAAGATATCCAAGATAAAGTGTCACAACAGACATTCATTGTTCCCATAGGATGTATCTTTAGTGAGTTCTTAATTCTCCATATTGCAAGTGACTTTGTTAATCTTCTGGCACCACGTGAGGTTTACTTTTATGGATTTCAGTTATTTGTCCATCCCAGTATTGGACAGATCTGCATGACAATTGGTTCACATATTCACGGTCCCTGTAGGATGTACTCTGACTTCTGTAGCACCATCATCAGTTTAAATTTGTTTAAACTGTTGATTTATGACTAAATACCTGCAGAACTTCACAATCTGTTTTACTTTAAGTTCATTCTTACAGCTTATAGAGAGAGAGAGAACTTACATATAGCATAACACCCTAAACCAAAATAGCTAACATGGTAAACATTACACCTCATAAATATCTGGGTGTTTTAACTGTGAGCTTTCTTTTATAAATAAAAACCTGCTTTCATTTCCATCTGTCCTCTGAGGTTTTCAGTGTGTCCTTATTGTCAGACTGCCATAATTTCCTGCCTGGCAGACACTGCACAGTGCTTGAAGGCCTGGCCTCAGGAAGCATCTCTACAGGCCACAGAGACTGTGACTTCAAAGGCAGTCAGTATTAGGAGTGACCAGTAGCTGAATGTTCCCTGCATAATTTTCTGGCAAAGCCGAGCAGTCATGTTCCCTGCTTTGTTTAGGTTGCAAGCCTGACCCGAAAGGCATGTGTGATGTTGTCTGGAACGAGTCCTTGCTGCTAGTTCTCTCAAGAATACAGCGTGTTGCTCTTCAAGTGATACTCCTTATATTATTGAAATGCCTAATGTTTCAACAGGCCAACAGAACATCTGAAGAATAATTATGCACAGTAAGCAGTCGCGTCTTCCAATTTGTCAGAGAAAATCAATAATTTTTTTAAGTTTAAAACTTGCCTTGGCGGGCCCGGCGGGGAATAAAATAAACGATAAGGACAGTGGATTCCCCGTAAAGATGTGTCTGCAGCATACTGAGAATGCTGAGATTAAAACACACTTTGATGAAAAATGGAATTATGAACACAGGCTTGTCCTCACTGAAGGATGCCTCACCAGTAAAAAAAAAAAAGCATGCCTTCATGAGCCTTGAAGTAAATCCCTTGACATCTCCTGATGTGATTTTTAATTAATTCTGAAGTTTCTTTTAAACACACAGAAACTTTCCCCTCACAGGAAACATAAATTTGGCATCGCGGAATGACTTTTAAGGGCATGTCTTAACAGCCAGCAGTTCGATGTGATGGCAGTACGTTAGCCACACATAATAAAGGTTTCTGTCACTAAATGTTTAACGCTAAATAATTAACTGTCTGGATGGCACACCACACATATGAATTAATACAATAAAGTGCCTGAATGTGTCAACCAGTGATTTGTACTGCAGATGACTTCAGTAGTTTTTTTTTTTTCCCCTGCCATGGTTTGGATGCAGTCTTTTCTGGCAGCAGAGCCAGTGATAATTACAACTTATGTAATAATTTGGAAGGATAATCTAGGTCTTCCATATTTATGATTGCATTGGCTGAGAAAACGATGCCTCAAACACATTCGCAGACTCGCAGACAAATGCACAAATGCTCAGTTTGCATCAGGTCTGGTAATTGAAACGCTCTTGGCAAATCCAGCCTTGTTTTCGCTAAGCCCTTCATTGGATGACCACTTGTGCCTTGTTGACAAGAAAACTGTCCTTCGCCAAGACATTTCCACCCGTCAAGAGTGAAGCGGCATCAAGCGATAGCATTTCTGATATGTTGTCTTAGAATGTGGTGAACAGAATATGCTATAACATCTCAAACAATGTGTGCCAAAACCAGATTCATTTTCTACAGAAACTCAGAATCTGAAGAATATTTTAAAGGTGCACTGCGGAATGCTTGTCTCCCCCTTCTGGTGGTGAATGTAATTACAAAAACTGTCAACACATGCATATCACATATGAATACAGTCTAGAGTCCTCTCTGTCAGTGCTCTCCACTGAGAAAAAGCAACAAAAATGCTAATCTATTTGGTCAATCTGAAACTTTACTTGGACTACGTTTTTTTAATTATTTTATTTTCCCTCACCATTTGAGATGGACCTTCTTAACATTTATAAATGGTTTCTTCTGCTATGCTTGCTAATCCTCTTCAGTTCTGTAGAAGACGCAATGCTACAAGTGCACCAGAGCGAGAATGACACCAGATTTAAAACTTTGCAATGATTACTTAAATCACCATTGTGTACATTTGCAGAAGTTCCCACGCTACAGCTTCAATTACATAAACATTAACTGTATGCTTTGAGTTTAATGAATTAATGGATCTACGCTGTATGTGAAGGTACAACCAGCACATGGTTAGTTATCTTAGAACAAGACTGGAAATAAAAAAGGGAAAATGGCTATCACTAATCATTTTTTGGCATTTCTGGCCAGGAACATTGATTTCCTGTTTTACAAAACTGCAAAACCACAACTGAATGTTCATTTGCTTAAAAGATACTATGCTATTTTCAAAGATGTATAAAGATACTATATGCAAATATGTTAGCTTTAGAGTTGAAGGTAGATGGATGAAAGTACCCAGGCTAGTTGTGATGCACAAATCATCTTCTGCTACATCGTCATGCGTTCAATATTGAGCTTCTACATTCATAGCCAACCAGAAGCACACATCAAAGTCAAGAACTGAAGCATTCTTTCTATTGAATAATCCAAATTTCCTTTGGAAATAAAACATGACAGTGCATTTTGAATGTGATTATGCACCAGACAAAAATCTTAGCACATTCAAGACGTTCTTCCACTGTTGGAGCAGGAATAGTCCCCTCCAAATCTCATGTATGAACAGCTCTCCATGTATTCTAGGTTTAGTCCTCTCTTTGGCATGCCTTTTGTTTTGATTTCTGCTGAATACCATAGGGACCTCTGGTGGTGCCAATGTTTCAAATTTCCTTCTGCTCCTGGACATTCTTTTTTTATAACTACACATGGATCTCTAATTCAGCACCGCATAAAAAATGTGATTATATTTCCTCACCAAACAAATAGTCCCCGGTCTCCATTCAAACAGGCAGTGCTGTCGTTAGGTTAATAACGGCCCGCGCTTATCATTCGCTTCTCATTTTTATGTAAACGCGGCGGCAACAGCGAGGTGGCCTTTTAAACAGAGCCTGCAAGAGACATTTACATGTGTTTATAATAGTGCTGTGATTTACGCACACGCTGCAGGAGGTGAGTGAATCCAACCATTCAGCAGGCTGTCAGTCTGCTCAAGTCTTGACAAGGAAAAAACCACATCATGGCCTGCTTGGATTGATTAGCTCCGGGCTCCTGCCTCTTGATTGGCAGCTTCAATTCTGCACCACTCAGCAGGGTAACATAGTATCGTGTGTCAGAGTGCTCCAGTGATTGAGCTCCCCAGACCACAGTGAGGACGGAATAGGAAAAAGTTCGCAAAAATTTTAAAAGCATGCAGCCAGGTTAGGATATTGCTGTGTACATTTACATATCATCAGAACTGCAGCTACCATTGAGGACACTGAGGTCATTTTGCAGAGGATTTGAGTGAGAGTCCAATGTGAGATTCAACAGTTTTTACAAATCATTCATTAGAATATGAATTATGAGAAATCCATATGTATATTAAAGAAAACACTTTCAGTGGCATTAGTCTTCCAAAAGGACAAGCTACAGCCCTGCATGATATTATATTTTAGACCTAATGAAAAAAACAAAAGCGTAATAAATAATCTCCATTTGCCTTCTGATACGCAAAGCAGACGCGCCGCTGTGGTTTGCACTGACAGCGAAACTTCAAGCGTTGCACGCAATTAAAAGTTTTTGCATTGCTGCATTTTGTTATATGGAAATGTCACATAGGTAATTTAATGCTTTACATGCTTTGACCTCTCTGAAACGTTACACACAAAGAGCTTCTGCATCTCTGGCTAATTAAACCATTTCTTGGGTCCACAAAATAAAATAATCCCTGGCTCTCAAGAAAACAACAATTGCATTTACTGAAATTAGCTGCAGATGGGAAGAAGGATGAGGTTTTGACATAACACTGACAATTATAGACTTCCATATATATGTATGCATATGTGAAATAGTTAAATTAAGCCTCTGAGATCTTTGAGACTGTTGCAGTGTTAGCACGCTAAACTTATCCAATTAAGAACATGAACTTGAAGAACAGTTGAGGCTAAAGATCATCAGTCTTGCAGCATTTTCTCTTTAATTTCTGAAAATTATTCTTCATAACAAGATAAGTGATCACCAAATACCAGTGGCAGTCTGCTAAATCGCTCATAGAGGCTGATGCTGGACCTTGTTGCTATGGTGACCAAGGTGACATGTTCAGTTAACAGCTGGCTAACTTTGTCACATTGCACTAAACAACTGTTTGTTCATTTTAACAAAAGCATAATTAACCACTAGATGGCTTATCCGTTCTGAACATAGACGGTATAAAGATGGAAGGCAAACGTGAAGCCGTGTTAGTGGATGGGCCAAACTAAAACACTAAAATACAGTGTGTAATCCAACATTTCCTTGTAACTGGTGGAAGCAGAGCAGGGCGCAGTATTAATCAAACAAAAATGTGAGTGAGTCTGGCAGATGTGTGAGCGGGTCATCGATAATGCAGCTCCGCTCGGCTCCACTCTCAGACTCCAAACTCTTAGAAAATAGTGTCAGTTTGGCCAATGCAAGGAAGAAGGGATGCATTGTCCATATTTATGTACAGTCTATGGTTCAGAAGAATTAGATGTAAAGCAACTACTTTAGTATTAATGAGGGTTAAACTGACTCCATTCAATCATTTGATTCCATTGCAGTGAATTAAAACATTTACGATACAACCATTGCAGTAATTATACAATAAGCACAATCACACTTCTACTTTTAAGACTACTCACTTAACAGCTGCCCTCTCACTCAAATAAAGCATGATCCTGACTCCATGGAGAACGTTGCCTGTGCCTTCTGATGATCCTAACTTGTGTTTTGCAGGAGTGTCTAGATGGCTACCTAACTGGCTGCCGCAGCAATCGAGGCGATAAGAGAAAAAGTGATGTATGGTGAAAGCATCTCAGTGCAAGATCGCACTGCAGCATCTGCAGATTGACAAAATTAGACTTTTTGAGAAGGTCTAAAAATGATCTGGGGCGACTTGTGGCTGAGTCAAAAAGGGCTGGGGCAAGTTTCACCCCACTAACAAATACAATATTCTCATGTATCACAGAAAATGTTTGAATAACTGCTGTCAGCCTACCTTCAACATAAATGTTAATGTTAAAAGGTTGCTCTCTTTTATTCTAAGAGGTAAAGTGAATACAGAAATGTATTAAGTAAAATAAATAAAACCCTCTACATGCAAAAATAGTGAAAGTCTTGTAGGAGTTCCCGTATACCTGCCCTTTTTAATAAATGCATTAAATCATTTCCATGCATCCTCAGTTTTCACCTGCATGTAGCAAAGTCCACAAATTTACGTTCTTGGGGTTTCAGGGTGAGATCTGTTGGATGCCACTGCAACAATATCACTGAGGTTCAGCATAGTGGAGTATTCACAGACAAGATGGAGATAATATTCCTAATGTTAGATTGGATTATAGTCTGAAACATGAGGACAGTCAATGGAAGCTAGCCAAACACTGCGGTTTATTATCGTAGAAAAAAGATCCTTTCCTTCTCTTTTATTCTCCTGGTGGCACGAGTGAAAAAACATGCCAAATATCTACATTTGTAATATACTTTGATACTCGGTGGAGACACAGTTTAAACTCCAAATCATGGTGGAGCTCAAGATGGTTTGAAATTTTTATAAAAATAGTTGTTGAGATACATAAGAGTGGAGCAGAGCTAGCATGCTGTCTCTGCAGAGAGCCTAGCAAGGCTAATAAGAATCTGCAGCAGACTGCAGTGTAATTAACAATATCAATATCGCTTTAAAATGTGCAAAGCAGGAGTAATTTTCACTCTTACGTATCGATCGCACTTAACATCAATTAACACGTTTTGTTGTGTTTTGCAGTTCAATTCACTTAGCATATACAGCCTGCTTACTGTAGCATATCTGTTGTCTTTGTTTATTCATTAGGCTGCTCTATACCATAGAGGTCACTCCTCCAGCTTGATAGGGTTGTCCTTCTGCCCCCTCCACAGCTGATTTGATTAATCAACATCAATTAGAGCAGCTTAGGGCAGCCTGCAGGGAGAGCCCACTAAATGCCCCCTTCACTGTATGCCTGGATAGCTGCTCATACATATGAGGATAAAAGCCCGTCCCTTTTTCTGCCTCAGCTCCCCCCATTACCAAATCAGATGTCACACAGACACGGCCGCTCAAACATTAAGAATATCTGTTATGAGGGCAGGAGCCAGTGTGATTAATATTGGCAAGAGCAACTTCCAGGCAAAGATCGGGTGAGGAAAAACATGCTTTTCTTGTTTCTGCAATTGCACATTCTTAGATAAATGGCAGCCGCAGTAAGCATTTGCATGGTTAGGCAGGGGAGGCCCATTTATCTTAATCAGGCCTAATATCGCCATCAGGGAGATAGAGGGGCTGAGCTATCTATCACGTTCCTCCCTAGTTTTCTTGGGGCAAAAAAAATTACTTTCGATCAATCTCCAGGAGCAGATAAGTCTACCTCGGAGACCTGGAGCTTCATCACTTCAAAGGAGGGTGCTTTTTTGGGGGGGAGCTGACAGGTCAAATTCCATCTGGGATGAGCTATTAGCTATTAGAGACCCACACAGTCTGCACTGAATCAGAATGATTGCTGATGGTAATGTTTCCCACAACACCGAGATTGCCATTTTTCTTGTTTATTCTGTTCTCTTAACCTTATACTATTGATTTCAGATACCGTTAAGATTGTGCGCGACCGAGTCTAATCTTATATTGATGTCGGCATCATAACATATCATTCCCATAATAATCTAAAGAGGCTTCACTTACTACTTGGCAGGCATTGGTATTTTGCAAACAGGATGTTGAGCGCAGTGCGCCGCAGCCGACAAATCTACGTTTTGTAGCTGTTCGTGTTTCCCTTTCAATCACAGCGCTGTCGTTTAGCTGCTCAGTTAATAGCTTCTCTAAAGCAATTAATTTAGGTGTGATTTCAAACTTTTATCGCGTCACTCTGTTCCCTCATTATTCAGACGGAAATTCATTTTAAAGTAAATTAAAACCGCTCGCGTTGTTAGGGAAAAAACGTCTCACGAACGCCTGAAAAGGATTTCATTACTCCGGATGTGAGTGCGCTGTCAAACGTGAGCGCTAGGCCTCGGAGAACTTGACAGACGGGCGCTTTTTAGGCTCTCGTAAACGTAGATTTTCCCAGAAGTGGTGCGCCAAAATAAATAAATAAATAAAAAATAGAAACCCAACACATTTCCCCCTCCCACCCCATCAATCGGTGGGAAGAACGCAGCAGAGCGGATGGCATGTGTCAACACAGCGACGCTCCACTGTCCGGGAAAAGTGGAGGAGTCGCTGAGACCGAGACGGCAGATCAACCGTGTGCTTGACACAGCAGAGTGGCTCAGCAAACCTGGGACACGGCGCCCGGGCTCTCCGATGCCTCTCATCCCTCATCACAATCAATCCACCGCAGACCGGCCGTAATCCTATTTGTTCAAATAAATAATGAAATAGCTGCAGCCCCACACGGAGGCACACAGAGGGTGGTAATTGCTGCGTTTCAGGCGGGATCAGATGGGCTCTGTGGGAGGCTGGCTCGGCTCCACTGTGACCTTGTGTGTGTTTGTAATTTTCCACAAGCTTAGTGGGTACGCGGCAAGCGGGGGCCCTCAGTGGGTGCACAGGAATCCTATCGCCGAGGGAGTGTGCCAAGGCCATGCGAGTGAGCGTTATGGTGGAAGTCCTCACGACTTAAAAAAAAAAAAAAACGCATTAAGGTGAAAATAAATGATACGACAGCCATTAGGCAAGCGCAAAGGCTGTAGACTGAATGTTACGTCCTTTGCTGTGCTCTCATGCACCGTAATGTGTCTTGTTCAATTTGTTTACGTGCAATGCCTCGGTGCATTACAAGGACTTATGGCGGGGCAAATAAAGATTTCTAAAGCTCCAATAGAACTTTGGCTTCACGCTTCGGCAGATTAACCTGCCACGCCAGACCTCCGAGCTCCGCGCTGAATGTTTATCCTGCACTGCCAGGCTGTGTTTGCCCTCATAATCCCATTATCCCTGGCAAAAATATTCCATTATCTAGAATATTTCTGGATGTCATCCTGACCAGTCAAGCTCTGGGTCACGCTTTGTTCACAGCAGCAGCACTCGGTGTTGTTCAACATCGGCAGCAGCATCCATATCCGAGGTGAATTATTGCACTGAAGGTAGGTTTTCCCTGTTGGTCCAAATGGCCGGTCATTTGGTGAAGTTATGGCCCATTGTTGTCAGTAAGGTGTGATTGCAGTGACTCTTATGTCCCATCTCTATATATTGTTCCGACGTTAAGCAGAGTCACGGAAAGGTCAAGCCGTAATATGTTGCCGGAGAATGAATATGACTGATCCGCTGCCATAGGTTCCCTCAGTGAGCGCTCCTTCTTTAAAATGAGAAGTCCACAGCTGTGTGAGAAAAAAAAAAAAAAAAAAAAAACGGAGCCACCAGCTATTTACAGTATGCAGCCACAGTGAAATCAGCGGCATGCATCACTTGTGAAGTTTGGCATTTGGAAGCAAAATATCACGGGGAATCCTCTCCACTGTAATTAGCCTGCATTAAAATAAACATGCACTTTAGAGCCATTGCTCCACGCTGGGACTCAGACAAGGAAATCAATACCATATGTCCGTCTGTAAACAAGCAGCTACAGTTAGCAGCCAGATAGTTTAGCTAAACATAACCTGGGGAATCTAGTGGCCTGGCACCGTCAAAATACTTCAAAATACGACACTTGTGCCAGGGAACTTATGGATTTCCTATTTTTGTTTCCCCTTCAAATCGTTTGTGGAAGTTATATCGTACAGATTTAGAATATCAGCTCCGTAACTGCATGATTTAAATTACGTTCCAACTGTTTATTGAGGATAACGTTGCCTTTAAATGGAACTCATGGACATGGGAAGTCTATACACGAAAAACAAAAATAGCTGTAAGTCGTGGGAAAACTGCTCCTAGGCAACTGCTTGCATCTAGAAGCTGCTGAGGCTAAAAGTTGGTGAGGTGAGAACCAGGTAACGTAATTTAGGAAATGCAAAAGCTTGAAAATGAACGAGGATGAGGCCATGGGAAATATGAACAATTTCCTCTGACGTATACTCTGACGACAAAAACTACGTACGTACTAAAAATCTATCCATCCAAGGGGCTTTTTCAGTTCTAGCTGACTTCAGTTTATTTCAGAATATGAGGCATAACATTATGACCACCTTCCTAACACTGTGTATGTCTCCCTTGTGCCTCCAAAACAGTTGTGACTCATCAGAGAATGGACATGGGTCTTCTGAGGGTGTCCTGTGGTGTAACAGCATGTTGTTAGTGGGGGCCTTTGGGTCCTATGGGTTGAGGGGAGGGGGCTCTGTGGATCATCCCACATATACTTGATCAGTTTGGGATCTGTTGAATTTAGAGACCAGAAAAACACCTTGTGCTGTTTTTCATGTTTTTTTTTGTTTTTTTTGTTCCTGGGAATGGCTGTTGCCTTCAACAAGTGTCATTGCTATGGGGTGGGGGTGCCTGGTCTGGTCTAGGTGGGTGGTACATGTCTAAGTAACATCCACATGAATGCCAAGTCCAGAACTTTCCCAGTGGGACACTGAATTGTCACAAGATGGTCAATGTTATTTACTTCTCCTGTCAGTGGTCATAACGTTATGTCTGATTTGTATATGCGGGTGGTGCTCATCTGAAACAACACTAAAGTCTGCTAAGCTCATCTGCAGTTAAAATATGCTACTCATCCTCTAAAGCTATTCGTCCAACTGAGTCTAGTTGTCTTTGTTTTAGAAAGACCATGACCCGGAGGGTTAAATTACAATATATTAACTTAGCATTCACCTCCACACATCACAACTCATGAACAAGAGGGGGCCGTTCATACAAACTGTTCTCTTGAAGAGGGTAAACACAACCCTGACATATTTTGTATAATTGCACTGTAATGGGATTGTTGGACTCTCTCCTATTAGACACAGAAAGCCCATACATAGTCCATACATAAACGTATACTGTTAAGTCAAACAGAACTGTGGAGTGCACCACTGAAAGCCCTTCAAAAACACACATTTCAGTAGACAAGTGGGTTCAAGAACAGTACAGCTCCTATTTATCAAAACAAAGAGCCGGGATCAAGCTCAGCACCACAACAGGTCAGTCAGTCAGACCAGCCAATGCTCTTCTTCAAGGTATTTGTCTAAGAGATACTAGCGTGAATAAGGAAGGGCATGCGGATTGCACAAATATGTGAAGCAAGTGATTGAGAGCGTGCGTTGAATAGGCCAGCTTTCACCACTTGCAAAGAACATTTTTGGGGAAAATAATTTCTCGAAATTGCTTGTTGTGATGTTTTTGCCAGAGGCGCACTACTCCTGAGAGAACATGTTGCAGAGGAGCAATTGTGTGTCGTGGTTTTATTAGATTTCTAATTCCATCATTCAGGCTGGAAAGTGCAGTGCAATCTGGAGATAAAAGAGAACCTTGGGTAAGGATAAAACTGCAATTTTGGTGCTGTTGAGCCCACTCTTTCAGTGGTTGACTTGAAAATCAATAAACGGGCAGCTTTGCTTTGTCTTGTCATATAGTTTAGATTTAGCTCCACAAACTAAGTTCAGAGTTATAAAACCCATGCATGTCAAAACCTGAAGAACTTTTACATCTCAGTTCTTTTCAAAGTTTGGCTTTCTGCTAGCATCAATCATTTGTTGCTTTAACAATGTCTTCCTGGTATTACAAGGCCCCACACTGCCACTATACATGCTGCCAAAATAACAAGACTCAGTGTACATCAGTCTGACAGACAGAAACTACATGTTGCCTGTCGCCCTAAAAAGTCCCCAAAGAAATATTCTCACACTTTTCACCTGAGCTATTTTTGACCTGTTAGTAAAAATACAAGCTACAAGTGATTGCGGTCTTAGAAGAAGCTGTCTTAGAACGGCAGCAGTGATAGAAATTTCATCCAGTGTCATCATCCCAAGCCATTAGCGAGGCTATTTGATCAGTGCTAAAGTAGAGCGCGGTCATGGATGCCGGCCAAGCTGCAAATCACAGTCACACCGCTGGGTGAGTGAAAATGATGTGCAGACACATGTACAACAAAGTGTCCGATGCTACACCAGAGCCTCATGGGTTAGAACTGACTGTGTGCGGCTTATTTAATCATGCAGCGCATGGAGGGGTTCATGGTTCGGTAACTCGCAAAGACCTAAGCAGTGACAAGCCAAGAGCTGTGTGCACACTGCAAGGCAGGATAAGCATCCAGTCTGTGATTTGCCATCAGGAAATGGTCAGAAATCAAGAAAGACTGCCTAGAAAGGTTTGGATTTGTGACGCTTTGTGGTCACTGTGCATTCAGAGGCAACCCTTCAAGCTCTGTTAACAACATTGTGAACATTATCTTGTTGAAGTATTGCAATGCTCACTTTTGCATGAGCTGTAACCGTTCCATTTGCATTTTACGTGACCTAAGGTATTTGTGCCAAAAGACATTTTGTTCTGTCACAAGCACTCCCAGCCCCGCTCCAGAGAAACTACTCTCCGTGCTGTTGTCAATCCAGCTGCGCTAGAGTGCCCTCAGAGAGTCATGCTCATTTCAATATTTATTGAAATGTTATCAAAACCACTCAGAGCGACTCGCGGCAATCAATGCTGTTTAGGCTCTGTGCTGCACAGGCAGGTCTCCCCGCTCTCGCTAGGATTGTTTGTCTTCATGCCATTCACCCTCCTCCCTCTGAAGAGAAGATGATGGAGTCACACCTCTGTAATTCCTGCCTCAAAGGAGTGGTTCAGCTTAGATTGCATGCTGACAGAATACAATGTGTTTTAATTGACAAGAGTATACGTTTTGTACAGGGATGAGAGGTGTGGGGACACAGGAAAGGCCAGGCAACATTATGCTGCACAGAAGGCCGGCCTTGCAGGGTGCATCTATATTTCCAACAATGCAATCATTTGCTAAACCTGTAAATTTTCCCTCATCGCATTTAGAACCAGCAATTTGTGTAAAGAAGACCGTCTGGCAAACTGAATAATCAGTGGTCTTGTTCTGAAGCCTACAGCCTACTGACTGATACCAACAAATGGTTACACTGATGGCAATAAAGTGATACAGGAGGTAATAAATGATACATGAAACGATAATCTACTGAGTCACATTATTCAATGGGAAAGAAAACAAGAGCACTTAGTCCCCATGTTGCAGCATCAGCACCTGAACTTAAATAGAAGTTTGTTATGATGGACCAAGCTTCTTCTTCTTCTTTCCATATTTAGTAGCAAAAGCATCCGCGTGTCTGTTGCTGCACTTACAAAGGCCAAGAGGAGAGGATGGATTTGCCTTTTGGGCTTAAGTGGTCTGAGAGGGGTTACATTAAAGAATCATGAGACAAACAACTGACAAAGTAGAACCTGTGGAATCCGTCGGCCTTGTCGCGCTGGTTTATGTCAGCAGCACATAGCATTTGGACCTACAGCATAAGACACATTTCATTCAGAAAGCAAAAATATAAAAAAGGGATTTTTTTTTCTGATTTTTATTTCATGACAAGTTTTTTTTTTGTCTCTCATGAAGGAAAAAATAAATATCCCCTACAGTTTAACACACTGGAAAGAAAGTGGTAATGGATACCACTATTCAACTGAGTGACAGTGAACTAGCTAGCAGTATGTTAGCATAAGTGTAGAAATGGGGAAACAGCTAGAAAAGTCTTGCCCTGTTTTACATCCCCTCGTAAAATTGTCTTGCTGTTTCTCTTGTTTGACTATAAAAAATAAAATCCAGAAAGTTTTTAGCCTACATTCATGAGTTCTGTTTGAGCAGAGCTAGGTTAGCTGTTTCCACTTCCTACTTCCTACAGTATTTGTCCTTTAGGCTGCTGGTTTCATAGCTAAGCTGTCTTCAAATAGAGTGGCAGATGTGGATCCTAAGTTAATGGATTGTAATTTAGAGCTTTATTACTGGTGCAATGATATGTATATGGAAATTGTTGATATTCCAAACACCTTATTATTCCCACATTAAATTACCCAGCTGTTAGCTAGCCAAACTCTTAGCTAAACTGCTGGCCAACCACTGGAATCTAGAACCCGCCGTGTTTTTGCGACTTAGGGCTCATTCATTATTTTTGCATTTTACATAATCATTTTGTATACCTGACTTCCCATGTTGTACGGCTCTATTTAAAGGCAGTGTTAGTGTAGAGTACGATATCGATCATCTTATCAAACCCCTGGCGTGAAACATGTTCTCAAAATAAAATGTTTGTACTTTAAAGCCTTCGATATAAACAGATGGTCTCATATTAAAGGCCCATTTTTCATGGACTACCGTACTTCCAGAGAGAAGGTTGTTCAGAACAGCTTTCTCCACAAGGTCACAAATATTGACTTGGCGTTCTTGTAGTTGATAATCACTCAATATATCTTGTGGCTGCATTGTACTGTGGTCTATTGATGCAACTGCTGGTGGTGAAATTCTCCTTTTTATAATGGATTTTCCCCGCTGTGATTCAAGAGCCTCAAGATGGTTTTTCTATTGAATTCCACAGTTTAATATTAGGCTGTTTATGAGTAGATTACCAGAAGAATAAGCTAATAAACAACAGAAATGCAAAGAGCAATGGAGGTTTTTCTTATGGCTGCAGTACAACGATAAAATAAGACACCAAAATCAAGACCTGGTGTTCATGGTGTTTTCAGGTGCAGTACCTTTCAGAGATGAGAAGAAGTCCTTCATATTAAAAGGGCAAACAGAGTGTATCCATCTGGTTCTTCGCCTTTTGACTCATCATCTTGCCAAACTACAGTTTCCTCTGGAGCTGAGCCAAGCATATTGGGTGATCTATTATATCATTGTCTCAGCACTGCATCTACTGTTTGTTTTTGTTTTTTTATAGAAAAAAATATGTCCTTCATTTTTCCCACAACTCTGCACACTTACGGAAATTTGCCCCCATACAGTGTATAATACGTTTACTGCAAAGGTCAGGCTGGAAGTATATCACTGTATCCTACAGATTTTCTCCAGCCAGACAGCCGATGTATGAACAAGCCAGGGATCTCACAGGACACCGAGCAGATGGCAAAACCGCACAGTGTCAGCACTTTCCCCCCGGCAACCTGAGAGACTCACTATGGTCAAATGAAACATGAGCTATAGCAGACACCTTCAAACTCTATTTATATTGCCTTTTGCAGACAGTCTTTTGAATGTGAAAACACAATAATCTGTGGTTTGATATGCATTCCTACAAATTGTTTAAACCCCCAAAAGATGCCATAATCTAAAGTAACGGTATTATTGGTGCAAGCAAAAATTCAAGATTTTGGTTTCATTTAGTTTCTGAGTGAGATGATATACCACTGTATATGTAAAGTGAGTCAGCAGCCAGTTAGCTTAGCATAAAGACTAAAAACGGGGAATAAGCTTCCTTTGCAGTGAACAAGTCCACCAACACTGAACATCTGAAGCTCACTACTTTACACAATTACGTATATATTGTAGATTTTAAAAACTATAAAAATGCCAAGTTTTGGTTTTACATCGTGTTTTACATGATTTATATCGTTACAACCAGCACAGACTCCAGGACACGATTAATTCGTGTCTTGGCACTAGACAGAAGGTGTGTCACTTGTTTTTCAGTTCTAAAAGTTTAATTTCTGTGTGTGTGTATGTGTTACCTTTAAAACTCAGCGCTAGGAAGGCCACCACTATCCCCCGAAAAGTCCAAACTGCTCAGATTGGTCAGCTCCAGAGGCAAGAACAGGCCACGCCCACGCATATTTAAACGAAGAGGTGGAGTTGGTGATGTTGGCAGAGAAAAAATAGCGTTTCATTGGATGCAAACATTGTGCACGCCCCTGGGAGCACGTTGAGTCATCCCCATTTTCAAATTGGACCTTAACCTTAACCCTGATGCAAGTGACAAACTCATATACTTTAGTCATTTACTAGTGAAAAAGTGACATATTGATGAAGACATAACAATTAAATATTTTATGTCAATACATAAGAAACATTTAATGTTAGACTATATAGAATCAAACTGGCTGTTGGTTTCCTATCAACTGTACAGATGTCTATCTACATCTCAGCAAGAGTGAAAATACATGTTGAACTGATCGCTATATAAATGCTTATAAAGACTATTTCCTTTTTTAATATTTGGATTTTATTAGGCGCAATACGTTTTCTTACACCTAATAGCAGCTTCAGGAAAAATCCAAGCTCCAAGAAGCAGTGTAAACGATCCACCCATAATGTACGATGGGGTTTCAATGGATGATGTGTGGTGGGCTCATTCAGCGGTGGAACGCTGCGTAGAGAGGGACTGTCCTCTCGCGAGTGAATCGATTGTCTCCCACTCTAAGTCGTCCCATCTCCAATATCTCAGAGAAAGGTGACCAGACGCCGTCGAGATCCATCACATGCAGCAAATGTATTGTTGCACATGAAACAATTGTTTATTGTTTTTCAGCTTAACTTGCTTCCTGATGAAGTTCATTGATCTCTAAAGCAATCCATGGTCCCTGGCTCCACATAATTTGCTCCTCTGCTGAAATGATTGGTTTGATCTCGAGGCCTAGGCATCAGCTGTAATTACTGGGATGGGATTTCAGCTGTCAGCATGATAAATGGCTATTTGACTTTATTTGTCTTGGCCTGCCATTGGCTCACAGTGCTACCTGTCACTGAGGTATTCTATTTCCTTTACTCAGCATCACACACACACAGAAACATACTGAATACCTCTTCCATCACTTCAGCAGAAAATCTTTTGATAATAACACAGTTGATTGTTAGGGCAAAATGCTTCTGGCGAGCAAAATGTCTTGACAAGTTAACTTCTTGTTTTTTCTGAGAAGCCTTTTTGTTTAGGTTCTTTTTTTTGTCTGCTGTCAGAAACTTAGTTTACCTAACTTTTCCTCTCTGGTCATCCACACAGATCACCTTTTATTTTTCATTTTGTTACAAATCATTAAGCTGGCCTGCAGTGGGAATTCACAGGAGGTGAGATGCTTGCAGGTCCACATCTCTGGAGGTGTTTTTGTGCATCAATAAATACAGCTCCTGGCCCTGGCTGACCTTAGCACTTTTCCCCGAGAAAGAATCAATTGTGCTTCCAGACTGCCCGTGTCGGCTGCCAGAATAGGAACCCACTGCTTCAGATAACAATGTATTCCGCAAACAGGGCTTATTCAGAGCGCTGAATGAACTCACTGTATTTGTATGTTCCTAAATACTGGTCCAAAACGGACAGAGGTTGGCTGTGTGAATAGGTTATGTCTGCTGTTGTCTAAAAAACGTGGAGTGAGGTGGCTAATAGAAATGTTTTCTTAACAGCCTTTCCACAGCTGTGCACAAAGCCGGAGAATGCACCTCTTAGGGCAACCTGTCCATTAGCGGTTAAATAAGCGCCGGAGCATTTCGTCTTTCTGAATGTAGCTACACTTCAGAATGCATTTTCTCCACAACAAATCAGACAGTGTACTTTTCATTTGGCAGCATCGAACAAAAAATAAATAAATAAATAAATAAATAAACGGCGTATCTCAAATTGCCGAAACTATAGTAGAACTGTTCTTTCTGCCCAGGTCCTCTGAGCCTTTCATTTCTGCGTGGCAGCGCTCTTTCCAGATCAATTATTCCCACTAAAATAAGTAAGACGAGGCTATGAAAAATTAAAGTGGAGGCTGAGCAGGGGTTGAAAGCTTCCCCAATGTGGGGGTGTTGTATCTGTTTTATTTTTCATGACGGTGGAGGGACTGTGGTGAGGAGGAGGAGGCGCTGCAGTCGCTCGGGGCCGCTTCTGTGGTAGCTAATTTGGTCGGTGGACCAAGTCTACCAGATGAAGAGTCCATCCAGAGTTGAAAGCAGGTCATACTCGCGGCCAGGTCGTCCCTCTTCCTCTCGGTCCACATCAAAAGCCTACTGTTACCTATAACCCTCAGAACTACTGGTTATTATTTAATGCTGCTGCTGCTGCTGCTGCTGCTGACTCAGACATGATCCTCACTCATACAAAATGAGCTACATGTTTACTCTGTGTGTCCCGCAGCACCGCCACTGTTTTCCTCACCTTTCATCTCCTTAGCTTAGCGCCACGAGGCAGGAGCCGGGAATTCGACTAAACGGCGAGATTTGTTTGCCCGATTAAAACGCGGCTCAAACTTTCCGAAGCCGTCTTTTCGCGCGGCCTGACTAATCTATCGTGCTTATTTGCAACCGGCATTGAAACGGATGCAGGCTTTTCAGCGGTGAGATATTTTGGAACTTCCACACTTGGCCTCGAGCCCACACAAGCTGACACACTGTTCACGGCACAAAGTTCAGCATGTTTATTACCGTGTCTAAAATGTTCCATAAAAAAGTCATGAGCCTATTCTGAGAACTATTCAACTGTACAATGCTTGCTACAGGTCAGTGTTTTCCCAGCTGCCATGTATTATGTATTTATGCTCCTTTTTTTCCCCCACAGTTCCCATCCCCTCTACATTATGTAAATATCGTACTAACACTATAGCTGCCCGGAAAGCACATGCTGCAGTACCTAGAGTACACTGCGAGTATCTGGGAAGTGGGGCAGCAGTGACTGACGAGGCACATCTCACTGATGAAGCATCAAAGCTCATTGTGATCAGTGCATGCGAGCCAAGAATCAGTCTGTCCCAGATCAAACATCACATTTGTCACTCTGAAAGTGACGCCGAGAGGACGGCATTTTTATTCATAAAACCCTTCAGAGCGCAATTCAAAGCGTGGCGCTTCAGCGACTCCCAAGAAATGCTTCATCATATTCAACAATGATATATTGCCAGTCCTTTGTCTTTATTATAAATAATACAAATTTCAACCGGGTGACTTTACTTGAACGATGAGCTGGGGGTGGGCAAAGGTTATGGAACACACAGACAGAAATTAAATGTCAGTGTCGAGCTGACATTCAGTGTCTGTCTGCAGGTCATATAATGCTGATTATTTTATTGATTTATGATTCAGTTGTTAGATATGTGTAGCGGTAGTCTGTTTTAGAGGCTGCATTGTCCCTGTTCTTCTAAAATAAACCAAGTTTAAATGATTGCAATAAAGCCTCCACGTTACTGACAATAAAAAAAGGGTAAGAGGTTCTTGTTGAATTTTAATACATAGGTGTGATGTTTTAGAATGAAAAGCTGAACAGAACAGAAGGAACTGTGATATTTGAATTTTACCTTTTACAGTCTTATGAAAGAAGCCTGTATTCGAACAAGAGGGCTACAATTACAATCACTAATGAGGCAAAATTAGAGAGTTTCTAAGCCATTGTTAAAGAAAGGTTTGAATGAATGCAGTTCTGAACCCTTCATGCTCAAAGGCGGGGGGTAGTTTCAGACAGTGAGTGCTACATGATTGCACTATAGACTGCCCAAGCCCACAAAGGGTTCAAATGCATTTTTAATGACCTGTTTTGTTTCCCATTAAACACGTATCTCTGGTCAAGGTTGGAATCATTCTACAGAACACGTACCATGAAGAGTCATGGTGTGCGGTAAAAGTATGCATTTTCATACTGTGTAATCTCTGTGAAGGACAGCCTTTCTCTTTTTTCCCTAATCCAAACCGTCTCTTTCAATGTCTTTCAGTGCTATAAAATGACATGAAAAGTTTAAAATACGATGCCATGACATGTAAAAGTGTCAAGGTGACCTTTACTGTGGATGCTTGCTGACCAAAGTGGATTTTTGCTAATTCCAACATCTGTTTTCTTAAATACCGATCGCTCCTGGCACAACAGTGCACCTACAGATATTAAAGAAAGAAGTCACAAAGTTAGGTAAATAAAACAAAAATTATATATATATATGAAACAGGCAGGAAATAAGAGCAGCTCAGGTAAAAACTAATAAAGTAAGTCAGGGAACATACAGTAATGAGTTGCTGTACAGTGCTCCGAGTTATTCAAGGTTAGAAAGAATGTCGCTTTTTATAAATAACAAGCACATGAATACGTAAGTATGTTTACATGTGGTATAGGGGAATTAAACAAGACCATGAATATGCAGGCTGCATTGCTATTTTGGTGCAAGATTTGCAGGTAATTGTAATTTTTCCGTAGTAAAAGCCACAAATGTCATTTCTACTCATAGGATTTAGTACCAGACTTATGCTATATCCTCTGATTCTTTAAATTATAGCCAGTTGGAAGTTTATTAGACACTCCTACCATGGCTTAAACTAATGATACGGTCCCGCGGTAAATCTTGACTTTACGAGGGTTGTAATGTTACTTTACGGTCATTTCAGAGGATGTAGTTGGAGGTGTTGTTGAACTGTATTTCATATGGTTGTATTTTTATTGTTTAGCCCTCTTTCATTAATATAAATGGGTGAGACAAAAAGATAAAAGAATAAAAGAATATCCATGAAGTGTTAATAATGGCCCGCCTATTAGAGCTCGTTTTAGTCGTCTAATAATGGCAGTCTGTTATAAATAATGGAGTATTTTTCCAACAGACTTGCCATGTGTAATGTTTAATTTGGATATGGTACATTAAAAGTTGGATTTAAAGAGCCGTCCAGTGATCCAACATTGTGATCTGATCTCACATGACACATTAATGCACATGTAAAGTAATGCGCTATGTTTTTTTTTCTTTTGAGACGTGCCAGATACGGCCCTTCAGTCTTCTGTTCATTTCCTAGCAAGTCATGGACTGAAAACTGACTCTAATGGCTTAAAATGACACTCAGACATTTTGGATTAACAACAGGCTGTGTCCCGTTTTGAACCCGAGTTTAATGCAGCAAAACGAGCTTCTTTCACCTTTCTGAATACGCTGACTTTAGCTGAACTGCGGCAGTGAGCTGTAAACAAACACCCGAGAGAGAGGTTTGCAGAATATGACTTCAAGGTCCGGAGCTGAAGACTGCCTTCGCAGGAAACAAGGCAGTAGCTGTTGCAGCGTGTGAATTACACCGGCAGCGCATGAATATTTAAAGTGATCAGGAGAGACCTCCATTATGTGAGCTACTGAGCTGGAATGTCATGGTTGATTATGAGAGCAAGAACGGTTCACGTGCTGCTGTTGAGCTGACAGAAACAACCGCCTTGCGCTGTGAACACCGGAAAACAGGTAGCTGTCAGCTCACGCTTAACTGTGCGCCGGCTGAGCACGCACCTTCGCAAACAAAAGAAGCATCTATCACAACAGAACGCGCCGCCATGGCCGAGCCTCCCGTCACGGCGAGCAGCGCAGTCAGACGCTGTGCCTCTTCCTTTACCTCTCTCCGCTAATCTCAGGGGCACCTGTGCAAATTAGAATTTGGAATTGATGAATTATGGCGCCCGTCCTCACCGGGTGCTCCTCGGCCCCTGATTCAATTTAAGTGACTTTGCCCCCCACGGTGAGAATGAACTTTTTGTTAAATGACTCCATGTGAAAAAATTATAGCTATAAATTTAAAGCCGACGCCAGCTGTTATGAAGATTTATTGCCGTGCTTAATGTTAATACACCACCACGCCCCGTCACATCAAATGCTGAGGCCGCAGTAGGTCACCCTGCGGGGTTTCCGGTTATCCTTGTTATATCCTCAGGCAAATGTAAAATTAGCTTGACAATAAAATAGGAGGAGAAGAAAAATGTTGGTTACATCCTTGTAGGACTTTTTATCGCAGTAAAACAAATCAATTCTCACTCTGGGTGACCACTGCGTTCTATTATTTAAGGATAATGTATTATGTTCCTGTGATGTGGGGGTTCATCATCACACATACACCAGCGAGCGCTGATACACGAGCCGTTATGTTGCGACAGAGACTGTACCACTGCCTCTAGGTCACACAATTATCCCAGTGGGATACTGAGAGAACATGGAAGTGTTGTGAGTGGGGGCGATGCCGTCACCGTCGCTGGTGTCACGTTCTGCCACAGCATGGATTTTGCAATACTGTCATTACGGTGATAAACACACGCACACACAAAGGACAGCATCCGAGGAACTCACACCAACAGGTTACGTACAGGCCATATTTAAAAGTGAAGACTGGGCTGGTAACACAGTTTCTAAAGTGAGAGGTAGGTTACAGCTAACAGGCTCATGCAGACTGCAGCGGCTTGGATTGGTGCAAGATGCATTTAAGTTATTACATAACAATACAGACACGCCAGTTCACAGATAGAAGTCAATGTGCCTCGATACTGTAATTTATGCTTAATGTTTACAGCCTGGTACAAAAGACTGTTTCCTCCTCCAGAACAGCTGTACTGTAAAAACAAAAATGTCTTAAAGCTTAACCTTGTAATAATTTAGGGGCTGGACAGGTGGGAGCTGCTAAAGGTTACTAGCTGTCTGCGTGCGGGGCACCTACCCTCCACAGCTCCTCTCTGGGTCCACTTCTCTGCCCATTTTTTGAAAAAGCCAGGCCAAGCTAGAATCCAATTAGGGGCTCTTCCAAGTTTACGCCATCACTCGGAAAAAATTTATCAAGTCTGCCGCAACAGTCCAAATTATGACATGTACCTTCACTGAATGTTTCCTCTCGGTTAAACTGTTCATTTGTTACGTGGGCCTTTTGTTTGTGCATTACAAAAGCTTGTTGTGTAACTACTGAAAAGCCTTGTGGAAATCCCAGTGCCAAAGTGGCTGTGGGTGGCTAGCTTATCTTTCAGTGCTATTCAGGCTACCTTCGCCGAAGAAAAACAAACCCAAATTGTTACACTGTCACCACCTGCACTACAGCTAGAAAGCCGAGCTTTGCTTCGCACTTATGCAGTGAGTTTGCAATCGTAAATGGCTCCAGTTTGTTCAGCGATACTCAAAAGCTTAGCAGGTAGGACAAGCCTGTGGCTATTTCTTGGAAGCACAATGCAGCATTCAGACCAAATGCTGTACAAACTGCTGGACCAAGTACCATGCAGATAATTGTTGGCTGGCCTAAGTCAGGAAATGTTGATAGCATCCTCATCCATCCTGAAATGGTGCATGTGAGTCATATCTGCTGATCCCAGGCCAGGTAACCAGCACGAAAAAAGTTTGAGGGTCAAACAGGAACTTTCTCACTTCAAACTCTCTGTGAGCACAGCTTACAGACAAACAAATGGTGTCACATTGCGTAAATGTTGCTCCCAAAATGCTGGTAAATCTTGAAGTCCCAAAGGGCTCTGTACAGTCTCACACGTTAGCAAATTGTCTCGCATTGCAAATGAACCCCAGCTGCCGTCGGAGCTCCTGAATATTTTTGCGCTTATTGATTTAAATGCCGCCTCAATGGAAACTCAATGACATTTAAGTTACTTACAGGAGGAGATAAAACTGGCTCGCAGCATTTGAACTGTAAAGAGTGTCAGGAATCTAAAAACAAACGCCCTGCAACAGCGGGAATAATGGTTTCCTTGTGTTACCTCACAGCCTGGTGGCCACCTAAGCTCACGGTGGATGGATTCAAAGCGTGGGTCAATAAGGATTGCCCCGCACAGATGAAATGTTTTTCGTTGCGTGGCCTCTTCGGTGTCCTGCTGTTTATAAAAGATAGAGATGATGGATTCTCAGTGTTAACATATGTTCAGCAGATGGTGATGAACTGAATTACATTTATTTAACAATCTTTATATTGAACAAGCATCTAGGGCCCTAAGAGACGGGGGAAAAAAAGATAATACTCTGCTTAACTGACCAGGATATAATGAAGGGTTTTAATTTCTTATTTTCCAGTTGTTTATTTGTGTGGACCTTAATCACAGTTACAGCCTCGGAGGACTTCCAATACGCCCACACAGAGAGGAAAAAAAAATGAAAGTGACAAATGAAAATGACACCCACAACCTTCGACCCTCGCTGAACATTAAAAAAAAACCTCATTAAGAAGTTCAAATCGGCAAAACAAAGTGAAAACAATTACCCAGCCATTGCCCGATGGTCTTTAATATGGGCAGTTAAGCTGCATGCCGCTCTTATTGCTTTCGAGGCAAGGAGAAGATATTACTTAGATTTGGTTTCACAGGGTCCTCCAAGTGGGCTCTTGTCATTATAAAAACTCGAGACATTTCATCGTGGTGCACGGAGCCGTGCGACTGAGCCAGAAGCAACAGTACGGAAGCCTAATTGAACTCTCTGTGATTCCCTCTCAAGAGCTATTCTCAGTGCTCATTATCTTACCCTTGTCCCCGTAAAGACCAGATGAGTTCGCTTTGACTTTGAACCTACCTCTCCAAACAGGTCACTCGAGCTCCCTTTGTCCTTTCATCTTGCCTTTGGCTTTTATAAATAAGCCGGTCTGCGTTGCTCTCCAGAGGCGCAGTTGCATCACCTCAGACAGCTGCCAGCAGTGGCTCTACTTAGAACAAAGTGGATCCAGGCAACTCTGCTCTAATCACTTATGTCGTACGATGTGCTGACTGTGCCAACGCGCTGACAAAGATATATATATATAAACGAGAAATTTCCAGGAGCGTGATTTCTCTCCTCTCCACGCTTGTCACCGTTACATGTGACTGTGTTCAAGATTGTGTCAAATAGTTTACTGAAAAGCTTTAAGTGCATCTCCATCCCACACTAAAGGAGGCGGCCAAAACGCATCTTATCGGCACCAGAAACAGCCGGCAGGTATGATCAAACGGTCATTACCAGGCTGCAGCTGGAATCGACATTTGCTCCCCTTTCATCCTTACTCACACGCGCCACTGTTGGCCTAATATCAGCTAGGGATGCCGGTGGTTGATGCCGCCGTGTAGACGTGTAGGGTAGCCTCATTAAAAAGCCATCTTAGGTTGGGTGGCACTTCATCACTTGTACAGTTCACGCAGGCACACTTCAATGTATATATGTATTCAGGCATAAACACCCTGAAGTTATATGCTTACCACAGCGTGCATTAAAAATAAACGCTCCGCACAACGGGAGTCTGAGAGGTGTAATACATAGATGACATTTAAGTCGATATAGCGACTACAAAGCTGCAAAAATAAATGAAAACTTAAATGTTTCTTCTCAGAATAAGACTGTGATGACAACAAAGCACAAATCATAGTTATTCACATCTTAGAAATAGTTAATTTTCATCCAAAGAGTTAGATAACTACATTCCACATTCCTCTTCGTGTTTTCAGCAATCACAAGCAGCTGACTAACTATTGATTGCATTTAAAGATAGACACATGGTCTGTGACAACACTTACACCTATTAAATCCTTGCTACAGGTGGCGTGTAGCAACAAGCAATGGTAATCATTTGAAACAAATTTGCCTTTTATTATCCATGTCTTTAAAGAGATGAGTTATATAAAAACTCACCCCCTTTTACAGTTGCTATAAATGGGGGTATCAGGGATGAAGATAAAAAAACATTTTTTTTCTGCACCAGGCTGTAAACATACTAGGCGATTTAAAAATGCTAATCTGTTTGGAGTGACTCCCTTTTTTTTTTTTTTTGAGCCAGCCGTGACAAGTGGCAGCCAAGAGGACGTCTGAGGAACTGTTTTTGGCACTTCCACGCTGGCTTCATTTTTCGGGCCCCAAAGGTCACAGCTTGGCTCAGATATGGGAGACAAGGGGAAACCGTTAGCCTGGCTCGTCCAAAGGTACGGCATACTGCCTCTAAAGCTCATTTTGACATTTTCTTCATCTAAAGAAGTGTAAAAATGCCAAGTTATGGTGGCTGCAGTGCAGGGAGCTTTACTAGAAGGTTTTTTTCATCAGTTTGGGTACGAGAATTATGAAAAAAATCGCAACAATGGTCTTGTGCTGTCTGTATTGTGTGCCTTTGCACTGTCTCTTGTGCTTGCACTGTTACCATTGTTGGTCTGCACTGTCTGCGCCATTTGCATTGTGCTGTATTGTCTGCATAAGCTTGAACATGCACACTTTATGCTCTGGTACTGTACTTATTGAGATGAGGATGTTTCTCCAGGACCATGGAGCTACATGAAGACATAGCACTATGTTCTGCACCTGCTGTGGTTGAAATGACAGTAAAAACCTCTTTGACTTGCATCATGAAACTGTAATTACTATGTACCACTTACGTCATAAAATCGAGCTTACAGTTTTCGGAAACATGGAAAACATTTGAAAACCAGTCATTCCTGGGTGATCATTCCTGACCTAGGTATTCTGGAGGACCAGAAACCCCACTGTCCAAAGCCATGCCTTTGAAAACAACACTGAAAACCTTTAGCTGCCTTAAAATGAGATATGGTCCAGGCGAACACATGAATCATTTCTGGAGTGGTCCAGTGTTTTTTCGAAAGGCAGAGACAAACTCGCCCACACAGTGTGTGTGCATTCATATCTGCCCGTGTTTGGTGGGACAGATAGACTCCAGCCTCCGGTGACCTTGAAAACAAATAGGTGCCAAATGCTGAGTTATTTCTCACTTATTGCTGCGCATGGTTCATTCGGTGAAAGTGTACCCTCCTTTTAACTCTGTGACCGAGGCCACCCTGCAGCCGCTTCTTCAGCCCTCCAGAGAAAGACTTCATATCTTCTGCTCTACCAGCACACACCCTTAGCGCCCTGTGGAAGACAGCAGCGTGAACCAGAGCTGGGCGCTGAGCTTTGAAGCTTGTTTCTGAGGTACATCAAAGGTAGCAGGAATAGATACGCACATGGATGACATGCCGCATTAGGTTACACAACATTCCATACAGTTAGGCTATCAAAAAAAACAACAACTTTTTATTGATTTATAATAATAATGTCAGCTTTACTTTTTCCCTGACAAAGCCACACGCCGACATAGAAAGCTTATTTAACACTCTGAGGACATACTCCCATATTTAACATAAATCACTGTTGTGTTCATTAAGTGCTCCCACTTATAATGTACAACACCTCACACCATCTGCAGCAAACTCCAGCCTGTCACTCACCTGTCAGCTACGTTAACATTAACGCACGCATACTACAAGCAGAAGGTGATTAACTCTTCAGCTTCACAATCCGCTGACAGGCAATTATAGTGTTCAAACGTACATATTCACCGAAGCAGACCGTGTATCTTAGACGTGCTCAACGGACCGTGGCTGCTCGGGGTGTCACGTGATATTTGTTTTGAGGGAATAATCAATTAAAGATGTCTTTGAATGTATATATGAATTTATAGAAGACCTCCGCAGAGAGACTTCAACACACTGTGAAAAAAAAAAAAACATTACAAAAGCTGATTAAATTTAACTTCTGAGCAGATTTTTGACTCTTGACTCTCAGCACACATTCTTGACTTTGAGTGGTTCAGTGTTTAGATCAGATTCCCTACAAGGGTTACTTATGCTGCAGTGAGGTCTACTACAATTGCGCGGGAATAAAAAGAAATTGGTAAGATATGGAAATCAAGATTTGATTACAAAAACACGTCAACATAATTATGTTGAGGCGGCTAGCAGGCGACTAAAAATGATCAGGAATTGGTGCTGATTGCAGATGTACGCTGTAGTTAAAAGAAACAGGCTGCTGACGAAGGACCCAAGTGAAATTCATACGTTCTGCTCTAAAAATGACAAAATCCAGCTTGTTATCATCTGATAATATAACTCTAGTGTACACTATGTAATCTGCATACATAGATAACAAACTGATTCAAGAAGAGAACATTGGTGAAATACAGTTGTTTTTTGTTTCTGCCTTGTTTATTAAAAGATTTAAGTTTATTTCATTAACTGCCGCAGTTGATGTGAATTTGTCTCATAATCTGAAAAGTAATTAACCTCAAGAACACGGTTCACTTTTTCAGAAGGACAAAAGAAATGCTGGATAAGCAACATCAATGAATTAGAGGGTGCAAGTTCTGATTAAGTGAGAGCGTTGACTAAAATAGTGAGCGAACATAATGAAAAGTAAAAGATAAGAAAATAAAAGCCACGAGTAGGCTAAACGCTGAAATGAATATACACTCTTAGATCTGAGTTAAAAATATAATTAAACTATACAACAGCAACAATTTAAATGGTTAAAAGTAATCCACACAGACCATAATGACTCAATTAACAAGCTAGACCTGAATTTCAAATTCATTGTTACTTACGTATATATGCAACTGAGGAATGGATAGTAAACACTTAAAATGATGCAGCAGAGGGGGGACATTTAATAATTAGTTATTAAGTGATGGATAAGCACTTAAAATAGTTCACTAAAACTAATGTTAAAGTTCGAGTTACAGGGGATTATTTTATTTTTTTACAAAAAAGCAGTGGCCTTTCTGGCATAAAATTTACTCACCCATATAACTTTGGTTTCATTTGGACGATCTTTAGATCAGCGTATATACATATTGTGGGAGTGACTGGGACAACGAAACAGTCTCTAAATAACACATTTGCCACAAAACTTGTTCATTTCACCAATATTTTGTTATGATATACTAGTGCTATTCCCCATTGAGTCTGGAGTTGGCTATTATCTATTCGCGGACGTGCAGCAATTTGTCGTTCTTTGGCTGTTCTTCTCTCTGCCTCCACATCCTCCTTTCAATGAGCTCCTTATCCGTATACTCTGGCTCAAAACACTAAGGACATCCATCATAAACAAAGTTGCCGTCCACAACCTCAGAATCGGAAAAATATGCAGCCATGTTGCAAAGAACTGGCAGTAGCAAATTACAAGAAAACATGCAGTGGCACTAAGAGATGACTTCATCCAGGTTAGAGGTTATTGGTCAATCTTTTAGAAGGACTCAATGGGGAATAGCACTAGGAGACAGATAATGGCAGATAATGCATTATTTAGAGGCTACATTTCGGTGCCCCAGTCACTCCCACTATATGGATATACACAGATCTAAATATCGTCCGAACGACTCCAAATGACACCAAAGTTATATAGATGAGTAAACAATTCTGTTTAATGCCAGAAATAAGGTCCAGATTGTAAAAAAAAACAAAAAACAATAATTCCCCTTTAAAAGTTAAAACATAGTCACAAGTCAACACTGAAATGCATAAACAGTTTTCCGAAGCCTACTGTTGGAATATAACATTTCATCAAAACAGTGGAAAGTTTAAATGGCAAGTCCATGAGCAGACTCTGAAATGAGCTCAACTCAATTCACAAACAATTTAACTAAACTAAATGGAAAAACTGTGGAAAAAAGTTTGTACGGTTGGTAATGATTAAACACTCGAAACGAGCAGTGGAAGTCAAAGGAGGGACATTCAGTGTGGCAGTTTAAGTGGCTAGTTCAGACCGAGTAATCAGCATACTGTTAAAATGAAATAAACACCTGAAATAACCATCTGCAGTAAATGTAATGAATGAAGTCAAAATAGATTTCCAGTGATTATCCAGTAACACATGAAAATCCACCTTCTGCCAATAATTAGCGCAAATCTAAAAAAGTAAATTGTATATTTTAAATTTAGTAATACAGTGTGGTAAATTACAAATTCCTCCCAGTAAAATACGTGGAAGAGGATGCATCTGTACTCTGATCCGATAGCAGTCACTAGTCCACAGGGCTTAATCTGAAAAGCAAACGTTTCACTGTAATTCCACCCAAGTTAATACATCAGTATACAAATAAGATTAGGTCAGCAATACAAATGTGTCACATTAATCTGTGATTCATTTCAAACCGTTTTCTTTTAAATCTGATCCATGACATGGTCCGAGGGAATGAAAAACAAGGATTATCTTCACACGGCAGATGTGAACATCATGAGCACACCCTTGAAATTTGATACAGATTGAAAGGGAAGCAGTCCTTCTTTTTTTCCCCAAGTCATTTCCTGGTTTGATCTGGTCTATTTTTCACTCCCATCAGATATTGAGAAAATGCATTCGTCCTAGTTACTAAAATCGCCATCTGCCAGCTGGAAGCAAGCAAGAAAGCGAGCACGGTGTTTAATTAAAAAGGAAAATAAATAAATAAATCACAAAAGCATTGTCCAACATTTACCAGCTCTACAAAAAGTCCCCCTTCAAAGGTGTATTTAAAGTTATAAATGTAGGCTAAAGGAGAGATTCAGAAAATGGCCCTGTGGTGGAAGGAGCTGTGCGGCTCACCAAAACTTCTCTGTTGAATTCTGTGTGGAATGTAGGCCTTGGAAACTGTAGTAAATAAACTAAACAAAACATCTACATCTTGGAGAGCTACCATGTCCCCGCACAGTTCTTTGATCTGCTTTAAACGAAGGCTACCCTCAACAAAACGGCCTCTAATTATTTTGTCTTTGAATTTGAAATAAGAATGCTCGTGGGACTCGGGTGGAGGTCTGACGGGGCTGCAGCTGAAACTCATTTTCTTGTTTCCCTCCGCTCCGCGAGCTCCCCAAACTCAGCGAAGTGACAATGAGAGTCAAGAGAATTGGATTCTAGATTAAATCATGCATTTAAAGCTTAGGAATACAGAAAGGCCGTGAGTCAATGTGTTATTTCGGAGTTCCTCAAAGAGTTTATCTGCAGCCCCCACCCTTGGGAAATGGCTTTCTTCATGGACGCCACTGTGTCGTAAAGGAAAACAAAAATAACACGGCACAGTCTCTCATCAACGCTTCCGTCTCAGAGAAAACACCCTGGCAATCTGCCATCTCTGCCAAATCTTTACATTCATTGACATAACAGGAAGTGCATGGGGGGCGGTGGAGGGGGGTGAGGGGGATGCTTGACTGGGGGAGACAGTAGACGGAAATATCTTGCCCTCTTTCTCCAGAGGCTGACTCCAGCCCTGTGATTTTCACCCCTAAGATCTGAGTCCACCTTGACATTTCCAGCTAATGATGCCGACTGAGCTTCGTACGCGTGCATACCAAATCTGTGACTGAGCTAACAAGAGCTTCTTAGATGTAACGGAGTCGATCCGCTCTGGATTTATGTCCAAAAACTGTCTGTGGAGAGCACTAGAGAGACTCTCTGCACTAAGGGTTTTTCCTCCTAACTTCATATTAGGGATGTTTAATTCATAAACATTGGCATGCTGTTACTGTGAGGCAACCATATTGTATTGTTGCAAGAGTCCTATCAATAATTAACACGGGTCTTCATAACAAGACAATACCACAATACCAGTCAACAGATCTTTTTTTTTCTTGCAGTTTGTGTGAACCAGAACACCTTCAGCACCAAGTAAACAATTCCTTTCACTGTGCCATGCTCTTTCCTTTCGCCCACCTGCGCCACTCTGCTGGCAGACGCCGTGTCAGTGTCACCGTTTTTGCCTTGCCCAGGTGTGATGAGTACGTGCACGTACGAAGGTACAGCATCAGCGGGTAGAAAAGCTAAACAACAAGTCCACATTGGCGGTTTGGACGGGCGGTCGTGATGGTGGATATTTTTGAGTTTTGTTTTCTCTCGCGGCTTACTTTTGCCGTTGCCGTTTGATTTCAGGCCGGGTTTGGTTCAGGAAACAAAAATACCTGGTGTGTGTTGTAGGGAAATGTGTAGAGGTTTCAGTCCTAATATAGCAATGTATTAGGAAGTGCGTAAATTACCAACCATCTGCTGCTACATGACACTAATTTGTAAATCAGAGCTCAAACACGTTAATTTGTCACGGTTTTGCCAAAAAAATGAATCAAAAGATTGATCCGTGTGATAAATGTGCAGCCAGCAGCTGCTTAGATCAGCCTAGCCAGAAAGACCAGAGATGTGGTAAATGGTTAGCCTAGCTGCAGTTTTATTGGACAAGCATGGAAGGTGGATTGTTTTTACAGCAGAGAAGAATCATTAAAGCAGTTATCAACTATTAGGACATGGAGTTTTGCCCCTGGACTGTGTATAAAGTAAGGGGAACCCTCTGTTATATCAACCATAGGATTTAGGAAGGAGTGTTTTTGAAGCTCAGCGTGGTGGCTCCGGCTGTCACCATCTTGAAAGGGTCGGACTCCAGGTAACGAAACTCCTGGCTAATTTAAAAACAGGGAGAGGGGCAGAAGTGTGAGTGGAGCTGAGGCAGGAGGGTGACGCCGAGGCAGACAACGTGAGGGCACCCATCTGTCGCACAAGGTGGTGTTTATATTCACATTTTAAAGTTAAGCCTCGATTCGCTGTGGAGTTTGTTCACTTCCTGTGAATGGGGAAGTTCGTTAAAGAGACAGTAATGTTTTTTGTATGTCGGTTGTTTGTTTCTGCTCTAAAGTTGAACATTTTCTGAAATTTGAGTAATTGCTTTCAAATCAGCTTAAATATTCAGCCCCGGAGGTTGCCGCTTGGTTTTGACATTGATATCATAAGAATTAAGTCTGCATTAAAATCATTAAGAGCAGATTTCTAAGGGGAAATATATCCAACACTATAGTTATAAAAGCTGTGTTTCAAGGAGTGCAGTCAAGAGTCTTTTGCACTGTTCCCTGGTGCTATTCTCCACAGAGTGCATGAAGCATGTAAATGTGACATGTGAACAGCAGGAGATAACTGCAGCGCTTTCTTCGTTCTCAAGCTTCTGAAGCCTACCTTTGATTTTCCCCTGCTCTCAGCTTCCATCTGGCAGGAAAAGAGAGCTAGTGAGCTGGGGGGAAAGAGACAGGGAGGGGAATCGGGGAGTACTCCACTGTCTGATTAATCATGCTAATCAGTGATGAGGGGTTAGAAGTCCATTAACCTGTTCGGAAACGCCACCGACTGCCATACTTCTGGGGGCGTGGAGCCATCGGAGCAGAAGCCACAGATGGGTAGAGCCAAAAAGCTGGAGCCACGCGGAGGCCGACTCCGGAGCGAAAACACCTGTGCTCGCGATGGCAAAATATGCATTCATGGCAAAATATGCATTCACTTCTCCTCCTTTGCATCACAAATACGCCCTCAGCCTTCCCACCCATCATCCCAAAGCGGTTAGCCAATCTGTCTCCGAGGGGTCAGCTGGTGTCTGCGAAACAGAAGCGGGGAAACGAGGATTAAAAAGATAATGCCATACTTGGCTAACGCGTGGGCTAACGTTACTAAAATAGCAGCTGAGGTGGTCGGTGTTTCTATTTAAATCATAATGAGCTGGGAGATTACAGAGGCAGCCCACGATAATGGTGGTTTTTAGTTTTCTCCTTGTCAGATGCTTCCATTTCTCTGCTTTAGCCAGAGGCATGAAGCAACCTAGAACAATATATATTTCCAGCACACAAGTGTCATAATTACTTCCTATACATTTCTGTAATTGCAAGTATTGATTTTATTCTCATCCTTTTTCTTAATCTTTCTTTGTTATCATCCAGAGATTCCATTTCACGTTAAAGTAAATGTAGTTGAAAGGCCATTTGTTGCTTTTCGGACTGAAGCCTAATGAGAAAAAAAAAATGATTTGGCAATGATTAGGCTGTGCATTAAAACACAGTGGTTTTCCCTTTTGTAAAGTCTTTGTGTGAAGGAAAATGTCACGGCTATCAGTTCAGGGGGGAAACTACTCCCGTTCTCATATTTCAGTTTGATCCCTTTGAACAAGTGAGAAGGCTGTTTGTGACCACTACCATTTATCAAAGCTACGGCCTGAAAAGAACATGAAAGCTGTGTTGTTCTTTTTCCCTCCTCGACACAAAGCCTACACTGCAAAGTGTACGGTGGGGGTGGGTTCGCCTTCACAGTGCCATAGATTTCTGCCATGGGGGATAGTTGATGGAATAAAAACCTTGGAAATATGAAAGCGGACTAGAGGACGGACGTTCACGCGACTTTATATCTGATATCAATCGAGTTGTACAAAGCGGATTAAACAAAAAGAAATCCACCTTCAAACACAATGGTACCTGTAACCTTGAACATTTTTCCAAAACTTTGCGTTTATGAACAACACTTCCCCCACAGTCACGAGCGTAGATGTAACTGTTTGTCATGTCTGTTGCTCTTAAGCAATAAAACATTTCCAGTTATCTCACTGGTATCAAGGATCATAAAGAGACTCTACCCTTGGCTCTAGTGTTTCCAGCTTTGGGATCTGTTTGTGTCCGCCCGTCCAAATTGTGGGGAATGTGGGGACAAACATTTAAGCCAGTCTCTCCCACATCCTCTCTCCTGATTTTATTTACTTGTGTGGGAGCTGCAGCATGCACAGGCTGCAAACATGCACTGTACAAATGATGGATTTCTCAAGCGGGATGAGCAATTTTGAAAATAAACCACTTCATCTTGGCGTGAGCAGTCCCTGAGTGAGCAGCCGCCGCCGTCTTTACCCATAATGTCAGCGACAGCTCCAGCGGCTTAGTTTGCATTTGTTCTGCTTTGAAATGTATATTATGCACAGATCATTTTCATGCTGGCTGCCTCCAATCAAGTATCTTCGTCATATATATTATACAGTGTGCATACTCCATATGCTGATCTTCATTGTGAGACTGCTGAGAGTATAGTGTCAAAAAAGGGAGCCTGTGGAAAAAATAAAAAAGGGTGGCTCTTTTTTTTCTTTTTATCCAGCAAATGATATGGATGCTGTGCAGACACTACATGGAAGATGAATGGGTATGTTACATTGTGGTTCCCTCCAAATGTCCTTGTAATTTGTGGTTCCTAATGGGGACCAACTGTTTCAGTTGCGACTATCTCAGAAGCACGAACACGACCAGTTCTACGCTGATGGAAATACCCCTCCTGTATTTATTTCTTTTTTTCTTTTTAATAATGATCTTTTTGGAAAAAGGCGTTTAGAGTTGAACTACTGTAGACCGGAACATCCTAACAGTATACTATACAGATATACACCAATCATCCATAACATCATGACCATGTGATCATAATCACTAGTGAACAACACTGATCATCTCATTATGACGGCACCCATCAGTGGGTGGAATATGGGTAGCATTTTGTCCTGTGTGTTTAAAGTAGGAAAAACACACCATGGGGTGTTTCCAGTCTGTTGTGGTCAGTACCTATCAACATGGATCCAGGCAAGGTAAAGTGAGGAACTGATGACATGGTAATGGTTGGCCAAGGCTTATTTATTCACATATTGAGTGTAGGCTGGCGCATGTGGTCCAACCCAACAGACGATTGCTGAAAAATGCTGGTTCTGGTAGTAAGGTGTCAGAACACACATTACGTCACAGTTTGTATGGGGCCGTGTAGCCACAGCTCAGTCACAGTGTCCATGCTGACTCCTGTCCACTGCCAAAAGCACCTATCTATTGGTACTCAAAGTGCTCTACAGTCACAAACAAATCTACCCATTCACTTACACAAGCACACACACATTCACATACCGTGGCCATGCACTGGGAGCAACTGTGGGTTCAGTGCTTTGCTCAAGGACGCTTCAGCATGTGGCACATTCCAGGCATCGAACTGCTTGCTTGCATGCAATTTGCACATCTGGCAAAATGTTTCGCATTCACTGTGAAATCAAAATGGTACAATTCTCAAATGAATGTCAGTGTTTACTCGCTACTTGGTCTGTGTTTGCCCTCCACAATCTCATCACAGACCTATCCGGATCATTTGCTACTAAATTGTCCACTAGCTTGCCGCCACCAAACTATGGTTACATACAGTGGTTAGGCAACTAAATCACTTGGCTGCTGATGCAGAAAGTTCACAGTTTTGCTCATTAAAAAGAGGAAAGCTTAATATGTTCTACGCTTCCATGAACCGCACCGACCTTTACACCTTTACCTTCCCCTCCTGAGTGTAAACGGCACGCCACTTAACGCTTCGAGTAGTGTTTGTACCGACTGGCCGACTAGTAGCCTTCACTGCTATCCCATGACACTTTAAGCATGAAGTCAACAAGTGACTGATCATGTGACAATAACAACACAGACGCATCTAAGAAGACAGGTGAGTAGCGGGTCATTGCAGCAAACCAGCTGTTCATCAAGTATGTGTGTAAGTCAAAGTACTACTGCAATACACACTCATATGAAAAGGTATCCACTAAGAGGAACAATCCAAATGCCCTGTAGAAACAAAGAGAAGGAGGCTGCAAATCAACAATTTGTTGGTGAATGTAATTTTCAGGGTTATTCTGAAGACATACCGTATTCCGCATTTTTTTTTTTTTTTTTATGGCTACACTATCCTATCTTACAACACAATGTGAAGTACTATTATGCACTATTCACTGTGCCAATTTAGATACATATCTGGAGCGCGTAGTATTGAAAATTTCAGTTCTGTTAATTGACATTGTTGCATTGGTTGTAGAGCGTATTTTTTTGTCCTTGATGTCAGTGAATGCACCATGTGAGAGACGTTATGGCAGAGTTGAGAGTTTGCCGAGCGAGAGTCGGGTATTAAAAGTGTCAGACTGACGGCGATTATGGTGTTAATGTGGTCTACCACCGACAGTAGCCCGTGTTCAAGCTTCAATAAACTTGCAAAAACGGTTCTTTTCTGTGAGATGCTACAATATGTGTTCAGGTCAGTAACATAGATTTCATTGTTGTGAAGCATTACTTTATACTGTGTTATTATGTGTGACGTCATCGGCCTGTTTCAGTGGGTTTTGCCATAGCTGCACAGGTCCAAATGACTTCATTTATGAAAGTATGAAAACTGTATGAAAGTATGAAATAACTGAAAAAGCTGATGGTATGTTTTCAGCCTTATTGACAGGTATCATAAAACAGTATAGTGGTTGTTTGAGTAAAATAAATACAGCAAACACTGTAGAGTTAAAGCATGAATAAATTAGATGAAAATTTAGTTAATGTTATATTTCTATAAAATGTACAACTATAGCAAGTCTAGGACCACATCAGTTTAGCTCAGACAACATGAACTGAAGAGTATGCAGCCAGAGGATGTGAAATGATAGCATGTACATGTTCAAACAACCTTGGGTATTTTTGAATCTGCAAGTTATTATTTATTCATCCTGTGGGGAAATTTGTCCTCATGCATTTAATCTATCCTAACTATTTAGGAGCAATGTGCAGCCACGGAGCAGCACCAGGGGATCAAGTCTAGTTCTGCGGAAAGTGGTTAGGTCAAGGGCAACTTTAGTCGTGTTTCTACTGTAGCATTTGTATTTTTATTTAAAAGGGAAACGGAGAGAACATAAAGTGCCGGGGCTAAGCCTGGAAACAAGGACCGTGTGGGACATTTAGATATAAACTCAGTTCAGTTTTCTCAAGCACAGCTGAACGTATTCTCAGTGCACAGGTTCGAGCTTGTACTGAATGCGTTTTAGTTTTGTAAAATCAACTTTTCCACAGCACTGCAGATTGAGATTGTATCACCGGGCCCTAGAAGCACTCTTTCCATTTCTCTTCTTTTGATAAGAAACAAAATATCTCGCAACACAAACAGTCTTTATATTGCTGCAGATGAAGAGAGGCTTTCCAGTGACTCAATCGTGCATACGGCTATGAATAGAATACCCTGCCTGTGAACCTACCGCAGTGCTGATCTGTTTTGGATGTAAGAAAAACCTCAATGCAAAAAAACAAAACAAAAAAAAACCCACATTAATTAAAGGCCATAAAGATCCTTCTCCTGGTCAGTTCTATTGTATACTATAATCACATTGTTCACGACAACAAGCTACTTAGAAACGCTTGAGTTCTTATCTTTCCACTGCAGATCTAAGAAGTCCCAGATTACTGTGTCTGATTCTGTGGCCTGTGCATGCTTTCATCTTTTTCTTTTCTTTCTTGTAATATATTTAGATATATTTTATGTGGATTTTTCTTGATTCTTTTTGTGTATTTCCATCAAACAAACCACTCATTAATTCCATACATTTTCCTTTTTCTCTTATTTTATGCCTCAATGGTGGTCCACAAATCACACAGAAAGCATAACACACCTAACAGAGGGAGTGCTTAACAGTAGCCCAATAGCACTAACCTAAAAAAACCTGTCACAAACCCAACATGGCTAATATATCACTCAATGCACTGTGTTCCTGGTACTGCCCTGATAGGATGCAGGCCAGGAAATCTGGCCTGGATGAAGGCGGCTGAACATCGGATTTGTTATTTATCACCATTACCGGAAAGCATGGAGGCAGATCAGGGAGGGAAAAGGAGGAGGGAGCGTGGGTGTACTCATGTTAGGAAGAAGCCCGTATCTCCATATGAGTGATTGATGGGGATGAGGAATCAGCCCTGTCATGATGCAATTACACCAGTCTGACAGGATGTGTTTGAAGGACGGAGCTGGGGAGTAGCAGACTCCGAGGATGAAGTGATTCCCGCTAAAGGGAAAAGTGGCAAAACAAATGATGTTGCGGCCTTGACCTTGTAGCGGCGTTGAGATATCATCGCTCTTGTTAATATTAAATGATTCTCTGACTGTGACAATTTTTTATACAGCAGATTTGTTCATTAATGGTCAGGGTCATGTGTGTTACTGGCGAGAGGAGTTAAGCCTGTTAGCTTAGTCCTTCTTGGTTTCTTTTTTTCCCCCCTGGTGAATCATCATCTCTGATTTATAGGATGTGCAGACATGAAATCAAGCCATTCAGGGAGTTTAGTAGCACAAGGTAATTCTAATTGACCAGCTGGTTGTGGAAGCTGTGCACCAACAATAGCAGTGACAAAGAAGCTTGCTAGCAAGTAAACTTCTAAACTAAAATAAAAAACAAGATTGCCTTTAACCCTTTAGTTAGATCATAAAGATTGACATACTTTTGACATTGACAACCTTTAAGAAGTGGCAACCTGTGTCAAGACTTCTCCTCTAAGAAAAAAGGCAATTTGTTTGATTTGTATATGACGAGGGCAGCACAGTGGTGAGGTTGTTAGCACTGATGCCTCACAGCGAGAAGGTAACGGGTTTGAATGCATTTCTGTGTGGAGTTTGCATGTTCTCCCTGTGTCTGCGTGGGTTCTCTCCAGGTACTCCGGCATCCTCCCACCATCCAAAGACATGCTAGCTTCTAAATTGGCCGTAGGTGTGAAAGTGAGTGTGAATGGTCGTCTGTCTCTCTCTGTTAGCCCTGCGATAGACTGGTGACCTATTCAGAGTGTACCCCGCCTCTCACCCAATGACAGCTTGGCTCCAGCAGACCCTGTGACGAAGCCTCCGTGATCAACAATAGGCTTCTTAAAGAGCAGTTCTGAAGCTCAGTGAGGTGGCCCTGGCCGTCGCCATCTTGCAAAGACAAGTAATTTATACAGGTGGCTTATGTCTAACCCTAAGTCTGTTTGTGGAAATTAGGTATAGAGATCAGATCTGTAAATGCTAGTGTTTCCACTGTATAGTTTGGCATTTTAAAATAGATATCCATGGAAACTGACTCGCCTTTTGAGGCTACAAAGTGACAGAAGGTTGTAGCTTTCCTATCATGTGTGAAAGTGTTTTTACCCAAGTTTTTTTCAGCATAAGCTATTTTTTTTTCCAAGTGTGAAAAGAATACACCTGGGTACTCTTCAGATTCACAGATTTCAATCCGTGTCTAATTTTGCAGATATCTTCACTGGCATATTTAAAAAATGACCAAACTAAAGAGGAGGGACTCAGCAAAACACCAAACATGAACCACACAGGTCGGGAAACCACACAAATCTAGCATCTATTATCTACTCAAACATCTTTTTTTATGGCAGTAACTACAGAGATATTTCAGTCTGGACTAAAGCTGTGAACTCAATATCCAACGAACAAAGCTAACCCTGGAGCTACGCTGTTTCTGCTAAGCAGCACCTTTATTTTGCCAGCGTTTTCAGCTTGAGGTTGCAATTAAGACAGAGCCTGAGAAAGATGAAACAAGAAAACTTCTTCAGCGTCTCTCTCTGCTGTCTCTTTTCATCTTGGAAAGCTTTTAATCTGAGGCAATATTAATGTTTACAGTAGTTTCGCCTAAGAGACCAAGAATAACACATGTTGCTGTCATCAAATGTAATGTAAAAGCTTTCATAATGTGATTAGGTCAGATTAAATCATGCTTTGTATATGATCTGGCAAGACAGAGTGGTATTAAATATAGAGTCATACTGTCATTACTTATTAGTAGCTTCTGGCTTCGACTGGACTTTATGAACTTGCAGCTGATCTCGTCAGCAGTGGCCAAAAGGAAAGCTGGACCTGCTGACTTAAAAAGCCCACTCAGCAGTTCTGCATGGATAACAGAGTTGCAAGTGACCTCGGAATAAGTTCATTTCCTCAAGTGATTTGGGGAGTTTGTGGTCGATTCATAACGCCCTGCTTCCCCGTCAAATCTGCTCAAGGCATTTATTTCTCCATCTTCCTCCTATGTGACACATAGCCCCTGTCAGTTTCCTCTCCTCCAGCTTTCCTCCTTCTCTCCCTAAATCTGTTCTCCATCTAGTCAAACTAATCTCTGTCAATAGAAAAATGATAAATGATAGATAAACGAATATTGATCTTAATAAAGATCCGCAGCCCAGCTCTAATTAACTTTGAAAACGCTGCGATATTTCACTGCATATTAACACCCGTCACCGGTGTCACATCATACAGGGTTATCTAAATTGGCTGACACACGAGGGAAACGGGAATTTGATCAAGCATCAAGTGTATTATCTGACAGATCTGTTAAATTCTTTAAAGAAAACAATCAATCAAAAGTTCAACATCACCAACAGAAGAGGGGATACGTGCAGTTTGAAAACCTCTTTGGGCTTCTGTTTCGCCTTTTTTAATTAAAGGACAGGGCTCTTTGAAGGTGGAATATATTGTAAAATAATGAAATAAAGCCAGGGAATCACTGTCTTATGGTTATGCAGTATAACTGTACACTAGATTCTGTAAGGTATTGAGTAGTTTCTGGTCTGAATTGACTGAACTGTTTATGTGTGGGTTTACACTCTTCAACCTCTGAAACCTCTGACATTGGTTGAAATCAGACACGTTTGATATTTAGGATGTGAAATCTGGATAATTTCATCTGCACATTCACAGCAGCCAATGAGTTGAAGGGGGATTACGTTTTTTTTACAACCTGGACTTTATTCCTAGCATAAAATACGATCGTTTACTCGCCCATATAACTTAATTTGGAGTCATTTGGAGTCATTCGGAAGATATTTGTATAGTGGGAGTGACCGGGGCACCGAAACACAGCCTCTAAAAAACGCATTATCTGCCGCAAAATTCGTTAATTTCTCCAATGTTTTGTTATTATATGCTAGTGCTATTCCCCATTGAGTCCGGAGTTACCTGTTCTCTATTCGCAGACATGCAGTGGTTTGTTGTTCTTTGGCCAGCTGTGCCTCCACATCCTCCTTTCAACAAGCTCCTCATCCATACACTCTCTCAAAACGGCAAGGACATCCATCATAAACAAAGTCGTCGTCCACAACCTCAGAATGTGAAAAACATTCAGTCATATTGCAAAAAAATAGCAGAAGCAAATTACAAGTAAACAAGCCCGACCGCCACGGGTGAGCACAGTGCTCAGAGATGACATCATCCAGGTCAGATGTTAGTAGGTCAGTCTACAGACCCTGGATGATGATAACACTCTAGACTCAACGGGAAATAGCACTAGCTTATCATAAGAAAATATTGGTGAAAGTTTTGCGGCAGATAACGTGATATTTAGAGGCTGTGTTTCTGTGCAGTCACTCCCACTATATGGATATACGTGGTGCGCCGCTGGAGTTATATGGGTGAGTAAATGATTGTATTTTACACCAGAAATGGGGTCCAGGTTGTAAAAAAAAAGGCAATTGACCTTTAAGCAATGGGAAACTTACTACTTCTTACTACCAGCATACTACTGTTTAGTAGGTCTACAGCCTCAACCACACTTGTGAAGCCTTCTGATTTAGTTTTTTTCTCACTGCAAAGTATTGCATAGGGCCTATGTTTTTGTTTGTTTTGGTAATTCCCTGTTTAGAGATTCATTACTGCCCCCTACTGGAGTGGAGTAAAGATTAATAGGTTTGCAGGAAGTCTGTTTTGTTCACATCCTTTTCCTAAGAGCGATCACATGTTGCAGTGCATTCAGTGCTCCCTGATGTGGCCCGATAATCTGCATAATACCCTGTAGTTTGTGCATGATTGAGATTAGAGAGGAGAATATCTGTGCCGAGATGCAACTTCATAACCAGATTCAGCATTCCTGTCAAAGCCATAATGTAAGGCTGAAATTCAAGATGCTGCCTTCAGTCGTTGGCGGTGGAGGATATTATTTTGCTAATAAATACAAACAGGTTCCATCGATCCATGCAGATTAATTAGTTAATTTACATGTCTCAGTACATTTTATTTACATATGAATATTCATTAGTGTTCAGTTTCGTTTTTTGTTTTGTTTTGCTCTTGTTTCTGTCTTGGTGACAATTAACAAAATGTCAAAATGGACTTAATTAAGACTTACCACAAAAACTATTATCTTGCTAGTCTTGTATAATATGCAGTACCCATTCTCAACATTATAAAAGTCTTAATGTTGATTAGCGGCTAACAAAACTGTCCCGAGTTCTCTTCAAACAGCAGAAATATTATCATGCAAATTGGATAAATGTGTCTAGTGGGTTTTTGTTAAACTTTGCTTCACTGTGAAAACACACAGTCGTTTGGATGAGTAATGTTCCTGACATCTCCTTAAATAAGACACAAAATATGCTTATTGAACATCTGTACATATCATGCAGTAAATGAGTACAAATGATGTTTGATCCATGTTAATGTATCCTGAGTAAATGAGGATTCATTAAAGTTAGCTAGGAGAACGAAGAGCCTGCTTCAACAATGGACTTGCTTTTAATCCGTTGAGCTAAAACAAAAATGTCATCATGGAGTATAATGGCTTCTTTGTCGCCTAAAAATCCAAGCGAGAACTGCCCTGAATTGTTAATCACGCCGAGCATGGAACGGGCCAATGAGTCACACGTATTAATTATTTTAAGACAGCAGCCAGCCATTGAAAGAAAGTTATTGCTCTGCCGTATGGCTCAATAGATTTTGGCATTAATATGCAACACTCTTTTAACTTTCATTATTAACCTCTGGGCAAGACCACTGTGTGGATGACACATCACAAAGAAAAGAAAGCCCATCACCCATGTTGAGCTTGAGTGAGAAAATTCAATAGTGAGCTTAGGAAATGAAAAGAGCAGTTTGATAAGAGAAATGACTGGGAATGATTTTCTCTCTCTCTCTCTATCCCTTATTGTGAGCCGTCTCTATGAAAGGCCACGAGTGTCTGTCACGAGTGATTCTGTTTTCATAGAGTGGTCTAATCCAGGCTCTCCATGCTGTCAGGTCCACTGCCTCTCATTGTGTTCCTTGCCTATCTGATTATCTACAGCATTACAAGTGGCCAGAACCACATCACCTCTTTGTTATGAGTATAATACATTTTGGCCAGATCTGAGCTTTTCAGAAGCATGACTATGAACTACTTTGAATGAGTTCACCACAAAGTCTGCAGAGGACTGTAATGACATTCATAACCTTTCTGTGTCCCCTACAGCAGCCAGTGATCATGTATTTCCCTTTGGATTGCTTGTATTAAAGGGCCTTGGCTATGCTAGATGCTCTTGGCGTGAACAATTTTGAGCTATACGCTTATTACTTTACCCTGAGATATGAGCTATAGTTTTCAGATTATGTTTTTCATTGATTTCTTCTTCTTTTAATAAGGGTTTAACCATTATCTGGGCATATTTGTGCAGACAGCATCTGTCTCTGTGTTTCCATGGCAGCTGTTGACTGACATCTAAGGGCTGCCATTGCTAAGAGATGTGCTGTCACCTTCTGTGGTGTGCTATCACTCTGACAGACGTGTTTTATTTCTCTTTTTTGACAAGCCCATATAGTGTTGGTTAAGTACAGCAACTGAAGCCGACTGTAACACAGAAGTCGTGGGAGGACACATCATGTTGTGAAAGTTTGTGTTCCACCTAGAGACTGGAAACTAGCAAGCTAGGCTAATATGGTAGCTACTCCATGGAAAGTGGAAGCTATACTGTTTTTACATGCAACTTGTGAGCCCGTCATTATGACATGCGTAATTTTGTGCACGGAATGCTCGCCGTTCAAGAGGTAACATCAGCTGTAACTTGTGAGAACTGCGAGGCGACCGTTGATGTCAACAGGCCAAAGAGGCTAACAAGCAGGTAATATGCAGCGCCATCAAACTGGAGTGAGTTTGCCATGTTTACAAGGTTATATGAATGGTGCTCACTTGTGGTTTTGACAACCTTGAAACTGGGAAATTATCCATAAGGTCCAAGCTGATGAGTCTTGACATGTTTTCTGACCTTTTCATAAGTTCTCCGTAACCCTATGACATGTTTGAGGTAATCACTGATATAACCAATGGCCTCATCTTCTCACTATGCCTTTGCATTTCCTACATTAAGGTACTGGAAGTTACCTTGATAAATGTTAGTGTTGGTGGCTTCTAGACAGCATCAACTCTTCAGCAGCAAACTTTTGTTTACACGACTACTAACAAAGTTACAATTCTGGGCATGATTGTGCATGAGAACAGGTTGATGGAGAAGATTCTGGTAGATCCTTTCTTGTGTTTAGAGAGTAGATTGTTGTTTAGATTCTTAGGTTGGCATGGTAGCATGCCAGTCCTAATTAGTGCTAAATGCTAAACTGACGCTGATGGTGAAGCAGCAGCCACCAGTCCTAAAAAGTTTAGCCAGAGCGGTAGTGCCAGAAGTTACAGTTCTGCAAATGGCCACTTGAAGCTGGCTCTGAAAGAGAGTCACTCACAAAATACATATGTCTGCAGCTCAGTACAAAAAAAATAAATAAATCCTTTTTGGTCTCTATAGCTAATCTTGCCATCCATGACAACTCTGTTAATATTATTAATTTGTTTAAATTACATCAAGGCTGAAAATTATGACAAAACAAGGGTGTGGCATTCCGAGTAACGGGTGGGTGGCTTCACAAGCTGGCTCAGCATCACCCTCCGCCTCAGCTCTTTGCCCAATTTAGCAGTGAGTCATGCAAAGCCAGGCACTGTGAGGTTGCCGGCATGCACTGACCTTCAAAACCGCTCTTCAGGAATCTCATGGGTCACGAAGGGTTTGCCAATCTATACGTACAGTCAACGGAAAAGCCATGTGCTTTGCAGGTGTTTGTTCATAAGCTGAAGTGTTTCATTTCACGGTTCATGGCCCACCTGATGGCTGCTGAGATTCCCTGTGACTGGAATGATAACGTGGTGAATTGTACAAAGTCACAGATGGGACTAATTGAGGTCGACCCCCTAGCTGGCTCCCTGCTTGGCTGTTGGAATTATATAACAAATTATTTTTAGTGCCGACCTACACAGATATTGCGCGGATCGCATTAACAGCACCAGCAGCGTGAATTCTTCGGCGATGCTGCAGTCAAAACAAATGCTACGCACAAATATATATTGCAAATAGTTGTTGTTGTGGAATGACACTCAGGAATGACAGGTTAGCCGATACGAAAACATGGGGAGCGATGCTTGTTTAATGATACACAAAAGCAAAAACTAAAAAAATCCCTACGACTCATTAGTCGGAAAAATCCCAAAAACACCGTCTCTTCTTTTTCACAGATTATTGCTCACACCCAAGTTTGGATTCGGTCTCGTCACCATAACAACCTTGTTATTCAGCCTGATCAGCGACACAATGGGCTCTGCATCAGTGGCAGCCAAAACATTACTCTGCAATCAGCCTGATCGCGGTACAAGCCTCTTATCAAGCTGCATGCACTGACAGGGCCTGAAGCACAATCAGATCCACCTCATGAATGAACAAACCCAGACGCCGACTGCCACTTTTAATTTGATTGGGCTAACGGTGAATTAATGGAGGCTCGCTGGGAGTTAGACAAATAAGCATTCGAAAATCTCATGCAAAGTGTATTATAAATTATGCCTTTGCCCCTTAAAGGCAGTCATTAGAGTGCTTAATCATAAACTATTGTTCCTTGGATACCTAGCAAGTCCTACTGCGTTGCTCTCTTCTGCACTTCATAGCCAAGCATGCATTTTTGTTTTTATACCTACTTAAAGGACAATATCTACATGTATTCATGCTCAGGTCATTTATCATTTGTGCTCTCTCTAATTCCTGGAATCTCTGTTCTGCAGTCTCTTAAATTATGTCAACTTCAAAGCATTTCTTCTGCACTAATTGGATAATTAAGCGGCATCATAGGCCTGTCAGTGTATGAAAAATCATTCCAAATGATTCAGTTTGCATTTTCAGCACGGTTCCATAAAGTAGAGCAGCATTTAAAGGGCAGGAGTGCATGTTGGTGATTTCAAATGGCCTTTTTATGAAAGGACCAAAGCGCTCCTTTAAGCTTTAAGCGCAGAGGCTCAGATTTTGTCAAGAGCCGCAGTATTTGAATTAAAAGTGATCATGCTGCATGAACTATTTTTTACCTCAGCGCAGAAAACGCCATCTCCTCTCCCTCGATAAAAAAACCCAAAAAAACAAAAAACAATCTTAGACGCAATAAGCATACTAGCAGAAATGTCTCTTACCAATTAACGGGCATTGTAGAGGTTACACTTTGTTGTCAGGATGTGACGTGAAAGTGTGTGTGAATTTACTGTTTATCTATCAGACTTGTCTGTAAAAGCTCATCCCTAAAATGTATGAGTCTTCACATGCGTGATATATATTAAGTACTTTATCTAAAAAGTTTGTCTTGAAGCTTTATTTTTACACCATGGAGAGTTTTCCCATTCCAGTTCATTCCTCATGCGCACATATTTGATGCCACTTCTGTCAGTCTTAATTGCTGCAGCTTCCCGTTTCCTGTTTCAGCGGCTGCCGTGCCTGCGCGGTTGAATTCGGATTCTGGATAATCTTAATTAAAACCCTCTCAGTCTTCCCTCTTGCGAGAGGAGCGCAGTGTTTAGCTGCATATTCATCGCGGGGCCGTATTGTTGTTGATTGATTGATCAAATCAACGCAGCTTCCTGCACGCTCCACCACTCCACCACTTCCTGATTGCTGGAGAGTCATGCAAATGCAGGCGTGCAGATCTGTTTGTCTTCGCAGCTGCTTGCTACGCTCTCAAGAAGGTTTTTGAGTTTGGATACGCTCCTGTGGCACTTTCAGTATTTTCCCTTTTTACTTGTACCATATTCTTCTTCACATTTTAGCTTCAGGAAATATAGCTGTGTAATTGAAATGTCAAAGTAATCTACAGCAATATGAAACATTTTAGTTTTACTTCACACTGATTGCACTGCCACCCTAGGCTTTTTTTTTTTAATACAACAGCTTATCAGTCTAAGTGAGAGCATCACATCCAATTTGAGTTTGATTCACTTATCAAATGTAAAAGGTGAGAGGTTGCCTTTTAACAGCAGTAGTATGTGCACTTTGATCACAGCTCAGTCAGTTCTAGTAAACACAAGTGTTCTGTTTGGACTTCTTCATGAAATGCGAGAAAAAATAAATGCTGCATCTTCTTGACAAATTAAATTACCATTTGGAATGTGCGGTAAAGATCAGTTAGTCAGTGAAAAGACAGCACATAAACAACAGCAACTAAAAAACCTGTAATTAAGCAGAGGTCTCAGGAAAGCGCCCCTCGTGGAAAAAAAATAAATAAATTAATCAAATAACTCCCCCCTGTGAAAGCAGAGTGGAGCTTATTTCACCTGCACACATGGGTGTTAACAGTGTGACTGACATCTCCCAAGCAGCTAAAGGTGATGCGCTGGAGTCTCGTTTCCAGGGTAACAGCATGCCGTTGGCTCGTCTTTTCCCCGCGCTGACAGCTTAAACACTGAGATTCTGGGAATTATATTATGACTAACCGCAACACCTTTGTCTTTGTTTCTCATTCGGTGTGTCTGTGTTATTTCACGGGTTTGTTAAAAATCTTAAATTGTCGCATATAAAGCTAAACATATCAGCCGATACATATCACATACAGGTGTTCAGCAATCTTAACGCAGTGACGCTATTTTTGGACGAATGAATCAGCAGGCCCTCATCTGGCAGGACTCCAAAGCGTTGGGATTAACTGCCGCAGTGTGGCTGATTCAGCACCTGCGGATAACTCATCTGCAGTTTTAGCACGCACCTGTAATATGCAAGGTTTTTTTTTTGTTTTGTTTTTTATTTTGGCCCCAAAATAACATGCTAACCTCATTTCACGTGCGCCGCATTAACGAGAAATTCACCCGGACCTGGCTTCCGTTTGTTTCGCCTGTGTCGGCCGTTCTGTCTACGGCCAGCGAGGTTGAAAAGTTTGATCACTGCACTGGCTTTGAAAATTCGGGTATTGCTGTCCTCCTTCAGCCTTGGTTATTCCGTTTTACTGGAACACAGCCACACGGTGACTGAAGTTTAATTATTTCATCAGCTGCGCACCCCGCAACCGGCAATTTTCCCAGAGAAACGCAGGCACGCTGCAGGCCTAATGGAGGATAAATCCACTTTTGAAATCATGACATGTTCTGACAGAGCTATTAAGAATATAAAAGACTAAAGCCAGGCAATTGTATACTTTAAAAAAAGAAAGAAAAAAGAACTGCATCTTATTTCCTTCTTGAACGCCGGCCTTTTAAAAAGGTACATTGGGCGAAAATATCACCCAAGTGTTCAAATGAAACATCGTCGCTACTTTGCTGGTCCAAGTGAGCAGGCATCCGAATCTAACGAGTAAATAACAATCACGGAGATCGCTTTCACCAAAACTGCCCCACGCTGTTTGACTGTCACCCACTTCCCCGCCCTTCCCTTCCCTTCTCCACGGACGGAGTTCACGGGGAGAAACAGCAACCTTGTGAGAAAATAACCTGCGTGGGGTGGATGGAGATGCCCCTTTGGCAGCACAAAAGCCCAAACACTCTCCCTGCCACGAAGTGAAAGCAGAGATGTTTTTAACCGTGCCCCCGGGATGAATTAAAGTTAAATTGAGAGGGTGAGTTGGAGAATAATATAAGAAGGAAGTGAGTTTTCTCACACACCCAGAGAAAAGGCATGGTAGCCTCAGTTAATATGAAGATTTGTCCGTATAAATAAGGTCTATTTACAGTTTGAGGAACGCTCTCATGGATCACAGGTTAGAATCTGGAAGCAGGTTGCTTCTCCTCTGTCTTCGAATTCAGCCCCATTTTTTCCCGTCAGCGTTTCAATCCTGTGTAATCCTTGCACCGGGTCACTTGCTGCACTCAATCACTTCTTCACTCGCCGTGTTCTCCGTGACAAATAGAGGTGTCCCTGCCAAACTCTTCGTAAACAAATGAATATGTTTTCTACAGTACACTGCTTTTTTTTGCTTTTTGCTTTTTTTTTGCTGAACCAAGAGAACCGCCTTGCCGTTCGTCACTTCAGGAGTCTATATCTCACTCCTTCGGCGATAGGTATTTTTCAGGAAGACAGATTGATACATCAGTTGCCTACTCCCTGCTTACTACACTACAAATAACCTGCTGGTAGCTATACATAGCAAGCCTTGTGCGCTTGTTTCAGGAGATAAACCACGCTACGACTTCCTTAAAATTGCTGTTGACAAAACACACATCTGTTGTAGTCGACTGCAAATCACATGCTGATTATTAAGGCTTTATATTTTATCCTTTTAAAACTCTGATATTGCAGTGACAAGGACACAACGACGCAGTTTTCTGGGAGCTAAAATAAAAAGCAACAAAACAGTCCTATTAAACTGGATCTAAATGACAACTGAAGTTGTAGTCATGAGCCACATTGTATTCAGGCTGAACACAAAGTGGATGTTAGAGGCAGTGTTATTGCTTTTAAAATAACAAGAGCCTGACATTTTTACTCATTCCAGTAAGTGCTTTCTGACTAAGTGTGAGACAGAAACAGTAATTATAAAGCTAAGACTGGGATTTGTTAGTTTCCCGTGTTGGACACATAGTTGTTATACCAAAACTTCAGCTTCTGCACACATTAATCAAAAAATACACTATTAATAATAATTAATAACTATTAATAACTATTTTTACATGAACATCAAGTTGCAACGTTTGGGGCTGCAGTTCCCTAAATGACCACCTGAGGAAATGATTCATTAGCACAAAAATGAAAATTGAGGTTAATGGGACATTGGCAGTCTATAAATTGAAACCATAGACAGCATAAAAGGTGGACCTCCGATTGGCTCCTCAAAATTGAAGCCAAATCAAGTAGAGCTCCCCCCGGTGTCCGGCTGCAGTATAGGTCATAAGCTCCACCGCCTCGATGTTATTATATGGGACATGGCCCAAAGTAAAGAATAAAATACGTCAAATAATTTATTTTCCAGGATGGTTTCTGTCATTTTAGGTAGTTAATATAAAGTTGATGCATGTTCAAGTGTCAGTTGTTTTATGTGACGCTATAGAAACAGGATGTGACATAATGGCAACCACCGGCTGCCATGCCTACCTCTGTGTAAAGTGGTTCAGTTGGGCCATGAGTTAAAAAAATAAATAAAAAAATAAATACAGTGCATAATCCAACATTTAAACAATCAAACAACAATTGTACAAAGACTCCTGGGAGGAAGTGACCTCACCTCAATCAGGAGCGAGGTGGCCCGCCCCCTGACACACCTGAGTTTATTTAGCTGAGCCTCACTTTTCCCTCTGGAAAAAGTTCACCAGCTCTCACCCAGCCTGTGTGCTCAGCTCCAGAAGCCTCCACTCCACTCTTTCACCACTCCAAACCATCCAACAGTGTGCGTCTACACCAAACGTGAGTTGTCGCCTTCCTCCATCTTGGATCCTTTGTTCTGTCCATGCGGCCACCAAACAATTCACCCATGTGCCACCAGGAATTCACCTCTTTTACTAGATTACCCAATCCAGTTAATTTCAATTATGTTGATGCCTTTGGATTCTGCCTTAGTTTATACTGTACATTGAGTAATTTCCGTTGTTTATTGTTTGAATGCCTGGTTTATAGCTTGGTTTATTGAATTAAAGTATTATTTGTTTATTAACTTAATTGACCCAGTTTAAGTTTATTAATTAGGTGCAGTTAATTATGAACTTAATTATGGATTAAATGATCTCTTCTTTGGGTTAATTCTGTATTATCGATTTCCGTGTTTAGTTTGAACGATGATTTGATTTCTGAACAGGATTTATTCTTTATTTATCCCAGCGTGACCTTATTTGTTTATTGTATTTGGGTATTTAACTCTGCATTAATTATTTAATTTATTAGGCATTATTATTGATACAATGTACTTTTTCCTTCTTTTCTGTACAGCACACAGAGATACACTTCACCTTCAGTAAATAAGCCATTGTGGCTAAACAAATTCCTGTTTCCGTCTCCTCCATGGTCAGCTTGACACGTGACCAGCCTGCTCCCAATCAGTCACTTTGCCCCGAACCACACACCCAAACTTTCAACAATTAAATGACAAAGCGAGTGAGTCTGGTGGAAATGCGTTCGGGTCGTCGACGTCACGGCTCCGCGTGGTCCCACTCTCAGACCGTACTGCACACTCTCTGGCCAACACAAGGAAGTGGGGACACGTCGTCCATATTTATACAGTCTATGGTTGAAACCGGAAGCCAAAGTGGAAGTGCCAAAATCTGCTGTTCCTCAACAACTTAATGAAAGACACCTACTAATGTGAACTAATGTGAAGCTTCTTAGGTTAGCACACCAGCGCTAATTAGCTCTGAGAGCAAAACTGAGGCTCGCGGTAAAGCAGCAACTTCAGAGCTGAAAACATGCACGTCATATCTGCCACGTTACGCAAGGGTGCTTCTAAAACCCCAGTCCCCATAGAGATTCATGTTCAAATGCCCAACTTTAAAGCAGAAATGTACATAGAGTAGCCATATCATTAAAACCACTGACAGGAGTAGTAAATAACATCGAGCATCTTGTCACAGTTCAGTGTTCTGCTGAGAAACTTTTGGACCTAGCATCCGTGTGGATGTTATTTAGACTTGTAGCACCCAGCTAGACCAGACCAGGCACCACCACCCAATAGCAATGGCTCAACACTGATCAAGTATCTGTGGGATGCACTGGAACAAGCAACCCATAGCACCAAAGGTTCCCACTGACAACATTATGTTGCCAGACACCACAGGACACCCTGGAAGGCCCATGTCCCTTCTCTGATGAGTCACAACTGTTTTGGAGGCACAAGGGGGCCTACATACTATTAGGTCATAATGTTATGTCTGATCGGTATATATGTTTACAGCCTGGTCTCCAATTGTGAAAATGTTCACTTCATAGAACATAGTTAACACAGAGATGTGAGGGTGTTCTTTATTAAGCCATTAGTGCCAAATCTTACAAGGGAAAAAGAAAAGACTACTTAGTATGAACCCAGTACCTAATTTGTTTCATAATTCATTTGTCCCAGCATGGAACATGAGCACAGGAAGCGTGCTTTGATGGGTACGTTGCAAATCACTCCTCCGACTCCAAATCCATGCACAGTAATTACACATGGAAGCATACAACACGTGAAATCCACGCCATATAAACATTCCTATCACATGCACTGATCAATCTTCTTACAGGGAATATTGACAAGAGATAGAGGCACACTCAGCAGGGCATTCGATTTCAATTAGACTTCATGAATTTTCGCCTATCACTCAGCATTGCAGCAGAAAAGTAAATGGCTGCCAACCTGTCATTTTATGCTATTTATGTAAACAATGCTGATGTTTCACCAGTGAGAACAATTTGTTCTTTACAGAAACAGTATATATTTTAAGATTTTGGGAATGTTTTTGGTATTATTTGTATTATCCCTTACTAAGGCTGAATGTACAGGATAAGATAAAAAAAAAAAAAATGGTATTATTATGTCAATTACCAGTGAAGTAGCAGTCACTCCTTTTGAGTGCGAAGAACACATTTGCTCATTATCTCTAATTGAAGCTGGGAATGTGTGTGTGTGTGTGATTGAGTGTGTGGAAGCCATTTTTCCATCGCACCTGGATTATCAAAGACTTCTCCAGAAAAGCCACGAGAATGGCTATAGCGGGATTCTTAAATTACAACGCATCATTGCCTTTTTATGCCTCAAACAGACCTTGAAATTGTATTTCCAGTGAGAGATGTTACGTTGATCATATAGAGGCTTTGCTTGTGTTTAGGTGGGGAACAGGAGACTCATTTAATGTGGTTAAAAAAAAAAAACAATCTCCATCACCGTGTCCTCTCAAGCTGTTCCTTAAAGGGCCATCTGTGTTGCAGTGCCGTGTTATCGTTGGCTTATTCTTGTAGGAAGGTAGATATTTTTATCTGGGAAATTCGTAAATAAGTGCATCAGTGATATGCTATGTCAGTGAAATAACCATCTCTTTATATACGTTTTCTAACCTCCCACATTCAGTGTTTACTAGCACTTTCGAAACATCTAATATGATATCTGATACAGTACTTATATCCACCGGACCTTTCCTTGGTGTTGGAGTCAACTGTCTTTACAGTCCTTGAATGTATGGCTGGGAAACATATTTAAGTTAATATTATTCAAGCTGTGTTGAGAAAAAAAAACAATCTACCTATAAATACAGTACATTTCCATTTGTGTGGCACTTGATGACCAGATGTTTGCAAAAAATGCACTGCCTGCTGGGCTAATCAGCAAATGCATGCTAATTAGCATGCTGTCATGATGAATACTTAGCATTTTACGTGCTATACCTCAGCATGATGGCATCGTCATCTGCCTGGCTTCCATAATACACCGATCAGCCACAACATGAAAACTACTGACATGAGAAGTGAATAACATCGACCATCTTGTGACAATACAATGTTCGGCTCAGAACTTTTGGACCTGGCATTCGTGTGGATGTTACTTAGACATGTACCACCCACCTAGACCAGATCAGGCACCCTCACCCCATAGCAATGACAGTTCTTGATGGCAGCAGCCATCCCCAGCAGGATGCAGCCTGACACGGATACACACACAAAAACGGTATAGGAACAACTAAAAAAACATGAATAACAGCACAAGGTGTTGACCTGGCCTCCAAATTCACTAGACCCAAACTGATCAAGTATCTGTGGGATGATCCACAGAGGCCCCTCCCCTCAACTGTGCCTACACAATTTTAGGAAGATGGTCATAATGTGATGGAAATGGAAACATTTGAAAAAAAAAATACATTTTTACACTTGCACAATTTCTTCTCTTGAGATGGCAACAGGCTCTGGGGTGACAAACACAAAAAGAAGACACAATTCTGAAGTCTTTCCTCCATGAGTTTTCAGTCTGTGAAAATCACAACCATCTATAGCTTATACTGCAACTTTCTGACAACACTATCTGGCCATGTTCATTTGCTCCAAACCAGCAGGTAGAAAGACACATTGTATGCATTTTCTTATTTTTTTCTGTCCATAGTTTGCAACAGTTTCAACAACAGTTCTCAAGAGAATTACATGGCTATGGTAAAAATGCTCGCAGGCTGTTAGCATATGGATAATTACTGTTGTGCCGAAGTACACTCAGTCACTCAAGGTCATTAGTAAAGCTGTGCATGCTTTCCAGCCACCACTTTTCCTACTAGACTTTGAATTTGTTCACATAAATGGCGGTCTGTGGTGAAAACAATGGAAAATTGATGCACACATGATGATTACCAACACATTTTTCTCCTAAATGATAACATGGTGGACCTTGCTTTCGCTTCCTTTATTCCTGCCACTGCTCCACAGAACGACAAATTATTATGGCACCAGAGGCGTCATTGTGAAAATGCCCTGATGTGCCAGTGATTACAGAAGCGCTACAGGCATCCCTGTGACTGCATAATCATGTCCTTCTCTTTTGGAAAGGAATCAATGTGAAGCTGAATAACCAACATGCTGATTTATCCACGTTTGCCAGCCATCTTATCAAGTCCAAATTAAATCACCCTGTCGAGCGGTATTAACAGAACAAGAACTACAGAACACAAAATACATCAACAAGATAAAATGAATCCTAGAAATAGAGATAAAGGACAAGTACAGCGTATTTGTGTAAACTTCTGTACTTTGTTCTCAACAAGCTAATCTCAGCCCTCTCCGGTTGTCTTGTTCTAATAGCAACCTCTTAGCATCAACGATGGCAGGGCTGGTGATAAATTGAGACGTCAAAGCATTGCAAGAACTGTTTTCTTGATGCCTGGCAGCTTCTAGTAAAAGTAGCCATCGTTTAATAAATGACTTGTTCCTTTTTTTTCTTTTTTTTTCACTGGCAGTAATCTGTCTGGCTCTTGGCGACATCCTTTCCGTCCGATAATGAGGTGCCTCTAACCTCACCCAGGGGGTTTTATTTAGCTGCTCTGCCAAATTCGCACTTCTGAGCAACTTTTAATTATACTCTGTGGTATGAAAATACACCACTGGTGGTCTCATGGTGTTGGCGGGGCAATTGCCAGTTAAAATAGGCATGTGCTTTGGTCTACATGTCATGTATATATTTAAAGCTATCGTGCAACAGTCTGACAGCCCATGAGTACAGGTTAAATGGATCTTGTATATATTTCACTCTATACTAGTGTTGTAGTCAAGACCACCTAACCCGAGACCAAGGCAAGACCAAGACTTTGAGGGGGCAAGACCAAGTCAAGACCAAGACCAAGGAGGGGCGAGATCCAGTCCAAGACCAAGGCCAAACTGAATAAAGAGAAGCATTAGTCTATTTATCACATTGAAAAATACTCGAGACCGGTCTCGAGACAAAGACTGGTCTTGAGTATACTACTGTATAGCAGTTGTAAATATTGTGTCCATGGCGATCAGTCGGCTATTTTGTGATGAAAGTTGAGTCAAAGTTGGCTAGTCGCAGATGATGTCACTCATAAAAAACTCTCAGCTCTAATTTAACGTCTGTCTCTCATGGTGCATTCACTGACATCAAGGACAAAAAAAAAACCTGCTACAACCACAGCAACAATCTCAACTAATAGAACACAACAGAACTGAACATAAACACATGAGGTTATGAATACTATGTTCAGCCTGTATAAATGGGCACCATGAAAAACATTTAATAGTACTTGTGTTGTAAGGCAGAATCGTGTAGCCATGAAGCCTGCTGCGTGTACAGCAGCTAAAGGTCTAATAACTTTTAACGTTTAGATGACTGCTGTTGAGAGGATTTGGACCATTCCTCTGTTAGCATTAGCGAATGCCTTTTCAGTTGAGTGTGCATTGCAGTTGTACTTTTGTTGTATGTTTTTTGTTGTACTCACGACTTGATGCTTAAAGTGGCACGGCACTAAAGATAAATAAGCGACTAGTTGGTAAAACCCCTAGTATAAAAAGTATGAAAAATTACAAATGTAACAAAGGTTCTATGAGTTCATTGGCTCTGGTGGTCAGGAACAATGCAATAGAGCTTAGGAAGCATAGGGATTAATATCATGCCATAATTTGTAATTGAAAAAAAATAAAAAATACATGCTTTGAAAGGTTGAAATTAGAAGCTAGAAACCTAGGGTAAGTGGTTAGGGTTTGGGGGTTGGCAAGACTAAAACAAAGTTTTGGTGGCCTGCGCATTTTCTGTTTCAGATTTGTCAGTGTTCTTCTGGCGTATTTGTTTCTATGCCAGGTTTGAAGCCCTATGAAGTGGGATTTAAAAGCTGCTCTAGTAGCATTGGTAAAAAGGTTCTGAAAGCTTGAAACTTAAATTTCAAATGAGGAAAATTTTATTTTGAAACCTTGGCAGATGTACATTTGTCCTCATGTTGCACTGTTGTTTTGGAGAATTGACCACACAGTGCCTAGCTTAAGAGTCATGTGATTTTTGGCAGCAGTCTCTCACAGCTCAGGTTGGAAACTCTGCAACGGAGCGTTTGTAAAAAAAAAAAAAAAAGTCGGTATTCTTCAGGCAGGGCCATATGACTTAACCTCTTGGTTTCTTTTTGCTGAGTTTGGAATTATGGCATAATATTAATCCCATAATGCCTCTGATAAAAAAAAAAAAGAGAGAAACTCAGCATTGAGGAAAAGTTTAACAAAGAAAGTGTTCAACTGGGGATTGTGGACTTCAGGGCGTTCATCTTATGTACTGTAGGCCTAGAGAGTGTATAAATAATTACTCTCCCTGCCAGAATGGACAGATAAAGGTTTCACACTGTAGCTACAAGAGCCTTTAAAACTGCATGTTTTCTATGTCTGAACTGCTTCATTCTTGAGGATTCTTCTGCTCTCATTTTCAGAGAACTGGGTGGTTATTACGTGGACAATGAAATCAATTGCGTCAATGATAAATAGCATATCAATAGATAAGAAATGACTGATGATAGTCATTAAAGGGCCGTGCCAAGGCTTTGTCATTAGGAGGTTTCTCCTATTGATCTTACAGAGGTCACTGACATTAATTATTCCAAAGAAAATCTGATGATTAAATCATACCGCCAAGCATGATAAAATTTGAATTATAAGTATGTCGTGAGATTAAATTGAATGTGGTGCGGCAAGTGGTGGGGAACACCCAGTGTCGTGAGCATATAGAAATTAACAATATGGATGACCTTTAATGTTCATAAAGATATTGCTCTGTCAGATTGGTTTCATATGCCCTTTATTATGCTTCCTCTCAGCCTAATGTCGATTATGTCTGAGCAGACACGAACATCTCGGCTGCCTTTAGGCACATGTGTTTCGCTGTAGAGGGGGCACTGCCCATGTGGTGCATTACAGGCATTTCAGTCTCTGCCTTCATAAACACATGGTCCATAAAACTTAAGATTCCCCTAAAACTGTGGCTGTGATTTAATTAAGACGAAAACAACCGCAGTCCGCTTCAGCACAAAGAACATTGCTGCTGACTCCAACAATTCCAGACGCCTTTACCGCAGTTGCACTACATCGCCCGCTTGTTGCTAAAGCGCGGAACTGTTTTTAACATTCGGTAGGAGGAACGGTAGGCTGAGTGGGCGCCCTGCAGCAGGAGCAGGGCACGGAGGCTTTCAGAGCCGCTAGGGTGACAACCCAAGGTGCTCCACCTTATTTGCAGTTTTCTCTGCGAGAAAGCGCTTTCGCAAATTAGAACACCATTACTGCCGTGGACTGCATTATAAATCCGCCCAATTGTGGTGGTTTACCAGAGGCTGATGATAAAACTGTGTCATCTGAAACAACTTAGCGGCCTCGGTGTCATTATGCTCTGAATAATGAAAACAAAAGGCAATATAGCTGTTTAGATTTTATCATTTATCACTGAAGGGGTGATTACAGCAGCTTCAGGAGCCATCCGACAACAAATAGACGGGGTGATTAGGAGTTTTCGGAAAGATTATTTCACATAGACAGTACAATGTCTTTTTTATTTCTACAATGGCTTAGATCATTGCATCATCAACAACGTGCGATGGAGACGTTCACTAGAATGTTTTAATCCCCTCATCTATTTCTATAGTTATATATTTGGGAATGAAACCTTTGTTTAAAGCCACAGTGTAGCCCAGGGTTTCTGCTTTATCTGAATGGCTGGGAGGAGTCACTCTGCCTAGGAGACCTGCTAACCCATGTGAGACCTTTTCATTATCCAAGAGAATTAATGGAGCATTTTAATGTCTGAAGTTATGGTCTGAATGTCAGAGGGCTTCACTAAGAATAAAACTTACAAGATACAGTGTAACTGTAATTTAACAGAATCAAAACCATCCAACGTGAGATTATTCAATATTTATGTGTACGTTTTAGACCCCGGAGATTTCCGTCTCAACATACTTCTGCTCGTTTGCACCTTCAGATGCTTGTAAAGGTCGAAATCCAACTTCTGAATTCGGCACACCGCTCGGCTGTGTACAAAACACGCTACCCACTTATCACGCTCAGTATGCAGAACTATAGCCAAGAGTGTGAGGCGTTCCTCTCTCCTCTGAGATCAAACGGGATGCTCCTATTCCTCTGTTCTCGCTTCCTGTCAGAAAGGCAGAGTCTGCCTCGGCGCTGCTTTATCTTCCCCCTCAGCCACCCAGACTAGGCGATGGGCTGTGTCTGTTGACAAATGCTTCACTTGTTCCAGATAACAAAACAACACGTACAGAAAATGGCCAGTGGGCCAGCCACACAAATATTTGAGAACTTAAATTCATTCATAGTGTGATCCAGTGAACAGAGATACGCTGCTTTACAGCAGATTTCGCCGCAGTGTCACCGACTTCACCATCTGACACTTATTCAAAATACTCCATACCGCATTCTGGCATTTGTCAACAATTTCCTGGCTCCAGTGACTGAAATGTGAGGATATGATGCTTTTTTTTCCTGTAGTAGCGCTGTGAATTAGATATTATCTTGGGATTTTTCTGCTAGACAGACAAAACTAGCAATTTGAAGAAGTTACTTTGGGGTTTGGAGCAATTGTAGTGAGTATTTGTCATTCTACTGTATTTTCAAAACTTTTGACAGGAGGGACAGGACAGACAGCCTATAAAGCCATTTTTGTAACTTGCCACAGCCCTAAGAATGCAGCCGATCCATGTGTTTGAGTTTGTGGATAGTGATTGGCTTGAAAGAATCCGGCCTCGTGTAAATAATTTGCAAAATCAAAAAAACAACTGTTTTTTAAGATCCATTGATGTTTTATCCAGATATAGACAGGGTGAATGGATGCTACTCAACAAAAGTTCAAGCTATATCTCCTAAATTATTACATAAAGCGATCAGCCAGAACATTAACACCACTTAGAGGTGAAGTGAGTGACAATGACAATCTTGTGACAATTCAGTGTTCTGCTGGGAAATGCAGCAATAACACTCCCTGATGAAAGCAGCCACCCTCAACAGGATGCAACTCAAGTCAAAAAACATGAGGAACAGCACGAGTTGTTGACCTGGCTTTCAAATTCACTACATCCCAAACTGATCCCCTCAACCCACAGGACCCAAAGCCCACATTAACATCATGTTAAGAGACACTACAGGACACCCATGTCCATTTTCTGATGAGTCACAACTGATTACGAGGCACGAGGGAGACCCACACACTATTAGGAAGGTGGTCATAATGCTAGGCGTGATCGGCGTATCTTCAGCCAACTTACAACTACATTTTTCATCAAACCTGTGTTTTTTTACCCTTGTTTCCTGTGTGCTTTCAGGCACTGCCCTTCCCCAGCACAGCAGCAGGTGATTGAGTGCACCTGATGTCACTTGCTCATTGAGGGAAGAGAGCATACAAAGTGAGAGAAACACAGAGAGCGGTCAGTGCTGCATTATGTGTTCGCTTACTGCTTCCTTTTGGAAGAAGGATGTATTTTTGATTCCTTTATCAAATTGGTTTTCCACTGGTTTTCATTTTATTGTTAATCCCCTCATCCTCTCGCTATCATTACACCGATATTAACCATCCCTCAGCTGCAGTATTACCCTGCACACCTTGCAATGCTAGGAGGGAATGTAAATAAGCTCTCTTTTCTGTCCCTCCAGAAAACGCCCCGGTCTTTATGTTTAGACATTTTCTCCCTCTCGGTCACTAGGCAATGCTGCAGCATGTCATTACAGAAGCGGTGGCCACAGCATTGTCAGGCAGTCGTCGTTGCATGAGATGAGACGAGGCGGTGACACAATAATGGCACTGCTACAGTAAAAGGCTTCAGAACACTGAGCTGTTGTTGATGGAGACCGTGATTGTTGCCGCTACAACACAGGCAGAGGAACGATGGCTGCAGAGCACATTAACCTTCATTAGAGGGCCGACCAGGGCTGGTCCGTTTTAAATGGAGTAATTACTGGTGACACAGTGATGATTAATGGTAATGAATGGTTTTAATGTGTGGCATCTGTCAAACACATTTGAAGTTCTGAGCCTTTGTTGACATCAACGATGAGTGTGTCCGTTTGCTTTTCCAACAATATTTCCTAGAAATTGTTTTTACATGTCGATTATCTGAAGCTGCAGAGAGAAATGTAATGCTACCTGAACTGCACCTTTCTTCAATCAGCATGAATCTAAAAGAGTGTTTAGTTTAATGATGAGAACTAAATTGTACACTATCTCAACAGCACCAAACAGCAGACTGCCAAAGGCTTTGACTTCCTGGTACACACAGTGGTTTATTTAGACACTAAAGATCCCAGTGTTCCCTTCAACACTAGGTTGAGTCCAGAAATAGAGCTATGAGAAAATCAATATTAGATTTACAAAACTGTAAACAAACAGCAGCCTCCCATCTGAAAGTGGGGCGTTTTGTTGACCCATCCATACGCCCCGACCTCCTCCCAAAGGAAAAGTACATTGCTCACTTATGTACATAGCTTCATCCTTTGTTTTCACCATAGATACCACATCAACAAGTTTTAGGGCACATGTATAAAATGAATGACCGTCATATTTTTGGGTATCTCAGTCGCTTCTTGAGGACATTTCCAAGGAACAGAGCCCAAGCAGCAATTATGTGGCAAAACAAAGAGAGGTGAAATTTGATGACTATGGTAAACCGTTCGTACTGTTTTTGTTTGTTAAGCAATCCTGCTTTCTCGGGAGATTTTTTCCCCCCAGTTTATTCTAACCACAGAAAAAAAATGTAAATTTTAAATTCTGCACTCACTGCAGAGAGAGAACGGAGTTACTGCCACATCGCATTTGGATATACAAGCAAAATGCTTGTGAATGCGTTTTCTCCGCGATGCAATGCCGATGAAACATCGCCAGTCTTGGCCGTGGTGGGTGGTTGACAGTTATGTCCATTTTGACGTATGGCGCCATTAAGAACAAAAGCTCCACTCCGCCAGAAGAGACATGACAACAGTATCGCCACAGATCTGACTGGAGCACACATCTTTCCAGTGTCATCTCTGACCTCTATATCTCTTAGCTCAAGATAGATGCATTTTCATGCCTGGCTTCAGGCTCTAATAGTCAATTGATTCATTCGCAATATGGCCCCAAGTCAGGCAGGTCTCTGATTATTTATTTTCCTTCTGAAAACACTCTCCCTTCTACCGCTCTCTCTCTCTCATCTGTCTTATTAAAATGTAATGGCAAACAAAACCTAAGTCTCGTCTATCGGATGGTGCAGAGAAAAACAATTTTAAGGGATTCGTGACGGTTTATAACCCATGGCTCCAAGAGAAGAAAAACACTCAGAGGTCTTTGATGAGATAGACCTCCAAATCAATCACTACCGCCAGAGGATTCCTCACATTGATGCCGGTGCTGATTGACAGACATCAAATCTTCTCAGTTACTGTCAAACTAAGCCAACACTGAACACCTGTGCAGACAGTCTAGACTTTTGCTGAGGTGAGGTTAGTGTAAAATGTCTTACTTAAAAAGATATAAGATATAATTCACTGGCCATTAATTGCGGTGTGGACAAACTTCTGTGGAATACGTGACCATTTAAACACACATTCTAAACCCCAGTCATTAAAAAAAAAATCTGTCATATGGATTCAGTTTCTGTTGAGGTCCTTTTGGCTTTTTTCATGGAATGTCACTTAGTGACTGGACTGGCATGTGATCTGAGATTTTTTCACGGATGCTTTTGCCAGACTCTACATGTGCAGCTGGCGGTGCCTTGGCTGACCACATTGTTTGGGGCACGCCATGGCCGCTCTGAAATGACAGATGAGGTAAACCCCCCACCTTTAATACCCATCCATCGGTGCGGGTGCTTAGCGGAGGGTAGAATTTTTAACTTAATTGAAACCTTTAATTTTGCAGAAAGAAACCGGCAGCACTCTCATGTGGCTGCGCTGACTTGAAAGTCTGTCCTTTATGCAGACTCAGGAGACATGGTGATTGAGACTTAGCTTCAGAGGCAGTCGATGCTGTAGAGGGAATGCAAAGCAAATATAAATATAACATCCCCTGACAATAAGGAAAGTATGGTAACATAACAACCAGATAATTTAAAGGAATCAGAGTAGAAGGGAAAATTAAGTGATTTCATTTTTCCTTCAGGTGTAAACTTGAAGGTTCTCCAAAAAACTCTGGGGGAGGTATGGCACCATGCGGTAAAGAAAATGAAGAAACAACGCTTGATTTGACTACTCACTACTTCTGAAAGTAAAAGATCAAACAAAAAAAATAGCTTCAGCACAATGGTGGCACCAACCTATACCCTAGTGCAGGGATGTCAAACATATGGCCCGCGGGCCAAAACTGGTCCGCCAGAGGGTTTCTAATTGTTGGTAAACTGTTTTGTAAAAGGTAGTTCATTAAATGCAAACATTTTCAAATATAGTTGTACTTCTTTGCACTAAAACAACGGGAAAAATCTGGAGTTGTTATTTTTTGGTTGTTAAGCCATTATGTTACTGGTCTGGCCCACTTGAGATCAGATTGAGCTGTATGTAGCCCCTCAAAGTTTGACACCCCTGCCCTAGTGTTTCTGGGCAGGTTCCAGGTTTTCTTGGTTGGTGAAGAATGATTGGTCAGCCTGAAGCTTGAATGAAGCAGGATACCTCTTGACCAGACTGCACACATGTAAACCAACTCTCTTGACGTCTTCACATGGAAGATGTAAAGGGGTATCTCCAGTGACATACCTTTTAAATTATTTCTTTAAAAAAAATCCATGGAAACTGGACAATAACTGTCCAGCCTGAAGTCTAAATGAACCAATGAACCCTTTGACCAGAGTGCACTAATGGAAACCAATCAAGCAGTTGCATGGAAAACATCTTAATGAATGCAGAGGGCTAAATCACCGTCACACTTCAACCGACAGGATTGCTTTGCTGTTGTTGCCATGACTGCAGCTTCACGTTAAAAGGATTTGACACACAAATGCACAAAGTGTTCAGCCAAGAGGTGAGTGTGTGGTTGGTGATATTAGCGCTTTGTTCTATCCGCTTGTCAAAGCTGTGTGTCTTATATCTCACCTGGTAGAGAGGGCGCACCATTAACTGAGGGTAAAATGGGCTGCTCTTGTTCACCCATAACTTTGTGTAGCTCTCTACTGATCTGTAAATTAAAGGTCGGCGGAAGTGTTGCAGGAAGTAATTGAAAAGGTGTCGCAGCCTGTTAGATTAAGAGCTGCAGGTGACGGGCTGCACGCTTGCAACCTCTCAGCCAGGTAACCAGCTCCGTTCACTTGAGGCGTTTGCAGCATAAACTCGGATCACAGTAGCTCATCGACTCACAGGGAAAAGACCAATTATTGTCTGACTTCTTTATTAAAACAGTAGTTTGTGGGGAAGTTGCTAGCTTAGCTAATCAAGAATCGTTTGATGGCGAGTAACGTGACAGTATCTGATCCTTTGGTCATAAGAGCGTACCACTGTTGCCAAGCCCTCACACCTTGTTAAGAATCAAACAACTGCTCTCCTGCTCCTCCATTGTTCGGATGTGCGTCAACACGTGGCACCTGTGGGGTGTATTTGCACTTCTAACATTATTAGGGGAACGGTTCTCTAATTTATCACAAGCGGCACATTTGTTTTCCTAATTCAGGATTCACGGAAGGGAGACGTTCCTGCCAAACATGATATCCACATGTAAAATCTGCAGCGCGCAGCCGTGAAATAATAAACAAAAATAGATCACAATTTCTACAAAGAAACGTCTGTTTTGAAATGCAGATGGTTGCTGTTGGCAACATAACGACGGATACGGCAGAAAATCCTTTTCGAGGGCGGTCGTCTTCTCTTCCAAGAGTGGTTTAGAATTATTTCATAGCTTGTGTGTTTATACATACTGTGCATAAATAGGTTTTGCATTAGAACAGATGTATTCTTTTGTTTAATATTGAAATGTGCACACAACAGTACATCTTGCATCAAAAGAGTCAACTGTAGTTTTATGTCCCATTTGAAAGTTCACTACCAATAAAACACCAATGAATATCCAGCCTCCTAGCTGCATAAACTGCTATAAATGCAGCTTCCTAATAACCCTGTCAGCTGCACTTAATAATGCTTTATTGGATGATACTGCAGTGTCCATGAGAAGGACAGAGCAAAAGTAATGAATGTATTCCAACAGGCCGTGCATCTATTTTTTTTTTTTCCTCTCAGTGTGCGAGTAGTCTACGACCCCTGTGAAAAGAAAGGTTAATTGCCATCCCTGTGAACCAGTCAGAGATGGTTAAGTTGGCCAAACACGCCCACAGCAGACTCTTCCCCCCAAGGCTAGACCTGAATTAAAGCCAGAAAAACAACAACAAAAAGCCGCGGACAAGGCAGAATAACCCGTAGGTAGTAGGGCTCGTGTTTGTTTGCTTGGCACTGCCTCCCTCTTCCACCCCTCTCTTCCACGAACATCCAGAAACACACGGTAACTAAGCTCTAAACTCAGAGGAGATTACAGGTTTCCACCGGCGAGACACAATTTTTATGATTACAAATGTGCTTTGCCGCGTCGTGATTCATTACGGACCCTCACAGGGAGACGGTTATTTATTGGTAAATACATATCTGCATAAAAACTGGAACTAACCGTTTATTTAAAATGGTTTTAAAAGGATTAATGTAAGTTGAGCGGAGACAAAATGACAGGAGGACTGCGGGAACTAATGAGGGAGCCTCTCTAGAAACAGCAAGTAAACAGTAAGGCATTGGTCTGCGAACAAGGACGGCAAAGGGCTTAGAACAAAAACAGAAGAATAAGGTATTAAGCTGTTAAATATATATACAGCTTTATATATGACACTCATACCACTTCAAACTCAAGGTTGTTTGGTTAGCTTATAACATAATCTAAGTACAATTCTGACAAAAGAGAGAATGACACAGACAAAAGCTCGAAAATATGAAGAAATATTAAATTACCTGCAGTCTACACATGAAAGTAGTTTGGGGTTTTTGTTATCACTCCGGCTGCCAGCGCCTGGAATTACTGCTCTCCCTCTGAGGCGTGCTGCCTCAGGCAAATTAGGTCTGCAGGACAATGTTATGGAATACAATAGACACAATACACCCATCACTGTAGACACCTACTCCGTATCCAAATTGCAATGGCGCAGTCACAGTAAGGGGCACCTGTTGCCGAGGCCAGTGTCCCGCCTCGCGGAAAGCTGACGTGAAGCTTCAGTCTTTGATACGGGAAGAAGGAGTACAAAGACAAAAAAATAAAAAAAAAACGCCTTCGCCTGCGGGATTACTGGGACACTCGTTCTAGCAGATGCAGCCCTGCCAGTCGAACTTCCCCGTCCCAATCTATTCTCTGAACTCTCCGGTGGCCAGCAACTGGGGTAAAACAAAAAAAAAATAATAATAAAATAAATTCCTCAGGCTTTCCCGAGAATGTGTTTGCAAATTTACAAGAGAGGCTCTCACGCCGGGGATAATTTATCGCACGCTGTAAAAAATAGGGCAGCGAATTTAAAGGACGATATAGTCGGCCATTTATCAAAGGAGCGCCTGACTGCTGTGCCAGACCTTCCATTAGTGTTAGCCTGCAGCTCAGACATGACAAGGATTTGTTGGAAGTGAAGCCTTAAAATTGTTTAGGTTTGTGGGACCCTGCTGAGGGTTATAATTACGAAGGCACTGTCTCCATAGGAGGTAAATGGGAAGCAACTGAAGGTTAAATGCGTTTCCACATGGCTGTGCAATGGCTAAAAACTAGAGATCAAGGCTAATAACAACTGCAATATGTAAATGGCGAAAGATCAAGTTATTCATATTCAACATTCTGAAATCCTAATCGCCTCCTGCATGGCTGGGGAACGTCGTCCCACCACATGGAACAAAAGACACGCTGTCCTTTCAAATGGAAATATCCATCTTTCTCTTGGGATCAGCTCTCTCTCCACCTCTGTTTCACTTTATCCAGCCAATTCCTGGTGGACAGATTTAGGCAGCGTCTTCCACCGAAGGGACATTCGCATGATAACCGTCCATAAGGCCAAACTTAACACGTTCCTAATTTAAACAATCTGGACGGAACAAAACCCATCAAATGCTATCAGCTGCCAGTGCAGTCACGTTGCGCCAAGTGTTTACATTCATTAAAATGTTCCATATCAAGGAACTTGCTGCCACCGATAGCAAATTCCTCCCCTGAAAAATGAAAGCTTTCGCTAACCGAAAGCATTCAAGGGGGATTACACATTCGGATGAGTAAAGATTTAAGTGGGGAATGCTAATAACACACTGAACACACTCGACGTTTCGAGACACTGTCGAAATGCCGAAAATACTTTCAAGAATGGCTTTGTGAGTCTGTGCTGTGGCATTCGTTACAGTTCATGACAGGGTTAGGCAACTAAATTCTGATATTTATTCAGTGGATCTGCTGCAACCTTGGAAACCGGAGATGACATTCTTTGTATTAGTGAGCGTGATGAACCAGAATATAAAGCATAACTAAGCAGTCTTAAAGACTGAGGGGCAGAAAAAAAAGCTCTATAGCAACAGCAAAGCAGATTCTATGCCAAGTTGTGAAAAGTTCTATGGCTTAAATGTAAACAAATGCCTGCTTAAACATCCAACAGAAGCAGAGGAGTACAGGCAGCCCACATGGAGCTTTCCCATAATTTAGTTAAATCTCTATTTTGGTTGGAGAGCCATTGTTAGGTCCGCTTGGTTTGCTGGATGTGTTTAGCCCCAAAACATGAAGTAGTAAATTACAAATTAAAAGATGCTAAAAAGCAGAGGCCCATCTCCTCAACCCATAGGACCCAAAGGCCCTCCACTAACAACTGTTTTGGAGGCACAAAGAAGACCTACACAATATTAGGAAGGTGGTCATAATGTTATGCCTGACCAGTGTACATAAATAGGGGTGACAAATTTCTTTGATTCTCTGCTGGTCTCAGATTGACCTAAAGATAGTATCATTTCATCTTGCCTTACATAATTTACTACATATCACCAACATGGCTATCAACTTGGCATTCTCCCCAGTCCTCCAGAATAAAGGCATTGATAATCTTCACACGATTTATGCACCCTTTGAGTCAATCAAGCGTTTCTTTACTCGCAAATCATCTTTTAAATCAAATGTCATGGTTTAATTCAAGCTAGATGAAAAATGTTTTGTCTCTTGCTACTGACTACCGTGCATAGTTTCTTGTAATCACGTCCCATGGCGGTCCACCAGAAAGGGACGGACTTCACTTCCATTTGATCAAATGGAATATGCTGTTTGAGGGTGGTTTTTTGAATGAAACTGAGAGACGTTTGCTTCGGATGTGGGATAAGACACAGAAATACACTGCCTGGCTAAAAAAAAAAAAAGTCGCCACCAAAGTTAAAAAGGTCACACACTCTAATATTTTGTTGGACCGCCTTTAGCTTTGATTACAGCACTCATTCCATGTGGCATTGTTTTGATAAGCTTCTGCAGTGTCACCAGATTTATTTTCATCCAGTGCATTCATTTTTCTCTAAGATCTTGTGATCAGATGGGAGAGTCTGATCACTGCACAAAGCCTTCTCCAGCACATCCAAGATTCTCAGTGGGGTTAAGGTCTGGACTCTGTGGTGGCCAATGTGTGAAAATGACGTCTCATGCTCTCTGAACCACTCTTTCACAAGAGCTGTCACTTCATCTGCCTCTCTTCTTACCCTGATGCCCCCATCACTCAGGAACAGGGTGAACCAGGCCTCATCAGACCACATGACCTTCTTCCATTATGCTTTATGCTCCCTAACAAACTGAAGCCTTTTTTTCTGATTAGCCTCACTGATTAGTGGTTTTCTGAAGGTTACACACCCGTTCAGTCCCAATCCCTTGAAATGCTCTTACTTTCACTATTAAACATAGCCCTGAGTTCTACTGTTGTTTTTCTTTGATTTGATTTCATTAAATGTTAAAGTGATCACTCAATCAGGATTTTTTTCTAACCACATTTCTTCCTGGAAGACGATGGTTCCCCACTATACTTCCAGTTTTTAAATAATGCTTTGGTCAGTTCTTAATCAAGTTTTACTAGTTTCTACAATCTCCTTAGATGTTTCCTCTGCTTGATGCATGCCAATGATTTGATCTTTCTCAAACAGACTAACATCTTTTCCATGACCACAGGATGTGTCTTCCAGCACGGTTGTTTGAGAAATGAGAAGCTACTCATTGCATCAGTTGAGGTTAAATAACTCGTTGCCAGCTGAAAGATAATTGCCCGTGCAGTAATTATCCAATAGGAGGCTCCTAACTACTTGCTTAGTGAAATCCAGGTGGTGACTTGTTCTTTGGCCAGGCAGTGTATATGTAAACATGGGTGGGTTACCGAAAAAGCTGACGATAAAGCTTTGGTGACATGAGGAGGAGATGGGGTGCTGGAAGGTGCAGCGGCGTAATCAAGCCTGGGGCTGCCTAGAGCACAAATATATGATGCATCAATAAAACAATTATATGAGCTGTCTTGATCAGCTGATGAGAATGAAACCTCAGTGCTCTGCCTGACCTAATGCAGTGACTCATGTGCGACGAGATTTCCAAAAAGACCATACAGGGAGTATTAAATAGATTTGTTTTAGTTTGTAAAACTCATTCAATTGAATATTTTCATGCAAGGTAAATTGGTCCTTACAGTTGCTGTCATTTACTTGCAGCAGCTGTGCACATTTTACAACACATTAATGCACATATAAAAAAAAAACTAAAAACTAAATCTAATGGTTATTGAATGTGTTATCAAATGACATTAATATTTTCTACAGGTTGGATGTGTAAATGTGTTCTGAGATGTGGAAAAATAAATGAAAATGCGACAGCAATCAAACCTGCTGTATGGAGCACCTCCTGAAAATGCATATAATACCTACATAGCAATCACTGCTCTAAAGTTTGGTATATTGCATGCAATACCATGCAATACTATGACTTCATGAATACTAATGCGTGTGGAGGCTGGGGCAGGATTTACGGCATGGGAAAAACATGCAGCATTGTTAGCAGGGTTTTTTAATGTGTCTGCGTATGGACCACCTATAAAACAATGTTGTCTGGGATCTGTGGAGACTAGTGAAAACGAATGCATTCTAATGTAACAACCCTGCATTATATATTAGCTTCATGAAGGTTATGGTATTCAGCATTTGTTAAAATGTTCATTTTGGAGGCTGTGGTTGGTAGTATTATTGTATTCTGTTCTACTGACACAACCTCATTTGGGTCAGTGGGCTTGGCTAAATCACAGAAACACTTGTGTGTAAGGGAATGCAGTTTAACAGCACCACAAATTTCACCCTCTAAAAAGGATCAGACAGTAGAATTACCACCTTTCCGACACAGTTTCAACATAAAATGAACATTAAAACAATCATGAAGGGGTATATAGTGTAAGATTGTTCTATTAGAATACATTTGTTTTTACTAGTGTACCTAATGAATAGGCAAATGAGCATCCGTGTCCTATAAATGTTTAGCCCATCCATCATGGCACAGCCGTTACTGTATGAGGGGAAATGCATCAAAGAAAAGTACAAATAACAGTTCCAGTAAATTCGGGAAATTCTTGACACCGAAATTGTTCCAAATCACCTGCGAGAAATTCCATCTGCCCACCAAAGAAAAATACCACTTTCTCAGCAATAACCTTGACATGCACCACTGTTAAAATGGGAGCCCTTTAGGTCCAGTCATTGTCCTGCAAATACACTGTGATGGAGCATAATGTGTTTCAGCGAACGCACCTTGACACTGACGTAAAATGAAAAGGCACCTTCCCTCCCTTCAGGCGAGAGTCGGGAGAAGGGTAGAATGAAACTAGCAGCTTTCTGCCCACATTATAGTCATTGTGCTGTTATGTGGTGAAACATGTCTCATAGAAAAAGAGGATGACAATACAGCATATGTACATTGATACAACTTCTGTGAGTGATCTTAGTTTGATGTGTCAATTCAGGACCTAGACAAGTTGTACTTTAGCCTCTTTAATCACGGTAGCAGCTCAAGTGATGGCAATGCTGATGAGTCCACCATGTTGGTCCATAGGAAAGTTAGTCGATAAACCAAATTGCAGTTTAACTTCAAATTACTTAAATACTGACTTTGATGCATTGGATTAATAACGGTGATGGACACAGTCATCACATGGTAAGGTCAACACGGCCCACACTCGCCATTAGTTTTGCAGTCAGTACTCTTAATCTCAAGTCATTTAAGCCATTTTGCACAATTGTTGCAAAGTTTCCATTTGCTTTTTAACCACAGTGTTACATCGTGAACAAACATTAACATTATAATGTTATTTGTGTTCATGCTTTGTTTGCATAAATCTCCATTTTAGTTTTTTAACTTACCTGGTCATGGTGTCCTTCCTGGTGAGCAAAAGGCGTGGCTGAGGGTGGAGCCTAAATAAAACTGAAGCCAGCTGATTAGACTGTACCATGTGCTGCCGTGGCATGGGGGGGATTTATGGCTAGTTGAGTTTACTTGGTATTTAGTTATAATTCATGTTTATTCGTCAACCCCTTTGTGTTTCATTTGGTTTGTTGAAGCCAGTATTTAAATGTCCATGTACAGTCATTGTGTTTAGTCTAAGTAAAGTTTTCACTTAGTTTTTGTTGTTCTAAAGATGAGTATGGTTACAGTTTATTGACCACTCTTGAGTTTGTAATGTTTTTTTTTTCTGCATTTGAAAGGCAAATAAAATATGCTTTTTCAATCAGAAACTCAGCGTTGCCTCTCTACGCTGATTCCTGACCATTCAATTTGGTACATGGTGATGTGAAAATTGGTACAGATGTTAAATTTTACCAGAGGATGACCTTTAATTACTTTGGAGAGTATCATCGGCTTGTTTTGTTTACATTTTGCTTGTTTCGGTTTAAATGTCTTAATGTCTTGGCTGAACTACGATGGAACATTCATACCGACATTCACTTTACATTGAAACGTTGCCTTTTCATTTAAAAGCACCAACATTTTTCTTGTCCAGTACTATTGTTTATAACAAAATGCCCAAAAGAATGATTTATATTCAGCTGTAAGTGTGTTCAGTGCTTAGCAGAACATGCTAACATGCTAAACGGCGATGGTGAATATTGTAAAGCTGCTACCTGCTGGAACCTGCTACATGTGTTAGCAGTGGTAAGCATTGAGTTTAGCTAAGACACTACTGTGACTGTAGACTAATGGTGTGTTTACACTACGAGCGACAAAAGTTACAACTCAGTCAACATTGCTAGTGACACAAAAAGCGTCATGTCAAGTATCTCCCCTGACTCGTAGCCATGAGTGTTGGACATTACCTTGTGGATTCATAGCACCAGCACCCATTGAACATTGTAGTTAGTCGCTCTCTAGCTGCTTGTGTGAACATACCAGACTATTTTGGATCCCCCAAATTTCAGTAAACAATCTTTATAAAACATGTCACCAACTTTCTAACAGAAATGTTAGAATCCAATCCAGTTTCATTTTGTTTGGCCCACATTTCAGGATCACTTGAATAAAGTAGTTATTCATGAGTTTCTGGCTTTACTTGAAATGGTATTTAGAAATTTCCTGTGGTGTGCTGCCACTGACGCATTGTACATGTGTAAATGTGGCTGGAACACTAACGCTGTGGGAAACAAAGCCAGATTGTTTTCTTGAGTACATACATTAAGTGGCATTGTTTCACTGTAACTCTGAATTGAAGCCTTTCCCTGCAGTTCCATCAGCTCCTGTTGGACAACTCTCCTTTGAAAATGGCATCTTTATTTCTTTTTTTTTAATCTCCCTGGTTTACAGCGCATACCAGTTGAGACTTAATTGCACGGACCCAAAGGAAACCACAATACATTTCTGAGTCATTTTTATGTGCAAGCTAGTATTTCTGGCAAACCAAACAGGATGAAAGAATGTGCCTGGTAGATTGGTTTACTAATGAATCTTTAATGGGTATTATATTTGCTTCAAAAAACTGTACTCAGACACACTGCGAGTAGTAAGTGCGCTGGGTGGTTTCCACACATTCAACCTGAATCAAAGGCTGTTGCAGACACATCAGAGTCCCTCTCATCTGTGCACAGCGATTCATCACGCTGAGTAATATGATACTCGCTAATTTGCATATCGGATGCTAATGTGGTGTTTGTTTACGGTAACAAGCAACCATAATTGGATTTTTAATTCATTATGCAAGGAATTGACTATTGGTGGGGATTTTTTTTTAAGTATTTATGTCGGTGAAGGCATCATTCTTGATGTCAGCGCGCCACTCAGGCTCCTTTCCATCGAGGCCCTGAACTAATCCAATTTCAATGAATGCAGTGGCTCTTTAAATGGCTGTTTAGGGTTGGCTGTGACTCGGTTCAATCAAATCAAACTGTTCAGCTCCCACTTAAACCATCTCCCACTTCGTGCTGCATTCCTTGTGTCCTTTCTTTCCTTACAGTGAATCGTTCAGTGGCGCTCAGTCGATGCAGCCATACAACATCACTGGAAGAATACTAGAAGAGTTGCATCACTCCATGTAAACAAAAGAAATTGTGTTTAAACCTACGGGGACAATCTAGACAGCGATAACCAAAATTAGTTTCCACTGCTGGTAAAATACAAACGTGTAGATACTCATTTGTTTCAGTTATGTGATTCGAATGTTAATTGCAAATGACACAGCAGTGAAGACAGTTTTGGGAAATACAAACAAGAAATTAGACCCTGTGTTCATTTGTTTTAAATTAAGCTTTGTTTTTACTCAACAGACATCAGAACGGTATCAGTCTTATTAAGTCTCTGCAAGAAGGATATTAACCACACTTCCCAAAATGTCATAAACCCGTATTTGGTTTTAGCCATTTTCAACATGCCTTTCTTTGTCTGTCTGATGACATTACTGTAGATTTACTGCAGAGCAGGGCCACAATGGGCTTTAAAATCTGATAGAAGGGCCAGGCCAGTAACATATCTGGAGTGTTTGTGTGAACTGATATATATGACGTGTAAAAGTTATTACATGAAAGGATTTGGCCTTTAACGGGTAGCAAAGTATGAATATACAAGGCTCATTGTACAAATTGATTAGACTTAGATAAACTTTATTCATCCACAAGGGAAATTGCTTGGTCACAGTAGCAGTAACACTCTTAAGAACCACAGATAAAAGAGAGATTAAATTAAATTAAATTAAATCAAATCAAAATAAGAAATATAATACATAGTAAAATCAAATAAAATAGTATTAGCAAAAAGTACAAATCAGCATATTACTATGTAGACAACTGTATAATAAATAGAGATGGAAGAATATATATTATATACATGGGGATGACAGTAAGGTGCAATGGTGTCCATTAACATGGCTAACGTGGAGTTATCTGTTATAGAAATGTGAGTTGTTGGGAATGGTATGAAAGTAGTCCTGTAGTGTTCAGTGTGGGAGCGGAGCGGGATCAGTCTGTTGGAGAATGAGGTCCGCTGCCCCTCTACTGTCTCATGTAGTGGATGTGCCGTATTGTCCACGATGGAGAAAAGTTTGTCTAGTGTCCTCCTTCCTGTCCCTCACTAAGACAAATGTCTCCAACTCACTGCCAATGACATGACCAGGCTTTCAGACACTCGGAGTGAAGAGATCTTGTCTCTTCTGCAGCCTGCTGTCCACCCTGAACTCACCAGTACTGGGATCAAGATTGACGCTGTACTTCAAATCTCGGAGCTGGACTTTAAAAAAATTCTGGCCGAAGGGACAGACAAGATCTCTTCACTCGCAACAACAGTCTGGTAGAACATCTCCAGCAACTTGCTGCATACGTTGAAAGACATCTTGACCACATTCAGGAGTAGGTGGTTTGCCTGGGACCACTCTACAAAGTCTCCAATCAATGACCTGTTCTCCTCCTCATGTCCATCACTAATACACCCGACCACTGCAGAGTCATTAGAGAACGTATGCAGGTGGCAGGACCCAGAGCTGTACTGGAAATCAGAGGTGCAAAGAGTGAACAGAAATGGAGACAGGACAGTCCCCTGTGGTGCCCCCACATTACTGACAACAGTATCAGACAGGGAGCCCTCTAGTTGCGGCCTGTCAGATAAATAATCAGATAATTAAATTCAGAATGCACTGAGTGTTTTCTTGCATGAGTTAAGACAGCCTCAGTCAGGGCTTTGTTTTTTTCCTATGTGGTTTGCTGGCCTTTGCTAATTTGAATTATTGTTATAGCCTAGCAAAACTGCAGGCTATTACAGAGCCCATACAGCAGCCTGCAGCAGCTAAAGAACATCCGATTCTACAAATGCTGCGTGGAAACACAGCTGAGAAACCACAGCCTGCTGTCCAGCCTGAACTCACCAGTACTGGGATCAAGAATGACATACTTCAGATCTCGGAGCTGGAGTTTCAAAAAATTCTGGACGAAGGGACAGACAAGATCTCTTCACTGGAGCAAGAAAATGCTGCTCTAAGAAAAGAGTTAAAGCTATTGAAAGAACAGCTCACAGCCCAAGGAAAAGAAGCAAAAGAAGAGATGGTCGTTCTTCATCAGGAACTCAACAAGAAGGAGAAGATGCATGAAAATGCTTCCCTGACCGGTAAACAGCTAGAAGAAGCTCTCAAGGCAGAGGGGAAAAAAAGGAAGGAAGCAGAGGCCTGTCTTTAACAACAAGCAGACGAGACGGCTAAAGCTAAAGCTGCACTGACTCTCATGCAGGCTCAGATGAATGCGCAGCGTGGGAAGAGGAAAAGCTCAGTTACGTTTCTGAGAACACAGTGACAACATTAACTATGATGGTTGCGGCCATCAAGATGCAGGAGGACCTGGAAAATGAAAGAAGACAGAGGGAACAGGAAAAGGCCGACCTCCAGCGCCACTTACAATCCATGACAGAGGCCATCAAGAAGACAGTGGAGGAGGGGGACAACTCCAGCAAAGAGTCGCTGGACAGACTGCAACACCTACAACAGCAGATTGAGGAGGCGCAGAAAAAAGAAGAAATCGCTTAAGAAGCGATTCTTCAAAATTTTCAAAAGAACTTGAGAGACCCAGCCTCAGCCTGACCTCTGCCATAACTACAAGCCTATAACCCCCTCCTTCTCCAGCCCACCCCATCCCTTTCCCCTTACCCATACCCCCGTGTGCGAATGTGTGTGTGAATAGTTGTTTGTCCTCTGTGTTTGTCCTGTCATGGTGAGCATGTGATGTACTAGCAGCTTGTCCTTACAGTATTGGACAAAAAACATCTTTTGTCCATTGCCTGCTGGAAGAAGGTCCAGATATTAACAGCAATGTGCTCTAGCCATCTACGGACAAGGAATGAATGAATGAATGAGTGAGTGAGTGAATGAGTGAATGGTTTCATTATTACAAAAAAAAACAACAACATACACTAATGTTAACACATCACAGTTCTGAGTTATAAAATATTGATGATTCTGAATATTTAAAGTAGCGTGAAAGAATCTGAGTTTAAGGAAAAAACAAACCTGGAGTTGTTTTCATGCATTTGTGCAGATTGTAAATCTTAGGTTTATTCTTTTATGGTACGGTTTTGTTCTTTTTTGAAATCAAAGCTGAATATGTAACTGATGGGTGATTATACCTCGCTATAAATTCATGAAGAGTATTATGGAAGTGTAATACCTTCCCCACAGTGTTATTACTAGTCTTATGTGTCTCTTTACTTTCTTATTAGGACATAATGAGACCCTAATGTCTGAATTCAACCACTGTTTTCTCACTGACACATCACTTTTACTTCAATTAAACTTAAAATCTAAAGTTATCAAGACTGACGTGACTAAATTGGCTGTGGGTGCATAAAATGTCAAAGTAATACTACAAAAACATAGTTTAACAGACATTTGAGAAAGAAATGTTAATGCTAATCATTTCCTTGTCTCTGAGACCACAAACCTGTCTAAAATAATTAATATACCACATAACAAAGTGTTTCAAATCAGATTTGTAAACTGGGAATTGTCTGTGAAGGTTCTCAGTCATTCAGGTCATGGTATAACCAAAAAGCGTCCAACTGGCTTGTCTTCTCAAAAACTCTACAAGTCCAGTTGAGTTTTGGATAAATAGTGAATTAATGTTAAAAATATGCCCAAGCTAGAATGAATTTGAAATAAATAATAGAAACACTCTGGGTTTTTATTTATTTTGGGTGCAAAATAAAAAATAACCTGCATAATTAAAACAAACTTAACATTGTTAACATTGTTCCTGTGATTAAAGCAGACCCATTCATCTTAGTTTGCATGAATCTACGAGTTTGATCTTTTTTCTCTCCATCAGTCACGGTTTTAAACATTAATATTTTAGCAATTTTCTTCTCATCGGAACCTTGAAGCTCCTGAAACATTAACCACCAATCCTTATTCACATGGCCTACCATTTAATCAGGTGGTTAAGCAGTAGCAGCAGTTTTATCAATATTCAACTGTTATGAAAGAACAGTGGCCAGGACCACATATGAGAAACGTGCCGCTCTGCAGATAAGACAGTCCAATGATTTTTAAATCATCGACAGCAGAAATCTCCATGCAGGTTGTCCAGTGATTTCCTGTATTTTTTCACATGTTGAGGGGCCTCGTTCAGCATAGCCAGTGTGGGGAAATGAGCGAATGACTTGTTTGACATTTGCTTTGAGAATAGCTAGCTTGGTTTTGAAGGCTGTGACGTTTGTGTACATTTCATGCACAAACTGGTCTTTCCCTTGTAGCTTCACGTTCAGCTCATTCGTGTGTGTCAGTACGTCCACAGCAAAAGCTATATCACCAAGCCAATCTGTGTCACTCAGCTCGGGAAAATCATCAGCTCCAAAAATGAGATAATCTCCTGTTTGAGCTCCCACACTCGTTGACATACTTTCCCCAAACTAAGTAATTAAGGAAGGAAGTAATTTTCCTACACTGTTATTTTTTCCAGTCAGATTTGGCTATCCATCTGTGGTAACGTTGGCAAGAGTACCTCAAGGTAGCGTGTGCCTCTTGATGACCCCTGACACACTGTCATACAAGTCCTCTCCACACGTTTTATCCTTTAGGGATTCCATGGCCAATTACTCCTCCGTTATCTAAAAACTGTCATCATTAAAAATAAAAGCTGAGTGTGTCCTTTATGTCATTACTTTTGTCCAGTGCCAAGGAATATAATGTAAATGACTAGCTTGCTGGCTAAGTCTTTGTCAATTAGCTCAACATGGTGAGTCACTGTCCTGTGTGATAAGCTAATTTTTTCAAATTTGTTCGTGTTCTCAGGACACAAGATACCCGCTGTCCCTTTGAGAAACTCCCCTTTGGAGAAAGGCTAGCTGGTCTTTGCTAATTTGAATGCTAGCAAATAACTTGCCTTCGTGCTTGATTCTTGGATGGCAGTTTGTTGGATAAAGATGTTTTGCTCAGCCTCCAAACTAGCTGCCAACATCTGAGCGGTAGCCGTCCATTCTTGCGTTGACTGGTTGTTAGCGTAATTAGCATGCTTGGCGGCTTTTTGGCTAATATGTTCCTACTTTATTATTTTTATGTTGCAAGGAACTGAATATTTCCTCTGTCTTCACCTGCGCCTTACCTCAGATTAGCCGCGGAAATCGCCGACTGCGGCACGACAACCTGTCGAGGAGAACTATGCATTGTTGTAATTGATGACGGGATACATCTACAGCTGAAACAATGGATTTAAAAGGACCTGTTTATTGCATTGTTTGTTGCAACATTATACAGAGTACTTGTGTTAGTAATCTTAACACTACCATGCTATCTTTAAAAAAGATCTAATTTATTATTTTCATTTGCATTAAATTATATATTCAAAAGCCAGACATCAGAAGACAGTCCTAACCACACACCAAAAAATGCCATCTTTTTTAAAGTCTTGACTCTTATCTTCCTCATTTTTCTGAGTATACTTTCATAATGTATATGTATCACAACTAATTATGGTAATCACAATGCTGGCTGAAATCATTCTCAAAGCAGATATGACACACGTCAAGGCTACACTCCAGAGTCTGTTAAAATACCTTTAAAAACAACCTTTTTTTCCCCCTTGTTGCAATCAGCTTATTTAGAAAACCTCACCACCTCTCATAGTTCAGATTATATCTCTTGCAGGCTTGCACACAATAAGAGGCAATGCTTCTACCCCAGCCCCCCACCCCACCCCTCCCATTTTCCAGAGAACACAATGGTCTGAACTCCCATCCTCTTAACAAGCTTGAGCTGGAGCTCAGAGTGCAATATCAAACCGGCAGCTCGCACTCCCAGCTCATGTTGCCATGGCGATAATGGTAGAATCCATAGTCCTCTCTTTGCCATGTCGGTAATTCGGTTATTTTAGCGTGAGAGATAGACTCCGTCACTGATACAGCTGAGCCGCGGAGACCACAATGAAACGGGGAATTAAATTCTAATGACGAATGTGTTCACTCACTACCTCCACCGTGATTGAAAGATACGGAGAGCGCGAGAGAGTGGAAGGGCTTAGAAATAACAAATTTAAAACTTCATAAATCAACTTCTTCGTATCTTCGTATTATCGGCGCTCATACTGCGTTCACTGCCGGTGGAAACCTCACAACTCTTTACCTCGAGCATTTACAATGGCTATTCTTCAGGATCCAATGAACACGGTATTGAGAACTGTGTGAGATGTTAAAATAATCTTCTACAATGTGAGTTCAATCCTCCTGTTAGAGGTACTTGTGTTTTATTATATATATATGTAGACTTTCCTTCAGCACAGAATAAAAGCAGATGATAATAGCCCTAGTTTATGGCCTGGGAGATAATTTTCTAATCAAAACCAAAGTATGCACACAATTAGTTCATTATCACTTATGCCTAAATAAGGTACATGTGTCTAATCTAATCTTGCATTTTAACAAAGGTCATTGCACACACTGGTTAGGGTAAATAAAAACTTACATTGTTGCATTATAATTTCGATATTAAGTAATAAAAGGAATACTATAATATCCTAAATAATTCGAATAATGCTTGGAAATTACTCTGCATCCTGTGAAAGCTTGTAAGTAGCTAGCAGAGCGGTATCGTAGTTATATGTTTGAGCTTCATCTGGAAAAATGACTTTAGTGTAGTTGCTGTCAAATCTTTTATGAAACTATAGAAAATAACAATCTAGTTCTGCGCTGTGCTATATTTACGCCTACGTTGCAGCAATCCAATCACATGTGAAGGGGTTTTCTTCAAATCGCTTTTCAAACTACTGTAGACCCTAATCGCATATCCTACTTCGCACAGAAATATTCACATTACCTTCAGCTCAGTCCTCTGTCTTCACTTTAATGTGCGCCGCTCCGTGTGATAATCAACTGTTCAGGCAGTGCGGGCCCCGTTCATGCTTGGTTTGCGTGTGATTGAGTGATATTTCACCACCTACAAGAGCCCAGTGATGTTAAACCCTTAAACTGCATGTTCTCCTGGGCACTGTGACATATGGGAAGAGGAGGCCCGGCGGAGCACCATATGCTAGAAAAACAAGGAACACTCATAAATGATGAATGCTGTGAATCCAAAAGTTGCATTTAGAATAAATGCAGCAGTGCTGACGTTCTGAAGTCATCCCTGTTCATACTGTACATCTGCACATGCTGTACGTAGATGTGCTCTGAGGCAATAACCATTGTTAGAATATGGTTACTTTGTGGATGCATTCTTCTGTAACAATGCTCCATTGCAAGCTTTGAGAATGTCCAATATAGCAGCAAACTCAATGATCTCCTTTTGTGTTATCTGCAGGTTTGTTTCTGAACTTGACTTCTCAGAGATCCTTCTCAGTTGAACATTATACAGATACAGTAATTGGATGGGTGCATGGCTTGTGATTTGTTTGTCTCCACAGAGACCCGGATGTTATTATTCTAAATGCAAAAACAAAACAAAGCCGAACCAAAGCAAACGGGACTTGAAGTCAGTCAGAACTGAAACAGCTTCAGCTCTGACTGAACTAAAAAAGCTACTTGGATGAATGACAAAATGCCTTCAAGAAAACCCATCAAGTCCATTTACCAAATTTGGCAACAGATAGTGACTTAACAGAGCATGGAAGCCTTTGAGCCACAGGTATAGGTGTTAGCAAGAGCCTGGATGTTGTAGTTGGCTGGTAAATTGGAAGCCTTCACATGGTTTCATGATTTCCTGTAAAAAAAAAAAAAAAGAAAAAAGGAGCTAATAGTCCAGCAGCTGGCACTTTTCTCCCTACAGCATGACGTTAGCATGTCCATACTCCATGGACTTTCTCCCCACGACCTGCATGTTAAGGTTTTTGGTGACTCTAAAGTGGTTCGTGTGCTAAATTATATGCTATATGATCACTAGGAAATAATGAGATCTGAAAAAAGAATGTGCCAAAAATTTTAACCACTTTGATGTTTGTGTAATGTAACTGTAAGTGTGAGATAAATGGCTGTTCTGTTTACTTAAAAGGAAATGACTTGTTTTTTTTACAATGACTCCACATAACACCTTATTTCTGGCGTAAAATACGATCATTTCTCACCAATATAACTTTGGTGTTATGTGGAGTCATTTGGAAGATACTTAGATCCAGCAGAGCACCATGTATATCTGTATAGTGAGAGTGACTGGGGCACTAAAACCAGCCTTTAAACAATGAATTATCTCCCTCGAAACCCGTTCATTTCACCAATATTTTGTTATGATACGCTAGTGCTATTCCCAATAAAGTACAATAAACTTTCCAAGTTCTGAAGTCAAGACGTTAATCATAAATTGCTTGGACCCTACTGCAAACTAAGCATTGATAGTGTATGCCTACCAACAACGCAGGTATGCGGCAGAGCTCTTGCCCCTGATGAGGCTCATTAATCTCTGAGAGCTGTCATGATGACTCAAATGTACAATGACTGCAAATCTCACAGAGAGCATCAGTATTCAGACATTTGTTGTATTTTATATATCGTATTTTAGCCGTACATATGATATTGTGGCCAGTTTCTGGAGTCACCTTTTAACATCAATTAATTCAATTATAATAATTCAAGAAATTACTGAAACGGATTGAGGTGTCTTTATTATATAAAGCTCTAAAAAAAAAAAAAAAAAGAGTAATTCCATTAAAGTGAAAGAGTCTTTTCAAAAGCCTGTCATCACGAGACCCATGTCCACAAGTGATCAAAAGCTGTGAATCAATGATTTTTTGTCATGACGTTGGTCTTTGAAGGCTACACGCTCACAAAGGGCCAGCGAGGAGACTTGAAGATCAAGCACATTCGACACTGGCCCCCTGCTGCACACTCTACCGGCCTTGTGAAAGGAAGCAGCAGAGGCAGTCTCCCGCTCCCCGGGTGCACTTAAATCATCCCGCCTGATAGAGACAGAGCTGAATCGCGCCTCATTGGAATTTTAAAACTGCAAGCTCCACAACCATAAACAAGAAGTATGCTACTTTTAGAGGTGGCAGCGGAGACACTGCATGAGCTATTACTCCAGGGTCTACCGCTAACTGGCCGGCAAGTCCGGTTTCTCCTCAATTATGTTCAACCCTGAACCCGTACTCCCAGTTGGGAAACGGCAAAGAGGATTTTACTCCATGAGGCCTTACAGTTCTGCACTTGCATACATTACTCCATCCATTCTGACATCAAAAGTTGGAAGCTAGCAAGAGAATACAAATGCTTCCCAGAGCGCTGCAGCACTTTTGATGCAAGTTGCAGCATTGTGATGGCAAAGAGAAGCCAACAAAGATATTGCAAACGTGACAATCTCCCCGCGCAGCTGCCACCTCGACTGCTCGGGATTAATGAGAAATAAATAAATAAAGTTGGTGCTTTTCGCTCGCAAGCTCACCCCAAGGGACGTTATCAGTGTGACAGGCCTGGCTTTGTGTCGCTCTGAAATGTCAGACACGCAGACACCACCACCGTGGTCCATTCTTAATGATCCAAGACACCAATCAGGCCTGCTCAGTACCTGCCAACTTCATATTCTTCCCCCTGAAAACGCACACAATGGGCGCAGAGCTTCTCCTTGCTAGGGCGCGATGAAGGGACGGAGGCTTGCGAGATTCATAGAGCTGACATGAAATCCAGGAAATTGCTGCAATCTCGCAGGTACACTCAAAGCGAAGTGATGCAAAGACCGTCACGTGTCGATGCCAAGAATCTGCCTTTTCTTTCCTGACATGCTATACTCTTACAGCCCGGTCTGTGCGGTTTGAATGTATAAGCAGGCTGTATGATGTAGGACTGCTAATTTGGGCAGTGTGTGGCACGTCTGGGACAAAGAGCCATCGCAAGGACGGTAATGAGAGCTGTCATAAACTGACTGAGCGTGGGTTTCCAGGCGCTTTAATCATTCCATTTTGTCAAGATTGGGGTGCATCCTGCCTCTCTCGCTCCTGTCGGCTCGGCGGCTCGTCTTTAATTCAGGCCGATTGAAGGAAGAGCTGCTGGGTGCTATTTCCGACACAGCAGACAAGCAGAGAGCCCACGGCAGGCCTCGCTGACATAATTTCATCCAGCTGTTTCTCAACCACAGTGTTCTCAAAGACCATGAAATGACCGAGGCGCTGCCTTAAATCTCAACACGCTCACATCACATGGTCGCCGCTCACACCCGCGTGATAATGTGTGCTCCCACAGGAAGTGTAGAGTGGTGAGAGGGTTGGAAGTTTCAAACAGGGTGGCAGGGTGACCCTAGTCATTAAGATGCATGAGCTAAATAAAGGGTCCGCCTACTTCCAAAGATTGGCACCAGCTGTGGCTGCCGGATTGATTGACAGGTCCTTTAACACAGGAATTAACTCGAGATATTAAAGGCGTAGCGGCAATTTGGAATCAGGCTTCCAAAAATGACAAGGAACAGATTTTGTTTGGCAGCGTGTTTCTTGATGACCTTGACGAAGGCCACAAGCTGAAACCTAACGGCCAAATAAAGTTATCATTCTACCACAATCTATGATGTCCAGCTCATTTGGGTGTTGCCAAAGAAAACAAAAGTGCAATCAGAGAAGTTGCCATTTAATACCTATAGACTGGGTCAATAAATGTTGTCTACTTTCATGCCAGTAATGCATCTTGACAGTGTCTCTTAATTAGACTTGATAAAAGAAGAAGTTTAAGGTAATATGCTTATTTGAGTTTCTCATGCCTGTGCCATAAACATCAGACTCAGACTCAGCAGCAGCCTCCTTACCCAGGCCATCAGAACTTTGAAAACTCTCCCTAAGACTCACTAACCCCCCGACAAACACATGCAAAACCCACTCCCATACAGCCACAAACACAACATTGCACAAGCCACTTTCAGCTCAGATGGATGCTTGCGTGATGAATATTGCGCAACTATCTCTACAGTTTATATACACCGATCAGCCACAACAAAAAAAACACTGACGGGCTCAGTGTACCAAGTGACTCAAAACCCCGGTTACCCTTGGTGAGTGACTTATATAAATTTGAGTCAAAAGAATCAAGTTTTCCATCACTAATATGAGCCAAAATGATCAGCCACAACATTAAAACCACAGACAGGTAAATAACATCTTGTGACAATTCAGTGTTCTGCTGGGAAAGCTTTGGACCTGGCATTAGTGTGGATGTTACTTAGACATGTAGCACCCACCTGGACCAGACCAGAAAATCTTGATGCTAGTTGGTTAGCTTAGCTTAGCTTAGCTTAACACAACGACCGGAGGAAGCAGTCTGTCTGAGGAGAATCTTGCACAAGTATTTCTTAAGCTGTAGCCCAGTTGCTTTTTCTTTTTTCTTTTATTAAATGCCCACATTTGTCCACACCCCAGCCACAACCATCGCCACCACTCCTTCTAGCCCCATCAAGCCCCAACCTAACACATGGCTCTTGTTAAAAATCTCTCCAGGCCCTGATAGTAACACGAGGGGAAATTTGTTGGGGATAGTCTGCACCTAAAATAGAGGCAGTGCCGTTTTAATTTCACTGCGCCCTTTCAAAGACGACAAGAGGAATTATCTTGAGATCAGAGCTGCATTTGAAAAACACACCAAGTAAAATCCTGAACGTCAAACAACCCCTGCTGAAGTGCTCTAAAGCAAGACATTCATTTTCCAGATGCTAGAATAATGGCTGGACAAATGGATGGATCTGACAGCTCAACTGACAGCTTTGCTCCTGAGGAAGTTTGTCTTCACATGATACCACATGTGTCAGATTAATATTATATTTGTCCAATTTCCCCGTTATTATCTGAGATATTGTTTAAAGCAAACAGCTCAGCTCATATATATATATGTACATATATATATATTTAGATAAACCAAATGATATCTGAGGCTTTGAACATGGGATATAAATAAGCATCCTATTTTTGGAGGCTGCCTCCTTCACATCCTCCTTTCAGGTGCACTCAAACAAGAATTACTTGTGAAAGTCAAAGGTATTCTTTGACAGAAGTACAATGTGCGGTGTTGAATGCACAAGGCGGCAAATGTCAGACGTTTGTTTATGAGAAAAACGGAGAAACATCAGTGCTCTTCTTCTGCTTTTTCGCTGCCGTATTTTCGCGCCGGTACTGAGGGAGCACCGCGGCGCTGCTGCTGTGATCAAATAAAAGTTTGGGTTGTTTTTTTAACACGCGTTGTCAGTGGCGTGTTAGTGACACTTTGTGATCACACGCACCTGAGATGCGGAAGACATGACAAGTTTTTCCCTCACGTGTATTTTTTGCGTCAGGATCCATTTCAGGTGTTTATCCCCGAACGCGAAACATAACTTTGCCGCTTGGCTGGTATAAATGCATCATTTAAAAGTCCACACGGCTGCTATTTGTCTGCAGAAATGACACCGCTGTGCACTTTGATTGGGTCACTGGGTCTGTCATCTTGAGCATGCATCTCATTGTACGGCTGCGGTGCTTTTAATTGGCAACAATTACGTCAATTCGTCACGTCTGACGCAAACTTTTCAACAAGATGTGAGGTTTAACAGGAAAAAGCTTGTATGCTACCAAGAAGAGGCTAAGAATGCATGACTCTTGGCAGACATTTGTTCAGTTTGCCAGTGAACCTGCATTGGGACGGTGAAGAGATACGTGGGCGAGTTCAGAAGGGAGAAAAACCTCTCTCTCATACAAAACCTCACCTCAGACCCGCGCACTGTCAAATGCACCGTCTGTAGATAACGCTCTCCTCCTGGAAAATATGTAAATGTGTGCAGGTTTTTTTGCGAAAAAGAGAAAACACAAGCTGAAATCTCACATTTCATCTGCTTATGGTATGAAATTGTGCCTCGGTCTACCGGCAGATCAACGGCGGGCAAAAGGGAGGATTTTAAATCTTCCCCTCGCTGTGTGCATGCTGACATTTCAAGCGTTGTGTTTGTTGCGACTTTGGCTCACTGCAATAAACACTGGAAGGTAAATACGTTCTAAGCGCAGAAATAAATATCTGCAAAATCCTGTTGTTTTTCTTTCTCTGACACACTTTAAACTTGCTCCTTATTATTCCAGTTGCTGGCCTGGATGTTGTTGTCAGGTCTCCGGGCTCCGAATCCACAGTTCACCCTCTAATATATGCTGCCGTTGACCAGATGGCCACAAGATTGTCAAACTCTCTTCTTTTTGGCCAAACAAGACTTCTGCACTGCCTCCCTCTAATCCGTCTGGCCCTTGTGTGTGCTCCTTGGCCTGAAAAATGTGTATGTTATCGTTTCTCCTCAGACCGCTGACTAGCTCCGTCGTCCAGTTGGAGCGGGAACCCTGGGCCCCGCAGTGCTCCAAGTAATGCCACTAATGAGTGCGAGCAGGCTTGGTAGTGGGGATCAATGTTCTGAGCCGTGTGTCAGGGAACCAGCTGCCCCAGTCTGACCGGCTGCTGCCCTGCATGCACCGCAGCCCTGCTGACAGCGGCACCGCTGAGATTTTCCGGGTGACCCCCGGGCCTTCGGGCGTGGATGTTTCTATAATCACCTGTTATCTCTCTCACGCCAGCACCTGAGCCTCTGATACCGCAAAAAAAAAAACACCGTACAGGAGGTACAGAGGAGAGATTCAGGCGCGGGTTTCTTCACATCGACCCATGCCACAATATCTATGAAAAATCTACAAACTTGTACTGTTTCGTTTAGACGCACTGATGCAAGGGTGAAGATCTCCGAGCGTGTCTTTGAGCTTTATACTTATATCTGCTTTGTGATAGAACTGAGACGAGAGGGGAAAGGGAGAGAGACCAGAGGGGAATAAGACAAAGAACAGAGAGGAGGGGATTTGTGGTGGGTTCTGGGTTGAGCCCGAGTGATGCAAGATAGAAATGTGCTTGTTCGAGTCACTGATATGTTAATATGTTGGTGAGGACACCGTAGGAGAGAACAGAGCTTTAATAAAGGACACAATATGACAACTTTATCATCTAAAAGCTTACTCTGTTTGAGGAAAAAGAAAAAACGTGCTTTGCTTCAAGCCCTTTAAATGTTGCAAACCCATTCAAAGGTCATATACGTATTTCAGTCAAGCTGAATATTTCATAAGCAAACATGAAAGAAAATACTAGATAATTAAGTTAATACCTAAATGCTCTTTTGAGGAAATGTATGTTCATATGCATTCCAGTGTTTTTCAGTGTTGGATTCAGCTCATGGTTGTCTGCTAAGTAATGTCTTTATAAATCTATAGTGTCCTAAATATAAAAACTTCATCAGTTACTTTCTTCTGACCTTTTTGACACGGACTCCAGAACAAAAAAAAAAAAAACGCAGTTGAGCCAGTTTTCCTCACAGTTGCATCACTTGCAGTCCAGAGATTTTTGCACAAAACAATGGAGTGACTTTGGTTACGGTTTGAAACCATAAGCAAACAGATTGTCACGCCATTATGTTAAAAAAAAAAAAAGGGGGAAAAAACAACAGCCGCATCCATCAGGGCCAATTTCAGAAGGGATTAAAAATCTTTAAGTGCCTCTCAAAAACAGATTGTGATTTCACCGCGGAGCGCCGCTGAGTCATCGAGCAGTTCAAGCGGCTCACATAAGTGGGTGGATGTTCGCTCCATGAGTGGACTCTCGCATGGAAATGAGAGAGCGAGGGAGAGGAGCTTGAAACAGCGTGGTGGAGTGATAATTGGGCTGTCAGGTCACCTTTGTCCAAAGCATTTGTTTAATTGTGTTACGTGTTGTACTTTAACGCGTCGGGACTGCGTTGGTCAGATACGTTCCAGAGATTATAGTGGATAACTGATCTGGACATATGCAACGGGATCTTTTCCTGCGTGAACGTGACAACAGCAGTGGTTCTTAAACAACATACTATCGGGAATTGTCCTGTTTATATTATAATATATAACTATCGACGTTTTCTTTGTTCTTGCATTAAAGGGGAACTACTGTTTTTTACAATCTGGACCTTATTTCTGGCATATAATACGGTGGTTTACTCACTCATATAACTTTGGAGGTATTTTTAGTCCTTTAGAAGATATTTAGATCCAGCGGAGTGCCACATATATCCATATAACTCCCGACTCAGTGGGGAATAGCACTAGCGTATCATAACTAAATATAGGTGATGAACGAGTTTTGCGGTAGATAATGCGTCATGTCGAGGCTGCGTTGCAGTGCCCTGATCACTCCCACTATATGGATATACACTATATCCATATATATATATATATATATATATATATATATATATATATATATATGCCACTAGCAACTCTAGCAACTCGATTTCATTGTGGGGTGTGTTTTAACTGACTGACTGACAACCATTCAGAGCCATTTAGTTGTAAGCAAATTTCACTCTACGGCAATCCGATGACATGGTTGGCTACGTTGTTGTTGTTCTTCTGTCCGTCGCTGCGTAAAACGATTTGATTGGCACAGAAGTTCTTTGCCACAGCATAATCCGTTCCCACTTTTCACCACAAATAAATTGTGGGCATAGGAATGGCATTGGACTGGTTTCCAGGCTAGCTTTTGAGAGGAGCTTTAAGAGTTTTCTCTTGGTGGAGACCAAAACATTGCCAAAAGGTGAACTAAGGATGATCTTGGTGACGAAATGACATGATTCTAAGTTGCTAAAGGTGGTCCATGTCCACTCGCTGGACTGTAACATGTGGTTAACTGGTAAAACACATAAAATACGCCTTGGGGACACTACTATACAGACTATTTTAAGTTTATTTTTATTCATCTACAGGTTTATGAATTTATCGTGTCTCAAAGCCAGTTTGTATTGTGCCAATTTATGTGCATAATACAAATAAAGTCCTCATTACCACCAGCAAAATCCACATAAACTCTGAATAATTATGTTTTGTTTTTGTTATCATGAATCTGCAAAACCATTGTGAAATGAATTCAGAGTAACTGAGGTTCAACATATACTTGCTAAATCGAACAAATGGCAAATACTGCAGCATCATTTAATGGCATAAATAAAGCAACCAGACACTTGTGTCTGTATAGGTGGAATGTCACAATCTTCTTTAGCCTCCTGTCTCGGATAGTAATCTGTTTTAAAGAGATGAAGGCCGTGGACAGGGTTTCAGACATCTGCTCACATGAAACAATATGTGTCCAGAAAGTGTCCTCCGGTGCGGTAAACAGCCATGTTAGTTGACATTTCCCATCCATTGATTCCCATCATTGGTTCAACCTTTTGGAGCGCTTTGGTCTGACCTACACAGGCTCCATGGGGAGGCACAATGCCACTGAGGCTCGCACAAAGCGGCCTCCTATCGATCAGCAGGCGCCTAAAAATAAAGTCAAGGCCCGGCAATGACAGAGAGGCAAGCAGAAAGCCTGTGTCTGCTAATCAATGGTGACCTAGAATTTTGTGTCCCGGGTCGATACATCATGCTTTTCTTCCATGATCTAATGATCTTTTTGAATTTGTCTCTCAAGGAGTGTGGGGGCGAAATGTCAGGTGGAAAATTAGTATAATTTCTTGTTGCACTCTTATTACTTTTTTTTTTTTTTTGAATTGGAGCATCATTATAAGTCACGTAAACGCTTCAGGCATGTGTTGCCTTCCTTTTCTGAACTTTCTACCAAATTTGCAAACAGTTGCGACCCTTCAGAGCAAGTGGCATTTCCAGTTTAGAGGTGTTAATTGCCCACTGGTCATTCTTTCACCTACTATTTCTGTATCTCGCCTTCGCTGAATCTCATTCTACATTCCCTCTCACTCTCCATTTTCCCCACTCCTCTGTCTCTGTCTCTGTCCCTGAATCTCTCAGCAGGAGCCCTGCTCGCTCAAGGCTATGCGCTATCTTTCCATATTTCTCTCTGGTGAATATTTTATCTTGCCTTTCAAGCATAATTTTCATACCGAAAGAGTGCCCGTGTCCCGCAGTGGTTTTACCCACACCCTTTGCAGGGGAACGTCTCTGTTTCAGCCGAGGTGACAATCTGTTTGCACATTTCAGGAGGGCTTTTGATCAGAGAATGCAGATCGGGATTATGAATTTTTATGTCAACGGCGGCTCATGAAAAAGGCATGAAGCCAAACTGTGGTCATCTGGCATGGCGCCACAGATGACAGGCTTCAGATTTAAATGCTGTTCATATTTACTATGGCCTTTGTGGCCGATCAGACAGACTACTACAGGAAAACTCATTATTTCTTCCTCTTTTCTCTTTCCACCCTCCCCTCCAGTCCTGTTTTTCTCTGCATCATTGCCCAGAGTGACAGTGATTTAAGCTGTCAGACATTTCAAGGCCCAAAATTCTCGACTTAGAGACTGATTCACATTTAGGATCAGCGGCTTCCACTTGTTTGCATTTGGCCAATTTATATCCCCGGGCTGCGTTTCCTGAATGCATGATGATAATAGTGCAATCCATTTTTCTCAGATAGCAAAAGGGGTGAAATGGGAAAATAGAGATGGTGAAATACGCTAACGTCAGTGAATGTGTAATAATGGGCGAAGGGAACGGAGAAGGGAAAAAAAATCTCAAGAGCAATCTATAGCATATTCATAGTTATATTTAAATCAATATACGTGTTTATTCGCAAAATGTTTTATTCATTGGGCACATTTTTCTCTGCAGAGGAGAGGATAAGCAATAACTTGCATATGGCAATGCTTTGGCCTGTGCATTAATTCACTCTGACACAATCCTGTGTGTATTTGTTTATGTGTGTGTGTGTGTACTCCAGTGCATGTTCAGATTAATCCCACCGTGAATACATTCTGGGACTGACATATGCCACTGTTGTGAGATAGTAAACGTCACATCCTTACGGTTTCTGATCCATCATAGGCACTCACTGGGAACAGCCGGGCCCCCTCGGAACTTAAAGCACATACTGTGGTCTAGCTTTAAGTTACGGTGACGTGACCTCTAAAGAGAGAAGAGAAAATGAGAGACAGTAGCGGAAGCAGCGACATAAATAAGATTTGGGTAAAAAGGAGCTCACTCATAAATCATTTAGTTTCCCACCACTCCAAGAACTGATAAATCACCCATTCAGCGTTCTGTGGAGTGGCTAGCCAAGACACCAGATCTGGGTTGGTATTCAGCGGAGACCGAATCTGGGTTAGCGAGTGATTTAAAAATGCTGAAACCACTGGAAACGGGCCTTTGATAGAATCACATGTTCAGCACTTACTGCTGGAAACTGGGATATAGTACACACACAGTCCCCTGCCATAAACTAAGGAGGGGGCCGCGTGTGGCTGAATAAATGACCAAAGATGTCACTTTCACGTACACGCAGTAGTGTGATACTTTGCGACTGAAGATTTCTGTCCCAACTCATCTGCAGTCACTATATATCGTTGTTAGATGCCCCACAGACTCAGCTGTGTGAACTACGGCTGTGTCTGGGGCCCTTTTTACTATTTAGTGCTCTGGATTTACTGTCCACCATTTAATTTGAGTGATCAGAATCTGAGTGTACAACAGTGGAGACCGTGGCATGAGCACCACTTCATACTAACCATCCCACCTTTCTATAATTATCAAGATAAATAAAAGATCGTTTCAGAAAAGTATTGTTGTTGCCTTAAATGGGAAAGCGAGTGAAAGAAAATGAATCCTCAAGTGTAAACGAGAAAAAAGTAATGGACTCTTACAGAAGTCAGGAAGCTGTATGAAATGCTAGAGTTGAGCAGATATCGTCCCTCTGCCAATCCCCCAAGAAGGTGGAAAATGTTCCATGCGTGTCACTTTTTATAATACTTATGGAATCAATTATTTATTCTTAGACTTTTAACCACTTTCAGCCCTTCAGAGGATCCCACGAAGATTTCGCGTTTGACTGCCAGCGCCCCAACAGCTCTGCACTGCCATCTAACCATGGACTTTTGCCAGCCATTATGGCACCTTTCATAGGTATGTCGCTGTAGTCATTATTTAAAAACAAAGAAAAAATGAAACTTGACTTGTGTCTATGTATTCAAATCAGTTGGTGAAATCTGACAAACTTTCATGAGACGTGGCTGCTTCCCAGATTAAGCGGGAAATACTGTTTTTCTTACAATAAAATACGATCGTTTGCTCACCCATGTATAATGTATAATTTGTAGTCAACAGCACTAGCATATCACAACATAATATTGGTGAAATGAACTTGTTTCGCTGCAGATAATGTGTTATTTAGAGGCTGCGTAACAGTGCCCCAGTCTCACTATATGGATATACACAGATCTAAATATCTCCCGTATGACTACAAATCACACAAAAGGTACATGTGTGAGTAAACGATCATATTTTATGCCAGAAATAAGGTCCAGGTTGTAAAAAACAGTAGTTCCCCTTTAACTCCGTCTGCATTTTTTTAATCTATGCATGCGAACAAACTGCTTTAATTTCATAACTACTTCACCAATGCTGCGGTTAAACATATTCCTCTTGTTTGCAGAAGAGGCATTCACGTGTGTATATGTGTACCTGCTGTATCCGCTGCAAATGTCAGTGGCCTTTTTCTTACGTAGCTGAAAGGGTAAAACACTGTGAAAAGCCTTAATAATTAGCATTAAGGCTACTTTATATGTTCTACTGTTGAATAATTGTTTCATAATGTAAGCAGCACGTTAATATTAAAACGGTGACTGGAGCTCATTTGCATACTTAGAAAGCTGTTTTGCAATTTAATTCATAATAACGCATTACGTTTATGGGATGAGCATATGTTGTATTTAAAAGCTAAACGTAATATTTATTTCTGAAATGTAGTGAAACGTGTATAAATTAGCGTGAAATTAAAACACTTTTATTCAGTCTTATTTTTAAACAAATAACTTGAATATCTTTTACAGCAGAGACAACTTCCTGCATTTTCTGACAGTTTAAATTTAAAAGTTTTATTCATAAAGACTAATCATGTTCCAGGATTCAGTTTTTCCCTGCGCTATATGTAAATAATGAATCCCGAACATAGAGCTATATATTGTACTGTATGGTAGTCATCTTGTCATCCTGTCAGACATCGTATTTAGACGTCTGTCATGTGAATGGAAGTCTTCAGTCACATCCAATCATGCAGTACGCGATAACTGCTGAGGCTGTGAAAACCATCAGCAGTGGCTACACATGGACACACAAAGATTACAGCTGATATCTGCTAAAACCTGCCGCTCGACTTGACACAAATCCAATCTCTGGGCAGTTCTGTGACTGTGAGCGCACACTGAAGTCATCAAGCCAGCCGGCGGGGCGGCCAGCCCACGCCTGATGTTCCCCCGGACACAGCGTGGAAGCAGGCTGACCAGTGATGACAGATGGGCGCTGAGATACCAGAGACCGGTGAGGCAGTCACTTTCCCCCGCAGTCAGTATGCGGTGGCAGCAATGAGCCACCTATAAAGCAGAGGGAGGAGAAGAGGGAGGGACAAGTGGGAAGTACGACGGGTAGGAGATGCAGTGCTAGGCAACGGGCTTATGATTCACCCTGGGGTATTGGCTACGTAGTCTAAGTCACTGGCGGAGGCTGTGCTGGTGAGAGACCCTGCCAAGCAAGAGAGGCCTGTTGTGACTTAAGAGATTTCTGGTTTTGACCTCATTAACTGCATTTTCATACTAATCAAGTCAATGCGGATTGTCCTGATTGTAAAGCTACTCTCTGAAATGTTCTTCAGTGTCAAAATCATTGTGTGTTACAATATAATAAAGACAGCGGTAATGTCTAATGGACACAAAGTCAAAGCAGAGATTTCCCTGTGAGCTATATATAAGCTACATCCTATATTTAACAATCCAGGTGCAACCTGAGGGTTCAACCACTCAGCAGTTTTATACTGAAATATAAAGCACCTGATTTGGTATCACTTTGGAAACTACGTCAGCAACTGTGGCTGTTGCAAAGTTGAAAACATCCAGGCTCTTCACAACCAAACCTCTCTGATTTTATTTGTTTTAATGTGGTGTTGTCCTAAAACTGGAATAGGACTAATTTAAGATGCATGCAATTGTACACTTCATAAAACAACCACGTGAAGTGTAAGCAAAAGTTCAGTAAGGAAGATCTGTCCTCTCACAATCTGTTCCTTTCAGGTGACGCTGCGTTTCCTGATCTTCCCACGCTGTCAAAACCCTCCTCAATTACTACGTCACTACCTTCACCCATTAAACAATTATCCCACCTTCTCCCTGCCAATCATTCCCTTGTCCCTGTGTTTTAAAGTCACTTTCATTGGTCTGCAGGTCATCCATTGCGCAACCCCCCTCCTCCCCATCTATACCTCACCATGGTCAACCTATGAGTCTTCATCAAAGTTCTCCTTCAGCCACTAATGTTCTTCTTTTCTTCTCCACCACATCCTGTCTAGTGCTAAACTCACCTCGCATGCTCATGCGCTCTCCAATACATGTTCTTTCTTTACCTACTTGAGCTCTCCTTACAGTGCATTCGTGGATTCACAAATAAATCCTAAGCTTTATCACACAAGCTGGCAGCTGAATTCTCACAAGGTTTGTGAGATCATGCGATCACATGAAAATCTTTCTTGCCGTGCCGCCAAAAGGTGTGCAGAAGATCCGCTTTAGCCTTAGTGGTGTGTCCTGCACCACTGCCACCAGCGTGCCACTGCAAACGAAAGGGCCCGTCTTGTGAAGAGGTTGTGCTGAGTGATTCTCAAGAGGCGTGAAAGTGTAAGGCAGAAACATTTATTGAACAGCTCGATCAATTGGAATTAAGATGATGGGTACTGCCACCCCGATTCTGAAAGTGTTTCTCCCTGAAACACTCCCTTTTATAATCAGAAATCTTTAGTTCTACATATGTCCTTGTCTGTAACTTTCCAAAAAGTAAGGACAGTTTGTCGCCCAGAATACATTTACAGAGAAGGGATTTATCTCTTAAGACTAGTGTCGTGTGTCTTTCTCTTGTGGTGGAGACCTGGCTTCCGAGAACTCTTTCTAGTTTGGCACCAGCTCTGAGAGATATGCACATCGGTGTACTGTGACTTGGAGTAACCTCTATCCTAAATAGGCTATTGCATCTGAATGAACACTACCAGGCGACAGTTGTTCTGTAGTCTACAAGGGCAGCTTTTTGGCGAAGCCACACTCAGCCTTCATCGCTGCTAGTGCTTTGATATCTTGGCCTTTACAAAGTCAGACAGACTTGTCAACAGATGTGCATACTATAGAGCTAGCTACACTAACTGATTGCTCACTTGCAAAGCTCCTCAGACTGCACATTGCTGTGTTAGGCCGTGGGACGACTTCTCAAATGCGTTTTCGCCAGCAAATAATTTGGTGCATCGGGTTATCAGCAACCTAAGTTACGTAGTGAGGCTAGATGATATAGACACTTAATTTCCAGTTTGTTGGGTACATGTAGCTAACACTATTCAAGTCTGATACAATAAATCTTGTGTAAAGGTTTAGCAAGTTTATGATGCTACTGAACTCTATGGACGGTATAAAAGGCACCTCCATATAATCCAAGTTTAGGGAAAAGTTCAATTAAGAAGATTTCCTCACACGGTCTGCCTCTGTACCTCCACAGTCAAATTTATTCTGCTTTATTCTTCCACTTTCCCACGCTGCCAAATTTACTTCATATTCAGTTTCATCGTCACTGCTCCTGTCCGATGGTCTGCTTGCCAATTAGTCCCTATTCTTTAAATTCATTACAATTATGTCACTCTGCCTTCAGACCTTCCTGCAGCCCTCATTTTCCTCATCATCCAGAGAACTCAAAGTCTCCATCAGCCTGTCTGCTCCACCACCACCAGAGTCTAGACTTCTAGAGCTCTTGTCCCCATCTACTTCCTCCATCTGGGTCTCTGCTTTGTGACGTCGCTTCTCATTCGATATTTTTGGTAGATCACAAAGGTAGTGCGGGTAGATGGCGAGCCAATGAAAAAATTAGAAAATGAGATGGAGAAAAAAAAGATGGGTTGAACCAGGTTGATGGGGATCCGGGGTAAGCGGAGGTTGGAATGTTGAGAGGGAGGCTGGCGGACTGGCAGAGCTGGGGGAGGCTTCCAGAGAGAGTACACAACAGAGCAGGCAATTTGATGGATCCAATTCTATAATTTATCTGTTGCACCTCCAGAACGAAGAGAATAACGAACTTTCATCTATTTTATTTTTTTTTACTTTTTATTGCAACTCAAGTTCAGTAGCACGCATCCACAGCCATGCACAACCTCAACAACAACTCAACTCAGACTACCATTTTTCTTAAAGAGACAGCGCTATGTTTCTAAAGGTGCTGTATAACAATTAGCCTGCAAGCCAAAAAAGTGTGGGCAACCCTGCGCAAAAGCATTTGTAGCTTCAAAAAAATTGAAGCTGTTAATTGAAATCCATTTCACCACCACGATTAAATCAGCAACTTTCTAAATCAGACTAAAATGTAACCTTTGCATGCTTAAGAGCTAAGAGCTGTGTACAGCACCTAATTCACTGGTAGCTTAGTTTATTTCTAGCTTTGTTATCAACTGTTTAAGTAAGGAGCACATACATGCCCTGACCGTTGTGCTTGAATCTGACATATTCTTCTGCATTCTTCTATAACGGTGCATGTTCTTTGTTTCATGCATTGTATGCCGTCGTTTAAAGTCCGCACACACCATAACACTTTGAGTGTGAGCTCAGTTGTCCACTGGGGCTAACCACTGAAACGATCTGATTTGTATACCTGCACTGAAAGGTTGTGTGCGTAATTAACTACGACATTCAGACTGAAGGTCTTTTTGAGACCTGGTTCCTTAGCCTCAGGTCACAGTCAAAGCTGTACAACCTCGGAAAATGTCAGCTTGTATTTAGTGAATTGTTTTGAGAATATCTGAATATCTGCCAATACTGCTCGGTCAAGGTTTGGGAAATGTTGCCATCATGATTTTTAATTTTTATGTTTAACCTTTAGCTGAAAAGCAAAGACGAAGGGATATAAAACACTAAGGCAACAATCTGGCATTTTGTCCATCATCCTCTGTGGCTCTAACTTTTTGGTTCATCACACACCGATGGCACTAGTCAGACCTCTAGTGAACCACATGAAGAAAAAACGAAACAACAGAGTTCAGTGTGCGTACAGAAAGCTTTCCGTGTTTGTCATCTTCATCTATTCCTAACCCTCACATAAAAAAACACTGTTATAACAACGTGATCATCTACAATGGAGAAGACAGCTCTCCTAGATTCCTAGCCTTTCAGCTAATAGCTTTTCTTCAGTATCGGTTTGGTGTGTCCATGCCGTGTTTCAAGAAGCAAGAATTTTTTTCTCGCGCCAAGGGCTGCAAGAACAAGAAAAAAGTTTGTTCGCTCGGGTAATTTATGCTTCACAGAAACTCAAGTGCCAAACTTCGGGGGTCATCACAGGGCCCTCCCACTGCAGCATACGTCACACGTGCTAAACATTATGGGAGAAGCGTGAAATGGATGATGAGACGCACTGTTCTTATTATTTTCAGATGTCTGGCAGCTGTGTCCGCTTCGCCGTTTATTCAGCATGAACCCAAAATCAGTATGGCGATCTCTACCCAGGAAAGATTAGCGGTTACACTGCGAATATTAGCATGCGGGAAATTTCCGCATTGACCACGCCCACTTCCAATTTCTGACCAATCAGAGGAAAAAAAGTTCTGTGCTGAGATATGCATGTGATATAATGTATGATGTGTCGAGAACAAGTTGCGAGAACTCCCAAACGAGTGCTGTGAGAACAATTTTTTGCTTCTCTCCAGCCTTTAACAGTACAGAATAAAGAATCAGCATTTCCTTCTTTCTCATTTTACTATGACACTTCATGAAATGGTTGAACTGCCAACATCTATTTAATTACACTGAATCCACCCCGTAAGCATCCAAAGCATATTACTAGCATGATAATGCCTTAATGGAATTTATCAAAAGACTTGTGATCTCTTCTTCTGTGCCTGCCTGTAGACCACCAGACATCACAGTGCAAAATAAATTTAAGATGTTGCCAAGCCGTGCATTAACTGTAAGTTATTTATTACACACTCTACGAGGACATACTGCGGATCCTTTTGGGGTTTTGCGAAAGTCTTCACTGCCTCTAAAGAAATGCGCTTTAAGATGAATTGAGGGCAAATAAGAAGGAAGCGCGGTGCATCCTAACTCTGCTGTTGCAGATTTTCATATTCCAAAGTGTCAGCATATCCACAGCTCGAGCTCTATCGGTGTGTTTTATTGCTGCAAAAGCCGGAACAGATCTGTGATAGCTCATCATTACACCCCTTGAATGATTTCACAGCTCATAGATTCATTTGGTCCGGTGAATAATGTCACGGTTTGTGCAGCAGTGCCAATAAAAATCCTGCTGAGGCACGTAGCCCGGCATTAGCGAAGCAGACAAAGTGGTGGAGGGAGAAGTCACACTACAACAGCACCCTGCGTGACTGTGTGTTTGTGAGACAAGAGAGGCGCATCCTGCTATGATCACAGAAGTGTCATAGCACGTTGAGTCATTATTCACATTACAAGCCAACATGGGGGCCTTGTGATCATGCGTTGTTAAGGATTCAGTGAGAGAGCGGGGCGTGCGGCGGTGGCGGCGTTTAGGGAGAGCTTGTTAGCTGAGACAGAAACGCTTCATTATCACTGGCTGAGACCACAGTCCAGACACTCCAGTATTTGACACGGTCATGTTCATGTTTATCTCTCACAAGCATACTGATGTCTGAATTTCTCAATTCTGGGCGCTCTCTGCTTTGTGTTTGCTTTAAAGTACTGCAGGGTAGTTTAACCAGACGCTGCTGCTGCTGCTACTGTTGCTTCCGCTCTTTCCATCATCAACATTTCCTCAGTTTCTGACAAGACGGCGTCTGAAACCAGACGAAAGCCTCGCTAGCTGCTCTCCTTTGACAGCTGAGTTATGAGAAGCAGTTTCTCAGGCTGTGGAGCTGTGCAAAGACAATTTAAATTTTTCGACATCACTGTATGTCTTGAACTCGGTGGCACGCTAGCAGAGCTGAGCTAAAATATGCAGCGGGCTATATTTTTCATGATAGATTTGATGTTAAAGTGGGTATAATCCATATATTTACATGGTGTCTGGTAGTAATGAGGGTGATTTATCAACTGAAGACGCTGAAGATATCCCCAACAGTGGAGCATTTTAGAGTCTTTCAGCTCATTGTTTTGGTTTCTTTGATCACCATGTTACCAGTTTGGGTGAGAGTCAACCAAACTGGTAATATGGTGATATTCCTAGCTATTACACTAGAAAATCTTCATTTATTTCCAAGTACTTGTTTGTTTTGGAAATAAATGAAGATTTTCTAGTGTAATAGCTAAGAAGAGTTAGAAAGCAATTTGCTGCTGACATGCTGGTTGAGAGGCTTCCAGATTTCAGATAGCTCATTTCTATTCACTGCTTTCCCCCTTTTTTTTTCTGGTGTATTCTTCATTCTTGGCACCTGAATTAAAGGCTCATTCTGCCTGCCTTAGTTGTGCAGGCAATAACCTTTATCCCCGAGGTTCACGTTGCATATCCTTTGGAAAGTAGTTGTGCTGGTTGTATTATTGTTTTATTATTAAATGCTTTACAGTTCAGAAAATGAATTATAAAAGAAGCTTGGTTTGTTAGGTTAGGCAAAACCTGCAATGTGGAAATACAATACCCCATTTCTTTTGTTGAATTGAATACATTAAAATACTCCACAATGTACCTTCCTAATTATACTTATTAAGTCATATATTTTGCTTTCAGAAATGAATACTAGATTCCACCAGGCTGAGAAAGGTGAATTTGTACAACATAGCTCGTGTTTAGTTCAAAACATACAGTATACTTCAGCGGCAGGACTTGAATTCTGCTTGACAGCATGAGTAGTTAATTCCAGACCTTCCAGTTGAAGGTTATTGCAATACAACGTATCACCCTGCTGCCCAAAGAGCCTCCCGTCATGACGCAATCGTAAACAATGGGTTATTCAGACGTGTGTTCCTCTTGAAAGCGGTATCGGAACGTGTCAGTCACTGTAACCATTTAATCTTTGATCCTCTTGAGTTTCTGATTGCAATTTTAATAACGGCTTATTCTCATGCAAAACGGCAGCGTCTCGCCTGCATGCTAATAGGCGAAGAAGAGCAACTATTCAGATGGATTCAGAGATCAGACACTGTTGACTCGAGCAAATAAGAGAGAGAGGGGAGAATAAATGGGAATAAATTATAAGGACAAAGGGTAGGTTTGTGTGCGTCTGTCTGCATAAATCACCGTGGGTGAGTTTCTAATTTCTGATAAGTATTTTTTTAGTGAAAGAAGACAAGGCTGTTTCGGGAAACGGTGTGTGCACACGTCTGTGTCAGTCAGTAAAACACACACGCTTTTCTGCACCACTATAAAGTGTCACTGACCATAAATGAAAGAGAAGTCTCAGTAGCTTGTGTTGGTTGTACCCGTGTGAATAACGAAGTTAAGGTACTTTCTGATACCTGCACACGCCATGAAAATGAACAATTTTGTTTGTGCCACATTCATTTTAGGAAGTCATAAATCATACTTATTGTTATAGGTTTGGTATGTGACTTCACAGCCACACAGCGCAGCCTTCCATTCTCCAAGCACAGTGGCAGCCTCTCTGCCTACAACACAGTCAAACCATGAAACAGGTCAGGTAAACACAAAACAGCAAAATCAGTAAACATTACTACAAACACCAGGAAGTAGCACTGTTCTGATTGTAATAACCATAATTGCCACTGTTTTGATGCTTGCAGATCAGTTTTAAAGCCCAGTGTGGTGATTCTGGCCATCGCCATGTTACAAGTGCCTGACTCCACCAAGCCAACAGGCCAGAGACGTGAGGTGAGTTTAGCTGAGGCAGGCAGGTGATGCCTTGGCAGACAGATAGCAAACTGAGACAGTTAAATAAATACTTATGACCTGTACAGTTTGCAGGAATGGAGAAATTAGCTATAGAGAACAAAAAAACGTTATTTGCACAAGGCTATAAACTTCTGCTTTTGCTGCAAAGTTGGACAAAGTTTGACTCGCTTTTGAAGCCGGCCTCAAGTGGCCTTTTGAGGAATGGCAAGTTTTGGCACTGTCCATGTTCGTTTCATTTTTCATTGCTATTAGAATGAGTATAATTTACAAGGACAAGTGGCATCTTCAGATCCTTTCCTTGTAAAAAACAAAAACAAAAAAAACCTCAGAAGTTTTTTATGCCTCTGCTGCACAACGCATCTACTTATGAGAATGCAGACTTAAGAGCAGCTTGAGCTTCAGTTTTTAGGCATTATGAATGTATTGTTTGTGGGCGTCGTGCACATTCTCATTTAATGAATCAGTTAGAAACATTGTCCATATAAAAAAATAATTGTATATAGTGTCTATACAAGGTTCTGAGGCTTCCTACAGGACAACATCAGGCTTTTTCTGACAGGGTTTTTCGGAGTGGGGTAGGACCCAAATGCTGGACACAAGGTGATATGGCAGGAGTAGGCAAAAACTGAACTGAATTTAAAAAAAAGGAAACACAAAGCGCTGCCGAGACGACAGGAGAACCAAAAACAAAAATCAAGACCTTCAAGATTGGAGACTGAAAACACAGAATGCAGAGAAACAGTAGAAAACAACATGATATGACAGCGGACAAAGGAAAAGGAAGGACTATATATGCACACAAGGGCAGAGGAGACACAGCTGAAACCAATCAGACAATCACAAAGGCGGGAAATCACAGGACAGGAAAGTGACGAGAAACAGGTGAAACCAATCAGGGCGGGGAAGACAGTCGCAAAGGCGGGAAGATACAGGAAGGGACATAAGAAAGGAAACCAAGAACTAAACAAAATAAAACAGGAAACTCAAAAACATGAACCATAAACGAAACGCAACATCAACACAGAAAATCAAAAACGCAGAGCTTGGCTTATAAACCTTACAAAGTGTAAAAGCCACTATTTATGTGGCTTTGGCTGGCAAACACAAATCCATAAACAACTTTCATATGTATTGGGATTACTGTGAATCTCTCACTTCTGACTGAAGTGAGAGAGTCTTACAATGTTCAGATGCCACAAAATGACAATGAAGACAACTCTGGAAGCAAACGTACAGTATTGCACGAGGTCGCCTCAGCCACTTGTTGCGTGTCGGCGTGAAAGCGTCAACGCTTGCTTGCCAGCAGGGAGCTTTGTTGTTAGCAACCAATATGTGGAGAAGAAAAGAGCTGTTGCAATGTTGATTTATTCATACAAAACCCTACACACGCCTCTTGTGCAGTGCCAGCTGGGACAGACTCCAGCGAACCATGAGCCTCTACAGGATAAGCAATTATAGTGGATGGAAAATGTGTTGCACGTTGCAAATCATATTCTGTGCTTACATTAATGGTTTTAAAATATAAATGCTTGTAAATAGGCTATCAAGTTCTGCATGACTCATCAAAACTGTTCATTCACAACCTTTCATGTGATGAAACTTCTAAGATGAAGATGGCGTTGACATTCCTGATAAGGTCAGTTATTTTCACCTTCTCTCGTTATCTCCTGTGACCCCGCCGATGATTTCCACGTCGCCTGGAACCACAGAGAACGACTGCCCCTTTTTGTCGTCAGCCAGATCCAAGTACATGAGATGAGCTCCCTGGATGTGTAAAACTTGTTTAATTGTTTTGGAAATGAAGTCTATACCTTCAGGTTAGTCAGTTGCGGTCGGCCCTTTCAAAGCTCATTAATCAGTACGTTGTCAAATTAATTTATGATGAATTGGGGCTGATTTCCACCAGTAGTACCTGGGTGCTCTGTTGAAAAAGAATAAAACAACAGAACTAATGTATCTTGTGGTTGCATTTGACAGAGAGGGGGTGAAAATATCACACACAGAAATGACATAATTTACAAAGAAAGATTAATGGAATAGAACAATCGAACAACGGCAAAAGCATTCATCATTTTGGATTGGATTGTCCACTCACTTGTGTTACGCTTTGTTCCACACAACACAGAGGAGTGCGGCTCAGCGTTGCCAGGTTCTTCACTTTGTTTTATGCCTTTTTCTGAGAGATGAATAAAATATCAGTATGAAGTGCAGATCCAGAGAACACACAAGCTATTACAGATGTCAAAGTGTTGCTTTATCTCTCTGTAAAAATGAGAATTTTAACTTGTTTTTGTTTTTTTTCCGGTCGGCGGCCTGTCTATTTGAGAGAAACAAACAAAACGATTGCTGCTATTAAAGTAAATAAGCTTATTCTGAAGCCTTGATTCAATGACATCCATTTAAAGTAAGAAATGATTATGTCCAGACAAATTTTGGTTATAACAGTTCCCAGATAGATAAGAGAATAATACAGAAGATTACAAACTGTCCATCTCTAATGACTGTTGATATCATACGTTCATTTCTCTTTCCGTCTCATTTTGTAGTCAGAAAACGCTGATTGATAACAAATAAAACTGGTGCAGCAGAGGACTCTAACGGGCTGCCGACTCCCTGTTCTTCTGCTCGTGACAAATGTAGCCTCTAAGTGGCTGTGGCAGGCTGTGATCCTGCAGGACCCTTCATGTTGCGTATGCGCATTACATTTTTTTCATTAACTCCAGGTGTTGCCTCCCATCTCTCCCCTCTGTGCCATGTTTGGGCCTGAGCTGAGCTGAGCTGCTGCCGCGGCCCACGCCGAGCAGCGCCTTCGCTTTCCGCTCTGTTTAAACCAAATCCAGGAGGGTGGAAGCACATGACAGACAATTTCTGCCCTATATGCAGCTACACCACATGGGCACGCACATCACACAGACGGAGACGCATAGAACTGAAGCCACAGAAGACAACCCACTTTGGGAAAAAGGAAAAGAAAAGAGAGAGAGAAAAAAAAAACAGGGCTGAGGGCCAGTTCTGAGTCTGCCTCTGGCTGTCCTTGACGAACCTCCGGGCTAGATCCTCCTGGGTGGTCTAAGCAGTGTGGAGCACTGAGAAGATTTATCTGGATGGTTGACAACTTCTGCACCACTTATCCAGGCTGCTCGTGTCCCCAAAGAGGGGACATGTCACTTCCTTAAAAGCAAGGCTTGTTGACAATGACATGGTGGGGTTTGTCTCTTCTGATTTTTTTTTTCTTACTTTAGGGCTGTTTTGAGGAAGCGTGGTTTTTATATATGTATTTATTTAGATTCCAATTAGCTGCTTTGGCTTAGCTCCTGGGAACCATTATGGAATCAAAATAGTATCAACTCAGAACGCAATTATGTAATGAACAGCTACACTCATATTAAGTAACAGTGTGTAAGACTTAAGTCAAACTATTAGCAGAAATAGGAAGTAATATTCATACTTGTTTGCACTGGTGTGTAATCACCTGTAACAAGTTGTAAGTGTCTACGTGGGGATATTAAATGAAAATACAAATATGCGCTTGGACAAGAAGGGGTATTCAGTCGGTTGCACTCCGCAACATCACCTCTAGGGGCCACTAGATCCTACATCCTGGTCCTTTAATAAATGGTATCTATATGATATCCATATCTGGGCAGATGTTTGGAGCATGGACGACCTTCTTCAGCTGCTAGAAGAATGCCACTGCCACATTAAAGTACCCAACAACAACAACAATAGGAGAAATAAACATGTTTACAGCCTGCTACATAAAAACATGTTTTGTGTCTACAGCTAAATTCTCCGTCCATGACAACCGTATGAGGTTGAATTTTTATAACTCACTGGTTTAAAATGTAGTAAGGCATAAAGTCATGTATTTAAATATGGGCATGGCCTCTTCGCGCCACTGGTGTCAGAGTCAGGGCAGGCGGAAACGGCTGTCCATTTTTTATCTGTGCAATTTCAAACAGTGGTCCCATATGCAGTATTTCAAACGTTTTTGCGAGAAACAAAAACTGATGCTGACCATTTGGGCACCTGTCAGCCTATATTATTCTGGGCTTCTTCTGTGCTTCGTCCTTGTTTTGCTTTATTTTCCATAGCCAACAAATATTAATAAATAGACCCTTTTCAGTTTAGCCGAATGCAGTAACTATAATTTAGCACAACAGCCAGAAAAGCACATGCATTACTATAACTCAGAAGCCCTGAGGAGCCGGTTAGACTTGGTTGTTGTGGTCCTTATAAACAGTAACAGTCCTGGAGTCCCATTAAAGCTTGTTTTTAAATGTGTTCCTCAGTCATCTGCTATCAACAAGAATGTATTTTAAGAGATTAATTTGCACCTCTGGGTCATTTTGAACCAAATAACTGCTCACAATTATGTTTTCCTAATTATGATTATTTCATGATTACATTACAGGGCTCCCTTACTGTAGCAAACACAATACGGTCTCCAGGCTATTGAGGGAGTGAGGTGACAGTGTCAGTGAAAGCAATTAAAAAGCTATCAAAGGGAGCTGAAAAGGAAACATTTCCTATTAGATTGCAGAGTTAACCACTGGCCTGGGCCAAATGTGGCCACAGAAGCACTAAGATGCTATTACTCTCTGTAGGCTCTGTGTTGTTATTCCTTCGTGGTGTTGGATGCTAAAGTGGGTTCAGTAATGACCACTAACAGCACTTTGCGCCACTACTCCGAAGAATAGCACATCGGGAGTGGTTGTCTCTACTTGACTTGACATAGTTCACAGAAACACCAAAGGCAGCTGGTAAATTTTGAATGTGTTAATGTTCTCTGGTGTTGGGGCTATGTAAGGCCAAGGGCGGGGGAGTCGGGGGGGCTGTTAAGGGGAATAAACCCATTTCAAACGACCTCAAAACAATAACACTTTACACAACTGTTGCGTTCTTTTGTTAGTATTCACATTATCGTGCTTTGTGGGATGCTTCTGAATACACCAGAAACTTTCGTCCTTTCTAATCCAACATTGCAGTTACTCATGAAATCACGACATAAATAATTCACCTTCAATTATTCAGTGGACGAATAATTTGAAAAATTCCCCTCATACTTCGCTAACAAAAAAAAGAACTGTGAACGGGGCTGGGTTATGACTGTGTCCATGTCCCACATAATACACGTCTATAGTGTGGTATGTGTATTTATGGTACAGAGGAACAAAATAAAAACTAGCGCTGTCCATAATGCATGATGTAAGAAATTTAAAATTTAGATAGATTTGATTCACATAGGACCCAGGATGGATCTACACCCTAATTAAACCCAAAATGTGAGTCAAATACACTCTTTCAGCTACATCTGTGTTAATTGGACCACTCTGTGAATATTTTAAGATTAAGATTTCCTGTAGTTGATTTCATCCATAAATAAGCAAAGCGAAACATTTGGGTTTGTTTGCTGAGCTGATTTTTGAAAATTAAAAGCCTCCACGGTAAGCCCGTCGCTCACTTCTGTGCTACTGAAGCAATGGCATAAATCTTTTTTTTTTTTTAGATGAGGGACTTTTGAACACAGGTAGGGAACCGCGTCGTGTACTCTGTAACCGAGAGGCCTCCTCTCCTCAGCTCGTGACCCCACCGCTTCAAAATCTTCAAGGCACGCCCGTGACAGGATTATTGTGCAAAAGCTCTTAACTTAAATAAATCCCGCTTCCTCCACAGAATATAGCGCTTAGCTCCTCGTGCCCCAGTAGTGTTTCCTGAGATATCCAGTTTTTAGGGGTTAAAGGGAGTCAGACTGTTCCCACAAGCTCTCCCATTTTTTGCTGGTTGCCTGTGCTGCAAAAGGTTCTCACATAAATCTCGTGTGTGCACATTAATGAAGTATGCATAAGTGTTGTTGACTGTACCATCATTAACACCCAGCTGGCTACAGTCACTATAAGGGGGCTTGGAAGTAAGCTCCGGGCCCAGCAGGCGAGTCACGTAACGTCCCCGAACATCTGTGTGAAGGGACTAAGGCTCAGATTAAACACAAGCCATGAAGGCTGTGACACACACACACACACACACACACGCCGCACTGCTAGCATTCACACATGCGTCGATGAACCTGTTGTGTTTCTCGAATGTGAAAGCAGTTTTTTGAGCTCTTTGGATAATCAGGTTGGAGGAGGGAAACAGCCCGCGGCAACGTTGGAAGTGCCGGCATCGGCCTCGGCGCTTGGGCACATGTCACCTCCTCCAGAAACGGTTATGTCTCAGGTACTCTAAGTCACTCTGACCACCCTGAAGGGACAGGTCCCTTCAGTAAATGATCACGACCCGGGCAACATCATTAGGCAACTGCTGTGCGGCGGCGGCTCTTCGGCAGAGTGATGAGCAGAAACACTCCACAGGGAAATGCTTACAGTGCACTTAGAGGTGACAGGGATAATATGGGCCATGCGCTTGTTATTCTCCGCAAAGGCTATGCATCGCTTGTCCAGCTATAAATATGAATTTGTGACAAACCAGGATGTGGAGGATGATTTCTAATTGACCATTTGCATAACTCATCCATAACAGGGACTGTCCAAGTGGTCTGTCAGGCTTGATTGAAGCAAGAACATTGGCGTAAAAAGAGCGACACTTATTTTTAGCTTTAGAAAAACATCCTGTTTACAGAAGAAAATTGCAAGGAATGGATTGAATGGCAGGTTTGTCCGCTGTAATGTAAGCTGCAAACATTAGTACGGGTGACTAACTACCTCCAGAGTACGAATTACACAGTGGCATCTGGGGGTCAACTTACTCTTTAAAGCATAAAGGGAACTCAGTCTTCAGTCTATAACAATGTCTTGGTCGTAATGTCTGCAAAAGGTCAATGATGGACGATAATAATAAAAACAAATCGGTTCCATCATGGGTCTAATTTATGAAACAGACTTGTTTTGGTTACAACATGTGAAGTGGTGCACAAAAAATCTTGGCATCGAAGTGGTAACAGCAGACGTAAGTGGTGAGAGCACCACTGCCAGCCAAATGTTGGTGTCTAGAAGACACCTTGGTGGCAAGCTGAGAACTAAGTAACTTAATGGCATAATGAAAGGCAATTCAACATTTTACTTTCTCAAAAACTTAGTTAACCACAACCCCCCTTCAAGGCAGCTCAAGCCCTGCCGGCATTACGTAATCACAAGGCAGATGCCATCAACTGAAGCTGATTTTAGATTTATATATCACAGGTGCGTAAGGTACAATTGTGGTTCTTAGAGCATGCAACGTTTGTTATCCTCTGCCTCTTTTAAGAATGGAATCACACCAGTATGAATCTAAGAATGTGGTTATAAATGAGGCCATATCTCACTGTACTGTACATAGTACCACACATTGACTCTCAAACCTGCCAGCAAGACCCACGCACTCAACAGCAAACCATCATTTCCTCTCAAATGCAGGCCCACACAATGCTGCAACCAGAACCAAAGGCACCATCAGCACGCCAGAGGGGTAGGTAGATGTGTTACTACAGCATCTGGGCCTGTGCCTAAATACCATTCAGTCTCCTCTTGCTCATATTGACTCTGAATCTGAGCTCAATGAAATACTTGTATGTTGCAAAGCAATGACTAAATCTAAAGGACTATTAAAATGGAATAATAAACTCAATCGATGTGAAAACAAATCTTGCAAATCTTTCACTGCTCATGACTAGCACCAGTGTTAGCTAACATTAAATTTATAAGATGCTAGCTATCCATTTAGCTAAGACTGGAAATGTATATGAGCTAGTTGGTACCTAAAAGAAATTTAGCCAAACTGGCTAGCTTGAAGCAAAAGCATTGACTGTAGAAAAACTTGGATGACGTGTCCCTACTTACTTCCTGTTCAGACTGAAGCTAGAATTATGGGGAAACAGCCAACGCCATTTTGCAAGTTTGGAGCCAGAGTCTGTGCAGTACTTTCTGAAAGTAGCGTTGTGTTATTGATGAACTGTCCACAATTTGGTTAATACTTCAATCTTTACCTCTGCCAGTTACAAAGAAATGCTAGACTATACACTATTACAGCTTCATGGAGCAGTTGTCAGTGGCAACTGTCAATCATCATGATGTCACATCCTATTTTATAGAGTAAAATAACTAAAACTAAACTTCTCAGAAAAATTGATATGTGAACATATATCGGTATATTAACTAATTAAAGCGACAGAAATCATCCTACTTTAGGTTTTGGTTCACCCAAGTCCCATCCACTAACATGGAGGAGGTGGAGCTTATGCATGCTACTGTAGCCAGCCACCAGGGGGTGCTGCACATGGGTTGACTTCACTTTTGAGGAGCTGCCATTGCATCCTTTTTTTTTTTTTTTTACAGTCTGTGAGCAAAAGTCAGAAACTAGCTAAACGTTAGAAACTAACTAAATGTTAGTGTTTATCTGTAGACATGACAATTAGGCTAGCTAGACACTTTGGCTACCAACTTTAACTCACCGCACTTCAAGTGGTTTAGTCAATAATAAAAAATTCACAACATATGTCATGAAGCTTGAAGGTGGGAACTGAATGTTGAGAAATGACAAAAAGGCATGATTAGTGAGACCACATTTGAGATCAAAATTTAGTTCAGGTTTACAAGACACCGCATCAAAACATTTGCTTTAAACTAAGACATCTAGTTGTTTTTTCCTGTTAGTCTGAAATCAAGATAAGGACTGTTGTGTTAGTAACATACTACAGTTTTTGTGACTCAGAAACAGGATGTTTGTGACTCTAATGTGTTGTCCTTATCTCTGTTTCCACTCCCAGTTACTGTCCCCTGCAGGAGTTTTTCTTTTTTGTGGCAAGAGAAGTAGTACCAGCTTTGATGGGCAGCAACCATCTTTGTACAGTCGTTTTCACACAGCACAGAAGAAAAGATTTCCAAAATGTCAGGCCGCTCAGATGAGAACAACAGCAACAAGCACTATCGACTGACAAGCTGACAAGCGGCTATTAAGCCCGGTTGAACTGTTGAGGTGAAGTCACAGCAAAAATATATGTATATAAAAAAAGCCAGACAGGGCTATGAGGAATGATCCAACAACTGATGACAGAAACACAAACACAAACCAAATTTACAGAGGGGGAGGTGGCATATCAAAAAGGCCGAGTAATTAGGCACTGAGGTTATTTTTTATTTTTAAGTGGCAGCAAACAGATGGACTTCGGCTGCTGCAGCTATCTATCAGCCATAATCCAAAAAACAACTGCGTTTCTAACAGGCTCTGCAAAGACTCACACAGAACAAGTGTGGGCTGGTTTCCATGGTGAGCCAAGCTAATCAGCCATTTCTCATCTTGTTGAGTGACACGGACTGAGCCCAGAATACCCTTGAAATGCAGGCTTGAAGCATTAACTGAAATAACCATCTTTCTCTTTACCTTGACCCCACATGCTAACCTACGCCATTAAACACCTCCCATGCGAGTCAGAAATGAGAAGATTACTATCGCGCCTTAATTTGCCATCTCAACAGAAGACAGACGTCACAAAGAGCGCCGGAGTGTAATTGTCCTTGTCTAGTGCGCAAGATTGTTGCTACGCCGAAAGAAAAGAGACAGCAGGCCTCCTTCATTTGCCACGCGATGAAACTCATTCTCAGAATATATAGCGGGGTAATTGAGCGATGAATTACTTTTTGCATCAGCACCACTCAATGACACACATTCTGATGTTGTAATATATTATCTCCCCTTTTGTGGCAATTTATCCCCAGAATGACATCCAGGGGAAAATAAACATCCTCCTCTTTATCAGAAAAACCTGAAAACAACTTATCAAACTTTCCAAAAGCAACATTTCGTTTTCATTCTATCTCGCGAACGGCGCGTAGGCTTCAGAAGGTACGCTGCGTGACATTGTGCTTTTTCATTATGGAGAGTCACGTCTCTGAGTTTGACTGGTGAAAGCTGCCATTCCCTAAAGAGCAGAAATAAATGAGTTTCACATCAAGTAATGCAATCATCCGTGGTTAAACCTGGATCTCCCAAAATTTGATTATATCTGCCATAATTGAGTAGACAACTCTACCTAGGATTACACTGGTGGGGGAGGGGCACATTTATATGGAAGATAATTAAAGCTTTATGGAAAATAGATGTCTAAATGGAAGACAGGCAATTTATTTAAAAAAATAATAATAATAATAACTGACAAGACTTGTACATTTGACTTGGGGGAAAAAATATAAGTCAACAAGAAAAAAAGAGGACAATCTTTATTTCAGTCTTTCAAACCAGTAATAAAGTGTGACAATCTCGATTCAAACCCGAAGAGGAAGTTTGGCAGAGAATGGTAGGCAACTACAAAGACCAGAAGGCAAGGCTAGGGCATGGTTTCCTTTTTAGTGCAGTTTCACAGTAGTAATACAGAGAACCTCTGTATGTCAAGGACAGGTGTGCTTACGTCAAGTTGTGCCGAAGTCACTGAGCAACAACAGCACTATGAAATCCCTGTAGTTTATTTTAATTACTGGCAGATTTTATTACCCTTGGACAGATGCTGCCTTCAAACGGAGTCGTGTTTACGAGAAGCGGCCACACCACTCAGGACCTAGTAAGTATACATTTTTGGTATGGTTCACTGGTTGTGATGTTTTTATGGTTAATGTACATAATATAGTTGTTTAGAGTTGTACATTAAGATGTTGTCTTGCTAACACGTTAGCATCAGTGCTAACATCACTTCTAGACACCAACAGTTGCTAAGCAGCGGCGTTTTGTGTCCTCGACTCCCGACGCCGTGACCACGAGCTCACGGGTTTCATTTGAAGGCAGCAAGATCCAGGCTAGCTGTACTTCCCGCTTACTATGCTAAGCTAACTAACTGCTGGCTTTAAATTTGCCAGAAAGGTCATAGAGTTGAGTCAACTTCTCTCGCCTAACTCATGGCAAGAAAAGAAAAAAGCGTATTGCCCAAAATGTCCAACGTCGAAAGCAGATGGGTCTGTACTGAAAAACGTGATGTCGGGTATCTCCATGCGCCACTTAGTTATACACATACTTTTGTGAAACATGTTTTCAGGTGCTTTGACTTCCCTCCCTGGACCCCTGATCCAATAAGGCGCACTGTACTTTGAAATTTTTATAAAAATTGCATTATATTGAGCATAGCGGGTGATAGGAGCAATTGGCCATTTTGTGAATTGTGTTTCTGAGTTAAAGAAGGCGCCATAACCCCAACATGATTTTAGCTACTACATACACCTCAGTCGTAAGGATAGAAAATGGGAAAGAGCAGGATTTCTTAGCCTTGGGACCAACTGACAACAGTGGGTTACAACAAATGAAAAGAAAGGGGGAGGCACAAGTTATATGCTATACGCTCAGTGTACGTCTCACTGCATTGGGATGCAAACTTCAAACTGCCAAGTGAATTCAATATAGGAGCCAGTGATGGAGGGCAGATTGAAATATGAAAACAGACAGAGCCTGTCTATCTGAGGAATATGAGTTGTTAAGAGCCACAGGAGCCACTGATGCATGTTATGGCTTTTGCTAGACAGGTACAACCCGTCTATACAAGGATGTTTTAGCAGGTTGGTCATGTTGGGTGGAAATGGGTTAAAAGGAAATGTCCATCTGCCACTTTTTTTTTTTTTTTGTATCACACAAGAGTGATACAAATTGCCAGCCCAGCTCTTTTTATCATCTTTCAACATAAATGGACACAAATAGGTGGCTGACAGAGAAATAAATTGAAATGCACGACTGTCTCAGCACTTTGCACCCCGAGGAGAAGAAGAAGGAGGAATATTTTAGGCAATAATATACAAGAGAAAAAAAAGCACATTTCATTTATGGCGGATTTTCCTTCTTGGGCACTTCCTTTGAGATATACACACATCAATAGCGATACATTAGCCTACACTTCGGGGTTTGGGCAGATTTTAAGAAAATATCTGAGTGCTTTTATTTTCTACTAATTTTGAAAGCAATTGCAGGATATTACGGAAAATTAGAAACAAAAAGGAAACTATGATCATTTGGGGAAATGACAAAAATGTGATACAAAGGGGGCATTTAAGTTCAAAAAAACAAAGTGTCACACATCACATGGGATAAACCAGTGGTTGGTTGAGAATAAATAAGGTGGTATGTTTGGTTCACATCCTCTCACGAGCATAGTGTTTACACCCCATCATTAAAAAGGCTGTTAGTTTTAATGTAATTCAGATGCTTCGCCTAGCAGCCGACCTCACACTCTGAAACACAGAACTCGAAGATGGGAGAACAGTCTGCGCTCGAGGGGCTCTGAGGGGAAGTGAGATGAAAAACAAAGAAGCAGAAGAGCAATACATTGATATGTCTTTGAGTTTCATGTCACTGCATTTGACTAGGCCTATCATCCTCTATCCTGCGGGTGCCCCTGTGTTAATCGGTTTTCTTCTCTTCGGGATCCTTCTCCCCAACATCCTCTTCCTCGTTTTCTCCCTCTTCGGGGCCCTCCAGCTCAGCGGCCTGTTGCCTCTCCTGCTCCTCCTCCTCCTCCTCGTCCTCCTCCTCGTCCGTCTCCCTCTTGAGCGCATCCATGTCATCCGAGCCGTCATCCGTCTCAGCCGTGCAGATGCCGTAGCACATGAGGCTAATTACACCCAGTGGTAGGCCGAACAGGAAGCAGCCCAGCAGTGGTGAGCTGCGAAACACAGACTGATGTAGGGAACAGAAGATGAAAGGAAAGTAAAAGGCAGGGAAGTGTGGGGGAGGTAAGGTATAGGAGGAGAAATATAGGGATGGTAAGAAAGAGAACAAAACATTAACTCACTTTCATGAGACTATCAGACACTATGTGCCTGCCTATAAGTAAAAGCCATTTATCATCTGCAAGCTTAACATTCACTCAAACTTCCCTCCCTAACGTCTCTAATCCCTAATTTAAATCTGAATTACTACTCAGGAAAAGCAGGAAGATGCCAAGTCTTCAGAGTGGATTCAGTTTGTGACAATTAAATTAGCCACAAATGTGCTTGTTGATAGACACAACAGAGGAGCAGGCTAACGTGCAGATGCATGGAAATCACAAGTTATTTATTTTCAGCTGCTCTGTGCTGGTTGACGCTCCGTCTCGCGGAGGTTACCTTTGCCAAAATCCAGCATTAACACCTGCATTATTTACTTCTTTTTCGTGGTCTAATGCTACCAGTCGGGTTCAGTGACTCAGAAATGGGTCTGAAATAACGCCAGCTGGTCGCTGTTTCCAGTTGTTTCAAAAAGCGCCGACCCATTTTTCGGGATCAATCACCGGCAAGCCATTACGGCTAAATCACTTCATTCCTTGGGAACTGCTATTCCTTGGGAATCACAGTCGAGGAGGAAAGTGTAACATGAGCAGCATAGTTCAACCGTAGTCAACTGTGACAAAATTATTTGCGCTCTAGCCGCCGTTGTGCCAGCGTGTTTTCAGAACGCCGACCTTTATTGAAAAGTGGAAGCTTAATGAGTCTTTTACGCCACTCACTTTTGTTTAACTTCAGTTGTACAACAGTAGAGCTATGGTTTCCACATAGGCTCCCATTAGCATCTGAGCTAAGCTAACGAGTTCATGGATTTGCTAATTGACCGTTACAAATCGTTTCCCTTATTTAGTAATGTTTTATTGTTCAAAACAGTTTGTAACGTTGAACAAAATTCCATGTTGACATAAAACAAAGACTATCCAGGTGTTCTTGTGACTAACTAGCACGTAGATCGTCAGCTAATGCAGTTTAGCAACTACCCCATGACTCAGCAGTGTCACCAGGCGTGTGCTTCCACGCTTTTCGCATACACAATCAAAAACCACTGTGTATTGTGATTACAGCTTGAAATGGGGATGTCATTTTCCAACTAGCGACTTGCGAATAATAGCAACGCTGAAACGGGAACTGACCGCATGAAACTGATCTAGCTATTTGCAGCAATGCAAGGCAAAAATAACTACCTATTACTATAGCTTCTATGACAGGGCAAAATCATTAGATAGCAGCTGTTCAGGACAAAACATCCACTAACAGGATTACAAAGTCAGACGGTGATGAACAAATTAGATGAACAAATTATCAGATTATCTGTCACCACAACCAATAATTTGCAGGAGACCTGGTCAGCGTAAGGCTCTGGGCGAAATGTAATGAAGCTGCCTCGTGTGGTTTGATGAGAGCACTTGAGTTAAAAGGATGCTTGCACGTTCTCAGAGAGGCACTGGGGGTCAATGGGGTTTCACCGTTCTGTCCTGTCCTGTCCTGCCGTCCCTTGACGGGTCAATCCAGCCATGCCCCTACTTGAATCATTCAACATACAAACAACAAATAATTCATCACCGCTTCTTTCATTCCAGTTCAGCGCGGTGGAGCCGTTTCGGCGTCGTTTAATAAAAGCACGGCGCCTGTCGACAGCCACCGTTTGTGGTTGTGAAGAGTAAAAAGCTGTTAGGTGACGTGAATTTAAAATCAGAGGGCAGATGAAAAAATATCAGCTGAAAAATCACAAAGAGGCTTTTATGTTTTTAGCAGACATGCCACACGGTTATTTATTCATTTATTCGTTCATTTGCATCGCGCCATCAAGGTCTGCGAGCGTGTTTAGAAAGCAGATCACATATTGTTTGCGGGAACTCGCGCAGGTTTAATATTTGAGTATTAATTACATTTCCGTCATGTAATTTTAGGTCGTCCGTGTTACGGTATACGACTATACGCCCTGTTTGTTTTGTTTTATGCTGATATGACTTTTATCTACAATCCCTTGGGCCTCTCACACTTTCTCATCGTACAGTTTAAAGCAAACTTCAAACACGAGCGAGCGTCCACCTTTATGCACTAGTCTGTCTGAAGATGATGCCTACACCCACACACGGTCCTCCCTGCCTATTTTGGGCTAACCTCCCAAGACCACACACGCGAAAGCCACAATTATGCTTCTCTGTGGATGAATGTAAATGTCTCTGTGGACCTACACAGAGCAGGGCGTTACAGGTAACCACAGGGCGTAAGCTGACTGAACTTCCTGTCGAGACAAAAGGCGAAACGGGAAAGAACGAGAAGCAGCTAGAGGAGAAAAATACCTGAAATTATATAGCATAACCTCTAGTGGACATGTACTGTATCTGTGTGTTACACCACCATAGGATAGAGAGTATTAAAGAAACCACAGAAGAGATCATGAGAGATGAGTAATAGATATTCTTACTACATTTCATATATTGGAACTTTTCTTTCTTCTTTTAAAAGGAGAGATGACAAAACAATTCTAACAATTTTTATATACACACACACACACCAATCAGGCATAACATTATGACCACCTTCCTAATACTGTGTAGGTCTCCCTTGTGCTTCTAAAACAGTTGTGACTCATCAGGAACGGACATGGGCCTTCTGAGGGTGTCCTGTGGTGTCTGGCAACAAAATGTTGTCAGTGGGGGCCTTTGGGTCCTATAGGCTGAGGGGAGGGGCCTCTGCGGATCATCCCAAACATACTTGATTTAGGATCTAGTGAATTTGGAGGCCAGGTCAACACCTTGTGCTGGTTTTCATGTTTTTTTTTTGTTGCTGTTGTTGTTGTTGTTGTTCCTAAACTGTCTTTGTGTGTGTGCCTGTGTCATCTGCTGGGGATGACTGCTGCCATTAACGGGTGTCATTACTAAGGGGTGTGGGTGCCTGGTCTGGTCTAGGTGGGTGGTACATGTCTAAGTAACATCCACACGAATGCCAGACCACACGAATTCAATGTTCAGTGTTGGTCATATTGTTATGGCTGCTTGGTGTATATACAATTGTATCTTTAAAGCTTGTTTTATTAAAATAAATTTCCACAAATCTCCACTTCAGCAGCACGTACAAAAGCCAAACTCTCCATTTTTTTTCCCTATTTATATTCTGAAGGTTTTTACAGCCGGGGTTTGTTCATGTATCATTCACAGCCTGAAAAACATAACTTCTCATCTATGACGATAACTGGATTTTGACAGTTGCTTCGTGGAGAGATAAAAAGAGGTGTCCAAAGTCACTCGGATATGGCACAAGAAGTTTGGACTTGGCTTTACCCAATATTTAGATTTCGGTCGTACAAATGTAGATGAAGGTAACGCTTCATTTCACTTTTTAAACGTACCGTGGTTTGATTTTATTCCTAAAGCACGGAGGTAAAGAAATATCCCGTCTCCCCTCAGTAAAAACCTTTGACTTTATAATACGTGAAAAAATATATTATCGCAGGTAATTAGCTGTGGGAGTTTTATGGTAATTAATATTTGTCTGTAGCGTTTCCCTCTTAATTATAAAAGTAACATGCTTCATTTGAAGGATCTGCACATTTTTGTTAAAAGAAGGCCGCCAGTGGATTTGTCCCCGAGGATCAGTAGATAAAAACAAAAGTCAACAAGTTCCTCCAGCGGTCCGCTCCCTGGCCACAATTAAGACACCTCTCATTTCACATGCATGCTCTCCACTTCGATGAAACAATTTTCAAATATTTTCCACACCACTTCCACGAAATGCACAATCCCTCACCTCCTGCGGGCACAACAATGCAGCGAGCAACTGAAAGACAACTCGGCGAGGGCTTCTTTAAATGATCTAGGTGATAAATGGGTCATTTGGCCTTAATGTAGCAAGATACACAGAATGTACCTAGGAGGAGGCATTTGGTCACCACTTCTGTCAGCCGCTGAGCTGAGAAGAAGGGAAATATTCATGTTCCCTCCAGTCACTGCCACCGGAAGAGGGATGGTAATTGCTGGTGCTCTGTGCAGCTAGATGAGGAAAAGATGGGTATGCTATGCTAACACAGTTGGCTATGAGTCATTGGGCCTAATGCTGTTGCTTCCTTATGTTCTTGTCAGACGCACATTTAAAAAGGCTCTCCGGAGGCAAGTCGATAGCCGATGCCTATCTGCTTTATATCATATTATGTCACTAAGAGGAAAAAACTAGTCACGGTGCTGCTTACAGCTTGCTAAATTTAGAGAAGAGTTTAAGTGAAATCTGAGAGTGGCATTTAATTTCTCTTGCAGATGTAAGTGAAGCCTTTCATAAACAGATTCTTACAAGCCAAAGAAAACTCATCTCTAACAGGGTTTATTCTTCTACCGATTCTATTTAAAAACCTGTCACATCTAATCTGAATTAAACCTTCAGTAAAACTGTTTCTAAAACCCTTTATCTGCACTTTGATGTTAAATTAAAGTATCTCCTACTCCTTTATGCTCCTTTAGGTTCTCTCCACATCATTTTAAGGACACTGTTAGGGCAGGTTGCTGGCTTCACCCCTGGTTACGTTACAAAAGTGCCCACTGAGACGCATTTACAACACGGCTGTATTTACATTCCTATCACACCCTTGGTAAAATAAACACGAGTTCTCCCAAAAGTACCGGCGACTTAGACTAAAAGTAGGAGGAGAAGCAAGTTCGGCCTTCTGACCCTCTCCTCCCTCCACCTCCTCTTGCTTTGTTGCTTTTTCCCCCTTTTCTCCATACTGCCTGCATTGCATATTCTCAGTCGTACGCCCGGTCTTGTCCTCTAAATGTCGTTTTTCTCCCAGAGGGAAAGTGCAGCCCATTTGTTTAACACTATTACAGAACTCGGAGCACGTTGCACATATTCGGTATTAACCCTGATTTGGCTAACACAGTCAAGGTGAAGCGTGGGGTGACACATATGAGCAAGAACATTACTCCATAAGACTGCCCATTAGGTGTTCAGTAGTACCATAATAATGAGTGCTCTAATTGTAGAGGGGAAGAGAGACATTTATTTCAAGGGGAGATTTAGCTGCGTAGCATGTTCCTACAGTAAATTAAAATGAGCACAAAATGAAATCAGCCTGAAGCTAATTTAAAAATCTAATCTACAATGTTTGAGTGGGGGGAAATAAACTGTGACAATGAGAACGTTTTAGTGTCATTTAGCATATTGTTTTGGTTCAACTGTTTTCATCTTTTCTGGTGCGTTCACCAACAGTTTCAAAGCTTAACCTCGTAAATTACCCAGCTGATACCAGACGTTTGGCTAGCAGCTAGCTGTACACAGAAGAGCACTTAGCAACTAAAAAGTACATTTGTTCCCTCAAATGAACTGGCAGAGACCAAAACAGAGACAGAAGAAGAAATATTTAAGTTAAATTTGACATATGTGACTACATATTAATCTCCGGTTGCTACGTGTCTGTAAATATGTAGCTAACTGAAAGCTAAAAATAATATCAAAACCTTAAATGTCAGAAAGTTATTTTTGAGATTTGAGTTTGATGTGCTGCTCTGGACTGTCTGCGGCGTCAAGCCAGTCCACCAAAGCCTATTAATTAAAATGAAATATATGAGAAATGTGTTTTTTGAGATAAACCGCTTAAGTCAATACTAAATTGTCAAATACTTTTTTTGGCACTTCTTATTAAAAGCAAATTAAATTGTCATGTTGGATTTGTTTATATAATTTTGCATGAATTCTTTGCCAATATAACACATCTAGACTGCGCTTGGGGAAATATTATGACCGTCTACGTGTAGCGCCTTGGAACGAGCCGTCACCTACTTACCATAATGGTGGACTTGGCATCAAAGGCCACGCGTTTGATCCTCTGAACGATACCATCTCCTCCGTATGCCTGCAGGAAGACACAGTTTATTGGAGAGAGGAGCTCCTACGTCACGTTTGTCTGAGTTTTCATATTCTCAACTTATATGCAGGTTTTCATCTACATATTCATGATAGACAAACACTATCAGACTACAAAACAATCAATTATCATGAATAAAATCTTGTCAGACTATTCACCCACTGCATACATGGAATAATCCAGGCGTCAGGTATCCTCTCATATCCTCAGTGCATCCCGAACATTTGAAACATTTTTTAATTAACCGCTCCCCCGCACAAAAAGATTAAATGTTCCAGACTATAGTTTGTTCATTGGGCTCATTTATTAGCAAAACAGCTGGGTAGCCAATGAGTGATCTGTCCCGACGCTAATTCGTCAGGATGGCCAATTAGTGAGCTCTAACTAATCGGCACTGCAGTGACCGAGCTGAAGGCTGGAACGAGGTGATCTTTGAGGAAGCAGCTGTTACACAGACTAAATTGGTTGATGACGACACAAGCAGTTGGCTTCTACAAACACACAGAGGATGTTGTTGGAGTTGTTTTTTTTCCTGAAGTGTAAAGGAGGAAAGTGTAAAGGGAAAACTGAGTCTGGCCTATGGACCTTGACAGCAGTAATTAACTATTTCATAAAAACCTGGCAGTGTGATGCCATAGCCTGCTAACTATGTCTTGTTATGGCTGGGCTATGGTCAAAACAAGGCAAAACCAAATCCTCTGTACACCAATCTTCTCATGTATCCATTAAAAAAAAAAAAAATGCTAAAAATGTGTACGCATGGAAGAAAAGGAAATTGTCTTCACACTCCACAAGAATGCATTTGAAATCCACTGTAACTATTGTTACATCTCCTGCAGAAAAACATTATTCTGTGCGATTCCATGCGAAGCACAAAGCAGCCCCGAGACACCGCATGGCAGATATTACCAGCTTGATCTGAAGAGGCCGAAATTGTTCAGGATTTGGCTACAAGTGGACTGCAGGAACATGGAGGTTTCTGTTGCTGTTGATTTTGTAGGAGGTGGTTTGTTTTTCCAAGCAAAAAATAGCCCAGACCTTCGGCTGTTTGGCTTATGGTTTCATACATCTGGTGACTTCAGTGTTGTACAGGGAAGGAAAAAAAGAAACTATGACATTTCTTTTTCCAGATTAGTGTGCACACTACATCCCAGAGTCATGTAGCAATCTCAGTGTTTGTGTCCGCGGACAGAATTATCGTAGGTAATCTTTTTAAAAAAACGATATAAAATCTAAACATGTGAAAGGAGATTACAAAAATACCTCATCCGGTGAAAAATATTTCCTAGAGAGGGCTTAAAATGCAAGGCAACGTGCTTGATTAATGAAGACTACTGGTGTGATTACAATGGTACAACACAAGAGGAAAGGGGAGGAAAGGGCTACACTGAGCTGAATGCACAAACAGGAAGCAGGAGAGGGAGAGGAGAGAGAGAGAGAGAAGGACGAGGGGAAGATCTGGACCTGTGCAGAGCCGTTCAAAACGCTGTTGATGAATTGGACCAGCTGCTCCATGGTCTCAGTCGGCTCACTGGGCAGGAAGTACTGCTCGTTGGATGTGTTGAGGATGATAACGGAGGGCACCGTCACCTCGCTGAGGACGAAAAAAAAAAAGACAGCGTTTAATCTTCTTAACCTCGGCACCTTGGACTGCCATAATCAAAGAGCATCGTTACATGGGAGCAAATTGGAGATTCTTAAAGAACAAATTGCAACACAGAGAATATAATAGTGAGATAAACAAACCCTTTGTACTCAGAGCAACCTAACTTTTCCCATGGGCTTTCATTCGAAGAGAGGATTTTTTTTTTTTTTTTTTGAGAATAAAAAGCGATGCAGCATGGCCTATTTCAGAGTGGCATTTCTTCCATCTTTTATGCAAACAGTGTGCAACTCAGGGGCTTTATGGGTCTGTGCCGGTCACAGTTAAAGAGACCTTTACAAACTGTAGCTGACAAGTGAGTCACTGGGAGTTCAGAAGAAAGCAACTCTGCATCCATGCCGAGACACATACAGTACACAACACATACAAAGGAGCCCAGTGGTCTCAGATGCTTCGTTTTAATGGCAAACACAGCAACAGAGGCACACGCTGTAGGAACTCCTGAGCCTACTCATTTCAACAAATCAGCAGAGGAATTACAAAACTCAGGGAGATAAGGAATAAGGTCATATATACAGCCAATCCCTCTTCCACACGGCTCGCACAACACCAAAGCCGGGCTCAGATAAGGTATCCTAGCGCTTAGACACACACACACATGCGTGCACACACGCACACACAAAAACAGTCCATCACGGCGGTGCCACCTCACATCCCTGCGGTGTTACTCAGCCCCGGCAACAAATTGCACACGCGCGCACACACACACACACACATATATCCATCACTGTCCCAATCCACCACCCAGCTGAGATCAGGAGTGCAAACATACACGCCTGTGCGGCAGAGACATCAGCGCCTCACTACTCTGTCCAGCTGAGATCTGCCATCACATGAATGCACGCTACCACTATGAATGCGCATTTCCATCATCCAGCCTACTCCAACAGATGGCACCCATTTAAAATAAATATGGATTAGCCTATTCGCCTCCTTGAGTGGGACCGCTGGGGGTTTGCCGCAATTTTAAAGGGTCATACACACATTAGTCACTTCCTTTCCACTGCAAAAAAAAAAATAAAAAAGTCTCCCACATAATTGGAGTGTTTGTATGGTTGTTATTAAAGGAATAGTTTGACTATTTTGGGAAACTATTTAAAAAGGGCAACAGATAGTGAACAAAAGCCAGTGTGCTGCCTGTGTATTTTGTTACAGAGATATATGTTATGAAGTTAGCATGCTAACTAGCTAGTACCGGCTGGTCCCGTCACATAATTCTCCTTTCTACCACAAGAAGTCACTAGTCAAGTTGTGTTCAATGGGAATGAGGGATTTTGTGGTTACGACAAGACAAGAGAAGTCGTGTACACAAAATGCTTGTGCGAGTGGTGTAAGCGATAACAACGTCTCGAAGCCAATGATACTTGAAACTGGTCCATTTAATGTTAAATTAAATAAGGAATATCGGAATATCAGCATTTTCTGGATAAAATACAGCACTACGTAAGGACCTTTCTCGAGACCACAAGACACAATCCCAATGCAGGGCTAATGTAGCGTCTAAGCTAAGAATTTGTTTCTGACCTAGCATGGGCCCCTGCTATTTAACAGCAACCCAATCAGAAATTGCTTTTTTCAAGGGAGACCTGGTGAAGCAGTATAAGTTTCAGATGATATAACAGCAGGTACCCAAAGAAAAACAAAGGTAAAAAAAGTAGTGGCTGACAAAATTAAATTGTTGTCTATCCGTTTAAAGGGCTGACCTACAGTCAGGAGGCTGTTAGCCCAAGTTAGCTTTGGTTTTACGCTTCATTTAAAAGTGATTCAGTAGTTTGATTCAAGGTCATACTGTAGGTCATCATTACAGAAAATAAGCTTATTTGCCTCCAGTGGAAGTTACCACTTTAGTGTCTTTGTGTTACAATGTACAGCTAATGTATAACCAAGAAGCCATTTGCATATGTTAGCATTAAGTTTGGAAGCTGGGGAAACGGCTAGCCTCGCTTTAAAGTAAGACTACAAGTACATTTGAAACACACAAAATTAAAACAGAAATTCACACTTTACACAAAAATAATCGTGGTTTGGGGGAATTACATCCTGTAACGATGTTTTGTGAAGATTTGGTGCATCAGGGAATGCTGATGAAATAAAAGCAATATCCTTAAATCCTGGTGAGAACAGGATAAATAGTAAACACACGTTTTACTTAAAGGTGGGACTTATTTTCATCAGTTCATTAGTTTTGTTTTCCTGGGACTTCCTGGGATTTAATCACTGCGAGACGACTTAATTAAAAACCTAACCGTAAACTGTGATAATCGTTATCACAGTGTGTCCAGGAAAAACATTATGGATGCCTGGCGACAAGAAACCTGGATGGAGATTGATTTAAATTGATCTACCGCTCTGTTGTTAAAAATCAAACGAATGAAAAAAAAAAAGGGAGGGAATTAAGGAGTTTGTGGAAACAGGAGCCATCTTTAGTTAGCACTAACTGACCACTGGTGTGTTGTTATCGAGGCCTTTCTAACACTCGACGTTCTTCTTCCCACTCAGAGGCTTTTTCAGTCACCTCACATCTCTTTAGGTTTCTCACATCCCGCAGCGCATCCCGTATAAGAGGTTTGTGATAATCCTGCGTTTAAACAGAGGCAAAGACGACCCCAGACTTCAAGTGGTGCTCATCGTTGCATGTGTGTATCCGCGAGTGTGTTTATGTGCCTCTGGTGAAAGCTGGGGCAGCCTTATGCCAGACAGACTGCTGCCAGGACACAGTAATCGCTGTGATGACAGAAAGAGGGATAAAAAGCCATCAGATTTATTTCCATGGCCCTCCTAAGGGAAAGGATTAGTGGACATTGACAGGCCAGGATTTCATTCCTCAAAGGAGGGCAATTAATCCAGCGCTACGGCAGCCAAATGCATCCCTGTAAAACCCTGCAAAATACATATTGTATGTGCTCATGCAAAATTAGGAAGGCTAATCACCCCTTTTATCCTTAAATAAAAACACTCCCTGACTAATTTCAGCCTTGTACAACCGGGAGTCTGTTGCTTGTACGAAGTCACATTTCAAATGCGGCTTCTACTGTACTCACTGACACCCAAACTTAATTACACAGGAGACCATGTCCGCTATAGTCTCTCTCTCATACAAACACTAACGTGCTCAAATTAAAATAACATCCTGCAGCGGCCTATTACAATAGCTCGCAGGCCCTCACGCAAAATTATACGGAGACACATAATTAGATGCTTTACGTTAACAGACACAAAGCAGACAACTGTTACAGAGCCCTGCTGGCCTGTAACACTAGTGGGCTTCTGTCTAATTAAAAGAGGGGGATGTCAGTTGTAGGGCCTCCCTCTCTTTGTGCAGGATACTCAAACACTCGGCCTCAGACTGGGCACTACTGCGGCAGGGTCTCACTGCATCATTAGCGTTGCTCTATGGCAAGCCATTAAAGCGCACGCCACTATAGATTTAATCCGTGCATAGCCTTATCTCTAAATTCCTCATGCACTCCCCTCACTAGCCTGACAACTCACAGGAATATCCGCTCGTGCATCTTTGTCTCCTCCTTGCATGAGCGAGGGGGTTAAAGTTGCCGGGAGAAAAGAAATGACAGCGCGCCCGCGTAATTGACTTCTCCGCGAGAGAGCATCTTTAATGGCGGAGGCTGGCATTACAAGTCAGTGCAGACCTGGATAAGTAGCTGACGGAAGGTAACATGAGGCTGAGAAAGAGAAGGATGACGTGAGAAGAGAGAGAGAGAGAGAGAAACTGAGACTGGTTATGAGACACTCACCCCATAATAAGGCTGTTGATGTAGTCGTTCCCATCCATGTGGCCAAACTGGAAGTCTCTGCAGATGAAAGACAAAATGATCGGCGTGAGAATATGGAACATCCGAAAACAAAACTGTGTAAAAATACTCTTTTTACCTGTCTGAGCAGAGCACAGAGCACTACCACAAACCCGGGACATAAACACCAACGCGCACCAGCACACAAAACATGAAAACCTCATTGAGTGCAATCGCATGTTCTCGCTGCGGAGAAACCGGGCGATCGCTTTTGTCACTGCGGGAGAAAGACTATCCCCCGAGCTCCATCCAGTGCCGTCTCCCGTTTCTCCTCGTCTCTTCCACCACAGAAAAGACTCAGGTGATTTATCTAAACGATAAGGCAGGAGGAGGAATTCAATTTGTATCTCATTGTGCTGCACTCTGTCTGAGCAGAGCGTATTGTGGCTGGGCTAGGAAAGGGGCACGCACACGTCCAGGAAAGCTACAGACTTCCAGTGAATGACTGATTACTGGGGCCTCTACATATATATTATATTCACATGAATCATAGCTACATCCAGGACGTTTGTCCCCTGGGTGCTAAACAATGTGCCTGAGCTTATATGAATGGCATGATTATGAAGAGGCGCAACGATACAATAAAGCCGGTGAACGCAATATGAAATCGGGCTGATAATCTCGCTGACAGTGGTGGGCAAGACTGGGAATAAAGCTCATCAAAAAGTCAGCTCGTAACGTCTGATCTGTAAAAGTGCAGCACTACGAGATCAGAAAGAGTCCACATCTTCGAGATTAACGGGGGGCAGCATGAGGGTAGGACTTTGTGGCGAGCAAAATATGATGTTGGAACCTAATTTCCTTCCAATTTTACTGCTCGGCAGCTTAAATATTTACACGTCTGCTCGCCGTGTACGGCCATCTTCGGCTTCTTGGCCGCACCGCCGAGCGGGCTGGCCAAAGAGGGCGAGTAACTTAGCAGGAGTTTATCTCATGTCTTGAAGCTCTAATGGAGTGTCTCCGAAAGTCAACAGAATGAATATTCGACCCCCCCTCAGACCCTGTTAACTCAACTCTGCAATACAGCCGTGACCAAAATACAGAATGCGTTTTATGATAGACAAGAATGATCATTAAAAGAATCATGTGGCCCCTGTCACCAGCAGGCTTTCACATCTCAGACATGCTTTCAAACACAATGTGGCTTTTGTGGATGGGATTAAACAACGGGACAGCAGTGGGCCTCCTGTAACTAATGACTACCAATATGTGTGTTGCTTTTAGCCCATTGTGCTTAGTGGTCCTCATTCAGATCAGTGTTTGGAAGGTTGAATGCCACTACTGAGGGTACTTCATCCAATAGTCATCTATTTTTACATTAAGCAGAGATAATCAACATAATAGAATTTATCTGACCACCTGGTGGATACAACCATAGCCAGTCAGAGCAATATTCCTCCCCTTTTAGTCGTGGTTTGGTGCAGCTCCAGATGAAAACATCTGGTTCAACAGTACCTTCTCTGACTTTTCTGCATTTTTGCTGCTCGGCCATGAGAATATAGTAGGTTTAAGGGAGTTTTTTCAGCTGAAAATAGTTGGATAAGAGCAGGGAGAGTGAGCCAGAATACCAGGAGTTATGGGCAATGAAACCTAAACAATGAACTAAAAATGCAAAAACGGAGGGAAACTGCAGATGAAGGCGTTTTTACATTACACCCATGAAGCTTTAATAGATCCTGAAACTTCACAAATGTTGCCCCGAGGGTGACTGCCTTTAAACTGGGGACCCAAGACAGTTTGTGGACTGAAATCATGCAGCATACAAGCTGAGTCAACAGTGATTGGTTCAGAACTTCAACCCAACACTAGATGTAATCATTTTGCTCACATGCAGCTCCTACTCCCCTCCCCCAAATGCAACAACCGGCGCCATGAGCTGAAATCCCCGACTGACCTTTATCGCTGCAAGAAACGGCATGGGCTCGTTCAAAAGTCAGTCACCCGCTAAGTTCTGCTGACTCCATGTGCTGCCTCCACCCACCACTGGGGGCATCACTGGAGTCTGCCACTTGTAATTACAAGCACCGCTTAGGTGTGTCAGTACGCGGCAGGCAGCTCTGATCTCGGAGGGGATCTCAAATTCAGAAGTCTTCAAAAACAGCACTGGGTAGTGTGGCAGACAGTAGGAGAACTGATGATAGGGATCTGTGTAATTCAATCAGTCCTAATGGGAACGCCTGGAGAGGGAGAGAGTCTTTGATGGCGGCGGCTTGAGATACACCTCTCCGTATGAAAGCCGAAATCCGCCTGATGAGGCAGCGCGGTTAATGACGGGGAACGGTATGGAACTTAAGCACAAACCTAATGATGCAAATACGATGCATTTTATTTTATTAATCCTTGTGGAAATCCTCCTTAAGTCCGCTACGAGTGAACAGATGCAAATGTCTGCAAAAAGAACAGCGACCTTAAGTTTTTGATTCAGGCCACTTCAGTGGAGCAGATGTTCGCTTTAAACTGGACGCTCTAGCTAAAGATAACCAAGCAACTGTACTCTCTAAATCATTGTGCTGTGGACGTACAGTCCTCGATTGTACGTAGCACTGAAGTATCTGCGCTCTTGCATGGTGCAAGAGCCCCGTCTTCATTTCAAACTAAAATAAGAAGAATAATGCTGTGAAATTACACACTTTTTTTATTATTATTATTTATTTTCGCCTTGTTTAACTGGTTCCTCTCTAGAAAAAAAGGAACAGGCATTAAAAGAGCTTTTCTCCAGTTGTTCTTGCACAATTGGAGCAGGAGAAAACAGAAAATTCTCCATTAATACAAGCCGAGTTGAGTTTATGACTGACAGCTGAAAAGAACACCTATATTTGGAAGCTGACATTTTGCATAATTACCTTTCCACTGAAACTCCACACACACACACACAGAAGAAGAGAAAAAAAAAAAAACAGACGTGCCCTGACAAAGGCATAAACTTGCCGGTGAACAGACAGGCAGCGCTCCCCAGTGAGAGCATCAACCCAGAATAAATGTATAAATTGGATTTTCATCTCTGACCTCATCACGTATCCGTGCCTCACCTGTTAAAATGTTCTCTGTATTCCTTCGCCACCCTCTGAATCAAGGCCTTTAATCTAAAAGCAAATGACAAGAGAGCGAAACACCACATGAGTTGTAACCTTTTTTCTTTTTTTTTTAGCCGACAGCTGCAATTTGTGGGAAGATCCGAACAATAACAGCAAGCCTTATCTTTATTTGGAGTTAAGTGTGGCGAGTGTGGGAGTAATTCATAAAGAGCTGCGCTATTTCTTTTCAGCGCGCTTTGTACCTGCCACTCTCCTCCGTGGGGTCCTTCTCATCGATGACTGCAATCGCTACCAGTTTTCCTGAGGTGGCAGATAAGGATTACGAATTAGACACATAAAAAGAGAGGGGAAAAAAAGAGAGAGTGAGAACACAATGAAAGGCAAATAAGAGGTTTTGGAGGAGATGCATTAACTCTCAATGGGGGGAGAAAAAGAAAGGAAAGTCAAACATTAAGCCAGCTTAGGCTTTCTGCTTGGTTGAAGAGGAAACAAGAGGTCACTTTCTGGCAGAGTAGCTATTTCTGTGCCAGTCAAAACCCCAAAACCCACGACATGACAAATAGGTCTACTTAAAAATACTGTTACACAACTTAAAAAGGTTGAGGCTAGAAAAGTGAACGGTGGAGAGTGCCAGCCTGCCCCCTGCTGGTCACTCCTTATTTAGGAAGGCTGAGGTTATGTAAAGTGAGTGGACAGCTCGGCCGCAGAGGGAATTTACATGTCCAACTGAATGTAGGAGCACTTGCACAATGTTCAGCCCTCGACAGAAAACAACTGATTGTTTTCAGTTTGGTGGCTGTGGGAGAAAGAAAAAATGGAAATCCTGGTTAAATTAGTTTATGGTTTAGTTTAGAGGTCTTCAACAGGGGGTCCGTGACCCCTAGGCGGGCCGTGGAGGTACTGTAGAGGGGTCGCAAAATTTTTGTTGATTAGACAATTTTTTTTTATATTGTTCTCCGCAATTTTTTCCACAAATTTAAATGTCTTTAAGTACACATATACATAAGTAGTGGGTCCCCGCTTAATCTCTCCGTCAGTTTGGGGGTCCTTAGCCTGAAAACTTTGAAGACCCCTGGTTTAGTTCATGTTTTCCTCCAACTGTGAACAATTATCTCCTCTGTGCAGATTCACAAACAAACTGGAATAATCAGCATGGCAACGTGAATCGCCACAGCAACGTAATGTATCCTCTTGTTTTCAGAGGTCTCAAGTTAAAGAAGAACTCATTTACAAAAGCTTTATAGATCACATTTGAGCCATTCATGTGTACATCTGGGTTACGATTTTATCCCCGTTTGTTGTGGTATTGTAGTTATAAACGGTGGTAATCTCCCGGGGCTTCATTACAAATTGAAGTTACGCATGTTAATTCAATCATAAGGAAGGTGTCACGGGCCCCTCACTCTCCACGAAAGGTGACGGCAAAAGTTTGCAAGTGCAATTATAAATGCAGGTGCTATCATTAAAGCCTTTAATGAGGGATAGCTTCTTAAGATAATTATCAGGTCTGCAGATGTAAAAGGAAGTACGGTGCTGAATGGATTTTTGTTCAGATGATTTGCAGCTCCCTTCCAGAGTGTGTCTGTATGATGAACTCGACAGAGACTAGAGGGTTTTTTTCACAACCTGGCAACCTCTTGTCGATTGCTCATCACTGATCCATATAGCCTTAGATGAATTAAATATCAATAAAGTTATTAATCCCTACCAGAAACATTTTCTCGCAGCATCACCATCCATCGGTATGACTGCTAATTCAATTTATTAATTCTACACTTTGTGCGTCTCTTTATCTCTGTCTTTTTAGGACTTGACAGACTCTCTCCAGTGCATCTTGGCTAAACCTCATTAAGAGATCTTCGCCCGTTTCTCGGCCCACTACCCTCTGCCATCAAGCCTCCCTCTCCTCGAGTCTAGGTGTTATTTCTGACCCACACATGAACTGGAACCGTGAGCCCAGGCTGGTGCACGATGATTTCTGCAGCTTCATCCTCCAAACTGAGAAGACTACGCTAGCTCTTCTCCGGCTCTTTTAATCACTAGACAAATGTCAAGCTGATCACATCAGTGTTTCCATATCAGAATGAGGATTTTGCTTCATGGAGTAAAGCAGCAGGAAGCATTTTTCAATCATTTATTGCTCACTTGCCTCAATATTCAAGTCCTTCAAGCTTCAGAACTTTCTGGTAAAAGCTTAAAGAAAGACCTTATAGCTGGGGTGAAGTGATGCGCAGTAACGCGTTTGAATTTTTTAGAGACCCCTCCAAGAACTCATATCATGTTTCAGCATTTTCATAGACTGGGCCAGCCAATTTTCTAATGCACTGATTTGGGGACTGTGTTGTTTATTATTTATCGACCAGTTCACTCCGTAAATTCATGCAACAAGCTTGACATTTATGGATCAATTTTTAAGAATGCCTCATAAAACTATACTTGGGCTGACGTTATAAAATGTGCAGATGGTGACCTGAAGGTCAAGCCAGAACACATGCATTATGGAATAATACGCTCATAGTCTGACGCCCCGCCGACCTGTCTCTCTTACCCACACTTTCAGCATATCTCCAATTCACTCCTAAACTTTAAAAGATTACACTATATTGCCCAAAGTATTTGCTCACCCGCCTTTACACGCATATGAACTTTAGAGACATCCCATTCTTAATCCAAAGGGTTTAATATGACACCGACCCACCCCTTTGCAGCTAAAACAGTTCAACTCTTCTGGGAAGGCTTTCCACAAGGTTCAGGAGTGTGTTTATAGGAATTTTTGACCATTCTTCCAGAAGCGAACTTGTGTGGTCAGACACTGATGTTGGACGAGACGGCCTGGCAAAGGTGTTCTACTGGGTTGAGATCAGGACTCTGTGCCACCCAGTCAACTTCTTCCACATCTAACATCCTTATCCATATTTATGGACCTTGCTTTGTGCACTGGTGCGCAGTCATGTTGGAACAGGAAGGGGCCACCCCCAAAATGTTCCCACAAAGTTGGGAGCATGGAATTGTACAAAATCTCTTGGCGTGCTGAAGCATCCAGAGTTCCTTTCAGTGGAACTAAGGAGCCAAGCCCAGTTCCTGAAAAACAACCCCACTCCACCAAACTTCATACTTGGCACAGTGCAGTCAGACACGTTCTCCTGAAAACCGTCAGAACCAGATTTGTCCATCAGATTTCCAGATGGAGTAACATGATTCATCACTCCAGAGAACGTGTGTCCACTGCTCTAGAGTCCAGTGGAGGCTTGCTTCACTACATCCAGCGCTTTGCATTGAACTTGGTGATGAAAGGCTTGGATGGAGCTGCTTGGCCATGGAAACCCATTACAGCTCTCTATGCTCTGTTCTTGAGCTAATTTGAAGACCACATGAAGTTTGGAGGTCTGTAGCAATCGAAGCTAACCTCGCTCTCTCATTTTACGTGGCCAGTTGCACAGGTACCATCACAGTACCATGCTGGAATTAATTGAGCTCCTGAAAGAGACCCATTCTTTCACAAATGTTTGCAGAAGCAGTCTGAACGCCTAGGTGCTTGATTTTATACACCTGTGGCCATGGAGGTGATTGGAACACCTGAATTCAATTATCTGGATTGGCGAGAGAATACTTTTGGAAATATAGTGTATATGATATAGTTATATAGTTATACAGACATCCGTGTCCACACTCTGCCCTTGACAACAACCTTCCAAAGGTTCTGTGCCAAAAGGAAACAAAGCTGTTGCATTTCAGTTTAATCAAATTAACTCCGTATCGTACATTTTGGTCCATAAATAGCTCTAAAAACGATTGATTTTGGTCACGCTGGTGTTTAAATGTGATCACCAAGTTTTGCATCACTACGTCTTATGACGGGATGTGGGATTTTGGAGCATGAAATGTCATCCCACCAGCTCCACTGAGCCCAAATGCATGAAATGTGACACTTGGTTGAAAAGCCTATGGAGACAAGGCTGCTAGATTTTATGCCGTTTTCACAGATACACATCAAACTTAACTATGTAGTCTTTAATCCGTCACACAGTGATTATCCAATTAAGATCCTATAGAGAACATTTTATATGCGTCGACTCTTTAATATGAAGCAGCAAGTCTGGTACAGACGCAGCAACAAATGTAAGCAACAGCCAGCCGCTGTCGAGCATCACTGATCTCAGTAAAATTCACATGAAAGGAGGCAAATAGTGTATCTAATATTAGAAAGGATGGCTTTCTCTGCTCAGAGCATCCATTTAGTGGTGTTTAAGAGGCAGTTTGTATTTCACTACAGCTTAAGTTTCCTTTTCAAGGAAAAGCGTGTGTACATTTGAGCAAGCGGAGCAACATGGGCTTTATCTGGGCGGAGGAGGAGACACTCTTTGGCAGGGATCGAAATGTTTTTGTGGTATTTATGATATGCTATAAATACAGTACGTGTTTTGTTTTTTTTAAATGTTTGGAAGTTGACTTTGGTGTCATGGTCATCAAGATTGAAAAGAACAACATAAAAATCTGACAGTTTAGGCCCAAAATTAGGTAAATATATTCATTTGCCAGATTTCTGACGGTCCGTCATAGCCGAGTAGTGCAAAAAAAAAAACGCAGTTCCACAAATGACCACTTGAGGCTGGCACCAAAAGTGAGTTAACCCCAATGTCTCACTTTACAATAAACAAGCATGTCTTCTTCTGGTTACCTGGATTTGACACCATTTCTTTTCTATAAGCCATCTTATTTTTAAGAGCAAGACCTGAGTGCCACATTCAGTTCTTTTCTTATTTTCCATGGTCACAGTGTCAACAGGTTATCCTTGACTCCTTAAATGTTTGTGGTCTCTTACAATAATCACCTTCAGTCTGCGGGTCATTTCTTCATTCAAGGTAACTCTATTGAGGGCTATTTTTATATATAACTAAATCATTCAGGTTTTATCAAGGGTTAATGTTGTGCATAATTAAGAATGCACTCACAGGTTGCTAGCCGTCTATTAGCTGAGCATTAGACGGCGCCAGTCACAGCTAAAGCGCTAAACACATCATTGGCTTCATCCACTTTACATGCAGTACTTTTTGCTTAACGTGACAGTGAACTCAGCCTCGTCAAAGTTACAACATGGTGGATGCTGTTACTTTGATATATCTTGCAAGAAGCATTAAACATACACTGATCAGGCACAACATTATGACCACCTTCCTAATATTGTGTAGGGTCTGACTCAAAACAGTTGTGACTCATCAGAGAATGAACATGGGTCTTCTTAGGGTGTCCTGTCGTGTCTGGCAACAGAAAGATGTTAGTGGGGGCCTTTGGGTCCTATGGGTTGAGGGGAGGGGCCTCTGTGGATCATCCCACAGATACTTGATTAGGTTGGGATCTAGGGAATTTGGAGGCCAGGTCAACACCTTGTGCTATTCTTCGTGTTTTTGTTCCTAATCAAGTGGATGGCTGCTGCCATGAAGGAATGTAATTTCTATGGGGTTGGGGTGCCTGGTCTGGTCTAGGTGGGTGCTACATGTCTAAGTAACGTACACTTGAATGCCAGGTCCAAGAGTTTCCCAGCAGAACACTATATTGTCACAGGATGGTCAATGTTATTCACTTTTCCTGTCAGTGGTTTTAATGTTGTGGCTGAACCCAACTTTTCAGAAAAGTAAAAACGGAAAGCTACCTGTTTCTCCCAGCTCGTACAACGTGAAGCCATCAATCAGGAGGTATCCTTGGAAGCGCTCCTTGTTCACCCACGATGACAAGCTACCATCCTCGTACTCTGCAGAACGGAGACACACAATCATTCAGAGGCAGAAGCGCGGAGCAGCTTATCGACATTCAGCGAGCAGCTGATCTATATTAAAAGCAGCGTATTGATGCCTGGGTCGCAAGGAAATGGCGGTGTTTACCACCTGTGCGCTCTGAAGAGAACAAAGAGCGGGACACAAGCTGAGCATTCGTAGACACAGGTCAGCTAAACAACGATCAGAAATTGTTTTGGCAGAGGGCCGCTTCTGGCTTGAGCAGCCAGGGAGGCTGTTTTGGATCAGAAACGGTACGCTGGTCTGTGAGTCAGAGCGAGCAGATGCAAACAATCAAGAGTAACAAGCTGTTGAGACGTAAATGAAAGAACATTTTGTTCAGACAGAACTGTCCGCAACAAGGTTTCGAGATTAATCTGCCATTTATCAGAATAGCTGGTCGTCGGGAACTTTAAAAAAAAAAAATTACAGAAAATTACTATTTTGTAATTTTCTTCCACAATGAATGTTTTTCCCCGGGATGCTCCCTCACCTGACCTCATTTCCACAGTTGTTTATGTATTTCTGTCACAAAAAATAAAAAAATAAAATAAAATAAAAATACATTTGGTTTGTAAATGATTCTCCAAACATACATACATTCATTTTCAGGAGTGGTTTAGCAGTTTTTATTATTTATTTTTTTACACATTTGGAGCAAATGCATAATTCAACAGATGCATCAGGACGGAAGAAGAACAAAAATAACAGAGTAACAAATAAATAAATAAAGTAAAATAAAGGATGCCGTCCTGGATGCAAGCTACATGTTGTTGCTTTCCTAACATCTGGAAGCTACGGGGACCAGAGAAAGTCCCCGGAGCGAATAAATACAGCGTGGCGCGTCTACTTAAACAACACAGTTTTCTCCAGCTGAGAGAGGCTACAGGATGCTCATAATTGATGTCAAATGTAGCCGGGACCTCATTATGACATGTTAATAAGTTATCATGACCTTTCCGCTGCCATTACAGTAATTACAAGAACACTGATGACTTTTAAAATGATTCTTATGCTGTGGGGCCCCAAAGGAGCTGGGAGCATAATACTGAACATGACAGGCTAAAACCAGGAACACGCTTTTAAAACCCCAAGGTCGCAGCTTACAGTAGTATTACAATCTATTTCACAGTGCTGTGGAGGCAGAGGAGCCTTGTTGTTAGAGCTGCTGAGTCAGTCGATCTGGTAGACATTCCAGAGACTTCTTTCCACAGATGTTTTGGCTTTACAGACAGCACGCAGCTGCAAGGCTTTTTTTTTTTTTTTTTTTCCTCCCCCAGAAGCGAGAGAGAAACACGGAGGCCCCATGCCGGGATCGTACAGATTGATGAACCTCTACGCCGACTGAACCTGCTTCACCTTGAGACAAATTAGAGCTGCTCTCTTCCTGGGCGCCAGCCTCACAATCTCCATACCGCCCTACAGGAGCCTGACAGCCCAGAGTTCACGCGGCGGGAGACGGGAGAGAAAGATGAGGGGCAGGAGGGGGAATAAAAACAGACAGTGGGTGGAGTGAGGATGATCTAGTGTCAAGACTTTGGAGCACAGGGAGGAGGCAGCTCTGACACATTTCAAGGATGAAGGTTAATGTCGCAGAAGACCTCTAAGACAATGCAGATAGAAACAGAGGCGGAAATATGGTAGAGAGAGAGAGAGAGAGGTGGGTGTTATCATCAGATAACCCAAACAAGTAAGGCAGAGAAAGTGACAGAGGAAAAGATTAATGTAATTAAACGTGACAGAAAGCTCAGTATAGTGACGCTTTCCTTCCTTACTATATATATGAAATCACTGAGCTTAACGATGAAGATGCTATGGTTTGTCGCCAAAAAACCATAGTGGAGAACAGGACATGTGTATGTGTTGCTCAGTTATGGATCTGGCAACACGAGGATAAAGAAGAAAGTGGAGTTTTATTCAAAATCTGAGTCTGAAGAGGCATTTTAGCCCCGTGTCATCAGCTGCTCCAACACTTTAATTCAGATTGAGATAGCTCAACAACTACAGGACTGATTTCAATGAGATTTCAACATTCATGACTCTGAATGGATGAATACCACATACCTAGGCGATTATCTGGCGTCTCCTCTGATGCCACACTGAGGCACCTGTGGTTGGCTGCTTATTTACACTCAAATCAGCCTGTTACGCGAGCAAATTGCTCTCTATTCGAACACATTTAAAGCATCTTATGTAACTTTTGGAGAGTTGAAAAGAGGCCACTGCTGGTGACACCTGCGGGACAAATTATGAATATGAATTATGAAGTAGACTGGCCTAGCAATGTCTGTAACACAGCAGCATCCAAAAATGTGTTAACGTTGGCTAACATTTAGGCCAAGGCTACTCGTCACACCGTAGTAGCACAGCAGTGATAGAAAGAACCCTTGAATGTACTGAGCTCATTAAGACTGTATATTTCATTCCTTGTAGACTCAACACACAGGGGGACTATGTGTGGAATATATGGTCACTACTTTTAAATCAAGGGGAGGGGCTCTGTACCATGACGACAACTCCTCATTCTCAATAGGAACTTTTCCCAGACACTGGGAACACTTGTGAGGTTCCACAAGTAAACGTCAGTGGACAAATTTGCAGGTGGGATATAAGAACCTTTTAGTTCCATGAAAGAATTTCCTAGGACCAAAAGTTCTTGCTGCTTTGGAAACACAGCTTGCGTTGCATGCCATAACTGAGTACAGACTCTGAAACACTAAAATAATGTGTGAAAACTTCAGTACCTACAATGGCCACTAGAAGGTGGCACCAAAAGCGAGTTAATTCCCGTAGACCTCCACGTCAAAAACGCACAACTTTTCAGTCCTAATAAACAGCCTGGTACAAAAACAATTTTCATAGGTAATTCATGACTACAGGGAATGCATTTTTATGTAACCCATCTGATTAGATACTATTAAGGCATAAAGTTACGTGTAACGGGCAGGAGCTAGCTGTCTGCCCAAGTATCACCTCCTAGGCTCCACTGACATCATTTCCAATGTTGAATTTTTCGGAAAGATGCTAACAATCAGTGTTGAGCTCTTTAGGAAACATCAGGGAGGGTTCAACCATCTTCATATAAAGAAATGTTCCAAACCATCCAACAACAAAAAAAAATCTTCAAAAATATCGCCCAATTATTAAGTTTCTCATCAGCGTGTAATTCACAGTGACTGGCGGAGAGAATGCCGCCTGTGTGTGCAGTGACACAGCGCCGTCATTATGTTATCACCTGTTAAAGTGTGACCTCCTCTCGTCATCACATTCACTAACTGTTAATCAGCCTGTCATTTAAACACTCCCAATAACACCTATGCAAAGGAGCTCTGCCTCACAGCCGGCAGCGTTACGCTTCCATACAAGGAGCAGCGAGGTCAAACCATGAACCGCTGAAGCAGATTAACAGAAAGACTGGAGTATTAAGTGGGTATTAAAACTCAAAACATGTTTGAGGAACATCATATCGGTGAGTGAAGCGGTTACAAATAGCGTTCTGTGTAAACTCACATATATTCTAATTATGCTTTCTGTTTTCTCACAGCACAAACACTCCGGCCCATAGCCGCACACACGCGATGATCAAAACCCACTTGGCGCTTCAAGCACAATAACACCGCAGACCTGTACAGCAGTATGAAGCAGAGGATTTGACTAATTAAATATGTATGAGCCTCGGCGCTGTACTATATTTTAACAGAGCTCTTCAAAAGGGATGCCGCTGTTTGTGGCGTGCGCTAAAGCAATCAAAGACAAACAACAATATGTCAAATATCATTTTACACAAAGTGAGAGGTTGTGTTTGGACAGCCCGGCTCTGCTCAGTGGGATTCATTCTTTAAAAAACACAGGCCCGAACAAAGGGAACGGCAATCATGTGGCGGTGAATTTCTAATAAGTATTTTCGATCTGTAATCTTACAAAGAAAAACAAATACCAGTGGGGGCACGGCAAAGGTTGTTTGCATATACTGGTAACTTCCAGCCTGTAAAGCAAGTGGATAAATACAACATGGCTCTAGTTATACAGCTACATCCACACACCTGATTAAACGTCACAGTCCTCTATTTAACAGCTCTGTATCTATTCAAATTGGTCTAGGAAGTTCAGCCAAATAACAATCGATAAAACCTTTCTGACTGAACGTCATGCAAACTGAACACCACATACGGTGCCTTTGACGTAGTTATTCTCTTTTTCCAACATCAGCTCTGGTGATTTTCAGTCCTCTGAGAAACGCAGCACAGCTGGGCAGAAACACTGCTGAGGATCACAGGTGGTGTAAAAAAAAAAAAAAGTAGTACCAGGAACAATCATTTTTATGATGCACAGCGGAGAAATGTCTTCATTGCCACCATTATAGGTAAGTGCTTAATCCTAAATAAGCAAGAGTCTTTTTTTAAGCTACTACAGCAGATAATACGAATTTTTCTTCTACAGTTTCTGGGGGATTGGAAAGGAAAAGGAAAGGAAGGACACAACCATGACATTTTGCCACGCGGCCCCCACCTTCTCAGTCCTTGACAGGTTTAATAGACCGTCTCCATGGCAATGCTAGATATTCACCACATCCTCTGTATCAGGGTCCAGGAGGACTCTGCTGAGAGCGGGTTTTTTGTCATCAACGTGTACTGCGGCGAGCCTCTCCTGCTGCGATTCTGGCGCAGGAAGCCCGCCTTCCGTAACGGCCAGGTGGAGCTGACGGACGTGAACCCGCAGACGGCGGCCGAGATGGATTTTGTTCTCCGGGTGATAAGCCGCACGCCTAACCTCCCCAACAGCCACTACTGGGGCCCGTTTGTGCTGTCGCTGTGCCTCGACGCGCTTCCTTTCCGCTTCCGCCTCCCGGCTCAGGCCGTAAGCGGCAGCGAGATACAAGAAATCATGGAGGAATGCGGAGAGCTCACGTTGCTGCGGTGAGAAGCTTTCGAGTTGGGCAGCGCCTCTAAATCTCTTGTGTCAAATACTGTTTGTTTTGCCAAGACTTGAAGCCTACTTCAACGGTTGGCTTGGTGTGACTGTGTATACAGTATCGGCCCTGCGCTGGTTTCTTCGGCTGAAGCTGCGGTCTGTCACGCCCACTCGGCCCAGTCCGTCCACCCTGGCCTGCTATGTACGTCCGCCCAGAGACAAACCACCACAACATCACTGGCCTCACCACACACACACAATAGTGGGCAGAGCTCTGGGAGCTTTATGACGGGCCAGGCACACCATAAGTGAGTGTGGTGAGGAAGATGAAAGAACAGTGGCAGGAACTGGAAAACTACAGGCACACAGCTCCGGTTACACGGATTACACAAGACGAGAGGACGAGGAGGGAACCAGTGGCACCCTGCTGTCCCGCTTTATGCACACAAGATACTCACCATCGTAAGTGAAGTAGGCTCCGTCCTTAAAGACTACAACTGCAGGAAGCTCTGGCAAATATACAGACTGTTGAAGACACAGAGAACACTTCTTTGTAAGCTCCATAAATCATCTTTACACATGTATGTGCACCTGGAAAATGTGGAGCAATGCTGCTGGCAGCGGCGAGCTCCAGAAAACTGAGAACAGTCTTTACAAAGTAGAGAGACATTAGCAGGAAAATAAATATGCTAAATGAAGATGAAACTTGTGCATCTTTATGAAATTCATGACATAACACGGTTTCAAAGGACAAATGCAAATATGCATATTCAAATCCTTACCTCTGGCAAGATTTCCTCTGAACCCGAGAAGAAGTATGTATAGACAATAAGCTCAGAGGCTACATCGTTGTACTTCTCCTGCAAGGGCAAGACAGGCTTTCAGCATTTCAATAAACCAGATTTCAACAATTGTCAGGTTTGAGTCATTATAATGTGTTACACAACACTTATTTTATTGTTAAAATGCAAATGCAGCCAAGCAGTGCTTCTAGGTTTCAGTCAATACACTCTCAGGACCGCGGCCGCTCTGAAGAAGATTGGAATAAAAGCTTGCTTCGTGTCTTGGTGAAACAAAAGGCTCTTACTTTGAGGGGAGACTCCCCGCCGACGTACACAAAAAGCACGTCGTGCCGTTTCATCATGTGATCAAACATCTGCTTGCTGGGAAGCGCCCGCACGGCCGGTCTGGAGGAAATAAAACCCACAGAGATCGGTTAATGCTGATGAGCATTCAAATTACAGCTCACGGAGCGCGGCGCATGTGTAAAGGCTTTATTCCTGTGCTGGTGGCACCACCCAGTGGGGAATCAAACAACTTGCAGCAACGGTCTCCCCGACTCGGAGCCAAGCGTTTGATCAACCCCTCTGTCACGGATCTAGCTTGATTTCCCTCAAGGAGGAGGAAAATCTGCCGGGCTCAGTCGATACAGTGGCTTGAAGTGGAGCATCAGAGGCAGAAATCCATTGAGCTATGAAACAAATATGCCTGCCATTGATAAGCCGCCTCGGATGGCTGTCATTAGGACAGCGCGTCTTCCTGTGAAATAAGGGGCATGTTTCATGTCTGGCGTTGTTTGAAGGCTGAGACTTACCCTGCCACCCTGTTGGCAAACTCCACAATATCATCTTTTGTCCTTGGTCCCTTGTAATTGTAGGCGAGATCACCCTTTAATCTGAAAAGAGGACATGCACAAAGAGTGAATGGCTGATGATTGCATTGTAAACCCATTCATTGTTTTGGAATGACACTGATTAAATATTTATAGGAAATTAATTGGTGACATTCATGCTTACGTTCTCTTAAAAAGCTCATTCATTTAAAGAGAAAGGAATGTCGGAGCACAGGCAAAGCACGGACTAAACCGTCTGATTAGTCAACTGCAGACAAACAATTCCCTGGCACAGCTGCCTCTTTCCATTTTTTTGCATTTCATGGTGACTTTACTGGTACAGCTTCCTGAACAGCCTGAACTCTTTGCAGCAACAAGGGTTTAGACACAGATCTTGTGTTGTGCTGACAAAATATGTTCATTCGGTGGCTCTCCCTTTGCGACCGCATCCCAAGGGTGGTCCGTTGGACCGAGAGGACGGTGGACTTGTTGACATGTTCCTGGAATCAGCTCGGGAGGATGTGTGCTTTGTAAAATGGCGCCTTAACCTGCTGGCAGCAGCCAGTGAGCGGGATGCACATGGCCGGCACCAGCACTCGTTTCGGCTGTGGCATTTAAGCGTTGTCCAACTGGTATCGAAGAGCTGCAATGTGCGCCAGGAAAAACCATTGCCCACACTGTTCCCCCCCCCCCCACCTCCTCCAGCCTGAAGCACTGACAGCCTCCACGGATTTATGCTTTGCCACAATTTGACTCCACCATCTGCATCTCTTTGTGACAATCAAGCGGTATCAACCCAGGCTGCGTTTTCCCTGTGTTCTTTTGTTGTTTTGGTGAGCTGATGCCTGGTTTGGTTTGGCGCTCGCTCACCAAGCTTTAACACGTTGTGCACTCTTCTGCAAAGCACATGCGGTTTTATTCGAGCTGCTGTCGCCTTCCAGCCAACCAGTTCTCCTGTGTATAACAAGGAGTTCCAATCACCTGATGTCCTGATGTTTTTTTTTGGTTTCGCACCATTCCCTGTAAACGCTAGAGACAGTTCTTGGAAGAATCCCAGGAGTTTAACTGTCAGACCAGCCCATCTGGCGCTAAAAGTGATTCCAGGGCCAAGTCACTTCAGTTGTGTATCTTTCTCACTCTGATGTTTGTTCTGAGCAACCGCTGGACCTTGTGTCTATATGCTTTAATTTGAGATCATGTTGCTAAATGAACCACCGGCAATGAAGGCCGGCTGTGACGTCGCCATTGTCTGGATCAAAAAGTTGCACTTGAAAACACAAAGAATATAATCCAAAAAGTTTCAAAAAAGGCAACTGGACTTGTAGATTTTTAGAGAAGACGTTTCACCACTCATCCGAGTAGCTTCTTCAGTTCTGAAGTTCTAAAAATCTACAAGTCCAGTTGCCTTTTTTGGAACTTTTTGGATTACCATGACCTGGATGACTGAGAACCTTCACAGACACAAAGAATATAGCAACCAACCAGCAGGGACTTATGATCTATCCGCAAGAAAGGAAACAACAGAAGATTAGCTGGGAAGCTAGGTTCCTAGGAAGAGCTACAAACCCTAGCCTTCTTCTGAATCATGCTAATCATCTACAGTTTAATCAGTACAGATCATCATGCCATAGTTAAAATATTCACATATCTGAAAAGTTGAGAAGCACCCATCTGGGCATTGTTCGGGCTGAAGGAGGTGGGGAAATGGCGCTGGGAATGCTTTTTCCTGGCGCACATTACAGCCCTTAATACCAGCTGGACATCGTTTAAATGCCACAGCCGAGATGAGCATTGGTGCCGACCATGTGCATCCCCTCACTGGCTGCTGCCAGCAGTTTGAGGCGCCATTTTAACAAGGCACACATCCTCCCAAGCTTGTTCCAGGAACATGTCAACAAGTCCGCTGGCCGCTCGGTCCACCTCTGGGATGTGGTCGTAAGGGAGAGACACGGGATGGATCTGCAGCCGACAAATCTGCAGCAGCATGTTTTGTCAGCTAGATGCCACATCTGTGACTAAATTCAGGAGAGTCTGAAGGAAAAGCGTTTTTAGAAAGCTGAACCAACAAAGTGACCATGAAATGTAGAAAATGCATAGAAGCGGCTCCTTTTGATTGGTTGAACAAAGCCAACCAATTATCCGCACTTGACTAATCAAACTGATCAGTGTGCACTTCGTCTCTCCTGTAATCGTCTTTCATTTCCGTTTAACGAATTTAATGAGTGTTTTTAAGAGAATCTAAACATGAGATGTCACACAATTACTTTCATTGTGTTTCACAGAACTATTTCATCTGTGTCATTCAGATAACTGTGTGCCATTTGAACTTCATCGTTTTGTTTGCTTTTGTCACTTTTATTGCTCTTCTTGTGCACTGGTTCACTGAGCCGCTCGGCCAATCAGAACGTTTTCTCCGACCGACTCGTTCCGCCGCAGTTCTAACATGCTGAATCGGATGAAAAGCTGCTCACAGGAGTCGGGCTAGTGCTAATGGAAAATGCTGGGTCACAGACGCTGCCCTGAAGCTGGCCAACAGCTGAAAAATAAACATTAGCAGCAGACATACTAAAGCCTATTGCAAACAGCACTTGTCTTTGGGATATTTAGAGTCCGTGTCTGACATCTGAGCATAACAACGATAACCTGTGTTTTTCAAAATGCTCTGGGTAAACCACAGCTTTCAAGAAAAGTTCATTCACCCCAAAGGTCAACTTAATCTAAATTATCACACCTCCAGCGGAGAAAAAAAAAAATTAATGACTTTTCTTAATAGAGTTCCAGACAGGGAAACTGCTCCAGTCGAGCTGCTACAACACACAGAATGCATTAAGGATTACTAAGGTTGCATCAGCCCACAGGGCTTAATGAACTCAGGAGGAAAGAGAACTCTAAATCAAGTCTCTTTCTGTCACCGAGGGAGGGATCCTGTGTTCTTGGATGGATGTTTCATCACTTGCTTGGTTTAATGTTATGAACCCTGCCGCGATCCTGTGGCACTTTCCCAAATGGGCTTGATGAAACTAAATGGGGAGCCCATTATGGCAGTGTGCAGACAAATGATTGGGTTTCAGATGCAAGGAGGAAACTCGGCTATGTCGGATGTTCATTTATCTGATGTCAACATGAGCTCTGCTGTTAAGCAGCTGGTGTCTACCTAAATTCATTAATTTTACATTAAAAAACATCACATCAACAAATGATTTGCAATACGTTACACGGAGACGGCTGAGACAGGAATCACACAGACTACATTCGTCGTGCAACCGATCACAAGATTCGACTCAAGAGATTTTGTGTCTATGAAATTCGTGCAAATAGCCGAGATGCAAAAGTAAATTGCAATGGCTAAACCTGATTTTCACACACTTCATCCCTCAAGAAATGTTTAATCGACAGCGTTCAGGAGAGGCAAACGTAATCAAATTTAAAGTCTGAAATGTGTGAACTGAGTTCATCATTAGTTATGCCTTGAGGAAAAAGCAAAAACACCTTATTCCCTCCTGTATAAGTGATCTAAGGACATCTCCACAGGCCAGGCCTCGAGAGAAAAGCACAACAGTGAAAAAAAGGACTGATAATGAACACAAACGTACTTATAGGAGGCAACAGAAAGGTGCAAAGCAACAACCACAATTAACAGATTAACATAATGCCTAAATTACAGACTAAAATTAAGGAACGTGCCTTCTGAGAGTCTTGAATGTTAAAATTAGAACTTAATAACAACATTTTAAAATTACTGTGTTACTGTACGCTGGCCTCAGATTACAGTAGTTTTAATATCCGACTCGATGTGACCACATTACAGACTTATGAAGACTCCAGGCTAGTTTTCCAGATATTCTTCAACTTGAACGCTACTTTATTTTTGTTGTAAACAATAGCACTACACATATTAAAGGATATTATTTAGGTTATTTGGCCAGATCTGGTAACACCGCATACACCACTAGAGGCGATCTCTGCTGAAATTATGTAATGCTTTGCAGTGAGAGAGAGAGAGCAGAAAGCTGAACGAGCGTGGATATGAAAAGGGTTAGGGTTTGTCTAAATCACAGAAGTCAAATATATGGCCCGCGGGCCAAAAGTGGGCCGCCAGAGGGTCAAATTTGTACAGTGTGAAAATGACATAGAAGACTGCAATTTTCAAAGGAAAAAAATGCTATCCCTAATTTGTCCACTGTTTCTAGTCAGAGAATTGGATAGAACACAACACAGAGACTCAGGACTAAACACCGGACAGCAATGTGCCCAAATTGCACTTCTTTTTTTTTTTAAAGGATATTGTAACAAATGTAAACATTCAGTTTACTTGCTCTTCTTTGCAATAAGATCAAACTTAACTGTTTGAGAGCCTAACTAAATGAGTTTGACAACCCTGGCTTGTTTTTGTTAAAAAGCTAAAAGAACTTCAACTGGATGAAAACTCCTGTAGTCTGAACCCATTTAAAGACTAAATAAATAAATTTAGTGAGCATTTTGATAAATATAAATATGAATTTAAGCTCAGTTAAGACTGTAGTGTTGAAGAAAATCAGGAAAACCTGCAGGTTCACATGTTGAAATTTAGTAGGGATGTCCCAATCAGTATTGGGGGCCAAGCGAGGTATTTTTTTTAAATGATCGGATTGAGATCAGGCTTCAGCCAAACCAGATCTGTTGTATATTTTGTTTTACACTGCGTTCAAAAGAAGAGTAAAGTGTTCCCAAGACAGTGTTGGGGTGAAAAATAGTAAGTAACAGGGTTACAGCGTTAATCACAGATTTTCACTGTCTGTTGGATGTTTCTAGAGCCACTGGGACATCTCCACTTAAAACCAGTCAAACTCTGCATTAATCAGTAAAACTTGTGAAGACTGTGGCATCAGGACAGTCAACAGTCAACCGTGTAGCTGTGCAAGACTAACATGACACTTACAGTTTTATTGTCGGGTAGCCACGAACACCGAACTCTGACGCCATCCCTGCAGCACAGAAAACAGATGTTAGCAGATGAAGGTACTTTTAAAAGGCCTAATCTCCACTAGTCTCCCTTAGTGTCTTTAAAGGTTTGAAATACCTTCCTAGTAAAGTCCCACTCTCCATTTCTCAAACATAAAGGATTAAAAACAGCTTGGATTCAACTGCAGAACGTGTCCAGGGATTACTCTCAGTTTGCATTGCAGGTATCATGATGTTGTTGAACAACACACTCAATTAAGGTCAATCATGGTCTCTAACGTATGAAATAATCACCAGGGGCCACATGAGCCCCGAGGGGAGACAGTAAACTGCTGCATAATTTACTCACCAGAGTAAGCCGTGGCATCCATCTTTCCCACCCGCACCGGCGACCCGGAGCTCTTCAGCTCGACCCCAACATCGTACCACACTGGCTCTAGTTTTTTACAGTACCCACACCACGGAGCGTAGAACTGGAGGAGATCAAGGGAAGAAAGAATCCCAAAATATATCAAATATATGTTTAATTATACGACACTGGTATTATTCAACCTATTGCGATATTTAAAAATCACACCGAACGTTTTTGCATTTGTTGCGAGCGTCGACTGAAATGAATGTTAATTAGTAATTAAACAAGAATTGTTGTTGGCGCTACTTTGGAGCACTGCTTAATATCCTGAATGTGTGTGGAAGAACAATATAGAACTGATTTTAGGCACAAAAATGAGTTTAACAGCAGCACAGACTACATCCTCCAAAATGATCATACGGTTGAATTACCACCTTTCATATGCAGTTTCAACATTAACATTGCGTCCATTAGTGTACCTAATGAAGTGGAAAGTGTGTGTATTATGAACATACATAGCATTCACATTCTTTTTATCTGAACTTTGGGCTCCAACTCCAACTCTTTAGAAACACATATGTTTGTTGAGATCTCTACTTATTCAGTTTAGTCGCTATAGAAATAATACTCTCTTATACAGACAATAATGCTCTTTAAACCAAAACAACAGTCTAAAAGGGGGCTTAAAGTATCATAAAGCTGTAGAATTTATGGAAATCAAAAGTTATTTGATTGGGTAATAGTTTAAAAAAGTACTTCAAAGACTTATTAGTAGAGATTTAGAACATCAGGTTTTGATATTATACTCATACAAGAGTCACTGTCGAACAGAACTTCATTCATTTGAATCCAAATTCTCGGCTAGTGAATTTTTATGAGCCAATTATCTTTTGGGAACTGACTTGTGTTGTCTCATATCTGCATCACAAAATCAGATACTGACACATCAAAAGTAACGTCAGAACTCAGCCCTGCAGACTAATCTAGCAGCAAATGCAACGCTGGGTGCTCGAGCTGCAACCGCTAGACGCAGACTCTGATATAAACCCCCTCTGAGCCCCCTGGCTTTGCACGGCACGCATGACTTCTCACTCACTAATCACAGTCGCAGACGACGGTCCGCACGCCCCCCCCCATCCCCGCATTATATCCCACCACGACCGCTGCCACTTCCGCAAGGGATGAAGGGATGAGGCAAACCGTGGCTGAATGGACCTAGATTAGTTGGGTTTGTGTGCGTAATGTCAGACTCACGTCAACCAGCCAGACGTCATTCACCCTGGTGTCTTTAAATCTGTCAGGAAGGAGGAAAAAAGACACAGTTGTAAAAACTTGACACTCAGTGGGAACAATGGTTTTAATCACACACTGAATGAGTCACGATCAAAGATGTTATGAATTAAAAGGTGAAGAGGCTCTTTTCGCAATTGGTCCATTGGATGTTCAGAAATTAAAAAAAGAAATTCAGCATACTACAAAGACATTTACATGGATGGAACCTGAAGAAAAAGCAGGCCAACAAACAACTATCTGATTTAACAGAAGAGTATTAAAGTAATGGATGGATAAAAGTGGAAAAATCCTAAAACACACAATAAGCACATCTAGCACAAACATGCACAGCCACAATAGACATAATCTCCAGAGAACTTCACCAGAGGTATCCAATTAAAAAAGGCACCATGCAACTGGACAGCTGAGCAGAAATCAGGGCTAGATTTTTAGATTTGTAAACGAGATACATAAAGAAATGCGGTACTGTGCTTGCCCACAACCCAAATACAGGAAGTAAGAGGGAAAACGCTTATCCACGCAGAGTATGTTTGTATACTCGGAAGTTGCATTACATGTACATGCTTTAGTGAGACAGGAAGCTGATTCAGAGAGCACACACCAGTGCATCACTTACGTGTCATCCAGATCTTCAACAAATGCAAGCACCGCCGAACTCAGAAAAACCGCTACGACTGCAAACACAAAAGGTTTGGACAAAATGCATGTTTATATCTCCCAGTGTGAAACAGCTTCACAGCCTCTGCTCTCCTCCAGCCTCATGACTGAAGCATCCCCAGCTAAAGCTGTCGTCCCCGGCTAACTGGGCTCCAGTTTGCGCCACAGCTTCGCCGGCACCCGCTTTCAGGGTCGTTTTAACAGGCGCCGGGGTAGCGCGAGTAGTGTAGTGTTATTTGTGTTGGAAATAGAAGAATGAACGTACCTCCGCAAATCAGGGAAGCTTTCACTTCTGCCATCGCTTCGAGTGGAAACTGCAAGCAGGAAATACAGCTGCTAAAACGGCCCTGTGCGCATGCGCGGGATTACGCTGCCTCCTGTAGGTTTGTTGGTTTCAGACGCCAGTTGTTTTGTTTTTTTTGTCTTAACATTTATTAAGGTTTTATTCATTCGCTATCTAGCTATATTATATTATTATTATTACACATTTCGTCCGAGTTTCTCGTTATTTTCATTTAAAATGTTAATTTAATTTGCTGTATAACTATGTCTTTTAGTTTATCAAAAAAAAAATGTTTGTGATATAGTTTATAATTTTGGCTATTTTCTATATTATCACATTTAGGATTAGGGATAGGGTTAATATAAGTTAGAGTATAGCTAATAACTGTTTTTTTTCACGTTTCATTTGCACTGTAGGTTACGTTATTACAGTGACAAACAATTTCACACGTTGAAATTGATACCATAGTTGTAGTTGCTGTTACATGGTCTAAATAATAATAATAATAACAATAATAATAATAATGAAACATAACTATTGGGTATTTTCCCATATTTTTAGTTTTCTTCAGTATTTTCGAGTATTTTTGAAATGCTCACCACTAGGTGTCCCTCTATAACAGCAGGCAACAAGCCAAGTCCTTCACTACAAATAAAGTAATCCACTACTCAAGTTAATTCATCATTCGGAATCTTCTCATTATAAACATTATCAGCATTAAGCTATATTCTAACACTATAAATTGAGACTAATTGTACTCAAGTATAACATTACACTTACCTGCAATCACCTGTCTACAAGCACAGAAACCGTGCAGATGTGCTTTTTATACTGCACCAGAGTTGCTGACTGTTGGGCCTATGACCCAGAAGTGTGTTTCTTTAATGTACAAAAAACATCACACCACCATACTTTATATTGAAAACATATTTATTTCATTCGAGAAGCTTTTAGAGTAATAATTTTTATCTGATACAGCTTAAACAGCTTTAAAGTTAACAACACATACACTTTATCTTCAATATTTATCATTAACTTCATTCTTCATTTTTTGACACCATCTAACATATGACATAAACCTAAAAAATACATTACAAGGCATAGAATGGTTAGCTTTACAGAGTGTGGTTGTTTACAAAATAAATTATATATAAAATGTTCTTTTATTTTCATATTACATATCATACTTTTCTCCATTCGACTTTTTAACACTCCCAGTTGGCACAATTCGACACGTTGATATGTTTCACAATTTCACTGCAACTGGAGTACCAGCATTTCGTGACTTGTTCCTTTAACTGCATTTAATTCAGTACCATTTCAGTCATGGAAAGTGTGGCAGGACATTAGTAATGCATGAAGCTCGCAAAAGAGCCTTAAGATAGGCAAATGTCTTTAAAAATAAACTCATATGAACTATTCTAGTTTGATATTGGTACAAACACTTGAAAGAGAATTTCCAGTTTCTTGTTAGGGTTAGGGTTAAATCATATCAATCAGGCTGTTTTCTAACAGAGAGCGAGAGAGAAAAGTTCTCCAACAATATTCTACGTTCCGTGTGAAAGAGCTGCACTTTCTCACGGGGGGGAACGTGATCATGACCGTGTTACTAAACAGACTCATGCGGAGGATCGCTCTGCTGTGGCCTCGTGTGCCAAGTTTGTGAGGGTTGAACGCTTTTGTATTTAAAAGGGCAGATACGCGGGCGCGAGCCGTCAGCCTGCATTGTAGGCCCATAGTGGCTCCTGCAGGGATGAAACACCACAAGCATACATTGTTGGCCTTTCAGTTGCATTAAAAACATACTGTATGCAATGCTCCACTGAGTTCCCCGGTCTCACTATCAGAAAGTATCACTACTTATAGTGGTCCATAAAATATACAAAGGCGTGAATTTTAATCAAGTATTTGCCTTTTTTTTTTCAGACAACTTTTGCTTTTGAGAGTTCTAGTACAGCAAGGTCGCTTGTCTTCTTTAGATAAAGAGCGGGCTTGTTTCACCACCGCGGGCCGAGCTTCGGACACCAACATTCACTCAGACTGAACTGAACCCACTCATGTCTTCTTACAGAAACGGGTCCGAAATGACCTCAACTTTCGCTTCACACAAAGCTTCCTTTGCCCCCTTTTATCGCTCATTAGACGGCAACAACAACAGTGAGATGATTCACTCTTCCACATAATGGCAGTCTTCACCCCCTCACACATTAAATTATTTGTTTATGAACATTAATCACAGGCTACATGTCTAACACAATGACATTCTAATTTACTATTTTGACAACACATCGTTAGAAAGGATATTCACCGACATCCAAATAGGCAGCATTACATTCTCACTTTGGAATGATAACTTTTATTTCAGACAAGAAACAAGTGAAACACTGTCCTTCTGTATGCTAACAAAGAGTCTGTTGGCGCGAAAGCTTAGTTATTTTTGCTAAATTCACTCAAAGTAACACTGTTTTATCTTTAGTTGCAGCTGTACATGTCTGTAGTTTAGTTTCACTCGACTCTTGGAGCACTATCATGCCAAAAAACCAACTGCATGTAACAAAGTAGGAGTCATCCTAAAAGATTTATACTTGTACACAAACAAAAACGAATTCGCAAAATGCTGGTGGAAGCTGCACCATAAAATCACACAGAGCCTCATGCCTGTATTCCCACAGGAGTCAAACACTAGGGTGGTGCCACTGAGGGTAACACTTCAGTGAGAGGTTTAAACATGGAGACGACAGGCTTTGCAGCTGCATAATCTCGTCGCAAACCATACAGACGCCACCGAGGTCCAGAAGATGATAGGCGAGGAAGACAAAACAGCTTAGAGACAAGTAAAAGAGTGCTGGTAGGTTCAACAGAGAGGTTCACTTCCAACGCTCGCAGTCATACCCCGAACCGCAGCTTCCAAATCTTTTCAAGTGGCCAAGCAGCATGTTTGAAAATGTCGCGGAGGACTGATGACCTCCACTGTGTTGCCACGTCTCCTGAAGGCCTTTTACACTCAAGTCTGAAGGTGGCAAAAAAAATAAAAATAATAATAACAGTAAGGCTCTGAATGAGGCACGCTGGCAATGTCACAGCAACCGGATGAAAACAAAGCGACGCTCCGGTGTTTTGGTGCATTCTGTGAGAAGAAGAAGCAGCAGCATTGAATCTGAGCAGCCAAACGCAGCGTTGCATAGTTGCATATTTCTGAGTGAGGTTTCCGTCGACGGGAATGTTCTCGATAAATCCTCATTCCAGGATGTCAGTTTCAAAGGGGACCAGATGGTAGTAGGACAGGTTGGTGACATACGCCTCTGTGTCCTCGTCACACACATCTGCTTCCATTGGCAAAAACTCTGTTTCATCCTCGTACCTGGCAATGAAATGAAGGACATGTTACTCCAAGGACAGGGAGTCTACTCTGTTGCAATTAAAGGTTTGACCTAAGTGTGTTATCTACATCAGCCCGTAGAGACAGGGTCAGAAAATTGCAGCGGGATTGCACAGTGATGTAAGATCTTGTTTTGTGCGCAAATACCAAGAGGAATGTGTACTTCTTTTGCTTCCTACACACACCCAGGGAAGGAAGAGGTTCTCAGACACACTTCCTGTGCTGTATAAAGGGGGTGGAGGACAAGGACTTCTTCACTCACCAAAGTAATCACTGTACTCTCAAAAGCAAACATGGAAATGCTTAGGACTGTGGGAAAGCAAGAGGGGAACTCGCTTTAGGCTGCAGCCAACTCAACGTAAAACTCACCTTTAATTCCAGATTAGAGATAAAATTGATGCAGCAACCCCAGAATATTTCAACTGATCTTGCTGAGTCACTTGTGTTGTGGTCTAAAGTGTGGTCTTGATACTCACGTGTGCTCTAAAGAGTCAGTCGATGAAGGTCTCTCTTTTTCTTCTGGGATACTGTGATCAAATACGATGGTTTCCGTATTGGCCAGACAAAATCCATTGGATCGCATAATTTCTGCAAAGAACAAAGTGCAGCGTACCTCAGCCGTTTTTTGGTTTTCATGACATCAGGGATATCAGCAGTAGATACATCTTTGTGTTGCACAACGAATGTACCTGATATCTTGATTGGACTCTGAAAGCATGGCTGGATTCTGTGGACTTTGTCATTCCGTAACACTTGGTCCAGTGGCGACCGCTCGAAGAAAGTCAACACCACCTCTGACCTGGAATACTGTGGAGTGATGTTTTTGAGTACAAGGCTTCCAAACTGGCTGACGATGCTGCAGGAGTTCAATTAGCGATTACTGACCTTGCACGGCATGTTGATGGCATTCTTCAGTAGTCTTTCCACCTCGTTCAGCTTCTCCTCAATGTCGCTGGCCTCTTTGATTTTTACCAGCCCTGCATAAGCAAACACATTCAAACATCAGAAGACGTACAAAGTATAAAAAAAGGTGTTTTCTTGTTTTATTTTGTTTTGTAAAAGACGTTAATGGCTTTAGCTGGTATTTGGTACAGATACCTGCGCTTAAATTAAAGCCACCTTTGTGAACCATTTCTTACTCTTTGCTTGCTTTGACGTAAAGTGCCCGAGATTCAACTCCAACACCTGAACATTTATGCAGTGGATTGCCATGAAATTTTGCGCAGACATTTATGGTTCAAAAAATGAGTTCTCCAGACTCCAGATCCTCTAACACCACTTATGAGACATATAAATTAACAGTTTTTTACTTAAGTGCATACATTCTGATGCCTTCTGGGCATATTTTTGTTGAAATTTAACTTTGCACCATCACCAGGTTAAATTTGTCACATACTTTGGTTTATTACTAAATATAGGCATTCCCATCAGCCTTTTTTAACAGTGTTAGCATGCTAAACTATGATCGTGACTGACAACACTGCTGCAGACATGCTAGCTTGGCAATGTTAGCTCTTTGCTCAAAGCACAGACTTGTGCAGCAGCGTCAAGATGTAGACTTTTAGCTTCTTTTTTAATTTTATTACAAGGCTTAAATTAACCCTCAACATCATCACAATCCGGTGAAAAAGTCTCCATTAAAATGCCAGTCTCGAAGATTCCCATTTAACCCTTGTACTACTATCTTATCGTCGACCATGCAACTATTGTCCTCCCAGGTCAAAAATATTTAGAAAGCCTAAAATATAATGTACCATCTAATTCTGTGATACACATTTTTTGCCAACTAACTATATAATGGACACTTGAATAATCCATGGGCAGTAGGTCACATTTATATCAAATTATGTGATACGAAGGTTAAGTAAACGTCTACATCCTGTTACTGCAAAGAGAATAAAACAAGATGTCCTCGAGATAGCCACATTAACTACAACTTAAAAAGTACCCAAAGTATTATCAGGAAATCAGCGCTCCACTATGGAGTCTGATTAAAAAAAAAGAAACATTCTCACAGTCAAAATGCCAGCTGTGACTATTTCTGTGCCTAGACATGAGGGTAGACTTTCTGACCTTTACTGCCATCAGAGTGTTATCTGTCTTTAGGTCAAGACATAAATGCCAGACAGGTTTTAATTTATCCCAAGTCTGGAAAAAGGTTGCGTCGAACGCAAGAGACGGGTGAATTTTAAGGTAACCTTTTCATTAACAATGCTCGCTAATGTTTACCCCGCATTTAGGAGGGGAAAATAGAGCACAACAACCTGACACTACAAAATTGCCATTTAAACTCTTGGCATTTGTATTACAGCAATAATTACAGGAAAAGGAAAGTAATCACAGTGTGTATGACAATGTTTGCCATAACACGTTAATCCTGCATCAAATTAGACACAGGATTTGAGAGGCAAGAAGGAGTGTTAAGTCAGCACATTTAGCCATGCGAGGCTGCCGCCCATGTGAGCAAGCAGCCAGCAAAGCATCATTTACTGCCATGCTGACGAAGGGATGTGGTGAGGGGAGCAACGGTGAACACTGCAGCCACACTGACGAGCCTCTGTCTGATATAAGTAAATGGTCAGGACAAAATGCAGTCACACAGCGGTTACTGTTACACGGAAGTACAGAGTAAGAGGGCCTGAAACGACACACTATGCGCACTGACAGCCTCATCCATTTCTAATGGCCCGCAGTGATGACATCATTCCCACGGGGATGTGAGGAGTGACTGGGCAGTTAAATCATCACTAGTAACCAAGTGAGACTCTCACCCAGCCTGAAGCTCATAAGGTCTGCAGGCCCTCTTCTTTTCTTTGACTTACAACATGCCTTTGTTCCCAGTCTGACAATAAATCTGACAAACATTACATGTACATACATTAAACAGATAGGACCATTCCTTTGAGGTGGACTTGTACGGGGTGCTTCCACACAGTCAGTGTATTAGTTAGAGCAGATGTCAATGGCACACCCACACTTTAGCAAAGAAGCCAAGACATGAGCAGCCGGGATCAGAAGCGAAAAAAGATATTTGGCCTCCTAAAACGAGACTCACTTTAAAAAATATCTACATCTGCTCAAGTGTACGCTATATTTAGAATATAATCACTGTTTACCTTGTCATCAGACAGCCTTTTCAAACAGGGAACTCTTGCATCAGTCTCTTTAGAAGCCACCAGACTCTACTGAACAGTCATTTTGCTGGTTTACCGCTGTGTGACTTCGCTGTGTTAACATATTAGTTTGGATACAAACTAATGTGTTAACACATGAACATCACACAATAACACAAATTAACCGATTAAGTGCTTTAAAGAAAAAGCTGTCCAATGACAATAGGAAGTGGCAATACAATTCTAAATATAGCACGCACATGAGCTCTTGTGTGGGCTTTGTTTCAGGCAGCTAAAATATATTTTGCCGCTGAATACGCCCACAGTTGTTCAGTGCTTGGCTTCTGTGTCTGCTTGTCCAAACTGAGGGCAATCATCGTCTACTGCAGATAATACACTGACAATATATGACTATATGACGTATAAATAACTCACGCAACTGCATTTCACAAAACTGAACAGTTTTAACTTGTATTTTAATTTATTGTGCTGTGACAGTTGCCAGTACCATAAACCTCAAAAAGCAGAGATGATGAGCAGTGGGTGAGCTGTTTAAAAACAGGCAAAATTCTATAATATCTTGGTGGAAGAACATCTGAGGTATCAAAAGTGGGCAGCATACTAAAAATAAGAAAACACCAATTCAGAATATTAGACACCAAAGGTTCTGCCTATGTCGCAGTTGTTTAATGGGTCATGATTTGGTATCAAAAATAAAGCCTTGAGAAGTCAGTTGAGAGCAGTGCGTGTGGAGGCAAAGCCGTGATGATGCACTGCAGAGGCTTTAAGCCACGCCACACATCTTGCCAGTTAATGTCCTTTGTAAACAGGTTAGCAAAGATTACTGCACGTCTTACATGCAGCGCGCTAATGTTACGCGTCAAATGAATACACTGCACATTACTGACCGGATGCAGGCACGTACATGGAATCATTCACAGCGTTTAGAGACATACTAATAAGCATTTAGACATGACGGTAATTTCTGTAAAGATGCATGACTTTCCTCTATTTTTAGTCTTGCAGGTGACTCATTCATTCATTCATTCATTCATTCATCTTCTGTAACCGCTTGTCCTGTGAAGGGTCGCAGGGGATGCTGGAGCCTTTTGTATGTGATTTTCAAGGTAGGAAAGGTAGGTGCTGCATAAACTAGGAGCTGGTTTGATGGGCAAAAAACAGAAGTGTTATTCTTTTTTCTTTTTTTGCAGCATACTGCTGGTTGCGCAAGATTTAATCAAGTTAACCACAGCACATTCAATATGTTTTTGAATTTTTCAGTTACAGAGTGCAGGTTCAACACTTTTCCAGAGGTTTACATGCAACAACTCTCCTATCACTGTATCACATGACAATTCACTGGAATAAGACACAGACAACGAAGGGTGAAAAGAAGCAATGAGTTGTAAATCTTCAAACATATTCATAGTAAAATATATCATGATCCCTGAGAGTACTTCTTTCCATTTCCTATAACAGTCTATTTCCCGTGTGGACTTCCTGGCTACAGTGTTTTAAGTAATTATACAACTCACTCCTGATTATCTCCATTCTCTTAGAAAAGCACGTGACTGTAGTTGCTATCATAGTTGGGCTGCAAGATGATAACAATACCAGTAACTAGGCAGACACCAGTCCGTGACAGGAATGCCAAGCTGACAAGACACTTCATCTGCTAGCTGAAATAACACAGCAGCAGCAGACGAACTCAGCAGTGTCCACGTCTTCCTCAAACACACTACTGTAAAAACAATCATCAGATGTTGTAAGCGCCACATTTCACAGAACATCCTCTGCGAGGATCTGATAAGCTCCAGTCAGCAGCGTTACACTGAATCATTCAACCGCTAACCCGCCTCGGTTTGACCAACGAGTTATTTTTGGACGCCTCAGTCAGCGTACAGAGGATATCATCAGGAACAGAATGTCACAATATTGGTACATAGCTGTCATGTACCTGTCTGGTATGCAGTAGTATCTGTATTGTGTGGTGTATATGGTATCAACGCTTATTGTCAGCACAGTGAACTATATTTAATTTACAGCAATTTGATTTTCACTAAGCGTCTGCATGCTGGAGCTCACGGTCTAGGATTCAGAGGAATTTCATTTCTTGTGGAGCTGGGATTGGCTTGTGCTCAATGGAAGTGAGGAGTATTTTTTAAATATGGACTGACAACAGTCTCCCCAGGAAGACAATCACCTTGTTGCACTTGGCAAAAAGAAAGAGAGAGAAACAGATCAGTCTCACCTCTACACACAATCCCAAAGAGAACTGGGCATGACTGCCAGTGGATTTTGAGTCTACCACCTCTAATCCTCAGTGACTTCATGTGTATCCTGTAAAGCCATAGGCATATTATTATTGTACATTGGTTTTGGTATGGAATGATCTAATATGTTAATTAGTGAGATGTCACTAGACTGGTTATTTGACCACTGGCCAGAGACAAGCTAGCCTTTTCCTACTGTTTGCACTCTCTTTGTTATGCTAAGCTAACTGGCTGTTGACGTTGGACCATGTTTAATGAAGAGACATGTTTAATGGGGTACACACACAGGATGAGATCTCAAGACTCTTGAGGTAACAAGAAATAGTGGAATGTTCTTGAAATTCAGCAATGACAGCCAACGAGTACCAACTTTAACTAATCTCAACTTTGAGGCGGCCAACTTGACAACCAATGGGAGCGACTGAATGACATATTAAGCTAACACAGCAGATGTTTACCACAAAGAGTGTAGTGTCTGGTGAGCCCAGATCGAGGAATGGTGTCATAAGGGGAGTGATAACGACAAGAAGAGCATCAATACACCAACTACATTTGTTCTGCTTGTTTCATTTGGAAACACAGAGGATGGTAAATATACAAGAGGGCTACCTAAGCAATCAGAGACAGGCGTGTCCGCTAGCGACCAACTGTCGGCGACAGATGTTTTGGAGCAAGTGTTTGGCTTTACATGTGGACTCCACAATTACATAAACGTGACAGGACTCCAGGTTTTCATTTAATTCATTACTTGAATAATGCAATGTGTCAGGCTGCATGCATACCAAAATACAGATGATTTATAAGAGTCTAAAAGGTATATTTATGTTTCACTATACCGTGAAATCTGCAGGTCTGTAACATTGCATGAGGAGTACTGAATGAATGTTGGCATGCACAGTCATAGACCTCTAAAAAAAATGCACAAATCAGAAAGAAAAGGTCCGTCCATAGCTTGTCTACCTATGCACTAGTATTCTCTTGTAGGCAGCAGTGAATGAGTGTACGTGAGGAAGGGTGATTACTGATGCAGCCTACATTCCTTGATGATATCTTGTTCACATGGAATGTGAGCAATCACTTCCTGTCTGCGCTCACTTAGTGGTCACATGTAAGGTAAGTGTTTATGAGGCCTAAATATGGGAAGTCCACTCCTCTCCCACTCACCCTGTTGCTCATCGTGGCATCAGCGCGTAAGGCTCAGCACGCCTACTTTGTTGCCTAGACGCAGCACAGAAACAGGAAAACATGGCCTGAGACAAAAACTAACTATAGCGAAGAAGACTGAGAAAGGCCAGGGCAATGGTTTTTCTTTCACTCTAAGAGGCAATTAAAGGGGACGCAAATGAAATATTGAGCCATTAGGAGAATATTATTAACCAGGAGGTTTGCTATGCATCAATGAAAAGACGAAGCCAGCCAGAGTCAATAAAGTAACACAGATGTCTGCTTCAGTTCTCATATCAAGGCCTCGTTTATCATTTAGCTGTAGCTTGGTGCGAAGGGTCACAGACGGAATAAAGAAACGAGAAGTGAGTCATGAGATCTGAAACGTCTCGTCCCGAAATGCAACTGCGGCGGACTGGCGGAGCTGTCAACAATTCTGCCAGATATTTCTGTGGCTGGGCAGGAAGCAGAGCTTTCCAGTCGCCACTTTGGATGTTTCCAAAGCACTTGTAGAGACGAAAGGGAAGTTGCCAAGAAGACTGCAGGGAGAGGGGGCCGATCATAAACACAGAACATGCTCGGAGGTCTGCCAAGTCTGTGGCAATGCCAGGGCACAAGAGTGTGAGACCCAAACCCAGAGGGCAGTGGGTTCAACCTACAGAAGGCTAAACCCTGACAACTACAACCTCAACAAAGCAAACTACTTACTAAACTTAAACTTTGCCGTATGTTCAGCCTAGTTTTTCATCTAGTCAAAGAAGTCGCATCTAGTGAGTAGTTCAGGGCAGTTCATGTGATGATCACATGTTGACATCTTAAACTTATATTAAGAACTTGTCATGAGTAAAGCAAACAAATCAGAGTTCAACTTTGTGCTATTGACTTTTTCTGCTCGTCTGATGGGGGTTTATACAACATAGGAAGCAGGAACATTAATGCTCCTGTTTCAAATAAGTTTTGAAATCCTGTGGATCCTGCATCTTGGCAGTGCCTAACTCCTCTCCCGACTAATTCAATAAGTGGAACTGAGGTGACAACTAGCTAACTGTGAGGGCACTCACATGTCATCCAAACCAAGAAAGTCCTTATTTATGCATAACTTCAAGCCGTAAGATCCAAAATTTACTGCAGTTGCCATGATTGAGGAAATTAGCTACAGAGACCGAAACTGTTTATCTGTGCCCTAAGTCTATGGGGGTCAATGCCAGCATCTTCAAGTGGCCATTTGAGGAACTGCAGCTTTTGGCACTTCCACTTGCCTTTCCTTTTTTAGACACAGAGGTTCCTGCTTGATTTGGAGACACGCTGATTGTGTATGGACATGTAAATACATATAAGGGATGACGTAAAGCGGTTTAATGTGCAACTAATAACTGTGAGTCAGACAGAAATGTCTACTTGTCAGCCTGACAGGGCCACAAGAAGATGTCTCAAACCTTGTCTTCGCACATAATTCCAATCTCCATCAAACACAGTTTTCCATGCACAAGGAAAAAAAAAACATTCTCTCCTCTAGTGCTGTTGGTACCTACATATGTCTCCACAACTTTTTGGCCGCAGAGACATGAGGGCAAAGGTTACAAACAGTGCAATCTTTCATGTCCCGTCAGCGTGTTGGTCTTGTGGATGGTCTGCTAATGTGACACGTCAATGTGGATTGAGTTCATTATTAACCTGTCCAAACAATCCCATGCAGATGTAGGCTATGACGACCCTCAGCCCTAAACCCTGACTGTGCTGGCTCTGTTTTCTTCTTCTTTTTAGCCTCCTGCATCAACACTAAAACCCACACTGTTACCATCTACCCACGGCACCCTCCCACAAATTTGAAATTAAACACCTCAGCAACTCAAACAACTGGTTCTGGTTTTAATCCATAAAAAATGGACAAAGGGCAGAAAAACAGCAGCTGTCGCGCCTTCTGGAGCAAGGCAGGAATAGGATTTTCTCTACAGTTTTCCTGCGTGGGCAGAAGAAACGTTTTCTGCCACAGAATTCTTTAAACGAGAACTATTCCTGATAGGGAAGAAAAATGCACTATTTAAACTGTACAATGAGTCCAAAACGTGTCTACTAGTGACAAGTGTGTTTATGCCGGAAGGAAATGAGAAGAATTTAAGTGATAGGATGAGACTTTTTGTTATTTAATGTAAATAATTTGGAAAATTCAGTCATTTATATTAATATTTAGCAAAAAAAATCAAGTTATTGCTTGTTGTTGCCTTTAAAGCGACATATTCTTTATTTAATATTACTGAAAACAGAATATATTGAAGGTTTTGCACAAAAAAAAAGTGGGAAATTTCCTTTCAGCTGATCACTAACCAAAACAAGCATGCAGCCCTAGACAACATGTCCCCAATGAGTAAATGGTAGCCTATATAAAACGCGCCTATATTAATAGTTGAGTTATTTTTGCTGCGGCTGTCATCATTTCCGTTCACATTCTGTCATCTGGCAACACACCAACCTTCTATCAGAGGGGACTTGGACAGGTCTCTTCTGTCTTCAGGGAAGGACTCCAGCAGCCTTTTAAACAGCCGCCCCAGATCGGAATAACTCCGGTGCAAGTATAAGACGTTCCTGTCGGACCACTCAGTCCTGATCTCGAAGAACTCCTCTTCCTCCCCGCGCTGGCTGATGATGAGTCTCCGGATCCCGTTAACCCAGCAGTCCCGGACAAACATGTTGACCAGCGACGTCCCTTCAAACACAGCCGATGCCATTCCTCAGACGTCAGTCCCGCATGCTGGAGCTGGAGCGGGGCGCGCCACCGGCGGGACAGCGGCAGGCTTTTTAGGGGGGGAGAGCTGAAGGAAAAGTCAAGGCCACGGAGATCCGGGTGTTACCAAAAAAAAAATCAAGCTGAAGTAGAGGAACTTCGGTAAAGTCTGAGCGGCAGACAGCGGCTGAGTGCAGAAGCAGTAGGAGGATGAGTGTTTGCTCAGCCCATCACACGCGTAATCTCAAACGTGGCATGACTTTAAAAAAAAAAAAAAGATAACGCCCACTCTGAATTGATCCGGCAATATTGATCCAACAGCAGCTTATTTTCCGGTAACCATCAGAAAGATAACCAAAGAAAGAAAGTATTAATATTAAACTTATTCAACTTTAGGAATAATATAGCAACATCCTCAAAGTAAATCCTCCTCCCTCCCTCTTGGCGCTGCTTTCCTAAATCCAGAGCATTCAACTTGTCTGGATCAGTTGCTTTTCTTTCAGCACAGTTTCCTCCCCTCTCCTTCCTCCCTCCTTCCTTCCTCCCTCCTTGACAACAGGGTATTATTATGCAAGGAATGCAAGGGGCTGCAAAAACAGCACTGTCCATCTCCTTATTTATAACCGGGACAAACACCTTCTCCACTCTCTCTCCCTCTCTTCATCTATTCAGCTAGTTATTAGTGACTCTGCTTGTGAAGCCTCTGCATGAGTACACTTAATCTTGAAATGAGATATTTGGAAATAAGCACAGGAAAGTATTCTGAAAAGAGGCAGCGGAGATCTTGACTTTCTTTTTTTTTTACAGCTGAGCAGCTTTTAAATCCTGGCTCTTAGCATGAGAAAACATGTGACTTTGTCCTGTGTGTGTTTGTGGTAATCTTGGATCTCCGTGTTTTCTGTGGCTTATTGCATATTTGATTAGGCTACAGTTCAATCAACAAACTGTGGGCCTTGACTTCATAACCCATGGATCCAACAAGCTCCTACCACCCACTGACTCCTCCAGTAGTAGCCAGTAAAGGCCTGCAAAAACCATCCATGTCCATATTTATGATCATGCTAAATGCCTTCCACCATTTCTTTCTATATCTTGTCAGTTATTTGTTAATGGCCCTACAGCTGAGATCTCGACTTTCCTTAAAACTTTTATATGTTTGGAAATAACTACAGGAAAGAATTCTGGAAAGAGATCGCTGAGATCTGAACTTTTAAATCAGCTTCAAAGACTGGTTCCTGGCAATAAACCATGTTTCTTTGTGGTAATCTTGCATCTCCATGGGGTCCTTTTGTATCTGTTTGTCATTTTGTGCCTCTTTGTGGTCATTTGATTAAATCTCTAACAAGAAAAGTTCATACAGACAATCTGCTCCAGAGGCCTTGGGGTCTCCCATTCAGTCATCCATCCATTCATCCAACAAGCAAACGCCCATCACCTTCTGACTCAGAGGCAGCCGGGAAAGGGTCTGGAAAGATGACACCGATGTGCCCACTGACAAATACAGTTTCCCCTTTAAAATCAGAAACAGTGAAATTAGATGTTTGGAAAAAACAAAGGAAAGTATTCTGAGAAGAGGCAGCTGAGACCTCAGCATTGCATAGATTTAAAATGCTGGTTTCTGGCAGTCATAAACTGTGTTCCTTTGTGGTGACGCTGCATCTCCATGTGGTCCTTTTGTGTCTTTTGGTGGTCTTTTGATTCAGTTTTCAACAAGGAATCCAGGCCTGTACTTAGGACTCTCACTCAGTCATCCATCAATCGATCTGCCATTAAACTCTGACTGTCAGAAGTAGTTGGTCAGGGGTCTTGTCTACGTAAAATTTCCCCCCCCCTTTTTTTTTTTTTTACCTCTTCTTTAATATCACCCTTCACAAAAAAAGATGCACCGCTGGCTAATATTTGTCTTCCGACAGAGTGACCAAAAAAGGAGCAGATTTTCTCCCCACATCGCTCCACTGAACAGCACACTAATGTTTCTCTGAGAGCAGAGGCAGAGGCCAGTAAAAAGGGCTTTACAGGAAGCCGTGGCCAAGCGGAGAAATGAAGATTCAGCTGTAATTAACTACTGTACAGTGGGAAAAGGGCCGTGCAGTAAAAGCAATTCGTAACAATGCAGCACAGGAAAAAGCATCTTAATGGCAAGTAGAAGCAAGCCGTAAAACACTCTTTACTGCACGGACTTGGAAATAATAGCAGAAATCTGCGCAGAAAGCTGAGAATTGTTCTGCTGAGATCAGGAGAAGATACTCAGCTCTAATGTGCACAGATGGTTGAGCAAAAGTCTGCCTTAATGACCCCTGTTTTAGCTCAAAATTGCACTTTGGTGAGCGAGTCAGTCCTATTATGGCAAGTAGAAGCACTCCCAACAAAAGGAAAATAATAAAAATAAAAATAAATCAGTCAGTCATGACGATATAAAGTTTCAATTTGAATCATTTAGGCTGTCCAAAGAGGACCCTTCAAAGTTATGTGTCCAGCTGTTAGACTGGCAGTGAGAAGACGGTGACGGTGTCCGCATACAAATACCTCTTTGCTTTTCTGCTTCACTGAAAGTTACGCATTGTCAAACTCGGAAAAATATTCACTTCACAATTAACAGCAGGGGTTGCACGAGTTTTTAATGTCTACTGTTACGATAAAAACTCAGTAGAAAGCAATGCTTTGCATCAATGGAATCTATATTCTTGACCAGAATACATGTCCTGAGAACAAACAGCTCATGTACTACGTACTGTATGCTGCAGATGTGTATAGCCATCGATAGCATTTACTGGCATGCTGTAAGATAGGATTGTGTAGTCAGGTTTAAAATGCGGTATGTCCTTGTTCTGCAGCTAAAGGTTTGATACCTTTAACAATGAAATTCACTAGCAAATTGTTGATTCGCAGCCTCCATCTCTCTGTTACCGTAGAGCGTTTAGTGAAGAAGTTAGCTAACTGCTGTTGAGGGGATTTGGACCATTCTCTTCTGTCTTCTTTGAGTCATGCGTCTCGGTATTGTCATATCATGTCAGCAACCAGTTGATATGATGCTTAAAACGTCATGGTACAGCAGTGAAGTCGACTACTCGACTTGTCGAGTTGTCCGTGCAACTCCTAATTCACAGGCAAGACTATTCCTCTTAACCTTTGCCTCAAAACAATGCCATAATAGCACAACTCCACTTATAGAGGTAGCTATAAATCTTGCCTCCAAAATGTCAGAATGTCAAAATGCATGTAGTTCATTCATTCATCTTCTGTACCCGCTTATTCCTGTGAAGTTGCCAAGAAGACTGCAGGGACCGTCTTGGCCCGCAGGGCCAACACAGAGAGACAGACAACCATTCACACGCACACCTATGGCCAGTTTAAAATCACCAGTTAACCTAATGAGCATGTCTTTGGATGGTGGGAGGAAGCCGGAGTACCCAGAAAGAACCCACACAGACACAGGGAGAACATGCAAACTCCACACAGAAAGGCCCAGTCAATTCATGGATTTGAACCCGGGACCCTCTCACTGTGAGGCATCAGTGCTAACCACCAGTAGTAAATATGGAAAATATCCATCCTGAAAGGAAATAGTACAAAGGTTATGGAGCATCACATGAGGACTTCTAAATTATAGACTTGATGCATCAGTGGTTGTTTGTGGCAAGAACTGGCTCATAATCCCTAGTGCTCCTTCACATATTGCTGTCCACGTAGATCCGGCTATTAACCTGTTTCATTACAACATCAGAAATGATACGGCAGAAAGAAAATGACTGCGGTGACTTCTAATAATGAAGTAGCTCCAGTTGGTGCTGGATGTTGAATTGTTTATATATTCTTACATGCAACCTGATAATTCACCAAACTTCTCCAAACTCACCAAAGTCTTTCTTGGCGTATAAGTTCAGCCCCTAACAGACATATCGTTTGGTGCACATTTGGAGTCTAGTCATGCTGTGTGCTGCACATTTTATTTAAGGCCCGAATGATTATATTACACGAACCAACCGCCTCGGTATTATCAGAAACCCCTTCTCCCTCCTTGTAATAATAGGATCTGTCTGTTTTGAGCAGCGCTTCAATCTGTGGTTCGGCCACATTCACAGAGTCAGCACATTCTGCCTCGGTGCCTCATTCCAGTATAATTCCTCGGAAAGAGTAAACTTTAAATGGAAAAATAGACTTTTACCCACTGATCTTTAAAGGCTTGTGCAAAGTTCTAAACACATTCCGTCATTCGATGCAAAAGCTTTGTGTGAGGGAGCAAGACAAATTGTTCAGGGCTGGTTTGTTTGGTGAAGGTTTCATCAGATGGATTGATGGTTTGTTTGACCATTCAAATATCTTCACACGACTCAAAGATGCAAACTAAGGACATTTTGTCACTTTTAATGGAATATTTTAGGATTAGGAACTGGGTTTAGGTTTAGAATAAGAACTTGGATTAGTCAGGTTAGCAATAAGCTCAGTATAAGATCACAATTAAGAAATGCAGATGTCTGTCTTTTAAAGGGTAGAGATCTGTGGTGTTTAAGGAAAGCTGAGACCTAACAGGAAAGGTGCTTCTCTTTGGGATGCTTCCTGAGACACAAATAGACTAAAACCAATTTTCAGATCGGTCCATTAAGTATGAAGCCGTAGCCAGAAAAACGAATCTTAGCAACAACCGACAAAAAGGAGGAAGCAACTAGCTTGTTCAGAGTTTACCTAGGCTAGCTGTTTCCCCATTACTTCCAGTCTTATCAAAAACAAACTTAAAAACAAAAGCAGCACATGAACACACTTCATATCACATGAAAGTTTACGGTCCAGGTTGTTTAGTTTGGCTCATGTCCTATCTGCATAGAACATATGGAATGGGTGAGGTTCGAAGCAATCAAACCACCACCAGGGGGCGATCAAAATTTTTAGGCTTCCTTTCTGGATAACTGTCATGTCGTCCATATTTGCACACAGCTCATGTTCTTTTCAGAATAAATAAATAGCTTTTTTAAAAGACATCAGTTATTGATGATTACCAAATTTATGATTAGGGATATGGTCTTCATATTGTCATCTTTGTATTAGCTAAACATTAGTAAGACAGCAAGCTGAAGTTAGCATTTAGCCCAAAGCACAGTAGTACACATAGAGTTGTTGATTTTCTCATTGAACTCTTGGCCAGAAAGCGAACATGCCTGTGTCTCATAATGTGAAGCGTTCTTCTTTGTAAACAAAGATCTTTCAAAAAGCTTGTGAATCAAAGTGTTTTATATGATCCTCAAAACCAGCCACAAACTACCAGATTTACGCATATTAAACCGAAATAAACTAGCCTACATGAGCTTTCTTTTTTTTTTTACAGGCTTGTAACCTTTGCAGTGGACCTGCAACACAGATTTACAGCCTGTTATTTAAGGCCTTTACTATCACATTCATACAATTTCACACCCATACTTGCTGTAAGTATGCAGCAAAAAGGAGGAAAATTAAGACTTCTGCAGCCTCTGATTTCTAGTTTGTCACCCCCTCACTGCCAGCCTCCCAGCTGCCACACCCTCAGCCTACACTGATGGTGGTAACACAGCTGTTTCCAATCAAGCTCTGAATCTTGCCCCACAAAACTTGCTTCAGATTTCTATGTTCAATGAGCGATCAACACTTTCATAGTGGCATGATGAAAATAAATATTCATGCTCATCCCTTGCCTTGAAGCAAATGTAAATGTAATCCTCCTACGAGGCCATATGTTTGGGTTGTACTCCCTTACCTGCTTCTTTAACCTTGTAAATCGTATGCCAGCCCCTATTCTCTCAGAAAACCAAACATCTGAGGCTCATAAAGTAAAACTGTTCAGAAAGGAAGAGACTAGAAAGAAAAACATAAAGATGGACACATCTGTCAGGGAACAAAGGACGTCTGCGTTAATGGAAATAGGCGTTGCCTTTTCATTGAGAAGCACTGGCAGAGCTTTACTTAGAGGAAGTCATTCAAAACCATAACTCTATCCTTGTCCTCACTGGCAGACAAAACCCAGTGAAGAGTGCAGGGGCTGGGGTGACAGCGGGTTAGCAAACTGCCTGAGTGTCTTTAACAGGCTCTGTAATGGACTGTGGTTGTCTTCGCTGAGCATCTGTTGGACCCCGTGTTTTATGGCCCCATCCTTATTGTGTCTCCACTGAAGCTTGGAGAGCGGAGGCCCTAGCAGTCACGGCAGACGTTATGTCTGCTCGCTTTATTTCCAAGTTCCAACAAATGTCATAAATCAGATGTGCTGGCGTGATGCGTCAAGAAATCTCTTTGAATATTCCACCCAGCAGCGTGGTTATTGCATATTTCAGTGCATAAATGTGGGTGAAATACAAAAGTTTTGTTTTAATGGCTGCACTATTGTTGCATAAATATTTGTTGAATCATTTATTTTTTTAATGTAATTTTGGCTAACTAAACCACTTGAATCTCAATCACTGCAGCCATTGCAGGATGCTTGCTTTTTTTATTATTATTATTTTTTGGATAGCAATTTAATAGTAACCATTAGTTGTCAAACTAAATTAGAGTAGGTTTACACACAGACTGTTTATGTTCTTAGTTTGCATACCATTAGCATTAACTAACTAATTTAGCCTTCAAGAAACAGTCCTTCAAAATATAAATACAGTTTACAGCACAGGACGCGACAATCCTTTAGATCTGCAGGTGCCTCTGCAAGTTCAAGTCTCGTCAAAGGAGAGAAGCAATATGGGGCGTGGCTTATACCTGCTATGCCTCAACCAGCCACCAGGGGGCAATGGCGATATTTTGGCTTCATTTTATATATAGTTGAAGTTTCTTTCAGGATGAATAGTAATATCTTTTGTTAATGTTTAACTTTTCAAAACAGTTAGCCAATGTGGACACACTAACACACTAAACTAAGATCATGGATCTTTACATTTGCTAAACATAAATACATTAGCAAGGGCTTACAAAGTTCCCTCTTGTTGCCATATTTAACCTCTCAAAAACTTTACCTTTCCCCTTTTGTATTGTTTTTCTTAGTCACAAAACTACTGACCCCCAAATGCTCATTTAAACATTTACTTGTCATACGGAAATATTTTAAACATCAATTTTCACATTCTCAAAAGACATAGTATGGACGTAATGGACTAAATAACACTTAAAAATTCATGATCATGATAAATACATTCCATTCATAAATGGACTTGCTAGAGTTTTAGGTTTAAATTTAAGACAGTGTAGCAACGTAGACGCTATAAAGTTATAAAACAAAAATAAAAAGAATGTATTTAGGAGGCTGAGACTACAAACTTTGTACGTACAAACTGCATGCACACATAATCAGTCATCCTTAGATTGGAAAGCAGAATGCAGTATAGGACATTTTATCTCATATTATATATGGCCATGATTTACTGGGCGCACTGGGACAGGGGTCTCAAGTAATGGAATACATAATGTTTCTGCAACCGAGACCTTAATCTGTTGTGAGACCTCCAGCTTGCAACTTTATCATATAAATCTGAGATTGTCTGTGCAGCAGAAAGCCCGGGCTGTGACTTACAGCTCTAGGCCCTGTGTGTATACTCAATATACTGTATATATATATATATATATATGTATTTATAGCAGGGGGGATTTGGCAAACACTCAGGTCCCATTAGATATTTTGCTTTTTTCAGTATATAGACTGTCTGTGGTTCAGTATGTAATGTGTGATGGAATATCAAAGATAAACTTTTATTTTTTACTTTTTATTTTTTACTCTAGCACACGCTAAACGAGATGCCGTGAGAACCTGAATGATGATTGTAACACCTGCAGCACTCTCATCTGCCAGACACTCTTGTCCCATCTGCCAGCATCAATCCTGCTATATCTTCATGGCTCCATTCCTTTCTCTGTGCTGTGAATAAGCAACCACAGGTGCCCCACAATAACACAATTTACTGCTTGGTATAAAAGTGTCAAGAGTGAATAATAACCAGCCCTCCGATGCTTTTGCATCCTTGAATGTTGTGTGATTTCGCAGAGCTGTGTCAGAGGCAGCTGCTTTGCGTCTTTGCAGCTTTTTAGCACTGCTACATGATGTCTCGGATCCTTTCAATAATGTTTTGCATTGTCCAGTTCACAATCACATGGTGTACTTTTCCTTTTGAAAAGGGTTAACATATCATGCATGTATATATGTGCAAGTCTGATGGCTAAAATTGTTAGTTGACTAAAATATTGCAATCATACTCCAAGAAAGTTTTCAAAAAAGGCAACTGGACTTGTAGATCTACAAGTCCAGTTAGAACCTTCACAGACATATTGCAATTATACCTACATGCCATGAATGTAAGTCTTATATGGATGCAATACTAAAACAAAATATTTGTATATATCGAGCTTGTTTTAATGGTGAACTTTATTTATACGAGGATTTAGTTGTATCTTGCAGGAAACACAGGAAGACAGGAAACAAACTAATGAAAGCCATATTTTGTATAGAAATAGAAACCGTTACATGTTGCATGTGATAAAACAGGAGAAGAAATAAGTGTCAGTTGTATGCTGGGCCATTAAATTAAATCAAACAACACCAATAAGGACATTTAACCAAGCAATCATTTAATGTTGTTGTTGTTGAGCATACCAATGGTGCACTCTGAGGAGCAGAACTGTGGGGTGCATGAGGGGCCTTCAACAACCACATGTTTTACTAATTGACCTCTGTGGTGTAAGCAACCACCAAGAGTCTGCACTTTGCCCTTCATTTTCTCTCTTTTTGTTGCCCATTGCGGTCTCCCTAAGGCTTCACCCAAGACTCAAGGTTCAGTTGTTCAGTGGTTGATTGCTTGTTCAACACTGATCAGCACTGCAGAGAAACTCAAATACAAGCTGGGTTTTGTGTATTTAAGTTTCTACATACACTAACCAACAAAGATTTGACCAACACAATCTAAAGTTACACAGGACTATTAGGGCCAATCCATCTCACACTGCCAAACTGGCTCTTAGGCATCAGACTCCTTCTTCTTTGTTTCATTAAATATGAAATATGAATTGTTAAAATGTCTGCACTATTTTTCACCACTGATTGAGCCATCATTGTACATATTGATGTCTCACGTTTGTGGACTGTTGAATGACACTTTTCAGCAAGATATGTTTACTGTCAGATGATGGATGTTGATGACAGTCACTAACCCCAACTTACTTGATATTAAAACCTCCTGTTGCATTAGCTTTGTGAATTCAGTGGTGCTGTTAGTAAACCAGTAAGAGGACATAAAAGGTAAAAGTAACTCCAGCATGCTCCCTGGTGGACCAAAGGCCAACTTCAGTACACATGTCCCGCCTGTAGCGCGCCGCCGACCCATCAGGGGGCATGTCAGTGCTTTTCACGTCATTGCATACCGGTGGAGAAAACAAACGAAGAAGAAAGGGCCCCCTCAGCTGAGGAAAATGGCCGACGTTGAGATGGACATCGCGTCCAGGAGAATGAATAATGGCAACGAACACGTGTAAGTCATTTAATTAAAGATAAGATGTCCTTGGCAGTAAGATGCGAATCGCTTCCCAGTGCGAAATAAAAGCTGGAGTCATTAGAACTTCGGAGGCTACCAGAGCAGCAGGTTCACGTTGTTGCCGGGGCTAGCATGCCAACGGCTGGCTAACGTTTTTTTTTTTTTTTTTTTTTTTTTTAGCTGCCTGGCTAATGCTCGTTAGCTCACCTAGCATTAAGTTTCGCAAAACTCACAGCACTCACACGCTAACTTCAACTGTACATATGTGTGCTTGGTTTAATTAAGTGTGTATGCCAGGCCCCATGTAGCCAAACGTTTGTATTTAGCAGCATGCAGCGATCATGTAACGCATGTTAGCATAGCTAGAGGCTACCTGAGGATATAGCCTGCTAGCTTTAAGTTTGCTAAAGACGGTTAGCATATCCAAGCTAATGGGTGAAAATTGTCTCGGCGGTCTTGCTCAGGGAGAGCGCTCAAGACAAATGGAGTTTATTTGAGGAGGCATTAGTGTTCTGTGTGTATTAGTCACTGCTTAGCGTTTCTATGGCTCCTTGCTAAATTGAGCGCATTACGTAACCGTGGTTTATCTAATGTTAACTATTGTGCTCACGGTGATCTGAAATGCTGCCCAGTGGGTGATGATAGCTTCAAGTTCATACTGAGTACGCCGCCACGAGTGTAGTAGTAGGGTGTTGTAAAGTTTATTTAAACAATACGAGCTTATTAATACGATGAACAATAGTTTCTGTATTGTCTGTGTAAGTGTGTCATGTAGCACTGCTAAGAGCACTGTATTTTTTAACAATGGTTGTAGATGCTGGTGCCCAGGTTGACAGCTTTCAGTTGTGCTGATTGGTTTATTATTAGTTTTTATTTGTGATATACTGTGTAAGTGAATAAAGGGACATACCAGTCAAAGTGTCTAGAGTTAGAGCTCTCGTCTTAAAACTACTGGTTTCTATTAAGTGGTTTGAAAGTAGAACCAGAGTGAAACTGTAAGGAAACGGCTGTTCAGTGTTTCCTTCACTGCAGCGCAAGGTGCCTCGTTGTGCAGAGCTCATCGTAATCAGTTGTATTTATGGTAACTATAAGGCCAGAGATTGCTGTTGCAGCTTCACTGAATGAATGTAGTGGAAGCGCAACCATAGTCTGTATCAGATGTCTAATTTCTACAAAGTTCTCGTGCAGCTCTTTTTCAGATAAATTATCTTTCTGTATAAACCCTCATTTGTGCTGTTGTCTGTGCAGCTTTTAATATTGTTCTTTACGAAACAGGAAGCAGGATCTGGAGAGCCAAGAAAGAAGTGGGAATGAGGACAGCGGAGACGTGTCTGAGGAGGAAGAGGAGGAAGAGGTAGGGGTGGACAGGAGCAAGACCTAAATATCTTCAGTGGTATGATGTCATTATTCAGATCTGAAAGTTCTACCTTAAATCTGACTGAAAGTTAAATTAACCGCATTAGTGTAAATTGCGTTGTTGTTAAGCTGCAGCTTTCCATGTCTGCAAACAAATGAAATGACAATAATCCGTCCTATGTGGCAGCTTTCTGCCCAGCTAAATTCACGAGATTCTTATAAACACATTTAATGGTACTTGTTTGCCTTCCCAATATAGTTTCCCCTGAAGAAAGTTTAAGTTTATGTGGATTGTGTTAGTGAACCTAAAACCAAACCACGAGGACACACATGGCTCAACCAAAACTACATAATTCAAGATATAAGCATAGTCTTCATGTTGAGGGACTATAGCTATGTTTACAACATATCTAATCATTCAATTATTAATTATAACCTGAATTAATTGCTATACCAATCTGCTCATATCCTAGGAGGAGGCTGAAACCAACGGTGAGAAGACAGAGGAGGGGTCCAAGCATCACAGCAGCAGCGGTAAACACAAGAGGAAAAAACACAAGCATCGTAGTAAGCACAAAAAGCACAAACATGCCTCTGATGAGGACAAGGACCGCAAACGCAAGCATCGTCACAAGCATAGGAAACACAAACGTAAAGAGGGCGCCTCTCCCTCTGCTGCTGCCGCCCTCTTCGGCTCCTCCGCCCATAAAAAATTGGAATCCTCTCCCTCCTCTGGAAATCCGAGTCTGGATGACAGGGCCTTGCTGGAGGATTTGGAGAAGCAGAGGGCCATGATCAAAGCTGAGCTGGACAGCCAGTTAATGGAGGGCAAAGTTCAGTCTGGCATGGGTTTGATCCTTCAGGGTTATAACTCTGGGTCAGAAGAGGATGGAGATGCGAGGTTCAGGAATGGAGAACAGCGTCAGAGGGGCAGCTCAGGTAAACCCATCTCTCCCAGAGCGGGGAAAAGTGGGAAATCTAGACGGGACTCAACAGAGGCTAGTAAATCAGCCTCCAAGCGTCGTAGTCGGAGTAAGTCTGCAGACAGGCCTGGCAAGGAGTCTAAGCAGGACAAGGTGACCAAAAGCAGCAAGGACACTGGTGTTAAAGACAGAGGCCGAGGCAGGAGCAGGTCGAAAGACAGGAAGCATTCAGATAGCACTGATAGGTCCAAGGAGAGAAGGAAGTCTAACTCTCCGTCCAGCTTTAGAGCAGAGCAGAAGGTCAGCCGCGCTGATAAACGTTCCTCTCCGCAACGGGACGACAGACCAAACCAGGAAAGAGTGAGCAGACGGTCCAGATCTACTGGACGAGAACGGCCAAGTCGCTCAGAAGCTGACCGGGACAAACGGCCAGCCAAGTCCCCATCCAAAGATGCTTCATCGGGAAAAGAGAATCGCTCCCCGCATAGACGAGGTCCTGTCAGCCCAGCAAGGAAACGCAGTGCTTCTCCTCGGCACAGAGATGCACGCCACCCCTCAGCTGGTGCCACAGACAGGACAACAAAACAGAGCCACTCTCCTTCCAGAGCAAGGTCTCCACCCAGGAGACCCCGCAGCCGCTCACCAGACGTCAGGAGGAGGGATGCAGACAGGCAGGACTCACCACTTAGGTTAGTGAATCGTTTCTAACTTTCCTTAATGATGCAAGAATAAGTTGCATAAGTTGATAATCCTGGAAGAAAATATGAAAACAGGTATCAGAAAGTCTCTTTATGCAACCTTTAGAGGTTTTGTGATGAGTGATAGATTTATGCTTTTAGTTCTTCATGAGTTATCTGCTGTTTGTGTTCTTGTGCAGATGACCTCAGCATGTCTGTTGTATTTCTTTATGTTCCGTTTGTTTCACTTTCTTTTGTTGTTCACTGAATCCTGTATCTCAAAGTCGCTCTACTCTCTTGCTCCTACAGGAAGCGCCCACGGCCAGATTTAGGACAAGGCAGAGATAGATCACGAGAGAACAGTCCCAGAGCATCCTCTTGGCGACGCTCACCTTTAAGGCGGAGGTCTCCATCTCCACGACGACGCTCCCGTTCTTCCCCCCGGCGACGGAGCAGGTCTCCACTGAGACACAGGTGATTGGAGCTCACTTTCCACTCCACTAGAGAGAGAGAGAGAATTGCCTGTGTTGCACCAAAGCAGTTCACATAATCAGAGGGAAACTAACTATTTAAATGTTGTGTAGTGTTTTTCTGGAAAGTTTTCTGCTTTTGGTATCTCACAGTGTGACAAGACCTGTTTTTTCCAGCTTTGATTCTTTCTGAGTTAATGAATGATCTCTTTATTGTGATCTGTGCCTTCAGGTCTGGGGAGAGAGACAGGTATGGTAGACCTCGACAGTATAGACGCTCAATGTCCCGTGATCGGGGGAGAAGGAGAAGGCGCAGCAGAGATGAAGACAAGTTTAAGGGCAGCCTTTCAGAGGGCATGAAGGTTGACCAGGAATCCTCAGAGGAAGAAGTGTGAGTGAAATGAAACATTTGCACCTTTGGTCTCTGTGTGTAAAATGTCAACTCGTACTTTAAAATGATTCTGTTAAAATGTATGAAACGATACAAAGATGTGATATGGGCTAATTTGTAATTTTGATTAAAGGATAACGTTTTAAGAAAAGGTCAGCCATTATTGTGGATGAACAATGAATCGGTCATTGGGCTAGGCTTTGCTATAGCAACTGCTTGAAGGTAATGAATTAAAAAGAAATAGTTTTAGATGTAAAGTGGGAATTGATTCTACCATCAGTAGCTGATGTTCCACTTCAGATTCTTTAATGCGGATCCATTACCAGTAAACTGAGACCTTTCATAATATAAATCCTGTATTATGTTTGCAGGTTGGAGGACTTTGACGGGGAGGAGGTAGACGAAGAAGCTCTCATCGAACAGCGCCGCCAGCAGCGCCTAGCCATCGTTCAGGTCTGTTTAAACCCATGCTGATCCAGAGCTGCCGTTTTAGTAATCGTGGCTAAAATGAAAAATAAAATAGCGTGTCTTCTCTTTAATTGATCCAACAATTCCTTCCTTTGTACAGAAATACAAGGTCGGGAACGAGGACTCCAACATGATCTCGGAGCCCAGCAGCCCCCAGAGCAGCACGCGCAGCCGTTCGCCCTCTCCTGACGACATCTTGGAGCGGGTAGCGGCCGACGTGAAGGAGTATGAACGCGAGAACCTCAACACCTTTGAGGCCAGCATCAAAGCCAAGCACAACCTCATCGCCCAGGAGAAAGATGGTAATGTTTTGGTTTGAATTATTATTTCTGTAGGCATACAAGACCAACTGAATGAACCTCACAGTCAATATGTGATCAATATTCCTGGAGGCATGTGGAATATTATGATGAAGACTTTCCCTCCAGTTATTGAGATGTTACCATGCACACTGATCATCGTCCTAAACTACTCATACCCATGATGTCAAATCAGTCAATATATAAGACGATAAGAAAAATCTAATTCATTTCAAAGCTATTTCTATCTGAAATGTTGTTTTCTGAAGTCTAACCAGACAGGTTAGACATTAATATGATAGACTTGACTAACTAAAGCTCTCAAATCTGTAGAAAGCACACGAGTCACTGCATTTGTGCTACTTGATCACCTGAGGGGAGCAGCTTTCTGAGGACACCGAGGAGAGCTGAATCTAAAAAGCTTTCTAAGATCTCCCCCTCTAAGGAATATCAAGCTTATGTATCGTCTTTTCTCACTTTTCTGTCTTTGATTTTTAAAGACTCATAATGGCCTCTTTTGAACTTGCAGTTTCCTCAGTTCTAGCATGACCCCTTCAGTAGGAAAAAAGAATCTGTAACCTCTGATTGGTAGCATTTTCCCTGCCTTTAAATTTTAACTGCAGATATGCATTAACATTGGCACTTCTATTCAGACTTGATTCACATGAACACATGGACATGTAGAAGCCTGGCCAAAGTACACAAGTCTGTAAGAGACTAAAATGGTATTTAAAACGGCTTGATCTGTGTGCGAGGGGTTTGTGATGCAGGGGTTTTAATTTTGTTTCTTTCTGTCATGTGTTCATTCAGTTGCTGGCTTGTAATCCAAAGCCTGGGTGTCTCTGCCACCTGCAGCATGTTTTGATCTCTGCAGAGTATGTGAACCAAACACATGTTCCAGATTTACTGTCTTACAACATAGTGTATGAGCAGAAACTCAACTTCTCCTGCGTTTCGTTGATTTTCTTCTTCTTTCAGGAGCCAACCCAAAGAAGCCTTCAGCCCCCGACATGTTTACAGAGTCAGATGATATGTTTGCTGCTGACTTTGATGTAAGTAAACACTGATCACTGCTCCACTTTAAACATGTAATTGACTGACTGAGGTTGATGTTTCAGAAGAGTGGGAATTAACGGGAAACTCCAACACCAGCAAAAAACTGACCTCTTTTTTTGTGCTGTTTCTGCAGAGTGCCAGGATGAGAGCAGCAGGAGTAGGGAAGGACTTCAAGGAGAACCCCAACCTCAGGGACAACTGGACTGATGCTGAGGGTTACTACCGTAAGTGCATCTCACTCCTTCCTGTTAATTGCAGATTACCCCTAACATTCACTTGAACTGTTTTAGAATGAAGGCCCACTGAGGCTTGCTTAACATCACAACTGTAAGACACTTTTACGTCCGCTGTCTGCAGAGTGTTAATCACGTCTAAATTTAAGCTGATGCTCATCTTTGCGCTGTGTAACACGTTGTGCTTTTTAGGTGTTAATATTGGAGAGACACTGGACAAGCGCTATGATGTTTATGGCTACACTGGCCAGGGTGTGTTCAGCAACGTGATCAGAGCCAGGGACACTGCCAGAGCTGGCCAGGAGGTGGCAGTCAAGATCATCCGAAACAACGAGCTCATGTGAGTCCCATCACACCACATGCAGTCAGTGATCGTTACACGAACGTTGGCGTTTCATTTATAAACGGCTTTATAATACAAAAATACTCTGATAACGACGTGTGTTTATTTTTGGTGAACAGGCAGAAGACAGGTTTGAAAGAGTTAGAGTTCCTCAAGAAGCTGAACGACGCTGACCCCGACGACAAGTTCCACTGCCTCCGACTTTTCAGACACTTCTACCACAAGCAGCATCTTTGTCTGGTGTTTGAGCCTCTGAGGTACTGAGGAGATTGACTTGATTTATGTTTATTACTGCAGTGTTTGTCCCATGAACACACTTTTGATTGCATTTTTTCTTCTTCATTGCAGTATGAATTTGCGAGAGGTGCTGAAGAAGTACGGTAAAGATGTTGGGCTCCACATCAAAGCGGTGCGTTCCTACAGCCAGCAGCTCTTCTTGGCCCTCAAGCTGCTCAAACGATGCAACATCCTCCATGCTGACATCAAGCCTGACAACATCCTGGTATGATTAAAAACCTCTCTGGACTTTAGCCTGGTTATAGAACGACCGTAGCAGCAGTCTCATGTGTAATTTCTTTGTCCTTTTAAAGGTGAACGAGTCAAAGACCATCCTCAAGCTGTGTGACTTTGGTTCTGCGTCACACGTCGCTGACAATGACATCACTCCATATCTGGTCAGCAGATTTTACCGGGCTCCAGAAATCAGTAAGTTGCACTCTTTGTGTTGTCAATTAATCATTTGTCTATTTAGACTTACTTACCGTTTCTTTCTCAGTCATAGGAAAGCCCTACGACTATGGCATTGACATGTGGTCTGTCGGCTGCACTCTGTACGAGCTTTACACCGGCAAAATCCTGTTCCCTGGATCTTCCAACAATCACATGATCAAGCTCGCTATGGACCTCAAGGGCAAAATGCCCAACAAGGTGAAATTACATCATATAGTTTCATTTCCTTCAGCGATTGTTTCTTTCTTAGATGAAGTGAGACGTGTTGCTATTCCTTGCAGCGTTCAAGACGTCAAGACTGATGAAATGTTGTGCATTCTTTCCTCAGATGATCCGGAAAGGCTTGTTCAAAGACCAGCACTTCGATCAGAATTTGAACTTCCTGTACATTGAAGTAGACAAAGTGACAGAAAGGGTAAGGCTTTCAGTCTTTCTTAGACGGCACATATTCACCTAAGGAAAGTTAACATGTACCAGTGGTTTAGATCTGAAAATCATGAGCAAGTTAAAATAATTTGACTTGCATTGCCTTGAAGTTTTATGTCGCTTTGCCCCAATCAGGAGAAGGTGACGGTGATGAGCACCATCAACCCCACCAAAGACCTGCTGGCGGACATGATAGGGGGCCAGCGCCTGCCTGAGGACCAGAGGAAGAAGGTTATGCAGCTGAAGGACCTGCTGGATGGCACGCTGATGCTGGACCCAGCCAAACGCATCAGCATCAACCAGGCTCTGCAGCACCCGTTTATCCAGGAGAAGATCTGACACCCTGAACGCCACACACTCCCAGAGCAGACGGACAGAAGCGACCACTAAACCAGCTCTGACAGGGACTCTGCAGCGAAGCAGCCGACTCACAGACTTCTGTTCAGAATGTCGTTGATTTTTGTTCTTCCTTTACATCATTTTGTTTATGGATACATAATTGTGTTTTAATGTAAATAGATAATTGAAATGGTAGCCATTCTTGACGATTTTGCGATTACTGGCGTAAACTTCCCCTCATAACCCGCAATGCAGTTACAGACTTTTCTTTTTTTAATTTAACTGGCATTGGAGTGAGAGATGTTTAAAAGAAAAATGATTCCTGTAAATACTGTATGTCTATTGCATTAACAATCTGAAGCAGCAGACAGTTGAGTTTTGTCGTAGTGTCAGATGTCTAAATACACCCTTTCTTTTTTTATTTTTAGCCACATTGCTCATTGTGGGGCGATGCATGCTCTTGAATGTGCACCCTCTGTGCTCTAGATTACTGTGGTGCAGGCCTCTGTAAATGCTCTGTATGTGCATCAGTGTCCCACACACAAACCCCTCCACCCCAACTAAGTGTTCAGACCGTGAGTCTGAGCTGAAGGAATAGATGCATATTATGTACTCCTTTTTTTTTTTTTTTTAAATTTCAAAGCAGGTAGTAATTGTTTTCTGTTGTCATGTATTTTTTTTTCTTACCTTCCTCTCCCTCTGGCTTGGTCTTGGCTCTTAAGGCTCTCACATTCAAGTGCCTCCTGTACGAGCCTAGTGTGTTGAAACACCAAACAATGCTGGCCTGTTGAAGCCACACCTGTGACCCTCCTCTCCCACTGTTGTATATAGTCATAGTTACCGTCATTTCATGTATGATTTCTTTCCATTAAGTGGTTAAAAAAAAAAAAAAAAAAAACAATCTTGTGATTTCAATAAAGAATAGTTGTGGAAACGCTGAAAGAGCACCTTCAGTATGAGACAAGTTTTTAGTAATAAAATGTTTCCTATTGTATACCATACCCCCTTTTCTTCATTTGGATCTGATAATACACTGTTTATCAATAACTTACTGAAAGCTGGGTACGTAGAGAACATGGGAACGGGCTGCACTCTGGATAATATCTAAAATGGCGAGTGAGTGCAACAACGGTGGAACATTACGGGGGTAAAATTTGTTGAACGCTCCGGCCTCTGAGCATCAAAAGTAAAAACTCTTGTATCCAACTGGAAAGTCTATCCCTACCCTTCATTTCCATCATGTCATTGCACTTGTGTTGAGCTCCCTAAAAAGCATAATGGAAGGCTTCGAAAAGATCCCCATTTCTCTCCATCTGGAAAGTCGAGGCGAGTGATCCAAGATCTCTCTCTGCTTGTGCGTTGAGCGCTAAAAGGGCTGCTGATAGGCGCTGATGGGCTGTCGACCTTAAGAGGCCTGTAAATACATGTGGGCTGTAGTGGAATAACGACCGGTAAATATGTCAGAGTGAAGGAATCGGTGCGCTGCAGGCTTTAATCTCGGCAAAGTGACGACAACGTGACTGCTCTTTATGTGAGTGGAACTTCATTTACAGCTGCTATCAAATTCAAACGCAGCGTAGCTCAGAGCTTATGGTGTCATTTCTTGTGACGATCAGAAGAGGGCATCAGGATCACTGTCTATGCTTCATGACCTTACCAATCCTGGAACTTTGTGTTTATATTTAATAATAATTCATCATGGCTTGATCATGTGATGAGTTAGATTTGTATTCATTTAAAATGAGTGTGTGCAGAAGTACTCTTTTATTTTTTCATCTCCTGTCTCGGGTTATAGTGTCTTCTCAGCAAAATTATTCATTGTGTTTCTCGTATTATCAAAACCATCACATAAAGAAGAAAAGAGACTTAAAATATAATTTCCATTTTTATTAAAACCATACAAACATTTGTAGTCAGTTATAAAAGAGCAAAGCGGCTCTTCTGGCGGAGGGGCAGCCCTGGGCACTAGAAGCTCCGCTCTGAGCCAGATCTGCCTGGCCTCTGCCCAGGGCCTGGGAATCCCTGCTTTTAAAGTCAGTTCTTTATTGGTCCCAGGATACTTCCCATTTCCTCTGCTAAAACCTACTGAAAGAGTAATGTATTTACATAACATATACTGTATAAAAGCACAATAAATGTGAAAACTTAAAAAACAAAAAAACAAAACAAAACAACGAAAAGTAGAATGCATTTCGCAAATCTGAACTTTTCTGATATTCAGGATTTTCTTATATACATGTTTAATTATTATTTTTTCATAATTCTCAATGGAAGATTGGCAGTGATCTCTCTCTTTACCGACAGGCAGATACGTATAAGGCACATACCTTTGTAATTTCCTTCTTTCAAAGGAAATGATTTCTACTTCTTTGAAAACAAAAAACAAAAACAAAAACACCATCAATGCACAGCTACAAAAATGACAAAAAGTACCAAAGAACAAGAAGACAGTTTGTACCTCATTGCTTTGAATAACAGGTAAACTACTCAATATTCTGTGTGCAGTCACGTAAGACTGCAAGGCAATACTAACACTGTTGACAAAGTCACTGCAATACTCGATGGCAGTACACATTCTGAATTTAAGAGCTTTGGAGGAAACGATACGGATGATTTCCTATAAAAACAGAACACATCACTTTACAGCATTCGTGCGCTGTTGTTTTGACCGCCGTCGGCCATTAAGACAGTTGTAAAACCATAAATGTACTCATATCAATTAGTGTAAGCATACACGAAGCACCGAATCGAGGAGAGAACGTCCATTTTACACATCGGCTCCGAAACAACCGTGCAATCCAACATCGAAAACCAGATCACAAACAGAATATGAGAAACACTGTTATATACACTTGTGAGTACCTTACCGGACTAACTAAATCAAGTAGACCACGATCTACGGTGCCGTGAAGACTTGGAGGTCCTTTTTTTTCTTTTCTTTTTTTTTTTTTATCTGGACTCAATACCATCTTAACAAAACACTACTTGGTAAAACATTTACAGCGTCACAAAAGGAACATATAAACAAAATGACAACGAATGCAAATATACCACTTATTAAACCTATGATATATAAAGTTGTCATCAGGGCCTGTAAAATTAACGACCCACGTCTCACCTGCTATAAAGAGAATGGATGTACTGACGTTGTACCTGTGGGATTCGAACGGCCGACACTTGGCACACGGGCTATGTACTTCTATAGACAGTGTTCAATGTTTAAACTTGAGTACATGCAATTTTTTTTTTTTTTTTTAACCGACAGCAAAAACAGTGACAATACACAGAATACTGATTCAAGGGTGTGAGTGAGTGTTTGCTCACCGTCACATGGTAATATAAAGAGAAGGTCTTCCAAAAATAGCCTTCATTCCAGAAAAGGAATATAAGTGTTTTTCTATACACATCCCATGTCTGTGCGGGATGACTTTTTTTGTTTTTTTTGTTTTGTTTATACAAAATAAAAGGGTTTAGCAACTGTTCCAGAACACTTTTTAAGTACATATTAAAGTTCTCATAATTGCCACTTATGTCTTAATCTTCACGTACACCAGAGTTTTCCTCTTCCTTTTTTCATTTTTCCTAAGCGAGGAGAAAGCAGAGAGAGAAAGAGAAAGAGAGAGAGAGAGAGAGGGAGGGAGAGAGAGCAGCTACTGCATGATAGCCAGGAACTTGCTCTCCTCGGCAAGCGTGGTGAGGAGAGAACTCATGTCTCCAATTGCCATGTTGTTCAGGCCCGGGGCCACGCTGTGGTGGAAGGTAGCAGATGTTCGGGGGGTGGTGAGGCGTGATGAGGTCCTGGACAGACCCTGGAAGATGGAGGGACTCAACACCCCTGAGACCAGGCTACCCTGGTCATAACCGTCTTCCAGCATGGCGCCAAAGTCCAGACCTACCCCTCCGTCTAACACACCGGGCACATTGCCATCCACCGTGCTGGTGACCTGGTCTGAACCAGGGGAGAGAAGGGCGACTGAATTCCCGTTACCACCACCACCTTGTCCCTCAGGCTCAGCCATGGAGTCCAGCAAGCACTGGTCCTCCAGAACAGGGAACGAGGAGGTCTTGCGATCTGCTGCTTCATAAGAGAGGCAGTCACCAAAGCCCTGATCCAAATATCCATGATCTGGGGTCTCCAATTTCAGCCCAGATACCTGATGTGCAAGGGAACAGTGGTCCCCACTCCTCTGCAGATGTTGTTGCTGCTGCTGCTGGTTGGGACAAGACTGGATTCCACTGGAGCTCTCAGGATTGAGGTACTGCTGGGTCCGGACCAAGTTCCTGTAGCTGTTGATCGGCGGGCGAGGGGCGTGCACCAGCCGATTGTGATGAAGAGAAGTTCCCTGGGAGAGGCTGGGGAGGCTGTCCATGGAGGCCCGGTTAAGAGCGAGGTTGTTTCCAACATGGCAAGAGGTGTTACTGTTCTGCTGGAAGTTGCTCTGTTTCTGAGGTCCGCTGGAGGCCTGCTGCTTAAAGCCCTGTGGAAGAGGCTCATCGACGATTTGTGAGAAGCTGGGCCGGCCGAACATGTTTGTCAAGTGACCGGTACCTCTCATCTCTGAGCAGGAGTTAGGGGACGTCTCTAGCTTCACTCCGGCGTTGACACAGGAAGCACTTTGAGACTGATTAACCTGGGCACAACTGTTCTGGAAATCAAGGGGCGCTTGTTGCTGAACCACCATGTTTCCAAACCTACCAAAAGGTGCAGATACCGGCCCATGGTCTGTGCTAGGCCACCTACCGCACTGTGAATGATGGATTTGTTCCCTGTGGGGAGACCTGTCAGTACTCCCGGAAGTCACTTCATTCCACTGGATGGGAAGCTTACTGGGGCTGTTCCTCTCTGCTATCTGCTGCTGCTGGAGACCCTGGGACCCAGGGCAGGTTGTATTTAATCCTAAAGTGTGGATCTGGTCCATATCCTCCATAGACAGATGGGAGGAGTCCCTTTGGCTGGAAGCTATTTGGTCCTCATTGTGCATGTAGGAGCCACCGTCCATCTGAACCTGGGAGTGGAGATACTGCACCAGGTCGTCCGGTAGCATATCTTCGTCCCCAAGCAACAGGCCAGCCTCCCCATCATCCTCCATGGCAAGGGCTTCTAAGGCTGCATGTTCCGCAATACTTGGGGTGAATGGTGAGTGCTGCAGGCCTCTCTGCAAGTTGCCCTCTGAGCGCGTGTAGTTCTGCAAGCAAAAATTGCGAGATTCGGGTGTAGAATGATGGGCCAGAGGTGGAAGAGGGTGGAGGTTGTTAAGGCTGTTGAAGCGTTGCACTGGAGGCAAGCTGAAGGTCTCAGGAGGCTGTGTCCGCACTGGGTCGCTGGCCCTCCTGTTCCCGTTCAGTGGTCCCTCGCCAGGATAGAGGACCCTCCTCCTGTAACCCGCATGTCCCACATACCCATTATTGTACCCGTTAGTGCCTTCACTGCAGCGAGGCGGCCTGACAAGAGGCGGCAAACAGTGGTTGCTTCCGCCGTCATCCATCATGGCCATGCGAGTCTTCAAACTCATGCGCTCCATGTTGGGTAGAGGAGTGGGAGGTGGGCCCCCAGTTGCTGCTGCGTACTTGGCTTTAAGATGGTAGTGCTGCGCTGGGGTTAAAGTGAGCATCCCTCTTGACCCCCCTCCTATGCCTACTCCTGTTCCTACCCCTCCACAGCCCCCACCTGAGGGTATCCCTCCACCCCCTCCTCCTCCCACACCACCTCCATAGTGGCTAGCCTCACTGGACCGGCGGGAGGCGTCTGTGGAGATGGGGTCGTACGAGTCGGTGGAGCTGAGGTTGTGGAGGCGGCGGTGGTGGGCGGCTGCCGTCGTGCCCTCGCTTTGGGACGCCTGGCTCGAGCGCCGGCTGGAGAAGCAGGGGGAGATGCCGGAGGAGCGCCGGCTGCTGCTCAGGTAGGCCGAACTGGTGGCGCTACCGCTGCTGTCGCGGCGGTCTCTGAGCAAATTGAGCACCGTTAGCTCTGTGCTGCTCAGCTCAGCGTGAGCAGGCGGCTGAGGAGCAGACACCCCCCACTGCCTGCCCAGACAGGATCCTGGGGAGATACACAGACAGAGAATTTAGAAAATTTAGACTAAAGAAAGTTGGGACAGAGAGAGCGAGAAAAATTATGTGTGGTAAAAAAAAAAGAATATTACTGGAGAATGAGGGAGAAGGAGCCAAACAAGTTAAGTGTAAGTGTGGAGAGATCTCTCAAACAGATGTTACCATAGACAACTGGCAGCACTTGGCCATGAAACATTACATTACATGCTATTCTCCCTGATTTGATATACAGCTTGATACCATTTTCCAGCGTAACAGTAAATTTTAAGCATTTGTTTTGCTTTAGTCCTTCAGCCAAAATGCGGAACATGGAATCTGGGATCGTTCCTTTCTGAAATTTGTACCCAGAGTCGCGGTAATGTGCAGTTTAACAGTAAAATGCTCACATTAACTCAACCACATGTTGTTGCGTTTGTCGATATTAAAAAAAAAAAAAAAAAAAAACGTTTAAAAAGAGTTTAAGGTAGCCTTACCCTTCCCCAGGATGTTGGGCACTGCAGAACCTTTAGGGGGCGGCGTAGGGGACAGGGGCCCCAGCCTGGGCAGCGCTCCGTTCACCTGCTTCAGCCTCTCCATCTTCATGTGCTCCATCCAGCGCAGGGGGCGGCCGATGCTTCGCCTCGCCTGCAGGGTCAGCATGGCCGCGGTCGCCGTGGACACCGTGGAGTCCATGATGGGGGCCGGCTCGCCCTCACACTCCTCCTCTGCCTCCTCTTCGTTTTCCCCTCTCCCCTCGTCCTCCTCCAGCCCCTCCCCTGGCGAGCGTCCGGCGCTCACAGCAAGCTGGACTCCACTGTAGGGATAGGTGCTGACGGGGGACTGGTCACTGCTGCATGTAGACTGACCGCCAGGGCTTGGCTGAGACGTCTGAGGGACACGAAGCGGAGAAGGAAAGTTTGTTTGAGGTGACGCGAGGGAAAATATGCAACGTTACATGTCACAAACAATGAGACAATGCAATGCTTTAAGGGATGCATTCCTTATAATGCAGGACAATGATGATAATCCATGTGCCCAAACCAAAGAACCAACTGTTATCATTATAAAGCATAGAGGTAGAAGTTTGGTACATTATTGGGACATGGCTAAAGCCTTCTCCTGTGAAGCTTCAAAAGTGTTTTGGGTTGATTTCAGAGAGCAGGGTAGGATTAAGGTCAAACGTCAATCGTGTTTAGAGGATTTTCTCCCTGTTCATTAGTAAATTAGTCCTCCCAGTGCAACCATGGGACAGAGTCAGGCATAGTTTCATTGCCTTTGCAGTTTTTCCCAAAGCCTTTAAGCAGTGCTAAACAGAAATGCATCGCCTTTGATTAAAAAAAAAAAAAGAAACGCTGTGCAATGATACACAAATTCTTTCATGAACGTTGAGGGATGAGAGAAAACTACGATGAGAACATGGTGTTCACCGTGGAAGTGAAAGGAAAGTCTGACGGACTATGAAACGATGACCGAGAAAAGGAAAGAGAAATGGGACCTGGAAAGAGTAAACAGTGACAGCTAGCTCACCTGATTACCCACTGTCCTTAGAAAGGGAAGGAGAGAAATGCCGAAGCATTGGATAGAGGAGAACATGTACTCGTTAGAAGTTTTCAGCGTTAAAAGTCCTACACGCTAGGCATTAATACAGCAGTGTTAAAGTAAAGGAAGGCATAGTTGGAGCATTAGAAAAGTTAAACTAAAGGAATCAAAATGAGGTTAAATGCCTGAAACGAAGTCTTACCATCGGCTTCTCGGTCTTGATGGACTTGACCTGCAGACATTCATCCTGTTTTGAGGTAACGTGGTTGTACTCCCTTTGGTCCGTATACCCACCCAGGGGCAGTTGCCCTGGCGACCGACCCTGGCCGTTGCCCCCTGGCTCCCGGGGCTGGGGCGGAGGGCGGGGGTAATCTCCGCGCTGTTTCTTGGTGACGTGCGCCTCAGGCCCGTGTACCGTCTTAACGTGCTTGCGTAAGGAGCTGGGGTCAGTGTAGCGTTTGGTGCAGCCCGGGATTTTACACACATAGGGTTTCTAAAAGATAGCAGAGAGGAGAACATTCGGTTAAAGCGTTGCTAAAATTGGAAATTTAACAGCACTGGAACATGTGAAAGTATATCTATGGTACCTCATTGGAATGTGTGCGATTCTGATGCTTTGCCCGGTCTGAGGCATTGGAAAAAGCCTTGTTGCAGCCTTCGTGTTCACACACGTACGGTTTCTCTCCAGTGTGGGAACGTAAGTGAGTCTTAAGGTTTTCCAGACGGGAGTAGGCCTTGGCGCAACCTTCAAACTAAAAGAAGAGGAAGAGAACATAACTCAGACATCCTGTAATTTATTATCTCAGGCTTTCAGGTCCCATGCAAAATATCTCCTCAATTATATGATGTCTAGTGAACAAATATGAGCATCCTTACTGTGCACTTGTGTGGTTTTTCCCCGGTATGCCTGCGCATGTGGACCACCAGCATGTACTGCGCCTTGAAGGGCTTCTGCTCTCGAGAGCATTCCTCCCACCGACACACAAACTCCTTCTTCTCTCCGTGGATGTGGTCATTGTTGATGTGCTAGAAAAAGAAGACGAGATAAATTCACTCAGAGCTGCACTGCAGTGCGCACCTTTGGACGGAGTTTGGACGAAGCGCGGGGTAATTTTTCATTCAAGCGATTTGTTATTCAGCGGCATTAGAAGCCTTTCCTATTTTCCCTTCCTTTTCATGTTCTGTTTAATTTCTTCCATCTGAACTTCCTTCTCTTTCTCTCTCCCGTCTCTGTTGAAATCAGCACAAAGGCGCGGGAAGAAAAAAAAAAGAAAAAGGCAGACTTGTGAGTCTCAGTGTCCGATCTGAACAGGATTTTCAAATAAAACCCTGTCACTACGCATCACATTTGGCCCGCGCCCCTCGTGTGACATGTGTTGACAGTTGTGCTGCCGTGGCAACTTCCAATCTGAGGCTTAGGAGGAAGGGGGGGAGAGAGGTGGGAGGGAGGTGAGCAGATAGGGCGAGAAATCAAAAGTTCAGTCAAGGCTTCTGAAATGCGAGGGCTTTACAACTCCAGCCAAGCATTATATCTGCGAGCACCACCTTCTCCTTGCTCCAAAAGCCTCCTCTCTTCCCTTTTTCTCCATCCCTTTTTTCCTTCCTTTTCCCACTAACTGACTTGTAAAATGGGGTAAGTGGTGGATGTTACAGAAGGATGAAAGAGATGAGGAGGGGAAAGGCATGCAGACGGAGACCCTCTGGGGATGAGGTCAACATCTGGCTCTCTTTCGGAGACAACAGCGTACGGTGGCCTCTGAAGTGCCTTTCCGAGAGCAATTTAAACCCAGGGAGACAGACAATATCCTGACCGAAAGAAAGCAGTATTATTACATTCCTGAGCAGAGGAGAAGAGTCCTTTTTACCTTGGGGGTGAATAACGACGGACGGATGGGAGCGAGGGAGATAAATACAGACTTGACTTTGAATGCTCTTTAAACGTCTGGGGAATCAACGCTTTGTGTGAGCACGTATTCACGAGATTGCTGAGCTATAAAACACGCAGGAACAAAGCAAAAACAAGTATTCCGGGTCAGTTTCCCTCCAGGCGTGACACAGTCCTAACAGTGGCATCTTTGTACCTTCCCTGCACCCTGCCCACTGGCCAGATCATGACCCCGTGTACGCCTCAACCACGGCACCCACCGGAATCTTTCTCCGAGACATTCTGACCCCCGCCTCCCATTAACACTAAAGGTGGGGGTATCGACAAATGAGTCAGCACGGCGGCAGCAAGCTGAGCGCAAAGGCAAAGAGTAAAATGGACGCTAACGTATCGGCAAAGAGGCTCCATTATTCTCGCTTGACACTTTTTAATTTTCAAGTGACAAAACAAGACTAATTCCAGGGAAAACGACCGGGGACTGGATGACCATAGACGTTGGTGGAAGTTTCCCCCAAGATTGATCTCCTCCCCACCTTGTTCGGAGCTTCAGAAAACCTGACCCGTGCTCTCTTTTTCTCCCTCTCTGCGAGGGAATCCCTGTGGCAAGCGATCGGTCTGTTGTGACCAGCGTTCAATATCCCCCGGCTGAGAGCGATGGGGAGAGCGCGGCGGTGCTGGATCACGCCGGCGGCTGGCACGACACCGCGCACACACACACACACGGATGGATACGAGCGGCGGCCGTACAAATGAAGGAGGCCGCTGACGGGTGTGATGCATGAGCCTCCGAGCTGACAGAGAGGGGGACAGGCAGCACGGGGGAGAGGGGCCGCCGAGAAACCTAATGGCATGATCTAATGGCAATTCTTATTGAATCAATAATCTCCATGCTGAGCAGACAGGTCCCGTTGGCCGGCTAAATCGACAAACAGGTGCTGATAGCGGCGGCGCGGCAGGTTATTCATCTTCCCCCTGCCAGCTTATCGGCCAACAACTGTAAAAACGCCACCAAGATGGATTTAGGAGGGAGTCGCACGACAGGGAGCGCAAGGGACACGGACACAGGGGACACTGAAGGCGTCTGTGACGTATGAGGGGTGCACACACACACACACACACACACAGGTGCAGACACTCTTTTGCTTGGTCCAGACCCCTGCTGCCTGGGGACAAGGCAAAAACCACCAGGACCATAAATAGCACTAAAACACATATTTACACATAGATTGGAGTTTTATGTTTTAAGGGATTTAACGTGACTTTCTGCCCTTCTGCTCCCGAACCCTCACATCTCTGCAGCACGCAAGAGTCTGCTATACACGGACTCGTATCATTTTCTCTGCTATTTCCCAGCATTTGCCCACTTCAGTATCCATCTCCACGTCTCCTTATCAAACCCTCTCCGGGACGTAGCCCCCATGCATTAGAATGCAAGCGTGCATGAAAAGAGGGCCTGTTTACAAGGCAATTTCACTAAGCTGTGGGACCCGCAACACCGTTTAGCTTTATCAAACACCGCCTAATAAATCATATGCTCTTTTGTGATGTCAGTTGCTGAAGTGCTTTGTGTAAAGAGAGGAGGGGGGTTTGGGGGGGGGGGCGAGCATGAAAAAAGGCAAGGAAGGGAGGGAGGGAGGGAGGGAGGGAAGTAAAAGGGGAAACTGAGGCTGAGGGAAGGAGGGAGGATGAGAATAAGCGAGCGAGCGAGCAAGGGGCAGGGTGCTAGAATTGGCATGTGTAATTCAGCACAGTCTTTTCATCTTAGCATAAGATACTCTAGACAGATAAGGGGCCTAATCCTTCTCCTGATCAAAAAAAAATCTGCATTTTACCAATTAAAGGCCTGCGCCAGCAGCCAGAGAGGGGGGCTGCCTTCAGACTGCGCCTACGTTTATCTCCCTTTAACACCGGGGAGGCGCGCAGCGGCCGCCTCAGCAAGGCTGCACACAGGCAGGGCCCGCTCCCCGGACGAGAACAAGGACATGATAGCGCCACCTGTGTAGATGACCTGGAACTGAACGGTAGACTCGGTGGGGGTAGAAAAGGCCCGATGAGCAGCGGGAACACACACATGCAGACCACCCGGATAAAGAGTCCAACACGTCTTCTAAGAGCAGTCTGTGACAGATGAATTCTTGAGTTCACACCAGTTCAGTGCTCCAGATTATTTAAGTGGACGAGCAGCGGTCGAAATCAAACAAAAGTGAAAGCAAGGAGGAGCAAGAAATACGTTAAGTAACTTAAACGTTTATGCTGTTTCAAAATCAATCAGCTTTCATTTAGTTGCCTCTGTGATGCAGGACTCTAGAGTCACTGCCTCTGCATTAAGAAAAAGGGGACAACATGGCTTACATGGAAAATGTACGGCTCTCTTGGCGAACTCTCCGCGGTGAAGTATCAGTAACAGATCAATAAGGAAAATAAGAAAAGATTGTTGAGCAAGGCCATATTAGGCAATTATGGGAGTGTGGGGTTGGCATGAAAAAAAGCCTACTTCAAGAGAGACATTAAAGAAGCCACCAGGCCTTATCTTTAAAAGTACTCCCTCCGAGGGGAAAGAGGGGAGGGCGGGAAAATGAAAGAGAAAATGAGAGAGGGAGCGAACGGGGAAGCGGAAGAACGCGGAGCGGCGAGGGCGACGGAGAGGTGTACAGAGCTGAAATGCAATAAATGAAATAAATAGAGCAAACTAAAATTGACACCCGCCTCGCTTCTGCTGACTGGGTAGGCCCGATAAGTGAGCCAAATTGCACAGATCTGATGTTTATCTTATCGGCGGCACCAAGAGCGCTTAAACGCGGATGATAAAGGAACGCCGTGGCATGTCATGGTGAGAGCACGTTTGAGGGTGTAAAAATACGCATCAAGAGCTCGGCAGGAGTGCTTTTGAACAAGGTGGAAAGCGATGAGGGTGGTGTGGAGGCTTAATTCTAAAATTAGGCCAACCACAAAGAAAAGGGGGGATGTTTGAATCGGTGCAGCGGTTTGCTTTTCTTCTTTTCCACTTAAAAAAAAAACACTTTTATTTCACGACACAGAATGAGGATTTTAAAGGCCGGCGCTGGCGAGTGAACGCATGTTTAAAGTTTGCGCAAAAGCCACCGGTGAAAACGGTTCGAGCCGAGGAGAAACGGGTATTTTTTTTTCCCCTTCCTCATCATGTTATTTTCCCCAAAGCTATTTCAGAAGACAAGTGCAGGGGGAAGGGACGCGCCATTGTTTGGTTATATGAAAATCCCCCCCACCCCACCCCACCCATCCCCGAACCCCTCCCAGTGTGCGAGGAGAGCCACTGTGGTCCAAATACTGTACTTATCCTATTACTGAGGGGGGTGGGGGTGTGGAGAGATAAGAGCATTTTCTCGTCCGCTCTGCTGAATTAGAGGGCAGGGATTCTGTAGGCGAAGACTTTTATTGGCATCTCTCCGCATATCTGCATGTGCATAGGAAATGAGAAATAATATCAGGAAGTCAAAAGCTGGGGGGGGGGACAATTCCAAGACGGGAAAAATTGGAAAACTAATGATGATTTTGTTGCATCTACACGGCGATCTGATAATAAGTGCAGCTCGGCGAGGAGGTTAGGTTGGGTTGAATGTATGTGGAGGAGTGGGGAGGGCGTTGCTTTGTTTGGATGGCCACCTGGTGTGACTACAGTAGGGGGAGGATGTGAGCAGGATTTTCCTCTATTAAGAAACCATCCTCACCTCATCTCCCACCACCTTAGCTCATCCCGGCGCCTGAAACAGGGGCAAGAAGTTGTCAAGATCCTCAACCTTTGAGCTGAGCCCTTCAAACACGGGAGGCAGCCCATTCCGTGCTGAGGATATCAATTATAGATAGGGGTTACCACCGCAGCTGAGGATTGCCATGTCAAGACGGCAAATAGACAGCTGTGGAGAGCTGAGGATCTTTCTATCAGATGTGTGGTGATGTGTGTTTCGAGCGCATGTGTGTGCGCGAGCGCACTTCGCCGTCCCCTATACTGGTGTAATTTCATCACTTCTCCAACTTCTGCACTCCGTTCAGTTAGCCGAGCGGTTCGCAAAAGGCCGCGCGAGAGCAGCAGAGCTAATAGTGTCAGCGTAAGCAGCCGCGGTGGGGGCGACCATAATGTCATTAATATTTAGCTTTACGCTGAGCCCTCGGGCGCAACATGATGAGAGCCATCCATCTCCGGGGCTGTGTGAGAGTTCTGATAACAGACAGGAGGGGGTCCGGTCCGGTGCAGGACACAAAGCTCACATCCGGACTCTGGGAGGCTTAACCCGCCAAATCAGTTAGCACCGTTCAGCTGTGAGATGTGCTCTCCAGCTTTTGAGCCCATTACCAGAGTCCCTGGATCCAATCAGGAATCCAGCAGCAGTATCAGTCAACGCCTGCAGCTCTGACTCGGCTGCAGGCTGCTGCTGCCCAGACACACAAGGCAGAGGCTGTGGCCTGATAGGAGGCATTGTCCAGAATAGCACAAGCTTCTGTTGATGTTGTCGGAATCTACTGAGCTTGAGGAGAGAAACTGTGAAACCGCTCACAGCACACAAACACAAAGTGGTGTGTGTTTTCTGAGTGGCATCTAACACCCTGTTGTGTCTTGCTGTTTGCCTGTAAGTGAAGCTGGAGAAGAACTGGGGTCAAATGTGAACACTTCTCAGCCCCGAGAAGGCGATGAACTGTCTACACATCTGAAAATAAAAATTCTGTGTACAGTTTAGTGACACCCCCTGACAGGTTTGAGGCGTTAAAGTGAGCTGCGAATGTGCTGAAGGGGTGGTATCCTAGGTTGCGGTGGGGGGGCCCAGGCCTAGACGCGTATATGTGCTTTCTCCCCAGTCGAAAACTAGCGAAACCTGTCATAGGTTAAAAAAGGGGATTGTGGGGGATTGCAGATTGTACGGTAGGGACTTGATAGGTTTCAGGGGGTTTATAGTTGTCATCGCAAAATACAAAATATACCAAAAGGCAGCCATCTTTTTTTCACAGGGCCAAAAACAGTTGCTTGGTGACGAGGACAGTCAAAAGTTCTGACTCAGCTGGACTTGGACTGAACTGATATTTTTGACATGGGAGCAGCAGGTGTGTTGATATGGCCAACTAGCTGGCGTAATCTACGCATGTAGCCTGTGTCGGTGCGAGCCATTTATGCTGCTTGTCAGTCTGGCTCCCTCTGTAAAAACACCACTCAAACACTAGTTGGCGCTGTTCCTTTTTTGCCAGCCGGGTTATTTTTTGCTTCTACTTCCTGCTTCACTTTCAACAGTGGCGCCTGAAACCTTCGCTGCAATTTCGCCGAAGACAAGCCGTACAAATGTTTGTATCTCTGAACCTCCTCGGTTAACCTTTTCTCGACGGGTTCTTCCATCTTTATTGATCCAAAGCAATCAATTTGAAAATTGCAGAAATGGAGAAGTACCTGGAAATACCAAAGCGGAAACACTGGGGAGGAACATGTGAGCTGTGGCTAAGCTAGGCTTTGTGTATGCTCTGTGTATGCTCTGTGCTGTTGCCGTAGCTACAACGTCAAATTGACGCAAAAGCCTAAAGCACCCACGAGATTCTCTCGTTTAGCTACCAATGTAAAACCAAGTCCACATATCGTTTCCCAACACTTTGTAGCCGTCAGTCTAGTCAGCTGTCTAGTGGACGTTCCAGGCTTTGGTTCCCTTGGTTCCCTTCGTTTCTTCCCACCCCAGATGTTTCAGAATGAGACAAGCAGAACATCCATGGAGAAATTGGTGGTAGGAACCAAACCTGCATTAACCGACTGACACAAGGTTGTTGGAAAAATATATAATTTGCAGCTTTAAATGTAACACTACTCACTTGTACTAGCTGCTCCTGGGTGTCAAACTCGCGGCAACAGTTCTCCCAGTGGCAGTTCGTCTCATAAACCACCTCTGGCTCCTGTTTGCTCTCATCCTTGTCTCCTTCCTCTTTCACCAGAGTCATCCCATCAGGATGGTCCTGCAGAACAATAAAAGGTCGACAATGTTAAAATAAAAATGCACCAGCGTAGCCTAATAGGGCTGGATTTAAACATGCCTCCACTTCCTAACATTAGTCCATATAAATCTGTCATAAAAGATATATTTTACATGAAAGGGCAATAATTGTTGGATACAGGTCCACAGCTGCTTGTGAGAAAGAGCGGAAATGTGCCACTGAAAGCCCCTCTCTGTAGCCGGGGGTCGTTACGCGACGGGGCCGCGGCGAGCATTTGAGGAATCTAACCCCCTCTTCCTGCTGTAGGTTGCTCTATTAGCCCAGACATATTTCACTGTCACAGTCAGATTTCTGAGCAGAGCAGCGAGCCGGTGTGGGCTAACACAGGAGAGGCCGGGCTTCCACTGCACGCCTCAGGCTGTATCTGCTGCCCGAATATCCACTCTAATAAGGTCTCTCCCGCAGATGCAAACACTTACTCTTATCACTTTTCTCTTTCGTTTTTTTTTTTTTTCCCAACCACTTAAAATTTTGATTAAACAAAAGCAAAAAACAATTTCCTTCCTCGCGTCCCAAAGATCAATGGATTGTTTCGCTTCGGAAACTGATAAGAGCAGGGTGGGAAACTAACACCAAGGAACAGACGCAGGTGAATAAATACACTCTGCGGCTGGTAAGCTTGTCTATTGTTGGAGCCATGTTGGCAGGTGACCAGCACGAGTACGGGCTTCCTATTATAGTGGAGGGGAAAAAAAAAACTAAAAATAAATTCTGGTGAATTCTGGGATTTACCAACCAGTGTGTTACCCTTTTTCCTGAACGTGATCACTTTTGACAGATGGCTCCAGATTATCTACTGAGTCGGTTGCTTAAAAAATAGATTTAGGTATTTGTGGTAAATCCCCACCTGTACGCTCACCGCGCCTGGGCTCGGCAGCTCTTCCTCTGGTTTCATTTTGGAGCGTTTGTGGTGCATCGGGTCTCCTGTGCTGCTCACAGCAGATTCACTCGTCGGCTTGGCCTGTGTGCAGAGAAAAATACTTGAGCATTTATTTGATCTTTTCTGAGTCCCCAAGTGGCGCGGTGTTGACTGTTTCGATTTTTTTCCCATTTCATTTTTCAAATTCTCCCAAGTTTTTATCCTTTATAATATTATTAAAAATGCATGTGATGCTTATAAGTCAATTATTCATTTACTTAATCAACCAGAACAAACAACTCTGACTGAGCCGTAATGAATCCTGCATCCAAAAGTTTTAACTGAGCTAATGAAAAACTACGCAATTCAGTGTATCACATTAGCCGGCCTAATCATTTGCAATTAAAACAAACCCAAGAACCAATTGAGCCAATGGATGACCCGACTTTGGCCCTTTGCGTAAATATGCCCTTGGGGGAATTCTTGTTTCGTACCAAAAGAATTAAAGTTCTGGAAAAGGGAGGCTGCAAGTTTTTTCTTTTTGCAGGCTTTCTGCTCCTACATCATCCTATATACAGTAAAGGACGCTGCTCTCTGTCTTTTCAGCTTTGATATTCAACTGTGGCCCCAAAGCAATATTCTGTTTACTCAGGAAAGGCAATTTTTGTTGTGCCCAATTTGAATGAGGCCTCGTTTGCGATAAAAATTTAAAGCATGGGGAAACAGCAGGGAGGAGGGGTGATATACTTCAAATGTGGGCCCGCACATACAGTAAGGGTTGAGGAAGGAGAGGAAAAAGCCCCTTTGGATCCATCCATCCATGTCAATATTCCCTCTCTATATCCTTGCTCTCTCTCTAGTGATTAATGGAGTCAGCAGTGGGATTCTATGCTAACAAGCCCCTTGTTGTTTGCTGCAGGCACGTTCTCGGCAGTCTAAAAACAAGAGACAACACAAGTAGGAGGAAACTCCCAGGAGAGTCGCGCGTGGAGGGGGGGTCCTGCCTGTATGTTAGCTCGCCGCATCCCGCTCCGGCGCGGCTGGCATGCGACGCCGCTATCTATTACCCGCGATGATGAATCGCAGAGGCGCCGGCCGCCGCTCTCACCTGTGAGGAGTCGTTGGAGATGGCCGAGCGCTCGCTGGCGCTGAGCCCGGATGGGGGGATGCCGGGCACGGGTCGCTGGGTGGCAAAGGCCGGCGTCGGGTGGATGAGCGGGGGGCTGTGGCCGAAGGCGGAGCTCACGATGCCCGGTTGGCGGCCGATGAGCTGCTGGTGCACGTGCAAAGCCACCGGGGTCGGAGGGTAGGCGAAGCTCAGCGCTGGGCTGCAGGAAGCAGGGAGGGGAAAAACAGTTAGAGCGGGTGACGTGATCGTAAAAGTAAAATAAAACTTCTATAAAACATCGGCTGCAAAGGCAATGGAGCAGGAAAAATAGGGGGAACGATAGTGAATAAATGGATTGTTCTGGATAGCTCCTCATCCCTGAGGACAATCTGACAGGAGATGGTGCGGTAATGCTGGAACCACGAGACTGTCGGTAAATCCATGCCAATGAATGTTCAGCTTGTTAACACAGTGAATTATCATGTGGTCTGTGTAAGGCAGTATGTCATTCTTCCACTGGGCAAATGATACAGATGATAAATAATCTGAAGTGTATCCTACAGCCATGTAAATAAAGCTGAATTATTTTTCAGTTACAGTTGCTTAAGCTGTATTTTATTAACCCTCAACCTGAGTTAACTTTGTTGATCATAAATAAACCCCGCGAGCCCGTAAAGCTCTCCCGGGGTTTGTGTAGCCACTGCTGAACCGCCAGATAAACACAGATCTGTGCGGCCTCCATTCATCCTGAGCCGCGACGCCTCGCTCTCACCGCGGCCCATATGTCTGCTGATCTTATTACGAGCCGAGTGGAAATCAATGGGCCGAGACACATTTGGGGGCCCATCCGCTTGTCATATCAGTCATCAGTCTGTTGGCTCTGGCTATTTGGGCCCTGTCACTTGGACAGTGGCCGAGCGTGCAGCGTGATTGATCAGGCGCCGCTCACAGATCGCTGATCAATGGCTGTGGGTGGGGCGATGCATCTTTCCTTTCCCCTTCTCCTTTCTTTTGCTTTCCCTTCGCTAGCCGCCGGTACCGGGGCGGGGTGATGTATGTGATGTTTCCGCGAGGGCTGCGGGATGACTGACACGAGCCGCCGGGGAGGCAGAGCTGACTGGCTGGATGGGAGATCGTCACCCACATGGGGGTTTGACATGGACGGCGCACACACAAACATGCAGTTGCTCACGCCAGCATACACTTTCTTTAACCTTTTGTCTTACGCAGCATTCCCGATGGGCTGTTGGTTATTGGCACATGTTTAAAAATGACTCACAATATTTCCTGACTTCTAGTCCGTAACCTGCAACTCCCAACCCAAGGTAAACCAGGTAACAGCCGCCTATGAACAAAATGGCTAATGAAATATTACAACAGTCCGCTACCTGATAGCTCCAGCAGAGAGGTGACCGTAGGAGCCGCTGGTGGAGGAGCTTGACCGGGAGTTGTTGAGCATGTTGACGAGGGAGTTGGGCGAGTTGCGGATCATGGTCTGCAGGTCAAAGCTGTGCTCGGAGAGGGGCGAGATGGGCAGGGGGCGCTTCCTGCTGGGTCTCGAGGGGAGCCTCGGGCTTGAGAAACGGGAGTCTGCAGACCAGAAGCAGAGAGTGGAGTGAGAACGGCAAAAGTGACAGGTTAAAAATGACTTGTTAAACTGTATCTGCTCCCTCAGTCCGTTTATTTTTCATTCATGCCTCGGTTAAATTCCGAAAAAAAAACAAATGACCAACTTACACGTGATTTTCTGTTTGACTCCATCCAAACTCTAACCTAATCTAACCCTAACAGATGACACTTTTGTCAATCATCAGACAAAAGGCCCGTCTGAATGAGTGTTCAGCTGTCACTTGATGCACTGCTTGCATTTCATCCATGAGAAAACATGCCTTTTATGTTGGAGAAATGCTCTGACTGTGTATGGTAATATTTAATCAAGTCCAATTTGACTCGTTATTCAAATGCAATCAGTGTTGACTGGAAATACTAAAAGGGGGTTTGAAAAGGTAAAAGGCGGAAAACAGCGCAGCCATTCTCCGCGCGCACACAATGAGCCACGGGTAGAGATTAAAACATGACTTTTGTTGTCTTTTCACACGGAGATGTCACAAACAAGACAGAGAAAAACGAGGAGGGGGGGGGAGACGGAAGGAGGGAGGGAGGGAGGGAGGGAGGGGAGAAAGCGCTGAGGGGATGTCGCGCTTTGTGCGTGAACTGACACAATGACTTTGTGACTCAAGACTTGGAAATAAAACATTTTGAGTTATTTCATGAAGGCAAACAAAACCAGCTTACCAAGCCCCGATAACCCCCCTCCATATTTACGTCCCCCACAATCCATCCATCTCCCAAACGTAAATGCTCCATCTCTCGTTTGACACATCCAACGATTACAGCGCGCTCTATTCACATGGTAATCAGAGTGTGTGGATGTGGATGTGTGTGCGTGGATAGCGGTGTGGTGGCAGCGGTGGTGTTCTGGCATACATAGGCCGCAGAATCGGCTGCAAGACGGAGCTCTATAGGAAGAGCAACACCCCCTTTACATTGCCATTGTATGGAAAATCTTTCTTTTTATGCACTGATAAAAGGAAGCACATCTACAGTAAATACATACAAACCCAAGAGCGCACATTTTTGTTATATGGAATGTTGTTTCACATCACAAGACATGCTGGATAAACTCACACATCTAATTCATCTTCAAAAAATATATGATTTATCCTCTTGATTTAAACAAATCCAACCTTCTACGTCCCAAACGTGACACATTAAACAAGCCGGGTCCCAGCCCGTGCGAGGGACAGCCTCCACTTGTGGTGTATTAGGGGAGAGGGGAGGCATTGCTGAGGAGCAGGGGCCCGTGTATCCCACCACTGCAAGGCCTCATGGGAGTGGTGTTTATTAATGCGCAGCCCAAATGATAAATCGGCCAACCGGGGGAGACGGAGAGAGGAGCGTCCCGGCTCGTAGCGGGACTGTCCCTCTAATTTCCTCTTGATTTATGGACGGGATGGCTGGTTACTCACCGCGTCATTAATTCTCGTGACCGGGGAGGGTTCGGACGGGCCAGACTGATGGCGGAGGAAATAAAAGTTGGCTCCAAAACTAGGGTTTGAACCCACACAGACACGTCTCGGGGCCACCTGAGAGGGATGCTGTCACAGGGGAGGGCTGGAGTGTGGATATAATGCTGCCCACATTTTATTTTTGCGCAGCACGAACCTTGATTTGTGGCGATGGAAAGACAGTAGGGCAGGCTAAACTATTAGTTTTCATGTAAAATGGCCACAATAATTATAAATTCTACAAAAAAGATCACGTGTAGTTGAATAAATGGAATTATTTTCTGAAAAAATACAGTTAAATAATAATATTTCTTAATAAAATAAATATTGTAATATTTAAAGTGGTTTTAAACACACTATAATGTACAGTTTAAGAACATTTTACTTCATTATTCAACAGCTTTCACTTACAGGAGTTATAGTTGTCCACAAACACAGTAATAAATGCATTTGAATGTGTTTAAAAACCTATATTTTGTAGAAAATGCCGCAACTAATCAGATTATATAAAATAATTTTAGTGTTTAAAAGGCTTAAATGTGACTAAAAGCAAACCGGTTCATAAGAAAAGGAACTAGAAAAAGAACAAAAAAAAAAACGGCAAAGAGATTAAAATTAGCTCATAAAGACCACAAATAAAGACTTCAGATTTTAGTCATAGTGATCCATGAGCGCCGCGGTGCTAATTAGGCAGTGCAAACGTAGACAATGGCCCATTAAAGCACAAATAGGAAGGACAGGCCCATTGTTTCATTAGCAGAGCTCTGTCTGAAGGTAATTACACTGATTTGAAATAGACTAAAATAGCTGCAGTAACATGGTAGCCCAGATTATCAGTGAAAGCCTCTTGATAGACTCCACTCCTTTGTATGTGTTCTTTTTTTTCTTCTTCTTCTTTTTTTCTGAAATCCACCACAGCTTTAAAGTGTTAATTTCTCAGGCGCGGGAACACACGTCGCTGAAACATGATGACTTATTACCGGCAATGATCACAGGCGATTTTTAAGTGAGGAGCGCCGCATCTCCACTTAAATTTGGCCCTAATTGTTTTGTTTCAGTCTATTAATCTTAAAAAGTGACACAGAAGAAAGGATATCTCCGGTGATGAATGGTGGGACATTCCAATTCCCACTTAATAGCAATTAATTTTCTGATACCCGCACAAGTTTGGCTAGTTTTAATTAGTTTGTTCTGAGGAATACGGGGAACTTCACCCCGGATTTCCATGAAAGCAGCGTGTGCCTGACTAAATACATTCTCATCAAAGGGAGCGGGGTGATGTTGTCCGACCTTTCTAAGATTCAGTGTGCGTTTAATTTCCTATTTACACTTTAAAATAACTCATTAGCATAAGTCCTCTGCACACAGTCCTGAGCTCAACACATTAAGACAATAGCTCATCTAAATCACGTCAAAGTAAAGTTGCAGATACCTCCTCGCCGTGGTTGAGGTGTAGCTTGATCTATATATAGTGCGGGGTAGGTGTGTTGTGAAAGTGCAATTTAATGGTTGAATTCCCACTGGGGCCACCCATGCTTTAATGTGCAGGTATGCAACCGTGATACTTAAAGGTGCAATCCCTGTAGAGATGAATGTGGTAGGTTAAATCTGATAATACTCCATGCACAACTGTTAATTCCTAAAAACAGAGCAACTTTTTATCATGCAGTCGAGACCTGTAACATATTAGAATACATTGTTTGAACAAAATCCATACCTAATGAGGTTGGATAACAGCGTTCGACAAATGCATAAAATTGGCGTCCACTGAAATCCTCTCCTGTTAAAATTTATAGATTAGTGGTGCATTCGCTGGCTTGGAAATGGTTTCATTTCCAAACTGAGAAACCACTCATGTGATTTTAGGACGGAATGTGTACGGCAACAAATGTTTTCAAGCATTTGTGTGACAATGAAACCCAGGCGAGGCAACTCTTCATACCAGCAGGGGGCAGTAGTCTGTATTTGTCAAACAAAAAAAAGGGGGGAAACAGGAAGTGCTACTATTAAGCAGGAAAGCTATGAAGCTAGGATGGGCTACTAAGTGCCTTATTCCAGTGGCCTCTCCTGAATCATGCTGCTCACTCCATGTCTACAGTTCATTCATTCTAGATAATCATGTGGTTAAAATATCTCCACCGCCGGTTCAACATGCTGCTGCTAGGGGTTCAATTAGTGGCCACGCTGCGGGACACGGCGCAAAAACTAGGGCAGGGAACATTCACAGACGGCCCGACACCAGCAACCAAAGAGATGGACGTGTAGCTTACAAGTGACAAAGCTGTAACTTTTGCCAAGAGAGGGCTATTTATGTCCGCCATTTTTCTTTGCGCATGATGTCAGTCAACTTTCAGAGTTGTTGTTGTGACTTTGGGACGTTCGCGTGAACCTTTCCAGTTAGCAACAACATTTTCTGACACAAGCAAACAATAAGTGTTTTGTTTAAAAAAAAAAAAAATGCTATAGTTGGGACTTTTCAAACCATTTAAAATCCGTAAAAACTCAAGCTAAAACAATGAATTATTTGAAAATGAACTGCTGTGTCTGAATGAGCCTTATCTAGTGAAACTATAAATAGAATATATGAGAGGATCCAGAACACCAGTGCAGACTTACTCTCCATCGCTTGCAGATACTCCATGTGCAGGGCGCTGGCGGTGCTGGCCCCAGCCGTGGACGCCACCGACGGGAGCAGGTCGGTCGCGTAAGGGCTACGGTGGCCCGCCAGCAGAGCCATCTGGTGGTAGTACTCGGCCGTGGTCAGACCCGTGTGCGAGGCTGGAGAGGGAGAGAAAAGACCAGGTCAGCAAAGAGGAAACAAGACGACCAACAAAAAAAAAACTCAGAGAGGGAGAATTTGAGGTAAAAACAAGGGGAGAGTTGTTTGTCGGCGACAGGGAGAGCACCTGTGCTGCATTATGAGACTTACATTCATTTACATTAGATGATAATCAGCTCAGCAGAACCGTAATGAGCACATTAGCTACACCGTCAAGTTAAGCAAAACAGCTGCACGGGGAGCATCACCTGAAGTGGAGAGCCTCACTGGGAATTACCGGATGCTTGCTCAGAGATTACAGTGAGTGTGCATTAGTGCATGATTGATGCGTTCATGCCGAGAACAGCATAACCGATCGCCTTACAATGCACTTCTTAAAAAGCCTTTTCTTTTCTTCTTACTGTTCCTTGATCACTTGGAGAGAGTGTAAATATACTGTACGTGTGTGTGTGTGTGTGTGTGTGTGTGTGTGTGTGGTAAGAGTATGTGGGCTGACACATCTTTTGCCAAAGATGGTGCTCGTGCGTTGTACACAGCAGGGCTGCAGTCGGCAGATATGCAACCTGCTCCTCGACTCTGCTCCTTTAAACTCTGCAGGAAAACAAAAGGCCTAAATCTGCCCAGATAGATCTGCATGCATAAAGATACAGCAAATGATTCTGCCTCCACTCCGCGTTCTCTCTCTCTGAAAATGCCTCTCTATTCCAAGTCGTTCCCTTAGTTATAGGGTGCTGTAAGTCTTTGAACCGTAGCCTAAAAATAAACATCTGGCGGTGGGCTCCCGTATGCAAATACTCTAAGAAAGAGAGAGGGAAAAGACTAACACTGCGGTTTTGGATGCAAACATGGAATCGGTTCAGACCACTGAGTGCTGCAGCTCTTTTTACCCCTCAACTGGAGAAATAAAGAGAAAATAAATAAAGAAACGCTGCATGTGGAGATTTCCTCTTAAGGCTTCCCTGTATGCCTGCATCCATGATTGGCTGAATGAATGGAAGAGAAAAAATTCCAAATTAATTCGATCTGGCTTTTATGTCTTCAGTAGAAGGGGGGAGTTTCTTAATTGTCTCCAGTGTTCCGCCTTAGCTTTGGTTTTGCATTCAGCCATAATGTGTCCCATTCAGAAGCCATGCGCAGAAAAGGGCTTTGCGGAATTTCTAATTCAGAAACGCTGGCATACGAGTGTGATCCTTGGGGCAAAATCGGGGGAGAGGGGGAAGGCTGTCAGTGTGGCACTCGGCGTGGAGAAGGCAGAGACATGCCTCAGGACTCGGTGAGCCACCGGGTGCTCCTTTAGCACAACAATAGGATCAGGGGCGAGCCTTCCTCTGAACCTGCTCTCATGTTTAAAAAGGAGAGAAATACGAAAAGAGGGGAAGCAAAAAAAAAAAAAAATATGTAAAAAGCAAATGTGTGGCAGCAAGAGGGTGGCACTAAATCCCACCCACTTTAAACCTCCATTAGATTCTGTTAATTAATTCATCATTATTCAAATGTACTTTTTGCTGAAAAAAAAAAAAATCTTTGCATACTGAAGAAGGAGGCTCACTGTAAGCGCAGTGATATACTAACAACACAAAAGCCGACGGGTTAATTAATCACCGGATTGATTAAAAGAGTAATTAGGTGCCTCATTCACAATTCACGGCATTACAGAGGGAAACGGGGATCATGTGGTAGGTTGGAGAAACTATTTTGACTTAAAGCGACCGGAGGCTGGCGCTCATTATGCCGCGGTAACGGAAAATTGGAGGGTAGAGACTTTTCGAGCGTGCGCTTCCAGTTCACAGGAGGATGGATGCTGGGAGACGGGGAGAGGGGTCGAGTGAGGCCGCAAGCAGACACTCTCGGTCTTCACTTAGCTTTTAACGGACCCGGGCGAGACGAGGTCGAGTGTACAGGCGTAGAGGAAATGCCCCTGCTATCTGGCATTTCAGAAACACACTTCAGCGCAAGGCCGGGGAGCTAAAGTGGGTCTACGCCGATCCTGAAGTGCTAAAAGGTTGATGGCTGAGAACGTGAGGGACGAAATGGGATAGTTCAAGACCTATGAGGGGAATGGAGATATTTTTGCAAATATGGTATTTTACAGTTTTGTTTTATGGCTCGGTTGTTTGCTAAATTTCCTGAACTGGTTTCTAGTGCAGTTACTTTTTTTTTATCACCTTAAAAGATAAAAAAAGGATTGAAAGCAACAATTACTTTCACTATTGGTTAGTCTTTGTGATTAACCACTTCGTTTATTACGTGTATTTAATCATGAAAAAATGAAAATAAATAGCAAAATGCTAATTACACTTTCCCAAATCTGGATATTTGTCGCACAAAGCCCACATGTTTGATTTTATGACAAATAACAGAAAGGAAATCTTCTCATTTTCACATCTGAAAGCACAAAATATGGGATTAATACGAATGAATACATTTATAGCTGCATTTATAACTTTCTAAAATCACCTTTTAATCCAAAGCCTCTAAGCTGCCAAAAATCTATTGTGAGTGTGGCTTTTCCTTTTAATAGTTTTTAACAGCAGTGTTTTGTATCAGTTTTTTTATATAAATATAATTGAACTGGTTCCGCTGTCTGCTTCAATTGATTTCCCAGTCAAAGTCCATTTTGAAATCTCAGGAAAATGTTCCCTGCAGGACACCATAACGACCAACCCTCCCTGCCTCCCTCCCTCTGCCCCCACCTTCCCAACCCTGAACTTGAATCCGACCTTTTTTCCCCGAGTGCAGTGTAACTGTATGTGACCCTGCCGCTCACTGATGCATCCTCCCGAGGTCTCTGACATGACTCACAGATCAAACGGATTAGCCTCCCCTCCAACCTGAGCCCCCGCCCGTACCGATAGCGCTGCACTCATAATACTCCCATCCACCGGCTCCCTCGCTCAGATAACATCGCGCCAACCCCTGGGTCTTAATAGAGATGGATCTGGTTGCCTCTCACCTGACCTCGTCTGATCTCAAACGGGAATTTAACTGATACAGAGATACCTCCTAATAGCGATCGAAGCCCGCTAATCAATTCCAACAATTATTTTTAAGGGTCTGCTGGGGCCTCATTGCCCGTTTTGTGGCATCCATGTTGCGGGTGTGCATGCATCACACTTTGTGTGTCGGTGTAGGTTTCACTTTACTCACCATCTGCAGGGCTGAGGCCCCGCGTGGCTGACAGGACGGAGATGGAGGGGCTGCTGTGGAGGGAGCGGATGTAGTCCATGTATGGGTTGATGTAGGGGTGAGGGGGGTGGAAGGGCGACTCCGCCCCCACGGACGGGTTCCGCTGGGGCGAGATCCGAATGAGGGAGATGTCAGAGAAAGCCGGACTGGCCGCCAGCGCAGGAGGCCTGCAGAGACGCGCAGAGGAGAAAAAAACGTAAGAGGACATGGCGTGCGCGGATAAAAAAAGCCGTCTGCAGAGACAAACGTGAGAGATTTCTGTAAACACGGAGGACAGTTTTTTGGATGGTGATCATTTGAAAACACGAGCGTGAAATCTGGTTGAAGTTGAAACCAATGTGAACATTCCTGCCGTAGACTCCCACTGCACAACTCCCATTCTCCACCACGCTCATTGAGCTCTTATGTCACAGAGTTTGTGCAAACAAAACATAAATAACTCAATTTCTCCACCAAGTTAACATCGCGCCCCGTTTTGTTACTTTAAGATTTTACAACCACGGCCAGACAAATAGGCTGTGACACTATCTCTTTCCCTCCATCTGCAGAGGAGAGAAGAGAGTGCTGCATTCCAACTGCTCCCTACGCAGACATTTCCTCAGATCAAAGGCAGCTTTCACCACTGCGTCTTAATCAGAGGGAAACGTTAGACCGAGCTCACCGCTGGCCAGAGCCCGACAAGCAACGCTACACCACAACGCTACATTGCTCAGATGGCTTAAAACTTGGCTCCGAGCGCAAACCCGTGTACAAGAGCTACACATGATACGATGCTGCACAAAGTCCATCGCTAACGTCTCGCGCACGAGCCTTTCCTTAAATAGAGGCACCACCGGGCTTCTCTTTATCCAAAACCTTTACTGAGGATTGTCTCTTTTGTGTGAGATGTGAAATAAAGTTGAGAACAATCAGGAAAAGTTCTTAGGAGCCAACTTTGAGATGAACTAATTTGTCTCCCTTCTTATAATTGGTTAGGAGGGCCTGGAAACTCCATAATGATGGCCTTCACCACAAAGGCCTTCCCCTGAGGACGTGGAGAAATCCACATATCAGCCAGACATTAACAGGCTAAAAGATTAGACTGAATTAGCCCCTCCGCTTCTCCGTGGCTCCCCAGTGGACCAGCCTGCTGTGACAAAAGACCCCAGGAGAAGGGGCGGATGAGGGGGAGAGGAGGGGAGGGAGAAAGTGTGGGTTTAAGAAGGAGGTGGAACGAGTGAGAGACCTGGCCGACGGTTCGTCTCGCAGTGACCTTGAGCAAGGCCAGGGGGAGCGGAACAGCCCAATTACGGCCTCCGCCCCGTCCCCTGATCCCCTCCCGGCCCCATCGTCCCTCCACTCCACAGCCAACTTAATGAAAGAGCTCAGGCCAGTGTCAATAATGAGCACTGAGGAGCGGAAACAACACACACATGTGCTCGAGGAGAGACCCAGACACACCACTACACGTGTGTCTGCACAGACACACACAAACTTCGTCTTTCTGTAATTAGCCCAAAGGGGCGACGGGAGAATCTTTTGTTTTTAAAGGCTTGTGTCACAACATGCCTCGTGACGCCAGAGGGAGGCGTACGTGAAAAAGACAACCGCCCTCTCAGGAGGAGAAACCCGAGTTAAAGCGAGCAAAGGTGACATCTTCCACCTGACGTTCCAACACAACAGTCATGGAATTTTTCTCACCTCCATTTGATTAGTGCATTCTCGCACGTCAGCTGTCGGGACGCTCATGGGAAACGTTTTATTTCCTCCTCCCTCGCAAGGCCCACGGTGAAGGTTCACTTTGGAACAGGTGCGTGTGTGTTTATGTGTCACGCACTCGCACGCCACCATTACATGCCTCATTTGCAGGGATCACAACACAGCTGCAGAGCGGCGCGCACGCATCTCACACGCGTACGTGCGCTCAACACAAACACAGAAAAACCTGCTTTGTCGCTGACGCACAGACGTGTTTTTCCGATCACTTCCCGCACTTGATTTCATTTTTAATTTCGTTTTTTTTTTTTTGTTTAATATCAAAGTATTCGGAGCAAATAGTTCTGTCCTTGCTGTTTTTGACATTTTACACATAGAAATATGAACCCAGGACGAAAGGTAGAAGAGTTTGATTACTTCTTTCCTGCTTGAAGGGAGCCAGACACCCACTCTGAGCCATGACACTGATTAACCATGTCATGCATTGGCTGCGTCTCCTTACACTGACCCCAGCTAAATGCCTCTGCTTTGCCTTGTACTCCCAGTCAGAATAAAACCAGAGCCCCACAGGAAGGCTCTGGAAATAAAAGGAAATATAGCACATATAGATTGGTAGGATGACAGGGAGATTCCAGTTGTTGAAAGTTAAACAGAGAAAAAAAAAAAAAAGAGGGAGAGACAACAGCATGAACAGTAGTCAGGAGCATGTGAAGATATGAGCTATGAATCGGGGAGGGAATGGAGGAATAGAGAAGAGTTAGGGCAGTGGGGGAGTTTGAGAAGAAAGGGAGGAGAAAAAAAAAAGATGTCTCAAAGGGGGCAGAGCCAGGTGTGAGGGGATTTGAGGAGGACAGCGGAGAGATGGATAGTTTGGGGGAGCGCAGCATGGCTCTGTACATGTGAAATGCGAGCGAGTGGCCCGATCCTCCGCATTCAGCTGCAGGGGCCGGGATCATCTTAGCATCTGCCAGCGAGCATTAATCAACATGACGAAAGGAAGCAACCTGACAACGTGCATTGCGTGTGTGCAGGAATGTTCACCCCGTGCGTGTAGGTGTGTGGCAGAGCAGCAGCATCTTAAGATACACCTGATTTGAGATTTACATCAAAGCCGCTCCGCAGGGTTTGCAGAGAGAGAGAGCTCGGCTCCTCTGCTTCCCTTCATAGGTTTCTAATTCCTATTAACCCTCGCAGAAGACATCTTGCGAACAAGGCACAAGAAAAAGCCCGCACTCCTGACATATGGAAGCCATTTCCTTTCACGTGGCCTTGCTTAAACCAGCCTGCGCCTCTTTAAGGCATCGCATGTTTACACGGGGCGGTCTGTGGATTTTAAGCTGTCGTCTTATTTCACCGGATGAATATACACTTGCCAAGTGAAAATATGCCCCCAGAAGACTTTTGAGATTTTATGGAGGGGCGTGTGTCCATGTGCGCTGGCCTTGAATCTTTGTTTGGAACGAGGTTACATCAACACTAATAATTTTTCTCGGGGTAAAAGCTGCTGAAATACACAGTTGTGGCGAAGGTTGGTGACTTAACTTAGTCACAGAAGGTACGGCTGCGGTGAAGCCGTCAGGCCTGGTGGTGTTGACACAGCGGTCTGCTAAAATGGGAAACTGCGCTTTGCAAAATATTTTCAGCTGAACCGGTTGCGCATGACATGAGATGAAGATATCTGGATGTATACTTTGCAGGAAACTGGCGCGTCTGAATGCAATAATCCAACAAGTGCGCCCAGCCTATTTTCATTCAGAGCTTCTAGACTGGTCCGAAACAGAGAGTTGAGAAAAGAAAAATATTAACTCAACTGTAGCAGAAGGTAGACTAAAAGAAAAGGCTAAACTGCAACTGCAAAATTCTGCTTTTGGATATCACTGGAAACTTTACAGTGTAGCGCTCCGGACACAGCTAGCCTTAGCAACATAAGCTAACATACACTTTGCATCTGTGTGAAAGCAAGTAATCCTCCATACCACCAGGTGGCAGTAGTCTGTAGTCACCAAACCAAATGGGAAAAAGAGCACAGAGCTAGCCTGAACCGCCTGATCGTTTGCTGTAAAGGTTATTCATGCTTTACACGTAAAATAAGAAGCAAGCTATGCTGTGACTGTTTCTGCTTGGTAGTAGCATGTTCCTGCTTTAGTATTTCCGGCTGCTTCTCCATCTCAATTTCTAATTGATTGTTTTGAATCAATAAAGATGGAACACACTGAGCGAAGGTTAACTGAGGAGGTTCGGAGATACAAACATTTGTTTCAGACGCCACTGTTGAAAGTGAAGCTGGAAGTAGAAACAAAATTTAGCCCGACGGACAAAAAAAGACACAGCGCCAACTAGCGCTTGGTGGTGTTTTTACAGAGCAAGCCAGACTGACAAGCGTAAAAATGTCTGACAACTGCGCAGGCTATGGCCTTACGAAGAATTATATGGAATGGGAAAGTCATTAGAGCAGCATTTGTTTTACCACTCATTGAGAAACTCAGGAGAATTGTCCTTATAAATTACATTGTCAAAACCTGAACTTGTTTCTTGGCCTTCTGTCTTTGAATCCCTGTGACCTACATTAGCCCTCCAGTCAAGTCTGACTGTGGCATCACAAATTTTGACCCAAAAAGTCATTGCTGCCAATGGTGACTTTCACTTTTTGCGGTAACAACATTTCTAAACTCATTTCTCTTTCACTGTTGAATCTAAGTCAGTAAGATTATGCTAATACAACCATGCTGGGCTAAACAGAAGGATGTACAACACCTCTGTAAAATGTACAAAACAGGGAGTGCACACACATCACACTCGTGGCCACGAGGGGCTGAGTGAGGTGGGAAGTGGGAGTTTTGGAGGGAATTGGGATCAGTCAGGATGTCAGGTTCTCTCCTGACCGAGGCTGACAGCATCACACACACACACACACACACCCTCCCCTCCAACCTCACCTCAATCTCACCACCTCATAGAAAACCTGCACCACCCCCCTCTGCCTCCAACCACCCTAACCCACCCAGCCACAGCAACAACGCTGCCACCGCTCTGAAAGCCTAAACCAGAGAGGAGGAAGAGAGGGGCTCCTGACAGCGGAAACAGAAGCACTTTAAAGCTCCAAACCCTTTCACCGAGATCAAAGGGCCATAGGAACAGAGCCAGCTGAGACCCAAGGAGAGAGGAGAGGGAGCTGAGACAAGGGGAGAGAGAGAAGACAGACAGAGTCAGAGACACAAACAGGGGAAAGTAGAGATACCTTCGTAATGATTCACAGGAGAAAGTCTTCATTAAGTTCTGCCACTAAAGCACATTTCAGTGACTCTGAGTCAGATTAAACTTAAGTCAAGTGTAATTTATGACAATGTATGACATCTGACACATGCATAGCAAACAGTTCCAGTTTCATGCCGTTATAATCTTTTCCAAACATGAATAACACAACAGAAAGACACCTTTTAGTAGATGGATGGGTTCTGATCAAGCAGCAACTTGCAGAGCGAAACTAATAAAGTCAACACTGAAGTGCTAAAAACTGCAGTTCCTTAAAAGGACATGTGAGGTTGGCTCCGAAGGCGAGTCACTCCCCGTCTTAAAACGCCCAACTTTACTGCAAAGATAAACATTTTTTCAGTCTCTATAGCGTTTTTCCCCAAGTACACCCTTTTGCGCCCTTGATGAATTTGCCAGAGTTGTGTGAAGTCGGGCACTGATAAGATGAGGCGCCGTGAATTATGGGTGACGTCACGGAAGCTTCGTCCGTCGTATTATACAGTCAATGGTTTGTGGATGGATTCCACAACATTACACGAATGTTTTACACATTATCATGTCATGATTCTACGAAATGACCAGCACTGGAAATGATGATTCAACTATTGTGTATGTTTAATTCAGTGTGATAGACAGGTTGTGGTGTGTGAATCCAGTGAATCCAGCTACTGTAACGTCACCCATTTATTTGTAGACTACCATTTTAAAGCCTTTTCTAGTAGTTTTGTTCTGTTTTTTTTTTTTTTTTGAGCATGTAGTACCAGTACCGTCTCTGGTGGAGCTAGTAGTACTGCGAGTCAGCCACAACCACGTCTATTTCTACTCTAATTGCAACCATAGCAATGTTTATGGTGACAAATCAACTGCGAAACACGCTGATCTATTTCATGGAGCCTGACTGTTTATAGATCTACTAGAGTCGCCCCCTACAGGCCATTAAAAAGACTCATGGTTTTAGTCAAGTCGGTTGGTTTTAGACCAGTTGCATATATGTGAAGATGCCATAGACTGTATAAAAATATGGACAATGTGTCGCCACTTCCTTCCATTGGATGAACTGACGCTATTTTCCCGGGGATACAGGCAACTTATCCAAAAAATGGACACTTGAACATTCTTCAACATTATATTAATTACCCAAAATGACAGAAACCATCCTTGAAAAAGATGTATTTGACGTAAATTTTCATGTTTAAGTTTGGCCCAAGTCCCATCCACTAACATGGAGGAGGTGGAGCTCATGACTCCTATACTGCAGCCAGACACCAGGGGGAGCTCTACTTGCTTTAGCTTCACTATTGAGGAGCAGTTCTGCTGTCAATCTTAGTACAGTCTATGGAAGATGCACAGCAGTTACAGTGAATCCCCAACTATTTAGTTAACATTGTCTAGCCTTGGTATTTCATTGCATGGTCTCGGTTTAATTTTCAGTGAAAAAAACAAAACAAAGACTGGGATCTTGTCCTCTGGCCTTTTCTGCAAGCCTCTGCGGTTATACAGTTCATGTAATCCAAATTTCCTCCTTGCAGACTAGCAGCAGTCTGCGCTTTGAGCTTTTCTTCTGGCTGCGGAGCTGGCAGGGTACGGCGAGGTTGCCAGGCGTTCGGGGGAAACTATGTCCCCCAAGAGCTGCGAGGGCTCCGTGTGACCCTCTGACATCAAAGGCCTGGGTGGGTCCAGGGGGTGGGGAAGGCTTTCTATTCATGGTCACATCAAGCAGGATTCCCTCTCTGTGGGATACCTCTGGAGGCGTGCCAGACATTCCCGTACACCGCACAGTCGGTTCACACACACTGTCCAGTTGAATACCCCAGCACTCTCCTTGAGTTTCTCCATCTCCTCCCCTTGTGTGTTTTAGTCACACTCACACTGTCTACATATAAGCAGCAGAAGGAGAGCACACACACACTTGTCCTACCGGAACAATGTACAGTACAGCCCCTTAGGCACGTATCACTTCCACGCTGCTGGAGTGATAACATATGTTTATCACCGGGAGTCAGCGAGTGTGACAGGCTCAAGTCATAACATACGGGTCCAGGTGTCAGAGGCTCCGCTTGTAACTGCTGTCTCCGTGAACTCAAGAGGAGTCACGAACCCTGCCGAAAGCTGCGTCACATGTGAAAAATGCGTTTTGTTTTAGATCAAGGCTCCACTTCTACAAAGTCAGGGGATTACGCTTTATCAGGAAAAAAAAAGATAGAATCACATCTTGTCACGTCTTGTGCCGGCTCCAAATCACGACTGAAAAAACACGTTTTGAAAAGTTTATGTTTGGCTTTTGCCACGCAGCAGGGGCTTTTTTTTTTTCCCTTTCACAGGCTGTTTGGAAAACCATTTTTCCACACTGCAATTAAATGTAATTTCAGCCATCGAGATAAGAATGTCTACCAAAACGAATCAACAGAGTGTATAGCGAGAAAAAGAAAAACATGAAAGTGCAATTGCACAAAATGAGCCAGCCTTTTTTCCTGTAATTTCAAGGGGGCTGGAATCAGGGAATAAACATGAGACCAGAAAAAAAAAAAAAGGATTTTCTTGTTCCTTTTTTTTGTCCTCTCCCATGCTTGATTTTGTACTTTTACAAATGGAGCGATCGCTTTGAATGCAGAATTCCACCTTCATCTGTGATTGCCGCGAATTACAGACTTGATTGCTATTTTTTATTTATTTTTTAAAGCAAGAGAGCACGCACAGGTGGAATTAGCTCTCAGCCAGTGTTTTGAGTTCCTCTGGCATGCCTCGGGCTAGAGAGAAGACAGGAGGGGACTCCTGGGTGTTAAAGTGTTAAACTTTTGAAAACAGGGAGGAAGCACATCTATCTTTCTCTTTCCTCTCAAGTACTGTCTCGATGGCCCCGATGCTTTTACACAAAAAACTCTGCTGACGCCTGCAGCTAAACAGGGTTCAAGTTCCACACCCCATCGCCCTCACTACCAGACGAGTCAGGTAATGAGCATGCGTGTCTGTGTGTGCAGCCTACAGGTGAGGGGCAGGCAAGGAGAATGAGTGTGGCCCAGGGGCTGCGGCTCCACATGATCCCCCCCGCCTCCCCCACCCTCAATCCACCACGTCACACTGGGCTGCCGAAATGAGCAGCCGCACGGACGGGCCCGAGCAAATCACAAACAATACACAGCGCTACAAGACAGCAGAGACACACTGCTGGAGATGGTTAATCCTTCAGACTGAGATCTGAGGTAGAACAAGAGAAGGGGGAAAAAAAAAAAAAAAAAAAGAGGGGGGGAGTCGGGAAGAAAGAGGAGTGGAGACACAGAGGGAGCAGAGCAGGAGCATCAGGTACAAGACACAAAAATATATGTTTCCTTCCCGGCACTGAAAATCCTCTCAGAGTGAAATCCATCACGTTTTCCTAATACACACTTCTCGCAGAGGAGGAAAGAAAAGCCGGACAGAAGAACGGCAAGCGCTGGTGGGAAAGTGAACAGACACAGCCTACTTTATTCTGGCCATTTCATCCATCTTGTTGGGCTAATAAAATGTCAAATGTAGTTCCTTGATATTTAATCATGAAGGGGCTGAATGCGTGGCGGTGCCATTCTCCGGCTTGATGAAGCTTCGGGAGGCTTAAACACAGACCTGGAGGAAATTTAGAATCCAGCCGGAGGAGGAGGATTTTTTTTTTTTTATCACAAACAAGCAAAGAAACAAAACTGATACGAAGGAGAGGGGTTCGCAAGTTTTTTCCGGCTTTGTTCAATCCCTTTAAATAAACTTGCATTCCTGTTTGAGCGAAATCACTCGCAGAGAGGTCAGAGAAATGATGGACATCATGCACCCTGCAGCTGCGCGCATGACTCTGCATATTTGTGCAGAGAACAAAAAAAAAAAAAAAACTTCACAAGCTGACGTCCCCCGCAAGGAAAGCGAGGCATCGTGGGACGCGGAAGCGGCGAGGGGCTTCTTTCGGGACCGTGTTGCAAACGGCATTATTAGATGAAACCGTTCTCCGCCACGCTATCAGATGTAAAGGACGCCACATCTGATAAAGGGAGATAAAGGAGGGCTGAGAGAAAAGAATCGCTTTATGTGATATGAATTAATTTTCATTGGTGAGTGTAAAAGGAGGGGGATTTTTATTTTTTTATTTTTTCGTTGATTTTAAAGATAAATAATAAAAGGGACGAAGCCACGAGAGAGGTTATGAACCAATTCCCCCCCACCCCAATATTTAAACTGTCACTGGTCTTTAGCGGAGCTCGGCCCGGCCGAAAGAATTCCACCACCGACACGTGGGGATGCCTCACATGGCCGCGTTCAGGTTCCCTTCAATCACTCATCGAGGGCTCGGCTCGGAGAGATGGAAGCGAAAGGGCCGAGGGAGGAAAGGAAGGGAGGGATGGAGAGAGGATGGAAAACGAGGAGAGTTGGAGAGGATTTATGACCCTGTTCCCCTGGTCTCGTTACTTGCTATAACTGGCCCCCAGAGTGGGATCGCAGGGTCTGGAGCCCAGAGATCAGAGTAATGGAAATTCCACATTTCTGCACTGCTACAGCATGACGTCTGCAGGGCACAGGTTGAGTAAAAAAAAAGACTTTTAAGAGCCTTGAAATAAAATAGATTTTTCTGCATTAGGTAAGGAAAGACCTTTCTAATAAAAAATCATTATATTTAAGTGAGGGCTTCTTTTAGTTATATATATTTTATATATATTTAACATGAGTAGCAGACGTCAGGACAGCGGCTCCCTGAGGTTGCAGAGACGACGCGAGGCGGCGCGCTGTCAGTGCCCGGCTTATATCTTGACAGTCGCTGCTGTTCGTCTAATAAGTCTCGGCCAATGAGAGGAGGGTCCTTCACAGAGCTCATTAAGAAGCGACGTTCCACCACACCCATCAAATAAGTCAACGGTGGAACCACCAGAAGCTGCTTTTACGCGCGCGCTCTGCGTGAATGAACTGCAAATTAAATGTTAAAGTTTGCACAGGAGTGCTGTTTGAATTTGAAATGATATAAGAAGAGTCAGTTAAATAAGTAGTCGATTGGCAGCCTTTAATTTTTAAATCACTTCAGTCATTTTTCATATGAATTTAAGTGTCTAATTTGAGCATTTCTTTATTTATTGTGGCTTATATCATTATGTATGCACTGTTAAAAAAAATACATGGATGCATCGCCTTGGACGTTTCCCTCTGTTATAATATTTCAATAGCAAAATAACTGAAAGGTGAATCATCAGCAGATTAATCAGTAACAGTGCTGTTCTCACACAATATCTAATTATTCAAATGCCCCAATTAAAGCCTTATTTTTTGCAATATCTATATAATATAAAACGTCTCAGATTAGAAAAAGTGTAAGCGTGACCCACAAACCTAAATAATAAATAATTTCAAAATTAGATTTCAGCTCATTTGATCTCATGTGTAACGGTCAATAATAGACAGAAGCTGTATGGCAAAAAATAAATAAAAAATGTCAGACAAATAAATAAATAAATAAATAAATAATTCAACGCTAGAACACTAAAATCACTTCAGACTTGTGGTGTGTGTGTGTGCACACAGGAGCCCGGCTGCACACACACACACACACACACACACATTAGCGCAGAGCTGTTGGCACCTGCCTGTTATCTCTTCCCCTCAGACCTGGTTTTCCATTGTGCTCCTTGGGAGAGCTACAAATTGAGATCTCAAACATGAAGAGGGGGCAAATGACTCGTGTATGGGGAAAAATCAAATCCGCTAATGTGTTACATGTGCAAACTCGCAGGGCCTCCTATCGGGGATTAATGTATTCCTCTTTCATCGAAATGTACCTTTTTCACCAGCTACTTTTAATGGAGCCTTAAATTAAATTTCGACCTCGCAGTAACACTGAAGAGATTACAGCCGGGATGGGGAATATTTGTTGAACGAATAATGGGGCCGGAATTGATTTGCATGGGTAAAACATTTCTTTTTTTTTTGTTTTTTTTTTGTAGTTGACAATTACAGTTTGCATTTAAGATGTTTTTAAATCCGTCGTTTTAAACATCTAAAAATAATGTGACGCTTGAATTAATGGAAACGCAGATACACAAAGCAGCCTCTGCAGAGGTAATCCCAGCCCAGTCAGTAAAGCAGAGTGTTGGAACATGTCTTAGCAGATCGTCACAGGTAATGACTCAACCCTAAAACCTTTACAGGCCTTGTCAAATATCTGCAGTGCCAAACTCTTTTCTTTCTTTTTTTTTTCCTCCCAACCTGCTGGATCCATCATTCTCAAAATACACAGGTGCCTTCAAAATATCACGGTCCCGTGCACAGGCAGAGGGAAAGAGAAGGAAAAAAAAGACTACGCTGCCCATTTAGGCTTCTGAAACTGGTGTATTACAAAAAAATAGATATACTGTAACTTCAATCTGCCCACATTTCTGCTTAGGCATTTATCTCCTTTCTCTCTAAATCCTGAAATTGCCTCAGAAAAAAAAAAGAAAAAGAGAAGAAAAAGAAAGGAGGGGAGAGATACTTTCCCCTCATCGCACATTTTCACAGAGTGGCGCACAACTTTCTTTCTTTTTTTCTTTTTTTTTTTGCTCCTGTGAAAATTGAAGCGGCTTTATGTCAAATGCGGCTAAAGCCAGCCTCTCCATATCAAACAACGCAGCGCGAAAATTACTGTGGCGGTGATAAGGCTGCCAGATAGAGTGGGAGAGGAGAGAGCAAGGGGTGGGGAGAAAACTGAAAGGAAGTGACTCTACTCAATTATACTGCAAAATTGGTATGACTGAATATTTTTCATTCAGGTGACTGATAGTATCAGTGAAACTGCAATGCAGATAAATAAAGGAGCCTTCTGTCAAGAATAAACACCATTAATCATGAAGCCAGCTACTGCGTGACCGCCTGTCCCCTCGACTTACTCCATAGAGAAAGTATTAAAGAGTCGGGGAGGGAGGGAGGGAGGGAGGGAGGAGGAGAGATGAGGGAGGGAAAGCAGTGACTGCACCAGAGAGGGGTGACCTATGAAGTCACACAGAATGGGTTTTGGACAGTCGGGAGAGGACGATGAAAAAGTGGCCTTCGTCTTTCTGCCCCCGCGTTTTGGTGACAGCAGCCGTATCTGGACAGAGATTATCAGAGGCGATCGTGGAGTAATCATTAATTCCCAGTGTAATTTATGGCTTCGCTTTACATTCCGGCTTAGTCTAGACAATATTCAAATGTGCATATTGACGGAAAATTGTCAAACGCGCTGTTTTTTTCTTCTTCTATGAAATAAGAAAAAAATTACGTGAAACGGTGACGACAAAACCAGGAAGAACTCCACGGAAATACAAAATATGAAATGACGCAGCAGAGTGGAATCACAGCCTAAGCAGCCACTGATGAAACTGTACCTTGCAGAACATGTCCCCTCCAGCTGCTGTAAAAGCTGCACCAGCTCCTTTTGTCCCCCCATTGTTTTGCAGCATGTGTGCGTGCCTCCACTTGAGTGCGCGAGCGCTGCAACGCTCGGCCTCGTCCCATCTGGAAGGAGGTGTTGAGATAAGACCCTGGTCTTTATGCTAAGCAACACGCCGCTCCTCGGTGCCCAGATTGGGCGCTCTGACAACAGTTTATGTAAATAACAAAAAGAACTCGGCACACATTTATTTATTTTTCTCTTAAAAAAAAGACAGAAAAAAAAAGAAGCACCCTCCGTGAGGACAGCGAGGGGGAAGCGTGGAAGAGCTGATGTATCCAGCCAGTGTGAAATTGGTGAGAATCTCGACGCTTACAGGAAATAAAATTAGAATTAGAGGCTAACAAGGTGATTCAGTCATGTTGCGATGCACTCTGTGTGAAACAGAGCTTCTGCGGCAGCGGCTCACGCAGCCCTGAAGTCAATTAACTCCTCCCGGGTTCATCGTTTATGAGCTGAGGTTGCGCCGTGGTGACAGAAACGTGCCGCAGCTCTCCCCTGGCACCTCCAGAATACCTTGCAGTCAGGCCGGGCCTGCAGCTGAACAAACAGGCTCCTGAATGAAATAACCACACAGGCTGGGGACATGGAAACACACCCTGAAAGCCCCCACCTGCACACTGGAAATACACTCCATGACTTTATTCATGAGTCACACTGACAAGTTTTTCTTTCTTCAAAATATATAGTTTTTGGCATTTTGAGCTGCAGACTGCTGCAGTTCTCTAAACCCATTAAAATATCCTTACGGTGTCTATATGCCAGTGAGTCAAGTGTCTTTGTGTCGAGGAGTCTCTATATATTTTTTAGGACAAAGGACAATCTTTTAACTATAGATTGTATTTTTAAATTTTTCCTCTTCTTCTACGGAAGTAAATGTGTTAGTTTTGTGGGTTTTTTTATAAATTGGTTACAGATATTTATCATAAATCCACAATTAAATCAAAAAAGTCAAAGCTCAGAGTCCTCTCTTTGTCCTACAACTTTACGAACTCTTAAATGGACTCAGTTCGGCTAATTCTCTTCTAACTTCAAACACAGTAAGTGAGCAAAAGGTTGCGAGTCAATTGCTTATCCCGTAAGAATGTTTTGTTGTTTTAGCAGCCCCATTCACGGCGTGAGGGCCCGGGACTCCAGAGCAAACTCCGATGCCGATAATTGACTTGTGACGAATACCTCTGTTTGTTCCGAGCGGTCTCCGGGTGACCGAGAGCGGGCGTTGAGCCTGCATGAGAGGCCTGTTTTGTTTTGCTGTGTACCGCGGTCAGGCAATAAAGCTGGAATGAAAGGAGCGGTCTCTTCTCTTGGCCCCCCCTAAACTCCCATTAAGCCAGTCCCGCACAATGGCTGCGGCCGCGGGGACCACAGCTCCCGTGGAGAGCGTGCTCTTCACCGATCAATGTGTTTATTTAAGCAGGAAGCGTCTTCTCTGGAGCAGGAAGGGCCGTTTCTTTCCTTGGTGAGGGTGGAGGTTTTGCCGTTTTCCAGGCGACAGAGACACAGAGGCGGTAAAGACTCTTGCTGGACCTGGATCAGCGCAGGACAGAGACACTTTGCTTCTGTCAGGTTGTTACAGAAACCTCTTGCTAGTTGCTGGGATTATTTCAATCTCAACATAATGCTGAAACTCTTGTTAAGTGCTGTTCTTTCACGTGAATATATGAGTTCCTGAGTAAAGCAGGCAGCCGGGAGAAGGGACCCCCACCCCCTCTCCTGACCCCGAGGCTTTAATATTGAATGGCACATTGGTACCTTCCCCACAAGAATTCATAAACTAAACGATTAGCCTCTGTCTGTAATTGCACTCTCCCTTGCCTAATAGAGGAGGAGAGGTAAAGAGGGGAAAAAACAAAGGACAGTTAATTTGTGATTTCCTCTGCTCATTTGAAGGCAAATTAAGTGTCAAACAGCTAATACAGAGCATATTTCATTTTATGAGCTTTTAATTTAATTCCACCGCCTCATATCGCTGGAGCCCGTTAGCTGCGCTGCTAACGCCCGCTCCTCGTCTGAAAACGAGGGCCATAAATAAACATGTTTCAATTAGGCCCTTCACGGTAATAGGATATGATTCTGTTCATTTGCCACGCACAGAATGGTGGATGTGTCATTGTGGCGGAGAGGAAACAAGCTGCTGGGCGTTCGCCGCGTTTTTCTCCGGCCACGGACGCCCGGTGGTTGCTCTGACTCGTGCGCGCGGCGGGGGGAAGCCGGCTGGATTGATGGAACCGCCGCAGGGCCAACCCAACTGTAATTACAGGCCGTAATGAGAGGTTGCATGGGGAAGTACCGCAATAATAGTCCCTGTGTACTTAGGCATATCTTTGAGAGGGCTAATAACGATTAATTCTGCTCGCCGAGGAGAACTTGTCTTAAAACAATTCAATATTTCTCCATAAGCCGCCTCCTGTCCTCCGTTTCCCTGAAGCGACAGCTATACGTCGACTGCCTCTATTTGCCCGGGCTGGCTGTAAGCAGCATTACCGGGAAGAATGCGCCGCTTAAACCCGGACAGATCTACTTTTTAAAGTTCAACCGCAGCTAAAAGTTGCACAAAACCTTTTAAGTGTAATTAACTCTTGTAATTTGCCATCAGGTGGTTGGACCCAGCTGCAATACCACAAGTGATGAGTGCCTCTTCTCACTGAGGAATTCAGAGCAGCTTTTTTAATCAAGAAGGCAATATTGCTGCTACCAAAGAGATGATTTCGGCACGGAAGCCGCATTAGCTCGCGGATAGCGCGCACGGCGGTGAGTTCGCGGATTTAAATAAGTCCGGCCACTCAACAGCTATCTTATAATGGTGACAAATAGTTCCCCTCAACGTAGCGTGTCATATTAAACAGCTCTATGCTTAATGGTTTGGGTAAATAGGCCCTAAGTAGCGCGGCGGAGCACGACCGTGTCTCCAGTGACAGCAAACCAAGCGCACAGATAACTCCTGTCCGGACAGAGTGACTGAAGACACCGGCGCCGCCGCGTAACTTCTCCCCCTTAATTCAATTCCCCGGCTCTGCGTTGTCCCTCTAACCACACAGCCCCACCCCTCCTCATTTTTCTCCCCCCTAACCTGCGCTCCACGTCGCACCAAAGCGCTCCTGACGGATAACAAGCCCGGCTGTTTGTTTGAGCCAGTGTTGCCTGTGCGTGTTCGCCCCATTATCTCCGCATAAGCTAAATGCTAAATTATATTTGCCATTTTGTTTGCGGTGACACGGGGCATCAATCACATCCCCCTTTTTTTTTTCTTTATTTCCTCGCCTCTCCCCCCACCTCCTTTCTTCCTCTGCCGTAGCCCCCGTGCAGGAGACGAGAGGTTGAGAGGTGCGGTGGGCCGGAGGTGGGGGCGTGTGGGTTGGGGGGTGGGGGGCATAAAAAATTCATTACGCTTAGTGGCACATCAGCAAGGGAGAGATATGACTCCTGAGGAGGAGAAGGGGGGAGTTGATAATGATGAAGAATATCAAACATAATGCGGCCCAAGTAGCTGCCCCATCCAATTTGTCCTCGTCGCGCGGTGATCGCTTCCTCCGTGTCTGCAAGTAGGAAACAAGCTCCGCAAGGACGGTGAAGCATGGTTTGTATGCAAAGAATACAAATGATGGAGAGGGAGTAAAGGAGTGGAACAGGGTGACTAAAAGTGAGCCGAAAGGAAAAAAAGAGTAATTTGTGTATGAGTGAGCCGAGGGAATGCAGAGGTCTTTGAAGTTCTCTGCTGACCCGGCCGACACCGCCAGAAGAACTCCAGGGAAATAGGAGACTACTGTAATAAGAGTTACCCCGCTTATAAATACTCACCGCTCTTTCTTACGATGCACGGCACCATGTTTCTACCTTGCTTTGTATGCAATGGAACGTGCATGCGTGCGATTGGTCGAGGCGCGGTGGTTAGCCGTGCGCGGCCCATGTTGTCAGGGGCCCATCTGCGTCTGTCGGAGACGGGTAGATGTCAGCGGAGGCATTGCTTCCTTCTCTTGACAGGGCTTGATCACTGCTCTTATGAGAATTGCGCGCTCCCAGGCTTCCCTCGCCCTGCTCTCATTTCCATGTCTCTGACACATGTTCATTTGCGTGTCTCTGACATGCGGATCATGTTGCGCACGTACGGGGCCGTGGCCTTTGATCCTGAAAGGCAAAGAGAGGCACCCGGCACCCACGAGGAGGATGCTCCACGCCCACGGGCGGAAGGAAGTTTTTCGCGGGTTTGATTTGTATCGCCATTAATAGCCGGGGAGCGGAATCAAACGCGCTCCCGGTTGCGATCGGCAGCATTTCGGTGTGTGTTTGAGTGCGTGCGACCGCTTTTTGAGAGACTTACACGTGAAGAGGGGGCACAGGGGAGGGCTCGTAGATGTAGCGTCCCTGGGTATGTCTGTCGTCAATTGGCACGGGAGGATGGAAAGTAGGGAAGAACTGTGGAGCAGCTGTGTGAAAGAGGAAAGAGAAGAAACATTAGCCATTTTTTTCTTTACACTTTGCAAGACCTCAAGTTCTTCTAAACCATATTGTCATGTGGAGCCGTTCCCTCCTCGGCTAATCTAAATAGCAGCTTTAATGAAAGGCAGTGGTTGATGGCTATCTTTCAGCGGACCCACCCAAAGGAGACCTCATTAAACGCGCAGAGCTAAAATCTGCTCCAAAATGTTCGCAGAGGAAGTCTTTGTAAACGTCTCAGGGCTGATAGACCTCAAAATAAACAGCGATAGATAACCGTAAGAAAAGCAGCCAAACGGCACATTTCTCACCGTGCCAAGCATAATATGGTTCCTTACAAAGGATAACATTTAAGTACGACCAATGAGACGTACAAAATGAGAACAAAAACATCCTCTTCCATTTCAGTGTTTTGTCACAGAGTGAATCCAGAGGCTCCTTCTTTCCCCCCCTCCAGATAAAAACATTTAAACATTTGCATAATACTAGCCTCCGAGCCTTTCTTTATTTTTACCCCTGAAATTGAGACTGTTGTTCCGCCACCAGAATGAATTCTCACATGCTCTTACTCATCTTTTAACCTAACTGAACTTAAGACGGGACCGTGTGTTGCAACCATCCGCATCCATCGCTGGACACGTTGTAACAAGTGAACGTGTGAGCACGAATGCCCCCTCCTAACGTTGTGAAACTAAAATGGGTTAAAACTTGCAGGCAAAGACAGAAACGGCGAAAGACCATTAAACCCAAAATGAATCACATCTCATGACGTACGAACCTGAACCTCATTGCTGGAGCACTTTACTGCCTGTTACTGAGACCACTGCCAAGTTGCGTATCACCGCCCTGAGGCGAAGCATGTGTCGACATCTGCATAACTTCACGCAGCAAGTCTCTGAGGCTATGTGTTTTCTTTCGCTTGTAAACATTCGGAGGCGTGAGCCAAGAGGGCAGATGGCCAAACGGTGGGGTGCCCAACAGGTCTGCAAGTGTTGGGCCGTGATGAATGCAGCTGCAACGTTGGGCAACGCGGCAGGTGTTGATCCCTGAGCAGATCTCAGGTCTGCTTACCTCATCACTCACTCATTTACTAGGAGGAACAAACAGCTACAATTAAGAGATCAGTTCGGTGTTGTTCGTAATCCTAGAGTTTACGAAAGTATTAAGACCCGGATACGCTACGACGACATCAAAAGGCCAACTGTGATGATGAACCTGGACCAAAAAGTTGCACTTGAACACGGCCAACAGCCAGCTGGAGCTTCACACCAAGGATGGCACTCGTCCATATTCTTTATTTAAAAGGGGAAAGAAGCGGACCTTCCATTAGCTGGAAAGCTAGGAAGCTAAGAAGAGCTAAAACTGTCGTAGAGGGCTGGTCCCTCCTGGCCATGCTAATCAGTTTATGCATTCCAGATAAGAGGTCTTCAACAGACGGTGTGGTACAGGTACTGCAGGGGGGGCGCAATTTGTTTTCCCATAAATTTAAATGTGTTTAAATACACATATACATAAGTAGGGGGCCCTGCTTCATCTCTCCATCAGTTTGTGGGTCCTTGGACTGGAAAATGTTGAAGACCACTGTTCTAGGGAAATTTGGCATATTTGAAAATTTGAAGGAAAATAAGAAAAGTCTTCTGTTGGTGCCATTGGATCTTTGTTGTTTCATCTACTTTTGTTACTCCCCTTCTTGGGCACTGGTTTGCTAATCAGCTGGAGCCTCAAGAGCTAACCAATGGTCAACCGTTGGCTTGGTGTGTTACAGACAGTCTCCCGTACAGAAGCATTTCCATAGCAACTACGGAATCACGGACACATTTACTAAAAACTCTGCATCCTATAATTCTCATGAAGCAGTTGGTTAAAATATTAAATTTGACCCTCTCGTCTGCTAAACTCCCTTGTCTTTAAAATGCACCACAAGCCTTGAGTTCAAACTCGAGATGCCCAGCTTGATGTAACTCGAGCATTTCTGGAGGTTTTTAAAAGCTCTTTCCCGATCCGCAGACAAAAATTATACAGCTGTTTTCACAAGCCGCAGCACTCCCCATGAGTATTAAATTGACTCAGGCATGATAAATTGCTGGGGTGCCCTTTTAAGCCTTAAATACCGGTTCACGTGTGACACACAGTACGACAGCCACCGCTACTGCACTGCCTTGCTTGTGCATCTTTAGCAAACAGCTGATCCAGACGACGGCCTATTTTTTTTTGACGCCTTTTAGGGGAACCGGAGGTAGAAAAGGTCCAAGGGGATTTACTGTCTCCAGAAGGAAATCAAATGAAATAATGTGCAAAAACAAATCAGGGTCATAGGTCCCATTGACTATGGTGTCTCACTATCAGAACCACTAAACGTCTCTAACTCCATCACTGATCATGAAGAATACTCTTAAACAAGCACATACGTTTGCTTGACATGTTCAACGAGTGAAAGCTAAACTTAGGCAAACTTCTAGAAACCACGCAAGTGGTTTCATCTTGTTTTCACAATAGCAGAGATAAGTGGTAAAAGCTTCCTCCATACAGCTCTGGCAAGTATCTGACCACTCCATCTCTGTCTGTTTGATAGTTTTCTCCTGATGACTCAGTTTTGGCTCGGCTCACCTCGACCGATTCCAGAGCTGCTGAGGGAGGGCTGGATGAGGGGATGGAGGGCCGGGCTGCTGGAAGACAAGGGCAGAATCTGCTTTGTTTACTCTCCGCGGCTCCACTCCTGGGCTGCCGGGCCCTCGGCTGTCAGACACGGAAATGAACCTTCAGGTTTACCAGGGTCTGTGTACTCTGCGCCCGTTCGGTGGGAGTAAAAGCTCCGTGTTCTCTAATCTCGCTCATCCCTACCCACACGGCAGGAACTTTATACTAACCTCGGTCGTGTTTGGCAATGAGGGATGACTTTGGAGATTAGAAACTGTGAAAACATTTTAAAGACTCCACCCTTCACCCCCACAACATACAGCTTCATTCCCACATCCGCCACTCCTCATTGAATTACCCAGATCCCCCTTTTGTTTATGTCTCTGGAGCTACTCACTCAGCACAGCCCTGCGCCTAGACTGGACTCTTTTTCTTGCTCCTTCATCACTCTTTCCCTCCCTCCCTCCCTCCCTCCCTCTTGCCCATGACTTTGCGGCATGGCAAACCATTCCGCTGAGGTTTATTTAAATCCGACTCAGAAGTTTACTTTATTATGGCCCTATCTAAATAGAGCCTGCCACCTCTTTTACACCAGTGCAGCTCTCCATTAGCAAGGCAAACAGCCCTGTGTCACTAGAGGGAATGTATACAGTCACAAAGAACAGAGAGCAAAGGAAAGTAGGGGGGGGAGAGACTCCATCCTGCAATCCATCTCCAGCGTTTCCTGTAGGGACTCCTTACTGTTTACTCCGGGGCTAAATTGCCCCTGCTCTTCTGGATATTCAGGGGTATTCTCGGCCTCTAATACAGAATACAGCTGGAAGGCACGCAGGAAGCCAACACACGCGTCACAGTTTTTACCTTCCCGCTGCAGCCAGCCACACACCACAGCAGCTCAAGCATTCCTAAAGGAAGTGTAATCAGCACGTTCTTTTTCCTGGTTGCATATGGTAAACCACTGCTGGCAACGCGAGGGGAATTAAATAAATCATCTCAGCCGATCAGATGCTGAAAGTCAGGAGCCCGCGCTATTGGAGTCTGAAAAGCGTTTTCAGTCTTTTGAAATATAGATTTCCACCAATTTCTCGCCTCTTCAGAGCTCCTCTCAGACATTTTAATGACCTCGGTGCGATTTTTCACAGCAGCAGTGTTCATTTTTATTCTTTTTCGGGCTTTTAGGAGAAGGGATGGGAGTTATTAAGACATGATTACAAATGGGTCTTAATGAAAGGGCAATTAGAAGCAAACTTTGACCAGCTCATTAATTCTAATTCAACACAAACACACCATGCTCAGGACCAAAAGCTACTTTCCCCTTCATTAAAGAGAGGACGGTAATTGCCTTGTCCTTTATTGGACACTTGAATAATTTCAAAAGAAGGGGGAGGACAAGGGGAGGATAAAGCCTAAAGCACATCATTTGCAATATCCTTATTGGTTAATCTCCTCTCATAATGGAAGTTTTGCCACAAAGGATCTTCACAGTGCTTCGGAGCGCATGTGATGTGATACTTACAGAGACTTTGAGCTGTCACTCGCAATTCTGATTCGGCTTTCGATAATACAAACAATTTCTCTTCTTTCTCTTTTGTTGTCAACTCAGCATTGCGAGTTTATTGTCTTGGCGACTAAACCTGGGCTCCTCCTCTCCTCTGGTGAGGGTTCACTGCCTCCGCTCTAACAGAGTGTCACCCGCAGCCGAGGACGAGACACTCTTCCACAAACACTGCACTTCTCATCGACACTCCGCCGCGAGAGCACAAAGAGCCAGTGACAGATTGTCATAAGCGACTAAGGCGGAGGGAGGAAAGGGCTGCTGGGGCCTGCTCCAGAGGTTTGTGAATTGCTAATGTGGAACATATGAAGCCTGTGCCGCGGCCGTGACTGCCAGATTTCATTATGCCACCTCTCTCCCTGCTCATGATCTCACGGCTCAGGCACGCTCGTCTGCAGCGGGGCCCGCAGTTACGCCACCGCTCTGCAACACTTTGCAGAGTGTGTGAAAGATGCCCGGCACGACGTCTGTTCGCATGTTCCAAAGTGCATGCGTGTGCAACTTTGGCCGCTGTTTTCTGGGACTGAGACTGCGAGCACGTGTGGATGACTTTACCGTGCGAAATAAGGACAAAGTAGTCTTGAGTACATTTCTTTATTGGTGTTTTTTTACTGACTCCTCGTCTTTTAATGAACAGAAGTGGAGTGTTTTTCCTTCTCAGACTGTTTTATATGAATAACTTTAGAGGCCTGAGGAGATGCTCAGTTTTCTACAAAAAAGACATGATGACGGCGAATAAAGGTCATTCTGAAAGGTCACGTTTAAAAGGTTTGAATTTAAAATAACTTCAGCAAACAACAAATCTACTACAGGTTTTGTTATCAGCAGCTCGATAAAAGCTCAAGACTTTTCTACTCTTGACGTTATTCCTATGACAGCAGTGCTACCTTCAGCCGTGTTCATGAGAAAAATCATTTCCTATCACAAGATGTCTGCGCTCCAGAAATTCAAACTGACCTTTGAGCAGCAAGTGAACCCATATGCACAAAAGCAACACCTCCTCTGAGTGGAATGCAGCTGTTATTAATACGCCTCGGCCTGCTATGACAAGCAACGGCTGACGTTGAGGGGGTGAGGTGGGGTCCACTAATGCAGCTCACCTGGTCTGCCTTGGCTATATCAGCTGGTCGCCCTTTCTCCCAGTGCTTCAGCCTTGTTTGTTGGCTTGTTTCACGTTTTCTCCTGTAAAATAACTACTTTTTACCATTTTTAACCGGTTCTGACACTATCAAATCATCAAATCAACTGTCATTATAAAAGAGAAGAAAATAAAAAATAATAGCTCCTGCAAGGTCTGAGATTTTAGATCATGGAAGGAAATGTTCCCATACGCAACATGCCTGCAGACAAGAACGAATGACCATGAATATGACGTGGTATGTTGATCCCGGTTTCCTCTAGAAATAAGATACCGAGCCTCGCATCATGATTGGTCTGGCAGGAGACGGAGGAACCTTAGACTGTTAGCGCGAGTAGTTCGGAAGCTGCCCATCCCGCGAGGGTAGGCTCCCCTCTGATCAATCCCTTCACGCCCCGTCTCTCGTCGTGTTTGCTTACGCCGAGACCTCAAGCTGTTTGGACATGTAAATAACACTTTCCGAGACTGTTTAGCTAAGCTCAATGGGAGTTGCTGTTGACTTTTGGAGCGCTTTGCTTAATTACGGGTCCCAAATTGTTTCAGGTCTAATGGCCTAATTACCGCTGTATAAATTAGCCTAATGTTCTCGCTGTGCAGAGCTTTCTCCTCTGTATGAAACACGGCGACGGCAAAGGAATACAGAAAAAAATAAATAAATTAAAAAAACACGCCTTTCTTCAGCAAAGAGAAATGGTGAGGAGGGGGGAGAAGAAAGCAAGCAGAGAGGTTAAATAACAGAAGAGTGCGAGGCCTTGGATTGCCAGTCTCTCTGCCATTCATCATATACGCGAGGCTGGCACACTCTGCCCTTCCTCCGTAAATCAATAGATTTTTTTTCCACCCCTCTTCCGCTGTGATCTTTTCTCGGTTTTATTTATTTTTTCTTCTTCTGTCTTTCTCACTCACTCGCTCTCACACCCTTAAACACAAACACTCTTCCTGTGGGTAAAAGTAATTAACACGGCGGAGAAAGAAAAACAGAGCAGGGGAGAGAAAGTGAGTGGTAAAAAGAGAAACGTCTGCACGATAACAGGCGTTCTGTCGGGGTATACATTCCACCGCTGCTCGTGTCGGGAGTAATTTGTTTGTCTAGACTGAACAAGTCAGCCCGTGCTTTCTCCTTGTGGTTCTACAAGTCTATGCATATTTGCTCAGGGGCTTAACGTTCAAGCTGGGCATCTCTTTGTGCTAAGTTAAGTACTGGATGAGCTTTTCTTTCCTCCACATAGGTCATCCTAAAGAGTTTGTAACAATTCCCCAAACTTTCTTAAAACATTTTCTTTTTAAGGGTGCCTCCTGTACGATGTGCAGCCATTTGACATTCAGCCGTAATACCTTAATGGCTCGCAGCATCTGTAAGAAATCTACCAAGCCAATCTCAACAAATTGCGAGTGGAAGGAGTCTTTTCTTGCTAGAAAGTGGAGCTAAGCACGCACATGCCTCTGTCCAGGGGCCCCCAGCACCATCCAACCCCGGCTATTTCCCGTTTTCCTTCTCTTTCCCTGCATCCCCGTTTGGATCCGAGAGTGAAGGTTTATTTCAGGGAGCCTCCGCGAACCGCCAATCTATCTCCTACGTTCGCTGAGATTGGGATGAACTGGGGGAGCAGAACAGAAAAGAGCCCGGCCCCTCCTCACCGTCTCCTCACCACACCCTCCAGCCTCCTCTTCCGTCCACCCAGCCGGGGAAAGACACAGCAGTTTAGTAGCTGAACCACTCTCTTCATCCTTCACATCTGTCCATCTCCTTCTCTCCAAACAGTGATAACTCTCAGAGAGAAGGGAGCTGACTTAAACCACAGGTTAACTCACCAGGCTACATTTATTTGGCTCCAACCGCCCCGGTGTGATCAATTTCACTTGCGTACAAACCAACTGTAAGGTTTGGTCTTTTTTGAGATCTTTATTTAGAAATTGGGGTCGCTGACAAAAGCAAAAAAAAGCTGCTTTTTGTTCACAAATTCTTCAATCTGTCTGAAAATGTATGATAAGCTATTCTGATTCCCTGCGACACGTATGTAGGAGTCAAGGTCGCATCGGTGACCGTGTTGGTGATTGCCACAGCTGCACCGGGCTCCACAGCCCCGTGTCACGGCTCCTCCTCGGGCCCCTGCGCAGGTGATACTAAAACTGCAAGTGGCTGTGGCGATAGCGGGCTGCGAGGCTCGTGCGCATGCATTTTAATAACGCGCGGGGCTGGCCGCTGCTTGGGCCGAAGCGGACAGCTTCTCAATTTTGAATCCCTCTCAGAGGCCAGTGACCACAGCCTGCCGCTTTAATGTGATTTTGTTTACCAAATTACATTCCCAGGTAGCCGCCGTTCATTTCCATGAATGTCAGCTTTGTCTTGATTAAAAGATGTAATCCATCACAGTCAGAGCTTTCTCACCTTTACTTCTTTGTGTCAGAATTATGTATAATTGCTTCATAATGTGACTGAAAGAGCGGTATAGTTTAGAAATTCTCCTCTGCGGTGCATTCAAGGGCAGTCTGACTTTCAAGACTTGAGGGTGCTTTGGCTGTGTTGCAGCAAAACCTTCATTAATGTGGAAAGGATAGCATGAACCTCTTTTATTATAAAGGTTACAGTTGGAAAACTAACTATTTTGTATTTTCTAAATTCACAAAGCAGACGCGTTCACAATTGGTAACACGAGGCTCTGAATTCACCATGCGTTAAAACGAGTGTAAAACGAGTGGCTGGAAGGTGGGGGATAACTCCAAAAAGCATAGTTTAATAAACCCGTTCTTACTTTGCAATCAAATGATATCCCCCTGTGTTGGAAGTCTGCTCCTCTGTTTTCCACAGACCACATTCTGACGTTAGACAAAGCCTCTCGAGGTGCCTGGCCATTATTTGGGCTAACGGAGGAAACTGTGTGTCACAGAGTGAAGACAAAGCCCAGTGTCACAGCAATCAGACAAACGGCTGCTGGGCTCAGCAGGGCCAGACAGGGTTTGACGCCTCTGGACCAATTAGGTCTTATGAGTAGAACAACATCTGGAACTCTTAGATTCTCTTTCCTTTTCACTCCCTGCAACGCTGTCACCTTACCCTCTCTTTCACCCTCTTGCAATGTTTTCCTAAGTCTTTCAGTTAAATCCTCTCTCTGTCTATCTCTTTCTCTTTGCCTCTCTAATTATTCAAAGCGCATCCTCCTGATCTCTCCCCTTTCCCTCATCCCAACACAAGGACAAAGTTGTAATCCATTTACTGCACCCTCGTCAACAGATTCCACCCAAATAATCCTGAAAGACTTACAACCAGGCCTAGGTACTGTCAAGGGAGAGGGAGGAATGAAGAGGCAGAATGCACGAGGGAAGAAGAGAGAGAGAGAGCCACAGAAAAAGAGGGTAGAGTGAGAGGAACATACAAGGCGAGCGGAGGAGCAAAGACGGAAGGAACTTGTGTCACAGTGATTTGAGTCTTTGTCACGCAGGTGGCGCCCAGGGGTTCCCTCAGCCTGGGCAGAGAGACAAACTGGGGCCCATGTAAACCTTAAAGAGGATTAACCCTGCCGGAGCGCTTTAATGAGACCTGAAAGTGCCGGGCACCGAAGAGCCCCGCTGATTGAGCCGCGCTCGAGTCGGATCCCAACGGTCTGCTGGCCCAGTGGCCCAGCAGCGCTGCTGCAGCCCTGTGGCCTACAGCTGCCCGCTCACACTGAGCCACATCAAAGCAGCCCGTCTGGGAGAACCCCGAGATGGGAGGGAGGGGAGGGGAGTGCAGGAGAGGTGGGAGGAGGGAGAGGAGGGTGCCTGGATGGAGGAATCCCTTATCTCCTCCTGAGAGGATGCTGCTCTGTGGTGCGAGATTGTCTGGAGCTGCCACCTGTCCCAGGCATCTTTGAAGGCAACACTAAAGCCTGTGATGGGCCTGACCTCCTTGAGCTCCCATTCTTTTATGTCTCTCTTCATTTTCTGCTTTGTTACACCCCCCCCTCCTCCTTCCTCTGCACTCTCTCTGCCTCTTCTCTCTTCTTCTTACCCCTCCGTCTCACTTACACCCTCAGACTCAGCTGTGACTCCCTTCCTCGTCCTCTTTTCTCCCGCGATATCTTACGTTTCACCCGGCTGCTGGAAACATTTTAATTACACTGTGTTCATCAGGCCCCTCTTTCGTGTAGAACAATATATACTCGTGACCCTCCAGAGACGAGAGCAAGATACGGGCTGTTGGCTGAAGGGACGAGGCTGCTTATCTTATGAAAGAGGAATGCGAATACTAAAGAGGAGCGATGAGATTTGGATACACACAAAACAAACATGTAGAAAGGCATGAACACTCAGACTGTCCCACAGCACACAGAGGTGATTATCCTACTGGAGACTACAGGGTAACTTAAAGAAGAGAGATATTGTGGCTTTAAGCAGATAGCTAAGGACAAGCCCCCATGAGCACGAGCATTCGTCTTCTTGCTTGTGTAGCATAGTGCTTAATGTTATTGTTGCCAGTGGGGTTTTCTGCCGTTTATTCTCCTTTCGGGTGGATAAGATACAACAAATCTTCCTTTTAAGCCTTCAGATCAGCAAAGTGCTATTGTTCCCCCACGCTCCTGTGACTTGACTGATTAGTTAAACGCGCTGACAGATGTTGCTGCAGTGACGCTAAGAAATGCTGAGTATTCTTCTTTGAGCATCTTCGCTTCTCTGGAAATTCGTCTTAATTCTTCTTAGTCCCGTCACATTTAATCTCATCATTGTTAATAAGCGCCGCCATTATTCCGAGACACTCCGTTCGCACTCACCAGCTTTGCGGCGAGAGCACCACATGACCGTAAGACGGTATGAAAGTGCATTCTCGAACCACTTCAAACTCCGCTTAACCCTCTTAAATCATCACGCACTACAAAGGGGCACATGCATGTGAGAATATTGCCCATCTTAAAGCATGAGATGCCTCTAATAAGCTGTATAAAAGGGGATCATCTGATTATCCCTGGTGCGCTGGACCAAGGGGCCACAGCAGAGCGCAGGCCCATGTTGTTCTTTCTTGATGAAAGGAGGTGGATGGAAGGGATCCCTCTCCATTGCCTGCAGTGTGCCCCAGGCTTCTCTGTGCCGGCACACCGCTGGGGGACTGCACCGTGCCACCGCGCTCCAAAAGCCAATATTGAAACAATCACAAAGACAAACACTTACCCTTGAAACAGGCACGTGTCCTCACACCCCGGGCTCTCCCCAGTTCTTTGTGGGAGGATGTTTGAACCTGTATCACAGCCAGTTGTCACATTTAAACCAACAAGAGACCAGGAAGTTGGTTCTTTGAATGCAATCCCGCCAGAGCCCTCCGCTTTTACACTTAATAGCTCCTTATTCTTGCACTTTCTGGTATTTCTTTCAAGACATGTGGAAAGTGCATTTCATATGAACGGAGTAACCAAGCGGTGTAATTAACTGCAGAGAGTCCAGGGCTACTGTTGCGTGGATCACGTTCGGTTTGATGACAGCTAGCTCATTCAGTTCAGTGGTCAGCTGCATTTTGATACAGAGCTAGACAGAGTGACGCCGAGGCAGCGGCTGGCGCGCTACGGCCGAGTAGACCTGAGATCAGCTCAGCGCAGCAGTTTAGAGTTTAACCTCTGTGACTGGACACCCATCACCCCCCGCTGCACCACAAAAGCCCTGGAACGGGTTTTACGGCAGCTTTCCCAGAATGCAGGGCTACTGTGATCCACGTAGGCGTCACCTTTGGCCAGGCTCAAAAAGCAGGGTTACTGTGACACATGGAAAGGAATCCTCCGGCCAGCCGGCCCACACCTCCACTGCTTGTAGCTTAGCTGAGTTGGTGTTTGAGATCAGTCGAGGACAGCATGGCTTTGGTTTGGGGATTAGACCCCAGCAGACAGGTCTGGGATAGATTCTTTAAGGAGCTAAACCATAAACCACTGATGTCTGTGAGACACTTAATGTGTCTGGTCTAGCCCTATCAATGACCTATAAGCACATCCACAAAACTTATGTCACTTCAGCGCCAAAATACTTGGGAATCGTCTCTAAAGCTTGGCAAATTTACTTCCTCTAGTTGCCTTCCTTTCATTAAACATTCTCGGGCAACATTCAGCACAATTCAACATTTGCAAAAAAAAAAAAAAAGCCTTTGAAGAGGATGCGCTTTAAGTCCCTCTACGGGTGTGTTTAGCCTGGCAAGGAAGCGCAAGAAGGAGACACTTTAAAGAAAAGGGATCCCCTCAGAGGAGACGGAGATGCCTCGCCAGCAAGTGGGCTCACTGTTGCTGCAGGACCGCTGACCGGCTAATCAGCACACAATGTAAACAGATGTCAGCGCTGTGCGTCCCATTCACACTTCCACACAATTAAGATTTAAAAATAAAGACTTCTCCCTCATTAATCCTCATCTCAATCCTTTCTTCTTATCCCGCAGCCAAGCCCCATGTATTAGCGTCGTGGTAAGAAGGATATGGACTCTTATCCAGTGTTTGCCCGAGAAAAGCGGCTAAGACTCAGGCATCACCACGATTAGCTAATGCTAACAATAGGAGCAATGTTTCCTTAGTGCCTCCTCTTTTCTGCGCTGAAGTGGGTGTAAAAAAAAATGGAGTAAACACAGTCTTAGGCCAAGGACATAAGAGGAGTGGGAGATCATGAGTCTGGGTGAATAGCAGAGATTTACCCAGACCCCTGAAGATAAACCCCTCCCTTTGCTCTCTTCTCAACTCCCACACCTCCCAGAGCTTCGCCACCACGTTAACGACCCAGCATCCAGGTGTGGGGAGACTGCAGGTGCCGTCGCATTTAGGCACATTAAGCACTGACACACACCAGCGCTAAGAGTAATCGGATTTACCTGGCTGTCTGCTGCATGGCGTGGCGCGGTGTGCAAGCACAGCACAAAGGCTTAGGGCCCCCTCTCCATCACACACGCACACACCTGGGATGAATTTAGGAGGTGACAAAGCCCTCATAGAGAGAGGCTGCCACTGGTGGAGTAAGAGCCGTGTGTGTGTGTGTGTGTGTGCTCAGTTGTGTATGGAACCAGAAACCAGAACAGGAGCCGGTGGCTTTTTACACCTTGTGGTGCAGGAGTGGCGACAGATGCCACAGGCTTCTGGTTCAAAGCGGGCTGAGGGGGGAGGGGGAGGAGGAGAAGGAGGAGGGGGAGGAAGCAGAGGTTTAAGGGGTCCCCTTTCGTTCTGCTGACCCTCAGACCGCCAAAGCACATGGGGATTGAGCTCTGGTACTGGGTTCAATCAGACAGAATGGGACCGCCGCCTTTAGGGACAGCCCCATGTCTTCCAACACCTGAGGCCAGGAGGAGGTGTTTTACACGGCAATGCTCTCATCTCAGATCATAAGTCTTTCTGAGCACAGGAAGAGAATTGACAGAAAAACACATCAGTGAAAACACAAGAAGTCATTCAGACCTTGTGCTTTTAAGTTCGAATCGGTTGTTTTGCATCCACGGACACGAGGCCCGCAACTAACGATTTACTTTGGTGGTTATTCCGACTCGTCAAGTTTATTTTTTAATGCCCACCACAAACCCCCATGGTGAGAAAGATCATTTTAAGTTTGGCAAATAGCTGAAGACTTAAAGACTTTCAGCTCAAAAAAGAGAAAAGTAGAAAGTCGTTATATTTCAGAGGCTGAAATGGGGAAATGTCTGGCGTTTTTAGCCGTAGAAGGAGAATAAAATATGCGCATCGGTCCTATAGCTTCCCAGCAAGCATCACTAACATCACGGCGCTCTGCTCCGCGCCGCTTCATATGATTGCAGTCTTCCAGCCTCTTGAGTCCAGCGCACAAAGAACGCCTCTTGAAGCGGCGGCCCTTCCGACTTTTCCTGCTGCTTTTGAACTCTCCATTTCAGACTGTGACTTTTCCACATGACCCCAAGCCTCTGAGCGACACCCCCGCTCCTAACCCCCGTCCTTCCCCAGGGCTTCAGCGGTCTGGAACCACCAGAGCTCCTTCACACACACCCACACACATACATGAAATGAGAAGTGGCAGTGTTGCTGAGTTAGGTGAGGACGTAATGGGCAGTAATGTTCTGCCCTCGAGGGTCCTGTCCGCAGCACCATTGCCTGGTTTTAAGTAACCTTTACCTTAAAGAGGCACCTTAGTGACTGTCAGGCACCCGAGCACGAGGGAGCAGTAGCTAATGAAGTGGCCGAATAAATAGAGTTACAGTATGAGGTTGGGGTCCAATGGACTTTTCATTACAGGCACTGGATTAAAATCTGTCCCACTCTGTCTCCCCCAATTCAGAGCCAGTGTAACCAAACTAAACAAGCTATCACATCAAATCCTTGTCTGCAGGCAAAGTCCTGGCTACAGTGGCTGCCGAATTAACCTCCTAATCAGCCCGTTACTCCCCAAACATCTATCTCCTGTTCCCTCTTTCCACGTACACACACAGCTTCACTTTTATCTAACCGCCGCTGTCTATCGCACCTTTGTTTCGAATTATCTCCGCTATCTCGCCCGAGCCACAGCTATTCCTTCACCCCAATCTCTCGGGCTTCATCTCCGTTCGTCTCTCTCTTCCTCTCACACAGTCTCTGAGTCCCAGAGAGAGAGAGAGCGGCAGAGTAGGGGGTGGTGAGGTTTGACTCGGCGCTGCTTTGGGGCTTTGAAGTGTGTGTTGATGAGAGAAAGTGGAGTACTGTGTTCAGACAGGCCCCTAATGAGGGAATTAAGAAGCTACGCCGTCCGTTCCCCATACTAACTTCCCAGGCACGAAACAAGACAAGCGTGCGTGCATGTGTTCGCAAGCGCGCGCGCGTGTGTGTGTAGAGGCGAGCATAAGAGAATGGCTAATCTGTCAGACTTAATCAAGCATCTGGCAGTTCTGCCTCTCACCTACAGTAAAGAGGCAAACTCGGCCTCGGCATTTGAGGTGCAACAAACATGTCCTTGAGGCGCCTCTTAACTTTTTAAAGATCAATGTTTCCACTTGAAAAACACAGAAGCAATAGCGAGTATTTCGCAGCTAGCAAGACTTACGATAGTGCGAGTCCAGGTAGCCGTTGCGGGGGTCCATCGTAAACAGCGTGCCTCGGTACGGCAGAGCATGTTCGGTCAGGTGGGGGAGGGAACTGTGCAGCTCCTTCTTGAGCAGGGAGGGGCGCTCCTCCGTGGAGGTGGAGGGCTCCTCGTTTACGGTCCTGTCAGGGGCGCCAGCCGCCGGGGCCTGGGAGCTGATGGCATTGCGCCTCTCACGGTGGTACGGCGCGCCTGAACTCTCGTCTTCTGTCAGAGAAAAAGAGAGAAGGAGAATCTGATGTTACTTTATTTATTTTATTCAGAGTCAGAGTTGAGGGAGTCATTTCACGTAGCGGGTGCAGGTAGAGGGAGGAGCGGGGGGATCAGCTTTGCGCAGACAGCATCTGAGCAAACACTGCTGAATAAATCCCAAACTCTTTATTTCACCCGGACGAGTGCATGAGTCTGCGTCTGTTCTTTTTAAACAGAAATGAATTCCCAAAGAGGAGGCAACACGGGCTTTGTGCCCACATTCCAAGCTGCCCATTAACCAGCGTCATGGGCTGCATCCACCCAAACCTCTTCTCGTTTTTGCCCCCACCTCCCCCGCTCACTCTCTCTGTGTTCTCAGAGAAGAGGGGGTCTCTGGAGAAAGCTCCTTGGCGTGCTGTGCAAAGAGGCTAAATGTGGAGTTGAGTTCAAGGGCTGAGCTCCTCCAGTAAGACGTGACCTTTGACCCCCTGGCCCAACCTCTGAACAGACGTGTATAAAGGTCAGCTAGCCTCCTGACCTGGTATTAGTCTTTTCTTAGGTAGGATACCAAAGAGGCAAACTCCGAAATTGTCATGGCATCTCTGGGACTTCGTTTTCAGTTTTCAAAAATTTTTAAATTTGCCATTTTCCGCCACCATACTGAATCCATTATTAGAGAAGTTGTAAACGTCTGAACATCATCACTGGTACTGATTTCACTGCAAGTTATAGTGATATAAAAAAGAAGTATTAAAACACACTAATCAAGATGAGTAACAATATTTGGTACTTTCTACACTCTGGAAAAAATGATTTGCGCAATCCAGTCCAGTTTACTGTGCCTGGTTTCCATGTTCCGCCCTGGTTACACGTAATTATGATTTCACCACTGAGGGTGCTGGTCATCAGTACACCCCAGTGTTCTTTTTTTGCATTAATGTCGCTCACTGAGAACCTGGCAAGATGCCGCTGTGCTGGCGCCAAAGGTTGTGTAGCATTAGCAGCCTGGCGGTGTGAGCGACTCCCCCACTATGCACCGCAACCCAACAGCATCCAACTGCCAATTAGAAACAGAGGAGAGGGGCCAGATTAAAGAGCACTACCTTAAGCGCTGAAGAGGGCCGCCATAGTGCTGCAGCACTTCACAGGAGAAGGGAAGCGATCAGAAAGGAGGAGGTTAAGAGAGAGGAACAGAAAGAGAGAATGAGGTGGGGAGAGAGCAGGAGGAGCAACCCAAGGGCCCCCGCTTTTATTCCCATCACTCTCCCACATCCATTACCTGCATTTGGGCCAGCCGTGCCCTCGCGCAGCACTGGCAGCAGATTCAAGGATTCTTAACGCGGAACTGACAGCCAGAGAGGCAAGTCGCTCTCATCCCCGGGAAATGACAGTGTCAGTTATGATATAAGTATTTAATCCCATACTGCACAGCCAGTGATCTTATTAAGGGAATAATGCAACTTATATGGTTAAAGCTGGATTAATAGGTTTGCGCGTGCAAAGCGCAGTATTAACATAAAGGGATTTCGGATTGGGTTCATCTACTGACGTGCACTGAGGCAGTGGAGACTGTAAACTATGCAGAGAGCAAGAGCTGCTAGGAACAGAGCATGTAGCTGTGTGTAGCACAGGCCCCCACTGTGTACTTTCAACTTTTCACATCCAGAAAATCTAGCATTACATCTGGGGAAGTAAAAACTGTCTACATATTGATGAGCTGGTTTTCTTACTTTCATACGATTATTTAATATTTTTTAAACAGAAAAATCACTGGGGCCTTAGATAGTGTAGATTAAACTGAAGAAATAAAACACACACGGGCCTCAGCTGTGCACTTTAAAAAATATATACTAGACAGTATATATTAGCATGTGTTCACTGTTTTAACTTGTTCACTCCGTCTCAACTTCTTTCTTGTTCTTGCTTTCGTTTTTCTTTCTCTGTGACCCCTACTACTATTCAGATATGTCCCTCTGCTCCAAGAGAGGTCAAGCGACTAATAGTTCAATCACAGCACTGTCACAATCCCACCATCCCCCTCCAGTCACCCTGGCAAGCCCGCAGGGGGGTTCATCATTCTGCCATATACCACCTTGAGGGGCTTCATTACTTCAGCTCATAGGGCCTTAAATGGTTAAACAAACACTCAGCAGCACAATGGTCAATTGACTCCTCGACTCCTCGGCAGAAAAGAGCTAGCTAGCTTCAGGTAAGGTTTTGCTTCTGCGCTGCTTCTACCTGCCGGTGGAAACTTTTTGTTTCCCTTCTAACATGTTGAGTATCTGTCAAAAAACGGTCTAATGAAGACAGAGCAGAGGTAAACACATGCAACTTTGAAAAGTTCAACCCTGCAACACTTCTCTAACTCTGACCATCCACCCAACAGACCCTTTCCCCTTTCCCCTCCCTCATTTTTCATTCCTCTTTTATTTCCCTCTCTTTTCCCATGGTTGCCGCATCCAGTCCTCTACCAGTTTGCAGGTCTATTCAGCCCAACACAAAAGCAGCAGGCCAGTCCTCTGTGGACCAGAGGAAAGCACGCCTCTCAAAAAAACAGAAAAAAAAAAGAACCATCCCGCTCTCTCTCTCTCTATGGTGATTGAATTTCTTAACATCTTTTCAAAAAGCGCTTAAATGCCTGGAGGCGAGAGGAAGAAACAAGCTAATGGTGGATGGGGAGCACTGAACAAATTTCAGAGCCCTTTCCTGCTCGCGTTTGAGGTTGAAAGCGAGCTCCTGCCTTTCAAGTTTCAAAGTCCTCCTTCCTCCCGCAGTGTCACTGAAGGATTTGAAAAGAAGGTAATTGTGCTCACTGCCGTCCTGATCAGAGCACACGCCCCAGCTCTAGTATTTCAGGAGCTTTCTCTGCCACTATAATGGTACCTGGTGCTCCATTCCTGCATTCTTCCTCCCTTACTTCTCTTTCTCCCCGCACTCTCTCTCTTTGACCCTCTACAAATGCACCCTCTATTGCTCTCGCTCACTTGGTTTCTATCCTCCTCTCACCCCCAGCAAGCCACTCATTAAATCCTAAAACCCAGGTTTCTCTTTTTTCCCCCTTGTCTGGGCTCTCCATTGTAGGATCCTGGTTCAAATACCTTCCGAGAAAAAGCCTATGCATGGCCTTTAATATGATCGTACAAAAGCGAGTGTGGATGCAATGACAAAACGAAATTTTGAAAGAGATAATGAGATATGGAGTGGGGCCAATGCCTCTGAGAGCTGGGCTCTGGGACAAGGGGAGGGGGGCTAAAGTTAAGGATGCCCAGCCAATTCAAAGAAATAGAAAGTGAAACAAAACCCTTGGCTTGTTGTTTCTGAAGGCATTTTCCAGAGGCAGAGGTTAAGAACAAGGATTGCTGTTCCTCCACATGCCAATCTGTCTTTGACTCTCAAGCATCTGATTCGCCTTCCAGCCTGAACTCGGGTCGCAAAGCTGGGACACGCATGTTTCAGGGGTTGCACAAAGGGCCACTGCACGCTCATCCCCACGGTTGCCGCCTTTTCTAAAAGCCTCAAAATCAGAGAGGAGGTGTTGTTGTACCCCTGAGCCAAAGCCAGACATGGTATGCCGTCTTCCACCTTCTAACTTCTCAAAGAACTGTTGTCAGTGGCACAAACAGGTTTTGGCTGGGGAGCACACGGAGAGTGAACAAGGAGGAGAGGAGTGAAGGATATACAGCGAAATCACAAAACACTTCTTCAAAGCTCCTCTCCTCCTGTGCAATAATCTCTTGCTCCTTTTTTTCTTTCTCTTGCAAATCAACTCCCGGGAAAGACTCAAGACTCCCCAATTAACAATGAGAGGGGGAAGAAAAATTCCAGCAGCTGGCTAGAGTTTAATAAGAGCACCTCTCCAAGCGGCTTAGGCTTATGTACCTGATTCACCGGCCCTGGCATTGGCGCTAAAGACAGAGGGAATCATTCACGATTAGTGCGGGCTGAAATACGAGGGAGAGAGAGAGAGGCCGCTCAAACTCTACCAACCCCAACAACAAGAGCGTAGGGGATTACTGCAATTGTGTGAGGTATTTTTCCGATCAACGTCTTGGCTGATAGGCTCGGTGCCACAAGGGGCTCGGTGCCTTCCCCACAACGGAGTTCAGATATGCATTGTGTGAAGGTTACTCGGAGTCCTCATGAAGCTTCTCGTGTCTGCCCGAAAAGGCGGTGACTTTCGAGCAACTTCCTGACAAATAAACCTTAATGTCAGAAGGCAGAATGAGGTCGTTACTCTAATATCTGTGGGCAGGATGGTTAACATTCCCCACTCAAAATGTCTGTCGGTTCCCTGGAGAAGTTCTGCAAATATAAAGTTCACTCAACTTTCCGCTCATGTTCTGTCTCCGCAGAGTGAATCCTTGGTGGTACATTATTTATCCATCAGTGTGTGATTGATGTTTGGATGAATTGCAGAGAGGGGTCAGGATGTTCCCTCTCCTGGTTAGCAGTCTATTGTCAGATGCTGATTTCCCACACAGCGGCCGCAAATGCCCTCCTCAATATTCATCCAGGCAAATTTGACGACTCCCACATCTCAATTTGGCTCTCGGCAGCCCACGCCCCAGCCCCCTGCTAAACAACCCGCAGTCCCAGCCCGTTCTCTCTGCCGCCGGGGGTCTGCTGGGACGCACCCAGAGCTCAGCATCTCGCAGTCCCAGCCTCCAGGCCCCGGGGCTGGGGAGGGGCAAATCAAAGCCAGCTTGGCTCCTTCCTCCTTCCCTGCGCTCACCTCAAATCAGCCTCACAGCAGGGTTGTGTCGTGCCAAGCCTCCGCCTGCCCCTAGCTACCCCTTATTCACCCATTAGGGGCGCAGGCCCACCATAGAGCAGCCCGAAACCCCACTACCGTTTCATCAGGGCCACATTGTGAGGGAGCAATGAGCATTGCAGCGAGAGAGCTGAAAGCCCTGACTAAAATGCACACTGATGCGTTTTTGACCATGGATAGTTACAGCTTTTAAGGTTTTTCACTCAAAGGGCACCTTGGCCCGCATTCTTTGAGGAATCAAACACCAAGAGATGCATTTGATCAAGGCTTCAAAGCAAAGGATGCCATTTAGTGCTCTGATTGGCTTATAGAATGTATTAGCATTGCTTCAGATAGTCACAGGCCGGCTATCATCAGCCATAACCTGTTAGTCATTTATAATGTCCTCTCTAACAATGTGAAATGATTGTGTTCCAGGGCCGACTAGGGCAGGCTAATGTCCGTGCGGGACAGAGGGTCTTCTAGGGTGAATCTGGGCTCGCTGCCCACCAGACCGGAGCGGGCCAGCTTTCCACTGGGCCTCAGCACTGGAATCCCACTTCTGACACCAGAGCGATCCGGACCAAGTCTGTGGCACTCAGATTAGGAACGTCTCGCCAAGAGAAATGGATACGCAGCCAAAGCAAAGAAACACAGAGCCAACAGTTTGGATAAAATAGAAAAAATAACACAGTAATTTCAAGCACATCAAGTATGATCCGAAATGCCACTGTGGATGTTTCCCACCTTTCAGTGCAGAATGATATCACAGAGCTCTTTCACCCAACTTTGAATAGTTAGAAATCCAACTCCACGCTCAATTTGAGATTGGAATATTTTCTTACGTAAAGCATGATCCGTGGGTGTATTTTTCTTTGCGTAAAAATTAACGTATTTAGAAATATGTGCACATTTTTTTTTTGTGCTCTGCACTAAGACACAGGCCTCCGTTAAGATAGTTTGCCAGCACTTAGTAGGAGTTGGATAATTAGACACTTCAAAGGCACCTGCCCAGCATCCCAGGGGAGGCAGGAATCACCGCCCCGCGCCCCGTTTAAAAGCATGTTAACTCGTATCTGAGGCTAGCAGGCTAATTTAACTTTTGACATTTGATATCTCAGGAATGAGAGGGATCAGCCATTTAGCTGGAACAGGATTACCCCCCCGCGCATCCCCCCCTCCTCCTCCTCTCCCCTCCCCTTCCACCCCAAAACCTCCCTCTACCAGCCAGGCCGGATTCATTAATTTTCCTGCTGCTAAGCACTTTATCAATGACTGGTGAACGTCTAAGTCCGGCGTGGACGCTCTCTCTCTCTCTCTCTCTCTCTCTCGCTCTCTCTTCCATGGTGATTAAGCCTGCGGATGTTCAGATCTGTCTGTCTAATTCGCTGCCTGCTCTCTTGCTGCTGATCGGTTCTCACACCTGCTCGGCCGCTCAGTAAACAGAGATGAAACGTTTTCATACTCATGTTTGAATGTCATTTAAAATACGTCCATTTGAAAACAACATCTAGGAAAAGATTTCTAGGTCATTTTCAGTGGAGTTCCAGTCCATAAATGGGCGCCCAAACAGCGGGAAAACAGCACGTTTGTATTCATTTCCAGCAGCAGCTCAGCCAAATATATTAAAATATAGTCTGTGATCTTTGACATAGCACAGGTAGGGTGGTGTTGGGAGTTAATTCACCTCTATAAATCTACATTAGTCTCAGTCTAATGCATTCTGCTGAATGTCTACATTACAGGTTGAATCAGAGGCTACACATGAGTGTGACAGATCTGGGTTAAATGAACAGCATGCCTGGAGCTTTGATGCTGCAGCTGGTAATGCTTACACTTTCTAACCCGTCACATTTGGACATGAGGCTTTTTTTCTTTTTTTTTACCAGAGAGCATGACAATCAGAATTCCAAACTACAAGCCAAATGTCGTAAAAATAACACAACTCCAGTGACTACTTCACTCTGTTCCCACAATGAGGGGGCTGTTCTGAGCTCACATTCAGTCACCTCCAGCGCTAATTGCATCAACTTTCATTTTAATACCTTTACAGCATCACGCATTAATTACCTAAAATAACATTAGTTCATTTTCCACAGCCAGGATCTTGAAGGTGCCACATTACCTCACAAAGGATCCTTTATAAACTTATCAATCACCATTTTTAAGACCCTACAATCATCGTGAGTGACAGCCGGGCTGCAAAACGTTAGGCCTGACCCTCACCCGCCCCCAGAGTGTGATCTCAGCGGGTGTGCGCGCTCAATACACGGGGGCGCAGCCCACCCCTCTCCCCCTCGAAACACAGGTGAGACGTGGACCGCTTCATTACGGTGTCTGCGAGCGGGCGGGGATAAGCTCCGCAGATTACGGGATCTGCCATGTTGGCCAAACAGACTTAACCACTGTCTGCTGGGAAGGGGCTTGGGGTTGGAGGTGAGCGAGGAAATGAAAAGGCACAAGAATTTCTGTGTGATTAGATAAATGCCTCCGTAATGCCGTGGAAAGGGGGAAAGCTGCAAGAATGGGCAATATGTTGGACTAGAGGCAGGGACAATTGTCCTCTTGTGTCACAAGTTAGATCAGACGGCATTAAGTGTCACAGAGTAAGCATGTCATGATGTAGTACTCATTTGACAGGTCGAGGATTCATGAGGTTACAGGTTTGTTAGGTTTGAAATTAAGCTGAGCAAATATATTTCTTAAAAAGAGGTCTCTACACTTAGAGGCAAAGGTCAAACGCAAATATAACGGGAGAAAATACGTTTGAGGTAAACCTCTCTGGCCCCCAATGTGACCACAAATAATTCAGACTAGCACTTCTTTACCTTCTCACTACCCCCGTGCCTCCCCCCCTCCTGTTGCTCTCCCCTCTCAGTAATAAGCTCCCATCATGTATGACCTCTCCTGTCACTCCCACCGGAGGAATCCGCCTCTCCCGCTCCCCTCTCACCTCTTTCCCTAATCTCTGAGTTACTTTTCCATTAATCCCGCGTTCGGCACAAGGACGGCTGCCGCAGCTCAACCGATACGCTGCCTTTTGAATCTGGTGCTCTTTCTGGAATGAATCTGAAGCGTGGAAGGAAAGTAGTGCATATTTAAAAAAAAAAAAAAATACGGATCTGGATGGCTAAAGCTACTTTACTATTCACCTGTTGGATTCCCTTTTTACTAACCTCCTGTATGTTACTCTCACTTTCTTCCCGCTAATATCTTTTAACTTACCCCCGTCTTCCTGTTCACACCCCTCACCTAGGCCTTCTCCAGGTTCCCATGTCTTCCCCAAATCTCCTCAATCTCCCCTCATCCCTTCCTCACACATTCCCTCCCTCTCTCTCTCTCTATCCGCTACCTCCTTACATCCATCCGTCTCCCTCCCTTTGAGCCGCAGTGGGACTGTTGGACTCACGCAGCCCCATGCTGAGCTGCTCCAGAGCCAAGCCAGAACAAAGAGCCCATTGAGCCGAGCGGAGACATAATGTGGGCCGCCTCTGACAGCACCGACGATGAAGTCATGAGGTCGCCAAACAGTTAATAATGACGGCCCATCCTCCGAGCCGCGCCGAGTGCGTGTGTGGAGCTCGATGCCGCTGAGGGAAGAGGGAGAAAATGAGAGCGTCTGCATGCATGGCTGCGTATCTGCTGCCTGCAACACGTGTGTACATTTCTTGGAGCATGTGGACGGATAAGAAGCTTTTAAGAGCGTAATGAGATACTCCATGACACCCAAAAATGTGCTCAATCACTTTGTAAATACCACAGAGGAAAAAACAAAACCTTCGGAGAATTGCACTTTAAGTTTTGGCTTGGCTCCAGCTGCGATGAAGAACACCCACCCCACCCCACCGCCAGCCCCCTTTTTCCTTATTGGAGTCTGTCTGGCGCAAAGTCTGACATGAGACACGTCTCCCCTGGACTGGAGCTGTCGCTGCGAGGCCTGCACTCCGAACATCATTAGACTCACAGCTCCAGGTGAGATCAGGCAGCGGGGCAGAGACTGAAAGAGGTGAATTCTGCGTCTCCGTGCAAAAGCATGCATGTGGGAGATTTTGTTGAGGCATTAATCTCAATGCCACTGAATGGCCACGGCCTATTAAAATGCCTTTACGGGACGGCTCGCTTGTCAAGAGGCCTCCGGGTTGAGTCGTGCTCGGGACAGGGGGAGGAGGAGGCGGGGGAGAGAATGGTGAAAGACAACTATGCAATTGATTAACATTAGAAGGACTTGCTCAAGTTCAAATTGCACAGCCCCTCTGCTGTAAGCTACAGACATTTGTTTCCCCGCAAGTAGAATGTTTCTTTCAAACCCTGTCTCTGCTACACATCTGAGTTCAATTCTCCGCATGCCCTCACTCTGAAAATCAATTCCTCCTCCTCTCCTCTGCTCTTTTCCTCCAGCTCTGCGAACAGACCAGGGCGAGGGGATTACACTGTCCCTCCCCAGATCCAAGCAAGACAACAAATGGTTCTTATCAACTGACACCCCCCTGCCATCCAGGAGGAAGAGGCAGGAAAACCGGCCAAGCCGCGCCGGCGTGGATGTGTTTCTGGGCTCTCTGTCTGCCAATCGTGGCAACTCTTTTCACACTTAAAGCCTGAGCTATTTACGAGAGCCTTGGGAGAATACGTGCACAGCACCGGAGGGTGGGAAGAATGGAGGGGAGAGAGTTGCTGCTTCTCAACCTCTGCTTCTAATCAATCACCAGAAATCACTGCCATGGTTTACGGCCTTTGATCCTAGCTCCTCTTTCGCACTGGAAGGGAGAGAGTCGGGCGGTGAAAGGGGAGGAGGGAGCAGGGAGAAGGGTGAGAGTCAAGGCCCAGGGGGTGTAGAGGTCAGGGGAGAGAGATTAGGGGGTGTGGGGCCTTTTGCGCTCTGAAATATGAAAGCATGTCTTGATTCAAACCAGTGAGCTTTGAGGGGAGAACGGCAAATGGCCTGAAACCGTCTCTTTCAGACAGAAATTGAATTTAAAACAGAAAACAGAAATGATTTAAACAGGAAATAAACCTCTATTTAGACAGTATAGAAAGGACTGTATTGCAGATTGTGAAATTTGCCCTTTCTATAAAGAAAAGAATCAAAATCCAGATGTGTAAATAAAATTACATCCGTGATCCACGAGATTTGTTTCATTCTTCCGACGCCACCACAATGCCACAATGTCTTTCATTGCTTTTCATACACAGCCATTCTCTAACATTAACTCTGGTGGCAGGGCCACTAGTTGCTACTTCCTCTTCACAGTCCCATTCAGCGAGAGCCCGACTGTGGCGAGGAGGAGGAGGAGGAGAGTGAACAAAACAGAGAGGACGCGGAGAAGAACACACCACAATAAATCCTCCTGGCAGGGTCAGGACACCCCAGCTTTGTTCCTCCTGGCAGGAGGGAGACCACTGATGCCTACCGACAAATGGACAGAATGGTAGAATAATCAACTACTGTTTCCCCACCTTATTGGTTTATGAGTTTACGGGGCCTTTGGTTGCCTCTGATCCTCTTTCTCTCTATGAGGAAGCAACATCCGGCGGAGGAGTATATTCAGCGGGGCCGGCTGATGCACTCCACTCCCTTCCTCTCTTGCAGGGAAAGCTGATTTGTCTTCAAGAGGCTGGTCGTCGCTTCAGAGACAAGTCTCTGACCCCGGTGACCTTTGACACTGGGGCCTTTCTGATTCTCAGCGTGTCAGTGAAAATGACTTCAGGTCCCTTTAAGGGGCCATTGTGAGGGTCAGCGTGAACTCTCACAACATATTAGAATTAAAAAGCTATGACTGAGATGTCAACTTAAGGTTGCCGTCTGCATAACATGAATTCAGACTCATTTAAACATCATTAAAATTGCACTAACAAAGTTAATTTTTCAACTTATGTTAAAGAGGAAAAGTCTGTGCACTGACTTCCTGGTTCAGATCTGATCTCATAGTGTGCATCTACTCTGGTGCAATAAATTGTATTACTTTAAACACAACTGTGGCATTGGTTTATTTAGAAACTCCTGTTTTCTGTCTGATGTCATTGTATCTGTGTGTTTCCACATATCATCACGCCCACAACTTCAGCTACAAGATCCGCATTGTAATGAATGATTTTTGTTCCAGGGGCTAGTTTTGCAAGTTTCCTTGCAGCTGTAACACTTGTAACAGACCAAAAATGCAATTCCACTACAGCTACATTCTGGCGGCGTCTCCGCAGCCGCGCAGAAATCTTGAGGCAGCGGCTCATGTGCATCTTCCAGCGGTGACTGAGGAGTGGGGCCCCAGCAGGCAGATCTGGGCAGGCGGAAGTGTGCCAGACAAGAGAGGCCAGGCAGGGCTGGAGTGGGCTGGGCAGCTGAGGTTCCCCTCCGCCCTGAATAGCAGCGAGGCTAAGCTAATCCTGCGCCTCGGGCCCCTGTGAGGTGGTTCTGCCAAAGTCTCTCCCCCTGCTGCTGCAGGAAATTGCCTTCAGTGCAGAGGTCCATGAAATGGCTGTGGCTCTCCGTCCACTGTGTGCGCACATGATGATTTTACAAACTCCGATCCACAGGTAGCTTCTACATTTGTTACCTCAAGTGCGCGTCTCTCAAGCCTCACAACGCACATGAAAACCACTGCGTTATGGTTGAATTTGCATCTCTTTTGTGTGATTCTTCTTACATGATACATCTCTATGTATTTTTATGCACCATACAGAGGTCTTTTGACACTAAAAGCCAGTTTTCCTGTGCGGGGTTGTGTGTCAGGCTCTATAACGCCTCCTCCATTGTGCTGTTTGACCCATGGGTCCGACAGAGCTCCCATGAGGTCCCTTATCCCTCCATCAGTTCTCTCTCATTAGCCCCCACAGGCAGAGCCCATGAAACATGAAGGGGCCCCTGCTTCCCTCTCTGGCCCCCATGAAATACACACAAGCACAAATACAGATGACACAGATCACCTTTAATCTGTTGTGATCCACAAACAACCAGCGCCCCTCTTAGAATAACCGTCCAGTTTCTGTGGTATCTCCTGATGTTTAATAATTAGCATTCACTTTTACTTGTTTATTAATAATAATTTTCCTTTAGTTATATTGTTCGTCTGTAGGCAGGGGGAGGCAGGGACAGAAGAGTGGAAAGCAGAGGTGGCGGGCGGCATGAGGAGGGAGGAGGAGGAGGAGATGGGGCAGGACACAGTGGAGAAACAGTTGATTATGAGTCCCATCAAGTGATCAATGATTTCATTAATAAGACGGATCATGCGGCTGTCATAGCTGTGACACGGGCTGAGGGATGATCCGCTCCCAACGCTCCATCTCCCCCAAGCCTCCCTCCCTCCCTCCCTTCTCCCTCCCTCTCTCCCTCCCTCCCTTCTCTCTCCCTGTCCTTCCAATATTGCCTCCCTCTGCCAGCGACAAGGGAACGCCAAGGAAAATAAAAAAAGGGATGGAGCCGGGGTGTTGGCGGGGACGGAGGGGGGAGGGGGGGTTAGTCATGAGGGAGGGAGGCAGGGAGGCAGGGAGGCAGGGAGGGAGGGAATGGAGGGGAAGAAAAGTGAAAATCCATTTTGAAACCCATTTTCAATTAGGGGTCCACAAGCTGTTATCACAGGTGTCCCAGAATGGGGGCCCGTAAGTGAAAATGTCTCCTATCCGTTTCTGAAATGAAACCTTATCTGGGAGGCACAAAGATGGCGGGGACAGCGTATCTGTAAATTACTTTCCATCCCCGCTGTTAACGGGAACTTTATTTCTGTCAGATGACATTCCCCTCTATTTACTGTTGATCATTTAAATGGCTGCCTAAAAAGAAGGTGGCCCCTCACTCTTCCTCTACCCCCCCCCCCCCTCTCTGTATCTCTCTCCCTGCCTCTGAAGATTTTTCTCTGTGTAGTCAAGTGCTCTTTTTCTTCTTTAAACACTTTAGCCACGCTCTCCATTTGCTTAGGGATTTCTCCGGTAACCTACACGAACGCCTCACATTTGTTGCCCTTTAAGGCTTAACTTGTTTGCCTCCGAGACCCTACCTCCTGCGCTTTTAAGCATGACCATTAAAAGGCCCTGACTCACCCACTCCATAGCATGTTTTACAGAGGCTCTGTTGATAAAGCGGCGTTCCCTCGCAATTTTTCTGAACGGAGTCCAGCTTTTCTCCTCCACATTTTTCAATTCCCATCATTACTGGCACCAACTCTCTGTGTTTCTCCAAATCAGCTAGAAACTTTAACCCTTCTCCAGTGCAAATAACCACTCTTTTAGCCCCTATGCTGCTTTTCATTCTTCCTTCTTTTTTTTATTAGCAAATTATCCCATGACGACAGGATTTATTCAACCAAGGAGCATGGACATCTTTTTTTTTTTCTTTTTTTTTAATCGCAAGAGCCAACAAAAGAATCAGAGGACTTTGTGGTCCACCTGCCTGCCGAATGATGAGGATTGGAGGGGAGCGCACCCCCTCGAAACCCCTCCTAAAGAGCACCAATCACAGCATTGTTGCGGCACAGTCGGCCCTTTTGAGCTGTCACTGCAAGAGGAGGGGGCACGGAGATGAATGGCACGCAGGATGAAGCCACCATTTAGCCAACCATGTGGGAACGCTGCACCGGGGCTCAATAATTACTCTGAGCCTGTTCAACTTGGACCAAACTAACTTAAGGACAAGAGCTGAGAGTTATCCCTTTAGTGCACGGGAAGATCTAAATCAGCAGAGTTTCATGGCGATCTCCCGATCACAGAAAAAAAAAAAAAAAACGCCCGTCCTTCTTGGTAGCAGAGATTTCTTTGGAAAGACCAAGCTAAACATCCGCCGCTCCACCTGCCCTTCGTAATTATTTTCCACTTTTCACAACTTATCATAGCACGCCATTGCCGGGCTCTCCACGGGGTTTCCGCTGTGCTGAGATCAGGGGCCGCAGCTCTGCTTGACGGGGGGAAATATTTCGCCGGGCCTTCCTAAGAAGAACCAGTCACTGGGGTTCCACAGCTGCTCACAATTACCTTTTGTTTGCATGGAGGCAGCGGGGCAGGGGCTACGAGGGTTAAAGTTGAGGCGAGTGTAGGGTTACACCTGATAAGAGGTTATGAGTTCTGGGGGCGAACTGGGAATGTGCTGTAATTATAACCACACAAAGAATGTGTAAGCTATCTTATGATTCCAAAGGAGAGATTGGGATCTAAAAGGGACCTTTCTCTGCAGATAAGTATCATCCCTCCCTTCGCCAAGTGAATTATGAGACTACTGTATTTTAGGGAGTGCAGCATTGCTATAAGCCGTGGCATGCCTACATGACGTGGCTCAGTCGGCGCAGAAGACTCCCCGGCCAACCTTGTGCTGCTCGGAGCGTAATTAGCAACACATTATTAAGAAAAATCCACAATCACTGAGCCAAATTACAACCATGCTTTTTCCACAACAAACTTTTTCTTCCTTGCTCCCTCTTTAATGAATAAAACTGTGCTGGCCATCTGGGAATGAGTAAGAGTGAGAGTGTTCCCAAGATGCTCCAGGATGCATTACCTTACCCACTTCCTGTGATAACTCCCATATGGAGTGCAATTCACCGCAACTTATTTACCCCTTCCTGGACTGTTTGCTTCTCGTTCACACTCGCGATGAACGAGTTTGACATCAGCGGAGTCAAGGAGGCGGCGTCGGAAGAGGCTCAATCGTGACACCGGCTTCCAGCTCTGAGAGAGAGCTAAGCCTCCGTACCCAAAAAACCATCCAAATCCTCCGACTGCTAATGAGCACAGCTGCAGCTTAGACCGTGGTGATCTCAACTGTGGTTTTGTTATGACTTTAGCTTGGTGCAGCAAGGCTTTCCAGAAAAAAAAAAAAAATGGCCATCTAATATTTCTCATTCGAGCCTCCGAATTGAGAATGAAAGGCTGAATGACGACAAGCTTAATGAACTGCAGGCTCTGCGTCGCTTTTAATAGCAAGTGTTGAAGACATTGCTATGTAAACATGCCAGAGTGGCTACCAGAAAGCACAGTGTCTGCCTCGCTGTGAACCATGAGAACAGAAGAAATAGAAATGGCCATGTGTGAGAATCTGTGCGTGTCCAACTCTATTAATCCTGTTTTTGTGAGTTATTTGACTTGTTCATTAAATAATGAGAACACAAGTACAGGTGCACGAATGTATTCAGGCCGGTCGACCTAGGCCCTGCTAACACCTTGTATTAACATGTGTCTTGATTGATCTGATTCCAGCTGGCCTGCTTATTGCACAGGTGTGAACGCGCTCAAGATGCATTTAGGACACATTTCAGATTGGATCACTCAGACCACATTTGGACATGGTCGAGGCCACTTGTGACCAAATTCTTCAAGCAGTGTGAACACACATGTGTCCTGGCCACAGTGACATACCTCTTAAGCCCTGTTCAGACCTTGCATTAACATCCGACCTGGGCAGTCTGATAGCAAGTGGCCTTAAAATGCGCCTCCAGCCAGATCGGAGCTCTCAAATGCGCCACCAATGGGTCCTGAGTGTACATGCCGTCCTGTGATCGGATCTCCCCAGGACGGATGTTAATGCAAATTCTGAACAGGTCCTAAGTCAGAACTGTCAGTAACATCAGTAATGAGGAGATTTGGTCCTTGCAGTTGTAAAAAAACACTAAGCAAGATCTAAATCTGGACTAATCTAATCAATCTAAACAAGAATTAACAAATTAAATTATAGGACATGAGTAGAATAGGCGTAAAACCATCATAAACAATAAAACAAACTGGCATGTGGTTAATTAGTGAGGTGTTCATGTTGATGAATGCAAAGTAGCCACATGCAGTTGCTGCATTTCCAAAGTAACAACCGTTATCACTGGAGATTTTTCTTGCTGCAGTGTATACCAATATTTACAGAGCGTGAATTATAATTTGAGTAAATCAGTAATGTCAATGAATGAATAAATCGTAACTTAATGTGTGTTTTCAGAGCTTGTTCCAATGCTCCGATGCACACACAACGAACAGCACTGCTCATGGATCTGAAACAGCGGAGCAGCAATCCATTAGAGACAGCAATATTGTACTGCAGCCCAGTAATGTTGCTGTTTATTTGCACACACAGCGTAAAACTGTGATCGGATCTCCAGTTGTAGCTAGAAACCCATGTGGAGACGCGTTTTTATGCCAAGTGTGAACACACATCCTCAAAGCTGACTGTGTGTGACACAATCACCCATGAGACTTGAACTTGTTTATCCTCACCTCCGTCTGAAGCTTACCTACAAATCTTCTGATAAAAATGAAGAATGAAACTTCAATGATATGTTGGAATAAGTTTAAATAAACCAATCCAATGACAGAACAAAGACTGGATTTGGCATTGGATTAATTGATTAATCAACAAGTGAGACGACTCTGGCCATTTCTCCAGCCCTATAGTTGGTGGACTCCAACAGATCAGAGTAGCATTGACATGATTCATGAGCAGTTAGACGTGACATGTACCGTTTGAGGTGGTGCTGGAGGCCACTGCCTTCTCACTGATGTCACTGCGTGCCGACGAGCCCTTGGTAGCCACAATGGTCTCCACCCTCTTCTTCTTCTCAGCTGCTGAACTGGCCTGGGACTGGGTTTCCATGGCGATTGTTCATTCCTCAAGACCTCATGGAGACGGGACAACTGGCAAGAAGAACACAAAGGTGGAGAAATCAAATGAGTGCGAGCGTTCCCCTGCTTTTCCCTGTGCTCGTTTACTCATCTCTTGCTGGACGCGCTGTGAGTTAAACACTTTATTAATAGCGTGCTTGAGGACTGCAGCGCTGAGCAAAACTTCAGATCCAATCCTCCCTTTTCATGATGCCCAGAGCGGCCCACGGGTCAATCCGCCGGCTCACTCTGATTTATTTTAACTCAAACCTGCTGGGCTCTGATCTGCTGGGCCGATCTCCTCCCCGTCCAACTGCGGTTAAATATCCCAAACCAAAATTTAGCTCACATTATTTCCAACTATGTCACACTAAACTTCTGACTTCTTGTTAAAAAAAAAAATAACTCTATAAACAGAGTGAGGCAGGACATCCTGACTATTATACAGTATCTCAGAATAGAAGTAAAGGCAGCTTGTGGATAATCCTACTCTAGCAGCCTTTCCAGAGAGAAAGGAGAAACCTTAAGGGGATACCACAGAGAGAGAAACATTCACAGTCCTGAAAAAACAAGGGTTGTTTGAAGGCCTTTTGGGAATATCATGGTGCCGGGCAATTTTTCTTTCAAAGAATAAAGGTGGTTCAAGTTAATACTGTCTGTGGGTTTAGAAGGGGTTCAGCCAACATTCTAGCAGACATGCCGCTCAGTTCAGCACCTCAGAGGCCGTCTACAAGCTCAGCTCTATCTAGGTCATGGAGGTCTCTGATTATGGAGACGGCATCACCGCAACCACTCATATACACAAAGTACGGGACAGCTTCATTTAGTCCGATACAAAGCCTTTACTTAGACGCCGTAATTCATGCGTAATTGCTGGAAATATTTAGTCTGACCAACATTTTCTTTACAGTGAAGACCAGATAATTACCTAACTGAACGGTTTAATTGTCCTCCACTCCAAACATGCGTGCATACAAAGGCGGTAAAGTCAGCTGTAATGCAAAAAAAAAAAAAAAGAGTGAGGAGCTGCTGAAAGTAGACGAAGGAGGAGAGAGGAGGCGGGAGGGGGTGGAGGGCTGATTTTTTTACCAACTCCCCAAGGAAGGAAGGCAAGGGGGAAGTGGTTGAGGGGTAAACTTCAGACAAACACTGCGCGCTTTGTTTGTTTTTTTCCCAACCCCCTGAAAAACCAAAGTCTGTCATCCATTCTGACCCGACAACAACATCTGTAAGCAATTGCTGGCTTACCGAAAAAAAAAAAAAAAGAGGAGGAAAAAAAAAAACACAATGCAATTACTCCCCTACCAATCAAAACAGAATTAAACAAGAGCTTGTCCTCTAATCACTCCCACATGAATACATGTGTAGCCGTCATCCACAACCAAAGACGTTTTTGTCCTACTTGCGCGGATATCTCAAACCTCTGCTGCGTTTGTTTGATAAAGTGGATGCTTTCATTTCTGTTTTTCTTTCATTTTGCGGTAATTGCCGGCATACGCGCCATGCATGTTTGCCTGCACATGCATATTTGCAGTCTCCTACCGGGATGACTGATCATAGGTGCCAGTCATCTGTTTCATCGGCGTAAACCGACCGAAACGAGAGCCTGATGAGAGAAAACTTCTGCGAAACTGTCACCGCTTCATTGTAATAACTGAACTTGAGCAAAAGCAGCGAGAGGGGGGGAAAGAGCAACGAGAGAGAACCTGCTTCCTGACTGCTGCTGAACGGCTCCTAACATGCTTTGTGTGCCGAGTCTGTGTATACATGTACCTGTGTGTCTTCCTATCGCCCCCAGGTGAGTCAGAGCACAGCAAAGGGAGCTGAAAGTGCTGCAAATATGATGTTCAGGAGCGGGGTTTATTTTGTAGAGGGGAGGGGCAGGGGGGTAGTGTGAGGAGAAAGAGGGGCATTCCACTGGTCGGGCAAATATTCACAAGTCCAAGCCACTGAAGCGTGTCTGACGGGCCTTTTGTGTTCCACAAGGCAGGCCACAGTTCCAAAGCAGCAATTAAAAGCAGGACCTTTTCACCCATAATCCCTCTGACCTGGACGCCCACACCCAGTCCTGCAGATGTTCCTGTCTCTGCTTTCGGTGTTGCTCATTTTCGCCCCGTCCAAAAACACTCCAGCCCCGAGCAACTTCCATCTTTGTTTACGTGAAGATATTATTATGTCAAGTTTAATGTCATTTAAAGGCGATAATCGTTAAGCTTAATTTACATGCAGCAGCTCAGAAATATCTTAAAGACCCTTAATCATTAGGGTGTCACAGAGGCCTGGCACACAAAACGAATTACAAGCAGGCGCTGGATGCAGAAGAAATGTTAATTTCATATTAATGTCTTTCCCATAAAATGTCTGTCCTACACCCAATTAGAGAGGAGAAATAGAAGGGTGTATCTTTATTTGTGTTAAACTGTAATCCTTGCACACAGAAAGGGAGGCGATTAAGCAGGTTTAAAATACCACAATTCAGACTGTTCCCTCAGAAAAAGGAAAAAAAAAAAGAAGAAATCTTATTTTATAAGCACATTAAGCAAATCAATTTAACATAAATTATACGCCTTGGTGACAAAGGCACTGAGTTGAAAGTCATGTGCAAATTGTACACATCAAAGTGAAACACTAAAATAAACTTTTGCCTTTGATAGAAAAAAAAACAGTTTTTCTTCATGCAAGCTTAAATGACTGCTAACGGTATCAAAAAAAATCACTGCCTTTTGTTATTTAAAGCTTCTAAGCTTAATTTTACGAAAATGCTTGAGGTGTAGCTCTGCTTCCACTGCATCCTGCCATCAGGAGCACATATCCAAATGCATAGGGTACACACACACTTAGAAACTGAGGGACATTTATATATAAACTCTTGAAGTGTCTTCTTAGATTTGGCAACCCCCCCTCACAGACAGGGTACTGTATTTGTGTTCATTTCATTAGGGCGACTGTTCAGTGTCGAGGGCCCCCTTAGGGGGAGACTGGCAGCACCGCAGCATTCATCATCATTACATCAGCGACCACCGAGATCTGCTATCTTAAGCTTATCAACGCTGCACAAACGCACCGCAGCGCAGCGAGTTAGAGGGGAGGGGAGAGATGGGAGATGGAGACGATTGAGGGAGATTGTGAGCAAAAGTGGGATAAGGGAGAAAATGAATGGAGAAAGGAGGAGGAGCGTGTGACTGAGCGTGTTTGTGTGATCATGTATGCATGCATGCATCTGTGTGTGTGTGTGTGTGCGTGCGTCTCACTGTGCCCCTGCATGCCGGCACATGTTTTCCTGTGTGTACGATGTGTGTTTTGCTCATTTCGCAGCTATGCCAACAATATTAAGGGCTCCTTCACAGCTGGAATAACTGAAACACTGAGGGGCGAAGAAGGCCTTCAGCGAGGTTTGCTGAATCTAGCAATAAAACAAAATATGCTGGCTGCGGGCCGCACGTGTTTGCATTGGATGAGGTTCGTGCGAGGGGATGAGACCTCTTATGCAGATGCTGGTGGTTAGAGGACCTGTTACAGGTTCAGAATCCCTACCGAGGAGGCCTTCCTGAACTCTATAGCTCTTTGAGGAAACCGCATACTTAGGTTGCACTTATGGCTTGCCCTCGGCCCTGGAAGGCAAAAAGGGAAGGAGGGGGATTTGGGATTTGGTGGCTGTGGCTCCCATTCACCAGCGTAACTTAACATTGTGCCCAGATGGCACTAAGTCTGGCCTACAGCTGATGGGGACCAGCCCCTCAAGTAAGGGCCATTTAGCAGGCATTAGTCACACCCCGCCACACACACACACACATCGAATCCAAGATATGCACATGCAAACTGGTTTAGTGCGAGGTCCTCTCACCCTTTTGTGCACAGGGTCATGGCTGAGCTGTTCAGATTACATTTTTACATGTTTCTATATTAACCTGATGTGTGAGTTCAACTTTTCACAGCAGCACTGTTCAACCTCAGACTTGATACATTTACTGAGACAACTGTAAATAACCTTCTGAATGCTGCAGAGGAAATTAAATATATATTCAAGATTTTACAGAGCTACTTGTCTTATGTTTTAAAGGTCCCATAAGCAAACAATTGGCCCTGCTATCACAAATGCACCGAACGAAATTTGAAAATGGAAAGCCTGTTTGTGTGAGAAGTGTTTTTTCCAAGGACAAACGTCGCAACAACGCAGCCCATCAACCGCTTTCAGCGCGGCTAATAAGATTATCCTTGCATGCGTCTTGGTCCCTCAGACCTCTCCACTTAAGATGCTTTGGAGGGCTGGTGAGGGACCCTGTGTGCTGCACAGCAGAATGAGCTGAGTGCATCTTACATTCCTGGGTAACAAACCCACACGATGTAATCATAATGCTTACACGATGCCTCTTTTGCACTTGCTACCGAGCAGATAAGGGCCAAATAAAGCACGCGCCACAATGGAAGTCTTGCTCCTTTTCCCCACAGCCCCCCGCTTATTAGATACTTTATTTATATATTTTGACTTTGCATTTGTTTATGAACCACTTGTTTCGGGGCAAGTGGGGCCGTGACAACTGAGACAATGGGTAATGCCGGCAGCTTTGTTGCCCGCGGTGGCCCAGTTATGCAGTATTAGTTTCCCCTGCTCCCACTTTATCCATTTTCTCCCCCTGCTGAAATGTAGCGCCTTTGTTTGATCAGACACTTTCCCTGATTCTTGAGAGGAAGAAAAAGATGCTTGTTCAGCCATTTACTGAAGGCCAAAGCAAACAAAGCAAAGCCAGTACTTCAGCAAAATAAGAAATGAATATCATTCATTTCTATATGCAAAAGTTTTCTGTGTTCTTTCAAAGTTTTCTGCTTGGTTTGTATCTGAAGAATCACTTGGAATAATTGCTGCCAATTGTAGTCGCTACAGTACAGTCTAAGGTAAGTTTTCCATTCAAGTGGCCCCTGCTCATGGCAGATAACTAGAAAGCACAGGAGAATGGGATCTGTATCCTGTCAACGGGCCTCTCAGCGGCAGTGAAAACAGCTCTGTGTTTGTGGAGGCATTCTTCATACGAGGCTTTGGAAGGCGCTCCGCGCGATGCCACAACCAGAGCGCGACAACAACATCCTTCGCCGCGCTTTTCACAGCAAAAGAGTACATGTTACACCGTGGGCTGCGTTGCTTGAGAGCACAGCTCCTGCGCGACGCGTGTGAACACGGCGCAGGGGGAGGAGAGGAAATGTTTCGACTGCGCTTGAGAGTGTGTGAGCCTGGCAGCGTGCATAGGAGCCCATGCATCGCCTTTCGGTATGCAAGTGCAATCAGTGTGTGCCGAACATACATAAGAGAGGGGACCCGAGGGAGCGGAGGATGAGAGGAGGAAGAGAAATTCCTGAGGAAAACCGTACACACATCTCTCTCTGCCTCCTCTTCCTCACACATGCACTCAGGGAAGGATCAAGCAGATAGATGGTCCTGTGTAAATGTAGTGGCAGCAGGTATGGCTTTGACAGAAGGTCTTCCTCTTAGCCCAGGGGACTATACGATACACTCGTCTTATCCTGCGCGCCTTAGATAGAGGTATATAAAAAAGAGCTATCTGAGGTAACTGAGCATGATCCTGAGGCTGTACAGCTACAGGTTACAGAGTTATCGTGAGACTGCCCTGCCCGCTTGGGCTTGTCTCTTCAGTTTAGTTATCCTCCTTACTTATTTTGTGCATACTCCCTCCACTCCCTCCTCCTTTCCGTTTCTCCATCCTTTCCTTCATTCCACTGTGTCATTGGAATAAGTGTTGGAGCGGAATGAGTCAGTGCCGCTATGTGATTAATGACGGGCTCTGGCGTCTCCGGGGCCGAACACTAAAAACAGCCAGGGGGCAGCGCGATAATGCACAATAATAAAGCCAGCAGACAATCAGCCAGGCAAAGCAAGGCCTATTAGCTAGCCCCATCAGGACGGCTAAGTGAGAAATTAGCCCTTCCCAAGCTCCGCCACAATTCATCAAGTGCTGCCCCTGAACCCCCACCACTCCCCACCCCCAGCCCCCTCAAGAAGTCATAATGTTTACTTAAAGACTGGCCTCGATGCCCCAGCGGCGAGCTTTATTGGCTCTTATTAATTCCCATCTTGGCCCTCGCAGCCGTGCCATTTAAACCGAATTAAAGGGGTGAAAATTGGATGAGATGAAGTTGTCTTGGTGTTTGGCGCTCACATGATAAAGCCGTAAAGCTGGACCTAAACGGAGGGAGACTTGGGGAAAAAAAATAAAAATGAGGAGGGAGGGCAAACAAATCGGGATGTAAAGGAATGCTGAATGAAGCTGTCCTGAAACGCGCCAGAGTCAGTCAAAGGAATGCAGGGAGAGAGGGAAGGCTGGAGAAAACGAAGAGCGTTGCTTTAATGCTAGACTTCCTGTGTGGATGGGAACGGATCCAAAGGGGTAGCATTGGGTCAAACATTCCTCGGATGCAGGAACGGATGATTTTTGTTTGTGTCTTCGCATTCTCCTTATCTTCCATCAAAGAGCAAGAAAACACCCTGAAAATAAGGCCACTCTATCAGCCTTAACTCGACATGTCAGTGATGGACAGGAGAACGAAGGAGAGGGAGTGCACTCACACCGTGAGTACACGATGTGGCGGCTGAGCTGGGCTCGAACCAACATGACGCTGACCCACATTAGCTTTGTCAAATTACAGATTTTTACAGTATATTTCCCAGTCTAGCAAACACGCCAATTTGTTGGTTCCAGTTGTCAAAACGTTTGCAGCTGTTTCGTACTCGTACGTGCAGTGAAGGGGAGACACAGGGGAGAGGAATGGATGCGAAAATTCAGTTTCATTGGACGGGACTTTAGTACACGCCCCCGTGTTCAGGATGAGTCATCAACATTGTTGTCATTGTTGGGTCCTTACTTTATTAAACCATAGACTGTATATAAATATAGACAAGGTGTCGCCACTTCTGTACTTGTTTTTTAATTTTTTTTCTACAACTCTCACGGTCCCACAGAACCGCCTTACGGAGAGGTTGGCATGGCAACTGGTAGTTTCTGTAGCGTCAAATAACAAGCTAAAACAAAACTTATCCAGAGAATTGACACTTGAACATTCGTCAACGTTATATTAACTACTTGAAATGACAGAAACTATCCTTGAAAAAAAATTATTTTACGTGTGTTTTGGTGTTTTAATTTGACCCAAGTCCCACCCACTAACATGGAGGGGGTGGAGCTTATGGCCTATACTGCAGCCAGACACCAGGGGGAGCTCTACTTGCCTTGGCTTCATTTTTGAGGAGCAGTTCTGGCGTCCATCTTTATACTGTCTATGTATTAGATTAATAATCTAAAGAATTATGTTGTGCTCTAGACTACTAAAGTAATTAATTAATTTTAAAACTGCCCTAATTGTGATTATTTTACTCACAGTTACTGTAAGTTTTCATCCTGGAGTTGTCTGTGACGATGCACTGAACCTCGCGTCGGTCTGTTAACCGAGCATCATCCTGAGTTAAGAGCCTCATCTACTGTGAGCCTGTGTTGCAGGATTGGCGGCAGGTGAGTGCTCTATAGAGTAGTATGGAGTATACCGCAGCGGAGGCGTGAGATCAAAGGCAGCTGAAGCTCACAGGGAGTCCCAGAGACTTCTAGCTCCCTGACGGCTCTCCCCACGGCAGCAACGGGGAGACAACTCTCTCCCTTCACTTTCATATCAGCCACAGAGCCCCCCCACCCCTCTGCACTGGATCGTAGGCTCCACACGCGCGCACACACACACACACACACACAGATGCAGTCTCAGAGGATTTGGTACTGCTGCCAAACCTGTATCCCACCTACAGCAACACTCCTACACATGGTTACACACACACACACGCGCATGCCGTTGCTCATCAGAAACCAGTGAATCAAAAACACACAGCTGAATATTGAGGAGTTCGGGGAAAAGCTCACGCAACTCAAATAGCAAGACAATATCACACCACACAGCGCTGGAATGAGATGCCATAAAAACTTCCCATAAACTCCGAAGAGCACAGTCACAAAATGGCCCCCTGAAAATCCCAAGCAAAAGGAGCTAGGAACAAGACTGTCATTAGACAGGCAGCCCCCTCAGGCCTGCCGACTTGACTGTGAGGAAGCCAAACATCTGGGTGTATTTACTTGTTTCAGCTGTTAGCAGCCCCACCTAAAATAAATCTGGGAGCTGTAACGCCATTGCTTAGGACAGCTCCTAAACAAACACGCTCAGCGCTCGCCGACTCGCTTCACTCGCTCACCTCCGCGCGTTCGAGCATCTCGACCAGAGCGGGGTCGGCAAAAAACGCAGGCAAATAAATTCGCGGGGAAGGGGAAGAGGAGGAGGAGGAGGAGGAGGCCTTAATTGGAGCGTTTGACGGGTGCCTGGGGTTAATTGGGAAGCATGGAGAGCAGCTGGCTCCACGGTGGAAGTTGAGACAGGGATAATAAGTTCACCCTTTGCAGGAGAGACAGTTAGTGATGAATCAGATCAGAGGAACAGTGTACTGTAATCATCCTCGCATCTCCCCTCCTCCACCTTGCACTCCTGACAAGCAGAGACAACCTGGCTCCCAGCTACGCAATCTGGCACCTATCACACAGGACTGGCAGTCACAGCGAGGAGATCACCCAGCTATAGTTCACACACACACACACACTCGCTAACCCGGCGTTCATTCAGCTAATCACTCACGCACACAATAATTCTTACCTCTAGGATACGGAACCCAGTTTATCAGTTCGCCGGTCGATGTATGTAAATCTCTCCAACAATGTGTGTACTAATGGCTTATTACCCTGCGTTAGCTGGTTTGCATTGATCTCTATGCCAGAGGGAGATGGGGAAACTAGAGCACTTCCCTGCTCATATGTACTAGGCAGGACTATAATCACATTGCAGCTTGTTTCAATAAAAGACAAACATTAACATAAACCATCTCAAACACACTAAAACCTTCACCCCCGCTCGGTCCGTGCAAGAAAAGGGGGAAAAAACTTTCCTGGATTACGGGGTAATCAGTGCCATATGGGGATGGGTCTGCATAACTTCGTGTGTCTCTCTAAAGTGCATAGATTGTGTTTGTCTCCACAGATTGCAACTTTCCAAATGAGAAAATTCCTGCATTTTTTTTATTTTATTTTTTACAGGGGAGAGACATTTTTGTGGACGTACAGCACATAAAGAGAAAGACAAATGGAGGTAAAGGGTTTAGGTGTAACCCCAAACTGAGTTCCTTCTGCTGGGAGGGTGGCTGAGGGAGCATTTGGAGGCTGAAGGAAGCCCAGGTAGAGTCATAGGCAGTAATGGGAGGAGACAGGGACTTAGGGCGCCACACAAAAGCCAGGCTTTATAAATAATTCCAAAAGCTAACAGGATCCCTTGTATGTGTGAATCTGTGAAATACATTCACACATGAATGCACACACACACACACAAACCCTGCCACCGGGGGGAATAGGTTATTTACACCGCTCCTCTGGGGCTGCTCTGAGGCTGACCTGCCCCGATTGGTAAATTTGGGGTGAATATGTTTCTTGCATAAATGATGCAAAAAAAAAAACAAGTCTTTAAAAAACTCTTGAAAGTCTATTTTCGCACACACACATTCACGCACACACACACACTCACTCACTCATAATGCAGGGCAGCAAAGCACACCGGAGACCTGTCTTGTAAATCTCTTTGTGAAAGCAGCTTTGGGGGGTAGACAGGGGCTTACATACTGAGCCCTGAGGTAGAGCTACAGACTCCACTCCCTCTAACCCCCCCATGGTCTTTCTCCCTCTCCCACACACATACTACTCGTGTTCTCTCTTCCTCATGTCCTCACTTTCCATCTACCCCACATTTCCTCCTCTTTCCTTGCCCTTCTTTCACCTTTTTAGTTGCTCCCTCCCTCCCACCATTCTTCCCTCTCCCCTCTCTCCTCCCCTCTTGTCCAACCCGGGCTCCAGAGCGCTGGTCCTTAGCCCCGCAGGCTCCCGTGGCGTTGCAGTGACTAATGTCCTGCCTTTGCTCAGACAATGAGTTTGAGACTGAGCCGGGAAAGTGTTGAGGAGGGAAAAAGACTCTAGCACCTTTGACAAATGGAGCCCTTCGCACTCCCGTGCCCACTGAGGGAGGCTTTACAATGTTGCGCTCCACGCTCCACGTCCTCCGAGGGACGGCTGCAACCCGCAAAGCCGCATCTGGGGGACTATAATGAATTCTTTGCGAAGTCTAACCTGGCTTTCTTCATGAATAAGATATATTTCCAAAGCATGTCGACCCCTCTTAATAAAAACACCAGTCTGGCAGGAATAGCCAAAGCCGTTTTAGGGCCCCATGTACACGTTAATATTTCTGTTTCTCTATAAATTTTCTCGGGCCCACTTCTTTCCAGGCCTGTCACTGCACTCTGCAAGGCCGGCCTCTACAGTCTCCCTAGAAGGTAGAGGAGCCGTAATGACGAACTGTCATTTAAAACGGCTTGAGTCCTTCTCTTTCAAGGAACTCAAAATCTTGGATGCTCCCTCCTCTTCCCCACGCACCCTACCCCCATGCAACTCTGAAAGGAACTGGGCTTTGTCTGAGGAGCAAAGGAGAGAGGAACCCCCCCTCCGACTCTACCTCCCCTCCTCAAACCCTGTTCCTCACTCCCTGCGGAGTATTGTTAAAACACAGCCCCCTCTCTTTCCACGGGCCCGGGCTCTTAAAACAGCGTGCTTTGCATGAGAAAAAACGATTAGTCTTCAAATGCTGCACTGTCAAAGGGGAGCTCTTTCAGGTTGGGGCAGAAATTTGCTCAGATAGTAGAGTTCCTCTTTTGTTTTTCCAAAATGATGCATTATTAGAGCCAGGGTCTGTTAGCATTCATTACTGAAGAGAACACACTAAAGGGGTTTATACGGGATACACGTCCCCCCCTTCTCCAACTTGCCCCAAGTCCACGGCAGAAGGAAATGAAGGGGCAGAGTGGGGGAAGAGGTACTCATCTAAACATGTTTGGAGAGCAAAGAGAATGTCCTCTGTGCTTCTTTCAGGTATTAACCTTGGGATTTACATTTGACATTCACACAATAGATACCTCCTTGACCTCCACTCCAGGATGCAGCAAGACTCGGGGATAACTCCAGTGAAAGACAACTACAAGCAGCATGGGATTGCAAACACATGGGGTTCGCATTGAGAGCATTACCGCATGACAACACATAGCTTAATTACTGGTGTGAGGGCGGGAGTTTGTTTACGAAATGCTCAGTTTTTTTTTTCTTGTCTAAATAATTTTGGCAGAAAGAAAAAGGAAAAAAAAAAAGTGGTGCCTTGCAGCAGCCTGGCGTCACATATCAAGAAGCAGGGGTACGTGACAGATCATTGTTCACAGCAAGCGCCCGGTTCATCTGTCTCCCAATCACCTCCCCGGACAAGAAAGCGCAGACCCCCTCACGGATGCCACAACCGGCTCCCATCAAAGACGACACAATGCCACATCTGCAATAACAGCCTCGGCCCCGGGAAACCCGTCTCCTCAGGCGCCCAACTTTACACGTGGCCCGCGAGCAAATGGGCCTCCGACCAAAGCACTTCGCCTCTTGCTGCTACACTTCACACCGCAGACTTAAAGACATTTTTACAGCGGCTACAGCAAACAGAGGAGGGGACGAGTGGCGGCCACATGCAGGCGCGACCTGTCCCGTTTCTCCTCGAGTGTGTGAGAAAAGAAAACGCAGTCGCCCGGCTGGCACACGCAGCATTCTCACACGCGGACCTAAGTATTCGCAGTAAAATTTACCACAACCTACAAACGGACCTTATGTTGAGCTGTCAGAGCTGGCTTCGTCAACCGTAAATTCAAATCACTTGGGTCAATTTTACGTGACTTTTTTTCTTTTTCCTCTTTTTTTTTTGCTTTATTTATTGCTGTCGCCTGTGCCTCACTCTGGGAGAGCGCTTGACCAGACTAATAAGTCAGGTCCAGTTTCCTAAACGCAAAAGCCATGGAAAAAAAAAAAAACACTGCGCTCACTCGTTCCACACTTCAGCCCTCACTTTTTTTTCCCCTTTCCATTTCTTATTTGATGACAAAACTTGCTTCCGAGTGAGAGAAAAAAAAAGAAGAAGACAGAAGCGGGGAGGGATGGGACCAAATAAAAATACTAAAACCCCTGCATGAGTGAGAGAGGAGGAGGAAGAAGAGTGTGAATGAGTAGCGGATCGAGATTCTCGAATGTGAGTAATATACATATCTGAAATTACTGTTTGCTATCTCAAGCCTCTTAATCGCTGCGTTCCCCCGCCGTATACGCCTTATCCAAAGACATCACCCGCCTTGAAAGGTGCCTTTAGCAGGCTCCTTGAAGCAGGGAGTGAGGGTCCCGCTCTGGGACAATGATGGTTGAGGTGGAGGGGAGCCGGGGGAGCAGGAACACATAGCATATTAAATCTGCTGGCAAGGGCTGGCTCGTCCACGCAGAGAGCCAGCGAGTCAGATCTGAGGCATGCCCTGAAGGGATGGCTGGGCCTGGGGATTAGGAGGCCAAGGAGAAGCCCTCGCGCGCCCGAAGACCCCTTCTTGTCTCTGCTCGTACGCAAATGCATCAGGACGTTTTTGACGCTCCTCAGGTTTGCCATCTCAGCCCAAGTTTTCACAGCAGTCCTCCGTGCACCACACACACACACACACACACACACAGAGCCCTATTCCCCCCTCAATCACTACCTCTGTCTGACTTCTCCTCTTTCTTTCCCCACTGTGTCTGTTTCATTTGATGTCAACATATCAAAGTATCAAATCATCAAAGTGAGAGATTTCTTTTGGGGGCCATCTATTCGGCTACAATGGTTATATGCAAGAGGAGCAACAGCTAATAATGACACACGGGGAATTGCTCGAACTTTCACTGGCCAGACGGTTACTGCTAATAAACAAGTTACACCTCGAGGAAGAGGAGATTTAAGAAAAGTTAAAAACACACGTGTGAAACGCGAGACAATCAACTTCCCTCACATTACCCTCGTTTTAACAAAACATTTGCCACCTCTTTGAGTGCTTCGGGTCGCAGCATTAGCACAACAACACAGCTCATTAGGAGCCTCTTGCATACAGACCTGATAACAGGTATTCTTCCTGCGGGGCGTAAAAGGCCCGAGGACAGAAGCTGCCTTTAGCTGTGAATGTGAGGCCATTAAAAAGAGGAGAGAGCCATACCTCAAAAGCTAATAGCATGTCATCTCCCCGCATTAACATGACAGCCCCTATTCTGCCAGGTCACCGGGTCACAGGTGTCCCGGGCCAACGTCCCCTATGCATAATGTTAGTAAAAAAAAGGAGCGCTTAAAAGTTGAGATAAAACAGCACGCTGCTGCTGCTGCTGCCTCTGCTGCTCCTGCTGCCTCTGCTGCTATCTGACGGACTGATTCCTGCAGAGGGGAGCGTTATCCGCCTGTTTCCTCGCGCGTGGAAGTTGGAGAGGCACAGAGCGGTGATGATACATCTTTTCTGGCTATAGAAAGCGAGTGGCTCCGAGTTGTGCATCTCATTCCAGCAGATTAGCATCTTAAACACTGCTGCATTCATCTTCGCTGCTGCATTACAATGAGACAAAGTGCTTTTTGGGTAAAGGTGCACGATAGTGAAATTAGTATCCACCTTGGATAACACTTGAAGACAAAAAAATTTTTAAAGCAGCAACAAAAATATTCTGATATTTGTATAATTGCATATTCACTATTGGATATATAGATACATATATATACAATAAATTACATATAAAATATCTGGTAAATAATTAACACTCCATATTGTGCAAAAATAGAAATGAAAGTAATTATTTATGTTTAAATTCTTCACATATTTCTACATATCAGCACTAAAATTCTGACTGATCACACACCTAATTTAACACTGCTGGAGATAGCATATATTCTGACAGCCCTTCCAGTAAAACATGAGATTCAATCCTAATTGTAACCTCCAGTTATGATAAAGAGGCATCTATACGTTCTTTTAAATATTAGAAATATGAATTTAAAATGATTAATTAACAAGTCACAGGCCACAACATCAAAACATGCATAAGAAAAAATAAATGCACATCTTTATTTAATCCCTGGAAATTAAATTAGGTTTAAAAATGATGCTCATGTTGTGATTTCAAAATGCAAAATTAGGCCTATATTTGTGAGATTTAAGGCCTGGACTGTCAGTTTATTATTTCTACGTTAAGTGACAATGATTCAATTTCCATTTGTATGTCCTCAGTGTTATTTTGTTATTATAAATAAAAAGGGGGAAATATTAAATGGCAGTTTATGTGGCAGTCCGTATTTTTTTTTTTTTTTTTTATTGGACAAATGTAACCAAACCCTGCAAAAGCTCTGCTCAAAGCCAAAACCCACAGCTGAAGATGAATGATGGAACGGCCTCATAAAAGCAGCTAAAGGGAGATTTTTATCTGTGTGTGAACTTGCGCTGTTAAACATCTTATTTGGTGCGTTCTCTCGCTGCTCCGTCTCAAGCCGGCCAGCAGACCCCCGTTAATAATTTGCCATGTGTCAAAAAAAAAGAGGAAGAAAAAAAAAAAAAAAGCAGGATTTGAGCTGCACCGCATGGCTGAGCGCCTCGGACCCTCGTCGTCCGCGTGAAACCCGAGAGCAGACAAGCAGATAAAATGTGGAACAGCTGGCGAGGACAGGAGGGAAAGTTTCAAACAAATATCTGCACATGTGGAGGCTCGGGGGCGCTCAAACGTTTTTCATGTCCTGGACCCCCAAAAAAAACACACGCAACTTCTGCTGCCTGATTTATTTTCACCCTCTGCACAGGCACACGTGAGTTTATTTTTTAAATGTAGTTTTTTTTAAATAAACACTACTTTCTAATTTAAAATTAACAGTGCAATCTAATAAAAGGAGCCACAGAGGAGGATGTATTGTATTTTTCATTCTGCTCGGGACCCCATAAAAACTGGCCACATGGACCCCTGCAGGGCCACAGACCCCACTGTAATGGGCTTAAATTTCTCTGAGCACATGCCTTCAAACGCGCCATGATGTATCCTTAAGCATGTCTCTCTTTTTTCTTTTTTTTTAAGCGGAGCACATAATTTCTAAATTTTCCAATGCAGATCAAATTGAAGAGCACGATTTCCTGCCTCTGACTGTTTTGCTGTCAGGTTCGCAGATGCTCACACTCACTTACTTCTACAGAAAATAGCAAAACCGAGATTTAAATCGTCTAAGGGGTGGGGAGGTGGGGGGCTGGCATTCTTTCATTACGATTCAGAGCCAGTGATTAATCTATGGATAATTCTGCAACAGGAATATTTCTTAAAAATAATAAATTAAAAAAAAAATGCTCTGAGTTTTTTTTTTAAAACCTCCAACTTTTAAGCAAATCTCACAAATAAAGCAATGCATGCATGTTTTAAACTCACAAATTACAGGGTGAGACTGAATACGTGCAAATGTCAAAGGTCAAGTTGAGAGGCAGATGCAGGTTGGGTTTGATCTGACAAGCTTATTTATCCTCTCACTGTCTCAGCAAGCAACACGATCAAGCCAATCAATAACAGACATTGAAATATGATCACATATAAATATGCATGCCCCCCCCTCACCCCCGCCATCCACGCACCACCATCACACACACACCACACCCCCACGTTTCTGGAGGTAAAGACCCCCCACCCCCCCATAAAAAAAAAAAAAAAAGTTTGCAGAAGTTCATGAGAAGTTTGTGCTCAAAACTCTCAACGGATTTGGAGATGTTTTTCTATAACATATCAAGCATGACTAATGCATATATATTTACTGAAGTTTATGCAACTTCACCCCAGTTTTAAAATGCACATCTGTCTGTCGGATACTTGTTAAGCGTGCCATCCGGGGTTTCTAACAACCTCCACTCGTTTCACAGAGAATAAATCACACCCACACCAAGTGGTTTGTTTTTCGGCTGTTTTGGGATCGCGTTCATCGCTGTTTGAAAAGCTCCAACGAGTCCTCCTGCGCTTAATCCACTTCACGTCTACATCTAAACTTGTAGCATGAATAATCCACCGTTTTGAAATCCGAACCCTCTGCCCCTCCACAAACTCTAACCTGCCTTCCCAAACTTTAAAAGTAAAAGACCGCAACACTGTGAAAAGTCCAGAGACTTGCGTTTTGTTTAGGTTTTTTTTTAAGAGGTTACTTACTTTTTTTCTGGATGATTCCACCTGTAATTCTTCAAACAAAAAAGAATCTTCTCAGATAAATTTAAAAAATGAAAAAAAGAACTTCTTCTTCTCCTCCTCTTCCTAAGTTGCAGATGTGCCTCTGGAGTTGCCTGGGACTTTTTCTTTTTTTTTTCTTTTTTTTCTTTTACGCTGCAACTCCAACTCCAAAACGGCGCTGCCAGAGTTTTTCCTCTTGTGTGTCTTTCTCCTCCTTCTCACAGTTTGCTGTGCTCAACCACCGCCGGACTAACACCATCAGCCTGCCGATAATATCTGCCGATAGCAGACCGCAGATGTGCGTAAAAAACAACATAGGCGTCAGAGAAGCGCATGGAGAGTTGTTATTACATTTAGTGCGTTTTTTCGAGGAGAAGAGAGAGGGCGAAGTGTGGGACTCCAGCTGCTCCTTCCCTCGCTTGACTCCTCCCTTCGGGTTGCTCCCTCCTTTACTCACTGCCTCCCTCCGTTTTTTTTTTTTTTTTTTTTTTTTTTTTTAAATCTTGTGTACCCCCATTCTTTTCTCCCCTCTTGTATGAAAGCATCTTGGAGACTTTGAGCTCGGATAGTTTATAAGGGAAGAGAGTTTAGCTCAGTTTTTAGCACAAATGGGAGTGGAAATGAGATCCATTTGGCATTTGAAGGTGACTTGTTAAATTAAACAACATTTTAGCTGAAATATTTTCCTGTTTCCAGCTTGGTTATGAGAGTTGGAATGAATCCGCATATACAATGGATCAGAGCAAGCACTTGAGTTTACAAAAGGCCTGTTTAAACTATAATAGTTCCTCATAACAGCTGCCAGTCACTTTTCTCAAAAGTTTATAGGACAGGAAACATGCGGTCATGTGTATTTTGACATTCATTCCCATGTATAAAAAGGTACAGGTCGAAAGCTACACTGTGTAATTAAATTAAATGTTCTTAAAACTTTATATTATGCAGCAATTTGACTTGGGGCTAAAAAAGTCTCCGGGGGGTCAGTCTTCAGAGTGGTACCTAATGCTAGTAGAGAGAAACCCTCCTGTAGGGTTGGGCGTGATCAATATACATAATCAATATACAGGGAAATGATGTGGTAAGAGAGGTCTTTAGGGTGCAGCTTCAATCAATGAAGAGGTGGGAGTTTGGGAGTGAAAATCACGCGTTAATCGCCGGATTTGAATGCGTGTGTGGCCGAGAGGTCAAGACCATCAGGCCCGTTTATCCCGATCGCGGCGCACCATCCGGTCAGCCCCCGTGCCAAATGAAGAAGTCTTCCACATTTGACACTTCCGTCTTTAAGTGCCGTTTTTGTAACCGCTTCTCCCCGGCGATCATTATGCTGATACAGTCGGCATTGACTAATTGCTGCCCCCGATCAATCAGAGCCCTCTGTCACGACTGTCAGCATCTTTGTCATCGTTAAAAATGTTTGATTCCGACTTTGTCACTGCGCGAAGACGGATTCTGGGTGACAGATTTGAGCAAGTTGACAAAACCACAAAGTATGATGGGTGTGTGAACAACTATTTTGAATATTCCAGTGGTTTGGAGGCAGATGTTGTCTCTGTTCACCAGCAAAACCACAGAAACTGGTTTGTTTTTTGTTTGTTTTGTTTTGGGGTTTTTTTTTGCCTTTTCTTGTCATTTAACGTTTTTACATGTGGACAAAATAATTAAGGTTAAAAACCGTGAATGCAGAAATGCCACGCGTGCCAGTAAAATGAAAAAAGCTCGCATCCGCGTGGACGGGAAGTCGAGCCGAGAGAGGAGACAGTCAAAGGTGCTCTGTAAGACACGACTAATTCTCCTGTCAGTTTGTCAGGCAGTGCTCATCTGGCCTGGACTACACAGAGATAAAGTCCTTGTTATGAATCTCTCAAAGAGAATCCAAGGAACGTGGTAGTAGTTGGGGGGGAGGGAGGGTGGGGTGGGCGAGGTGGGGGAGAACAAGAGGGTAAAGGAGGAGGGAGGAGGTGCACATGGGCATCAGTGGGGTTAGCGGCTCCCGAAAGTATTTCATCAAAGAGGGCCAGGATCCTGGGGATTGAGATTCTGCCTGGAGGCAAGTAACCAATGGTCTCCCAAGAACATATTCCAAAGTAGGACTCGCAGAGCCAAAGCACACATCAAAAGCACCTCTGTAGCCAAAGCGATTCTGGAGGAGAAAGAAAGGGGTTCAGGTCCCTTCTTGGCCCCCTTTAAGCCCCAGATCTCACCCCAATTAAGAAGGAACTACTGTTTGTTCCAGACCCTGAGATCCACAGGCAGGGAGGCGCACTCACTAAGGTAGACACGCATGATAGCTGCTCGTGCACGCGTCTCGTCCGTGCACGCGTCTCGTCCGTGCACACACATTGTCACTTTCCCTCCCTCGCAGCACGGCGCTTTCAAGACCGACATCTGTGCCTCGTGCTTATTTTTCAAATAATGACCGACTGACAGAGCGTGTTTCCAGTTTCAGATGATCTCACTGAAGTAATATGTAGCGCTCAGCGTGTCCACGTATGTTACACGAGTAACAGTAAATCAATACTTGGCAGAATGTTGCGTAGGCATTTGGATTTTTGCCTTTAATTCTTCGCCGCTGGACAGATGTCACTGTGAAATGGATACAGCAGAATAAGCATATTATATCCACACAGATGTGACTGGCAGAAACGCACTGGCTGCGTGAAGCGGAGGGAGGACAGAGGCTCCTGCTGTTGTTTGCTGCGGGAGGTTTTTTAAGATGAAGGAACATCCCAAGTGTCAGAAACACATACTGGTGGAAGAACTGGAGAGTTTTACTAGAGTAAAAGTTGGAATATGATATGAAAACACCAACCAAGTAGAACCAACAAATAAAATTCTTTTATTCTACATCCTACAGAAGTTTAGCAGCTAAACGTACTTCATGTATCAGAATCAGTGACAGATCTACTGTATGCATGAGTAAAGGTATTAGTGGCACGTCATCCTGGCAAAGTGGAGAAGGTGAGCAGGTTCACGTTCCATCAGTGCCTACACATAATCATAAAGTACATGTAGGTTTTTAAATGCTTGGATTTGAAATTTTCCGCAAAAATGTTTGACATTAGAATAAGTGCCCGTGATTTTTCTTAATCCACCTGGAAAAACAGACATTTTAATAGGTCGGTCCACTAAAATTACAGCAACATGCAACATATCTTTATTTAGAAATACAATCCGTGCGCCAGAGGAATTGCTACTTCCTGCAGATCATTATGTGTGGGACACACATGTTTCTTTGTTGACCTTACTATTTAACTTCATTGTGCTCCATTTGGACTCCCTATCCCTCTTCCCCTCTCCCTGTGTTTCTCTTTCTTTCTCATGCAACCTACCTTTTTATTTATTATTTAAAGAACAATCACAAAAAAAAATGGTAAGACTGTTCTCTGGTTAAAAAAAAATAAGAAATGTTGCAGCACGATCACAAAGCACGCTACCAGCCGTATCGAAGTGAAGACAGGTATCTCAAAATGTCGGCTTAGGAGAGCAAAATGTGTGCGAATGGAAGTGAAAAATGGATGGAGATGCCAAAATATTAGGTACACCAGTGAAGACAAATGCCGTCCTCCATTAAATTCCACTTCACGACTGTTACAGCGTTCAGTTGATATTGAAACGGCAGTCAACGGTATGATCATTCTGGAGGATGCAGCTTGTGCCTGTTAAATGAACTGGATTATGAAACGGGATTGTTCTTCAGCCTTAAATTAGGTCAAAATAATAGAAACAATTTAGCGGTAAACCGCGCATTATGAACTGCAGCCTCCAGAAAGAAAACAAACTTGAAACAACAGCTCTCTCAGTTATTTTAACAAAATGATGAATGCTGTAACTTTAAAGGAGATGAAATTTAATCCAGGACTGTCATGTTTGAATACATTTGTTTTCACTGGTGTACCTAATGAACTGGCAAGGGAGTGCTCATTATCCCAAAGAGAGGAAGTTTTCGTTTCTTGCAGATTATTATGTGTGGGACGCACGCAGCGCTTTGTTGGCCTTATATCGGAACTTCTGTGTGGTCATTGGTCTTCACAGGTTTCTTTCTCTGCATGTGAATCGTTAAATACCTTTACATTTAAATTAGTGTATATCTAAGTGGAACACCCTTTAAAATGTAAATCAAATGCTAAATATTTTATTTGTACTCCATACGTTCAAGATCATATGACCATATGATCATGTTCTGTGCTTCTAAATTGTCCACTTATAATCAGCTAAGAAACCCAGAATGGTTTCAGTTCTGTAGATATCGACCTGCTGGAGAATGTAAAAAGATTTTAAGCTGCCACATTACCACATTAGTAGTCACACAGAGGTCACACACTAGCTGCTTCTTGCCCTTTCAGTCCTTGTTTTCCTTACACACTGCCACCGTTTAACAAAGTGTTTTTATTCAGTAACAAGACAGTGAACGCCACAAATGACCAGAGAAGGCCGGGAGCCCTTCAGCCAGGAGCCTCTAATCTACTGTCAGGAGTTGATTTACCTTGATTGAGCTCAAAACGTCTCCCTCCGCCTCCCTCCATCTCTCTTCATGTCCTCTCTCTTCCCTGTTCCCCGCTACCTGCACACACTCCCACATTCAGGACACTCTCAAACACAGCACTCTCCTCTTCTCCTCCCAGCATCCCTCCTCCCCCCCGCCCTCCTCCCCCCATGCCGGAGGTATCGGGTGGCTTGAGTGGGCCATTAGTGTGAATGACTGATAAGACTCTTAGCTCCCCAATAATCAGAAGAAGAAAAAAAAAAATACCCGGATATTTGCAGTTATTTTGAATCCGTCAGAAATAATAAACGCGAAACTATATCCACTTGGTTCTACTTAAGCAATTTCCCCGTGATAATATCCCGTGGGGATTTCATGTGGATTCCAAATGACGACATAATAAAACCACAACGCCTGCGCCCCCTTATCAGACTGGATTAAAAGGGAATAATGAAACAGAGAGGGTTTTGAGCCTTGTGTGGTATGAATATGATTATCTAATGGACTCCAATGGAAAGGCATGTTAATTCTGCTTTAACGCGAGACCTTTCCCAGACTATCTCCTGCCCCTGGCTCCTCCTAGGACCCCTCCTTCCTCCCCCACTTGGACCCGTTTCTCTGCCCCTTTCTCCTCTCCCTTTAAGTTTAAATAATCGTTCTGCTTTTCCCGCAAAAGTCATTATACCCGTCGTCTATCTGTGCATGAACGTGAGCATGGGAGAGTGATAAATCCCCCCTCGTCTTTCACACTCTTTTTTTTTCCAGGCTGGAGCGTGTTGGCCTCTTAACTTTCAAACAAAAGCGCTCAAGGCAATTTATCAATATTCGCAATTTTTTTTTTCTAGCATGGCGATCATTGTTGCTTGAAGAATGTGGGTCACTTTAATACAAAGTCAAATCAAACTTTTGCAGTTGGAGTCATGGTCTGATACCGGGATTAACGCGGCCTCTGAGTCTGAATACTTGAAAACATCCCTGGGTACAAGCGCATCTATTTAATATTATTTAGAATAGGTCATTATTTGCCAGAGTCAAATCAAGAATAATTATTTTAATATGTACCACCAACCAAACTCCAGAAAATGTGGATTTTTTTTTTTTTTTTTTTTTTTTTTTTAACACTGATGAATTTCTTGTGTGGCAATCTCCACTTCAACATGTCTTTAAGGCTGTTACACCTTTGTCTTCAAGGGCAAACAATTACGCGTCCAACAGCAAATAAAGATTTAAGGGGTGCAGGCTGGGCTGTCAAGACTCTGTTAAGATGTCAGGCACATATCAGTCGGGCATGTATTTTGCAATGGGTGCTGACTGATTAAACGCACTTCTTCTTTTGATCAACAAGTCCCTGGTCAGTTCAGGCCCAGAGTGGGGGGTCATCATTAGGCCCATTAGGGCTGCTAACCCTCCTTGAGCCACGTAGTCAAGTCCATTCTCATCTATCGAGATACGCTGCTGTATTGTGTATCTGCGCACACATCCTGAGAGCAGACTGTGCTCCCGCAGGACACAGTTAAAAAAAAAAAAAAAAGAAGAGCATCAATATTTCATCAAACTACTCTCTCTTTCTGGTCCAGATCAAAGCCTCGACTCCCACAGTCCTACAGGTAGAGATGGCTCTTTTGTTTTTGCTCCTCAGGTAGAGCAGCAGTCAGACTCTGTTCGCTTTTGGAAATCTTGCAACGCTCAGCCCATCCATCTCGCGGCTCACCGCCACGCTTTTGGAAGAGGAGGTAAAAGGAAGCGTAGAGACTGTGAGGGTGAAAACATGTTCAGAGATGTCCAGAGATTGAACTTCTTGCCCTTATAGAGCGAGATTATTTCCTGTTTTTACCCCCAGTTTGCCCATTGTGAGACTAATGGTGGAAACAAGGGTGTTGTAATTTGTCTTTGAAAGACTGAAAGTGTTGCAAACTTCATTCTTTGCTGTCATCTGAGCCATCATCTTTACCACTGTTTCAATACCTTTGTTGCTTCCGATGATTTGGCTAACTTGAAAAACCTGTCCTGACGTGAGGTAGTTTTTTTTTTAGCGTTGTTCATCGGGGGCACATGGTTTTCTACTGGGACAGTGTATTTTGAATATTTTAAACCCCTAGATTTGCTGAAATAATAGTTTCAAACATCAGCCTTAGTGGCTTTACCATTTTGTTATTAGAAATAACCAAATATGATACGATCTACATTTTCTGTATTTTAAAATATCTGGGGCGCAGTGTTTTTTTTAAAGTTGCTTTCAGGGTTTGTTTATTTTAGTTGTTTCAAATTCCAGGTTCACAAAAACAAGACTCAAATTAGCAATGTGTCAGTTTTATTAGCAACACATTAGCTTCAGACAGTTAGCTTTGTGGCTAACACAAACACTAAGCTAATCAGCAAATAACTAGAGCAAGTGTGTTGTCATTATTTATGTTTTTTTACAACTGTTCACTTGGGGCTGTATTAGTGAGGCATTAGCTTCAGACAGTTAATTGAGTGGCTAACAGCAGCATTAAGCTAATCAAAGACATGATGTTTTATTATTTTCCAATGCAAGCATCATGTTTTACTGGCAGGTTTAGAAAAGGTACGAGTAAAATTCACAAAACTGATCCCAGTGATTCAATAGTTACTTGGAATTGTTATATTTGCATCACATTAATTTCAGACAATTAGTTTGGCACCTAACAAAGAACTACTATATCATATATTCACAAGGCGTATTAAAAGGAAATATTACAGTTAGATCTCAGTATTTACAGTATACAGCAGACAGACACAGTTAGCGGCTACCTGGTCACAGCTCAAGAGACACATATTCCCCTTGTGAGTGTAGCAAAGTGAATACTGGACATTCATTCCGCATAAATTTTAATTATGATGTGTGTATAGGTCACTGGATGCTCATTGTATCAAACTTAAAAACTGTTGATATGTCCAATGTGTTAGAGTTTGCTGTGATTCAGAGTTATCGTGTATCTGCGTTTGCTGTGTTTCACAATTATTATGTGTTTGCTTACAAGAATCACATGCCTCATGCTGACCTGTTCCTAACCTTGGAGGAACAGTTTGGCCTTGATTTGACTTGTTTCTATTTGCTAAGATGATGTGTAACGAGGAATGATGAGGGAAGAAGTTGCAGCTGTGCGAGTGTGACTGAGTTTTTCCCCTTCCTACCTTTGACAAGTTCCTGTTTCGACCTTGAGCAATGTTGTTGCCACGTGTAACTAACCAATATAGAGTGTATCTTCCCTAAAAGACTAACCTCACCCATGTAATCAGGGACCTCCCAGAAGCATAATAAAAAGAGAGGAGCGGACGAGAGCAAACCAGAACGTTCGGAGACTGTACCTGTGTGCCTCTCTGTTCGTTCTCCTCGCGAGTAAAATTGAACATGCTAACTCTGTGTCTTCTTTCTGAGTTAATAGATTGTTGAGGTGACTGCAGCGGGTCCTAAACCTGACACAATGTTTGGTTAATCTGAGTTTACTGAAGGGCATGAATATAACTATGCAAAAGATGTGGGCCCAAAAATATCGTGTGTTTTTAAATTGTTTGGAGTAACTTGGAGAACGTCGGCTCATTTGTGGTTGCCTCCATTGCTTTGTTTGTCTTCATATAATCCCAGACTGATACTTTGATGGTGAGCTCAGGGCTCTACAATCCTCCTAAACCAAACTGAATTCTCCCCCAAACCACCCTTGCTGTGGCAGGTGTTTGGTTATAGTCTTGAGCCCAGGTGTAGGCTTTTAACACGTCCTGCATCTGTTACACCTTTTTGCATGGTGGACGACAACAGCTTTAAAGAAAGAGACTGTCGCATGTTATGTGCACTGTAATATTAGGAATTAATGAATGCAAGTACGCAAGTAAAAGGACAAAATGCACTTCATTAGCGTTGATACAGACTCGTCTCACACTACAGCTGAGAATTAAATAAAAATGAAACATCCGTATCATTTACTTGATAAGCTTAAAGGACACAATTTTAGCACAATACACATTACGCAGTAGCATGTCTACAGACTGGGGCAATACTATGGGGATACAAGCAAATACTTACTGTAATTTAGAATTTATGATTAACTACACTATGAAAAAGGGAGCTTTAGCTTTTTTTTGTCTTTTTGTCAGATACAATCACTTCCATTATTCTTGGTAAATTTTTATACAACAAAAAATATCTTGTTTACTCCACTGTTGCATATTTTAAACATTTACTTTTTCTATTAATCACATATAGAGAGATGATGGTTTCTTATTTGAGGTTTTGGGGTTAAGACTTTAAGGCTTAAGTATCGTCCTAAATCCTAGAAAGTAACTGATATTTAACTGTAAATATAAAGGCATGTTCCTCAAGAGAGAATTTATAGTTTAGGGTAGAAAATGTTCGACAGATGAGTGTTTAAAAATCATGTGTTTCTCTACCGTTTAACATAAAGTTTAACATATATGAAGGTCTGTATTTAGGAATAAAAAATATTGTTTATATATAGTATCCAGTGTTTTCTGCATTTGTTATCCAGAAAAATCATCCCTGAAAATGAAAAACTGCTTAGGAGCTCAACATAAATATAATCAATCACATCTTCCTGTCCCTGCATTTAATATCAAATTAGATAAATCTGTACATTAAACATTCCTACAAATGAGAAAACCTGATTCATGCAAATAAGTTCAGCATGTTTATTACAAAGAAAGATTTTAATTTTTTTTTAATAATGTGTTTTGTTTGTTTGTTCACAGCATTGTTTTTGTCATCATATATGTGTGTAAATGCCTACATCAGCCGTGGTTTTCTGTCGTCCCTGAACACACGGGGCCTCTCCTCCTCCTCCTCCACCTCTTCCTCATCCACCTCCTCCTCCTCCTCCACTTCCTCCTCCTCCTCCACTCATCGTCAGCGTCAATCTGCGGCTGTCACTCGGAGCCGGACAGTGACTAACGACACTCCCAGTCAGTCAAACACTTATCACCACACAGGTAACACACAGGCCTGGAAATGACTGACATGAAATGGAAACGTCTCTCATTCTGTGGGCCCGGGAGCTGAAGTGAAATATTAGCTGTGGGAGAGATGGTGGATGATAAGAGGCTCCCTGTTTGGGCTGGAATTGTGGAGGTCCAAGTTCTATTACATTTCTTTTTATGACGAGGAGCGGTATGAAGATCCTGTTTGCTCGGATAAAGGATGCATTTCCTTTTCCATTTCGTTTATTTTTTCTGTGTGTCATTTTACTGTTTTAACGCTTCAAATTTTTGCAAGTGACTCCAGCATCCACAATGAGCTGCTATTTCTGCCTTGCTTCGGCTTTAAATGCTCCAGTGGGTCACTGTTGATACATAAGCCGCCGCCCCTGCAGGCTTTGTGTTGTCCACAAGAACCAGACCATAGGCCAGTTGAAACCAGACTGCAGCCTGCTCAATGTCAGTAGGTCACATATGCTTACTCTGTCTCTCCTATTACTCACAGACTCCAGCACGTCCTCCCTCTATCCCTCTTCTTCTTCCTCTCACACATCTCCTTCATGCACGCTCACACGCGCACAATTCCCCCCTGTGCAGAAAGATGGATGGGATGTTCCCAAACCACAGGTGCTGCTCTACTTGTGAGTCTTTTGCATTCTTCACCACTGCTCGCTTTTCACTGTTTTCCCCAGTGGTGATTACCACCATACTTCAGAGCTGTGATATAATGAGGAACATGGAGTATTAGTAAAATACTATCAATCTGCCTGTCTATTAGCTGCTCAATGGGAATGAGACTGGTTTCCAAGAGCGAGGCAAAACTCGTGAAGTTCATTCCCTCAGACCCGTTTCCAAACCGCCACTAGATGGGGTTGGTTTCATTTCTATCTTGTGTGTTTGCTGGTAACGGCCGCTGAAACCCAAACCACTGACTCAAGTCGCTGTGGAAACCACACCACCTTGTGGCTGAAGGTTCTCAGTTGATCAGCATCAAGTTTACTCAGAAGAACATCAGTGGGAACTGTTTGGCTTCTTTATGCTGAAAATTTTTTATTTGATTCCCTTCACCCTCTGAAACAGTAGCTGGGGAGTCTCACCACCCTACATCATTGGGTTCAGACTGGGACAGAGGTATGAGAACAATCCCCCAAGTCCAGAAACACACTTAGGCATAAACTGCAACACAGAAAAGCCAGATTCTCAAGTCAGGACTCAGCAGTCCACCTACACCTGAAAGACAAAGGACACTCTTTTGTGGATCACATTTTAGCCAGAAAAGACAAATGGTCTATAACAGCGATAAAATAAACCCCTCTCTGAACGAGGGAGGTGGACTGAGACAAACATTATCAGATCTTTACAGGACAGTTTTAACATCTGTCCTCAAAAGGTTCCAAACCCATTCACACTTCAGATATTCTGAGTTTAGTTGTTAACGGCACGTTTGATATGAACATCCTCTAATACAGATGAGCACTGGTTTGTGAACAGACCTTAGTCGCATCAGTTCCAAAGGTCTCCTCACCATCGTCATCGTCTGTGAAACCTCTTCAAGAGCAGTCCAGTCTGCACTTTTTCATCTAATGCCTGAGTGGATAGGTGGTGGATGAAACAGTTCTCTACAACACAACGCAGTGATTTCAATCAAAGGGTGGGAAACTCTGCTTGTGTTCAGAGGAAACAGTTTATTTATAAATGGTTGGATATCGAAAGGTGTGTTAATTCACTTCCCTTTTATACCATTGTATTGTAATATAATGACTATGTCTGGGGATATACTCTAGTCATTACTAGAGTATATGATTATGTCTGATTATGTCTGATTATGTTGTTATATTTCATAACAAATATTCAGTTTTAGTCATTTCAGATGAGATTTGCCCCTCTAATCTCAGAATGTAGATAAAAGTTTGAAAGCCAGAAACATTTAATCATCCAAAACAGATAAAGACTGCACAAAGAAAATGACTACAGACGTATCTCACACCATTTTCTGCTTTATTTAAGGCTGCTTAACATGACTACACTACTTAAACTGTGTCTTAGTTAAGTACCTCAATCTCAACAGTAAGAGTTGTAGTTTTAACAGTGGACACTCTTTCTTTTAGTTTAGGAATATTTGTTGCTAATGTTTTGCTTACGTCAGGAGTGTCAAACTCAGTTTAGTTCAGCTGCAGCCCAATTCGATCTGTAGCAACTCGGATAATAGCATAAGATAATAGAAAATAACGTATAAGTAACTACAACTCCAGATTTTTTCCAACAACTCAAGAGAATGGTTACATTTAACAAACAATCAGTTCAAATAAAAATAGGTGCAGTTTGGGTAAAATGCTGTCTTTTGTTTAGTCCTGGGTCTCAATGTTGTGTCCTGTCCACACCTCTGACTAAAATGATGGACAAATTAGGGATAGCAGTTATTTTCATTAAAAAACTGCAGTCTTCTATGTAACTTTTGCACATCATGCTGCGGGCCAGATTAGACCCCCTGGTTGGCCGCTTGTGGCCCGCGGGCCCTATGATTGACACCTGTGGTTTAAGTAAAACTGCAGGAACTGTAACAGACATTTTTACTGCGTGAGCTCCATGTAGCCATTTTCAAAATGTCTTCGTCACGTATATTTTCTGTGATGCCCTCACAACATACAGCATATACATGATGGCAACCGCGGTTCAGCTCAAAGTTTCTTCCTGTTAAGAGGGAGTTTTTCTTTGCCACCGTCGCTATCGTGCTCGCTCTTGGGGTTTGGGTGTCTGGGTTCTGTAACCCGCCTTGAGACAATTTGGATTATTACCGACACTATATAAATAAAACGGAATTCAGCTGAGAGTGCCTCACTTGTCCTCTTAAACCTTAAAGGTGATGGATGAATGCGTGAATCACCTGCTTTCTGAAGCCGCAAATGATGAAAGAATAAATGCATAAAGCCTAAACACATCCTGGATGATATGTTTTATATACTGTCGATTCACTTGCAACATGTGTTTTTCTCTGCGGCTCACAAACTACTGACGGGGAACAAAAAAAGAGAACTCGAGCTCATCTAACAGGACTTTAGGCATATAATCACAATAGATCATCCAAAAACGTTGTCGATAGCTGATCAAGCTCTATTGTTCGCGTGTTGTTGATTTTAAGATGAGACAAAAATGAAACCACAACTATTTGGTGGTTGTATTACATTGTAAAGGTTTGCCCATTGTTTCATCCTCCTCCAGTAACCACGACTGGCCTCCCAAGAAACCTGTTGTTATTCTGTGTTGCATTGAAGTCAAAATCTTCTCAGCGTCTGGTTTGTTCACGGTGCAGCCGGACTACAGTTTACAGTAATAGTTAAGAAATATTTTGCAATAGGATATGATGCATTTAGTTGTTTCCCCTTTTTAGACATGAGACCTACTTCTCCCATGAGATAAAATGCGGGATCATCCCCATGTGACCTGTACAAGAGATTCACAAGTTTTGCATTACATAAAAAATTGCATAGTGACAATCCTTGCAGATTAAACAAAGCAACAACAACCTCTGATTGTGACGAAGCTCGCGCAGATGTTTGGTAACGTCGTTCTTCTCCGCGATCTGCCAGGACATCAGTAGTGAGGCCTCGCCAAAGTCAAGCGGGAACATGTTGTTATTGACTTGACTGATGGTTTCCTGTCGTGAGAGAAAGTAGCAGCACAAAAAAGGAGAGAAAAGAAAGAATGTGTCTGTGGTCTCACCTGAATTCAGCAGGTAGGCAGCAGTTGTCTGGGGCCAACCTCAGTGACCACAATAACAGCCTGGGATTTTGTTTTTTTACTGCTAGCATGTATCTGTGTGAAGTTTCTGTCTTCTAACACCTGTTAGTTCTCATCTTTCAATGTGCAATATTTCCAGTTCTAAACCAACCTCGCAGCCCTCACAGAAATGTAACTCTGAAACGCATGCCATCCTAGAGAAAGAGAGAGAGAGAGAGAGAGATGGATAGACAGAGACCTGTCTGCCTTACTTAATTCAGATTTATATCAGATTGATAGCCACAGTTTCTGTTTGTGGGTGTCATGAAACTCTAAACCGGTGCCCCAAGGCCCTTCGCCACAACTCACATATCAGACAAGGGTGGAAAGCAGGCCGCCATTCGTTTCATTTATCTGCCTGCTCTGACTTTGATGTTGTTTTCACTTGTTGTTGGCACGAGCCGTGCAATTTTACATTTAATTTCATGCAAATCCTATGGATCCAAGTATTTAATGTGTGCACCCTTTTGATATCGGTGAAACTGAAATTCTGTTGTGTCAGCAGAAAGCAGAAGTTGAACGTATCTCGTTTTCGAGGACATGGCACCCGTCTATCTGTCTGTCGCATGTCTGGGCCACAACCGTTATAAGGCAGACGTGGGAAAAGGTCTTCGTGCCTGGTTTGAATGGGCACCCGTTGCCAGTCGCTACGAAACTGCCAAGTCATAACCGAACTTAAACGTTTAAGGTTCAACAGCAACAGTGTCAGCACAGAAGATGGAGCAGACTGTCTGGGTAAGGGCGTCTAGTCAGATCGAAAAACATTGTGGACTGATCCGGCCACAGTTCCCACCACACTCTGCACGTTACACCAGTGAAAACACTAGAATACCAAGACGATGTTTGTCTCACCCCTTCATTCATTCATTCAACAGTTGCAGTTGCATGGGACACAAATCGCAGTATGATTTATTTTTTTTTCCATATTTTTATTATTTGGATCAAAAATACAGTTTTTATTCAGTTACAGCAGCACACAACAAATACAAAATGGAAAAAAAATATTAAAAAATGTATTTACAGTAATGTACAGTTTATACAATGGTTCCAGTAAAAATAATATGCATGTGACTGTCAGAGTATGAATATAAAGAAAATGACCTCCAAATATGTTTTGTTGCTTTCAAGGTTGCTATGTAAGTTGTTGCTATTCTAGTAGTAAGTAATGCATGAAGTATAAAACAAGGCTCAGGTCTCAGGTTCAGGGATTTAAGGAGAAGTGGACATTTATATGGAAAGGGCAGGGGTAGTTTCAGTGTCCGACATGACAGAGGGACGTTTGGGGACTGCCTGCATTTTAATGAGGTTTCCATTGCCCATACCGCCAGCACACGTCTTCATAATCCTAAAGAGGTCTTCTCTGAACCGAACTCCGATGAAGACGTACAGGAACGGGTTGAGGCAGGCGTGAGTATATGCCAGACTCTTGGCAACCTGTCCAGCTACATCAAAAATCTTGACAGTTTCACAATCTGTGATGGTGGTATTGGCTGCCTGCGTCGCTTCCACAATGAGAAAGCCATTGTGAGGCAGTTGAGAGAGGACAAACACAAACACCACAGCAAAGATGACACGTAGGGCCTTGTGCTTTTCAAAGCTCTTGGCCTGCAGAAGTGTGCGAATGATGACAGAGTAACAGAACATCATAACTAGGAGAGGAAGAAAGAAGCCCATGCAAATCTGCAGGGACAGGACCAGGATCTTAGTCCGGTTGGATGCATCGTCCCAGTAGACTAGAGCACAAAGGGAGTTCCCGTTTAAATCCGTCTTCACTTTGGCGAAGATAAATTCAGGGAGGGCCAGGATAATGGAGACAAGCCAGACACCAAGGCAAGCAAGTTTGCTGTAGAACAGCCTCTTTTTCTTGAGGTTGTGGGCTTTGGTGACTTGTACGATAGCAATGTAGCGGTCCACACTAATGCAGGTGAGAAGAAACATGCTGCTGAAGAAGTTGATCTTGTAGACAGCTGAGATCACTTTACAGAGACCGTCGCCAAAGTTCCAGCCCTTGATGGCATCGACAGCCCAGAAGGGCAGCATGCACAAGAAGCATAGGTCAGCCACAGCCAGGTTAAGCAGGTACACGTCGGTCATCGTCTTCAGGCGGTTGCGGACGGTGGTGTAGATCCAAACCACCATCAGGTTACCCACAGCACCAAGGATGAGGATGATCGAGAAGAGAGGGGGCTCGTACTGGCCACGAAACTCCCTAACCCAGCTTCTGTCACACATTCCAGAATCGTCAGGCAACTCATAGTCGTAGTCAGAAGTTTCCTGTAATCAAAAATAGATTGTCCGATTTAGTATTAAAGATCTCCAAGTGGAACCGATTAACAGTCTTCTGTTCTCCACATCCTGTCCTACTCAACTCGGTATTGCTGTTTTCATAACATTGTTCGCTTCTAGTGGGAATACAGTGAAATTACATCAACCACCGTCTGTGACGTACAAGCTAACCAGAACACGCAATAAAAAAAAAACTGCTGTCAGGTGCAGGTGTTGTGTCTGCGCAAGAGAAACCACACTAGTGCACAATTTCCTGCTGCTATCCAAGACCGTGGAGGGGTGCGCAATCCTGAGGGGCTCCAGAAAGGGGCCCGCTGCAGAACTCGGTACCCCAGAAGTTGAGATCAGAAGTTTAGATGTAGGGCAGAGATAAACAGAGGGGCTTAGGTTTTTGCAAACAACGGAAAATTTGATGCTGACACGGCTGTGGCTGTGACTGCAGATAATACAGATGTCTGCGTTAGATGTAAAGATATAAATATACATGGATCTTAAAATGCTTTTTTATTTCACAGTCACCACAAGTAAAAAAAAAAAAAAAAAATGTGTGTTTTAAGTACATACTACTTTTAAACATTGTCTTTAATTAAGTTGTACTTTCTACTTTAATATCAGACTTTAAATACTGTTATATAATGCAACCACTGCACTAAAGCAGGGATTCAGAAATAGCATTCCTCTCTCCGTGATAGCAAAAGTAGCAGTTTCTCTGCTCTGCTCTGCCTTTTTAATACTGCTCAAAATATATCACGCTGGTGCTATGAATACAGAGAGTAATCTCAAAGTAATACTTACAGGTGGAGTAGAATACGTCCAGCCCATAGTTGGGGTTGGCTCACTCATGTTTTCTGCAAAGAATCGAAGAATATAAAATGAGACAATACTCAAAAACATTTAAAAAATAATAATAATAATCTGACAGGATTCAATTTATGAGATTAAATGAACTCAGTTTGTTTAGCAGTTACTCACCCAGTAAGCAGGGATGTGGAGAGCAGCCTCACAGTCACGGTGCTGTTTCTTTGTCTGGCTCGTACAGATGTGAACTCATCGTCACTTGCTTATATGGTTTCCCCTTAACCACAGAAAATCACGTGCTGCTTCTCTTATCGCCTTACTTCTGTCTCAGCCGACGTATAAGGCATAACGCGTTAGTTCTTGTAGTATTTCTTCATTAAAGCAACTTAAACATGCATCAACTTGTACCCTGATTTTGTTACAACAGTGTAACAGTGTAAATTTCTAGGGGAAGCTTTCAGACTCCGCTCACTGAACCATGCCATCAGAATGTTGCCAAAGAAAGACACCCACATACCCTCCACAGCTGATTAGGTTTTATTTTTAATTTTTTTTTCTTAAATCGTGGTCCACTTTTGACACACTCTGTATACACAGGTGGAGCACTTAACGCCACAGATGAGTGATGCGTGAAACTGAAAACCAGGAGACGTGATCAAAGCAACTAAAACACTATGAGAGCCAGACTGAAATGATGAGCGCCTTGCTGCAGTCTAAAGATCACGTTGTGTGGGCTAGTTTCTTATAACCATCGTGCATGAGGAAAGTCTTCTTGCGATTTCACTTTCAAGGACGCTCTGATGAAATATATCTTGTAGAAAGAGAGACACCTCATCATAAACTAAAATGATCTTAAACGAGACAACATTTTGAAATTTCTGATGAGCGTTCGCTGCAAATTCTGACATCAGTGAAGTTTTAGGCTGCACTTAAGGAATAAAGGAACGTCTGATATTAGAAACTACCATTGGACGGAGCCAGGCTATTTGTTTCAACGCTTGTCTATATTTTTGCTAAGCTAGCAGACTGCTGGATCAGGGTGATAGATTTCAGTAGCTGTGGAGACTCTCAGTGTTCCAGGTCATGCGATACACCAATCAGGCATAACATTATGACCATCTTTCTAATATTGTGTAGGTCTGCCTTGTGCCTCCAAAACAGTTGTGACTCATCAGAGAAGACATGAGCCTTCTGAGGGTGTCCTGTGGTGTCTGGCAACAGAATGTTGTTAGTGGGGGTCTTTGGGTCCTATTGGTTGAGGGGAGGGGGCTCTGTTGATCATCCCACCGATACTTGATCAGTTTGGGTTCTCTGCAATTTGGAAGCCAGGTCAATACCTTGTGCTGTTTTCTGGGCGGGTGGGTGGTACATATCTAAGTAACATCCACACAGTCCAAACGTTTCCAAGCAGAACGCTGAACCGTCTCAGGATCGCAGCACACTTTGGGAGAATCTGTAATGCTCGATTACACCAGAGCACATATTCCTGTGTTTACCAATGCCAAGGTAAAGAGACGTCCATGCTCATGAGTTCACGAGTACCGAAACAAAAACACATTCTATAGAGAAGTGGAAAGTTCACCGGTAATCCCGAGTGCAAAGGGAAATCTAGAACGAAAATAGAACAAATATCGTGACTGACTTTGTACAAAACATGGCAAAGGTGAAAATCCCCTTCATGCCAGTTGGTTCACCAGAAACAAAATTGAAAATAATTCACCCTGAGGCCTAGAAACGCCAGGAGCAGTGATTAACAAGATCACAAGTTTAGTTGTTGAAATCATTACCAATCAAAAGCAGTAGGCTTCCTCGTGTTTTCACACATGAATGCTCTCTGTAGTGTGTTTGTATCCTCGCTGTTTCACTTCCCTACCTGATATACCATATTCAGTTTGTGTGAGAGACGAGCGTGTGGGCCACCAGCCCGTCAAGAGAGAAAAACAAAAAAACAAAAAAAAAACAAGTGCTGGTTGCGTTTCTCGGTTTTGATCACAGCAAGGCACAGGGAAACGGCTGTGTCATAATAGAGCATTTTCCTTCTGGGAACAGGCAGTTGAAGAAAGTAGACTGCAGACTGTGAGGTTTCACTCACTACCTGCCACAATCTAACGGACAGCGCGCAGCGTTTAAAACGTATGGCCCTGCTCTGTGGGAACGTAAAACTCTGAAAAGAGCGTGTTAAACTTTGAAGAAAGTCAAAATGAAAGTTGCATTCGGGGACAGAAATAGATTTGAAGATACACAGTGAGACAGTGACGCCTCACAGTGAGAAGGTCCCGGGTTTGAATCCATGGGCTGTCTGGGCCTTTCTGTGTGGAGTTTGCTTATTCTCCCTGTGTCTGTGTGGGTTTTCTTCGGGTACTCCAACTTCCTCCCACCGTCCAAAGACATGCTGGTTAGCCCTCTCTGTGTTAGCCCTGCGTTAGATTGGCGACCTGTCCAGGTGGGCGCCTCTCGCCCAATGGGCTCCAGCAGACCCCACAACAGTTAACAGGAACCAGCGGTTACAGAAGATGAATGAATAAATAATGAGCCAAATGTGCTGTTTTTAGTGAATTGTGCAATTATAAAGACTCTAGGGCTAATTCTGACTCATTTCACACAATGTCATGTCCACAGCTGACTCACAAGTTATGACAATATATCATCGCTCCAGACGACAGACAAAGCGGCTACACCTGCCTAGTCCGTGGGAGGGCTGTAGTCAGTCCCTGTGAGGGGGAATTTGTTTACCTTTCTTATGACAAAAAGAAAGAATTAAAATGTGGGAGTGTTTTTTTTTTATGTTTTTCACAATAACTGTTTGTGTGGATCAGAAAGGGCAAGCAAACCTTTTGGGAACTCAAAAACAGCCCACAAAAAAATTCCCTGCCATGAGCTTTTAGAGGTCATAGATGACGTACATGGTGATGTTGGTGGCATAGGCTTCATCATTTATCCATCTCGGATTGGCATCTGATAAATGCGCTATCCCCACTTCTGAGTAAGAAACGTGTGTTAACATGAATCATGGGACATGGGTGTGAATTTGATTCTCTGTTCTTGCAAAGAGAGATAAGATGAAATCAATTTTACTCATGATCCTACGATCACGAAATCGTTGCGACTTTACATTCTAGCACGGTTTAACCGGCTGCTTTGCCGGTATAACTTTGCCTATGTGGCAAATGCGTGATGTAAAAGGATGTGCATTGGGCTTCCCGGTTTTGACCACAGTGAGGTTCAGGGAAACAGCTGTCGTGATCATATGAGAGTGAATAATAATCTTTATTGCAGTCAACAGTTCCAGAGAATCAGAGTTTTAAAAAAAAAACAAAAAAAAAAACAAGCCACAAATGTGAAAGAGAAGTCTGGATCCACTGTCTAGTTCCTGATCTAGACCACCACGTCTATAGTCTTATACCCTACACTTGGGATCATTTTTGTAATTTTCAGTGACATATGTGATCATGGTAAATGTGGGGCTGCCCCATGTGGTTCTGACTTACATAACAAGCTCACCCCTGAATACTCAAAGTTGCGAGAATTTCAGGACGTGAAATAAAGACTCGCTTGGTGATGAAAGCTTGTTGAGTCACTGCTGACTTGAGCTGTTGCAGTGTGGCAGGTAAAATCAGTCAAATTAATCTAGCATGACATGTATTGCAGTTGCAGTTGAGGGTGATGGGAAACTGCAGAGCAAAAATGAATGAGTCAAAACTCTTCTTACAAACTAGGCGGCTTTTCAGTCAACATGTCTGTGTTCACACTGCAGGGAGAACGTGGCATGTGGTCTTAGCGTTCAGATCTGCACGCTCCGTGCCTCTTGGTTGCGTTCACACCTGTGCTGAAAGCTTTCCACCTGGAGTCGGATCAAGTATCTTTTTCACAAGACGGGTGTGAATAAGCGGCGCTTGGTTTTCTTGAGGGCGACGGGCGGCGTATGTTGATGTCCTTTCACAGAAAATAGTATCGAGATGAAAGATCGCACAATGAGCAGTCGTTCTCAGAAATGACTAAAAGCTTTATCTGTAGTGTTTTCTTGTGATTTGCAGGATTTGACTGTCTGAACGGCCCCTGGTGGCTCGGTCATGATAAACTAGCTTCAGTCTCCTCAGTGAGAATGATAGGTAAGGTCACCAGATTAAAAGGATCAAAAACAAAAGATGTGGGAGGAAAGTTTGACTAAAAGCCTGCCTTCTTTATTGCGCCAGATTGTTTGATTGTGTCACAACACCATATATGGTTCCAGCGTCTCCACTGGAGTGAAAATATGAGCAACAACTGGACAGATCAAAACATTGCACACACAGTCGTGGCTCACAGATAATATATGCTAAAGGTTTTTTGATCATTTAATTTGAGGGACAGCTATGCATTTCCACTCATTTTGGCATTCATGCTCCCTCAGAATGACCTGCTGCCACTTCGGTGATGCCTTGACTTTCCATCCAGCGTCTTGAGACGTGTGCTCTTTGACCCCTCACGGCCTCAAGCGAAGGGCCCGGCATTTAAAAATAGTACTCCAAATAAAAGGAAATGCTGCACTTCCATCTAGTTCCTGAATACTACCAGCGAGTCCCGCCACGAGTATCTACGCGTTATGCCCCTCCGTGGTTCGAATGCAAAACGTCACTGTCGCGAAACCTCACATTGTGCCATGGGCATCACCTCTAATCGTCAAATTCTCACAAGCAAACGTCCTCTTGATGATTCTGTAGAAAAACTGATTAACAGACATTTTTTGACTCACTAGTGAAACTGAGAAAATCCCTTTGATGCCTAGTCATAGAGCAGGAAGCAGTTTTGAATTAGTATGCTACTCTGACATGTATTAACTGTCGTCCTATATTGTGGGAAAGTACAGTCACAGTCGCTGCAGTGAGCAGAGTTGGGGTTTTAAGTATGGAGCCTCGTCACCACTTCCTGTGTACCTACTTTGCTGTGATTTATTTCATGCACTGATAAGGCAACTGTTCGCATCGGCATGCTTTGATCATTTAATCCTCAGCTGCGTATACACAAGTTTTAGCTTGCATGCAATTGTACGCAATTCGACTAAATGCATATATTTGTCTATTTGAGAACAGTTGGATTAGAGATTATGTAAGCTTTACCTTTAGCACAAAACAGTGCTACTCCCACCCCCTTCTTGTCGACACTTAGCATGTACCTTGCACACAGCTCCTGCACATGATGCACAACTATAGCAAGTCATGAGGCTGTGGCTTCAAGAGTTTCACTGAAAACAAGCAGGGGGGGTTAACACTTGACTTGACAGGTGACCACTATTTCTCTCTCTGCCACTGTCTCGGTCGACTATGGTTACTAACACAAACAAGCACAAAGAAAGACGCGCGTTCAAGATATTTCCCCAGGAAGCAGATGCAGCGATAAAATGTGATAAATACAAAACATACTCTCGCGCAACCATATGGTGCTAATGATATCATTGCCTGTTCAGTCATTTGATTTGCCAAAGCTCAACCTCGTGATTTCATGCCTGCTGGTTTCCTGTTTTTTCAATCTGTTCAAATATGGCGGATGTTGTTTCTCTGATTTAGGTTTAAATAAAGCAGTGCCAATGAAGATAACAACAGCCTTGCTTACTTTAAACCATGTGTGCATCCTTAGCTGATAAGCGAGGCCTAGTCTCTGGGGCGTCCTGGTGGGTCAGAACAACATTATGACACTATTCATAGGTATGATGATTTATAAAACCACAACACTCAGCTCAACAGCGTACATCCTCTTCTGTAAATACTGGTCCTTCGTTCTTAGTTAAGTTACAGAGACCAGAGGCTTCATAAACACCGACGTAGCGCATTCCTGTTTCATAGGGTTGATTTTTTCTCACACTATTTAACTTTCACTCCGTTTCAGTTTATGGTTTGTGTGATTTTGTTTCTTGTAATGAGAGGCACTTCACAACTTGGTTTCCATAAATGCAGCACACACACAAATGAATCTGTGCAGTATGGCGCCCTCTGGTTAGTCGCTCACAGACATTCATCATCCACTCCTGCTGCACACTCGCAACTTTCCAACTCATGTGACACCACTCCAAGCTGAAGGTGAAAATGATGGCTTGAACTTAAAATGAAACTATTTCGACGCAGAGATCCGGCTAAGAAAGAGTGACCGTGAATGCAGTTGGTGACAGCTTTTTATTACCCCATACTTTTGCACAATACAAACAAATGCACATCTAGTGTAATTATAGGGTAGATGCTTCATACTCTACAAGAGCATTACTTCATGAACATCATGTATATATTTGTTTTTTTGTTGTTTGTTTGTTTTCTTAAACTCCAGCACCCACAGCAATACCAAAAGTACACAGTTAGGACAAAAATATTCAATGCTCTGGGAAGTAGGGGAACCACTAGATCCCTATTCATGTCATTCAAGATGTAGGATCGCAAAGAGGAAATGCAATAAAAAATACTCAGATGACTGGATACTAATATTTCTATGTGAAATTAAATGTTAGGTAACAAACTGAAACAGGAGTGACCTCTAAGGAGAATTTTCGACTGAGCTGTTCTTTATTAATAAACTAAGTGGCTATAGGAGTTTGATTGGATTTGATTACAAAAGCAGCTGCTAAAATTAAGACCGATCAGCAAATTGTCAATTACCTGGTGCTAGACTGCTAAATATTACCTGTAACCACTGGATAAATAAGACTGCAAAGCTTCAGGCAGACAGTACATACCTGTCAAATTCACCGAACGGGCAAGGCCTCTTCAAACAGGGACATGTTACTAATTGCATAGAGCACTGAGGGACATCTGCTAGCTACAGTCAATGAGCTCCAAATTGAGACGTAGGAAGAAAAAAATAAAGCACAGCTGAAGAAGGCTGTCATTTGTGACCACTTCATTTGTGTGTTTAGCAGTGTGTGCAGCCAACCTCCACGCTACTGCTTTTTGCTAAAGCCAATGACTACTGAAGGTGCCAGATAAAGTATGATTAAACCTTGAGGAAGTGTTTTTTTTTTTGTCTCTCTTGTCTTACAGCAGTGGAACTGATGGTTTCTTGTCCAAACCACAGTCACAAATACAAATTTTGGTCCTGTCTTACTCTGTGGACATCTGTTAAACCAGCTGTCTGCGGTAGGGCTCATTCATTGGGTTCGTATCTGAAACAGGCAGTAATATAAAATTAGAGAAATAAAAATAACACACACAGGACGCCTGATTGCATATGAATTATTTTATAATTATAATTATCGATCAGCTCTCACCTCTGCAATCGTTTCCTGATTTCTTTTATCTGCTCATTCTTCTTGGTCAGAATCTCCTTCATGTTGCGGTAGGCTGCAGTTTGCTGGAACTTCTTATCCAACTCCTGCACATTAAAAAAAACCAAAACAACAGCACAGAAGCGCCAGGAAACCGATCAGTTAACTCAACCACGGGCCGCACAGCAAGAAAACATCTGACATCTGGTGGATGTTAGCTTCACGTTGGAAGCATGAAAAGCCAACAGTCAACACAGTGCGATCAAAAAGGGATAAGGCTCAAACCCTGCGTACTAATGTGCATGTGAACAGGCTCAAACAAACCAACGGTGGCAGCTCACGTTAAGAACAGCCAGGTGCATGACCTTTTGCTCTGAAGATTCTCTGTGACGTGGCTGAACATGGAGGAGCGCCGCTTCCATCTCAGTGGCAAAACAAGTTTTAGCATTAACAGCGGCCTGATACTCATTTCAGAACATATTCTACTAAACTCTTGCACTGTTTGCAGAAAGGCCCTAATGCTTTTCTGTGAAATGCAAAGAGTGCGAAATAAGTTCTCACAATAGTTGAAATGTCATCAAATGTCCTCTGTATATATGTTCAGAGAAACAAAAGTAACAACAGGCAGAATGGCTTATTTAGGTTTGCATGTTAAGCAGATTCAACTTATCACATGTGGCTGTAAACAATGACACTTTTATAGTTTCGGCAACTGTGCAGCAACACTTTGCAACGCTTCAGATGCTCCTTACTGTCAATTCCCATGAAGTAACATACCTTCTCGGCCAAGGCCAGCTGCTCCTGCACTCGCAGAAGCTCATGTTTGGCAGAGATCAGGTTCTCCTGCAAATCCTTCTGGGATGCAGTGGTGACGCAGAGAGATCTTTCGTAGTCCTCCTTCAGAGCTGCCACCGTGTGCTCTAGGTTGCTGATCTCCTGGGATTGAGCAGCCATCTTAAAGAACAAAAAAGAAACAGTTCAGATGGAACGAATGGCAATCATCGCTAAAGCGTCTTCTACACCCTCTAATCCTAAAGGTGGTAGAGAAAAGTAACACTTTGATGAGGCGATACATACCATTTAGGTCCAAGTTAGCGGATAAAAGCAAACGGCAAATGTTCATTGTTCATGAAGATGAAATGGAACGCAAACCTTAATGATGACATATCTCGCAAACCAACATTGAAACAGTACCTGGTGTTCGCCTTGAACTTTCTGCAGGTCTTTCAGAGCTCTCTCTGCCCTGGTTTTCTCATCTAGTGCACTCATGGCCTAAGAAAATGAACCAAAGAAAGAAGAATTTGCAACATGCCCCTGCATTACTAAGTGTGAAAAAAGATGCCCTTTGTTTCAAACAGTATTTTACATACAGTACCTGGGATTCTAAGGTCCGGAGCCTGCCTTTCAGTTTGTCATTTTCCTCCTGTAATCTTGAGATCTCCTAGAGAAATATTAAAGACATAGTAGTGGTGTCTGAGTATTTAAACATGATATGATGGTCAAGGTTTGCAGTCAGTCTGTGCATGTAATCCAGATTCACGCATGCATGTAAATTGTTTGTCTTTACCTTGTTGAGAAGCTCAGACACCCCGCCTTCATTTAGTGGTGCTAACTTGGGTTTGCTTGCTTCCTGATTTATCTGGGATAAAGTGGAAGTTGAGAGATGAGACTCAGTTATTTACTGTAACTGTAACTTACATGTAAGTGTAATAACACCACACCATATAAATGTCAACGCTTTTCTGAGAAAGGTGACACCGACTAGCGTCTAGCTTTCTAGAAGCAGCAAAACCCACTAAAGAGCAGAGTAGTGCATTACAAAGTTGATTTGTTTTTCTCTAACTTTGTGTCATAAAACCACATGCCAACCTCAGTGAAGTGTGACTTATGAACCGCATGGCAACAAGTGCAGGGGAGGCAGACTGACACATAACACTACATGAAAAGCACAGGAATGCCAGGCTGCTCTCTAGTTACTAGACTCCATGTGGGTGCAAAATATACCAGGAACACATGATTAATGATGGCTACGTGATGATTAACAATGGCTACATGTGCACATTATGCTCACCTTATCTGTGGTTTTAAAGTCAGTCTTCTCAAATACAGCCACTTGTTCTAACAGCTCCCTACACAAGGGAGAAATGAATCAGACAAAAGAATAATAAGTCTTTAAACATGGGGGGTCTAATCTTACTGCTCATCTCATGATCACATTGTTTATGTTTTCCAACGTTGCTACAATCTACGATTTGGCGGTCACGGTCACAAATGTTTGCCAAGGAAACTAAACACCCTTATTCTTGGTGGCAGTTTAGCACTTTATAAAACATGTGCCTGTGGTGAACAGAACAGCTTTCTGAAAACCTTAAATGTGGTTTTTATAAAGGAGCTGAAGGCACGTAGACTGTGACATGGGGCGTATTCCTGGCTTTAGACACCGTATCAGTCACGTACAGCTGAGCGCCCTGTGAAAAAAAAAGGGTTATCCACCCACCATGCGCATATTACAAACAACAAACACATATTCAAAAGCACACACTGTGTTTTAACAAGGTTGCAGAGGTCAAAAGTTTCCTGAAGTTCACCCGAGATTACATTCAGATCCTGTACTGATTAAAATGGTCAATAGCATTAGCTCATGCTAAGAGAAGTCAGTTACGTGATCTTTGGCTGGTATGATGTAAATGACATCTAAAAACAAAACTTTCAAAACTGCTTTCTGCATCTCAGTGACAGAAAGAGGAACAAGCTCACGTTTAGTTTGGGCCTGAGCATAAAATAAGTGTTGAACTGTGGTTGACTTTAATTTCCTCTGAACTGTGGTATAACTGTTATTCCACACTCACTAACTCTTAAGATACACTAGTGATGATGACTGTTATCTAACATACATACTGTATATATAATAGATAATAATACAGTCATGCACTAAATTTCAGCTTCATGAAGATTATGGTATTCAGCACTTGTTTAAAATAGCTGAGATAGGTCTTGATTCATCTGTATTATTGAATTGTTATTTTGACAGCCTCATTTCATTTTAGTCTGTGGGCTAAGATATTTTACAGAAACACCTTAATGTTTAATTCGGTTTAACTGTGCACAAACTACAACCTCCAATGTGATCATTGCCATCTTTCTGACGTTTCAGCATAAATTCAACATTATATCAGCCATGAGTGAGTGCATATCACTACTTGTATTGCTACAAAACATCAGTATATACTTTAAAAGGCCAAGAGTGCAGCATTTTGACAATAACTGAAAAGCAATTTATTTTTGTTCCTTACAAACATGTACACACCCACATTGCTCTATGTTCAGTCTTGAAGTATGAAACCAAGGCAAGGCTATCTGTGGGTTTTATTGATGACATTTTATCCTCTAGTAATCTTCAGAAATGGGGCATCCTGTTTTGTGATTTCCTTTAAATCCTTTCAGATCTAATAACGTTCACTGCTCCATTTAAATGTTTATTTATATTGCACTGTGATATAAGTAGAAGCAGCGACTGATATCTCTCAATAAAGGTCTGTGTGTTTCACTACCATTAGGGATACGGTGAGATACAATTTCTGTTGTTATTTTGGAGAATTGACCTTATAGTGTGTTAAGAAGTTGACAGGAGTTGTGGTTTTTTGATCGTGGTAAAAAAAGGAACCAGCGCAATGGAAACATGGGTTCCATTCACACAGTCTGCTGAATGTTTGCCAGTGACCTTTTTACCTGGCATATAACATGCAAGAGATACACATCTAAAGGGTACTGAAAAGGAAGAGGCCTAGGTGTATGTGGAGGAAGCTTTCTCATGAGCTTGAAGGTTCAGAGGCCTCGCTTACTTTGTAGATTGGTGTGATTGCTTAACCCCTTGAACTATTACAGGATTTCATCATTTAAAAATGTTGTTACAGTTTATTTATTGAGTGAATTAATGTCATTTTCAGAGCCCAGAAGATTGCAGATGTGACATTTTTTTCCTTTTTAATATGTTTACCTTTGAGGACAACAAAAATGTGGACGTATATGCATATAAATGTGTAATTTATTACTATTATCGTGCACGTCTTTATTAAGTGCTATAGTACTCTATATTGCACGAGATCTAAATACAAAAAAATTTGTTCTCAATGAGGAACATACGTCACATGTCTCTGACATGTCTCTGTTAAATGTATGTTTTTAGGTTATTGTCAGGAAACCTCAGTCTCCTGCTTCCTGCATGGCTCACCTGTTTTCTAGCTCCGAGATATCACTCTGCAGTCGTAGGTAAAACTTCTCAGCCTGGGAGAAGAGCTGCCTGAGGAGCAGCACATTGGTGTGGGCTGTGTTGATGAGCTCCATCTCCACTTCCCCACGCACCACCACCTGTAGCCCATCCAGCATGTCCCTCACTTCATCCACTGTGAAGGTTTCTTCTACCAGCCTTCAGGGGTACACATGCAAATGCAACATGTTATAGATCCGTCTAAACTGGAAAGATCATTATTGTTTTATGTATAACACCTTACTTGTACAGTCAGCTGATCTGAAGTAGAGTGAAAGTAAGTGCTTACCAACAATGATACAAAAGACTTTAAAATGACTAGTCACCTGCTATCTTTGAGCTCCTCAAAGCACGAGTCAATAGTTTTAAGCCTCAGGACCCTCTTTGAACGTGCAAATCGCATGTAATTGATGACTTCATTCTGATGATGTTCATTAAACCCAAATTCAGCCTACACGAAAAGGAAAGAAATTAGTAGCATCGATAAATATAAACAAAATATGGACAGAGACAGAAGGGGGCTGTAATGGGAAACATAATTAGCGGATGAGCTAACTTGAAGAGGATTTTCTACAGCTAATATGTTAACAGGGCCTTTCACACCCGACATGCTATCTATAAGGGTGCTAACGTTAGCTGTTGGCACAACGTTTAGGAAACAGATAGACGTTTATTATGTTAAACTTATGCTAAACTTCTAAAAGCCAACAAGAGGCCTTAACAGCAAATGATAGCAGCTACTTACCATGATGGCTGTGGAGCTAACGTTAACGTAACTAAGTTAGCTAGCTTGTAGACTGAGCTTATCCAAAAGGGAAACAAATGATGTCTTTAAGCCACACAAGGGATATACTAGAAACTAGATGTAATATTCTGGAGTCGGAAGTTCGAATTAATTCCCTTGCAGTTATGTTCAAGTCGGGGAAGAGGCTAAACAGAGGTTATATCATAGCTATAAGATTATGTAGCAGATTTGCTAGCCTAGCTGTCCAGCTACTGTTTGCCTTGAGATGCCTTGGTAACCCAGAGGAGCGTCATTACCTTGGTTACCAGAGGTGCGTTCAATGGCACCGCGTAAAAGTTAGAAGGTAAAATCGACGCGTACCCAAATTATTAAGTATATTAATAAAACAGAATTTAGATGTTATAAAACATGTATATATGCAGATGTTTGACAGTTCGTCTCGCGTCTGCATTCATGCGTATCTGTTTTAGTTTGAAATGTGCTGTTTAATCTATTCTGTGGAGTTTTTAGACTATCGAACAACGATTCCCCCCCACACACACACATCACGTTAGCTGCTTTGATTTCAGCAGTTTTTATTATTATTGTCAGCAATATTAATATATATACTCTCACACATCGCCTGCTAAAAATGTCTTAACATAATTTCTAACACAAGTTTTATTAAAAGACCCCGCAGGGTTCTATATTGGTAATAATGTTTCTGGACAATATAATTTACATTCAGTTTATGGGTGTTAAAGCGTTCATTTAACCTCATCTAACGGCAATTATGCCTGATCAATGTACACTCCTGATCAAAATTAAAACCACTTGAAAAATTGCAACACATACTGTTGGATCTTAAGAAGGTTCTAAGTAGTGCTTCAAAGTTTAAGAGCACACACACATTTGGGCTTTTAAAGGCCGTGGTCTTAAACTTTTGATCAGCTGATGAACAGCCTATTTCAGTTTAATGGTTGTTAATAAATTGCTTACTCAAATTGTTTTCTTGTCTCACTCATATTTCTTCTTTTTGCATTTTGAAGCACTACTTTGAGCCTTCTTAAAATCCAACAGTGCAAAATGTAAATCCTTGCAAATTTCCAACTGGTCTTAACATTTTGATCAGGAGTGTATGTTATACATATATACAGTAGATGGCAGTAAAGAGTTCTAAAAGGGTGAGAACTAAGACAATGTTGAGCCTTATTATAAGAGTTCAGACCTCTGGTCCTCATCAGCAGTGATTACTGTGGCACTTGAGCCCTCACATGTTTCAGCAGCTAGCCTTAAAAAGGCAAACTCACATCTACAGAGGGGCCTCACATTTAGTAGTTTAGACAGCTTTTTATTTTTTAAAGATTAAAATTACTAAATTTCAAACAGCATATAAGGCCACAAGCATTTGCTTGTATTTGCATATTTACAACACAACTTTCATATTCTGTTGTGGAATTCAGTGTGGCGGTTTCTCCATCAGTTGAACTGTTTAGTAAAAAAAATAATCTTCACAGTGATTCTGTGCTACCATTACCTCTTCCTCTGTCACTGAAGCGAAAAGAAGTTCATCCTCCATATTGTTAAGGGGGATTCTGAGAAAAAAAGAAGGCGAGTCTTTTTCCCTCATGTCTCTCTAGCTGTAATTAAATTAGACTAACGGGCAGCGCATGGTTGGTCACCTAATCAGATGCCTTATAACGTGACCATTCTGTGCTGGCCCACTCAAGTTTAGTGTGCAAGATCAGTCAGTAACAAAGTCCAAGATGTTTCCCCTTTACCTTCAATCGCGGTGAGTCACTTACAATTTGAAACGGGGATTAAAACTATATGCTAAATAATGACAAGCTACAGATAACTGTTGTTAGTTTTTGTTAGGATCTTATGTGTTGGTGCTACAGTACTTTCTGTCTCTGTGCTGTTCTCAGTAGTAGTATTTCATAGAATCCAATTAATTTATTCTGTTATATCAGCAACTGATCCATGACCTCCTGCAAACTGTCAAAATAAATTTAATTATAGAAAAATATGGGTCATTGTAAGAAATGAAGCATGCAAAGAAAAGATGATATGGACATACAGTATAATGAACAATGAAATGAAGAAGAAACTCCCGTGAGCAGTTGTCGGATACGTGTGAAGAAGCATGTTGGGTAGTGAAAAGAGGAAAAGAAGACACGTTTTAGTTGTTTATTTAAAAGTTTAATTCACAGTACATTTACAAGTTAATCAGCTGTTTAATTTAGGTCTAGTCCAACTATACTGAAAAGATTCAATTGTGAACCACCTTGTCTGAGAGATATGTGTTTTTAAGATGTTATTGGTGGTGTAGCTTCTGCTACAGTGAAGAACACAATATGTCCCATGTGTGTCTGCATGTGTGATCAGTATTTGTATGTACTGGCTGGTCTTGGTTTCAGACTTGATGAATACTGTACTCTGTCTGAACTTGAGGTACTGCTGCATTGACGGAACAGTGTCCCTAGAGGGCAGAATAGTCGTATTTATCCCAGATGTAATGATTTATTTCCCAGTGTGTACAATTAAAACTCCAAAATGAGCAATGAAATTACAATAGTATTCTTTAAACTGTCTATCACCTCCAAAAATCCATCCTCCAGTTAATCTGCTTCAATGCACCGAGCCGATTGTGGCTGCCAGAATTAGGTTGTTGTCTAAAATCCGTTGATTATTGAAAATGCAGTCGGTGTTGTCTGCCTAGTTTTGAAAAAGGAGGCTGTTCGCTCATTTCTTACAAATTATCTCAAACGGAAACTACTTAACACGTTCCGCAGTAGACAGCTACACTAAACTGTTCAGAGGTCGGTTTAGACTGTGTCCGTCAATTCAAACACGGAAGAACCCGACAAAGAACTGATCTCGGGTCTGCCATTTCGATGCTTCTACTTCCCGGCAAACCAATCAGCTGACAGCCGCATGACAGGCAGGCCTCGCGCTTGCGCAGTAGCACACTTTTGGTATGAGGAATATGGCAGCGTCCTGAGCACTGTTGGGGGAATACGGCGTAACTGAGCACCTTCACCATCAGAGTGGGAAAATTGAGACGCACCGGCCGCACTCAGAGGAGGGTGGGGGGCTGAGGGACGGCTACGAATAACACCCGTTAGCATTTTTACAGGTAAACGCACCCGCTAGCACCTGCCACTCTCTTCTTCTCCATGTTTGCTTGATTGAACCCCGCTGCTAATGCGACTAGCTAGCGCTCCCATTAAACCTGAATGATGCGCTAATTAGCCGCTAGCTTGGGGCTAACCCAGCACTGGCCTGCCACCGCTTGATTTCAGCATTCAGCAAACACTCGCTGATAACAGAATTATCTGAGGTATCGATATCACTCGAGTTAGGTGGAGCAATGGTGTCGGCATCGCAAAACTGTGCTGCCGTGCTTGTTTTTAGCCAGACAGTTGACCGTTACGGCCTGCTGCAATGAAGCAGAGTTTTGCTAGCTGCTTGAGAACCAGGTAACGTTAATGCTGTTTGTCATGGATTTACTTGACAGATTGGGAGGCAGCGCACATCCTCAGACTGACTTAAATATTGCCTTTTACTCATTTTAACACGTCTCGCGTAACTTTAGTCCTTATATCTGCCCGTTGTAAAAAATGTAAATAAGTTGTATGTCGCAAGCAAGTGGTTCACGAAATCCATACAGAATCATGCCGGATGAAGCGGAGGATATTACTGACCTCGGAGTTCCTGTCTTGGTAGATATGTTGCTTAATATAATTGGCAAATACAGGGGGTGTTGCAAAATGTCCACTGGCCAGAAAAGGTCTTTAAGGAAGAAATGCACGATGCAGTTTGGCAGCCTGGTAACTGACGTTGTGTTGTCTCTGTCTCTGTTGCTATTAGATGTGATTTTGAAGGTCTAGTTGCAACCTGATGTATTTTCTTTGTTGCTCTGCACTGGGTCATTTTACTCCACATTTCAGCAACAGTTTCAGATTAAACATAACTTTACCTAGAGATATTAAACAGTGTTATGACCATATACTGATGTCATGGCACATGATCCTGTGAACCTTGTACCCACACTGATGCTGAAGCAGTTTTCCTAATTGTCTGTGCTTTTCTTAAAGAAACAGACGAGCCAACGTTTTCTCTACACCTGTGGAAATACAAATTTAAGCCAAACAAATAGACGGAGCAATACCAAGCCGATTGCATAGTATTAAAAGTTACGTGAACAAATCGACATGGATGTAGTCTAGTCCTTGAGTGACTAGTCAGCACTGTGTGGTCGAGAGTTGTTCGGATTAGTTCCTTCTAGAGGTTTCATACAATCCCATTAGCAGAGCTGTGTGGTTGAAAGCCAGTATTGACTGTAAGATTGTACAAACTGTCACCGCTATCGTTGTAACAGCAACAGTTACGTTGGTTAAGAATGGTTTAGGCCTGTTTTTGAAAACGTTGTGGGCAATCACATGACCCACTCCTGGAATCTGCCTTGGTCTCTTTTAACACTCATCACAGTTTTATATAACTGCACAACCTTGTTTTGCAGCAAAGGGCAAACGGTGCAATTCCCAATGCTAACATCTCCTGTGTGCATGTCATCAGACTAGTTATCCCATATCATGAATGCATGTTTGGAAAAGAAATGTTGATGCAAAACTGAGTCAGTGCTCAGTCAGGTCAGATTTCAGACCTGTCAAAGTTTTATACATCCTCATCAAGTGTTGAGGAACTTGAAACTTGCCTATAGTTTGTGATCCTTTGTGTCTTGTCCTCTCTAAACATCAGACACTCTTCCTCGTGATAAATGCAGCAGTGAATAATTTGGACGTATTTAGCCGTTTCCTGGTTCATTTGCACGCAGAAAATGGAGAGGAAGGAAAACAGGAGTCGCATTTTTCCAGGATCCTGGCAGAGTGCTGACACAGGTTCCCCTAGTCACAGTGCAGCCTCAAGCACATTACTGCAAGGATAGGATAAGCAGTTCTGTCCCTTTGCCTACTATGTTCTTTCAAGTCATCATCTTAAAATAGTTTAAAACAAATTGTTATAAACTATAATACTTAACCATAAAAGCTAAATGTTTTTGTTTAAAGTAGGCACTTGAGCACATGCCAAACCTCTGTTTTTCTACAGGGGATCAATAATCTACACTGGCATTACGCCAGACTTTATTGACACATGGTCAGCTGCTGCACTGTCGTAATGTTTTTTTTTGTGCCTCTGATATTGGCATTGAATTGAGCTGTTACGTTCCTATCTGTGTGTGCAAAGCAAGATTTGTCTCAGTGTTTCCTTGGTGTCAACTATAATAAATGAAGAGTCATGTGCTGTCAGCTGTATTGTTGCTTATGGCCGAGTTAATAACAGCAGAAAATCAGTCGATCATGGACGACTCTGCTGTTGCTGGATAATCACTGTTTACTCAGTATTGGTCCTATAGCTTAGGGGAGTATCTAGTGGGAGTCTCTTCCTCTGAGCTGAAAAATGTTGAATTAGTGTGTGAAGTGTGTCCCGCAGCATATTGGAATGAGTGTGTTACATAAACACGATGTAGTAATGACTTGTTAAGGTCATAAAGTTCATCTAGTTTTTCTCAGCCTGTTTCTGTGTTGAAAATGTTTTTATCCCGAGTCATAAACCCCTTGCCTTTTGTGTTGTAGGTCCTGTGAGAAGATGAATGTCGTCAAAGAAAACAAAGACCTGGCCTGTTTCTACACCACCAAACACTCCTGGAGGGGGAAGTAAGTTTTAATGACCCCACTGATGAGTTTTCATGGCTTTGTGGCATTATTTTTCTCATATCCTTTTTTTGTATTCATTTTGAAAGACAACGTTGATGTAGAACTTTCCTCTTAATGATCTTGTAAAATCCTGACTCAGTGCTTCCATTGTGTCGACATCCTTATCTTAGACAAGAAAAGGAGACCACTGTGAGCCGTCACCAATCAGCAGTTATGCGATCAGCGTGTTAGTAGAGCTGCAACATAACCGAAAGAAACAGATACTAAGCAGCGAACACAGGATGGAACTGGTCCTCAACAAAAGGACGTCTTCACACTGACATTCATTTGTTTTCTAAAGAGTCGAGTATGAAAGACACTTTTACCTAAGGGTACAGATAGCATTCCTCCCCTGTGTTCTCTCTTGAATGAATATTTTCATAAAAGGCTCCATACTTTAGGTGTCGCCCAGTTTTTACGCAACTAAAATGGCCTCTACAGAATAGTTTTGTATCTGTATTCAGTTTGATATCTAGCTGGTTATTTTCTAGATTTACTCAGGACGGTAAGGAAGTATCTTGAGGGTGTCTATATGTCAAGATGGGAAATTAAATGAGGACAAACCCTGATGTTTATCGGTGCGGTATATTCACTAACACAAGGCGAATGCTGCCTTCAAATGAAACTAGTGAATTTGTAGTTAAGTAATGGCAACTTGTGTACACAAAATTCTTAGCTTTGAAATAGTATAATTGACCGGAAATCAAGAGGCCATTGGCATTATCTGGATTTTACTCCAACGTATTATATTTCAATTTCAAAACTTCAGGAATCATGTCAAAACCTGTGAACATAGACCTTATTGAAAACGCTGAGTTACAATGTTGTGAACATAACAATAGAGGGTCGTATGGGCTCTTATGAACATAGTCATTACAACCCGATTTGAATTTAGCATAACTATAGAAATGATATAACCATATGTCTAACAGGCCGGTTATCCAACATATACACATCAAATCTATCACATTTTATACAGTGTATGAATTCTGTCAGTGCATAAATTACACACTTAATCCACTTATGGTCTAAAACTAGAAACTGCCTTATCGAGGTACTTGCTGGGCCTCAGAGCTAATACAATAGACCTGCTCCAGTTTGAGCAGTGAGCTAGTGGGATCACATTACCAATACTTGCTTTCTAAATGTCTTTGTGCCATTAAGCCCTGCCACTGACTTGGGTAACTTAAGTAGGGCTGCAGACCATTATCCATCATCAGAGGTTCATTCTGGTAATGCTGCCTGAAGTGTCCGGCCGAAACGAATGTTGATGTATGTCAGGCAACACAGGGATGCAGTTTAAAGCACCACTGGTGGTTTATCTGAATTAGTCAGCATTTCCCTCCTCTGATGCATCATATACAACCCAGCTTTGAGTAGTAGTATAACAGAGGTAGTAAAATAGGTGTTCCTATTAGTTACTTCCTTATTATTTCCCTGCGGGAACCTACAAAGAGTTAATAAAGTCAACTATCTAGCTATCTATTTTTATGAAGCTTACTGCCAAAAAAAGAAAAGACGAAGTTGAGAAGGAGTGGCAAACAATTTGGGCTGCCATGGAAATACAAGTGAGCAAGGAGAAATGAAAACGAAACATTGCTTGGGGCTTCTGTAATGCATTTCTGTGGTTTATTAGGAACGTGTAACTACAGTCTCAGAAGAAGTGTATGAATGCTGCCAGCCAGAGACTGACTGAGCAGGATCATATGAAGTTTGGTTGGTCTGTCGTGCAAAGCGTTGATAGGTCAACAGAAAGAGAAAGTGCTGCATCAGGGTTTTCTCTTTTCATCTTGCTTCATATATACCAAATTGAGGATGTTATTTTCTCTTCAGAAGGTAGTAGTATGAGTATATATCATGTTGGATTTTTACTAATCAGTGCTTTCACATAAGAATATTTCACCAGTATTTTCTTTGGTGCCACACTAGGAAAGCTTAGAAAACAATCCTCCAGGAATTAGCCTGGCTTTTTCAGGAAGCCAAAGAACACTCTCAAATTTCCTTGATCAGACATGCTCCCAAAAGCAAACTTTAATTATAGTCATCTGTGATTTGTACTTTTGTCATGTGAATTGTGAGTCTGTTTGACACTGAATTACGTTATGTCTCCAGTGTCTCCAGGAATTAAACTTGCCATTTTACTTCTATTTAAAGTTGAGTTTCAAGTGTTATCAGAAAAGCCCATATCAATCTGTAGCAGTTTATTTTGTAAACTAATTTGTATTATAACAGATTAGTCAGGAGTCAGGCAGCATATCTGTCATCTTTTTATGCAAGGAGTCTAAGGAAAATTAAAAAAAAACATGATGCTGTGTTGCTTTGTAGTTTCCGCTATTTTCTGTCTGGTTTCTTTTCTACATGTCTACAACAAGCGTTTCAGATTGTTTGGTGATATAAATTTGCAAACACTGCTGAATGTCTGAGAGACCGAGGTACAGTCAGATCTTGTCTCAGACGCTTTTCTGCAGTAGTGAGGATTACTGTTGTAGTTTTGCTTTAATGTTGCAGTTCAGTATTTTCCGCCTCTCTGAACTCATGACAACGTTTAATTCAAGTCTTGTGACTTTAGTTGTAGAGGATATTAGATTCATTTGTGTGTGTCCTTCTAGTGAATGGCCTTTCCCAGATATCCTTTTACACAAATGGATTCTCTTAGGTTTTTGTGTCACATTCTGAGATTTCTCTTCTTCATCATTTCTCTTTTTAGTGCATGAAAATATGAAAATGCAAACAACAACAATCTCCTTTGAATCTTTTTTGAATGGCGTCTCTGCATTGCTGCTCAAACAATAAAAGCCTAGCTGCTACAGATACTCTTTATTGTTCCTTTTTTGAAACAGGATGTGCCGTGGCTATTTTTTGTACCTTGTGTGACTTATGTGTTTCAGTTTTCAGTCTTTGAATGGATTCCTACACTGTGTAATGGATCTGGTGTTTACATTACACTCTCTACATCTAATGTAATCGGGTGTTTGTGTTGAGTCCTGCGCTGCTGGAGCTTTAGTATGTTGTCAAACAAGTCTTAGCTCAGTTTGCCGTGTGAGAAATGGACCATATTTTTGCTTCAAGACTAGAGGCGGTTATGGAGAGAGTTTGGTCGGATACAGGAAGTTGCCAAATGTGTCAAATTATGGAAGTGGAAGAAGGAGGGTGCAGTATGATCAAATGAAGAGTAACATATCACCCACCATATCTGTGATTTAAACTTTAAAGTGTTTTCTTTTACAATCTCCTTCTGTTATATTTCCTTTATGGTTGACTTAAAAGATCATTCCATCGTTCGAAATACTCTGTAGCTGCATTGCTTCAAGCTATTTTTAAGGCATACTAGAGACATTTTCAGACACTGAGATGTGAGCACATGTATATTCTTCATTTATGGTATTCACAACAAACTACACAGTGTTAGCAGTTTACTATGATGAGTTCCTTAACAGAAGCTTAGTCCAGGTCTTCACAGCTTGGTTTTTATGAATGTAAATCAGAGTTGTAAATCAGTCATCAGTGTTGGTTATACTCTCATCAGCCATAACATTACGACAGACTGGTCATGTGAATGACACTGATTATCTTGTTGTCATGGCAGCTGTCAGTGGGTGGGATATATCAGGCAGCAAGAGTATCTCTTTGGGCAACCAGAGCTCACTGATGCACACTGGGAGCGAAGGCTGGTCCGTGTGGTCCAATCCAACACATGAACTACTGTAGCTTCTGAAAAAGGTTAATGCTGGTTCTGATAGAAAGGTGACGAACATACACTCATTCACAGTTTGTTTTGTATGGAACGGCGTAGCTGTGTCCATGCTGACCCCAGTCCTCTGCTAGAAATGCCTACAATGGACAGTGGAAAAACACTAGTTATGTTAATTAATCTCCTAGAGAACCAATTTATTCGTCCAGAGTCTCTTGAGTTGTGACTCATCCTAATATCTTTTGCAGGTGTATTGGCTCTGCTCCAGCCACACTTACTCATCACTGCATCACATTTGTTATTGAGTTGTCAAGAAAAGGACATTTCTTCTTATCCTACGACTGGTGTGCGTCAGTCCAGAAATCTGTTGTTTGTACCAGTCTTTTAAAGATTGTTAGTCATGATCATGTGTTAAATACATCTATGTGTGGATTTGTATGAAATGTGACTTTAGCCTCACTCATACACTGGTTGGGAAGAATTGGCTATTGTCTGTGTACTAAAATAGAATTAAAAAAAAAAAGTCAGCCCACAAAGAATGAATAATTAACTAAGTTTCTGCTGACATCTAAGTTAAGCCTGCCTCTTAGCACCAAGGTCAAAGTAGAGAGGCGCCCTGAGATCAGGACCTGAAATAAAGACATGGCGGAGGAGAAACAAAGCTAGACGGTGCATTCACACAGTTGTTCTAATGGGGGAGGCACGTGAAAAGGCCATAACATTGGTATAACTGTGGTAAAGGGAGGAGACTGACTGAGGGATGAGCCTGAGCCTAATGTTCCAGTCTCTCCTTGCCTCAGGCCATTGCCTGTCCTGTCTGTTTGTGTAATAGTCATGTTATTCAAGCACAAGTACAAATGCATTAAAGTGACCTCTTGGTTTTTATTTTGTTTTACTCAGCTTTTCTGAAGGACTACCTGTTTAAATGGTAACGTAACTAGGCTTCTTGTCATCAAGGCTTTATGATGTGCAAGAGGAAAGGAACTATCTGTATTATCAGAGTGGAGGCTAACCGAGCCATCGAAAGAAATGAAACATGATGTACAGACACTGATCAGCCACAACATTAAAACCACTCCCAGGAGAAGTAAATGGCGTTGACCATCTTGTGACAGTTACAAGAAACATTTGTTTCCCATGTTACTTAACATGTACCGCCCACCTAGACCAGGCCAGGCTCCCCCACCACATAGCAATGACACTCCTTGATGAATCTGCGGGATGCACTGGAACAAGCCTGATCCACAGAGGCCCCTCCCCTAAACCCATGGGACCCGAAGGCCCCCATTAACAACATTATGTTGCCAGAGACCACAGGACGCCATCAGAAGGCGCATGTCCATTCTCTGATGAGTCACAACTGTTTTGGAGGCACAAGGGAGACCTACACAATATCAGTAATAATGTTATGTCTGATCAGTGTATATACACATGTGTATACACTCCCCACTTAGATTTGTTTGAAGTTTCCTCACCAAACCTTGTTTTTGAATTTTTATTTTTTTTTAACTTGTAATGTACGTGTAATCTTGCACACGCCTGACAAAACAGAATTTCACACTTCCTTCCTGCTATGTGTAGGAGCCCCACTGTCACAACCGTTACAACAAATTGTGTTGGAGAATTTCACTGTCAAAAGAGTGACTCAGTGCAGATCTGCTAACGTACACTGAATTGTGACCTTTCAGCTTGAAATCACCCATTCTTAAGAAACAAATACTGTGGGAATATTCACAGAAATCGCGATCGTGAGTAATAAGGGCTAGAATTAAGACTACGCTAGCATTTAGGGAGTTTTTCCCATCATCCTGTTTGGCTCACGCAACTTCCTGGACAATGGCAGATCAAACGCTAGTGTGGATGATATCATGAGGTAGCAGAATCCTAGTGATATCACTTCTCTGACTCATCTATAGGTGTACTATAATGGACCTTGTTCTCTCACATCATCATGCCCTCTGTTGAAACATATTTAGTGATGTTCAGATCTTCCAGGGCACCTGTTTCTTACACATTTCGCTCTGTTTTGCACACTCACTGCTAATGATGTATGACTGCCCGCGCTGTTGTAGGTGTTGCTTGTTAGGTTGGTGATGGGTAGACTGTGCCTCTGACTCATCCCATTCTGTGTTCCAGGTACAAGCGAGTCTTCTCAGTGGGGACGCATGGCATTACCACTTACAATCCTACCACGCTAGAAGTAACAAATCAGGTCAGTGTGTATGCGGCGTGTCATAGAGGAACCTCTCTTTATCTTTTATGTTGTTGAATCAGTGCCTCAGAGGAACTTGTGGGTTGTGCTGTTTCTTGGCTCCACAGGCCTGTGCTTGCTCTAAAAGCCAAACCTTTTAAACTTCTCATCTTTCAGTAAACTGCCATAGCTTATCTTTACACTGATGACAACATGAAATATATCATAATCAATACCCATTAGATGTGAAACTTACATTAAAGCCTTCGTTTATCATTTAGTAGCTCTGTATAAGGACCTTCAACAGTAACTGTTGTCCACAGCCCTAACGATGTCTAAGTGATGGTTAATGGGTTGTAAACATTCATTATATGCTTATAAATTGTAATTAGAGTGGCTTAAAGTGTAGCTAAAACATTTTTTTTTTTACATTTGTCAGTGGCCTTATGGAGACATCTGTGGCATTGGTCCAGTTGGAAAAGGTCAGGGGACGGAGTTCAACCTCACATTCCGCAAAGGCAGCAGTAAGAAGTCGGAAACGCTCAAGTTCTCCACAGAGCACCGGACAGAGCTGCTCACAGAAGCACTGGTGAGGAGAAACGCTCACAGCTGCACCGCTGCAGCGCCATCGCTCATAATGACTAACCAGACGTCATGCACATATTTCTTAAAAAAGATTTCAGATGTGGTGTTTGATGTGGCCTTTTTTGCGCTTTGTAGTTGTCTCATGGCTGCAGATTTTGCTGTGGTTCTTAAGAACATGTCACTTAATGTACAGTGTACTCTTCAGGAATGCAGCGCTTGCAAATCACTTGCCATTTGATTTACTGTAAGTGTTTAGCACAAATATGAATCGGCAGATTTATTACTGTAAAGAAGTAATACAGAAGTATATAAAGAAGAAGTAATATAATATGCTGTTTTCCTAATAGAGGTATTTTTGGAAGCATGATGGTTAAAGTAGTTGTTTCCTCATTTGTTCTTATTTACAGAGATTCAGAACAGAGTTTTCAGAGGGAAAGATAACTGGAAGGGTAAGTAATCATTTAAGTTAAGGTAGGTATTTTTGCCTGTGTGCTGGTGTTCTGTTTACTGAATGTCTCACCACATGTGTGCCGCACTATTCACAGCGGTACAACTGCTACAAGCATCACTGGAGTGACACACGCAAGCCTGTATGTTTAGAGGTGACGCCAGGCGGCATTGACCAGATCGACCCCCACACGAACCGAGTAGTGTGCTCCTATGACTATCGAAATGTAGAGGGCTTCGTCGAGCTCTCTGATTACCAGGGAGGATTCTGCATCCTTTACGGCGGCTTCAGCCGGCTGGTGTGTATTTAGAGTTTTCTTATTGACTTAACAAAGTTGAGATTTTCTGTCTCTTCATTTTTCCCTCTTGTTGTTGCCTCTTTCTTTTAGCATCTGTTTGCCTCGGAAAATCGTGATGAAATCATCCGAAGCGCCATAGAGCATGCTGGGAACTTCATCGGCATCATGCTACGACTGAGAAAGGAGTCTTTGACATTTGAGGATTTCGTGACCGACAGGTTGGGGAAATACAGCTCGGACGAGAGCATCACTTCTCTGGCCGAGTTCGTAGTGCAGAAGATCACTACTCGACACCCGGTCAGAACACTTTGCCTTTCTTTCTTTTCTCCAATGATGAACCGTATTAGATTGTTGTTATTGTTAGTTTGATGCACTTTCATTTGCTTGTTGGATATTAGACTATTGAATGTTATCAGCATACCTGTGGTGCCCCAAAACCTCTCTTTATGGGTTAAAATTATAAATAAGGATTTTATTTGATAGTTGGCAATTTAGGGTGACATTAGTGGGGAAAAAATGCAGCACAAGCTGTTGTGTAGATTAATATTTTGTAGGTTTACCGGTAATATGATGCACAGAAGTATTCTATGGTTGTTCCATTTGTCAGCAATGATGCATATTTATAGTCATGGGGCATTTTTACTTAATTTTTACTTTTAGAAAAGATCTAAAATTGATATAATTTTAACATTTATGTCATTGCTTTAGATTTGGTTTTTACAATCAGTTTCTGCATGTTCACTGTATTTTATCAGTTTTGCATTATAATTTGAAATAGTATTATGATTGATAGTATTATCATTGTTGTTCTGGTCTCTTCCAGGAGCCTGTTAAGCGAATTCTGGCCTTGACAGAAACATGTTTAGTGGAGAGAGACCCAGCTTCATACAACATAGTCACTATCAAACCCTTTGGAGAGGTGAGTCTTGATTCGAGCAAAGGAAAATCATTTCAATAAAAAAAAGAGAAAAAAGAAATTCACTCAGTCAACATATTAGTTAATATAACTGCCTGTCTTTGTTTCATTATGTATGAGCTCCATCACTGGATGCAAGCGCTTGAGTCTGTGTAACATGAGTAAACAGTCTCCTCCCACCCTCCTCTCTTTGTGCCATTCATAAACTCTGTCTCATCTTCCTGCAGGTATTTGCTCTCATCTGTGACGTCGACAACCCTCAGGTGTTTACAGTGGAATTCATCAGAGGTCAAATCAGAAAGTTCTCCTCCACAGAAAGGTACACAGACATAACACGTGGACATTAATTTGTGTACACAATGTAAATGTTTAATAGTATTTTTGCTCCTCTTAATTTCCTTTATTTGCTACACTTTGTTTTTAAAATACGAGCATGTTGCTTTTGTGGATGTATTTAGCTGCACAGCCTTAACTCGGAGCCAGCAGTGCCTGTTACCACCGACATTTAGTTATGTATTCAGCTGAGTATGTTTGTGTGTGTCTGTAGGGACTCCCTGTTAGCCAGCCTGCTTGATGGAGTCCGTGCGTCGGGCAACAGGGACGTATGTGTCAAGATGGCCCCTACGCAGCGAGGGCAGAGATGGGGCTTACTGAGCATGCCTGTGGACGAGGAGGTGGAGAGTTTGCATCTCAAATTCCTGGCAGCACCTCCTAGTGAGTCACAGCCTTAGATATCATGAGAGTTATACCTTCTACCTTTAAGCTGGTTTAACAGTAGATTTTAATTTTGATATTTGATAGTTTTGTGTGTTAAAATTCAGCTCTTTGATAATTACCATTTTAACGTGTAAAACTAGAATTTATAACTAGACTTGAAATGTATTGATGCGTTTGAATGTTGGCATGGCAGCTTTTAGTGTGTTAGCTTGCTAACATTAGTTTTTACCAGTGTGGCTTGCTCCAGTTTATATGTCTTATATATTTCAGACATCTAAAGTTTTTAAACCAGACAGCGTTACTTATTTATTTCGGACAGTTTTCATCATGACAAAATATCTCAATGATTGCCTCCCTGGAGACGCTGTCAGAAATGTTCAGTGCTCACTGTTAAATATTGCGTCTCCTCTCTCCCCGTGATGGCCGGCTTTTCTCTCTGCCTCCACCGTGAATGGCTTTAGACACGTTTCATTTTGTACGATAGCTCATCTTAAGAACTAGTCCTGAGAGACCATACCACCCAGCTCATGTCTTTCAGACAGTATTTTTTTTCTTTTGTTCAACTGTCCCTCCTTCCTTTGCTCAGATGGAAACTTTGCAGATGCAGTGTTCAGATTCAACGCCAACATATCTTACAGCGGAGTGCTGCATGCAGTAACCCAAGATGTGAGTGTGTTTTCACTTCTGTGTTATTCCTGTGTATTCAGCGTCCAGAGGAGGATCCATATTCACTGCTCTCTGTCTGTTTTCCTCTTCAGGGTCTTTTCTCTGAGAACAAGGAGAAGCTCATCAACAACGCCATCCTGGCTCTTTTAACCCAGGAGACCGAGCTGCCGGCTCAGAACGCCGAGCTGGAAAGCCATTTTCAGGCCATTCGGCGCCTGGTGGCCTCTAAGGCCGGCTTCCAGGCTTTCACTCAGCTGCCCAAGTAAGGCTGCCACACATGCATCGCTATTACCTACCTGTTTCTATTTCTTTAAAGTATACTTTTGCCGAGCTGCTGGTAACAAGCATGCTCTGTCATTCCAAGGTCTGGTCAAGGGTCTGGACTCACAGATGCAACGTAAATATGAATCCATACATCTCAGTCCGCTCTTTGTCTGTCTTTATTTTAGAGCCTACTTGATCTTTCCCAGAGTCTTTCTTAGCCGTCTATCAGCCTTCTCTTCTTTTATCTTTGTTCTGCTTTCATCTCAGGATTTAAGACAGGCACTTCAGAAGGGAGGTTATGTCACTACACTCTGTTCAGTCGAGCTGTCTACCTCGATTTGTCTTGACCTTTAACTTCACCGTCTCATCCTCTCATCTCTCCCTTTATCTGCTTTGGTCACCCTGTTCTTTACATTTCCATATACCTCCACCATATCCAGAAGTCTTTCAGGGTCACTGAGATGTATGAGAGGAACTGTATTTACTGTATATCCTTTGTTCCCTGTGAAACAAATGAGCCAAATTTGGTTCTCCTGAAAGATTCATTGCCAGTGTTGCTTGGTGTTTCCCTCGCACCACCACAACACACTGATAGCATTAAATAAACTCTTCATAATTTATATTTAGATAGCTAATGAGCAAAATAAACAGCAAGCCACTTCTGAAGCAATGAATTCTTTGTGTATCCAACCCCAGACCTCCTTTAACAGCGTTACATTTTGTTGTAGTCCTGTTATGATCCTCAGCTCTCTCGGTCTCTCTTTCAGTAGTGTCTAAATCCTATGTGTTTCTGTGTTCTAGGTTCAGGGAAAAGTTGGGAGTAAAGACGGTAAAAGCTTTAAAAAGGAACAACAATAGCGTGACACATGCTGCTATAGACATGCTCTGTGCCCTAATGTGTGTAAGTATCACCTAAATGTACATACGCATTTATTGGAATATATACATCTTCATTTATTGACATCTTTGCTACAGTATGCTTGAGATTTTTTTTTTCTTTCATCTTTCTCTCCAGCCCATGCACGATGATTATGACCTGAGGCAGGAGCAGCTGAACAAGGCCTCGCTGCTGTCCTCCAAGAAGTTCCTGGAAAACCTCCTTGAAAAATTCATCACCAACGTGGTACGTGTCTTTTTATTGTCAGCACGCTGGATGCAGTCAGGGTTCAGACTTATTCAGAGATGTACTACTAATATGTTCAAAACAATCACCTTGTGTCATGTTTTTTTTAATGTAATTTGTCTTATTGTTTTGTTTTTTCCAGGACCAGGGAACGGGAGCTTTGGTCATCAGCTCCTTGTTGGACTTCTTAACGTTTGCCCTCTGCGCCCCCTACAGTGAAACAACAGAGGGACAGCAGTTTGACATGCTGCTAGAGATGGCTGCTTCCAATGGTCGAACCTTATTCAAACTATTTCAGGTAAGGCGCTGAGAACTAGACACTAGAGCAGTATGATTATGATAGCAGTATGTCTTAATTAATGCAGCAGATACATGTGTATTGAATCTTGTCCTTTTCTATAGCATCCCTCCATGGCAATAGTGAAGGGAGCAGGCCTGGTCATGAAAGCCATTATTGAGGTAAGTCTTTCTGTAGGTTAAGTGATCTAAAATGTTCTGTATTACTAATGTTACTAACCTCTTTATCTCTTACGGCTACCGATTTAGGATGCTAATTAATTCGTTTGAATTTAGGAGGGAGACAAAGAAATAGCCACTAAGATGCAGGAGCTGGCTTTAAGCGAAGGGGCTTTGCCGAGGCATCTGCACACGTCTTTGTTCACCATCAGCGCGGACCAGCGGATGCTCACCAACAGGTCCAGCCTCAATAAATACACACACTAAACACAGAATTATGTAGTTATTTTATTCTTCGTTTATTTCATGTAACAACGGAACAAGCTTCAGTTGCGACAGTTAATAAAATTATTTTATCAGGCAACTGAGTCGACACCTGGTGGGACTGTGGACAGCGGAGAATCCTGTTGCCATGAACCTCCTGAAGAGGATATTGGTAAACTTCCAAATCACAGCCCAGACATTTAAACATATATTTGATGCCTGTCCAATGTTAATGCCAAAAGCTATTAGTATAATGATGATTCAGGAACTGGATGATGTAAGCCCCTGCTGTTTTCTGAAAGATGAGGTAGCTTGTTTAAGTCTGTACCCTTTGCCTTGTCTGTCTTGTAGCCAACAGGCTTGTTGGCGTACCTTGACAGTCCTGATCCTGTTCCAGAGAAAGATGTGGACAGAATGCACATCCGGGACAACTTGAAAATTGCCGCGGTATCTGAACAAATCACATTTGTACATTTTGCAAACTAAAATAAAATTAAAAGTATTTAACATTTATGTTTTGTTTTGTTTTTTAAATCTCACAGGATCAGCTAAATCGAAACAAGGTGCCTGAGTGGCAGCGATTAGCAGGCAAAGCAGCCAAAGAGGTAGAGAAGTTTGCCAAGGAGAAAGCTGATGTAGTGCTGATGCACTGGAGAGACAAGATGGGCATAGCCCAGAAGGAGGTGAGGAATTCTTTTCCTTTCCCATTAAAAGCCTAATTTACCTATTATATATAAACCAGTGTACTGCCGTTGCTGCTGCTGACTTTGTCTGCTCAGCCTGCACAAACTGTTGCTCCTCCTGCTGATGCTAAACGGTACTGCAGACTCCCGAGGCTAACTGAATGACGCTCTTTTCAGCTGCTGCTTTTATTTTGCATGGGACGCGGCGTCAGCTCTGGTGCTGCCTGGCACTGCTCTGCTGACAGTGTGTGTGTGAAGACACAGTCACGTTTGATTCTTCTTTGATACGTGCCTCGCTGTTTGTATAACTATTTGCGTGCTTTTTTCAATGAATGTTTCCTGTTTAGGTATGACAGTGGTTTACTATTATAGGTGTGTTCAGACTCCATACAAGTCCGGAGTTACCTCTTTTTCTTAAGGAAAACCTCTGTTTGGATGCATTGAGATTCAAGGCTATACATGTGTGGGTTCTTGTTAAAAAAAAAAATAAGTGTGAGTGTGTTGAGGTTGCGGGTGTCTCTGGATCACTACTGCCTGCTCTTCGATGTTTCTGAAACTTAATCAAGACTAATAAACCTATAACTGACACTTTTTCTGTTCTCGCTACACTTTCACCTTTTAATGATTCAGAACTGAACAAAACATTTTGATTGGCTTGCATCTTTGAATCTTCCCAAATCAAATCACATCTCTTTCATGTTTTCATCACATGCTCCGTATCTGAATGATTAATTAATCGTAGTATGCCACAGCAATCCAAATAGATTTAATGATAGTTTTAGTCTCTTTGTGTATTTGTAGTTAGGTGACCTGTGACCCTTTTGCTGAAATTCATCTCTGTTTGGTCTGAGGAACAATAACCTCTCTGTCTGTCTCTACCCCACCCTCCCCTTGTCTTGTCTGGTTTCTGTGCTGTCAAACAATGCAGCAGGACAGAAATAACCTGGTAAGTAGGAATGACCAACGGGATCCATACTCTGTCCTTTCCATATTCTTTCACTTCACCGAACCATTTCCTGTCTTCATGTATCTTGGTGTTGTGGGTCTGTAGCATCCACAGAGGATTTCTGTGAACCTTAAAACACATGGAAAAAATGCCTCTTCGTGTCCTGCTTACAACAGGAGAGGAACACAGTCTGAACTGGATGTTTGTATCTTTGTAGTGTTTTTCGTCACCAGTAAATAATGGTTTAAATACCAGAAAAGGAAAGTCATTTGTTAAGCAGCCTGTATTAACCTCTTCATGTTGCTAACCTCAGTTTTTGATGATGCAGGAAATCCACATAATTTCTTTATGGCACCAAAATGAAAACAATTTTATTTTGTGTAATGCAACATTATAGCTAAAGCAATCAATAGACTAAAATAGCTACAAAACATAAACAAGCGTAACCATTCAAATAAACCCATGTCTAACAGAAGTACAAAACACACCTAATTTTGGGATCCTGTCTTGGTTTTTGTATGTGTTTTGTTTTTTAATGTTGGTATCATATTTTTGAGTGTTTGTCCGTTGTTCTAATATTTAACTTTCTCCATCCTTAAAAAAGTTTTTTTTTGTGTGTCACCTTGTTATTCATCGATTCATTGAGCCTTTCATTTCATTTCCAGTGTTCTTCTCTGTCTGACACGTCCCTCATGTCACCGTTTCAACTTCATAACTTTCTTCAAGCCGTTGTCAGAGGACAAATGTCGAATGCTGTGAATAATGACCGACTCAAAGTGGTTCCTCAAGTTTGTCTTATTTCCCCGTCTGGTTTCAGAATCCAAACCAAAAGCCTGTCATCCTGAGAAAGAGAAGACAAAGAATAAAGATTGAAGCAAACTGGGAGCTTTTCTACTACAGGTAGAAATTTAACATGCCTGATATGAAACTTGTATCATAAGGGTCAGTGATTATACCAGAAGTTTTCCAGTAGAAGATTGGTCGCCTTCTTCCATGTTTCCTCATATCACGCATTCATAACTATTTTAAATTCTGCTTTCCTTCCTTTTAAGATTCCAGCTGGACCATGCAAGATCCAACCTCATCTGGAACCTGAAAACAAGGGAGGAGCTTCGGGACGCTCTGGAGGGGGAGATGCGTGCCTTCGGTGTGGACCGTGAGCTGGGCAGTGCCACCGTCATCTCCTGGAACCACCAGGAGTTTGAGGTTTGTGCTCAGTAATAGTATGTCACACTCATGGATCTCATCGTTTTGACGAAAGATCTTCAGTCAGCCATCAACGATAACTAGATCTACAGTCAGATGGCATCTAAAGCCACAGTGTTGTGATGCTGCTGTTCAAACCTCATAGCTGTACAAGGTGAATACACACAGGTAAACATTCTGTCTTTTAGCTCTGTGTTATGTCCCTTGCAGGTGAAATACGAGTGCCTTTCAGATGAGATAAAGATTGGTGATTATTACTTGCGCCTGTTGTTGGAGGAGGATGAAAATGAGGAATCGAGTGCCATCAAGAGATCGTAAGATTAAAGTTTAACCAGTAGACTTTAACACTAAATACATAAAAGATGACTCACAATTCTCCTCCCCTGTTCTTTTAGATACGAGTTCTTCAATGAACTCTACCATCGCTTTTTGCTTACACCCAAAGTTACGATGAAGTGCCTGTGCCTGCAGGCGCTCGCAATAGTCTACGGAAAGTGCTACGAAGAGATTGGACCCTTCACAGACACAAAATACATTGTGGGCATGCTGGACCGGGTAAGCGGACAAAGTTCATCACTGCAGGCCTTAACATAGGCGCAGCAATGTTACTGTTACTGTGTTTAATTAATCCTGAAACACACTGCTGTGGTTACAGTGTACAGACAAGCTGGAGAGAGATAGACTCATCCTCTTCCTCAACAAGCTCATCCTCAACAGGGTAAGCTATATATAAAACTAAATTTAAAAAAGAAAAGCAATGGAGCCCTTAAGCATATCAACTTTAACTTAGTTTGTTATCTTGTGTTAAAAATCTTTTGTCCTCTGCAGAAAAATGTGAAGGAGGTGATGGATTCAAACGGAGTTCGTATCCTTGTGGATCTTCTTACCTTGGCCCATCTGCATACCAGCAGAGCCACTGTGCCTCTACAGGTAGAAACACGGCTACAGCTTTGTTTAAGAAAATATTCTCTATAGATTAGATTTTTGAACAGACTAGATGTTGTAGTTCTCTATGAGCCTCAGGTGAGGTTTGACCAGTTTAAATAGGGTTTAACAGATGGGTCTGCATGGTCCAACAGAAGTCTGTTTTTATTTCCACAGAGCAATGTGCTGGAGGCAGCACCGGACATGAAGAGGGAGAGCGAGAAGGAATGGTACTTTGGTAATGCAGACAAGGAAAGAAGAGGACCTTTTAGTTTTGAGGAGGTATGTAGTCATCTTACAATGTCCAGTACTGAAAATACAATTTCTCCTCTAGGTAACAAACCACAGATGAATCCAGTCTGTGCAGATAACAGCTGCTAATCTTTTACCTACTTATCTTTTACTATGTTTTTGTTTTATCTCGTCCAGATGCAGGAGTTTTGGAACACAGGGGTCCTGACAGCAAAGACCCGCTGCTGGGCTCAGGGGATGGACGGTTGGCGCCCCCTTCAGGCCATTCCTCAACTGAAGTGGTGCCTCCTGGCCTCAGGACAGGCAGTGATGAATGAGTCCGACCTGGCTACACTGATCCTTAACATGCTCATCACCATGTGCTCCTACTACCCCAGCAGGTGAGAGTCACTGTCAGTGTTTCAGTGTTTTTTTTTTTTTTTTTTTAACTTCTGTCATAACCATCATAAAACTCTTTATTTACTTTGTACTCAGGGATCAGGATAATGCCATTATCCGTCCTTTACCTAAGATCAAGAGGATGATCACTGACAATGCATGTCTCCCTCATATTGTCCAGGTAATTGTACAGTTTGTCTCTGTTATTTGCTCTCAATGCTGTGCGATACGCAGTCATACTCATGCAATTAAGTGACATATTGATGGACTCCTATTTTTTTCCTTGTCCTCTCCAGCTGCTGTTAACCTTTGACCCCATTCTGGTGGAGAAGGTTGCCAACGTTTTATACCTGGTGATGCAAGACAACCCCAACCTGCAACGCCTCTATTTGACCGGAGTCTTCTTCTTCATCATGATGTACACAGGCTCCAATGTGCTTCCTGTAGCAAGGTGAAATCACATCACAAACAGCTGACATGGACCATCATAGCGTGCTAAAATATCTCCACGTGATTTTAAAGGATTTTAGTTTACACCGCTGTATTTCCATCATTGCATAACACTTTCAAACATTTTATGCATTTTTCTTTTTCTTTAGGTTCCTGAAGTATACTCACCTGAAACAAGCATTCAAATCAGAAGAGGTGAACATTTATCTGTGATACGCACCTTTATCGTATACATTACAACGCATTGTATCCTGTGAAAATGACATTGGCCTGTCACGCTTTCTGCACAGTCTAAGGGTCAGGACATAGTGCAGCGCAGCGTGTTGGGACCAGTGTTGCCTGAAGCCATGGTGTGTTATCTGGAGAACTACGAGGCTGAGCGCTTCTCTGAGATTTTCCTTGGGGAATTTGACACACCTGAGGCCATTTGGAGCAGTGAGATGAGGTCAGAAGTGGCCACTATGATACGCAAATATTCTATTTGTGAAGATTGTGTAGAGATGTTTAGAAGTGCAGAGATTAAACCCACTTTTCTCTCTAAACCTTCTTATTTCAGGCGGATGATGATCGAGAAGATAGCGGCCCATGTAGCTGACTTCAGCCCCAGGCTGCAGAGCAACACACGGGCCCTGTACCAGTACTGCCCCATTCCAGTGATCAGCTTCCCACAGCTGGACAATGAGCTCTTCTGCAACATCTACTACCTCAGACATCTGTGTGACACTATCCGCTTCCCCAACTGGCCCATTCGAGATGCTGTATGTTGAGTTTTCTTTTAAGTATTCATCAAAGCTTCTTACTTCTTTATTTCGGTATCATGAGCCTCTGCTACCTATATCCCTGCAGGTGAAACTGCTAAAAGACACTCTTGAAGCCTGGAAGAGGGAGGTGGAAAAAAAGCCTCCCTCGATGTCTGTGGATGACGCCTATGAAGTTCTCAACCTCCCCAAAGGACAGGGACAGTGAGTTGAAGAAAAGTTCTGCTTTTCAGCGAATTTGAATTGATCATGTTTTTATAATGTATTTGAGCTTAAGTTAGTTAATGTAAATGCAAATTTTTGTCTTCAGGCACGACGAGAGTAAAATCAGGAAGGCCTACTTCAGACTGGCACAGAAGTACCATCCTGACAAAAACCCAGAGGGCAGAGTGAGTACTGTATTATTGCCGTTATTATGATAATCTGTATGTTTTAGGCTTAAAAGAACCGTGGACTAGGTTTCAACTTCAACAATTTATGTCTTCCAGGATATGTTCGAGAAAGTTAACAAAGCTTACGAGTTCCTCTGCACCAAATCTGCACGAATCCTGGACGGGCCTGACCCAGAAAACATCATCCTCATCCTCAAAACCCAGAGCATCCTGTTCAACAGACACAAGCAAGGTGTGTGTGACGGTAGACTCTTTTTTCTTAGAATGTGCTGGCTTTTCTACTTATATGCAGTGTGACGCCATGTGAAACCACTTGAGATACGTTTTAAAAGTAATTTTGGAGACATTCAGCTAAAGCCACTGTTATATTATTCACCACTTCCACAGAGCTGGAGCCTTACAAATACGCCGGTTACCCCATGCTCATCAAAACAATCACGATGGAGACGGAGGATGATCAGCTGTTCTCCAAGACCTCCCCTCTCCTCCCTGCTGCTGCTGAACTGGCCTTCCACACTGTAAACTGCTCGGCTCTTAATGCAGAAGAGTTGCGCCGTGAGAATGGCATTGAGGTTTGAACATTTTACAAAGTTCTGAATTATCTCCTAGCTCAAATTAAACATTTCAGCAGGTGAAATATTATTCCTTTATTTATTCAGGTATTGCTGGAGGCGCTTTCTCGGTGTGTTGCTGTATTAACTGCATCTAGCAAGCCTGATGACATGGCTGTACAGGTAACATCGCCATGAAACTTTCCTTTACCTGTAGTCACATCTCTCTCTGGAGTTGAGCTCTTTAACGTGTTTTCAACATTTAATAATGCTGCAGGTGTGCGGGCACATCTGTAAGTGCTACAGTGTAGCGGCACAGTTTGAAGAATGCAGGGAAAAGATCATTGAAATGCCCAACATCATCCGGGACCTCTGTCACATCCTCTACTATGGGAAGGTAAGGATCTTCCATCGTGAACTGAAGTGTTGAGGCGTGTCACAAGACGCATAAACACTATCTGTAACACATTTATACTTTGACAAAAACAGTATAAAGAAGTTTAAGTTATTCCTTTTCACTCTCTTGCGTCCTCACAGGGTCTCCCAAAGACTGCAGCCCTGGCAGTCCAGTGTGTCAGCTCCTTCGCAGTGGATTTCTTCCTGCAGACCCATCTTTACCACGCTGGTGTGCTTTGGCACCTGCTAGTCCACCTCTTCAACTACGACTACACTCTGGAGGAGAGCGGCGTGCAGGCTAGCCAGGACACAAACCAGCAGGAGGTGGCTAACAGCCTGGCCAGACTCAGCCTGGTAGCCCTCAGTCGCCTGGGAGGCTACACGCAAATAGTGCACGCACCAGATGGTAACAACCCTGTTCCAGAGACCAATGGCGTAGAAGGCACGCCTCCAGAGAACCCGACTATACGCAAGAGCTTAGCTGCCATGCTCACACCCTACATCTCAAGGAAGCTGGGAACAGGATCTCCTCCTGAGGTCAGTTGAACTGGTGGAAAAGGAGGGTTGTATCAGTATGTCACATAGCATCAGGAAACATAACATCCCATTGAATTATATATTCCCCGTTGTGCATTTAGGTCTTGAAGCTGCTGAACAGTAACTCAGAGAATCCCTACTTGATCTGGAACAATGGAACTAGAGCAGAGCTGCTGGAGTTTCTAGAAAGTCAACAGGAAGGAAACATCAAGAGGGTGAGAATGAGTCACTGACAGACAGTGACCACAGCTCGTTCACACGATTGATCCTTTAAGACGTCAAGTTATCTAACTGGAGGTTTTTATTTTTGCAACTTATCTGTGGTTTCTTCACAGGGAGAAAATGACAAGAGCTTTGGTGCAGAGTTTTTGTTCACCGATCACAGCAAAGAGCTCATAGTTGGGGAGATCTTTGTCCGAGTCTACAATGAGCAGCCATCTTTTCCACTGGAAGTGAGTGAAAGAACCTCTTCAAACTACCAGAAAGTAGACAGATCTGTGAAGAATATTGGCAGGAAAAAGGATTGCCAGATAAATTGAAACTCCTTTCTTATTAACTCTTTCCAGAGTTATAAAAATGTATATTTAATTTTCGGTGTACATTTTCTAATGTGTGTTACTGCCTCCGTTCAGTATCCCAAAGCATTTGCTGCCAGTCTGCTGGACTATGTCGGCTCCCAAGCTCAGTACCTCCACACTCTGCTGGCCATGAGTCAGAGTAATAAGGTGGAGTCCCAGCAGCACGCAGAGAGGCTTCGCTTCGCTGAGATGGCTTTAGAGGCTCTGCGCAATGTCATCAAGAACAACCCTGGTGAGATATGACGCGTATGAAGGCCACTTTCTATCTTGATTTTAGAGCTTCTTCTCTAAGCGGGTCTCTCTGCAGGTTCGGAGTCGGAGTGCATCGGTCACTTCAAGCTGCTCTTTTCTTTGCTGCGTGTTCATGGAGCTGGCCGAGTGCAGCAGCTCGTTTTGGAGGTAGAGATCAACTGTTCTCTGTCCTGATGTCTAATTAGTGTTGATTCTGGTCTCTTTGCATTGTGATCATATTGGTTTCCTCTGCAGGTTGTCAATACAGTGACATCTAACCAAGAATGTGTGAGCAACATTGCAGAGTCCCTGGTGTTGTCCAACCTTCTGTTGCTGCTGCACTCACTTCCCCCCAGTAAGAAAAAAGCTCCCTCTCATACTGTTTTTACTTCTTCTTTGCTATTTCTTTGTTCCAGTGCTGGATCTTTAAACTGAAATGTTCTTGTGCTTCCTTTAGGCAGACAAATAGTGCTGGAAACTCTCTATGCACTGACTTCCAACACAAAGATAGTGAAAGAGGCGATGGCCAAAGGTTTGTGCAGTTTAACCCTTTTCTGTCCATGTTTTTATGAGTGAACAGACGCTCATGTTAATCCATCTGTCCCACAGGTGCCCTCATCTATTTGCTGGACCTATTCTGTAATTGCACACACCCCCAGGTCCGCACTCAGACCGCGGAGCTCTTCTCCAAGATGACCTCAGACAAGCTGGTTGGGCCAAAGGTCTGTCTGGAGCGATTTTAATGAAACCATTTGAAGAATAAATATTTCTCTCTAGTTGCATTGTCATAAATCATTATATATCCTCAACTCTTTTCACTCGTTGCTCCGTGCCAGGTGCGTCTGACACTGATACGATTCCTTCCGGGTGTATTCATGGACGCAATGCGAGACAACGCTGAGGCAGCAGTTCACATATTTGAAGGAACGCACGAAAACCCTGAGCTCATCTGGAATGACAACTCGAGGGAGAAAGTGTCCACCACTGTCCGGGAGATGATGCTTGAGTATGTGACTGTATAAAGCTCTGGTGTAATAATAACTGTCTAATAGGATGTTTAATATCGCATACTTAAACACATTTAAATCTTTCCCAGGCACTTTAAACAGCAGAAGGATAATCCTGACGTGAACTGGAAAGTAAGTATGAGAATGTATTGTTGGTTTTGTATAACCGTGTTGAATATTGCTCCGTGGGAATATTAACTTTTGGTGTGTGCGTGTGTGTGTGTGTGTGCTCAGTTGCCAGACGACTTCACGGTGGCTTACGGAGCAGGACAGGGCGAGCTTGAAGTCGGTGGAGTCTTCTTGCGTATCTTTATTGCTCAGCCTGGCTGGGTGCTACGCAAGCCCCGAGAGTTTCTGGTGTCTCTTTTGGAAACCCTGACCGAGCTGCTGGAGAAGAACAACCCCAATGTGAGCTGCCTTACAGAGAAACAAAAACACAAAGACACGCTGAATGTGCCACAACACTGAAATAAATAACTATGATTATTTTGCTTATTTTCTCTTTCCTGCAGGGTGAGGCACTGGAGACGGTCACTACAGCAGCAGTCTGTCTGTTCAGCACCCAGACCCAGCTGGCCGACCAGGTTCCCCCTCTGGGTCACCTCCCTCGCATCCTGGCGGCACTCAACCACAAGAACAATGCTGTGCCCAAGAGCTCGATCCGCCTCATCCATGTGCTGTCGGACAATGAGGTAAGAAAATGTATAATATATTCATTCACTGTATAAACTCTTTATTGTTATGCCTGGAATAATCTTTGCACTAGAGCCCAGGACTGATTTAACATTTTCATTAAAGATTAACACTTCAAAACAAATCTCTGTGTTAACATTGTTCAGAGCACTGAGGTTCTTTGCATTTCTTTGCCACTTGATAGACAGTAATAACTAAATCTTGTTGTGTTTTGTTTAGCTTTGTGTACGTTCCATGTCTGCTCTGGAGACCATCGGCCCCCTAATGGCCGGGATGAAAGCTCGGGCGGACATGGCCGGATTGGCTTGTGAAGCGCTGAACCGCATGTTCCAGAAGGAGCAGACAGAACTAGTCGCCCAGGTAAAACTAACACCATGGTTGTTTTCATTTTCTCTCACCAAGTTTGATGTGGCCTTCATAAAGCTTTTTATTTCTAATTGCCACGCAGGCTCTGCGAGTGGAGCTTGTTCCGTACCTCCTGAAGCTACTGGAAGGCATCGGCCTGGAGACGTTAGAAAACCCCTCGGCTACTAAGGCCCAAATAGTAAAAGCTCTTAAGTCCATGACTCGCAGTCTTCAGTATGGAGAGCAGGTGTGATTATTAACTCGATAATTAAAGATGTTGTTTATTTTGCTGATTTAATAATGAATCAGACTCAACTGAAACCATTTGTCAATTACTGCTTTTCAGGTGAATGAAATCCTTGCGAGGTCCTCGGTGTGGAGTGCCTTCAAAGACCAGAAACATGATCTTTTTATCTCAGAGTCTCAGACTGCAGGCTATCTGACTGGTAAAGTATTTACATATATCCAAACTCCTGTTTAAAAGCTGAATTTATTCAGTTTTCAGCGCCTTTCTCTTGAGCTCTTGCTGAATTTTAATGCTTTGCTCTACCCTAAAAAACACCTTATGGCTGACTCCTAACTTGTGCTTGAGCCCAGCCACCCTTTTTTTCCTGTCCACGTCCTTTAACTTCCTGGCTCTGCCCTATTCCCTTCCTCTTTGTCCTCCACATTGCCTCCTCAGGGGTATCCACTCCTTCTCTCCTGGCCGCCAGCAGCCCACTGCGAGGTGGGCTCTAGACTCCCGAGCTCGGCCCTCACAGCACTCCTCTCTCTTGCTCTGATGCAGGTAGACTTTGACCTGGCTCCTTCCCTCTTAACCTCCATCTTTGTTCCATTTTCCATTCCCATCTCCTCTTCTCACGATGCTGAAAATAACATCCTACCATTTCACACCCATTCACAAAAGCTTTATGACATTGTAGTTTTAGAAAGACGGCGTAATAAGAAACTGAACAAGCAATCAGCCATGAATGAATTGAGTCTGTAGGTTATCAAACAAGTAAATTAGGGGATAAATTGATTCATAATAGTGTGACATACGCATATTTGCAGAATAATATTCAGTACTCTAAATACCTGTGAATACATTAAAAGGAGTTTTTCTACAAAGTTCAATCTCAAACCTAGAGCAAATGAGAGCGGTCAAAGTTAATGTGATAATAATAAGTTAACACCATTTTTTTGTTTTGTTCTTTTTGTTTTGGAGCGCATGTTTAAAGCATGCACATTCTGTGATTTGACCCTCTGCCTGACCCGTAGATTGCGAAATCCTAAAGTGCTGCAGTAGTAACTCGATGGATGGAAAGTATTAACAGCTTCTTGAGCAGAAATGTATAAAGAAAATTTTTTTTTGAACAAGGGGTTCAGCTGCAAAACACAAAAAATACCAAAGTTATTTACCTTAAGTATAAGTGTGAACTGAGTTACCACTGAGGTACATCACCACTTCCTGCTGATGGAGAAAATCCTTCCTCCTCAGCAAAGACAGCTTGCAGTACCTTTCTAGGTTATTCTGGACTCTGTTTTCCATTAATTTGGTTTGTTGTAATAATATGTGCATAATGCAAGCTTATATGTCCTCGTCCATGTTTATAAGAATATTAAGATCTACAATTGGATCAGATAAAGACATTTAAAACAAAAAAAACATCTAAAATCATTATGTTGCACAGCAGTGTTGCAGTGAGTGATCACCTCTCCATACATACTGTAGTTTAGTACATCTCTGTAGCTCATCATTAGCCCTTCAGCTGTACTCGTACGTCCCGCCTGGCCTGCATCTTACCTGTCTTCCTCTCATCACCCTTAGGTCCAGGAGTAGCAGGTTACCTTACAGCAGGAACTGGTACCACGGTAATGCCCAGCGTCCCTCCCCCGGTGGACAACGACAACGGAGAGCAAGGCTGAAGGACACACACATACATAAACACACACACAAAACAGTCACGCTCAGGCACTCAGACTGCCTCGCAGCTTCACGGCCGCCGCACAGAGAAAGACTGTACTGTTCGGCTCCCCACGAGGGGATGGAAAGAAAAATAAATAAAAAAATAAAAAATAAACAAGGCCAGGGGAGAGCTGGCCATCATTGACTGTCACCAAAATCTCTGCAAGTGTCACTGTCCTTTCCCTCTTTTACAAATGACGCTCAAGTCTTCACAAACGCTTCGTTTTAACTGATGACCACATTTGTTTTGTTTCTGTGATGCTTTCTTGTTTCTTCCAATGATGACAGATAAAGTTTACTTTTTGTATGAATATATTTTTTACTCTAGATTTTTTTTTTCATGACACAGATATGGGAAGACTGAGGCTTGTTATTGGTAAATTGTCTCTTCTTCAATATTCCTATTTGTCATATCCAGATTGGCTATACTAACTCACTGAGGGTATTTGGCCTTGGTTGTGACACATCTGTGCACAGGACCTATCCAACTCTTACATAAACATGGCATTTAACTAGTCTATTTAATGTGGAAAAGGAAAGTATTAACATGGTAAATGAATCCTCTGCCCTGTTTCTCCACAAGAAAATGTCCCTTTAACCCTCAGACTGTTGGTGACCACTTGTCTCTCTTGATAAGGTCTCATGATCTGTTCTACTAATGTTCTGCCTTTCTCTTCCGATTTCCTCACACTTCACTCTGCTCTCTCCTCGAAGGCTGCCCTGTTCTGACTCACAATTTTTAAAGTAATTCTCCCCCCAGAATGCAAAAAGCACTAGAATATTTATAAGTGAATAATAACCACAGGAAATGAGCTTCTGCTGACATGACGAATGACGTTGACCCTGATTATGAATCTATGTGAAAGACTAGTGCAATTTGTGAAATGTTCAATGTAATATTACGTATATAAACTTTCTATATTGAATGTACATTAAAAAAAATAAATCAGTCACACTTGTACATAAAATTTTAAGAATAAAAGGGAACCCACAGTGTTGTTCTTTGGTATTTACATTTGTGTTTGTCTAACTTGAAAGAGCCATGAATATGGCTTGGTCATGTAGAGAATGAATACATTTATTTGTTATGTTGGTATTCACCAAAGTGCCATCTTATAATTATAGTGTACCATAATGGTGACTTACTTTCATGTAGAGCTGAGGACAAAATCATGTTTTTTCCTTAGAGGTTACTGTATTATTGGTGGACATTTAACTTGAATTTCTTTTTAGAACATCTATCACTTTTAAAATACCAACAAAAATAAATTAATAAATGAAGTATCTGCTCACCTTAATATAACCATTCTTGTATATGATATTAATCTACATGATTCCCAGCAGAATGCAGCCTGACACAGACACACACACACAAAACCAGTTTATGACAAACTCCAAAAAACATGAAAAAGGTCTTGACCTGACCTCCAAATTCCCTAGATCAACCCATAGGACCCAAAGCCCCTCACTAAAAACATTGTGGTGCCAGACATCCTCAGAAGGGATAGGTCTGTTCTGTGATGGGTCAGAATTTTTTTGGAGGTACAAGGGAGACCCACACAATTTTAGGAAGGTAGTCATAATATTATGCCTGATCGGTATACGTGTTTATCATTTCATGAAAAGTAATTAAGTTATGAAGATTAATTGGATGATGTTTAACCGGGTTTATGTCTAGGCCCTAACAATCCACATATTCTCAAAGAAAAAAGGCCTGATAGTATATTTGTGAAATCTGTCAAGACACAGGTTCTATTTAGGTTTATATGCACTTAAATATGAAAAGTCTTTTACCAAATTGGTTCTGATGTATAAATAAATATGTATAAAGTCTACTTATACCTTTTAGACGTTTCACTGGTATTTTTTTCTCGCTGCGGAACGTTTGAACTGCCCTCGATTCCGCTTGGTCAGATTAGGATGTAACACCGGAAGTTACGCAAAAGGCGCGAACAATATCAACAAAGACTGCATTTTAATTTCGCCAGACTTTTTTGTTTGCATTATTATAACATGTACCTTAATTTATTTTGTTTCGTGAATATTAGTGATTGTATGTTTATGATAATATGAATTCTACGGGCTTTTGAAGCATTTTTACTTTATATATAAGATAAATACCAGTTTGAATGTTAGCTAACCGGTTAATGTCGCACTCTTCCTTTCAAGTCACTTAACGCAGGCTCCCGTAGATAAAGTGAGGTCTTAGTTCGAGGAGTTTCTTTTTGACAAGGCGGACTAACATTAAGATAGTCTCATATGACAAGTTAAAGGTCATACTGGTAATTTGAGGCAATTTGTATGAGGTAAGTGGTTTAGCTAACTTTATCGTAAATTACTATTTTGAATGTTAGCAGCATGCTAATCCCGAGTCAGGTCGCTATTTAAAGCTTTACTAACGTGACACAGCATATTCTCTGTAAGTTATTATTAATGTCAACTCATTTGGTATTTCTAAAGTCGTTGTAGCAAGTGTCGTATTTTTGTGATGTTCTCTGTGAAGGTAGAGGTTCACCATGTCCAAAGGAGAGAAGGAAGCTTTTATTGTGAAGTTTGTGGAGGGTAAAGGACCAAAAACAGAGTATGCTGTCAAAGCTTACGAGGTAAACTCACCGACCAGGTCAACGCTTTCTCTTTACATTTTGTTTTGCTCTTTGTCTTTGATTGCAGTTGATTATTATGATTGCTTGAACAGGCTATTTTGGAGCTGCAGTCCGAGAAGTATTTGAAAACCATCAAAGAGGAAGATGTTTTACAGATGGACCAGAAGGACAAGTCTCTGTTTGTCTTCAGCAGCTTCACGTCTTCTGCCTTTCTACACTGCAAGAAGGTCTGAATCAATGTTGGCACACAGTTAAAGCGTGATGCAGAGTTTCGCAGTAATCAGAGATTAACTCTTCTTTTCCCGTGTTTTATTTGTAGCTTGGCTGCAGAGTTGTGAGTCCGCTGGTGGTGTTGTACTGCCTGCAGCATCAGCGCTGTGTCCCCAAAGCAGAGAAGCCCGTCTACAACATGGCCATGGCTGACGTCACTATTTCCTGCACCAGCCTGGACAAAGCAACACGGGTCAGTTCATTGTGTTTGATTGATTCCAAAAGGTTACTCTAATAACAGAATCCCTTTTGAATTTCGGAAGAATGTGAAACATGAAGCAAAACTCTACTTCAGAGTGTTTGTCTGACTCTACAGACAGAGGTGATGGACCTGGTGCAATTGATGGGTGGACGGGTCTATCTTGATCTAAATGTGTCCGTCACACACCTGATTGCTGGAGAGGTTGGCAGCAAAAAATACCTGGTAGCTGCCAGTTTGGGTAAACCCATTCTGCTGCCCTCATGGGTGAAAGCATGCTGGGTAAAATCACAGGACAGGTATGTACTGTGACTAACTTAGTTCAGACTTTTACAAATTTAAGATGTTTTGCTAAAATTCTCCAGTTATTATTACAAGTATTGAAGCAAATTGTTGTTGTGGCCGTTTGAATTTAGATTAAAAAAACAAATCTCCTTTCATGCCCTTCAGTCTTTTCAGGTATACAGATTTGCCCACAGAGGACTATTTGTGTCCTGTGCTGCGTGGCTGTACTGTTTGTGTCACAGGCCTCTCCAGAACCGAGCGCAAAGAGGTGGAGCGGCTCTGTGAGGAACATGGGGGCAACTACAGCGGTCAGCTCAGAATGAATGAGTGCACACACCTCATTGTTAGTGATCCAACAGGTAAATAAATACGCCTCTAAGACTTAAGTCAGCAATAGGACATCAGAAATCTATAGAATATCTATACAAATAGATCAACAGATGATTATTATATGAAATATCTAATATTAACAAAATAATATATTGTTCTAGCTGTACAGTGGCTTATTCTGTGTATTTTGTTGCAGGTCAAAAATATGAGTGCGCTCGGAGTTGGAATGTGTATTGCGTGTCTCTACACTGGCTGTTCGACAGCATAGAGAAGGGCTTCTGTCAAGATGAGAGCAGGTACACTGTGGAGCGCAGTGCCACGTCAAAAACCACTCGACAGCACACTTCTACCCCCACTGGCACCAACAAGAAGGAGGGTGAGACAAAAAGTTAAAGAGTTATCCGTTTACTGCATTTAATGGTGTATTACTCTTAAAATATCATGAGTTGTGTTTTCTTTTTTTAATCTCCAGAGGGTCCGTCTCTTTTGGGCTTGAGCCACATTTCTGTCAACGCTAGCATGACCATAAACGACACAGCCCTCACCACCACCTCCAGCACCATCAGTCGTCTGGAAGCTCCAGACCCCATAGACAGTCTGGATCTCACAGTGTGCCCAGCTGATGATATACTAGACGGCTGTAAGGTAAAGACCTGTCCTTATTTAAATATTCATGAACATTATGTCTCAGTGTGTTGATTCTGTCAAAGGTAAATTTGAGGTTTTATTTCACATGTGTTATATTTTGCACAGCTGTATCTGTGTGGTGTGTCGGGGAAGAAGCTAGAGAAGCTGCGGCGTCTTGTGAACGCTGCAGGAGGTCTGCGCTTCAACCAGCTCAGTGAGGAACTTACACATGTGGTCATGGGACAGCTGGACGAGGAACTGAAGAATTTTCTCTCCAAAGCCAATCACAGGTCTGAACTAAAGAGATGGATTACTCGTCATAATGTTTATAGCCTCCACTTTTTTGTTCATTGTATACTGGAGGCTCAGAACAAATTCAAAGCCAGTATGAGGCATATATAAGACGGTTAGTATGTTACTAATCCTATGTCCCTATCTTACCTCCTAGGCCACATGTAGTAACAGTCCAGTGGCTGCTAGACAGCTTCTCCAAAGGCAGTCTGCTCCCAGAATCAGGATACCTCCACCCCGACTATCTGCCTCCTGCTCCAGTGACTGTTTCTGTGCCAGCCCATCACATGCCCACCTCCTCATCGCCGGCTGCTCCACCTGTTGCCAGTCCCAGCACTCCCGCACAAAAGAGAGCAGACGAGGATCTACTCTCACAATACATGGATGATGACCCTACAGTGAGTAAGTATCAGATGCTCAGGGGTGTGTCGGCCACGAAACCTGGTGGTTATATCTGTCTCACAAGATTCTGACTGAGATTAGTTTTACAAATGCAGCTGATGCCATTGTCTGTTTAATTTCCAGTTGATATGCCACCACCAGCAGCTGAGAACAACAGCAGCAGGAGGTCCGTCAGTACAGCCGCAGAGCCCGAGTCAGAACCCCGTGCAGCAAACCATACCACAGAACCTGAGCCAGACGTATCTCTACAGGAGGCCAGCGAGCTGGGACTGTTTTTGGGGAAATCTTTCCTTCTTGTGGGTTTCGGTGCTGAAGCAGAAGCGCAGCTCTCTATGCTGGTGACAGAGCATGGAGGCAGGTTGCTGATGGGCCGAACACGGGTTGTGGTGGACTATGCCGTAGTCCCGCTGTTGGGCTGCTCTGTGGAGGCCACGGTGGACGAAGTGGTCACTGATACCTGGCTGGTAAGATCACAGGCTTTTTTCTTTTTTTTTTGTGACCTGTGTAGAGAAACCTGTCTCCTCAAGAGGCAGCTGCAACTGAATTTGATGTTAAATACACACCCATTTAATATTTCTGAATGTGCACTGTGCTTTTTTAATTTTCAGGCCATGTGTGTGGAGAAGCAGTGTCTTCTGCAGCTGTCCTCCAACCCTTTGTTCACCCCTGTTCCTGTGATGGATGGGCAGTTTCCTCTCAAAAATTGCGTCCTCTCAGTTAGCCAGTTCACAGGGGCGGAGAGGGAGTCTTTGGTGGAACTGGCCAAGCACCTTGGAGCCAAGTATGACTATTTTGCTCATTTCATTCAGGCTACACGGCATAAACATTAAGTGCTGCAGAAGTGTTTGGAGGTTTTAAATTGATTTGGTGGAGTAATTTGTTCCAAGAGTCAATAGTCCAGCTAAACTGCTGCAGCATTTACTCAGGTCTTTATTGGTTTTCTTTAAACAAATATCATGAAGTAAAAAAAGTATGTAGCATTAGAAATAGGTGCACTGTAATATCACATGAGATGTTTTCTGTTGTAGATACTTTTTCCAGGTGTTTGTGCTCGTAGCCAGTGGCATTTTACCACTGTTAAATAATTAAAGACAGATTCTGTGGGCTCTGTTCATTGTTAAAAGATAAATTCACTCTCACTGCTTTATATGTTTTACTCTCGTGTGTCCTTCTGTCAGTTGTGAACAGCCAGTCTTCAATCTTTCTTTTCTCCCCCTTGCTGCAGCGTCCAGGATTACTTTGTACGCCTGGCAAACCAGAAGAAAGGCATGCTGGTCAGCACTCATCTGGTGGTAAAGACCCCTGAGGGCACAAAGTACCAGGCCGCGAAGAAGTGGGGATTTCCTGCCGTTACCATGCACTGGATCCTGGACTCTGCTCAAACTGGCCGGAGGGCCAATGAGGAGAGATTTTCCGTAGACCGACCACCCTCGCCAGGTTTGACTGCATGTCTTAACTCTCACAATCCATACTCATAAGCACTGTGTTTGATTCATAACTAATATTAATTAAACACTTATCTGAGAGGCTGACTGGAGTTGTGATGTTCCTTGTCCACAGAGAAGGATGAAGAGAGTTTTGTCAGTGGTTCCCAGAAACCAACCATGCCTCCACCGGCTCGTTTGTCTCCAGACATCCCCTTGCTCGGTCTCCAGAGAGGTAAAGCCGTCACCCCGCTGGATTTAGGTCGCTTCCAAAGCAAAGTATTTCGCTCTGTGCTGGACGAGATGAAACCCAAAGAGGTCTTCAGCACCCCCAGACAGAACAAGGAGGGTGGCAGGAAATCACTTCAGAAGGAGCCCTGCCTGCAACTGGATACTCCTTCTCGTTTCCTCAGTAGAGATAAGCTCTTCAGACCTTCCTTTAATGTCAAGGTTTGGACTCACTGAGTAGTGCTACAATTAAGATTTGTGCTCCTACACATAGCAACAAATATCCGCTGACATATTATAGATCATTTTGTAAATACATTCTGTATTTAGGATGCACTTGGAGCTTTGGAAACTCCAGATGGGAGCTCAAAGCAAAAACAGAAGGTGGAGACTCCATTAACCGATGTCATCAACAAGAACCTGAAGGTGGCTCTGGCCAATAGCACCCGCAGTAATATCTCAGACATGCAAGCACTGTCTGCTAGCCCCCAGTTTACGAAGACAGCAGAGAGGAGGTAACAATAGTATGCATGTTATATTACATGATACTTTACCTATCACACAGGACAATGTGTTTGTGATATAAATGTACATTTTTGTATTTAAGGTTCCAGAAAAAGATCTGGGTCCTCTGACTGGTGTTGTGATCTGTGTGGGAAAGAAGCTAAGCAAAATACAGAGTGAGCTAAACGCTGTCGCCGCCTCACTTGGAGCTGACTTCAGGTATTCAGCACTTTTTCAAGTTCGCTTTGAGGACAAGTTCCCGTTTTTGTCTAGTCTTCCTTTTACGTGCATGTATATACAATGAGTTGATTATTAGTCACCAACTTCCCGTGTTTCTTCAGAATGTATTATTACATTTAAATACATTCAGTTAAAAGTGTTTGCTTCACCTAGGTTTTCTTTTAATTTTTTTTTTAATATGGATGCAAATAAAACAAATGTTTCTTCATGGACTTTATGAACTGAATTTCAGGTGGGCGTGTGATGACACAGTGACACACTACATCTACCAAGGCCGAGTGGGGGACAACACCAAAGAATACAGAGCTGCAAAGGAGAGAGGACTGCATGTGGTCTCCCAGTACTGGCTGCACGCTGTACGTTTCACAGAAAGCTGAATGAAGTTCAGCTCTTAGAGACACTAAGAGAGTGTAGAGTCAGCACCTTTTTCTGGAGTAGAGTTATGATTGGATGACTGCTCAATACTTTACAAATACTGGCTCAGAAAGAGGAGAACTGATTCTATCTGCTCTTATCAATGATCTTCTCGAGCCATTTCTGTAGTTGGGGTTTAGGCTTGCTTGGTTTATTCTTTTGTGTCAAATCTAGACATGGTCTATGTCTTACCCAAGTGATATTAACCTTTCTTTGTCTTATATACATTGATCAGGCATAACATTATAACCTAATGTATTATTCGTAATACTGTGTAGGTCTCCCTACTGTCTCCAAAACAGCTGTGACTCATCAGAGAATGACATGGACCTTCTGAGGGTGTCCTGTGGTGTCTGGAAACATAATATTGTTAGTGAGGGCCTTTGGGTCCTATGGGTTGAGGGGAGAGGCCTCTGTGGATCATCCCACAGATACTTGATGAGTTTGGGATCTAGTGAATTTGGAGGCCAGGTCAACACCTTGTGCTGTTCATGTTTTCTAAGTTGTTCCTAAACCGTTTTAGTTTGTGTACCTGTGTCAGTCAGGCTGCATCCTGCTGGGGATGGCTGCTGTCATCAACTAGTGTCATTGCTATGGAGTCGGGGGCTGCCTGGTCTGGTCTATGTGGATGGTACATGTCTAAGTAACATCCACATGAATGTCAGGTTCAGAGGTTTCACAGCAGAACATTGAATTGAACTTCTCCTGTCATAATGTTATGGTTGATCATGTATGTCAACACATACGGAGAACAGATCCCCGTTTTCAACCCGTCCCAATCCTGTTGCGTGTACGTCTACAGAGAGATATCAGCGTGCAGATCTACATCATCTGCATTAATGTGATTAGGCCAGACAGAACAGTATTTGTAGTCTGGTTGTTGCCGTGACCTGAAGTTGCATTTGTCAGAAGGTGCAGCTCGGGTTATGGCCCTCATTAAGACTTAGAGGAAAATATTTAGTCTCCTTTGCTTTAACAAGAACTTCAATTGTATCTTTATATGTTGAACTAACATTCAGTATTCACGCAAATTCTACCTGAGGGAAATAATTATCATCAACAAAATTAGAAGAGCACGAGAAAACCAGCTTTGATATGTTAATGAGGGTTGAGTTGTGTTTCCCCTCATGATTATTTTATTCAGTTTATGTTTGCCAAAGCTCTGCGTGCAGCAACAGCCTGTACATTGCTCCCTGTGCAGTGTGCTGAGGAGCAGAGGCATGTCTCCGAGTCTTTGTACCCTTGCACCTACAACCCTAAGATGAGCCTCACCCTGAGCCAGGTGCCCAGCAACTCTCAGAGGTCTCCTCCTCTAACACGAACTCAGCTCAGAGACCTCGCTGAAGGAAAGGGCAGCAAGGTGGGTCTAAAGATGTCATTTCACATCGGTGGCCATGCATGCGCTGTTAAAAAGTATCTCATTATCTCTGGGTTATCTAATTGAATTAAGTCCGTTTCCCTTCAGTCTGAGCACAACACCACAGAAGAAGCTACAAACCTACGTCGTGTAAGTGATGGCAGCGTGGATCAAGAACAACTGAACGACAGTACAGAAAGGGGCGGTGAGTGTTGTTCTCCAGCCGTGGATTAATTCCACACAGCTTCACACACTCTAAACGCTTCATTAAGGATCTTTTTCTTTCTTTCTTAATATCTCAGAGACCCTAGAAATGAGAGAAAACCTGCAACGACAGCTGCAGGAGATCATGTCAGCCACCAAACTGACAACAGGACGGAGGAGCTCCATTAGGCTTGCTAGGATGGGATCGGGTGGAGTCGACTCTGGACCACACACACCTGAAGGCAGCCGAGTCGGACGGAGTGGTAACAGACGAACTCTGGAGGCCCTGAGGTATCTACGATGCTGCTATACGCTGTTAGATAGCTTAAAAACGTAGATGACGTCATTACCATCGGTGTTAACAGAACCATGTTCTTCATATTTATTGGTTTGTTTGACTTTTATTATTATTAACAAACCTAATTTCTGCCTTTACACATCTGTCCTTACTGCAGGGTCTCCAGAGAGGCAGCCATGGATGTAAACACTGAGCCATCTCAGAGTGAACAGATAGTGTGGGATGACCCTACGGCCAGAGAGGAGAGGGCCAAGCTGGCTGATAACTTACAGTGGCCAGGCAGTCCCTCACAGCACTCAGAGTCCCTCGCACCTCCGCCTCCCCCCATCGCAGACAACGGCCCTCATTTCAGGGACTCTATGACTGACTCTGAGCTGGTGGAGATAGGTAAGAGATCAGCCGTCATTTGACTGAATGACCAGATAACAGTATGTTTGTCTGTCATCTGAATCCTGTGAGGATCAGCCAAAGTAAAGTAAAAATTAAACATCAAATTAGCTACCATCTTTCTCCAAACACAAAGGTCCTGTAATAAAACTAGACCCATTTCACTGATTTATTTTTGTGTTTATTTGTTATTGAAGGAGTTTTGTTTCCTCTGTGCCTTCCTTCTGCTTCTCTCTGGCTCAGGCTTTATGGAGGCTTTGTTGACAAAAAGCAAAAAAACTTTGTAGTGACATCTTGTAGGATTATGAGACTGATGACATGCACGGCAGCACATATGAATGTGCTAGATTTTATTGATGCCTTACTGTGTCCATCATATCTTACCTTACTGGATCTGATTTACTTATCCCATATCCAGCTCCTGAATTCTCCCCAGGATAAATACAGTCTTATCACATCATGTGACAGCAGTCTGATAAGTAACTTAAGCTGTTAGAGGTGTAGAGCTGTCGAGAAGCATAAAAGGTACATTGTTCACCTCTGGCATGTAGTAGAGTGGAAGTAGAACGTAGTAAGGTAATACTAGTATGTGCAAATGGGACTTATTTCATTTTGTATTGTCATAAAGGTTTGTGGTACAGTTGAAAACCTTCCCTATGATCCTATAAAACGGTTTGCATATAACTGAAGTAAAAAACTGTGGATTTACAGTTTCACTGTTTTCTTTCACAGCTGCGTGTGACGTCATTGACCAGCAAATGGGTCAGAAAATCTTGACGCCTCCATCAGAGGAGATGGAAAAAGACCTCCTCACTCCTAAGGCTCCCAGCATCGCCTTTCCTCTCGCCAATCCTCTGGTAGCACCAGAGCCCCAGGTCTGTCCTCGCATTAATATTAAACAAGCGAAACATTGATCTGCCCAAACAGCAGCTGCACACATGTGCTAACGAGGCCTTGCATGACTTGTACATCTGTGTATATATAGATAATGTCTATTTAAAATGAGCTGCCGCTGCTAAAAGGTGGTTTATTTCCCTCAGGAGGAGAAAGAGGAAGAGAAGCAGCCACCCAGATTTCAGCTGTCCTCCCTCAGCCCCCAGGAGCGCATCGATTACAGTCACCTCATAGAGGAGCTCGGTGAGTCTCTCAGCTAATTAGGGAGCTAACGGTGTTTCATTGCGCTGCAGTAAAAAAGACACCGGATACCATGCCTGCACTCAGAGGAGCTGATCCCTGCAGACTAAAACAGAGCATCTGCCTCCGTTATCTGGGATTATTTGCACAGCTCATGACACGTTAATAAACGTGTGAAAATATGAGTCTGGTGGAGTCAACGGTTTGGGATGGATATCTTCTGAAAAGTTGTTTTGACATGGATTTACAGCATTTTCATGTGATTTCTGATCAGGTTTGTAGCTGTTGTACACTCATGTATAGTGTATAGTGCTGACCTGTTTTTATGTATGTTTGTTTATGTAGGCGGTGTGGTCCTAGACAAGCAGTCTTTTGACCCCAGCTGCTCCCACATCATCGTTGGGACTCCGCTGCGTAACGAGAAGTATCTGGCAGCGATGGCAGCAGGCAAATGGATCTTGCACCGCTCATACCTGGAGGCGTGTCGCTCCGTGGGCCACTTTATTCAGGTCACAGTCTGAACCTAAATGTTTTATTACCTCTGCAGAGGACAACTGTTGATAAGAAAAGAAGTCTCAAACAGGACTGAAGTGTAGGGGTATTGACATTATTCTGTGTTTACATGAACACTAGTAATCCTCTAATGATCAGAATAAAAATACACCATGTAACCTCCTCGATCTGTTCAGACTGGTTTAAACAGATTGAGAGGCCTGGTATAAACCTTTGATCAACCATTAAATAGGAAAATATTAGATCCCAATTGTCAAGAACTTCAAGTAGATCATTTCTCTTTGTTTGGAATAAGTCCATTGGTTGTGGACATGTTTGGCCCACGTGGGGTGATGAGATTACAGGAGGGATGGAAACATGGAGATAGCAAAACAACAAGAGATAAGTTGTTTAAAATGTTTAAGTAACAAAAGTCATTTAATGTCCTGCTTTCCATCTGACTATTTTAATATTTATTGGCCATGTTAGGGATTTAAAGCAGACCGTTTTCACAGCTTTGTCTGTAGATTACATCTGAAATTTGTTCATGTTGCATCAATTCTTCCAGTTGGATAATTTAATAATAACAATCTAATTGAGTTTTATGAGATAGTCCAGTAAAATAAAATACAAAGTCATGCAGGAAGAGTAACTGCAGACAAACTATAGAGCTGTTTAACCTTTCTATTAATAGCTAGCTGCATGTTTAACATATATTTTCCCTTATAGAGCAGTAGAAGGGAAATGTTCGCCTTGCAGTGTTTAGTTGGGTTTTCATTTGTAAGATTGGTCAAGGACACTTTAAGTGTTTATTAAGATTTGACGTTTTTTTTTTTCTGTTTGTGATCCAGGAGGACGAGTACGAGTGGGGCAGTAGCTCCATCTTGGATGCTTTGCCGTCCATCACCTCCCAACAGAAGAGACTGGCGTTAGCTGCTATGCGCTGGAGAAAAGCCCTGCAGGGACGCTCTGCACAAGAGGTACTTACCACCTCATACAGTTAACACCGCCGTTGGAGAGCTCAGTATCTCTTACTGATGTTGAATATGAGACATTTATTATTCCTGTGGTTTTTCAGGGAGCGTTTAGTGGATGGATCGTCCTGCTGAACATCGACCAGAGCAGAGAATCAGGCTTCAGGCGGTTGCTGCAGTCTGGCGGGGCAAAGGTTTCTCAGCACTTTTCTTTTATGAGCAGCATCCAGTGTTATCTCGTCTGCTGCAGTTTTCAAACCACACAGACAATAGGAAAATGTGCTTAGACAGCATAAAAAAACTCTCACTAGAGCTTCTCTCTCTTCAAGTTGTAAATTCTCTCGTCCTAATGCAGGGCAAGATTTAGGTGACATTTATAATCTCGTATTATCTTTATACATTCAGGATTTTCTCCATTAAACAGTTTAGACATAGTGGTAAGCACCAGATTCTGATGCATCTCATCTTATAATCAGTTAAGTTAGCAGGAAACAACCCAAACAGTTGCCTTATGGCGCATTTCCACTAGCACGGCTCGGCTCGGTACGGTACAGCACGGCACGGCTCGGCTCGGTTTGGTTGTGTTTCCATTACAACTGGTGCCTCCTCGACGTGGGCGGGGTCGTCATAACACGGCTGCGCGAAACCGCTGTGACGTCATTTACACGGCGCCGAGCAACGTACAAATCCGGAAGACCTCCCTCTGAATCCGTTCTTCGGCAACCAGAGTCAGGAACGTCTGGACCTCCTCCACCGACCAAGGAGCGGATTTTTTCTGAGAAGCCATCTCGTTCCAAGTCAAAAAGCAGTAAAAAGTGGTGTCTTGTCTCGCGTCTTGTTTTTATTTACATTCTAGGCGGTCGTCGCGCGGTTATGACGCTTCCAGTGACGACACTCATCGGCCAATCAGTGGAAGGCAGTCGGCTGACGTCACGTTTTAGTAACGCTTCGGCTCGCTTGGAACCAGGGCTGAGGTGATACCAAAAATGTACCCGGTTCCAGGTACTGCGTGCTAGTGGAAACACGCAATAGCGCGCCGAGCCGTGCCGTACCGAGCCGAACCGTGCTAGTGGAAATGCGCCTTACTTTCTTTTTGTAATGTGAAATATGGCCTCTGGTTGTTCCCTTAAGGTTACCTATTTTATTTTATATAGTAAAACTGAGGATTTTTTTTCTTTTGTATGTATGAGTAGAAGCAGACAGAACCAGATAGTTTTGTAGTTTCTATTTCCCTGCTTGTCTGTGTAGATTATCCAGTTCATGGTATTTATGGATGAAACAACTGCAGCTGGATGTGTTTGAGTTTTCCTGAAGGCGCTTCACCGCTCATCCAAGTGGCTTCTTCAGTTTCTAAATGACGTGGGCGTTACGTTTTTTATTGGGGACATCTGGAGCGTGTTGACACTTGAAACCTTGAGAACCATGAGCTGCACGATAAAAATGCTTAATCTGAATAACGTCATGTGAGTTTCAGGTGGGCACCGCCCACACATGGAAATAAAAACATAAACTCTCCACTAGTCGTTCAGAACTGAAGAAGCTTGTGCGCTTTATTATTATTTTTTTAAATATTTAAAATCAATCCTCATAACCTTCTTCCGTAATCCTCCTGCAGGTCTTGCCCAGTCCCTCTACATCATTATACAAAGAGGCCACTCACCTGTTTGCAGACTTCAGCAGACTAAAACCTGGAGACTTCAGAGTCAACGTATCAGAGGCCACCTCACAAGGAGTCACATGCTTGAAGCCAGAGTACATTGCAGACTACCTAATGCAGGTTAGCAGCTCGATTTTATTTTCATATATTCTTCTTGAAGGACCTCTCATCCTCTTACACAAACCAGACTCCGTACTAGATTAAATGCTAAAGGTTTGCCTTGTTCCTATCCTCCAGGAGCCAACTCCACCTATTGAGCTGTACCAGCTGACTGACGCTCCCTCAGAGGAAGCTCCAGGCACGCCGTCTCGTAAACGCAAAGCGTCTGCGGACACCTCCAAGCTGAAAAAGAGCCGTCTGAACTGAAACGTGTCTCCTGAATGTGTCCGTCATTATCCTCAACTCTGTGAAAATGATTGTAAATAACAGATATTTTATGTCTTGTATGAAAATAAAATAAATGTAGCACTTTTTGTCGTTAGTCTGTATTTTGAGATGTGAGACTGGAGCTGTGATGGATGACCAGAGGAAGGCCTGCAGAAAACGTCGAGTCACGTTTTGTAATTGGATGCTATGATGTTGTCTGGCCTGTAGAGGGCAGCACTTTATTACTGTCAACCTCAGATCTGCCTGACTGAGGATTTCTCTGCAATGGAGTTGACTAAAGAGTCTCTAATGTGCTCTTTTATATCTTTATATATTTAAAAACTTTACTTGGTGTTTGATATTGACAAATGTTTACACTTTGTTAAAACTTCTACTACTTTATGTTTCAGGCTTCCTCTTGAAGTTATTAGGACATTATTATGTTGCTAACAGCTCTTGTTTCTCTCATATTTAAAGACAAATAAATCAAGTCACTTCTTTAAAGTTTGGACATTCCTTGTCCGTGTTGTCTCTCCATGTCGTCAGCACCAGATTTTGTTTACCCCGTTGATTTAGGCCTTGGGTTCATGGACATGCCGTCTCATGCCAGGGTGCCAGCTGAGGTTAGAGGACCCTGTTTGCTCCCATCTGGATGGATAAGTGGTTTAGCCTCATAATAGATGGACCAGCTGACTGCCTCCCTGCATGCTCAGGGTTAAGGTGTGGTATTAGAAGAGGACGAGCTGTCCAGGTAAAGGAGAGGAGGCGGGGAGAGAGTCGGCCTCTGTAGGGCTTAAAAAGTTAAAGGTAGCTGAATGTCACATGAGACAGTGTGTTCCCAGTGTATTCATTATAGAAGTGATTTCCAAACATTTCATTAAGGTTTAGAATCAGGTCCACTTCTCACGCATTGCTTGAATGGGCGACTTGTTGCCAGACACACCAGTGAATTTCAGGTCACTGCATTTAAATATTTTAAGAGCTTGAAGAGGTACAAGTGTAATATTTAATAAGAATAAAACACTGGAGACGGGGGCTGGAGTCTTCTAATGCCATCCTGCATGCTGTACGGTACATCTTGTCATCATGTTCATTCAGTCAACATCATCTTTCCTGAAATATGACACAGAGGGCAGGAATAATTACACCTTGCAGATGACTTGGAAAGAAAACATTCCAGGACTAATAATTTTTCTATTAATTAATCAGTTAAATAATTAATATGAGGCCTACACCACTGATGGAGTAAATGTCATGTCTGAAATGTGCTTCAGGTATTTTGTCAGCACATAAACCCCGAAAATAGCTATCCATGCAAATTATTCCATTAAAATTCGTAGGCTCATTCAGTCAGTTGTTTCCATTTGTAGCTGCATCTGTTCAGGTGTCACTGCACACCTCTCTCAGCTTGGTCTGTCTGTCCATTTTGTGAGGATGTCTTTATTGTTTCCGATCAACAGGTGTCCCATAGAGGTGGGCTAATAGCCCACTTTGCTGACTGGCAGGTGGCCAAGAGTCGAGTCCCATTGACGCTTTCTTTCGTCATGGCGTCGCTCTCTCCTCTCCTGTAATGTAACTTTGAGGTTTTCCTGTCGGGACAGTAGATTTCAGCATGACTCTGCCACCGGGGAGGAAACTCTGCAGCAGTCCTCATTAAAATTCCCTGTCCGTACACTCCGCGAAAACCTCCTTTAGTGGGTGGCACCGGCGTCCTGCGCGCCTCTTAATTGCGCACCGAGCACTAAGGAGCGATCACGGATCACAGTCGTCGCCAGTGGCCGCGGATCACGCTGCCTTGAAGCGGAGAGTTGCTTTCTCGTCCCGATATTTAGGGCTGAGGGAGGAAAGGTGGGCGCAGAGGTCCGAAGGTCCAAATAAAAGGGTGGCGCTCTGCGCATCTTGTCCAGCGCCTGGACACACCGCGCCGTTTCTCAGTGACAGAGGGGGACCCACAGCGACACGATCCGCGCCTGCAGTCCGCAGCCGGGGCTCCACTGGCTTCACGGTGCTGCTCATGATTTTGACATTTCTCGGCGGGGACTGGCAACATGTGCGTCCGGATGGTGTGAAGTGTGACACGGCGGCTTTGGGGTTGCATTTCTCTCGGATACGCTGAGTACCCGACGTTACGGCGCACCTTGTGTAATAGGTAAGTCATCAATTTAGATCTCTGCTTCAGATCTGACAGCTCAGCTACTCATCTGAACCTCTGTGGTGTAGTAGGCTATTGATTGCTCTGAGAATACCTGCGGTTATCGATTACGTTGTGAATCCGATTTGTTGAAATCCACTCTGAGGGTTTCCAGGCAATTACGAGCGCGGTGACAAGAGGTGGAGGTGCGAGCATCAGATCACTGTCAGCTGCTGCGGAACATGTCACTGCAACATATCATCCTAATTCATACCCTATCAGCTCAGCGCTGGGTGGGAATAGTGATATGTGGATATTGGATTGTGAGAAGTTGGCCAGTTCTCTGGAAGCTTCCTGAGAACATCAAGTGGAAAGAAGATGAGTAATAACTGGGTTATGTCACAGTTTACTGGGATTTAAGACAATCCCAGCCTTAAAATCCTTTAAAACTAATGAATATAGCCAATTAAGGAAATGTTCCCTGATTGTGCTCCCAGGCTGACACTTAATTCTTGGATTAAAGCAGCCGAGCAGTAAACAAAGGCAGCAGTGGTATGGGGTGTTTTCCGTCCAGAGATAAAGTTCCTGAAGACGGGAAAAGCCATGGATCTACCAAGTTGAAGACCTCTGAACTAAAGTGCCCTTCAAGTGGTTTAGTCCTCAAGTAACATGGCAGCAAACAATGCAGATAATAGAAGAAACTCTTGAAACGTCAGAGCATAAGGGGCAGACCACGGCACCAAACACCCCATTTGAGTGTGGGGCTTCAGCTTTGTTTTCAGGAACAGTGGGGTCCGTATAGAGCGCAGTGTAAAGTGTGTACTAATTGAACCTGCCGGCCGCTCTCCTCATTGTAACAGGAATGTTTGGCTGCTGGTTCTCCACAGAAACCCCCCACTCCTTTGTTCTGGGGGACAATCCTCCAGTGCCATGTGTGCAGCGGTGGGGGGAGGGAGCGGGTCAGCGGGGGTATTGACATCTGTAGCTGACAGCTTCCTCGGGGCGAGCTGACATGCTGTGATACCATGAATGGGTATTAGGGAACATATGAGCAAAACACTTAACACTAATGAGGACATTTATTCCTTGTGCACATACACTCAGGACCAGTTGTGTTTCCACATAGGTCTCATAGGATGCTGCTCTTCATAAAATGTAAAGATGAAATATATTCAGCTGTTGTTGGAAACCGGTTGTCATGAATCCTTTTGTTTTTCAGACCCTTAAAGGTATTTCCTGGTTGATTTGGCGACACCTGTAGTCATTTGTGGGGACAGTAAATTTAGTTTAATGCTACGACAAACTATTTGATAAAGTAGTAAGGGGATAACTGGCCTCCTTCCATCATTTCTTTAAGCAACTTTGGTTTGATCCAAGTCCGTGAAGAGTAGGGCACAGTGAAAGGAGATGGTTACCTCACTGAGAAGCTGGACACACCGCAGCACTTCATCTAACAGCTCACTGCGGCTTCTTCAAACTCATCTGGTGTCAGAAAATACCAAAGAATGAACGCTGTCTTCTTCTGTAAGCCCATTTTTGAGGATAGCACTGAGTGCTAAGCTACCTGAATGTTCTGCCTTTCCATTGACTAGTTCATGACAAAAATCCAGCTTGTGTTTTGCAAACTGCATTTAATGTGAAGCTGCAGCAGTAGGACGTGTCCAGTTTGTGTTATCATTGTGTTAGCTTCCAATTTAGCATCCTGCATCTATATCCGGATACGTGATTATAGAGACGTCTGGGTGTGTGGACATGGGAATGTTATCACAGACATCGAGTTCATAATCGTGCAAATCTAAAGAGGGCCATGGACTCAGAAAGCGTTTTGTTACCATTCAGCCACATCAATTTTATTTACAGTATTCAACACCTAGCAGACAACTAATCAGTCCAGCAAATCTACACCTAAATGATTTGACATTGATGTTATTTGTCTACTGCTACTCTGTACTCGGCATTGTGTTCAGGAAAATGCTAACATTTAACTCTTTAAAAACCACAAACTTCTTGGTGGCACTACAGGAGAGGTCACAGTTATTTGAGCTTGATGAAACCACAAGCCTCATGATGCACATGAGTCAAAAATGTTGGGATCTTATTGTTCAGAGGATTTCCCTCTTAGGTAATCACCGACAATATCCTGCCCCTTGTTTGGCGTAGCATAATGCAGGCCAAAGTTTAAGTTAGTCATCTCAACATCTTCCTTTGTGGTGCTTTTGGAAGACGTTTCAGTTGCTAAACGGAAAAGCTTGAAAAAACACCCGGAAAAAGATCAGCTATCCCCTCAAGAGCGACAGAAGTCTTTAAAACAACCATATCATGGAATTTCCAGGAAAAGGGAAATGCTAGTTTCTGACTCAGGGCCCCAGAAAGTCCAGGCTGGTGGGAAAGTGTTGGAATGTGGCTACGACAACGTGAGCGGGTTTTGTCCTTGTAAGTAAGCGTCCCTCATGACTGGTAGAGAGTGGTACGCCATCAAGTGGAATGCAGCCCCCACGGGCCCCCTCACAACGCACAGTATGTGCTCAGGATGGACTTCGCACCTTTGTCCAGCCTGACAAAACAGCTCATGGCCAAAACAGGATTTTACCTAAGCACAGGGAGGAAAGCCAGCTTGGGCCTGTGTTTCTTTTCCTGTGTTTTCTAAATGCCGTGCGGCATTAACGAAAGTGCTCAACTGCTGTTCGAAATGACTATCTTTTAAGCTGAGTGGGGGCTCACATGAAGGAGCTACAGGGGAGGCGCCATTCTCTATTCAACCAAGAAGAAAAATAAATTTTTCTCCCTCAGCCACTTATGATCCTATCAGCTAAAGAGCGTTCCCATAGGACCAGAAAGAGCTAGTCAAGTAGAACTGCCCAAAAAAGAAAGAGAAAAGCCTCTTTCTTTCAAGGTGTTGACATTTGAAATCCACTACACTGTATACAGCAGTATCAGTATTATTAGAACAGGCTCTGTTTGCTCACTGGGGGGGTATCAGAGGGACTAAAACCATGTGATGCTTCAGGTAAACAAAAGACTTGGCACTGGCAGTCAACCCACCTGCCCAGTCCAAGCAGAGGCCACAGGAAAGGCAGAAAGAAGAAGAGGGGGCGTTGGTAATGAATAACTAACCATTATGATGATTAAAGGGGCCGATGGGCACGAGGAGATAAGAGTGCGGGGACCGTCGGAGCATGAGGTGTTTACAAGGGGAATTCCTCACATTCCTCGGCTGCAGCCATGCCACTCCAATCTGCACCTCCACCCAGTGATGGCTACCCCCGGTGCCAAGAGGGACCCAAGGGGCCAAAAGGGCCCATAAGTTCCATCTCATTACAAAGCTACTGTAAATGTGTTATGTAAGGGGATTTTGGAGTGTTGCTTTAGAGATTGTCAGGAGTATTTGACAGAGCTCATGTAGCAGGCTGAGGAACATATTCGGATCTGTGTAGAGTTAGAAGCCGCACCAATGCATGTGTCTTAGCATTAAATAAAATAAATGTAAGATTAAGTCACGCAGTTAAAATGACGAAATGTTCTTGACGAAAATGTGTAATATCTGTTTTGTTTTGGCTACATTAGCAGCTAGGTTTTAGAGATGGTTAAGTTTGTCAGTCCAGACTGAAATATTTCAAGGTACTGGTTCTGTCAGCATAAAATCTTGTACAGACGTTCGTGGTTTAAGACGATGCATCCTAATGATACTGGAACTGCCCTGATTTTAAACCTGCACCCTTTCACTTAAAGTCTCCTGGTCGAGTTGGTACAAAGCTTTGTAAATGATCAATCCTAATATGCCTTGATTTTTAATCCTGCACCGCCAGCACGTCATAGTTATCGGCTTGCTGAGTTGGAACAAACTTTTTTAGAAGCATTTGTGGTTCCCAGATGATGAACTCTAATGATACTGGAGATGTATCAGCCGTTAATTCAGTGTCACCATCTGGCCATTGTTTCTATTACTCACTTAAATATCTCCACAATATCTCACGTGCTGGTTCAGTTGGTATGAATGTATGAACCTTCGTCCAGTTATTCATGGTTTCAAGTTGATGAATCCTGATTATATTCGTGATCCCCTAATGCTTCATTAGCACCGCCACACGGTTGTATTTGTGGCTTTAAGTGAAACGTCTCTACAGCTACTGGACGGTTAGCTGTGACAGCTGGTGCAGACGTTCATGTTCCCCTTGGGATGAATTCTGATAACATTTGGATGGATTTTGATAGAATGTTTAAATAGCCCCAAAGTGTCATTGCTAATTAGCAAACTGTGCTAACAAGCTAAATTAGCATACACCTGGTAGACACCAGCAATTAGCGTTGCACAGGCTGTAATCTGACATCAGCATTTGACCAGTTGTGTCTGTTTCCCATGTAGCACATATACGGGTTTATACAGGAGATAACAGTATGTTTTCTTTAGCTGCGGCTTTAACAAAGGAGAGGCTTTTTGTCATAAATGCTCTGGTGTTTTGTACAAGGCAGTCATAAGGCTTGGCTTAAGGCTAGCCTTTATCCCAGCACTAGACATATCATACTTTTCTCTTTTTTTTAAAAGGCTGGCAGTCACTTGTTATACCACAGTTTCTCTTCTTACTATATTATTCTTGAAGAGGTTGTTTGTGTTGTTAACATTAGAAAGCCCCTTTAATCCAGCCGCCTTGTCACACAGACAGTCTTTGGAAAGATCACAGTTCGCCAGGCCCACATGTTAAATGGACATGCAGAGAGTTGCGTCGTCCTCTGTGTGCAACCGTCGAGACACTCTTGTAGTTTGGGGTCAATCAGCGCATTTCTTTTAATGCAGTGCAGATGACTGGGTGTAATAGGATTATGAGAGGGCCCGGCGGGAGGAGAAGAAGCCCTGGGGGAGCTGCGCGTCACCCCTGCAATTGCAAACCCAAAGCCAGCAAAGACCGGACGCGGGGGGTCACGCGATGAAAGGGGACAATACTAGCAGGTGTCAGCGCGATGATTACGAGGTCTGAGGGTGGGCTCACCTATCAGGATTACTGAGCGCCTTTAATGGATGGCAGGTTGTGACCTCCAGCTAACAAGGAAGCGAATTACCAACATCTCACCCAGAAAAGTGTTATTCTATCAAGTTAAAAAAAAAAAAAAGAAGAAGAAGAAAAAAAAGACACACACGCACAGAGAGGCTCTGGTTTCCTTGGCAACTTCTTCAATCTGGATATTTGTAACACCGAACGGCATAAAGATCCCTTTGGTTATAGTTTGTGAATGCTTTGTGGACACATAGGAGTTGCTTGAACTGAGGTTGAAGCTTTTGATCAGTTAAAATCAAACCCTGCCTTGCGGACAGACCGATAGAGGCTGCAGATTAGAGTGGCACCATATGTTAGGGAATGAGAAGTCCCCACCTGCCACGCTCAAGCTTATTATTGGGCTCCTATGTCAATGTCAGCGGCTAATTGTTGTGGTGGAGTGAGGTGACAGTGGAGAACAACACCCCTATCTCGTCTTAATTGCTTGGTCATCTCTGCTTTACACTTCCTCCTCTCTAAATCAAAGCAATCCCTTCTCCGAACACACACACTGTGCATTTGTAATCACACGCGCAAGGTCAGCATTTGATTTTGTGACTTACGCTGCCCTTGTTGGAGCACTTTGAGCCAGAAAAAAAATAAAATATCAAGGCTATATAAAACCATTGTTTTGTTTCTGTGCCCTGAGCGTGCTGCATATGGCTCATTTCATGGCTGCTGGAGAGTCTGATTGATGGGCTGTGGAGCGGCGCGGCTGATGTTCTTCATACGGCACTTGGCAGGGCGAGAGCCTAGTCCTCTGCCGGGTCGCATGAGGTGAAAAGGAAATATGGAGGAGATGGAAGAAGAAGGAGGATTCATTAGAGTATGCCAAAACGCTCTTCATAACAAAAGGCCAGGAAATTTTCCGATGAACTCTTGGGCTACGGGGCGGCTCGCGTGCGAAGCAGGATTGAGATACAGTATGTTTCTGATGTATTCCTTGCCAGAGGTGTCGCAGGAGCTGACATTTCACTGTGATCATGGCGTTAACCACCTCCGGGAGAACCCCTCAAATATAAAACCATCAGCACTTGTCACCCCCAATTAGAGATTGTACGGTCTTCTCCTCCTCTGGCCCGCTCTTTAGTCTGAGAGATTCGTGTCTCCAGGGGTCTGGAGAGCTGTCTGGAAATCTGAGACAGTATTAATACAGAATATGACAGCCCCACAAATTCATTTCAATACACAGAGCGGCGTGTAAAAGAAAGCTGTGAACTGACTGGGAGTGATGGGGTATTGCTTGTTCTGTGCGTGTTTGTTAATGAAGGTGTTTGCGGTGCTGGTAGTGATGGCAGGGACGGTGGTTTGTGGCAGCCGTATCACCATGGAGACAGGGGCATTATCGTGTTGGGAGGACGTTGATGCTGGAGTGACAGAATTGGCAGCAGCAGTAAGGAGCAAGATTTCAAAGAGAAGATCTGACTGGACGTAAACTGGACGGACTTCTGGCCTCGTGACCGGCGTCGCATTTGTAAATGTTCCCCTTCCAAAGTGTCCCTGCCTCTTTCACATTTGTACCTCCGCACATTTGCAGCTCAGGACTGCTGATCCACAAAATGCACGCTCCCACTCAGATTATCTGTGTGGAGAATGGCACCGCTGTGAGCCAAATGAAACTGCTGCTGAAGCTGCTGGAACGGCCTCCTCACTCCCCTCTCCTCCTTTCACCAAGTGGAGAGCGAGAGCGTCCTTTGGGGGCGAAGGGATGACTTGACGTTTTGGGTTTGTCAGAAGCTGCAAATAAATTGGACACACTGCGCAGGCTGTTTGTGCTGTAAACACGCTGCAGCTGGCTGTGGTGTACGATATGTCAAACATGCTGTAGTAGCTGCAGTTAAAATTCTAGCTTCTTTCAGCAGTGTAACGGGACTCAATGCATAACGGGGTCTGTACACACACTCACACACTTAAAGGAGCATATCAGTGCGTTTACAGAGTTTAGCTCCATAATGGACTAATCCTACCATTCCTGTCCTGGTTGTTTTCATGACATATAGGATTACTGGCACTAGGAATCTACTTCCTTTAGAAATGACATCTCTGTCCCTCCTGAGAGCTAAGAACATCATTTCCTTTACAGTACGGCTAAATAAACTGTATGGGCCGATATGGGGATACATTGTGTTGGGCTGTTCTCATACGGAAGTCAACAGTTTAATCAGATACAGTCATTATGTCTTCTGCATCATTAGGGTCCTTAGACTTCCTTAATCCAGTGCCATCATCACAGCTTTATTTTATCTTAAGTCATGATAAGCATGATAAATGGAAACTGTTAAATTGCAGCCATCAAAGCTGCTAAGTGGAGGGCTGCACCAGGCCCAGACCAGGACAAGCCTGTCTGATAAGGGTCCACCAAGAGGAGTCAGAAAGGCTCATTTATTAAAAGGGAACTACTGTTTTTTACAACCTGGACCTTATTTCTGGCATAAAATACGATTGTTTACTCACTCATATAACTTTTGTGTAATTCGTATTCATTCAGGATATGATAATTAGATCAGCGTATATCCATATAGTGGGAGTGATTGGGGCACCAAAACGCAGCCTCTAAATAATGCATTATCTGTTGCGAAACTCGTTCATTTCACCAACATTTTGTTATCGTACACTAGTGATATTCCCCGTTGAGTCTGGAGTTACCTGTTATCATCATCCAGGGTCTGTAGATTGACCTACAGACCATGGATGATGTCTTCTGACCTGGGTGACGTCATCTCTGAGCGCCATACGACGGTCAGCTTACCTGTAATTTGCTACTGCTATGGTTCATCCACAACATCAGAGTCTGAAATATAGTCAGCCATGTTGCAAAAAAACTAGCGCTCAGAGACAACATCATCCGGGGTCTGTAGGTCAATCTGCAGACCCTGGATGATGATAACAGGTAATGCTGGGTCAATGGGGAATAGCACTAGTATATCATAACAAAATATTGGTGAAATGAATTAAAAGTCTTGCAGCAGAAAATGCATTATTTAGAGGGTGCATTACGGTGGCCCAATCACTCCCACTACATGGATATACGCTGAACTAATTATCATATCCCGAATGAATACGAATTACACAGAAGTTATATGGGTGAGTAAATGACCGTATTTTATGCCAGAAATAAGGTCCAGGTTTTAAAAAACAGTAGAGCAGAAAGTCTGCCCTTTAGATAGATAGATAGATAGATAGATAGATAGATAGATAGATAGATAGATAGATAGATAGATAGATAGATAGATAGATAGATAGATATGACACCACTCCGACTTTACTTACTGCTGAGGTGGTTGGAGGAGGACAAGAAATCTAAAAACTCGGCAGTACACTTAACATGATCTACATTACTGGTATTGTTGAATTCTCGCTCCATTGTTTTTTTTGTGTGTGTGTGTTAGTTTAAATCAGTCTTGAAGACATTTTTATAAAAAGGGGAGAAACTATGTGATGTCTGGAATGGCAGACAAAACAAATCCACGGTTTTAAACATATATAGTTTAACCACATGGTTTAAGTGATTTGCAGCAAGCAACAACAACAATGTGCCAAACCACTGGAATGGTCTTTTATATTGCAGAGTTTACACCGCTGTCATCTGTGGTGCAGTAGCCCTCTCCTACAGAAATTATCACCCCAGTGAATCTTAAAATAATGTCCGTGTGGTTTGGCCGCCTCCTCTGCGTTCCCCTGGGCGCTCGCTTCATTCTTCACTCTTTCACTTATATTAGATCCTGCTGCTCGTGCTGCCGCCGTACTGCCCCGCGTCCGACATCACAGAGAAGAGAGGAGTAGCAGGGTGATGGAGCAAGAGACACCTGCTAACTCTCTCTCTAGGGCAGCTCGGTCCCCCCGCCAGGCCACGCATTTGACATTTAACTGCGATAGCTGTAAACAGGCCAGTGGAATGCCATTGACATTCATTTTGTCTGGCACAGTTTTTTTCTGCTGGGTCGGTTTGGTCCCGCTGCGACTCTGTATGGAGGTGATTTGAATAGGGACTAAAATGGGACATGTTAGCAGAGGTAGCACGTCCCATTTGAAACTTGGTATTTTTCACAACATTCAGCCCTCATTACAGTATCTATGTAGATGCACAGCTATGGTTAAACAGACAATAGTTGCTACAAGCAAACAGGGTTGGACAGAGTACAGTAAGGATTGCAGCTATGGATTATTTTCATTGCTGATTAACATAAGCTTTTGGCTATTTTTATTTTTATTTTTTTCAATTCAAACATCCCCTGATTCAGTCAGTAATAGCTCCTCACTCATGACGCCAGCATGAACAACACTGGGCTCTATGGATAAGAGACTTATATAAAAAACGTACGTCTTCCTAATCAAAACTGCAAACTGGAACACGAGTAGGAGCTTAAGGAGATTGTTGTTGTTTCTGTTCTAAAACTACACTCAAAAAGAATTAAAATTGTACAGCACACCCATTTCATACAAAACCCTACCTCCTCTTCATTGACTGGGCCATGAGTGGCTACCTCCTGAAGAGACTGTCAGAGTACGTCACACATAAAAAACACAGTAGAAATGTAACCATTATCCTAACAAAACAAAAATAGTGACTATAAAATATAAACTGAGATATAATAAGACAAAGCTAAGAATTAAAGCTGTCTGTTTTAGAATAGATTCAACTTCATTGTCATTTCATATGGTACAGGTACATAGACACTGAAAAGCATTCTGGCAACTAACCAGACATGAAAATAGCAAAAAGTGCAAAATTAACCCAATAGTGGGGAACAAGCTACAACTATTGTATTCAGTATTCAGTATTTTACAGTAATAGTAGTGTTAGTAGTCGTCCATGTTTGACTGGACCTCCTGACACTGACTAATATAATATATTATATAATAATATAATGGTATCATGCTGTTTTATGTGGAACCTTTCAGAAAAGTCCCATTTTACATGGGAAAATCTAAAAGCAACTCAGAATATATTCAATACATCTTGTTGCGTTCCAGCATCATTGAAACATCAAATGAAGCAATGTCCTCTGGATGAATAGTGTTCATCTCTGACAAGATGCAATGCTGCTGTTCTGCAGGGATGCGGGTGCTTCTAATTTGCTTCACTGATGGGCGGAGACTAAGATTTATGATAATTCCATGTACTTCCTCTGATGAAACCTATCAGTCATGTGCTGCTCGTTCTCTCACCTGCTTGTAGGATCTGAGGGGCGTGGATCATCTGTGGTTTATCACTTCATCACTGAAGCTTACCAAACAAATCACCCACAAACCCGGCTCCTCTCTTGTGTCCTAACTCCACCTCTTCATCCATAACATCCAAAGATTGCTGACTCTGTGTGTGTGGTGTCACAGATCTCAGGCAGCCTGTGCTGATCCTGGCTTGTTCCCCTGCTGTTTACCTATTCATTAATTCAGCCATGATGAGTGATAGCATGGGCAAACCAAAGCTTCTCATCCTCTGGTAATTAAACTGTTGGTGAGACACTTTTTTATCATGGAAAAAATGGAAAAAAATAAAAATGCACACACACACACACTCAGTCTGAGGAGATGATCGTGGGCGTCCCCGGCTAGTGTTGGTAATTAACGTGCTGAGTGGTTGCACTGATTGCTTCATTATGTCTCAGATAGGCATCTGTGTGAGTGATATTTGATGGATGTTACAGACTAATCCATGCTAATGCTACTTACACTGTATGAGCACGCAACTCTTCATAAGTTGAGGCTACTTTAACATATAGGAACAGGTCTGTTTATTGTTTATTGCATTCCTTTCGGGAGCTTACGCCCTGTTCTTGATCCTCTTGCATCTCACTCAGCACAACACTAAACCTCAATGCAAATGATTACTCAACATAAACACGTGAGTCCTGTCATAGGTTGTGCACTCCTGGTCCAGAGTGTTTTGAGTTGAGAAACAGTGGTCCATCATCAGGACCAGTATGCTCAGTTTTCTTTGGAAAATTTCAGAACTGACTCAGAATAATAGGGCTTGTAGCGCAGCGGTTTTGCCTAATGCTGTGAGCAGGACCGCAATTATCAACCCAGTTTCAAGGATTATTTTTGTACACGGAGGTATTAGAGGGTGTGTGTGTAATTGGAGGTTTCAGTCATCTGCAACATGTTTAATCAGAGTCTGTGTGAAACCGAGGGTTTGTAAGGTGGTAGTTGTTTCTCAAAGGGGCTTTAACATCTAGATTTGTGAACAGAACTTAGTCCTGAAATGACTGATTGTGATTGTCAATACACAGGCTGAAGAAGGGCAAAAAGTGCAGCAAAAAGTGCTGTTTGTTTTTTCATTACTTGAGCTGGCACCCCGTTTTCACAAATTTAATTTGATTTGTCTATTGTTTTTATATTTTATATTTATATTTTTGTCATAAAATGAGGCTTTCATGTATTTATTTAGGCACACAGGCTCATGTTAGATGATGAACCACATGCTATTTTAGCGGGGTTTTTTTAGCGTCACTGGGAAGGTGTTAGCAAGCCCATGTTAGCATTTAGCTCAGAGCACCACTGTGGCTACTTAGGCAACATATTAGCGAGCTAATAGCATTTTATGTTTTTGTTGTTAATAAAAACTATTTGCAATAGGCTAATCATATTAGCATTTAGCTCAAAGCACCAATGTAAATATGTATGCTCTTAGCTGGCAATAGTCTCCTCCTCTGCTTTCATCTCAAATTTGCTGTGTTTTGTTATCTTTGTTAAGTATAACAAAAGATTTATATGTGCATTTTGTATCGTTGATCAGATATCTTAATAAGGAGTAATAGAACAAACAAGCAGATTTATTAAAACTGAAAGTGACAACTGTATCTCCTTCTAAATCTCATCTGCAATTGGAAAAAAATAAATTAAAATGTATGTGATGGTAGGTAGAAGTAGTGGAAGTTAGTTTGTTTAAACACAAAGTGTGATATGCTAAACAACATGTCGTATTAGCATTTTAGTGTTGTCATTTGGCTCAGGTTACCTTATTCATAGTCTATTAGCGTTTAGCTCGAAGCACCACTCTAGATAGGTCTGTTAAAGCTTAGTGAGCTAATAGCTTGGCTGTGGTCTCTTATTTCAAGGTGAAATTTGTTTTATTTTTATTGTCTTTGTTAAGTAAACCTATTATTAACATCTTGTATTATTGGTCAGACAAACTATCTTGTTAAAAAAAAATGATAACAGATCAAACTCAAGTCTGAAAATGAAGAAAATGTTGAGTCTAAATGAAAATACGGGCAATGTTGATTTGACTATTTCGGATTTAATGTTATCTATTATAAATAGCATTTTCAGTACAATGTCCTTGTACTTCAAAAAGTAATCATTGATAATTTGTTCTCGCTTTCAAAGAAATACAATTTGCTGTTTTTTTCTTTTGTTTTTTGGAGTTGGTTCTTTACAATTCATGCTTGTCTCTGGGACACTTTGTCATTCCTGTCACGCACAATTGTTCAGATTCTGCCGCTTCTAATTTGCAGTGTCTGCGTTTCCGATAACAATACTTGCACCGTGGTGTGCTGTCTGCTCCGTGATATTAATCCAAATAATGTGTCACAAATCCAGCCCTCTGACATTTCCTCCACTGTAACGGGACTCCCACTGGACCGGCCTCAATACGATCTCACTTTAAAATGTCAACTCTGTCAGGTCCCCGCTCCGTCTTATCTTCTGTCATCTGCAGGTAAACATCAGTCCCGGAGTCCCGGGGAGTGCAGGCTGAAGTCATTACATCCGCCGCTGCCACGACTCCCTTTCCATCAAACTTTACCAGTCCAGCTCCAAACCAAATACCACTTCTTTAATCATTGCTCCTCTCCTGCAGTAGCCGGGGAAGAAGGGTCACCCCTGTCCGTTAGTAAACTCCATCACTCTTAAATGGCATTACCTTCCAAATCAAGCACCCAAACATGTTAGGGTGTGTGTGTTGTGATTCATCCAATCTAGTGTTTGTGTAATTGACATATTAGGCCTTTAGTGTCTTTGGAGAAATTAGCCGCTACATTGCTCTTCCATGGGTGAATTCTCCAGTTTCAGGCCAATTGTCCTTGTCGTGTTTTTGTGGAGAGCATCTGGCTTAGTCCGTAAGTCTAAATCACATGGAGAAGGCCTAATTGATGTGATGTGTGTCAGTATACAGCGAGCCAGACGCACTCAGGACTAGAAGCTCTTGGAGTTAATCCGTCTCACTAATGGTGGGGGATGGAGAGGGGATGAGGAGGAGGAGGAGGAGGAGGAGGAGGAGGAGGAGAACAATACAACATCTTTCCCTCCGTCTCTCTCTCTCTCTCTCTCTCTCTTACGCTGTTTGGGCTCGGGACACGTGGTCAACGCCCGGCGGGAAATCTCAGGACTTGGATGTTCTGTACGGATGTTGCTCCTCTTGTCCACTCGTCCCAGCTGGCTCTCAGTGGTGGCCTCTGCTGCACCGCTCAAGGAAATGAGGTACAATACACCCCCCACACCTCCAAAAAACATCCTTCTGCTATTGTGACCAGACAAGAGGCTGCGTCAAGAGGTAGAGTTAGGAATGTGTGTGTAGACTAAGGGAGTTTCTGTGGCGTTGCTTTTTCTGTACCATGGAAGTACAGGAAGTGTAGAGACACAGTGGAAACAATATATATTTCCTTCTTTGCATTGCAAATTCTTGAATAGAGCACAGTCTTGCTGTGTCTACCTCCCGAATGCGACAAAGGCCCTTGTTTCCTGTCTTGCTCCGGACATAGCTCTTGTGTGGTTCATACTAGATACTCTCAGTGAGATTATGAGATAGTTCTTCCACAGGAAAGCATGGATTCCTCGGCCTATTGTCACATTTTTGCTCGCTTACATCCAAATAACACTATTGTCTTTAAGCAAGAGGATTTCCGAAGTTCGTAATTTCCTTCTATGATTAGTTCTGTTTCCTTACTATGCATTCAGCTATCAACTGACACTCAGCGTATTAGATTTCCAAACAGGTCAAGACCCTTATAATTTTGTCTGCCCCTTGAAAGTGGTGTATCCTCCGACCAAAGAGTTTTATTCAGTAGGGATTTTAAACATTTTAGAGGCAAAAAAGGATTGAAGTGATTCATTAGTTCAATTTAGAAGTTACATTTTGAATAATTCAAGCTCTACTTGCTACCATCTCACATCTTGTTAGTTCGCAATAAAAAGATGTGAAGATCAAGATGTGTCTCTTGTCTCACGGTCCTTTTATTTTCTCCGTACCCATGCAGGTTTCCAGACCCGTTGCATTACAGTAAACAAATTGCAACACCAACAGATACATGAACTCAGTCACTTGAATCCCGTCAGATTCAAACAGCCACAACACCCAGAATTAGTGCTTTGTCCCTCCCCCCCAAGCATGTTGAAATAAGCACACTGTCTCACCCCGCTGCATCGTACGCTGATTTGAAGGGATTAAGCGTGTTTCTATTATTCTTCCATGCTGCTGGGACTCTTAACCGTGAGGAGTAGGACTTGGCTCATGGCTAGAAGGCACAAGCCTTGGGTTGTCATCTTGCGCCACTACAGTTTTAATCTCTCACCCTCGGGCCAAATTGTTTTCATGTTCATGCATGATACTTTGTTAGATTGCTTAAATCGTTTAGACATGCAGCTTGAGTGGAAACTGTGTCATCATCATGCAGTTACGTCAAGTCACTTCTGAGTCCACTGGACGAGTCTTAAGATCACAAAGCCCTCTCTCCTCAGAAACAGCTTCACATAAGGGAGTTCTTGTGGGCAGCACTTTGACAAATGGTCCCTTCTCAGTTTAATGTTGCAGCAGTTGTTGTGCTGCAGTGCACTAATAGTGCCTGTGCTGTCACTGGGCCAAAAGTTTGTTTCAAAGCCTGTGCTTGTGTCCGTGCTCGCGGTGATAAAGTGTCGGCTTACCTGCACGGTGTAAGAGGGTAAGGTGCGTTCGGGGAGGCCTTGTGGAAACTGCGATACCTGCTGAGAAGCTGGAGGATAGATGGTGGCTGACAGCACCCTTGGCGTTGCGGGGCTACTGCTGTGTCATGCTATTTTGCTGTGGTGTTTGCCTGTCTGTTTGTCTCAATTTAAAATCTCCGGAGAGGTGTCTGGTTTTATCGAATATCTCGAGTTAAAAATACCTTCTGCCTCCCCAAATCGGAGGAGAGAACAGATGTCGCTAATCATCTAAAACAGAAAATTATATTCATGCAATAAAGCCAGACTTCAGACTTGAACCTGATCAAATTACTATTTATAAGTGTCCTCATTTTAGATTCTTTTCTGGTTAAGATGTTTTTTTTTATTCAAAGATCAGTCTGCTGATTTCCTTGTCTTTGTAGGTGGAGATAGAGACTTGCAGACAGATTTTCCACCTTGCCATTTCCTTTTCTCTGCTTTCATGTTCATGCTTGTATCTAATCCAGGAAGTGTACTTCTTTTCTCTCAGTCTCTCCAGTCTCTGATTTTCTAAAAGTGGATGCATGCAGAAATGTTCTGTGGTGCATGTTAAATAAGTTCATATTAATGTCCCACTTTAATGTTTGCCCAAAATCCAACAAATTTAGTGATTCAGACTTTGAAAAAAAAAAGACTCATGACTCATGTTGAGTATTTTGATTAAGCACTGCTTCTCCGGCTGAGTCATTCTGTTTCAGGCGGTGGGTACTCTCAGACCATGTTGGCCTGGCCTGAACAGCTGAAGGGCAATTTGGCCAGGTCTGCCATCACCTTCTCTGACGGACAGTGAGGTGTGACAGGTGTTCGACCTGCTGCGGATGGGTTGTCAGATGGAGGACAACCATGTCACGGGCATTACAGGAAATCTGATGTAGTGCTAACCTCCATATAACCCGTTATGCACTGACAGATTTATAGTGCCCATCAAAAGTTTTCCAGCCTTTATTTTGACGAAGCAGACACTGTTTGTAACTGAAAAGGGAAATAACTGCAAATCAAGTGAACGTCTTTGCCCAAAATGTTTGAAAGTGCCTTCAAAAGTGGTTGCTGGGCAGATTGAAGGAGGGAGGTGGAGTAGAGCAGGCAAGTGAGATTTCTATCTGATGAGAGAGAAGCTTTCCAGGGGAAGTCAGGGGTCAGTAGAAGTAAGAGGAAAGTGAATACTTTCTTCTAGTGACTGTCACTCTTTTCTTGAGTCAGCCTTTTGTTATTCAGGCAAAGAAGCCTGAATTTTTCATCTGATTTACTATGTCAATCGTCTGTGGTTCAATCATTTATCTTTGAAGAATCTGCATTTTTCTACAGCACTCTTCTCTCGGAGCTGCCGTTCCCAGGATGCTTAAAACCTTTGGATGATTCAGGAAAAATTTAAGTTATAAGTTGTGTGAAAATGTGCAAATTCTCAAGTTGTCGTAAGAGTATACACAAGAAATATCAAATAAAGGGGAAGGGACAGAAACCAATAAAAGCACAACCATATAAAGTTGAAATTGTTATTGCACAAACAAATCATTTGTTTGGAGTTGTGTTTTAGGGGAATAAATGAACATGTTCACTCTTCTATTAGGTTGTGAGGAAACCTTACAGTTTAGCTAGCTAGCTGCTCAGTAGCTACTGTAGCTGCTAATGTTGTCTGCTGTTTGTTTGGAGAACTGGATGTGCACTATATTTATCAGAACATTCATTACGCTCCTGAAAACTACTTTGAGGGAGGTGAAGCAAAGAGAAAATGTGGGGGTTGAGAAACCAAAACAATGAGACGAAAGATGCTAAAACAAGCTAAGACATGGTGCAGATCTGAATAAGTGTAGAGCTTGGTGATAATTCTTTGCTGGTTTCCAGTGAACAGACTATTTCGCATTACACAATATAATTTGTAAAGTGAAATCTCAGTTGGCTGCATTTTTAAATACTGGAGTACAGTTTTGCCACTTTTCATTCTGAGATTAACTCAGAGTCATGCTGCCTTCAAGTATAACTTGCGGACTCTTGCTTATGATATACGAAGTGGAATTACACAAAATGTTTGGGATTCAAGTGGTAACATCAGCAAAGGTCTGAAAAATCTACTGCTAGGCAACTGTTGGCTTCTAGGAGCCACAGAGGCTAACAGTTTAGCTAGCTAACAACGGGTAAACGCAAGAAAACTTGTGAATACCACAAGAGGGTACCATTCATTTGGACAATTATCGTTGGTAAATGGTAAACGTCATTTGAAGGCAGCCTTAATAATGTATCAACATAGCATTACAAATTCATAATAAAGTTGATATGTCCTGTAGACATTCGTTTGGAAACTTTGAATTATTAAAAAAATAATAATAATAAAAAAAATTCCAGCTTCCAGACTTTAAAACATCCCTTTTTGCTTCAAGGGACTTGGAGCATGTCCAGCGAGTTTGAAGTAAAGATGTGAGAAGGGAAAGAGGAAGATACTTATTCGGATGAAAGCATGACATGGCATTAAAGAAGTGGGGAGCACAGAGAGATGGGAGATGAAGGGAAGATCTTGCAGCTCAGGGCTTTTCCCCAACATCCAGCCTCGTGTTAGAACTGCTGTCAGAGAGCAGCTACAGCCTTTGCTTCTGACGGATCCCAGCTTCAGGGCGTTAGGCAGCTGTGCACTTATGCAAAGTTAGTGTAATCATCCCCACCCTGCCAAGCATCCATGTCACAGAACAGAAAGTCATCACCAAACCGACACTCGACACACTGTTTCCTGAAGTTAAAGCGGCTTTAGTTCAGTTTAAATCAGTTCTGAAAATAGTCTTAATAACGCTTCAGAAAGAGAGTGAAGAACCCAGAGAGGTGTCCAGCAATGATAAAATCTTTAATTGATCTGGTCAAATACTTCATCAAAGCTCTCCCAGCCTATTTTCCTGGTGTAAATTTAGATCCTTGACAGCCATTACGCGGAGGATTATGTGCTTGTTATCCATTACCGCGGCCTCATTGAGCGGCAGTGGCCCGATAATCAATGTGGTAACGCAGGAGAGACAGACTTTACATATCAATCCGTCTCCTGGCCTGACAGGTGCAGCCACACCGCGAAACGCAGCGATCTACAGAGATCCGGCTGCGAGACAGAAGCCGAAGACGAGTCTTTGATCAAACGTTTTTTCCCCCTGTGTTTGAGATCTGAAAGAAGGAATGGAGGTTTAGCTCAGCAAGGCATCTCCACTCCATATGCAGCTTGATTATACACCTATTCTCTCGGCAGCTGATCAAAAGTAATAGTTGTTTTTACATTTTACCTTGCCTTTTGACCTGCTCTCTCTCCACTCTTGTCCTCTCTTTGTAGCAGCACTTGTCGACACAACTTTGCAAAGAAAAACATGCAGATAAATCAATTAACTTCTGCAAATCTCAACATGCATTTCCAATAGTGGTTGGCATTAAACTAATGCATCAAACCATGGATGACATGGGGAAGAGTCTTTAGGCATTCAGTACAAGTGGTGAATTTAACTGTTAGCCCGGTGAAACAATGATGTTTTTTGCTTTTTTTTTTTTTTCGATTCCATTACCGGTTGTGACCAGAGGGACAGGGACGTCACTCGTTGCAGTTTCTCGCTGCTCTTCATCATCAGCGAGCCGCTCGCAGCAGCAGTCAGTCCGTCAGGGGTCAGGTAAGGACGAAAAGAAGAAAGAGAGGGAGAGGAGGGCATAGATAGAGGGGAGGATATTTACGACTCAGACAGTGGCGCGGCTGAGCTGCATCCCAATGTCAGTGCCTTTACTGCCTGGCTCAATAACTCTCAGGAGAGAAGGAATAAGCCTGTGAAGAGATTTGCAGGTATCGAAGGTCTCGAGGTCTCCAGGTGTGTGTGTCTGTGCAGCGTAAATAACAAAAAAAAACCAAATAGCCCTCAGTCAGGAGGTCTTAAAGGAGAACTCACTGGATATTGTGTTAGAACAGCTTTTCAACTTCTAATCGATTCTTTAGCTTTGCTTATTTTCTCTCAACTTGTCTCTTGATTTCCTATTTTAGTTGATTTCATAAATTCCCCACTAGCACTCGTTTTCTGAAAGTACATCAAATCAGCCTTATGTCATTTTTTATCTCAATTTGTTTTCAGGCTGTGATGTCCTCTTTCCAGCGATATAACAAGTCTGTCACAGGTTCTTTCTCAGGGCTGTTACTTGTCTCGCTCTTTGTTCCAGTCCTGACCTCAGGACATGTGTGTCTGGATCTATCAGACAGTCTGGACTTGTGTTCGTTTTAACGAGTTCCCAGTGTGATGCAGCACTTTCTGAGTCTGACACCTTGTGTTATCATACTTGACTCGACATGACACTTTTTTTGAGAATTGGACTTATGTGAACAAAAGGATTTCTTGAGATATAACTTTGAGTGTGACTTGACTGGATTACCTGGTGACTTTAGAGATTTGCACAGGATGAGAACTTAAGTCTCCAGAGACTTGACTACCTCAAAAACCTTGACTAAGATTTGCTTACCTGCCCGAGACTTGAGCCAATAAAAACTTGATTTGAGACTTGGGATTTGAGGTATTCAAAAGGCTGTCTGAACATACACTCTTAAAACTGACCTATCAAAGACTGTGACTCAACACACTGACTTGAGTTTGATTTGGCTTGTGTATAACTTCACTTGTACTTGTGTCAAACAAAGCATAAAACATGGACTTTACTTCTGTGGAACTTATAGGAGACTTGCAGATGAAGACAAATTTGGGACTTCAGACTGGACTTGAACACAGTATAGTCTATCTACATTTGTAATGTATATGACGTAGCCTACACTCCTGGTCTACGCGGTAGTGAGTTTTTTTCTGCTTACTTCACCTGCAACTGAGCTGCTCCTGTTGGATTTGGATGAATGTCAGGCTACGGCATATGATTTACTGAATCTGATGCCGAAACATGAATCTAAATTTAGACCTGGGTTAGACTAATGCCTATAAAATGACAAAAGGAGGATTTAAAACTTGCTTTTGACTTATGGGAAGTGAGAGCCAAAGTCACAAAAATCCAAACCTGAAACCTGACTTGGGCTTGAGGTTTTGTGATTTACTTACCTTGAGACGCAGACATGAGTTGACAAATTAAGGATAATCTGACATGTCTGCTGTGAGACTTAAGTTAACAAGACTTGTGACGTGAGTCCAACTCACAAACAGGAAGTCTTGATTTCATTGTGACTGCTTGACTAATTTGAGATCTGGGTGCCTAAAGACTTGAGTTGCACTTTGCTTGTGAATTTGGACACACTTCAGGAGATTTAAACTGCTCTGAAGTGGACTGAAAGCTCATACTGTAAAACTTTCTGCCTTTAAATGGACTCTGTGGCAGCTGTACAAATCGTCAGGAGTTCTAGTTGGCTACCATTTATCTCTTTGTCTGGGTCTCACATGTGTTCACACACTCTCAGATAGGGCTTAGGCCACGAATCCTCTGATGAATTGCTTTAGTCATTGGTCCTGGCTGTGTGTGTGTGTGTGTGTGTGTCTGCGTTTTGAGTAATGAAGAGGCCGGTGATGTTGTTCTACTCCTCCTCAGCTGCCCCTGAGCACAGGTGCTCTGCTCTTCCTGAGTGGGAGCTCTCTGCTGAACGAGTTTCAAATTCATTCATCCTGCAAGAGCTCCTGCGGGTTTCATCACTGTTGGTGTAACACGAAGCTGAGATGTTTTGGCATGCATGAAAATTATGCTTCAAAGTAAAATAAAGACACTCACACACGCAAAATAAAATCTTTAACACCTGCCCTGACATACACACAAAGTAGACTTCTGTTCATGTGTCTACATTAATGACTACTGACAAGCGCATCATCTGCAGTGCTCCACTGTCTTAGGTTTTCAGTCCTGGCATATACACTACAATATCTTTACCTGGGGAGTATTGCCAAGACATGGATGTGAGCTGACAGCTTGCTCACCGAGAACAAAAAATTGATCTTTTTGAGAACGATGCTGGAGTCTGAGACACATGAGTGTAACACTGCTGGCATTACTCTTGTTTTTAGAGTGTAGCTGTTTGGTGTGTATAGCCTGTAACTTCAGTCAGGTCTTGATTGCCTGTTGTGATGCCGTAGCTCTTTAGCCCTACCAACAAATGTGCTGATTTATAAATCAGCTGTGCTTGTATGACAACAAAACAGCTGCATCTATTGCATATTGCATTTTTCAGACCAGGAACTCCACCGTCAATGCATAAATGGAAACCAAACAATGAAAAAACTAGAGAAGAAGGCAGTGATAGCCAGGTCTTTAGCTCTTTGTTGGAAAGTTTTATTTGGTGACTCAAACAGCTAAAATCTGAGACTCTAGGCAGTCAGATGAGAATTAAGAAGTAAGATTTTCACTTGGACCTTACTGCTGCTGATATACCTGGTGACCTGAGACTCAAGGTTGGTTTATACTTCACTCGTGGTCTATGGGGGTGGGATTTCTGTGCTCATGCTGGACATTCAGTTTATTGAAATCTTCTGCAACTTGGAAAAGATTCCCAGAGAAGATGCCAGTGTTCACATCTTTCTGAGATGGCACCAAGTCCAAACAATGAAAGAACTGGAGAGGAAGGCAGCGAGGCAGAAATCTACAAAAGCTCCTCAAACCAGAAGGGCAGCAAAGCATAATTCAGAAGTTCTATATTTAGTTTAATTTGCGATGCAATTATAATTCTCCCAGGTTCATACAGAGTGCATGCACTGTGTAACAGTGTTAGTGCTGCTGCCATTTACCCATGTGACTGGCTGCAGGAAGGGTGACGTGTTTCTGCTCACAGTGAACGGCATTCTGGGAGCCTAATGTTCTTTTAATAGCCGGTGTGTTGCTGTTTTGCAAAAAGGACCTGGAGGGAAGTGCAATGCGCTGATTGATAACCTGCACAAGCTCCGCCAGCCTTCATGACACAGCACCAGCAACTCATCCTGCCAGGCTTACCCATCCAGGGCCGCGACTGACAGCACACACACATGCAACGCAGTGACTCTGCAACATGGCTGCCTTCAGGAAGGGAACGATTAGAAAGACAATTGGAAATCCTCTAGTGTTTTGCAGCTTGCATTTAATTTGGGTCTGTTGTTGCATTTGATCAATTCTTGTAATCATTCTGTTGTTGTTTGTATCCCGGCAAGACAATTGTGTTATGAAAGCCCCACAGGTCAGCCGCAGTCGCTGCTTGAGTCATTGCCATTGTTTTTCTCCTTCCCTCTGATGAAAAATGGTTTTATAACAGAATTGTTCATAATCAGTCATAATCAGCTTCCCCCTTGCACAATAAGGCAAGCTCTTATGTGGCTGGTGCCAAGCAGTTGGCTGTTTTGCAAGGTCAACAACGTGGCGTCAACACCCCCAGGTGTAAAGCCTCGCTCCTGAGTCATAGCCGTCCAGGTTTGGTTGCGATCAGCACGAGAGCAGGAAACACATGGATCGAGCAAGACCCGGCGCTATCAGAGATTGTTAGCCGATTTCCATCAAAGGGTAAAACAGCATCAAAGGCAGAATGCACGCCCTCTGCGTGAGCACGTCCCCCGGGTCGCGGTTTAAGGGCAGGGCTGAGGGAAGTTGGATTTTGCACAACTTGAAATGCGGCTGAGACCCCATGAAGCCAGGACTTTGATGCAGTGATGTAATAAGCTTTTTACATCCCACAGCACAGCCAACCAGGGGGATCGTACTGTAAATGCAGAAAGATAAAAAGGACATTTTTAAAGAATCACTTTAAAAAGGTACAGCCTCACTACGGAAGAGGGAGTTCTGGCGCTCCAGCTGTTTTTTTGCATCAAATATTATCTTTGTCCAGTTACTTCCCGGCCATAGCGTTCACACTTCACCTTCTGCATCTCCTCCTTCAGCTGCCTGAGATCTCTCATAGCGAAAAGATAAACCAAAGTGTGAGAGTGTGGCATCAAAACTGGAAGAAGAGGCGCATCAGTTGTTATTGGAGGTCCAGTTATCAGCTGTCTGTGAGAACACAACATTGTGGTTCACACTGTCATCATCGACTCCCACACTTCCCTTCCCTCCTCCTCCTCTCTTGTTATGGAAAAGCTCTCAGGCTGCTGCTGCTGCTGTGGGCAAGCAGCCAGCTTGCTATCACGGCCCCTATACATAACGGCAGAATAGAGGGAAGTCCAAAATTAAAAGCATTGTTATCCCTGCGGCTGGTGGCCGCAGACCAATGGAGTGACGGGCTTATTTCATTGTGCTGTCTCGGGTGACCTTGGCCTCCAGTCTGCACCCCCTCCAGAAATACTATTCAGAACAGCCGTTTGGGAGCCATGGGGACCAGGGGTCCGTCAGCAGGACCACAAACACAAAGCATACACCGAGACCGAGACACAAGCAGATTATTACTGGACCTCTAATTCGGGAATCCTACGGTGAGCAACCAAGAATTTCCAAATCTCCTCCTTTCTATTTATTTTTGCCCAATTCTGTTCAAGCCCCCAAATGTCCTTGTGAATGAATTTGAATATAATGTACCATTAGGGTTGCTATGGTGACGGCTGCGTCTGTGTGCATGTCAGTTGCCATGCAACTTTTTTTTCCCCCTCTCCAGTTGAAAGCTTAGCGGCTAAGTGCTAAGCTGCCGCTGCTCATGAGACGGAAAACTGTTTTACCCGTGAAGTGCTCGTTCATTGTTAGTTTGGTGTGTTTTCTTTGAGTGGTTGAGAGAGATTATTTGTTCCCCCCCCCCCATTTTTTCGACGTTTGAAACACTGAATTCATTATATTATTGTTGGCTGAGAGAGAATATAGACAACCATCTGTCTCCTGAGATACACCATTGTATGCATAGATGGATGCACCCTCTGTGACGCCACCCATTGACGTCCTGCAAAAGAGGTTTTGCAGCTCAATGTGGGTGGCTCAATTCGCTGACGTCTTGGCTGTGCCTTACTCCTATTAATTTAAATTATTTGGAGTTCAGGCGGGCATGTGACATCTAGCTAGACCTGTGGACCATTAGCTAGGAATAAGCTCCACATTAAAACCAGTTTGTTCATGACGTTTCTCAGCTCTGAGTCTCACCAGGCACTCAAACAAAAAGACAGGCAAATGCTGCATATGTGGTTTATGTTTTAGATCCATGAGTCTGCAATTGAATCCAGGTTTGTGTGCGGTTGAGCCAGTGTGAAGAAGTGCAGCAACAAAACTGTCAGCAGCTGCCAATGAAGCCCTCATCCTGTCCGGGGTTTTGGCACGGCAGCGACCCTGACTGTCATCCTATATTATCTTTTACCTGCATGTGTGAACTATAATTCAACTCCTCAGCAGGTGGGCCAGAAGAGCTGAACACTGTCTCAACAAAAACAGCCCCTGCTCTGATAACAAGTACACGTGAAACACTCCCCTGTCACTATCTCCTCTCCCCTCGTCCACCTTTACCCACAGCCTCACCCCTTGTGCCCGGCAAATTAAAGAGCGCGTCTACGGGAGTGCACCGGTCTTGCAGCACTGATGAGGCGTAATCACCGTTGAGAGGCTCGACCGCTGTCTTCGCTCCCTGCCGTTGGGCTCATTAGGCCGCGAACGTGATGCTGGAAGAATTAAATTGCAGAGAAGGAGTAAAACTAAGGGGATGCTATCACTGCAGCGTCACGGCGTTGCTGTGAGCATGTGTTTGCAACTCATTTCTTCAGATGTGAAGCTGGGAAAAACACTGTCTGCATCCTTATCTTTTTTTTTTGCAATTACTCGCACCGTATTACAACGGCGCTCACATCATTACGGTCGGAGCTGTGAGTTAAGAGCGGCGAAGCAGAGTGCATCACGGTTTTAATTTTTTGAACAAAATTGTGTCCATATGTCATTTTAAAGTGTGCCTTGATGATAGCCCCATTTAGTTATTTATTTTATTGTAATTCTTTTGCATTCATTTTATTCTTCATATCTCTTTCGTAAAAAGAGAGAGCTGAGCCTGGGATTTTCTTCTCCGATTTGCCATTTGATAAGATTCTGTGCTCATCATTAGGTGCTTTTGATTTTCCCTTGTTAAAAGGAAAGCGACACACAAGTCTATTCAGATTTTCGTGCTTTGCAGTTGTACTATACTGTTGTGTATGTTGCCGTTCACTAACTTTTATGTAATTTCATTCATCTTCTGTAACCGGATTGTGGGCTCTGCTGGAGCCTATCCCAGCTGTCATCGAGCGAGAGGCGGGGTACACCCTGGACAGGTCACCAGTCTATCGCAGAGCTAACACAGAGATAGACAACCATTCACACTCACATTCACACCTACGGCCAATTTAGAATCACCAGTAAACCTAACAAGCATGTCTTTGGACGGTGAGAGGAAGCCGGAGTACCCGGAGAGACACGGCGAGAACATGCAAACTCTGTGCCACCCCTCTTATGTAATTTATATAATATATTCATTAGTAGTCTGTTTAATTTAGGCTACGACTCTCATAGTATTACGTGTTGCTCGTTTGATATTATTTTCCCTGATGCTAGGTTTAGGGTTGCTACAGACAATTAATTTTGTAATTAAATAATCAAAACAAAAAGTTTTTGGTTAGACTGCCAGTCTGTTGCTTTCTCAAAATAACGTATTAAAACTAACTAATGATAAAAGTTCCTTACATCCCACTCTGCGTCTAGAGAGCCTTTGTTGAGGTCTTGCCTCAAAAACAACAGATGAGAAAGCAACGGCGACTCCTAGGCACCGAATGGCAACAAGGAATCCGTTCTCTGTTGTTCTCTGTTGAGATGCTTTTGCTGCCGTTGTGGCCTGTTTCATTTTTGCAAAGTGTGCATTTCATCGGGTCTTGCTGGGTGGCTGTGTACACAGTAGGTGCAGCGGGTTACAAGTCTGATCCTTGGTACCTAGACCACATGCTATCATGTCCTTGAACAACACAATGAACCCTGAGATGCTACCAGTGCAGAGCAATTATGTGCTGATGTTAGTAAGTAAATGTGGTTATAAAGCGAGTATCAGTAGGTTGAAAAGTGTCATGTAGATGCAAGACTATTTACCATGTCCATCTCACAATAACTGGGGATGGACATAAACATTGCAACGAGTCAACACATTCCACCAAAATGTACAACTTCACACAATCAACCAATCAATGATTACGTCAATGCACCATCGCACCCTGAGTTTCCGTCGTCCTCGTTAGTTCTCAAAAACCGTCAGAGCTTGCGTTCAGATTTAAAACGCCACGTAGTTTACAGGCATTAAAAGGTTGTCACAATGACAGCAATATAAACAGGATGACTCAGATGTAGTGCTCTGCCTCTCCTCATTCCCTGGAGCGGGGCTGCATTTATGAGAAATGAAGCCTTATGAAAGGATCAGTACACTGTGCTTTTGTTGCCTGTGCCTCTCATCTCACGCGTCTCCCGCAGAAGCACAGGTCGCCTGCAACCAGAGCTCTCATCCTGGGGGGCGCAAATCCAATTTCACATGTCACATTCACATCAGATTATTCATGCAGGTAAGGTGAAGGGTGCTTAGGTGTGTGTTTATATTTTCACATACACTCCCTTAGAAGTCTGTTTATGTAGAGTGTGTGGGTGAGAGGTGTCTTGCCCGGGAGCGTTTTTTACAAAAGGAGGCAAACACACGTGCACACACTCCTCCGGGGGTGAAAGGAGATTTGTGTGTGTGTGCATGGCCTTTCATTCAGCAGAAGGCCGTCAGTGAGTCATTCTCCTAAAGTGCACCCTTGGGTACTCTTCTCGCTGACATGCGCGCAGTGGCTGTCTCAGAACAAGGCTTACTGGTCAATGTTTAATGCTTCATAATTGGTTTTGCCGACCAGCACAGCCTGCAGCATGCCAGTGCTGGTTTGAAGCCTGACAGTTGAGGCTGACCAGTCCTACCTGGTCTTTCTTTTGTGAAATGTTAGTTACGTCTAATTCGCTCCATGAGCTGCGTGGTGGTCATCAGGAGGATTAAACTGTCAAGGTTTGGTTCTTCAATCCCTTCATCCTGTTTCATTCTACTAAAACCTCCCCAGATGCAATCACAGCATGTCACACTGACCACGGCTTGAATGTGATTTTGATACCTGAGCAATGAGTTTCATCTTACCTCTCTTTTGTGTTTGTCCAGAGAACCATGAGCACTGTGGAGGAGGAGCCGGATCACATGATACCATGAAGACAAGCCTGCAGGTCCTGCGCTGCCAGCTGCTGAGTGAGTAGACCTGGAGGGGGGGTGAGGGCAGTAACAGGGTGTCCTGGGTGTGAATACAAATGACCAACACGCCACTGGACACTTTTCAAAGAGAAAATAGAAGGCTTGTTACCTGAGGCTGGGTAACAACAGAAATACTATTTTTTTCAGCAGCTTGCTGGCATCGTATAATACTGAATCTGTACAATAATTTATTTAGTAAGATTTAAATAAAACAGTGGCTAAGACCCAATAATCAAAATAAAAAACCTGGTCACTGTAGCCCACCGCCCAAAGACATTCTAAAGTGGCCGTAGGTGTGAATGTGAGTGTGAATGGTTGTCTATCTCTGTGTTAGCCCTGCGATGGACTGGTGACCTGTTCAGGATGTACCCTGCCTCTCGCCCAATGACAGCCGGGATAGGCTCCGCCCCCACGACCCTCCACAGGACATATGTGGATGAATGTGGAAGAAACTTGACAGTTGATGCTAGTGGGTGCTCCAGACTCTTGTTCCCTAGTTAGCCCTAATTAGCTAGCTCAAATTATTGTCACCGCTCTCTGTTTGAAAGGAATAGACTGAATACGGTCAGTGATGTTGCAGCCCAACCTATGCTCCCACACTCACCCCGAAGAATGTGGCAGTAAGAAGCAAAGCCGTGGACGTTTGTCATATGTCAATCACTGGGGTCGCTTCAGAGTTGAGAATAGTTCAGCTTGATACCTGTCCACTTCGCTTCGCTGTCATCTCTTCAACTTGCTAATTTTCACTATTCTTCCACAGTCTGCTAGCCTCTTCCTGTGTGCACACTCTAAGCTAGCTACATCTAAGTATAAGAGTTTGTTTTTAGAAAGTTTGATATGTTAGAGCTTTCAAACAACATCAAGTTAGCTTTGGATGCTAATGTGAACGATATGTTTATCATGTGAACTGGTAATCAAACTAGTAATAACCACGGCACAGACTGAAGATTTATTTTTATTTTTTACAAAAGTTGCATTCACAAAAGCATGACAATGTAGTTTATTCGTTATAGGGGATCATCAGCATCCAATCACAAATCTCAATTCCCCTCTGTTTTATCTACAATATGAAATATTCCTTTGCTGCATTACCTGCCGTCCCCCAAGTTGTCGACATCAGACACTGCGCACACAGCGCTGCCTTCCCTTTAGTTCTTGTCACAGTTCAAGTCAGCGCTGATTTAAATTCGCGGGGTAGGATCAAGGCTCTGGGAGCTGATATACAAAGCTCTGGCAGACTACCAGCACAGAATGTCACATGAATATGGAGCGTGGGGGTCAGACTGCCCACCAGGCTCCAGGACTGTTAGCTAAACAGGCTGATGATATCTTGTATTCACCGGCAAGCTCCACCTCAGGACACTGGAGCCAAAGGATGTGTCTGACAAATCTGCCCCAATCTCTCAGAAGTGTTAAACTTGGACTGGGCTGAGGCAAGCTGAGCGCTGAACGCTGTAGCAGAGGTGGAGCAAGGTCACACGGTGGCAGTTTAATCTGAAGAGAGAAAGTCCAAGCTTTGGACTAGCTTTGTGTAGAGTTTATATTACAGCCATATTTTAGAGATTGTCTTTTGGTTTTGTCCTGTTAAGTCTCCTGTTTGAGACCACAGTGTTCACTTCTCTTTCATGCATTCAGCTTGAGATCCAGCTTATTAAACTTCCATTAAGTTCCACCTCAGATCCCTGTCTCTATGCAGACATTTCTCATTGCTCTCCCTGGACGAGTCATCTGTAGGAGACAGATGTGCCTGAACATCTGCCGGCTGCAGGCAGAAAGGGAGATAGAGAAGAACTAAGACGGATGACAAGAGTTTTCTCTAATTTCCTCTAAGGTCACCCTCATTGCCGTGTGTTTCTGTGCTTTCTATCGTCCAACTATGTAAATTCTCTGTACTGTGAGCAGACAGATTACATCCGAAACAGCTGAGAAGACAGCAAATTAGGTTTGGTCTGGCAGCTCAGTCTTCAAAACAAATTCGGACAAGTATGGCAGCAGCTTCCAAATGCGTCCTCTGCAAACGTGCAAATTGTGTTTTGACATCAGCTCCTTAAAAAGTAAACAATGTCCGTAAAAATGAGTTGGTGTGATTTTTGAATAAGAACATAAGGCTTAAATAAATCCCATTCGAATGACGTCTTTTCTTATTTGGTTAAAATGTGTTCTGTAATTTGTGGTGTTTCTAAAGTCACAGTTACCAGGAGAAATGTTAAATTCTCTGTAGCTCTGACTGTAATGGAGTGAGACTGCAGGCCTGTAGTTCAGCCTTCTCCCCAGAATCCAGACAACTTCCTGTTTAATGTCTCTCCTTCCTGTCAGATCCGCTGCTGCTGTCACAGTTGCCGTGGCTAAATCATTATCCCAGTAAACAGCACAAGGACTCTTTGTTGTTCTTGTTTTCGCATTCTCCCTCCGCCTGATTCTCAGATAAACACATCTGTGTTCAAAGCCGCTGTAACCTGACAAACAATTTGCGGAGCATTTAAACAGGAAGCCATTATCCTGTTACGAAAGCTTTGCCTCTTATCTCTGGGCTCACATCTGTAGAGCCCTCCCTGCTCCGCCTCTCCGCCACACCGCCACTCCGCCACTCCGCCACTCCGCCCATCCAGGCCTCCTCCAGGACGGCCCCAGTGGTGCACAGGATGTGCCCTATCTGTCTGTTTCCCCCCTTGGGACGGACACTCTACCCAGAATGGCACATGAACACACCCAAGAGCAAACCGAAGGAATTTGTCTGTTTGTGCTACTGTAAAGATGACGTATTTATACAGCAGAGACTCTTAATTTGTCTTTCCAGGATGAATAGCTTTATATCAGTTAACTTAGTCATTGTGTTGAGGAGCCGTGTCCCCCAAATTCAAAATGGCGTCTGGTTGTCTAACCTTGTCTGCAACAGCACCTCAGGTTAATTCAACGATCACCTTAAGTTTTAGCCTCATTTGTCAGCTAATCATTTTACAAATGAGCATCTTTCTATGGTGGAAGATGTCCACTAGTTTTTCTTTAAAGACACACATTTTTTTTCTGTCTGTGTTCAGTTTCACATGTTATTCTACTGGACCATTATTAGTGAATTAACATATAAGCAGCATTTAAGTATTGTAGCTGGCTCAGGTACAGTTGATTTTAGTCATTTTATAAACTGGTATGTCAAACATATGGCCCGGGGGCCAAAACCGGTCCACCAGAGTGTCCAATCTGGTTCGTGGGATAAATTTGTGCAAAAATTGCATTAAAGACGCAATTTTTCAATAAAACTGCTATGCTGAATTGAAATGAGTTTGACACCCATACTATATTAGACAATTCACTTATTATGTGCTGCAAAGTAACCACAGATGTTTAATATAGTTCAGTAAACTTAATGTGGTGGAGTCGATGGAGAAAGTAACCGTCACAGTCCTTTTTGAATCCAGTTTGCATGTCTCCTTGTGTCTGCATGGTTCTTCTCAGGGTTCTTCCTCCTACAGTCTATAGACATGCATGTTAGGGTAACTGGTGGTTCTATATGGTCGGTATGCATGCCAGTGTGAGTGGTTATTTGTCTTTCTGGCTTAGCCCTGTAATGGACTGGCGACCTGTCCATGGTATCCCCCTACGCTCGGGTCTCCATCCCACGGAAAACCTCTGCAAGATAAGCTGTAACCGATTACCACGGTAGATTTGTACTTCAGTGCAAAACTTTATTTTACAGTATTGCTAATGATTCATCGGGTGCATTATTCCGCCAGCACGCAACAAAATAGAACATTTTGAGGAGTCACTTTCAAAACTTTTTAAAGAATAAGTCAAGTGTAGTGTAGTATTAGTCAGGCAGTAGAAGTCATTCGCCCTTTTGTACTTGCACAGCTGCGTAGATGATTCATCTGGACGCCTCCCAGTACAAGTTCTGCTGTCCTCAGTGGTGATAATGAGATAAGGTCACGCACTTTTCTTTTATTTTCCCACCTCTAACATAAGACAGATGAACATGTCAGTGCTGCTCTCAGTGTGCGCATATACCCCATTGTTTTGGGTAATAGGTAACAACATAATGCATGGTGGGGCGGCACAGTGGAGTGGTGGTTAGCACTGATTCCTCAGTTTGCAATGTTCCAATGTTCTCCCTGTGTCTGCGTGGGTTCTCTCCAGCTTCCTCCCACCGTCCAAAGACATACTGGTTAAGTTCATTGGTGATTCTAAATTAGCTGTAGGTATGAGTGTGAATGGTTGTCTGTCTCTCTGTGTTAGCCCTGCGATAAACTGGAGACCTTTCCAGGGTGTACTCCCTCTCGCCTGATGACAGCTGGGATAGGCCCCTGCAACCCTTCACAGGACAAATGGTTACAGAAGATGAATGAATGATAATGCATTGTCATGTTTATTTTGCTTTAGAGATGCACATATCCAGGCAGTAGTGGGTAGATTGTAGTTGTACCACCATGGTTCTCTTGGTAGTGGTATTTTTAAGTCCAGTGGGTCCCCTGAAGTCAGTGAGGGCCGATAGCTCTCTGTCCAGCCGTGATAATCCAATCTTACCAGCAGTTAGTCAGACAGCTCTCCGGTCGGCGTGCTGATAAAAGGTTTTGTCCGCCTGAAGCTGATGGATCTGATCTGTTTCTTCGTCTCACTCTGACAGCACGTCAAAGCTTTAAATTAAAGCCTCGCACTACCTTCAAGAAAACTGCCCATTTGAGTCTTATAATTGCTTTGATTTGGGCCTGTCAGCCTTTATTCCTTCACCGTGAGATATGGATTCATTTAGAGGAGCAGAGCCGCGGTGTGCGCCGCTATGATGTGATATAGGCTTATTGGTATTCTGACGAACACTGTAGATAAAGCTTTCTCCGTTTGCCTCAGAGGATTTGGGGGGAATCCCACGGTGGTCTGTCTGCTGCTGTGGAGTGGTTGTTATTAGCATAAACGGAGCTAAATGTGATCCATTGAGCGCCGGCTGGGTGGCGAGGAGGACATATTTAATTATCAGCCATGGTTCAGTGCCCTTGGGCTTCTGAACAAGCAGTTATGCATGTTTATCCCATTAGATTGTTACACAATCAGTAACATTCAGTAATTCCCCTTACTTCTTTTACATCTCAGACATTTAGTTAAAAAAATAAATGCACACTGAGAGCACAAGCAGAGTCTTTTTCAGAATCTTTCTCAATTGATTTATTTCTTTATTGCTTCTCTAGCGCCCTTTTGTCTTCAGATTAGAACAATCCTACCAAAGAAGTAGCCCCCTAAAAATGATCAGTTAAGTTCAGACATTTCTTAACTTTTATCTGAGGTGTTATCGAGCAATCCACCAATTGGAGATGTCAAGTTAATAATTGATCAGTCAAAATGAGTTCATGGAACATTTTGCTCTAAACTGAAAGATAAAAGTGAAAAATGCTGTTTTCAGACTGAATCCGAGGGTTGATCTTGTGGTCGAAACTAAGTCAGAATTATGTTATCGTGATATAAATAGCTTGCAGAGCAAACATTTTCATATTGTTAAATGTTTAATCTTCGTATTGCGGCCTCGGTCATTCACACATGTGACCTTGGCTAGATTTGCTGTTTGTTCCCTATAAATGCAGTTCAGTTACTTCCCGTCATGCCGCTGAGCAGGAGGATGACGACAGAGCAGTAGCAGTTTAGAGTACAGCCTGACAAACCGTCACAAGCCTTATTGATGGATGATTTTGCAGCTCCTATTTTTGGCTCCCTGCGGAGCCTCCACTTTGAATAGTGCCACAGCCAGCTGCCCACTGATGATGCGGCACAACCGTCCTGGCTCCAGAACTCGCTTCATAGGCAGATTGTCGCTGAACACGCTGCAGCCGCGCCGTTCTCCGTCGCACGAAGCATGAGGTGACCCCTGGAGAAAAAGATAAATATCCTCCACAGCGAGCCGCCCTCAGGATTGATCATGCAGCCAGACTAGTGCACGAGCGCTGATAGCCTGCATACCGCACACTAAGTGCTCCGGTGTGATTGATTAGGCTGGAAGATTCATGATGCAGTGCGTCTGAGCTGTATTGTTCCACAGCGATGGAGTCTTAACTTATGAGTGGATCTGATGCAGAATTTCATCAGCAGGAGTAAATGTTATGCTGTTTTCCATCCCGCCGGTGGAGCTTCAGTGACAGCCACTCTGGCCCCCTGACACTGAGTCTAATAGTGAATGATTGGTGGGACAAAGCCCAGTCGGGATCAGCGCACAGGTTCCTGCTTTGCAACATGATTTATTGATGTCCCTGATGACATCAATGGAGGACTCCGGCGAATGTCAGCCGCGTCCTGTGCATTCAGAAGAGCCCTAATTCAGCAGGTTTCATGCATGCATTGCTCCTCCCTCCATACACCCTGCACCTGGACAATGGAAACACACCATCAGTCAAATATATGGGGGCATAATCTGTGAGTGATTATACATGGGGCGTTGTTTGTCTCCATGATATTAGCATGTGCTATTCTTAAATGATCAGCTGGGTGATATAGATAGTGAAGGCAACAGGTTGAAGTGAGTGATAACAGCTGTGTCTTGCCCTTCCTCCTCATAAAGTACATCACAGGACACTCCTCTCTCTGTTTTTGTGGCTGTTTATTGAGAAAGCATCATGGGAACAGCGAACATCCACGAATGACGGTGGAAAAAAACCAAAAAATCATGCTGAACAGACGAGCGTGGCTGACCAAGACGAATGTTTCAAAATCCGCCCCTATATTCTCTCTCTCCCTCACACCTCATGCTCCTCTGAGTGTCCTATATGGTCACCCATCTATGTGCGTAATCCAAACTTTGTCCGTGACCTATTCTGATGAAACACCCACACATCTCCCTCCATTACCCCCGGCCCCCTCCGTGCACGTTTTCCCACCCCGTCCCACCTCGCCATTCTTCCCCTCTCCCATCCAATTTTCTCGTCTTCTTCGCAGCGCTTCAACTCAGTAATGGGTGTTCACGATGCTCAGGTTACTTCTCGGGTCTTTTCACTCCCTTTCTCCCCTTAATTCACTCCCTGTGCATGTCTTTGCGGAGGCCGGGCCGGGGCTCTCCGTCTGAGTTTGCCCCGCTTGCGCTCTCTCTCCATCAGCAAACGTGACAAATGACACCCATTTGCCTCGGAGCCAAACACATGGATGCCTGTGTGTAATCTCTGCACACACACCAACACACACACACAGAAATTCAGCAATAATGCATACTGTCAAAATCAATGGGTTGATGTCGTGAGGCTTTGTTGCGCAAAGAGATCAATGGACATGCTACTTCTTCACCACCTCCTATTTATTATCCTCCTATTAGATCTCCTAAAAGCTACCAAACAGTACTCAGGGGCATCAGTGGTAGTGTCAGTAGTTTCAGATTTGATTGAGACACCTTGGACAACCAGGATGGGGTGGACATGAGGAAGATGAGGGCTGCTCTAAAGATGGTCTGAAAGGCAAGAGTGACTATGAATTAAAAGAACAGGAACTTGGAGCAAACTGATAAACGGAGTAAAACTGTGAAATTGAGATCACATTTTGACAGCGTTTCCTCTTAAGCTACATTTAAGTCTGCCACAGAAACTTAACAATAGAGGGCCATAGAAATCAACTTGCATAAACCAAGAGAGGCACGTTTGTCTTTCCAAACTTTTTTGATGCATTGAACACACCGCTGTTTAACAGAATAGACCGGAAGCTGCTAGTAGCATCAATTGTAACCCAAACCTTTATGAACCAATTTACAGCCTCATTCAGAATATTGTTCATGAAATATGTTCTATTTTATCACATTTCAAACACAGGTGTTTCCTCCTGGATCGCATGTCTGCTACTTTCTTTTCCTTTGCACAAATCCAGGCTTTTGACCAGACTGCTAGATGCTAATAGCTAATTCTGCTCAATAATTCATGGGGTTTGCCGTACTACATTACATTATTTAGTTTAAATAACTCATAACATTATGTTCTTCAATTGTTATTATTGTCATTCATCTTCAACATTTTCATGAACAGTATGTGCTTAACTGACTAATGAGTTGTGTGGGAACCCGTGTGCTGTCTTATTATGACCTCTTTAAGTTAAAGAAGAAGCATCACATAAGCTGCCGTACACGTAACCAAGCGCGCTGAATCTAAAAGCCACTTTTTTTTCTTTATCCCCGCTTTGTATTCATTCAGCGCTAATGAATATGTGGGCAGACAGATGTCCGTGCCAGCTAACTTGAAAAGCAGCGTCCCCCTTCTTTAGATGCGATCTTTAATAAAATGGGATTTGACTAAATTGCAAAATAGCGCATGAATATTAATATACATGTTGGTTATAGATCAGAGCGAAAACTGCGCAGATCACCTTAACAAATCAGGAGAATGTGTGCCACAGCATTTACTTTGTCCATTTCCAGGATAACGGTGTTTGGAAATGGAGCCCTGATATGTTTTATTCAATAGCAGCCGACTGTCGGGTCGCCAGGTTGTGACAGACGGGTTTGGCTACTGATTGAAGGCGTGACTCGAGCCAGATCACATTGTGAAATATCTAAATTACCTTAATTGTCCCTCGTTATGTTTTTTCTTTTCATTTTTTAGGATTTCCTGCAGCTTCATATTACAATGAGAGATCTAAGGGTCTCTCTATCCACAAGCTTAATGTCAGATGTTTATTCAGATTTAGTCTAATTTTCTTCCCGTGTTTCTACTCATGCATCTTCTCTAAGCTTGTCCCAATGTGTTGACGACTCGTTACCCTGGATCATCAACACTTCTGCATTGATAAGTTGGGTTTAAAGGATCATTTCAAGAAGGAATGAGCAGTAATAAATCAACAGCAGCCGTATGTGTGTGTCGTCTACCAGATATGGGTCTGGAGTGGGCTGTGCGGATTAGAGATGTGACAGACTTGGTTAATGGAAGACAGGGCCTGCACCCTCTATCCTGGAAGTCTGTGTGATTGAGTATGGAGGAATATGATTAATGATTCAGAGGCCGAGTTTTAATAGTCAGTAGTTTTGGGGTTCTGCTTCAAATCTCTCCGCGAACAAAGAGAAAAACCAGAGCGATATTACTGATATTTTCTTTTGCTTGGGCTTTTTAAAAATCAAACATGTATCCTGTCCCTTTCAAAGAGATTTCACTTCTCACCTCTTCTCCCTTCTCCTCTGCCCCTCTTGGAGACTGAAAGTTGGTTTCCATAGTTACTGAGGCAGAACCGGAGTTAAGCGATGTCCATAACATCTAGGTCACATTAGTGGAGTGAGACTGTGTATTCTTTTGTTTTTGAAGGGTTTTAGGAAAACAATAGGCTTAAAAACAACCATTAATTCTCATTTAAAGCTCCATAGTGCAGAGACCACGTGAATACCCTGCTGGGCTTGTCCATACATTGTTACTTCATCTCTTTCAGGGAATGAATGAACCAACAATGAGCTGATCCCACTAGCACCTGATACGGCTTATTGCTCTGTGTTGTAGCACTCCATTGTTGTCCAAAAACTGCACCGGGTGAAAATTTTAAAGACAGTACAACATACGTCCTGTAGCCAACACTTTGTCGGAAAACACGTATGTATCATAGCAAATTTGGAAGTAGTCCCCAGTGTAGGAATTATTTCTTCCTCTTTGAGTAAAGTTAAAACCAACAGTGGCCTACTCAGAAATAACTTTTAAAAGCCTTTTAAAATCTGAAAACTGTACGTTTGTGCCCTTTTCAGAAGAAATGGAAGGCATAAGGATGGAGTGCCAACAACAGCTCTGAAAAGTGTTGAGAGACAATAACACATCTCTGGTTTTTGTCTCATTGGCAGTAAGATAAATATTAAATAAGACAATTTTGTCAGAAACAAAGCGAAGTGAATTGAATGTTGAAAGATGGAAAATGAGCTTTAGGTGCAAAGCGGCCCAGGGTGGAGGATGTGTCTCAGGAAGCTCCGGCTCCTCATCCCTGTGGTTCCCGTAATGAAAGAGGGAAGAGGAAGAAAAGGGTGATACGATCAGATTCAGTCAGGAATTTAAATGATGTTAGCTTTGCTTTAACATGCCCTCTGCTCTTGGCTCAATGCATAGAAACTGGCCAGTGGGAGTTCTGCAAATGTGTCACATTAGCTGTGTTCAACAGTGTCAACAGGGACAGAAAGAGGAGGAAATTAATAAAGCCTTCCACGTTCCTCTCTCTATGACTTTCTTGCTGTCTGGATGACATACACCAATAAAGACCAATATTCCCCACAGGCACCTGCTAATGACTTGTCACTACACAGCTTCCTTATGGAATTGAGCGGGAGAAAGCAAATCTGTCAGGCCCCCGCAGATTGTCGTGGCATGTTAAGTAGGCAATTGTGACACTAAGGGTGTCATGAATTGATCTACTGTATTCATTGTTAACTGAAATTAAATTAAAATCTGCATTTAAATAGAAAATAGAATCAGTAACAATCCAAAAAGTCCCAAGAGCAAGCATTAAAACGACAGAGGCGCAGAAAATACAGAAGGAACTTTGAATATCCGCCTGTTTTGCTGGTACAGAGATGGAAAGAAGAGGGAGATGAACAGAAGAGAAGACAGGAGAAAAGCAGAAGCTGGCATATGTATATATTCATACATGGATCTGGATAAAGCAGCAGGAGTCTATTGACATACTGTATGTCTGTATATCCAAAAAAAGTTAGAACCTTGTTTCAGCTTCTTGATGCGATTTCTTATGACTCAAAACAGCATTTGACAGAAGATTATGTATTATATTCCTTTTTGCAAAGTAATCTAAAGTCATAATCATTTGCAACGTAACCAGTACCTATTTGCTTGAACACAGTCCAAGCAGCCACCTTATACATGCACGGCTGGACACAGTGGAACTCGTTTTGTGAATAATGCAGTTAATAAAGCAATCTAGTTCAACTAGGTGAGTGACAAACACAGCGGCTCAGTAGATTAAAGCCTGAGTAGCATAATGAATGCAGGGCAAGGCTGCATGTCTCTTCACAGCGCCTGAGCAGCCAGTTTTGGCTGCTCGGCTGCACTCTCGTATAGCTTCACGAGGCAGGATGTTCGAAGGAAGTTACATGGTGATAATGCATATTTACTATTTATGAAATGATCCGGTTTGTCATTATATTGTGATAATAATCAGCTTTCCCCCATTTGTTCTGCAGGTGTTCTAGCATTCCTAGCACTGCCAGTAGGACTGGTGTCGTCAGCACAGGAGCTGTACCTCAGCCAGACGGTCCAGGACTCTGTCTCCATGGCAGCCGCCCACAGCAGCCCCCTGTCTCCCCAAAAACCTCGCCATCTGAACTGGCATCAGGAAGGCTCCAGCAGTGGGGAATGGTCATCCAAAGGCACTCAGCCCTCAAACATCATCCTTCCTACCGTTTCCTTCCCCTCTTTATCCATGCTTCGTTCCACCCAAACGTCCAGCCTGGCTCATGAGCATCCTCCCATTCATGACACAAATACTGTCACACCGAGCACTGTGAGCGCTGAGGGCCGCGTGAATCAGCCGCAGCAGCACAAATTGGTCAGGTTACCTCAAAACCAAATCCATAACCCAGATACTGTCAGCACTAACCAGGCCAACAGCAGCAGAGTTATCCCAAATATAGATGTGGAATCTGCTGCGAGAGGAGCTCCCAACCCCCTGGCTCAGACCGGATCAGACAGAGGGGATACACTTGATGCACACCACACGGATCCTCAGAGTCTGAGTGTAGAGGGAGCCACCGACCCCAGGCAGCAGCATGTTCCTGACCTGCAGCCTGGCATATATGTTCCTTCCTCCTTGTCTGCTCTCCCCTCAGCTGATGCTGCACGAGGCCTAAAACACAGCTCGGCCCACCACACCATCACTCTGCGGGAGGCGAAAGGAGAGACCGAGCCCCCCACTTCTGAGTTGATGACATCCACCCAAGCCACTGAGCCGAGCCTCGATTCACAGAATACAACGGTCATCTCAGCCAACGACACCACAGCCAGCGAGACCACCATCCACGGAGGTCGCGATCAGGCCGTTCAGGGTAACGGCACAGACAGTCCCCTTGTAACTGCAAACGGAGGGCTGCTCTCTAACAGCAGCTCAGGCGAGAAGGCGAACAGCTCGGAGACAGCTTCAACCGCCCGGGGGAACTTCCAAAACAGGCAGGTGCCAGCCACCACCGAGGACCCCACGACTACTGGCAACAGCTCGGGCCCCACCGCCGACCCCCCGCCATCCCGCATGACTATCTGTTTGAACAGGATGGACTTTGTGTGGATTGTGCTGGCCATCAGTGTGCCTGTGTCCTCGTGTTGTAAGTAAAATTAGAGCAGACTATTTTTTTAAAGTAATGTGACAGTAAATGTGAAGTTAGCCAGCCAGCAGACAGTTTGCGTAGCTTAAAGGCTAGCAAGACGGGGTAACAGGTCATCCAGGAAATAACCACAACTTGACAAGAAATGCCAGCACATAACTCACTTTAAAATGTAAGGATTAGACAAACTAACATATCAGAACTGGATGTTACATTTGAAACCTAGATCACATATTTTGATATATCTATAATATTTAGGTTATTTGGGGATCTCATTATATTCCAGGATTTGGTTTGATCTTCTGTGGCGACTTTCCTTTACCTCACTTAGTGATCTCCTAGATTTCCCAGCATGCACCTCGGCAGCCTCCAGAAACCCTTCAGGGCCTAATCTTGTTGGATTAATTTAGAAGAGAGAGCAGAGTTTTCATCAAGGAGTAGGAGTTGCACCTGAGGCAATGCACTCTTTTTTTTTTTTGAATTTGGTCTACAGGAGGTAAATGGAGAAATAAGAATTGCTTTGCCTTTGATTATATGTTTCGAATACGTTTTTGATTCTTGAAAACCTCCGCGCCATTTAACCTGACCGAGAGTTTGACAGTTCAGCTTAAAAATTATGCGACACACAATGATTAACTGTCTAACTGTATGTTAAGGTGGATTTTCTTTTCCCCGCTCTTGGCTGCAGTTTATTCTAACAGTTGCATGTTATCTTGAAACCTTTCTCTGAGCCGGTGTGGCTGCTTCCTGGGACTATTTGAAGCAGCAGCTACTCCAGTTTCCGTACTCACCCTCGCTTTCCTCTTCTGCCTGTGCCCGCTGTAGCCGTGCTGTTGACTGTGTGCTGTATGAGGAGGAAGAAGAAGTCGTCAAGTCAGGAGAACAACCTCAGTTACTGGAACAACGCCATCACCATGGACTACTTCAGCAGGCACGCCGTGGAGCTGCCCAGAGAGATACACACTCTGGAGAGTGAGGTACAAACGACTGACACAATACGACTCCATTACTGTTTAGCGCTGCACAAGCTGAAGGGGTAGGACATTTACTTGATGTTTCGCTATCAGTCAGCAGAATGCTTTTAATGAGTATGGAAACAACAAGACGATCCATGTCCAATCTCCCCTGTCAGCAAGCCTTGGGGCCTGCTGAAGTTCACTTGAGCATGACATTGTGATTCTGCAATTCATAGGGACGCTGCTTGGAGAAGAAAAAAAAATAACATTTACCCTGCAGGCGATCTATTACAGTGCTAATTCTTAGAAACTGATTATTTTCTAGAATTAAAATTATGACAATTAACAGCAACTACATCGAGAATAGCGCAATATCATAGAATTACCGTGATGGTGTAATGTGTCGCCATTATTAATACATTAGCACTGAATTTGTTGTGAATGTTCTCCTGAGGGCGTATAAATACAAAAAGATATGCTGCTAACACGTTTTCATGACTGTCTCAAATTAGATCGTAGACTGGCGTATATTTATCAGCGTCCTCCCACATATTCATTGACCGTTTTTTTTCAGCATCCTGCACCAAATGCTACCACAATGACAATATAAATATGTAGATATAAGGAGTGCAGGGTATTTGGCCTTATAGGTGCTGTGCAGTTTTTAATAAATCTCAATTCAACATATTTAGACAGCACATACAAATTGTGTTTGTTTTTTCAAATATCATCATCTAAAATCATTTTCAGTGTGCATTTTTGATGAGAAGTTTCTCATCTATCAGTAGTAAGGTACTCTGTTAACTGAGCAGTGTTGTCTCTGTTTCCATACTGTACATATTGTACGATCTATGCATTGCATTGTCATGTCCTGGCTATCTTTGTGCATAGTTTGTCATCATGGGTGCTGATGTGATGCTTTAGCTCTCGTAAAGCTTTTTAGTTCTCATGTGGCCTTAAGCTGTAACCAAGTAGGGATGCTTCATACCACCTTACTATAAATACATTTCAAAAACCCGTGCTAATTGTTGCTGCTAATACTTTAACATATGTCATTTCTATACCCGTTTAGTCCTGTTAGGGGTCACGGGGGTCTGCTGGAGCCTATCCCAGCCGTCACTTTAATATATGTTCTCCCCATTATTCTTCCAATAAGTAGCTTTGGCATTGTTCACTTTTGAACTAAGTCTGATATTATCATGTTGGATAATTCTCACTAAAGCTCTGCGAAGGTTTCAAGGTTTTTATTGTGATAACAAAGCATGATACATGAAATGAAGCTGAGTGCTGACAAATAATAAACATAGGAACAGATAGAAACACTTGTGCAATTACAGTACATGTAATGATGTTGAATATGCAGATCAGGCTATACTTATTGCGATAGTCTTCCATTCATTTGTAATCTTCTGCATATTTTGCACATTTCCTTAAACTTTGAAAACAAAACAAAATTAGTTTGAACAATGTTTACAATATATTTGATATTTATTATTATGTGGATATAGCCATTATAAATGTGAACTTATGGCCAAACTTATACTGTGATACTGAGGTTTGCTCCATCTATTTTTATTTATTTGTGATGCACTGCAGCGCCATCTGTTGGCAATAGCAGTGTATAATACTGCTATGGATTTTATTGAATCTGCAAATGTCTCTCTTATTGTTGTTTCTATGACTCATTGTTCTTGTGTTTTGCACGTTTTTTTTTCATCTTCTCTCCAGTGACCATTTCCTCATGTGTCTCCTTTCCTGTATTTCTTTTATGTCATTTGCATTCCCGTGAGGGTTTCAGGAGAGGGAAGCTGTGGGTCGATCATGTGTAAGATGCCCTTGGTGACACCCAGGTGCTGTTATCCCCTGCTTTAACCTGTCTCTGTAGAGCAGAAGCCTCTTACTGTAGCCTCCCTGGTGCTTTAGTTAAATTATTATTACCTAAATGCCAGTTTGATTTGGTTAGATTTGATTGGGTCTCGCTGATAAGAAGAAAAAAAAACGGCCTCAATCCTGCTAATCATTTTGTTTTTCGCACCTCCCTCCTCCAGCACCACCTCAATACTGCTGACTCACCATCAACAACCATTTCTACATCAACCCCCCCACCCGTATTTCCTTCTGCTGCTTTCTTCTGAGTCATCTCTCCCATTTTGTTTCCCTGCTCGTGAAGCTTTAACATCTTTGTATCACTGTAGTTGTGTCAGATGTCTTTGTTCAGCTTCTCCTTATGAGCCCCGGGGTGTAAAAGAACACCTCAACACTAAACTCATGACCTGTAGAGCGACTTAGATGCAGCGTAGATGTTAATCCCCGAATCACAGTTGATAGCTTTTGTTTATGCGCCCAATTTTTTTTCATCTGTGTGTCCATTTGTGTTTGTTTTGCAGGAGCACGACACCTGTCTACCCCCTAACGGAGACTACAGTGGCAGCAGCGTGGTCCTGGTTAACCCTTTCTGCCAGGAGACCCTCTTCATCAACAGAGACAAGGCTTCTGCCATATAGAGACAGAAACAGAGAGCCGCTATTCGATTCTCCTCCTCTGCTCCCCCTGCTGTCGTCGTCTATTTTATATATGTGGTAAATATCCAGAGACTTTGACTTTATACTGTATACTACAAACACAAAGAGCAACCTGAAAGAAGAGTGATGTAAAGCAGACACTATTTACTATGAGGATGCACCTGCATATTTTTCTGATGTACATTTTCTACAAAAGGCTTAATTGTGATAAAAGGTTTTTATTGTCTTTATAAAATACAGAGTATACGTGGCTTTGGTTAATTACATTGGCTAGATGGTGAGTGCACCGTGGTTGTTGCCACATATAGAGAGAGAAAAAAGATATGTGCTACAAAAACATCGAAGCTGTTCTTTGTAATTTTATTTTTCTTTAAAAAAAAAAATCAATCCCAAAATACTTATAGCCTGTTGAACTTGAATATAGCACCTACGTATCCGAGGAGGGAAAAAGATGTGTGGAGATTATATATATGAAATCAGGGCTTGTGTTTATCTACCACTGAATCAAATCAGCTTTTCTGTTAGACATGTCTGTGCTTTTAATCCATCGAAATGAGCACACACTTTGAGCAGTGGGCAACGATGCAAGGCACCCAGGGAGCAGTTTAGGGGTTTTTTAGGTGCTTGCTCAAGGCATCTCATTCATGGTCATGGAGGGGATTCAAACTAGTGACTACATGGTCCCAAAGCTGTTTCTCTATCCCACACGATGCCAATAAAGGAGTAAAAAGCACCAGACATTTAAAGATTAACCGGTCACCGATCATGCTCAACCAGGTGAGCTGTGCGGGTCACACATCAACTGCAGTGGTCCAGCCTAGTGTAGTACCCTCTCTCTCGTCCCATCACTTCCTGTTTCTCTCCACTATCACTTATAAAGTGAAATAAAGACATAAAGCAGGGCCAAAAACATCTAATGTAGTCCGTATGTATAACTGGCCTACATTTTCAATAAGAAATCAAATAAAGAGTGATTTTCAGATAACCAAAAGATGCTTTACATGATAGTTAAGAAAACTAAAAACATATTAAAGCAAGATGTTCCATAAAAACTCAAAGCAGTTTTACAAAAAATTATAAATAAATCTGTTTGAGTAATGAATATGCATTAAATGGTAAATGATATGCTGATACATAAACATATTTGTGTTCATCTTATTCCTCTTAGAAAACCTATTGAGCATTTTTAGGTCAGTACATATTTGATGAATGGTTTAAGTGAATTTGATAATGAGCATAGAAGAAGTGATTTAATCCTTTGGCAGCTTGATAAATACAGGCCCGCATTTTACTGGTCAATTTGAACAGATGGTTGAGTCCAAACATCCAATAAGATTTGACTGACGGCTCATCCGTCAGTCAGATGGACTTAAAATGGCTTTCCCCTTCATGTGTCACCAGCTTCTCTGAAGAGGGACCACATAGATGTCTTAATTCCTTATGTTGGTCCTTTATCGCTATGTGTGTGTGTGTAAGTGTGCGCTGAAGTATGTGAGTGAACAGATGAGTTGAAATGTGCCCACGCCCCCAACCAAATATCACAGTTACTTTAAGTCGAACCAGACTTTGTGTCACAGTTTTATCTGTTTCTGTGTGTCTGTTGTTGTGTGTGCCTCTGTGTGTGCGTCCGTCTGTCTCTTGCCCCGGTAGGTTTTCTCATAAACATTGTGTTTGTAAGCTGAATATTTACTGTGAGCACACACAGAGGCGGTTTAATATTTTTTTCTTTTCTTTCAAAGTGCGTTTGAATATTTTGTTTTATTCTTGATCCTGTGGTCCTTCTATCATTCGTCTTACTTTGCATCGCTGCAGTTCTATTCAGTAATCAATGCTGCCTGCCTCTATCGTTGCTAAAGATTTCCTGCATTGTGAGATGTTGTTCTGAAATCGCCGAGTCAAAAGGTGACGCTGAATAACACAGTTGAACATATTGATATTTCCTGCATCGGATGCTCACAGCTGGGCTTGTTGTTTTGCACGCTCAAAAAGTGGATATTTTACAAAACGTTCAGTGGCACGGTGGAGCAGTGTTTAAACATTATGTATTTTTTGTACTGTAGTTATACACTGTACTTTTTACTGCTGAGCAATAAAAATAAGAAAAAACATGGATCATTCTGTTTGCCTAATTTATTCTCTTCGTATTTTTCCATCACTGTGTGTGTGAGCTAGACGTCATACCTATTGGTTTACAAAGTAGTGTAAGTAGTCTTGCTGACCACAGCACATCCATTGATGCAATGAGCTGGAATTTTCTCTTTGTGCAACGGTGCTGCATCTGGTCAAGTGACCTCTGGCTGTGGGAATCTGACGTCAGTTCAATAATCTGTTTACAAGCCCTCTGCACTGTTGAGGCAAGGCTTAGTTAGACGAGAGTGTTATTTACAGATTTGTGAGGCTGTTTAAATCCGGTAAAAGTTGAACTACTTTTTAATGTCTTTAGTCAGAGTCTTAAAAATGAACAAATATGTTCAGCAAGCTTTGTCAAATTACATTTTAAAAGAGCTTAAAGAATTATATATTATATACAGTGGTATGAAAAAGTTTGGGCACCCCTCTAAGATTTCATAATAATTTGCTCTAACTTTATAAAAGATGATCACAGCAACAAGATTTTATTTCCCACAGAGATGTAGACATTTGAGTGTTTTCCAGACCAAAATTCTTAGAGTATCATTACAAAGTTTTATTATAATAAATTAAAATGTAAAAAATGGTATGTGCAAAAGTTTGGGCACCCCTTTAATCACATTGATTTCAAGACCTGTGGGGATTTGTAGCTGACATGTAGCCCAAAACTGCTTTGATTAGCTTGTGAGACCTTCAATTACAAAGAAACCAATCATGGAAAAGGCTATTTAACAGAGGCAATTGCTGGCTGTGCTTGTCTGAGGCTCCTGGCAACATGGGGGCATCGAAACAACTCTCCACTGACCAAGAAACTAAGATAATTCATTATCATGAATTAGGAGAAGGGTACAAGAAATTATCAAGAAGGTTTGGGATGTCTATTTCCACAATCAGAAATGTGGTGCAGAAATGGAAGGCCAGAAGAACAGTCCTTGTGAAGGAAAGATGTGGTAGGCCAAAAAAAATACTGGAAAGACACAGGCGAAGGATGGTTAGAATGGTCACAGACAAGCCACAGACCACCTCCAGAGAACTACAAGAACATCTGGCTACTGATGGTGTAGTTGTTCATCGTTCCACAATCCAGCGCACTTTGCACCAGGAAAAGCTCTCTGGAAGGCTGATGCGCAAAAAGCCTTTCCTGAGTGTTTGTCACAAGAAGAGTTGCATGAGGTATGCAAGAGCACATCTGGACAAGCCAGAAGCATTTTGGAAAAAAATACTGTGGTAAGATGACACTAAGATGGAGTTATTTGGTCAGAACAAGAGGAGGTATGCATGGTGGAAAAAAACACACTGAATTCCATGAGAAGAACTTATTGCCTACTGTGAAATATGGTGGAGGGTCCATCATGTTATGGGGCTGTGTGGCTAGCACAGGGACTGGAGACCTTGTTAAAGTTGAGGGCCATATGAATTCCTCTCAGTATCAGCAGATTCTTGACAAGAATGTTCAAGAATCTGTCACAAAGTTGAAGCTACGCTGGGGTTGGATTTTTCAGCAGGACAATGATCCCAAGCACTGTTCAAAATCCACCAAGGAATTCATGCAGAAGCACAAGTACAATCTTCTGGAATGGCCATCCCAGTCCCCAGACCTTAACATCATTGAAAATGTATGGATTGATTTGAAGCAGGCTGTTTATGCACGGAAGCCAAGAAACCTGACTGAACTGGAGGCGTTTTGTATGAAGGAATGGGCCAAAGTACCACCTGCCAGACTTCAGGGACTTGTCAGTGGCTATAGGAGGCGTCTACAGGCTGTTCTTGCAGCAAAAGGAGGTTCTATTAAATATATATGGAATTATTTCTTTGGGGTACCCAAATTTATGCACATGCCTATTTTTGTTTAAATATTCATAAAAATGTTTCTGTTGGACCAATGAAAATGATTTCACTACTGAGATGTTTCTGTTTCCATAAGGTATAACATTTGTTAAAATAAAGTTGCTGCTTCAAAAGCTCAGCAAGTGACAAACTGATGCAATGATTTTCCTAAGGGGTGCCCAAACATTTTCATACCACTGTATATATAGAATTATATCAAACATAAAAAATGTACTGAGGTTTCATTCTCCCACATTAAATTATGAGAACTCACATCAGGTGTACCCTCTCTTCTACACAACTCAAGGACTAACTTGTAAAATTCCAAGTAGTATTTGTTCTTAAATTATAGACAGAAAATGACCATTGTTTTGAAATGGCGGCATTATTAATTTAAAATTAATCCTGAAGTAATGAAAGAGTTAATCCCACTCAATACAAAAAAAAGTGATATAAATGCAAAATAAAAACACACATGCACCTAAACAAGTCACACAATTTTGTGTTCATGACATATGCATGTTTGTATCAAAGCCATGATACCAGAAAACAAAAGAGTTTTCCAATTTATCATATATCACCTCATGTCTGTCAAAATTCAGTGGACTGCCATTTGGTCATGCATATTACACAAATGAAAAATAAAATAGAGAAATCATGAAAATACAGTAGAACTTTATTGAGTTGTAATTATATTATATTATATTATATTATATTATATTATATTATATTAGGCTAATTTAAAAAAGGAAAAAAAAGAAGATAATCAGAAGTCATATTCATCATAATAAGTTTTACTGCGTTTTAATAATCATCATTTTTATTTAATTCATTTCATTATTGGAATAAATTGTGATAGTTGCATGGGTATTATACTTTCCGTCTCTTGGACAAATAATCATAATAAAAAAAAAAAAATAAATCGTATTTTGTCCTTAAAGGGGAATTTTAAACTATGTGAAATTATTTCATGAATTATTTATTAAAATAAAATCCCGTAAATCGGTGAGTTTTCTTATCTATGTCATATCCGGTTTGGAGCAGAAGTGTTTCCGGGTGACGGTACGGATTTGTCAAATAGCCCGTGCATGGCATGGTTGACAGCGTAGCTAACGACTCAGACGAGGAGCCAGAGTGGACATTTTTATCATCTTGTAACAGAAGCTAAACTGTCAGAGTTTGAAACAACTCAATCTCATCTGGTCGTTTCACTAGTTGTCCTTACTGTCCAAGAGCGGACTTTTTTACATTTGTCATTGCTCGGCTAGCGAACTGACGAGTTAACGTTGCTCTTTGAAAATGGCGGATGCACAACCGGAGAAGAGCCTGGACGATTTCTTTGCCAAGCGGGATAAAAAGAAGAAGAAAGAGAAGGGAAAGGGCAAGGAGTCCGCTGCTGGGCCCACGTCGGCTGCGATGAAGAAAACCAAAAAGGAGAAGGAAAAATCAGCGAAAAACGAGAATCAAGACGCGCAGGTTGATAAGGTAACCAAGGCTACTCTCTGCTAACTTTTTCCCTTAGTAACGTGTCTCAGAAATACCGGTTTCGCATCAGATTTTGTATACCAATCCGGATATGGATATTAATATATCGCTGTTGCTGACAACTGCTTTGCAGCATTTTATCAAATAAGGAGCGAAAATGAACGCGTGGATGTTTTGACACGGAGGGAGAAAACGCCGGGTTGCTAGCTAGCATATGGCACACATTATGACGAGCTACAAAAAAAAATGACACGACACGTTGGTGCGATCTGTCTACAGCTTAAACTGATATGGACGATCTGTTAAAGTCTTTGCATATTGTGTTTATACAATTCATACGTACTTCAGACATAAATGTTATCTTATGTCTGCACTGGGAAACTGTCATTGCTCTCTTTGCATCGTGGCTTTAAAACAAGGCCGTGCCGCCATTTGTCACATTTCTACTGGATTAACAGATTGTAAATCTATAAATACCCGACCAGGTGACACATTATTTATTAGATGGTAAAATATTTTGTCACACCTGAATGCCTGTTAATTTTGGACCCTTTTGAATCCACTTCTCGACGACAATGGCCATAGTGCAGATGTTTTCCTCACTACCTCTGGCGACATTGTCGTGTAGTAATATTGTAAACCTGTTGTAATGTACATGAAGTAATGTTTTCCTTTGCCAAGGAGGACGAGGAATGGAAAGAGTTTGAGCAGAAAGAAGTGGACTACAGCGGGCTCCGTCTCCAAGCCTTACAGATGAGGTGAGAGGAAAATGTGTTTTTGTTGTCATTTGGATATCAACCGTGGCCTCTTCTAGATGAGGCCTGTGGTTTTGATTATGTATGTATGTGAATGAAAGAAAATCATTTGTCACATAGTGATAAGGCTGCCTTGGTATTCGCTGTCATCTGATTCACAATGCATAACTAACTTAAATATAGTTTGACTGATGCTAGACAGTCTGCAGAAAATAATGTGACTTTTTGTCATAAATGCTTGTGCAAAAGTGTAAAAATGTAAATGGCTGAGTACAACTTGATTAGCATGCATTTATCAGGCTAAACAGGTTTTGTAAAGCCTTGATGTAACATTATAACATTATATAAAGCCACAAAAAAAAAAAAATCAGAAGCCAAATTGCTGTCAGTCAGGTACACTCTTACAGCTTAATGAAATATAGATGTGGTATGAATCCTAGCTAAATCTGTGGAAAAGACACAGGTGGAGACTGACCGTAGCAGATTTGTTCTACAGAAACCCTACATTTAGGGGAAAACATGTTTAAATTCTTGCAAATTTGGGTTATTTGAATTTGAACAAATGAAAAGAACCTGAAAACCAAAAGAAATGTTTAGAAATCTACCTTGGCACATTATAACCTCTGTTCATCTGGTATCTATTTGTTTGCAGTGACGAGAAAGAGGAAGAGGAGTATGAGAAGGAGGAGTTTGGCGAGGATGGAGAGATCATTCTGGTTAGTGGAGACAAAGTGTCTGGTCCCTGGAACAAGTCTGGCGCAGCTCCCCCTCCTGCTGCACCCGTGGGTGAGTACATCATCTTCCACTTTTTATATATAACTTATTTCTACCACTTGAGTCAAAATAAAAACAACACATCTTTTCATCTAAAAATGCCTTTTCTCCTGCAGCAGAGGAAGAAGAGGTGCCTGAGGCGAAGCCTTCTGGTGTATATCGCCCTCCAGGGGCTCGGCTGACCACCACCAAACGAGCCCCCAACCAGGGCCCTCCTGAGATCTATAGTGACGCACAGTTCCCCTCTCTACTGGCCACCGCCAAGCATGTTGAGACACGCAAGTAAGCCTAGTTTGAGTAAAAATGTTTGGGAGCCTGGTGTTTCATTACAGTTTCACTAAATGTTACACACATTTGTGTTTCAGGGACAGAGAAATGGAGAAGACCTTCGAGGTTGTAAAACATAGGAACCGTGGTAGAGAGGAGACAGGCGGTGCCTCTATGCAGCAGTTGCAGCTCGACAACCAGTACGCCATCTTGGGGGATAAGTAGAGCTGCTTCCCTCCGTCCCCTGGCCCCTCCAGCACGGTCCTGCCCAGCCCCTTGAAGGAAGCTGAACTCTAGCAGTGTGGACTGCAGTCCTGACAAGAGTTCATGCTGCCACCATCACCACACTAGTTGCTCAAAACATACAGCCCCACATAAACACACACTCTTAGACATCAGTACCACTGCAGCATATACAGTGGCACGCCTTTAAATTAGTTACATACATTTTGGTTGGCAAACCCAAAGGACTGCATCTGAAGGGGCTGACGAAAGAGGGAATAATGGAAACGGAATTGGCAAAATACACCCAAACGTACAACACTGCAGCAGCAACAAAAGGCAACTTTGTGGATTGTACTCAGAGCAGCAGTTGTTTGGTACAACTTCTCTCTGGACCTCAACTTGCTTTGATAAAGCCACAGAGGATTGAAGATGACTTTAGGCAAGATGATTTTACAAACTTCTGTGAAAATATCTATTTTTTTGCAAGATCCTTATAACCCAATTGCACATGGTTATTTTGAGGTGTGTGTTTTTTGAGCTGCGTTTGGGGCTTCAGGAGTGGGGACACTACCTCAGCAGCATAGCTGGTGGTGACCATGTGGACTGAGCTTTTTTTTTTTTTTTTTTTCTCCTTTTTTCGATGTGGTGGTGAAGGGGGCAAACACCAACCCCCCCACAAACAAGCAGGCCGTCAGGCTCTTTAATTTAGAAACTTGAAGATTTGTTTTTCAATTCATGATGATGACACTGCAAAGATCTATGGACAAGAAGCAATGGGTTGTGGTCCTCATTTAGAATTTCTATATAAAGTGGCCTTACTGATAGAGAGAAACTGCATTGTCATCTGAAGTGAACTTTGCTTGTTGTCTCATGGGCTGCTGCCTGCCTCTGGATCTCACCACTTTGTGAAAATGAACATGCAAAAGAAAAAAAATTCTGTTCAAGAATGTAGTGCTGTTGTAGTTTGCCTGATGATTACAACTACTAACTGTCTTTTCATATCCACCGTTTGGTTTTGCTGCCCTCGCTTTCTCTTTAAACATCAGAGAAGGAGTAATTAAAGCTTGTTTCTAATCTGAGACCGTTCTTTTGGTAACAAACGCTTTGATGCAAGGCTGTCACAAATATCACAGTGTCAAAAAACAATGGGAAACCAAATGCATAATTGTGTGGTTGAGTTTGTTAGAAAGTGGTACATTTCGACCCCCAGTTTTAAACTGATTTTTTTTAAATTTCCTCACAGGTTATCCTACTGTCTGCGTCCTCAGTGAAGTTGTGTAGAAAAGATAGCTTGTGCATATCATAATTCCCAGAGAATTCCTGCGACGACTATTCTATACTCCCACCAAACCAACAGAGTACTATCCAATGACAAAGATGCAGTGGCATGTCCACTTAAATGAAACAGACTTTTCCTACAAGCAGATTTATGTTTAGAAAAGTGAAGAAAAACTGGATTCATGTTTCTGTGTATGTCCTGTCCTTGAAGTCGGGGCACGTCGTTCCCTGCTCAGACACTTTGGGTGGACGTAGGTGATATTTGTGATGAAGAGACAAAAGCCTAACCCAAAAAAAATAAATAATAAAGTGCTCCTTGTGAATTTAGTCTTTAGTCTCCTTCTGAATTTTTAACGTTGGAAGAAAGTGTCTTTTTCCTAAATACATGGCTTGTGTCAACCTGCTATCACTCCCACAAAGTTTCTTGTATTGTCTCATTTGGTCTGTTTTAACACATACTGGATAAATCATTAAAAGTTACAGCTCTTAATGAAAGACAATTTAAATGAACTTATTCTACGCGTATGAACAAATAAAAGAAACCTTTCTCACGTGACAGAGTTCTACTGTTTTTTTGGAGAAGACCATAACAATCATTTGTCTCTGAGCCCCTTACCTGTATCTTCTCACCTGTTGGTTTCCCCTGAACAGATGAGATGACCAACATATGAAGTACGTATACAAATCAGATCAGATGATTAAATGCTAATCCTAATAGCCTCTTACCTCTACCACATTTCCATCAGTTGGAGGTGGAGGTCCAAAGCCAAGGTAATTTTTCAACGGGCTCCAGCAAACATTAACTCCTTGATATTATATATTAGAATATAATAAGCAACCGCTCCACTCAAGAAAACCAATTCTGAGTCAAGCTTAACTTTGAAGTCCTTGAGTTTGTTGTCTTGAAGCTCACAGTGACGCTACTAGCTAGCCCTACCAGCTAACTCTGCTTGTTGCAATTTCCCAAAAACTGAATTATCCCAGTTTTGCGGGCGAGTAAATTTGTGTTTGACTAGTTCTACCTTGCCAGCATTTGTCTGTGAGCTTGGGCTGATAGCCATAAATTCCAACCATACTGTATATCACTTACTTGTTTTAGAGTTTTGGCTACTGCTGCTAAAGCTAAAACAGTGTTTTGCTTACAGTCTTTCAGGTCAATATGAACTATTCAGATTTTTACATATATTTAATATATTTTCTAGATTTCGAGAATAAATTATTTTGTGTGTGACATAAACAGACCTACATGTGTAATTTCCTACAACAAATGTCAGTATGAGCAAGTTATAAATTATCATAGACGCAAAGAATTGTTCAGTCCACAAAGATAAGGCATTACTACAAAGCAAGCAAAATGTGGAAATATCCTGTCCTCCAGTTTTCACTTACGCATGATAGTTCCCGTTTTTTAATCTGCACAATGGCTCCTTCATGCCTCTGAAATTAAAATGGATAACTCTTAAACAAATCTATATCCCATAACAAAGTTACAGTGGATGATTTGTTTATCCTGTTGGTGGAAGGTCACTGACATTGGATTTTAAACAAGGCAGCAAAAAATTACATTACTAAAACTTCTGTGACCTTCAGAGACAGCAGCAGTACGTCTCATGCTCACGCTAATTCTTGTCAAAAACATACATTTAAAAAGGACTACATCTGGAGTTCAGTTCATTCACCCACAATTAATTAAGCAACATTCCTACAACACTGAGTAAATAACAGATACAGTCTGGATCATCTATGTAGACTATCTTTAGTCATAAACTTAAAGTTAATGCAATAAAAAATACAGATATTTCCAGACATGAGCAGAAGAGGCAGAGAAGAAAATCAGAGAATTAAAAGTGTTATTCAGTGTTGTCAAAGTTGTTCCCTTAAGACAAATTATACTTTCTTACCGAGGCTGCGAGGATAGATTCCACCAAACAGAGTAAAGTAATCCCTCTCATCCTGTGTGTAGTCTTGTCTTAGTCTTGTCTGAATTTTTAACATTGGAAAAAAGTGTCTTTTTCCTAAGAAGCTATTCTCATAAATACATGGCTTGTGTCAACCTGCTATCACTCCCACAAAGACTCCTGTATTGTCTCATTTGGTCTGTTTTAACACATACTAGATGAATCATTAAAAGTTACAGCTCTTAATGAAAGACAATTTAAATGAACTTATTCTACGCATATGAACAAATAAAAGAAACTTTTCTTATATGACAGAGTTTTATTTATTTGAAGGAGGCCGTAACAGGATCATCTCTGTCCTAATCTGTCGAGTCTGCCGGCTGTGTCATCTCTCCTGTTGACTTCCCCTGAACAGATGAGATGACCAACATATGAAGTACATATACACATCATAAAGAATCCAAATCAGATCAGATGATTAAATGCTAATCCTAATAGCCTCTTACCTCTACCACATTCCCATCGGTTGGAGGTGGTCCAAAGCCAGTGTCACCTTTCATCGGGCTCCAGCAACCACTCTGTCATAAATCATAATATAATAAGCAACCGCTCCACTCAAGAAGATCAATTCTGAGTCAAGCTTAACTTTGAAGTCCTTGAGTTGGTTGTCTTGAAGCTCATGTTGATGCTACTAGCTAGCCCTACCAGCTAACCCTGCCAGTTGCAACAGCCCAAAAACTGAAGTATCCCAGTTTTGTAGTCGAGTAAATTGCGTTTAACTAGTTCTACTTTGCCAGCATTTGTCTGTGAGCTTGGACTAATAGCCAAAAATAATTTGCTTGTTTTAGTTTTGCCTACAGATCTGCCGCTAAAGCTAAAATAGTGTTATGTGTACAGTCTTTCAAGTCAATATGAAATATTCAGATTTTTACATATATTTAATATATTTTCTAGGTTTTAAGAATAAATTATTTTGTGTGTGACATAAACTAACAGACCTACTCATGTGTAATTTCCTACAACAAAGAAAGTCTACATCAAATTTTGTCAATAAGAGCAAGTTATAAATGTAAACGTAGAAGAAAATAATTGTTCAGTCCACAAAATGAGGCATCACTACAAAATCCAAAGTAAGCAAAGGGGGATTTGAGATGTTCATTAAGAGCTGGGACATTTAATTTCAAACAATCCCGTTCTGATTGGGTAGCCAAAATGGCCGAAACATTTAATTGGACGCAAAATTAGTTCACACCTCCCTTTGTAGGATCAGTGTTTTGATGCCAAACTCTAAAATGCCAGTTAGGATATTTAGACTCATACATATATTTTAATGTATACTGACCACAGAAAAAGAAATGGCAGTCATGTGAGGGATCAAATAATTTTAACAAGTTCCCATAATGTGTTGATTTACAAACACATATAATTGATAAAACGTGAAAAAAGATTAACAGTAATTCATGCATAAATAAATAAATCATGCATTTACAAAGGTTACAATACTGTATTGAGCTATACTGATATGTTTTATTAGTAGTACATACGTGTATGTCAGTCATGAGTGGACTGCACCGCTTTAAATGATTTGACCTTTAATGGTGGAAAATGATACTTAACCAAATTCGCCTGAAAATAGAACAAGGAAATGTGGAAATATCCTGTCCTCCAGTTTTCACTTACGCAATGTTCAATGGTGGCTCCTTCATGCTTCTGAAATTAAAATGGATAACTCTTAAACAAATCTATATCCCATAACAAAGTTATAACAGTGGATGATTTGTTTATCCTGCTGGTGGAAGGTCACTGACATTGGATTTTAAACAAGGCAGCAAAAAATGACATTACTAAAACTTCTGTGACCTTCAGAGACAGCAGCAGTACGTCTCATGCTCAAGCTAATTCTCGTCAAAAAAATACATTTAAAAAGGACTACATCTGGAGTTCAGTTCATTCATCCACAATTAATTAAGCAACGCTCCTACAACACTGAGTAAATAACAGATACATTATGGATCATCTATATAGACTATCTTTAGTCATAAACGTAAAGTTAATACAATAAAAGTTACAGAAAGTTAAAGTTTCCAGCAGAAGAGCCAGAGAAGTAAATCAAAAAATTAAAAGTATTATTCAGTGTTGTCAAAGTCGTTTCCTTAAGACTAAATCCTCCACAAATTATACTTTCTTACCGAGGCTGCGAGGATAAATCCCACCAAACAGAGTAGAATAAGCCCTCTCATCTTGTCTGTAAAATGGTCTCAAGTCTGCAAATACACTTGTTTTATAAAGCCCTTTTTAATAGGTGGAGCCTCTTACACTGGTTTAAAATCAAAGTCCTACTTGGTATGTTTATCTGCTAAAGTCAAAATTGCTTACCCCACAAAGTTTATTGACTTTTGGGTTTTGACCTGTTCTTGATTTGTAAGGTTTATGTATGTTCACATTTTGTAACTGGAAGTTACAGCCATTCCAAGATGGGACCGGTGAGGTCAGCGGCCATCGTACCTGCTCCGACACTTTCTCTAATACATTTATTGTGCATTGTACTATGTATAACTGTGCATGTGACAAATAAATCTATCTAGCTATCATACTAACTAGAAAAAAAGCACTAATCTATAGCCATCTTTAAGAATTTGTTGTAGTAGTTTTATACTAGTTTTAAAACTTTCTGAGCAGGAGCGGTTGAGCATACGCTGGACACCATGTCAAGTTCAAACCTGAACCGGAGAAATAAACCTGAACATGGAGAAGTTGTGGTCACATGTCTGCAGGTCATGTTCCTGTTTGTCCTAACATGTCTTCTTACTGGGTAAATGGGAAAACTGGGATTATACCAATAATCTGCTACGAGCTTGATTTTAAATTCGGTGTTGTGTATCTAGAAAATGTGTTAGCTGGGCTGAATAACCAGGAAAGTGTTTAATAGAGAGCCCTCAATCATTCTGAAGTGGAAGTGGAAATTTAGGAAGTTTATATAATGTGTAATGCTCGTAATGCTTTCAAAAACAATGGAAATGCTGTAATTCTTATTTGAACCTGAAGTGGTTTTCATGCTGTGTTCCACCATCAACCTCATCATAAGGACCCTTCAAATTTCAGTGGACCACTATTTGGTCATACAATGCATATGACACAAACTAATTTAAAAAGAATAAATTAAATACAAAAATCATGAAAAATACATTTGGTTAATGTGCCTACATGCAACATTTATCCTTTTCTCTGTGAAGTTTTCAAAAAACAAACAATATGCCATTACAAAGAAAATAGAAATGCTTAAACAGTTATTACTGCTGAGTTTCTTTCAGATTTATTGTAATGAAAAGAGGAACCAAAAAAAAAAAGATGAACAATATTTAAGTTAAAGAGAAAAGTTTAAAGTCAAAAACAAAATGAATGAGATAAATATTTTCACTCACTATATCAAGTAATTCATTCAGAAACATTTAAGGGTGCTCCTTTACTAGTTGAACTGTGTTTTACCTTTTGGTCCTCTTGTTTTGCAGGTTTTGGAGGGGGCTGGCTCTCAGTGCTTTTCGGTGGCACCTACAGTAAAACAGGAGGACATGATATTTTTGTAGCAGTGTGTTTCTGCAAGCTTGTCAACTTTGGACTTCAAACTGGACAGATAAACAAACCTCTCACAAAATTGTAGAATGACAGACACACACTTGGAAAAAATGGAAATTAGATTTCTCAATATAAGTAATTTTTATATCTCAAATTAACAGTTTAATAGACAACAAAACTCTATGAGATCACTTGGACTCACTTGGTTAACGCTCACATAATTACATTACTTTCATCTGCACAGTCTGCGTACCGTTGATGTGATGTTTGTCGCGTTAAACCCCTCCAGCACTTTTCCCTCAGACTGATCAACCTGAAAGTAAAATTTAGAAACTTTTAATTTAGTCCAAAGATATTGCAGAAGCCAGAAGTTGACACACACCTTTGTCAAATACATTTAGACTTTCTTCGCTTCCATACCTTTGGCCTGCCAAGTAACATTTAATCCGATGTACAGTAAGTTAAACTAATTGAATAGATCTAATAAGAATTTGCAGGATTAAGTTGTAATGGAAGGTCAAAATGAACAAAATTAATGAATACACAACATTAGTAGCTAGTGTTTTAATTAAGTGAACTTTGTTGTTGTACCTCAGTCACATTTACCACTCCAGCTGCTGTTGCTACTGCCACAAGAATTCCAGCTAAAACCAACAATGTAATGTAATATAGACGCTATAGATAACACAAATGGATATTTCTTTTCTTCCATAAGAAGTGTCTTTGTCTCTCACGTGAGCTTTCAGTTGCACAGTAGATCATGTTTTATATAAACAAATCAAACTGTCCATCACAATCAGAATAAACCACACTCACATAATTACATTACTTTCATCTGCAAAGTCTACGTACAGTTGATGCGTTGGTTGTCTTGTTAACCCCCTCCATTGGTATTCTCTGAACTAATTTATCCTGAAAGTAAAATTTTAAACTTTTAATTTAGTACAAAGATATTGCAGTCTCAGCTTATCGTCTACAGTTAAAGCCGGATGTTCACACATACTTTTGTCAAATACATTTAGACTTTCTTCACTTCCATACCTTTGGCCTGCAAAGTAACATTTAATGTGATATACAGTAAGTTAAACTAACTGAATAGATCAAATAAGAATTAGTAGGATTAAGTTGTAATTAAAGGTCAAAATGAACAGAAATACAGCTTATTAATAAACACATGACATTAGCAGCGAGTGTTTTAATTAAGTGAACTTTGTTGTTTACCTCACTCAAATTTACCACTCCAGCTGCTGTTGCTGCTGCCACAAAATACAACTTATTAATAAATACACAACATTAGCAGTGAGTGTTTTAATTAAATTTACCTTGTCCACCTCTACAATTTTAGGTTTTTGTGCTGCTTCCACAAGAATTCCAGCCAAAACCAACAATGTAAGTCCTTTCATCTTGAAAAAAAAAATCCTGTCTGCTCATTCACCCTCTTTGTAGTATCAGTGTGGCGAGCAGTTCTGGGCTTTATTAGTGGCTTCATATCAAAGTCCAACTCACTCAACTTTTTTTGAGCACGTTTTGTTGATTTAGTTGATGTTGTCTGAAAAAGTCTAACTCCTGGACTGTCACATGACTAAACCCAACCATTTGTTGGAAGACATCACATTAAATAAATATATTAATCAGTTCAGAGGACTGCAAAGGAAGTGAAGAGCTTTATTTAGCAGGTTAGGCTGTACATATTTAATGTAGAGTTAATTTAATTATAGAATTGCTCTTGTTAGTTATATATAAAATTTCCATCCTACCACTTTTGCAGCTGATACAGTGAAAGTGAATCCCAGCAGACAGAGTGATATGAGGCTTAGCCCTCTCGTCTTGTACACCGATTACACCATACGTCACCAACCTTTCTGACACTGAGAGTTACTTCAGGGGTACAGAGTAATACGAAGGGCTACCCATTTGATACAAATTTACTGAATAACATCGTCGCATAGTTCACAGTAGTAATAGTAATAATAGCAGTAACAATAAGCAATATGTATGATGAGGCTGTCTGCTCACATTAGTGGTTGTTGTTATATCATATTGTTGTTAATGAATCCTCACAATAAATATCAGCAATGATTTACATGGTAGAAACCTATCTATTTAAACATGCAACATTTTTCATTATTATTTTTGTTCCTATAATTCAGTTTCAACATTTGAGCTATCACATCTCTCTCTGACTCATCTATCTTGACTGCGCTCTGTGTGAATGACCACATTTGCAGCATTATCGTTTTATTTTTGTTCAAATTAACACCTTTGTGACATTTTCTAACAAATCATGAACTTTGTCCCATGTCCGTACAAACTACCAGTAATGTAATATGAAAAAACACATAACTTCGTTCACATATTTAATCATATCACATTTCTAGAAACCTGTGGCATTTTAACAAAAAAAATCCATTTGTTATGTAACAGGGTTTATGAATATGATTAAAAAATTACATAAAATGTATTTATTTATTTATTTTACATACCTGATGATCGTGAGCTACTTCTCCTAATGCGGAACCTCAGTTAGCCTGTGTTCCCTGTGTTCCTTTTTTGGGGAACCCCAAGTTTCTATAAGGGCCCTCGTCCCGCCAAAACGCTCCCTCTCGTCTTTGTGCTCTGTGGGAGAGGTGAGCAGTTTTCTTCTTTCCATTTGTTTTTCTGCTTCACTGTAAATATACGTATGTATCCGTGTTGAAACATATATACATGTATGTCTGTATATATCTGTCTGTATAAACACAAAGGAGGAGATTACACCGGTAACACTTTTAAAACAAATAATTTTTCACATTTTAGTCCCATATATAAGTTTAACGTCGCCATGGTGATTCATTAAAACTGCCGTTTAGCTAAAAGAAGCTTCACTTACATCTTTGACTTCTTCGTCGGGCTCGTTAAACGTCTGCCTTTAGCTCACGGACTTTTTCCACCAGTAGTGCGCTGCCAGGTGGGGAGTTAGCATTTAGCATGGACGCTAGCGTGACAGTACCACTGTTGTGTCTCCACATTGTGCCGCTTGCCACAGTAGCCCCATTAATGAGACATACGTTTCTTTTTCTACGGTAAAAACAAAAAACAAAACACTTTTTCCAACTCAGTATGAAAATTTTACATTTTCTTTTCTCTTTTTATGTTGTTGTGACCCACATCGATAAAAAGAAAGATGGCGGTTTGTCTGTCTGATGAGGTCAGAGTACATATATATATATATATAATACATAAAATATATAATTTTATATTAAATAATAATGTTCCACTCTACGTTAATGTATTATTGATATAAAAAGAACAGCAACACAATGAAATACCTTCATGGCGACAAGTGCTATTCTTAGTACATACCCTGCAGGCACCGTGTTGGTGACCCCTGACCCCTGTCCAATACATTTTAGTTTGAGTCTTTTTTTTTATTATTTACTTTGTAGTCCATGACAATTTAAAAAAAAAAAAAGATTAAATAAATATGAAATAGTCCCCACCATTGTGGTGTTTTTTTTATTTTATTTACTTATTTATTAATGTATTTATTTATACCGACCAATTAATTATTGACAAATAATTTTCACTTAAATATTTAAATCTGGAAATAAAATACACATGACTCACACTCATACCAACCATTTCTATTTTAAATCTGTAAGAAATGTGTGGTCTGAATAAAAAAAACAAGTTCTTATTTTATTAACCAATTCATTGCTGACTAATTAAGACTTAAAGAAACTGCAACAATAGTGATGCTTCCTGTTTTAAATACTGTGGGTTAAATAAAAACATGTTTTTAAATTGAACTTAAAATCATCACTGCAGTCATAGTGACAGTGGTCAAGTGACGAGCCTCAGTTCTAGATCAATTCTTCATTTGACTATCGAGTAAAGTTTTCAACTTTTTTGCTGAACAAAAAGTCTGAAATTTGAAAGAAACGACATCTGAAGTTTGGAAATCTACACTACACGTCGAAGTGTTAGAAATGGCAGAACCTGATTCACGCCGCGAGAAATTATTTCTCAGCTTAGACATTGTCCGTGTGCTGGATGAACGCTATGGTAAAACATGACATAATACTTTTCTCTTTTTTTTTTCACACAACGTTTTATTTTTATTTATTGTGTAGATTTTAGGACGAAAATATCTGAATATTGATGCAATATAGTTTATTTTATTTCACCAATGAGGTTAAAGTTAACATTAAAAGTATAGGGCCAAGATGGCGCCTGACTCACTTTTTGAATGATGCTAAAGTTCTGTATGATTCAAGCACAGACTGTAGTGTATAGTCGCCATGGAGACGACCTCAGTGTGCTCAATCCGGGGTCTGTTATTGTTTGATCATGGTGGAATCACAACAGTAATAATATTTATAAAATAATAAAGTTTATCAAAGCCCATATTCCACCTGTGATCATTATCTGCTGTTTCAGTTCCTGATGGAGGAACAAATAAGGAAGTTTAAAGCATATTGGGTGGATAGTTTAAAGCACAGACACCTCGCATATAAAGTTTTAGTGTGTACGTTAACAGTCTGTCCTCATGTGCATAAACCATTATATTGTGGTGACCGACAGGTGCGCCTTTATGCATATTGGATGTGCTGGATAGCATCTCATGCAAAACTGCACGCTGTGATACGCTCACTTGCCAGTTCATATTGTTTTTCAAATGGCTGCATCATAATGCATTTGTATTTACTAGTGTACCTAATGGACTGACAAGTGAGTTTAAAGTCATATTATAAATCTAAATCCATTCGTCTTTTACTGGCAATGTGCCCATGAGTCAGATAGACAAGACAGCTTTTATTATTTATCACAATAAATTAATACAATATGTGCTTCTTCTTATGAAATTATATTAGACATTAATCTCTGCACAGATCTAATGCAAGTCTTTAATAGATATATTTTACAGTGAGTTTATCTACAACATGCTCAGTTAAAAAAGTGAACTTTTACAATGCAAAGAAGACTTTTCATGGCTATTTCCATATAAGCGTCATATAAATGATCTTAAATAAAGTTTGTGAATAATGGTGATTTACAGTTAAGACTGCAGAGCCACCTTGAACTTTGAACTGATTGTGTCACAGTTAACGTGACTAATGTCTTTGTCTCCTTGTAGCTCATCTGGGGAGGCCGTTGACCGTCCTGCAAATGTTCCTCACCAACATGAGAAACCGTCCTCTGACCATCGAGAACATTAAATCCATGCGCATGTCGGTCCTCAGCCTCTACCACAGTCTGTTCACGGGCTCCAAAGACTTCCCTGTGATTGAGAGTGAAGGTCTTCTACACTTTCTTCACATGTCTTCACCGTTCAATGAAGAGATGGAGCCAGACAACTGGGAGAACGCCAGACCATCTCCCTTCACCCGCACACCCCCGGGCATGCTAGTGCCTTCTGCAGGTTCTTCCACCCGAACCATCTTCACTCCAGTTATTCCCGAGAGGGCCAATATGGAAGTGCTGAAGGGGGACCGTAGAAACTGTGTCCGCACCTTGGAGTCCAGTGATGGGACCACATTTACAAGGGTCATCTCCCCTGTTTACCGGAAGAAAGACACAGAGCTGACAAACCGGTGGAGAGTCACTGACTACAACGCAGAGGGCCAGCTCATTATGTCCGCCCTCTGTCAGTTCGTGGAAAGTTCCGTCCCGCTGGCAAAGACAAAGAGAAAGCAGCCAGAGGAGGAGAGCAGCAGCAGCAGTCCTTCTGCACCAAGAAAACGTTTTAGAGTTTGATGAGACACATGTTGGAATCCTCTCAGGACGACATCAAGCTTCTTCTTCAACTTGGAACTTGCAGGATTTCTGTTTGACTGCCATGGATTTTATTCATTTCTTCTCTTCTTTTTTGATATCCATGCGAGCACAGGTCAGCGTTTTTGGTGCATGCTGTTACCAATATTTATTTCTTGGTGCTGGCCTGTGCTCCAAGACTGTCAGATCCCCTGGATATTTCACAGACATTCATGTGGAATATTTTGATTGACTCAGGGGGATTTTTTTGCACTTGTAAATAGTTTGCTCGACACACAGATCAGCGTTTTTTGGTGCATCCTGTTGCCAATATTTATTTCTTGGTGCTGGCCTGTGTATCTGGGAAGATGAGAAAGAGCTACAAAGACTCTGCAAACGTGCAAAGAAACAAGGTAAGCATTCTGTTCCTGTAAATACAAGTCCATGTGATGCATGCAAGAAATTATTCCCCCAAATTGTGGAAAACATCTGGAGGGTTTTAACTGTTATTATTCCCTTTCTGCCTTTTGTAGATAGAGGATTTGCCATGTTATATTTGCCCTTCCTCAAAAGAGAGAAGAAGACATTAGATGAGACGCCACGGGAGGAAACATCACCACATCTTCTCTGCTTGGTAAATCCACTTGATGGTCTTACGGTAATTATTTTGGATATTCAGTCACTTTTCTGTTATTCTGAAACGATTTGACACTTGCTTTTTGAGCAGAGGAGAAGAGAAGAGAAGAAGGACTTGAGGATAAGAGACTACCTGCATTGTGAAGTACATATTTATTTCTTAATTTTAATCAAAACATCCATTATGATCAGTCTTTATTTCAACATTATTTTCTTCCGTAAAAGAAAAAGAGATCATATCCAAAAGGAAACGTAGTGCTTTGCAACCCCTCTCATTAAAAGTTGGTCCACTACAAAATGAATTATATCCCCTGTTCCTTTCACTTGAACTTTTAGGAAGAGGAGATGGAAGGAGAGACAAGAACATGAGGAGAATGAAAATATGAAATACTCAAAACCTTCTCATTCAAAATGGTAAACTGTCTATGCAGTTTGGGTTTGTACAAAATTCCTGAGGATTATTGGTTGTTTTTCTATTGCAGAAGAAATTGAAATTTATCCTGTTATTTTCTTTTTATCTTTAAGAAAGGGGAGAATTTTAGAAACCATGACGTGAGGAAAGAAGACAAAACAAAGAAGAAGAAGACAGAAGAAGCAGACTTCGTGCACTCTAAACATATACTGTATTTCTGATTTTATCATTTTTATTTCTCGTATTCTAAAATGACTGAAATTGGTCCATAGTTTTGGGGGGCATTTTTCTTTTAGAAGGAGCAGAGGCCATGATGAGAGAAAGAAACAAGAAAGAATAAGAATACCAAGGCATGCTATGGTAAAACAACCTACCAGTAATGTATTTTTCACACATAAGTTCAGTGAATTAAGTTGATTATTTCTTTGGCCATTTTTCTGTTTCAAACAGGAGGAGGGGAACAATACCAAAAGAAGTTTCTTCCACTTCAGCATTCCTTGCCGTGACCCGGATTCAAGCCACAGCGCAGAGTACTAACCTCTATACGATCACGGCCGGTTGATAGACGTGCTTAGCTGGTGTCATAGTGTGACCTCTGAATATCATCCTTATGACTGAAAGAGGAAGAGAAAAGCTAAGACAAGGAGAGAGTTGGAAACAATGACGTGAGGAGGAGAGAAGACAAGAAGAAGCCAAGGACATGCAACCACCTGTACTGTGAAGTAAACATATACTGTATTTCATAATTTATTATAATTTTTATTTGTTTTAACATGATCCATGCTCCAGTGGGTTCAATAACTGTTTCCATAAGTTTTACTTTTTTTCTGGCATGTTTTCTTTTAGAAATAAGAGAGACCATGACGTGAGAAAGAAACTTGAATAAGAAGGCACCAGTGAGGATGTGTTCTGGATGAACGCTATGGTAAAACACGGTGATAACCTACCAGAAATATATTTTTCACATATAGTTTCAGTGAATCAAGTTGATTAATTCTTTGGCCATTTTTCTGTTTTAAACAGTAGAATAACAGATAAAGTTTCTTCCACCTCATCACTCTTTGCCACGACCCGGACTCGAACCAGCGTTGCTGAAGCCACAACGCAGAGTACTAACCTCTATATGACCACGACTGGTTGATTGGGAGGAGGAGAGAAGACAAGAAGAAGAAGCAGAAGCCAAGGACATGTGACCACCTGCACAGTGAAGTAAACATATATTAGTGTTTTCCACTATGATCAGTATTTGATATTAGGTGATTTCTGTGAATTCATTACTAAATTCTCTTGTGACAGAAGAAGACATGAGAGGCAGAGATGTGTGCAGGAAACGAAAAAAAAGAAAGAAGAAAAACTGAATAATTAAATCGGCCATCCTGACTACGAGGAATGGAAGGAAACCTCTGGAAACAAGCTGCCAAACATGTCAAGCTTGGCAAATATGGACAAACTACGATATTGTCAGAATTTCCGTTTTCATCTAGCTGTCATTTTAGATTTTATTAGTTTTAGTCATGTTCATATTTTTTTTAGTCAAGTCAAGTTTCAGTCAACTAAAAGTCTGAGAATTTTAGTCTTATTTTAGTCTGAATTATCCATGACTATTTTCGTCTAGTTTTAGTCGACGAAAACTGATGACATCTAGTCTAGTTTTAGTCAATGAAAACTGTATTTTATTCTCTTTTTAGTAATACAGTTCTATTTAACCCTCTCAATATAGTATAAGTACCTTGTAGTATAGACAAAACCAAACTTTTCTTTTACCCAAACCTATTTCAAACAAGGTTTTTATTATATTATTGTTACCTTATAGACTCAAGACATCCATTCCAGACACAGAAGACGCTGTTTTGAATTTACAACATATTTATTTTACTAACCAAACGTGGTAGAAGACATTCGGTTTTATTTTCCACTTCGATGTATTTAAAGTTTTTCCAAATGTCTTCTTCTTCTTCTACCGAAGACCCCTGGCTGGCCGGCCATCGTTCCCTTTCTTTGTCACGCTACTCAGTTCTCAAGCAGAGTCGCAGACTCACTGGAGCAGAGCATCTTCTAAATAATGCCGCGAGTGGAGCTTGAGGAAGTGACGTCAACTGCGAGAGATAACGCGACTAAACAAGACAAAATAACGTCGTAACATTTCGTCTCGTCAACGAAAATGGAGAGACAATTTAGCATATTTTTTATTTTGTAAACCACATTTAGTCTCGTTTTTAATATTTAGTCATAGTTTTCGTTGACGAAAGCAACACTATTTTCATTTTCATTTGTAATAAATATATGTGACTTTTAATTTTCTCCCCTTTTTGTCTTTTTATTTGGCTTTTAACACAGCTTCTTTTATTTTTCTAAATACTACATTTACAATCTCTCTTCCAATTCATCATCTTTTTCAATTATTACAAACCAGACATCTTCAGTCCTCATTTTTACAGCTCCTTATATAATGATGTGTTACACACATAACGTAAATCTTTAATGACTAACATTTAGTTAAATGTACTGGGTATTTATTTGTCAACCAAAGAAATTATTGCTTTATTACATTATCCTTGTTTACATCCTCTGTTGATGGCTGACAAAGGTTCACATATTTATAACATAGTTTTGTATATACTGTGATTTTTTTTTGTGTGGTGTGAAGCAAGTCATGCTGCTCACATGTGCCTTAAATAAGTGTTTATTTGTCCCCTGAGGACAAATATAGTTTCTGAATTTGAATTTATTAGCTGACTGTTTTGTTTTTTCAGTAAATACATGTATAGAAAAGACGTATCAAATGAATATTGATTAGGAGTACTAATAGGGTTGGAAGAAATCAACTTTAATTATGGTTATACTGAGATTTGATTGCTGGATTCGGAGTCCAGAGTGCTAACCCTTACCTCAGGGATCACTAACAATTTTGAAACTGAGAGTTTCTTCAAGGGTACAGAGTAATATGAAGATTTGCATTTTTGTGATATGGACCTCAGTCAACAAACTGAGCATTTGTGGAGACTTGTGCAGCGTTTGTTAGTGCAATGTTTGTTACAAAGTTCATGTGTGACTGGTTGTTGCATCAGTTAGCTAAAGCCCAAGACATGTTTAAATAATCAGAGCTAAAGCAACAATGAATTATATGAACGCATTTTCAGATGGTGTGTCAGTTGCACATTATCAGTTTGAAAGAAAACTGGACGCTATCAAATAGTTTTTATGAAGTAAAGACAGACTTTCAAACCTTTGGAGTAACCCCTCAACAACCTGATAAGCTGTCTTTTTATATCTGTATCAATAAATAATTCAGTTCAAGCCAATGAAGGTAAAATTGCCCCAAAACTTTTGTAGCCCTTCCATAAAGCAAACACATTCATCTTTGTATAGAGTTTCTGGGTACAAACATATAGTTTCAATGCAAGGCTTCAGCTGATGATCCACAAAAAAACCCAGAAAATCCTCACATTTGAGAAGCTTCAACAATCATTACTGTTCAGTTTCTCTCAGATTTATTGTAGTGAAAAAGAGGAAGCAAAAATTCAAAAAAAGAGATTGTCGTGAACGATGTCTTAATCTAGGTGGGAGTTTTCCTGTCAACACTCCTCAGTTAGACTTTAGATGTGTTTGGATCTGTTGAGCTGAACCCACTGCTGTCAGTCTTTTGTAATTTCCTGGAAGAAATAAGGTGAAGAATATTTGAGGTGAGGGAGTAATATTTGCACTCAATATATCAAGTGATTCTTTCAGAAACATTGCCATGCAGAAACTGTGTCTTACCTGTTGGTCCTCTTGGTTTGCAGGTGTTGGAGGGAACCCATGAGCATTATCAATTGGCTCCCAGGTACCGTTCCACTGATGGGAAAAATATCAGAACAACTCTTTACACTGATGCCAGTCTGTTGATAAATGAATCTTCACAGTCTTTTATTTCAACACTTCTCTCCCACATCCAGAAAACTGCATCATACTGTATGTTAATCATTATTTTACTGAGGTAGTTCTACCTACCTTCACGCTGACATTTGTTTCTACACTTGGCGGTGATTCCTAAAACAGGAGGACATCACACTTTAATAAGAAAACATACACATGATATTTTTGCAGCAGTGTGTTTCTGCAAGCTCGTCAACTTTGGACTTCAAACTGAGCAAAAACAAACCCCTCACAGAAACAGTAGTGCAATACACTAAACTTGGAAACTAAAGATCAAAACTGTATATTAAAAAAATAATAATAGTTGTAATAATAATTTCATTCTTTCTCCTCACACACTCAGATTTATTAGATAAAATCAAAAAATGTAACCGTGGAAGATAGTCAATTAATATTCAGCTCACTGTAAACATAGACGCTATAGATAACACACAAATGGATATTTCTTCTCTTCCATAAGAAGTGTCTTTGTCTCTCACGTCATCTTTTATTTGCACAGGAGATCATGTTTTATATAAACAAATCAAACTGTCCATCACTATCAGAATATACCACACTCACATAATTACTTTCATCTGTTAAGTCTACGTACCATTGATGCGTTATTTGTGTTGTTAAACCCCTCCATCCCTGTTAACGTTGTTTGATCAACCTGAAAGTAAAATTTAAAAACTTTTAATTTAGTCCAAAGATATTGCATTCTCAGCCTAGTGTCTACAGTTAAAGCCAGAAGCTTCCATACCTTTGGCTTACAAAGTAACATTTAATGTGATGTACGGTAAGTTAAACTAATTCAATAGATCACATAAGAATTAGCAGGATTAAGTTGTAATGCGAGGTCAAAATGAACAAAAATACAACTTATTAATAAATACACAACATTAGCAGTGAGTGTTTTAATTAAATTTACCTTGTCGACCTCTACAAGTTTAGGTTTTTGTGCTGCTTCCACAAGAATTCCAGCCAAAACCAACAATGTAAGTCCTTTCATCTTGAAAAAAAAAATCCTGTCTGCTCATTCACCCTCTTTGTAGTAGCAGTGTGGCGTGAAGTTTGAGTTCTGGGCTTTATTAGTGGCTTCATATCAAAGTCCAACTCACTCAACTTTTTTTTGAGCACGTTTTGTTGATTTAGTTGATGTTGTCTGAAAAAGTCTAACTCCTGGACTGTCACATGACTAAACCCAACCATTTGCTGGAATAAGACAAACCTTGATTTCTAGTTTCTTTCAGACAAATGCATCTGTCTGAACCACCATTACCAAGAACGTTGGAGCCTTTCCAAACTTGCTTCTCCCACCAGGTCTACCCACGGTTGATGAGTTTGTTGTTTCTTTGAACCCATGCTCATTTTTGAGTGGTTTGACACTCCCCTTTGGCCACTGAAAGATAATGAAAACAAATACAAGAATTCAAGGACATGACAGTGTTTGGACAGCAAGGACACTGACATCACATTTCAGCATCAATAAATAAATTAACCAGTTTCACAGAAATTGCCTGACCTCTACAGTGGCACGCACGCTGGCTGCAGAAAATAAAGTGTTTCTAGTTCTGGCTTGAGGCTTGTTCAGAAATTAAGTTCAGAGGACTGCAAAGGAAGTGAAGAGCTTTATTTAGCAGGTTAGGCTGTACATATTTAATGTAGAGTTAATTTAATTATAGAATTGCTCTTGTTAGTTATATATAAAATTTCCATCCTACCACTTTTGCAGCTGATACAGTGAAAGTGAATCCCAGCAGACAGAGTGATATGAGGGTTAGCCCTCTCGTCTTGTACACCGATTAGACCCTGTCTGCACATACACAAGTTTATACTGTTCCTGGCACTGGGTGGAGTCTTGGTGGAGAGACTCCTTTTTTTTTTTTTTTGGATTATCTTTATTGATAACAGAGACTGACTCAAATCGTGGATTTTGCAGATTTGTGATATGGACCTCAGTCAACAAACTGAGCATTTGTGGAGACTCTTGTTGTGCAACCAAGTGCAATGTTTGTTACAAAGTTCATTTATGACTGGCTGCTGCATCAGTTAGCTAAAGCCAAAGATAGTTTTATATAATCAGAGCTAAAGCAACAATGAATTATATGAACGCATTTTCAGGTGGTGTGCAAAAACAGGGTAATCTGATTACATGTCACTCTTTGTATTGATCTGTGTCAGTTGTACAGTATCGGTTTGAGGCATGTCAGACTGTGCGACAAAGCCAGCTGTCAATGCACTCAAGAAAACTGGACGTTATCAAATAGGACTTGAAAAGTTTTTATGATGAAAGAAAGACTTTCAAACATTTGGCATAACCCCTCAACAACCTGATGAGTAAAACTGACCACAGATTTTCTGTTATTGACCACAAATCTATTTAGCTATCAACTTTTACAATGGAGTTTAGGTTGCAAATGAATAGGAGACCCATCCTTCTGTAAAAGCATCCTGGATTTTCTGGGTACAAACATATAGTTTCAATCCAAGGCTTCAGCTGATAATGCACAAAGAAAACCAGAAAATCCTCACATTTGAGAAGCTTCAACAATTATTACTGCTGAGTTTCTCTTAGATTTATTGTAGTGAAAAAGAGGAAGAAAAAAATACAAAAAAAAGAGAGATTGTCGTGAACGATGTCTTAATCTAGGTGGGAGTTCTCCTGTCAACACTCCTCAGTTAGACTTTAGATGTGTTTGGATCTGTTGAGCTGAACCCACTGCTGTCAGTCTTTTGTAATTTCCTGGAAGAAATAAGGTGAAGAATATTTGAGGTGAGGGAGTAATATTTGCACTCAATATATCAAGTGATTCTTTCAGAAACATTGCCATGCAGAAACTGTGTCTTACCTGTTGGTCCTCTTGGTTTGTAGGTGTTGGAGGGAACCCATGAGTATTATCAATTGGCTCCCAGGTACCGTTCCACTGATGGGAAAAATATCAGAACAACTCTTTACACTGATGCCAGTCTGTTGATAAATGAATCTTCACAGTCTTTTATTTCAACACTTCTCTCCCACATCCAGAAAACTGCATCATACTGTATGTTAATCATTATTTTACTGAGGTAGTTCTACCTACCTTCACGCTGACATTTTTTTCTACACTTGGCGGTGATTCCTAAAACAGGAGGACATCACACTTTAATAAGAAAACATACACATGATATTTTTGCAGCAGTGTGTTTCTGCAAGCTCGTCAACTTTGGACTTCAAACTGAGCAAAAACAAACCCCTCACAGAAACAGTAGTGCAATACACTGAACGTGGAAACTAAAGATCAAAACTGTATATTAAAAAAATAATGAAAAAAAAACAAACACTTTTAGTCAAGTTTCGTTCTTTCTTCTCACACACACACAGATTTATTAGCTACGATCAAAAACTGTAACCGTGGAAGATACTCAATTAATCTTCAGCTCATTGTAAAATATGCTGGACATCATATAGTCATACATCATATTATTTTACTGAGGTAGTTCTACCTACCTTCACGCCGACATTTGTTACTACACTTGGCGGTGGTACCTAAAACAGTTAGGGAGAAACAGTTGGACAAAGTGAAATATGCTGGACATCGTATAGTCAGTGTCAGTCTTCATTTTCAGAGTCAAACTCATCTTTGAGTAGCACCTATTATAAATTAAATAAAAAAAAGAATAGATCCTAAACATAGACGCTACAGATGACACACAAATGGATATTTCTTTTCTTCCATAAGAAGTGTCTTTGTCTCTCACGTCATCTTTCAGTTGCACAGTAGATCATGTTTTATATAAACAAATCAAACTGTCCATCACAATCAGAATAAACCACACTCACATAATTACATTACTTTCATCTGCAAAGTCTACGTACAGTTGATGCGTTGGTTGTCTTGTTAACCCCCTCCATTGGTATTCTGTCAGGTAATTTATCCTGAAAGTAAAATTTTAAACTTTTAATTTAGTACAAAGATATTGCAGTCTCAGCTTAGCGTCTACAGTAAAAGCCGGAAGTTCACACATACTTTTGTCAAATACATTTAGACTTTCTTCACTTCCATACCTTTGGCCTGCAAAGTAACATTTAATGTGATATACAGTAAGTTAAACTAACTGAATAGATCAAATAAGAATTAGTAGGATTAAGTTGTAATGCGAGGTCAAAATGAACAAAAATACAGCTTATTAATAAATACACAACTTTAGCAGTGAGTGTTTTAATTAAATTTACCTTGTCGACCACTACAATTTTAGGTTTTTGTGCTGCTGCCACAAGAATTCCAGCCAAAACCAACAATGTCTGTCCTCTCATCTTGAAAATAAACTCCTGTCTGCTCATTCACCCTCTTTGTAGTATCAGTGTGGCGTGAAGTTTGAGTTCTGGGCTTTATTAGTGGCTTCATATCAAAGTCCAGCTCACTCAAGTTTTTTCTTTTATTTGTTTTTTCGCAGGTACCGTTCCACTGATGGGAAAAATATCATAGAGAGATCAGAACTCTTTACACTGATGCCAGTCTGTTGATAAATGAATCCTCACAGTCTTTTATTTCAACACTTCTCTCCCACATCCAGAAAACTGCATCATACTGTATGTTAATCATTATTTTACTGAGGTAGTTCTACCTACCTTCACGCTGACATTTGTTTCTACACTTGGCGGTGATTCCTAAAACAGGAGGACATCACACTTTAATAAGAAAACATACACATGATATTTTTGCAGCAGTGTGTTTCTGCAAGCTCGTCAACTTTGGACTTCAAACTGAGCAGCAAAACAAACCCCTCACAGAAACAGTAGTGCAATACACTAAACTTGGAAACTAAAGATTAAAACTATATATTAAAAAAATAATGAAAAAAAAAACACTTTTAGTCAAGTTTCGTTCTTTCTTCTCACACACACAGATTTATTAGCTACGATCAAAAACTGTAACCATGGAAGATACTCAATTAATATTCAGCTCATTGTAAAATATGCTGGACATCGTATAGTCAGTGTCAGTCTTCATTTTCAGAGTCAAACTCATCTTTGAAAGTGGCAGCTATTATAAATTTAAAAAAAAACCTTAACATAGACGCTACAGATAACACACAAATGGATATTTCTTTTCTTCCATAAGAAGTGTCTTTGTCTCTCACGTGATCTTTCAGTTGCACAGTAGATCATGTTTTATATAAACAAATCAAACTGTCCATCACAATCAGAATATACCACACTCACATAATTACATTACTTTCATCTGCAAAGTCTACGTACAGTTGATGCGTTGGTTACCTTGTTAACCCCCTCCATTGGTATTATCACAGATTGATCAACCTGAAAGTAAAATTTAGAATGTTTTCATTTAGTCCAAAGATATTGCAGTCTCAGCTTAGCATCTACAGTTAAAGTCAGAAGTTCACACACGCCTTGTGATGTACGGCAAGTTAAACTAACTGAATAGATCAAATAAGAATTAGCAGGATTAAGTTGTAATGAAAGGTCAAAATGAACAGAAATACAGCTTATTAATAAACACATGACATTAGCAGTGAGTGTTTTAATTAAGTGAACTTTGTTCTTTACCTTACACAAATTTACCACTCCAGCTGCTGTTGCTGCTTCCACAAGAATTCCAGTCAAAACCAACAATGTAAGTCCTCTCATCTTGAAAATAAACTCCTGTCTGCTCATTCACCCTCTTTGTAGTATCAGTGTGGCGTGAAGTTTGAGTTCGGGGCTTTATTAGTGGCTTCCTATCAAAGTCCAGCTCACTCAAGTTTTTCCTTTTATTTGTTTTTTTCGCATGTTTTGTTGATTTAGTTGATGTTGACAAAGTTGATGTGTGACTGACTGGTTGCTGAATCAGTTAGCTAAAGCCCCAGATGTTTTTATATAGTCAGAACTAAATCAACAATTAATTATATGAATGCATTTTTAAAAAAAGAGAGTAATCTGATTACATGTCACTCTTTGTATTGATCTGTGTCAGTTGTACAGTATCAGTTTAGCCAGGTGCACTTTGTAAGAAAACTGGACGCTATCAAATAGGACTTGAAAAGTTTTTATGAAGAAAGAAAGACTTTCAAACCTTGAGAGTAACCCCTCAACAACCCGATGAGTAAAACTGACCACAGATTTTGAAGCTGGTAGCTGCTTGCAACTCTTACTCTGTCTCTCCTTTTTCCGAATTGAATTCACTCTACAGGGTCTGTGGTGGCGTCGGCCATCCTGTGTGGGGTGGTCTGGAGCATTGGCATCGCAGAGAGGGAAAGGAAAAAGCTGGAAAAGATCATCAGGAAGTCCAGCTCTGTCCTGGGCTGCCCCTTGGACTCGGTGGGGCAGGTGGGTGACGGGGGAGTTCTGGCTGAACTGTCCATACTGGACGATGAGGAGCAGCTTCAGTGGCAGACTGCTTCACCCTCGATGTGTGAAGGAAAGATACAGAAGGTCTTTCCTTCCTGCTGCTGTTAGGCTCCATGGCCTATATACTGTATATATATTATATAATCAGAGCTAAATAGACACTCTTTGTATTGATCTGTGTCAGTTGTACAGTATCAGTTTGAGGCATGTCAGACTGTGTGACAGAGCCAGGTGTCAATACACTTTGTAAGAAAACTGGACGTTATCAAATAGGACTTGAAAAGTTTTTATGAAGAAAGAAAGACTTTCAAACCTTTGGAGTAACCCCTCAACGACCTGATGAGTAAAACTGACCACAGATTTTCTTTTATTGACCACAAATCTATTTAGCTATCAACTTATAATGGAGTTTAGGTTAGGTATGAATAGGAGACCCATCCTTCTGTAAAAGCATCCTGGATTTTTGTAAATCTATGTCGCCGGCTAAAGGACCCTTCATATCTCATTCATTCGTTTATTCATTCATTCATTCATTCATCTTCTATACCCGCTTATTCCTGTGAGGGCTTGTGGGGGTCTGCTGGAGCCTATCCCAACTGTCATCAGGTGAGAGGCAGGGGTACACCCCAGATAGGTCGCCAGTCCATTGCAGGGCCAACACAGAGAGAGACATAGAACCATTCACACTCACATACACACCTATGGCCAATTTAGTATCACCAATTAACCTAATGAGCATGTCTTTGGATGGTGGGAGGAAGCCGGAGTACCTGGAGAGAACTCATGCAGACACAGGGAGAACATGCTGTGAGGCACCAGTGCTAACCACCTCGCCACTGTGCCGCCCCCTTCATATCTCAATGGAATATCATTGGTCATACAGTGGATGTGACCCAAACCCTTCCCTTTTTCTAATTTACATATTATCAACTGATTTCATTGTATACATGTTTGCTCTCTGGTGCTCTTGGCCTGTCTGTCTGCGCTGTTTAAAATGAATTAATTTTAGTTAATGCACCTTCTGCTACTTTTAGATGGACCTTTGTTGGATTCCATACCCTATTCTATCTGTCTTCTTGTCTTTTTGTGTATTTATCAACAAATAATTCAGTACAAGCCAATGAAGGTAAAATTACCCCCAAACTTTTGCAAGGCTTCAGCTGATGATCCACAAAGAAAACCGGAAAATCCTCACATCTGAGAAGCTTAAACCATTATTTCTGATGAGTTTCTCTCAGATTTATTGTAGTGAAAAGAGAAAGCATAAATACACAAAAAAGAGGGATTGTTGTGAACGATGTCTTAATCTAGGTGGGAGTTTTCCTGTCAACACTCCTCAGTTAGACTTTAAATGTGTTTGGATCTGTTGAGCTGAACCCACTGCTGTCAGTCTTTTGTAATTTCCTGGAAGAAATAAGATGAATATTTGAGTTAAAAAGAAAATGACTTTGTAGTTGAAAACAAAATGAAGGAGATTAATATTTGCACTCAATATATCAAGTGATTCATTCAGAAACATTTAAGGGTGGTCCTTTCCTAGTTTGTATTGAACTGTGTCTTACCTGTTGGTTCTCTTGGTTTGTAGGTGTTGGAGGGAACCCATGAGTATTATCAATTGGCTCCCAGGTACCGTTCCACTGATGGGAAAAATATCAGAGCAACTCTTTACACTGATGCCAGTCTGTTGATAAATGAATCTTCACAGTCTTTTATTTCAACACTTCTCTCCCACATCCAGAAAACTGCATCATACTGTATGTTAATCATTATTTTACTGAGGTAGTTCTACCTACCTTCACGCCGACATTTGTTTACTACACTTGGCGGTGATTCCTAAAACAGTAAGGGAGAAACAGTTGGACAAAGTGAAATATGCTGGACATCGTATAGTCAGTGTCAGTCTTCATTTTCAGAGTCAAACTTTTTTTTTAAAGTAGCACCTATTATAAATTAAATTAAAAAAAGAATAGATCCTAAACATAGACACTATGGATAACACACAAATGGATATTTCTTCTCTTCCCTAAGAAGTGTCTTTGTCTCTCACATGATCTTTCACTTGCACAGTAGATCATGTTTTATATAAACAAATCAAACTGTCCATCACAATCAGAATATACCACACTCACATAATTACATTACTTTCATCTGTAAAATCTACGTACAGTTGATGTGCCGTTTGTCGCGTTAACCCCCTCCATCGGCAGTATCTCAGTTAGACGAACCTGAAATTTTTTTTTTATTTAGTCCAAGAATATTGCAGTCTTAGCTTAGCGTCTACAATTAAATTCAGAAGTTCACACACGCCTTTGTCAAATACATTTAAACTTTCTTCGCTCCCATACCTTTGGCTTGCCAAGTAAAATTTAATGTGATGTACGGCAAGTTAAACTAATTGAATAGATCAAATAAGAATTAGCAGGATTAAGTTGTAATGAAAGGTCAAAATGAACAAAAATTTAACTTATTAATAAATACATGACATTAGCAGCTAGTGTTTTAATTAAGTGAACTTTGTTGTTCACCTTACTCACATTTACTCCAGCTGCTGTTGCTGCTGCCACAAGAATTCCAGCCAAAACCAACAATGTCTGTCCTTTCATCTTGAAAATAAACTCCTGTCTGCTCATTCACCCTCTTTGTAGTATCAGTGTGGCGTGAAGTTCTGGGCTTTATTAGTGGCTTCATATCAAAGTCCAACTCACTCAACTTTTTTTGAGCATGTTTTGTTGATTTAGTTGATGTTGTCTGAAAAAGTCTAACTCCTGGACTGTCACATGACTAAACCCAACCATTTGCTGGAATAAGACAAACCTTGATTTCTAGTTTCTTTCAAACGAATGCATCTGTCTGAACCACCAATGCCATGAACATTGGAGCCTTTCCAAACTGCACCGTTGGTGAGGAGTTTGTTGTTTCTTTGAACCCATGCTCATTTTTGAGTGGTTTGACACTCCCCTTTAGCCACTGAAAGGTAATGAAAACAAATACAAAAATTCAAGGACATGACAGTGTTTGGACAGCAAGGACACTGACATCACATTTCAGCATCAATAAATTAATTAATCAGTTTCACAGAAATTGCCTAACCTCTACAGTGGCACGCACGCTGGCTGCAGAAAATAAAGTGTTTCTCTAGTTCTGGCTTGAGGTTGTTTAGAAATTAAGTTCAGAGGACTGCAAAGGAAGTGAAGAGTTTTATTTAGCAGGTTAGACATATTGACATTGAATGACAACATATTTAATGTAGAGTTCATTTAACTATAGACTTGCTTTTGTTTTGGGATTCATTCAGCACATGGAAAATGTCAGCTATTCTTTTAGCTGTACTACTTAATGCTGGCTTTTCCTCAGCATCTTGGGAATCCACTCAGTAATATATTGATTTACACACCACAATTAAATTATATTAGTTAGAAATATTTTAATTATTGTTTAATTTTAAATATCTGTGTAATAAATCGATTAATTCGCTTTTGAATCATTGACTGTTTGGGACAAGTCTCAGAAAGTCAGTTGGCGAAGTACGCGTGCGCGTTGTACCTCTTCGCAAGCGTGTGTCGTATGTGCGCGTGTCGTCTTGGTTGTTGCCATGGCGCTGGATAGAAACTGCAGACTGAATAGAGGAGAAGGTCAGGAGCGGCCAAAGTGACCTGAAATGACTCGACTTCACCCCCAAATGTCACCTCCGAGTAGTTCAGGCAGACTTAGTTTTTATTTCTGGAGAGAGTGATTCGGAATTTTGTCCTGTTGCCGTTGTGTTTTTTGTTTTAACCGGTGCTATGAGCGGTCCTAGCGGCGAGGTCGCAGTATTCGTCCGGATCAGACCAACCGCCAACTTCGCTCAAGACCTCATTCAGTGTCTTCCTGACGGACAGGTAGTTAAATATCGCCTTTAACAGCACTTACAATACAATTTAATTAAGTGAAACGGATACAGATATAATAAACGGTTAAATTCGATTTGGTTAGCGTTTTTAACACAACTAACCATATATTTATGACGTTTCAGCTGAATGTACATAATGTAGAGTTAAAAAGTAAAATCCGGTTTGCATTGAGTTAAAATAAATTGAAAATTATTCACCTAAAACACCAAAATTTATGCATCGTGTGTGCATGTGGACAGGTTGTAACTTGTCACGTTCACGGCAGACACTCTGACCTATGGCCGCAGTAGGAGCACAGGTGTAATTAATAACATTAATGAGAGCTGGTCCTTTTTACGTTGTCCAGTTATAAAACCCATGTTACTGGGTAGACATCTTGACTTGTCATAGCAGGTGAAGCATGTATTAATGGCCGCCATTAATACAGATGACAAGTCAAAATATCTGCCTCGAAAAAGGTCTCTTAAATGCATACTCAGATTTATCTTAACAGGGTGCCATCTGTATTAGTTGCACTCAGTTGCCAAATCTTTAGGTACACTAGTGAAAATGAATGTATTATAATCCTGCACTTAATCTTCAGGACCGTTCAGTCATGTCGAAGCCGTATAATGAAGGTGGTTATTCAACTGTTTGATCATTTTGGAGGAGGTAGTTTGTGGTGTTATTGAATAAAAACTGAAGTGTTATTATAGCCTCACCCACTGTCTGCTGAATACCACGATCTTTCATGATGAAGGTAAGATTTGGTGCTTGCCTGTTATATTAAATTGCGGCCAACGAGCCGGTCGTAACAATTCATATTCACTAGTGTACGTCAGTGTATTTCCTGTTAAACCAAACAAGTTGGACAGGACATATTATTTGTCAATATTTTAACACAGGGTCTGGGAAATTGTGACTGACAGTGTTGGGCACAATGATGATGATCCGGTAGATATCAGGTAGCAACATGTGAATTTATTGAGCAACTGAATCTGTGGTATTTATTGAATTATCCCACTCCACAGTGGCCAACCTGTTTTGACATTGTGTTTGTTCTTGTGTGTAAACCCAGTTTCTTCTATGGAACCTCTTACTTATCTTGTCCAAATTTCCAATTCAGTCCCATAGATTAATGTGATTATGTTTTTGCACTGTAGCTATCCAACTCGACTGGCACGGTCATAGTTAATCTGGGATGCAGCACAGCAAACACAGTGGTACATATTGTCTGATTAGTTTTCGGGCTTGCCTGTGTTTGTTACACTCATAATTTTTTGTGTGTGTTGTCACTCAGACTGTGAACATATATCAAAGAAGAGACTACAAGAAGCTGCCAGAGTCCAGAAAAAGTCAGATGAGCTCCTGGTCGTTTCGGCTGGAGGGGGTCCTGTATAATGTGTCCCAGGAGGAGGTGTACACCAGAGTGTGTAAACAAGCGGTACTGGGAGCACTGGATGGCTATAATGGTAGGTCTGTTGGTAGATGTCAGTCCAATGGTGGTTTGGTGAGAAAAACTGTTTTTTTGTTGTTGTTGTTGTTTTTTTTAAGTCTATCTTGTTTTTCTGCCAGGTACAGTGATGTGTTTTGGGCAGACAGGTGCAGGAAAAACGTACACAATGACAGGATCTACAGAGTCATTTAAGCAGAGAGGGATCATTCCTCGGGCCCTTCAAGAAGTAAGTCAAGACTGTGACAAATGTTTACTTCTAATAATGTATGACTCTGACTGTATTTTACATTTAACTTTGTATTCAGGTGTTTCAGGAGGTGGAGAAGAGGACTGAGCACGCATTCTCAGTGCACCTATCCTACCTGGAGATCTACAATGAGACCCTGGGGGACCTGCTCTCATCGCTGCAGGGCTCACCGCACCTGTCCACACGCAGCATGATGGTGACAGAGGAGCTGGGCAGAGGAGTGTACATCAGAGGTCTGTCTCTTCACCCGGTTCACAGCGAGGAAGAGGCTCTCAACCTTTTGATTGAGGTGAGGAGTGTTATGACTGGGCTAGGGGAAACCAGGACGTAGTATACTAAGAGTAATCTGTGTTTGATATGAGATTAAACTTTGGTGTAAGCTTATCCAAAACAACTAGCCAACACATGAGATTCACAAGCCTATGTTTAGCTATTGTTAAAACTGAATGCTACCTTTGATCAAAGGCTTCCTAAAACTTTTCTCTCTATTTTCAGGGAGAGATGAATCGCATTATTGGATCTCATGCCCTGAACAGGAAGTCATCCAGGTCACACTGCATCTTAACTGTACATATTGAGGTAACAAACCAATTGTCTATATGGTATATCATGTAGTTTACTTTATTATTTCTCAAACACCAAGGTAGACTTTTTTTAAGCAGGTGACAATGTTTCCTTTAATCACAGTCTCGCTCGCGGACTTTGTCTAATGCCAAGTACATTACCTCCAAGCTGAATCTGGTGGATTTGGCTGGGTCTGAGAGGTTGGGAAAGACTGGGGTAAGTTTGAGAAAATTACTTGCCCATTTGAAAAAAAAGTATTTTTTATTTATTTAATTATTTTTAGATGTTCCTCTCAAAGTCAAAAAAATATGATTATGGTGTTGCTTAACAGTTTCTCACTTCATGTCACCTTTCAGTCAGAGGGTCAAATGTTGACAGAAGCCACGTACATCAACAAGTCCTTGTCATTTCTGGAGCAGGCTATCCTGGCTCTAGCAGACCGTCGCAGAGACCATGTCCCCTTCAGACAGTCGAAACTCACACATGCCCTAAAAGACTCACTGGGTGGGGCTGCCAGGCCCTTGGGTTTTAAAAATGCTGACACTTGATATTTTGTAGCCCATTTTACCTGCTGCTGTACATTAATAATTATAAATCTTTATTTATTTATTTTATGCAGGAGGAAACTGCAACACTGTGCTTGTGGCCAACATCTACGGTGAGGCGGCACAGATAGAAGAAACAGTAAGGAGTTGAAAAAAATAATATTTATAGAAAAAGTGACTCATTACTACACGTGGCGTTATGTCAGCTCTGGATAATAATTAAGTTTCTTTGTAGCTCTCTACTCTGCATTTTGCCAGCAGAATGAAATGCGTCAAGATCAACGCTGCTGTTAATGAACACCTGGATCCAGCAGTGAGTTAACAAGAACTATCACAAAAACGCCAGTCTATATATTACTGCAGCTATAAGACCACAGTTCTGTTTTGATTAGGTCCACATCAAGAAACTTCAGAAGGAAGTACAAATGCTGAAAGAGGAGTTGTCCATCCATAATACACTGGTGAGTAGAGCCCACAAGAAAATGGGGAGGCAGGATGGTACTCATATTATTGATTATTGTTCAGCTGGCAACAAATTATGTAACCACAACTGATGCAATGAGTAGCTTCCCATTTCTTAAACAACCATGTCGAAAGGTATGTTAAAAAAACCACTAATCAGAAAAAAAGGCTTCAAATTACTAGGGAGCATAACGATTGGACTCTGGAGCAAGAAGGTCATGTCTGATGAGTCCAGATTTACCCTTTTCCAGAGTGATGGGCATCAGAGTAAAAGGAGAGGCAGATGAAGTGATGCACCCATCATGCCTAGTGTCTACTGTATAAGCCTGTGGGGGCAGTGCTATGATCTGGGGTTGCTGCAGTTGCTCAGGTCTAGGTTCAGCAACATTATGTGCCCAAAGAATGAGGTCAGCTGACTACCTGAATATACTGAATGACCAGGTTATTCCAAGATGACGGTGTTTCTCACCAGAGTCCTGATCTTAACCCCACTGAGAATCTTTGGGATGTGCTGGAGAAGGCTTTGCGCAGTGGTCATTGATGTGTAATGATGATAATCCGTGCCACAGCGAATGTGTGCTATAATCAAAGCTAACGGTCCAATGAAACATTAGTGTGTGTGACTTTTGTTTTGGCCAGGCTGTGTGTGTGTGTGTGTTTGTTGTAGAATTTTATTATTTATTTTTTATTCATCTTTTCAACACCAGGTAAATCGACCAAGAATCACATATGAGCCGCTGTCTGAAGCCCAGCTAGCTGAGATCAAGAGCCAGGTTCAGATGTACCTTGAGGGAAGCCTGGACGAAATCAGTGTGAGAGCATAACAAAGAACATGGCTATTAATATTTTTGTCTGACATTACAAACTTTGGCTTTGCTCCTTTCAATTTTTTTTGCATTCCATCTAATTACAGATTATAAGTATCAGGCAGGTTCAAGCAGTGTTTGCCCAGTTCAAACTTGCTGTGCAGTAAGTATCCTCTTACCCCAACTTTTGAATACTCTGTACACTTTCAAATTTCAGAACAAAGCTCTATGTGTTAATGATAAGTGGTAAAGCATGTTTGTTTCTGTATCTGAGCAGGAAACGGGAGAGGAAGGTTAAAGCTCAGCTATGCCACACCAACAACTTGGTGAAGAAAGACCAAAGTACTAACACAGCTCCTATTAAGGTCTGTCTACATTTAAGGTCACAAAATGATCGGTTTCAACAATGTTTCTATGATGTAACACTAACAGACTGAACTTTGGATGTTGTAAAGGAGTGGGATGCCAGAAGTAGCCCTGGAGATGTGGAGGCTGGCAGCTTTGAGGGGTCACAGAAACAGACCCATAGTCCAAGTTCATCCGAAGCCAAAGCTAAACCAAAGGCCAGGGACAAACGGAAGTAAGTGAGCATTTTAGGCTGAAACGAAAAGGTGTTAAAAATGTTTCCGTTGGTATCAAAAAATGTTCCTATACAAACATATATTGGTCTCCAAGGACAACATTAACACTGGTGCCCTTTGTGAATATGTAAATCTTAGAGAAATGATGATTCTTCATTTAATTTCTATTTTGTTTTTCCAAATAATTGCTTGGGGGAGATAAAAATGCAGTATTATGTTAAATGCACTAGTAGTTTTCCTAATGGCACATTCAGTGTGGTCCAGCTAAAGCAAGAGACAAGGAGAAGGGACTCCTGTTTCAAGGAAGCATTCAGAGACTGCCTCCAAATCAAAGCTGAATTCTGTCCAGATGCCTGAGAAGGAACAAGAGACACAAGAACCCGACACTGACAGCCAGGACACACAGGAATCACAACTAGCTGCCAATGAACCTCTTATGTGTATATGGATATCTATTAAATCCTTAAATCAGATATCTTTGGTAGTTTTATATGTGGAATATTCAGTGCTTCTGTCTATGCTCAGGTCTCCTCTGCCAAAAGCAGAAGCATTTGAGGATTATAAGCTGGGACCAGGCAACAAGATTAACCTTATCCTTAAGGAAAACAAGGCTGTTCTGCTGGAACGCCGCAGTCTTCTTCGACAGCTCACGGAGGAGGTCAGTGCCGTTAAGAGAGCCATCGACTGCACAACCGCCACCTTACAACAGCATGAGATGAGAAAAGACGGAGGTACTTTACATGCATAACCAGAAAAAAAAGTTATTAAAGATTTAGGTCCAAATTTAACCCCAAACCTAAAGACAGAGTTGGACACACAGCATGAAGTGAGCTTGTATGGAGGGATCTGCCAAACTTTGATACTGAAGACTAATACATATTTTCTTTGTATCTGAATGAAGGTCGGTATTTTGATGTGGAGCCAGATGCCTCTTTATTGGTGCAGCTAGGAGAGCTTAAGACACAGTACCGGCAGAGATCTGAGGCACTGTGTAACATCAAGGCAGAGGTCAACTACTGTGAACACCTTGTGGACCAGTGCAGAGTGCGCCTGTTTTCTGGTCAGTTCTTCACAAAGTCTTTAGTAACTGCTGCCTTTCTTCACAGCACTGGAATTTAAAAAAAAAAAGTTAGTTCAATTAATCTGTTGTGCGTCCCAGAATTCGAGACCTGGTATAAGCGGTCTTTCCTGTTACCTGAGGAGGAGCTTGATGTAACTAATGACAAGAACTGCACACAGGTGGGTCTGCCTCACACTCAAGGGATTAAAATAAGCATATTCATTGCCACAACACAATTTTTTTAATGAAAATATTGAAACGGCAGGTTGAAGTGCAATGAAAGCCAAGTAAAGGAAGTTATTTGTGTAATATTTACCAGAATTGTTTTGCTGTAATTATTGATCAGAGTCTCTGATGTTCCTAGGAACAGGACAGTCTGCAGTCTATGGAGCAGCTACAGTCAGAGCTTCTTACCAGCAGCCCCAGCTCAGAGTCCCTTTATAATGCCCGCCACAGGATGTTGAAACAGGTGTGTCTATTGAACAACTATTAATTAATAGTGTTGAAGACACCAGCATCATCAGAGATGAGTAGAGTAACAAGTTAGGGCTGACAAAATTACAACAGATTAATCCATCATCATGATTAATCTGATTAAAAATTGCAACGCAATGAAGCCAGCTGCAGTATGTTATCTTTATCGGTTGGTTCTGCTGTCTGTCACTACCGGATCAACTGCTCATTTGTGCATGCACAAAGCCTACTTAGCCAAAGTCATTCTGCACTGCAGATGGGTTAGTTGTGTTAAAATTTTTAATCAGATTATTAACGATGTTGGATTAATCCGCGTTAATTCTGACAGCCCTGTGACCAATACAACAAAAACTTTGATATGTGCTTGCAGAGGAAAAGCAAAGGGTCGTCTTACAGCCCAGTGCAACAGAACACACCTGCAGGATCTGGTCCAAGAAGACTTCCTCAAATTCTGCCTGTTACCAAACCTAAGTGAGTTTTATGTACAAGCTAAACTTTGTGACACTCACAAATGCTAAAAGTGTAATTGGCCTTTTTAATTGTACCCACTTGTTAATCTGTGTATAGTTTTAAGTTTGTACATGAATGGAGCATAAAAGACACTACACAATGAATCCACTTCTTAAATGAAAAGTAAAATTTATTATTCCTGAACCACAAAATAGACTTCTTTGGTTGTACAAATTCACTAGTTACAGTCTTGTATGAGCTATAACCCTTGACCCTAGGACCTCTGACCCTTTCCCTCTGACCTATTTGCAAGTAAAAGCCCCCAAAGAGTACTCAAGACAAAAGAATAAACACAGAAACACTGCATCAATAATGTAGTGAAAACCATCTGAAAAAAAGATTTATCTACTGTAAGTTTAAAAAAAGATATCAGCTGTTGCAAATGTTATCAAACTGAATTTCAGTCAGTGAGAGCAACATGGAAAGCTAGAATTAAAAGACCCTACATTAAATTAACACAAATGCTATGATGCTGTGATTCTGCAAAAATATCCGTCAGATAAACTGACAGTGTGTGAAGCTGTGAGCTGAATGTCTGAATGAGATCAATCTCGAGAGGGATTCTTAATTGGTTCTGCCTCTCACAGCTCTCCCATTTGACAAACCAATATACATGCAGAGAGCATCCTGGCACCAAGCCCGTCCAAACCTTGATGCATCAGCAGTCTAGACACTTTGTTTTCTCTAGGTCAAGACTGGCTCAGTTTCAAACCCCAAAATTTTGTTTCCTCAGTATTTGTACATTATTCACACAATAATAAATGATTTTCAGTGGCATCAGATTTAAATTAACCATAGACAGAAAAATAAAACACCTGCTACCTTCATGTCACTGTGGCACACCTGATAATGCATGATAGAAATGACTGATTCACATTGATTAAAAACAAAACCCAAAACAGGGCTGGGTAAGTACCATTAATTAAAAAATGATGCTAAAATGCATGTTCCCAAACATGAAAGTTCTCTCTAAAACTACCCGCTCAAAGCTGCTGCCTCCAGTGTAGTCATGCTCTCTACAGGGGAATGTAACACAGTAATAAATCTGGACAGAGGCTCTTTTTTAGTCTGCCGAGACGAGACAACCCATTCCTGTGTTATGAAAGCCATGTGCAACAACTAGCGTAGTCCAAGCCATTTAACTTGTAGATATGCCTGACTCAAAACGGCTGGTGGATTAAAACGGTGTGTATAAAGTAGATTAAATGACATAAAGTGATATGCTAATAATTAGAAGCTTTATCTGTATCTGAGGATAAATTATTATCAATCTTAAATCCAAAAACACTGAACGGGTTAAAACTATAAAACAGAAGGCCTTCAATTTGTGTAAAAACAATAAATTAAGATATATGTAGATCAGTGGCAGTGCAAACATGATATGTTTTTTTAAAAAAAACTCTCCACAGTTTGTGACTATGAAGGTAGCAGGATGTTCCCTCCTCAGTTCATACATATATATACATTCCTGCCCAAGCCTCAAGAAACAAGACATTTTACAGTCTAATCACTGGAAGCCTAAAAATATCATTCAAGAAGTTAGTATAGCTATGACCCATTTCTTTTAACTTCCAGTATGTTTTCTTTTCTTTAAAAAAAACAAAAACAAATAAACAGCAAAATCACTGAAGGCGCAGAAAAAAATCTTTGATCACCTCAAGTTAAAATAGATTCTACTAGGCAAACTGAATGTTGAACAAAAAAGAAGAATGGTCTCTAAGTAGAAATCCTAGCTAACCACACAAGCTCTCTCTTGCCCTAGAGGGACTATTGAGCAACTTGCCAACTCACCCTCAGACTGTAAAGGCAAGACTGGCACGCAGGATATAAGTGTCTATGTGTGGCTACTATTAGCTCCACAGTCTCTGCAGTGGTTATATATAGGAGAGTTAATCTCGCTCTACTGACACTGTGTTTAGTGAATCTGCACCTATATGTTACCAGTGTTCCACAGTGTATGTAAATGTGTATATATTCGCATTATGTTTTGGGGTTTCTTCTGTCAGTGACGTGTTACGTGGGCACAGCGGTTTCCAGGCTGCGGCGGCCCTGCCTTAGTTTGCGTTTGTTGCTGTATAGGGCCATCTCCTCCAGGGCAGAAGTGGCAGGCAACGGGGCGGGAACCTCGACCCCAGGGCTTGCAGTCAGCCCTAGAAAACAAAAACAAAGCAGACGAGACTGTACGTCACAATGATGCACCTGAGCTGCTGCAGTTTATCCTCTTTTCTCTTATCCGCTGCGGAGAGAGAATAGCAAGACTAAAAGGCAGAAAAGAAGACGAAAGTGGACTGATCTGCTTAAACCTTCTAGAGAATGCCCCGCATCTTTGGCAGCAGCTGGAAACAAAAGTGGTAAGCAGAAAACTGAAGCGCCCAGCAACTGCATGTTTACACCTGCAACCTTAGTGGGTTCTCAAAGCAGCTCATGCCAGTAAAGTTACTGCAAGAACCAACTGGAAGTCTATCCCATAAAGCTGGAGAAAGCCATTTGGACCAGTGTGCTTTTTGTCAAATTCACCAAATATGCTCTCACAGTCTGCTTCAACAGCTAGAAGCTGCGTTAATATTGACCAGACTTTTCAACAGTGGATACATTCAGGGAGTTGAATGGCCTGAAGAAGGAAGCAGAGGATGCTCTGCTTCGGCTTAACTGATGGGAAACATTTTTTTTTTCATATTAGCTTTGGTAGCAGGAGAGATGGGAGTTATTTGGCTTTGACTTGGTTTAGCTTTTTCTCCACCTTAAAATATCTCTTCGTTCAGTGTGCTTACATGCAATTAGGTGACCAAACTATGGACAGGTCAATTCACAATCATATTAATTAGGAAAGCTGATATTTGGGTCATAATTCACCTGGTCCATGTAAACATGTGCCAGCTGTGCAGATAAATGAAAGCAATAATGACTAGCATTAAGAAGCAGAGAACTGAATCACTGCAACAGTTAATCAGGTAAACGATGTTTACATAATACAGTCAATGAGACCTTTGATTAAGATTGGTACAAGGCTACTACAGTGAATGTAAACACACTGACACCAACATGGCAATAATCTCTAGTTATTAAACATAAAACAAACCCATGCACCGTGTGGATCATGGTTACAGGGATTAGTTAGTTTGGCGCCAACATCAGTAGCTGCTTCATATCTGGTGGGCAACAGATGGCAAAGCACACCCATCTCAATACCTGAATCCACAACTACGCCGCACAGATAGCAGGTTAGAGTGTAACTGTACAAACTATCACACGTCCAGACACAAACTCTCCTCACTCAGTCAACCTCAGCCCTACACACACAGCACCAAACGCATGCACACAGGATCCTACCAATAGGAGCTGCTTATCCCAGGTAGTCACCTGAATCAAAGGGGATAGAAGAAGTTGAAATAATACACACGTTCATTGTTTACACACTTTTCCCCTCATCTCTTTTGTGAATCCTGTTCTGATAAAATTAGAAATTACACCAAAAACCATTGGTACGTACCCGGGTTGCTGGAGCCGTCGTCGATAAACTCTAAGTTGTCAGCGGAGTCAGGAGACTGAGGAAAAAGAAGAAACAGTGAATAACAGAGCAACAGAGGCGTTTCAGTAACCTGTATCCCAGGGGAAGCCTTCACCATGTGAGTATGAGGACTGGCAGCGTAGGAGGTATGCCAGCCGCTCACTGCAGGTTTAACAGGCAGCACAAAAGCTCCCAATCTGTCAGAGCCGCAGAAGCCAGTACATCTACTCAACTACTCCCCCAGGAGGCATGTTAAAGGAAAGGGAGGTTAAGTGAAGTGAAGTCATCAGCTCCGGGGTTTGTTGCATAGGGTTGGCATGTCCACAAAGAGACGGCAAACAGAGCAACAGCACAGCACCAGTGTCACCAATGCACAACGGAAAAACCAAGCAGCTTGTTTGGGTGTCATCCACCTTTGATATTTAACTACATTTAAATTCAGTGTTTGGGAGTTTGGTGTTCTATATAACACGCTGAATGTGATGAGATAATAACCTGACTAGTGCACGTACTGTTTTTCATCTCATGCCCATTTGAATGCAGAGTGATAACAGGATTTTGTCTCTTAAACTGGACATGCAGGAGGAAATGATCAGTTTGCTGCTGTTATAAAGGAATAATTACAACTGTCACTAGAAACACACAATGTGTAAACTGTTCACAACATAACCCATTTTAACACTACTTTAGTGCAGGAGTCTTTACAAATACAGCACACACACAAGTGAGAATTAAATTACAGCTGAAGTGAGGATACAAACAGACATCACTGTGCAACAAAAGTAGCACAGACTGACACTGTCACAGACGACAGATAAGTAACCCAGACAATAAAAGACCACTTCCAAATAACTTGCAGCTCCAGCACTACTCCAGGATTCCCCTGCTCCCTCTCCTATCTATATATGTATGATGAGAGAACAGGATGAGGCTCTTCAGCAGATGAGTGCTTCAAAAGCCAGAGAGGGAGAAGAAATCTAATGGAGGATGTGATATTCTTCTGTCTGATATGCACATGTGTGAGACAGCTAATGGAAGTGACTATTAGAGTGGATGAGATGCAGAGTTTGTGGCCTTTTACCCCGGAACCAATTGTGGTTAGTGGGATCAAAAACCTGTCTGGGTCTCTGCAGCTGGTGAGTGTTATTATTGATTGTTGGTTGATTAGATTGCTGAGAATTAGATGGTGGGAGTGGTTAAAGATGGCTGAGGATGCGTTCACTTATGTGAGTCTGATAGAGAAAGGCTGACAGGTCTGATAGATGTTGATCTGGTGTGTCAGTATTTAGAGTAAAAGTGTCTTCATTGTACAAGTTAGTGAGCCACACCACTAACAGTGCAGAGCAGGAAATGATGTCCAATCACTGAGCCATAACCTAGACTGCAGTCACACTGATGCCTCTTGATTACAAAAAAGACTAGAGGGAAGAGGCAGCAGGGAAAGCCAGGGGTGAAGGAAGAGGCTGGGGCCCCCGGAGCTCAGCATGCAGCCAATACCTGGATGTCGTATACGGGTTTGGAAGAAGGAATGGCAGCGAACTGTCGGTAGTCAAACTTCTTTGATGACAGGGACTAGAAGGATAGCAAACGGGAATGAGCAGAGGTCGAGGGAGAGGAGAGAGAGGAAAAGACCAGAAAATGGAGGAGTGTGGGACAAAGAAAAGAGGAGGGAAACTTCAAAAGAAGGATAAAGAAGAGGAAAGGCAGAGAGGCTAATGGGAGAGGCTAATGGGTGAATTAAACAACCAGTTGTGGCTTATGATGAGAGCAGTGCGTGTTTTCAGCTCTGATTGGAAAGAGTGACAATGAGCAGGATGGTGGATTCATGTCAATGCGTTTTGAAGCAAATGTGCCCTTTTCCCTTTATCAGCTAAGAAACAAATGACCTTTTTTGTTGGCTTTTCTAAAGAAAGGTCTCTACATGAGACTGCAACATCAGAGTTACAGCTGTGTTCAAATATTTGATGATTCAAGCTCTCCAAGCTCGTACGAAGGGACCATCCTGATGTGTTCAGCCCAACAGAGGCAAGTGAAGAAAAAATCTGAGTGCTTACCAGCCTGCCTGGTGAGGTTACTCCTCGAGGACTGAGCTCTGTCAAACACAGACAGACTCATGTTAGAGCAAGCATGAAGAGTGGAAGCAGATTTTTGTTCTCATACTGGAGATGATAAATCATGTTAATAATTGATCGTTTGCTGGAGGGCTGATTTTGTTGCCTTTAGATAGAGCTAGGGAAGCCATTACTTTGCTTCCTGTCTATATGATTAACTCAATATTTATTCAAGACTGATCTCATCTAAGTCAGACTTAACTAAAGCCTGTATGAGTTTCCGTTTCTTACCTTCCATAGGAGTGGGAGAGGGTGTTGGGGCAGGCGAGGGCGACTCTGTCAGCTGGTCTAGTGTCCCACGTTTCTTTCCATCCCGAGACTTGGCGATAACCATCTGAGCTTTCAGTGCATCCTGCTCCAGAGACTTCATGCTACGGGAAAGATAACCACAATCAGACGAATGCGTGGAGAAAACGGAGGAAGTCACAGTCGTAAAGAAATAAAGAGACAAAAACTGACAGAGGCACACACCACTATGGGTGGGTGCAGGCCAATCACTACTAGTTTGGGGTGCTCCTTGTCCTGGTTTGCTGTGGCAAGCAACCGTTTTATTTTATTACACAATAAAAAGGAAGGCATTCCAGGAAAAGGACTACCTACTGCTAGTAGGTTTACCCTCAACTCACAGATAGCTTGCAGACTGCGGGCCATGTGTTAGTACAAATAACAGTATAAAGAGAACGGCAAGGCACAAAAGAAAATGAAAGAGTGCTGCATAGTGAGGGGGAGGACAAGACAGAGAAAAGAGGGGCGGGAACCAGAGGAAGCTAGAGATGGAAACAGCAAAGACGTGCAGAAGCAAGACAGCACTAGAAAGGCAGTGGAAGCACTGTCAGTGTTGCTGCGAGTGCTTTCTTGGACCTTTCTGAACTTGGCCTCTAGCAAAATACCCCAACACCAAAGCACCCCAGCACACCCCCACGATGCCGTGCGTCTGGCCCTGGTGGCTGGGGCCGAGGAGCAGACCTGAGCTGGGAGGCTGCAGAGGAGGAGGAAGTGGGGGGCTGGGGGCCCGCGGCCGTGCCCTGTGATGCCCTCACTCGGGCCTGGTAGAGCCTCTTAGCCAGGTCCTGCTCATACTGCCTAACATCCTCCTCTAGGCCATAGGGCCTGTGCCCCACAAGGCCACGGAGAGGGAGAGGGTGAAAGAAAGGAGGAGGGAGTGGAATGAAAAGTACACCAGGATGAAGGAGGAAAGGCACACAGACAGAAAAAGAGAAGAAAACCAAAGAATGGAAGGTAAAACACTGACACAATTAGGAGACCCAGGAATAATAAATAAGACACCATTTTAGACATGACAGTAGTGTGAGAGACAGACTGAACACACACACACCGGATAGTGTCCACAACAAAGACTGCTGAAATAAGGAATCAGTTAAATAAGTAGAAACTTAATCAACAGATAAACTTTAAATTAAAAATAATCAACTAAATGTTGTAGTCACTTCAGTGAAAGTTAAATCACAGGGTACATAAGACCAAGCTTTATAGTTTTACATAACACCTAATTACCCCTAATTCCTTGTGAGTGTGTGAAATGCATGTATTTACCGTGCAGCCCTCCACATGGCTCTTTTCTCAGCTTCCAGAGCTCGTTTCTCTGCAGGGGACAGGTCCTTGTCTGGGGCCAACGCCAGCTCTGGGCTCTGCATACGAAGCCTCTCTTGATGTCTTCGTTCGGCTTTGGCTGTGCGGATGGGAGCAGCAGTCTCCCCCGGGTAAACTGGGATCAGACTGACGAGACACACCAACGACAGGGATGAATAATTAGCCGAGAATCAAACCTTCCAAGACGCAGAGACTGCAGCCGCTGTTAATTACCCAGTCATAGAGTTGGGCCTCTGCTCCAGCCTGAAGCTGTCCTCCAATGAATTCCTCTGAGAGTCGCCCTTGCCATCGACCGACGAAGGCCTGTGCACAAGAAGAACAATTAGCCGCATTAGAATCAGTAGAGCTTAAGAAGAAGGACTATGTTAAAATAATAAATTCTTACCCTGAGCTGCCGTAGTAGCTGGGTGGTGTGACATTATAATTTGGTGGCGTGGAGCAGTGCTGCGATGGGGTGGATACCGGCTCCACGTTGTACTCCACTCCATCCAGCAACACCTTGCCAGTAGCTTTCATCTGTGCCACCTGCTTGGCCAGGTCCTCCTCGTCATCTTCCTCATCTTCATCCAGCAGGTACTCACGCGCACGCTGCTCAAACTTCCTCTCTGGGGGAAGATATTCAGACACATAGTGGTTAAATGGAGACGTCAGATCAGCTGACTCGGTCGCTTTCAGTCATCATTGGCAGGGGACAGCTCGTTTAGAGACACTGGAAACAAACCTTCTTCCTCTCTCATTTTCTTAAGATCGTCTTCTCCAACAAGTGAGACTCGAGGTTTGGGTTTGTCTGGTGTCTGCTGCTTCACATCAATCTCAAAGTATTTCTGTCGGTCCCTGAAAGAACGCTGCTCTGGGCTGCCCTTGCCACTCGGAAGAGGGCTCTGTAGGGTTACAAGAACATCAAGCACGGGTTATTGAACGAGAAACGCTGAAATCTTCACAGCTGAGTGAAGAGTCGTTTGCAGTGAGATACGAGGGGAAACGCAGGACAGAACACAGCCATTATAGTAGAACCCAGCACCATTATCCTCATTTCTCATAAATTAACTGGCGCTCCCATTGTTGGCAGAACTAGCACAGCTGTCTCCCAGCATCTGGGAGCAGAGCCACCACCACCGGTCAAGCCAAGCACACCACAGCCCAGTTTGCGAACAGGGCTGCTCTAGCTGTGGCGGTGGGTACCTGCAGGTCCAGGGAAGTCCTGGAGTGGCGAGGCACTGCTGCCAGGCTCAAATACTCCCGACGGTCAGATGAGAGGGAGGGCCGAGGGGAGACCTCGCTGGTCAGACCCTCGCCAGCTCCCTCCTGACCGTCTGTGTCATCGTCAAATACGTCGTTGTTCAACTCAGGCTGAAAAGGCCACATGAGTCATCACCAGATTATCAGTACAGAGCACTTGGAGTGTATCTAGACAGCAGCAGCATACTAAACGTCCACACTGGTCATACACTGGATCAGTACTCACCTCTGGAGATGGTTGTTTTGGGTGGAAGTTGTTCCTCACAACGTACGGGTCCTGTTGGCAGAGCAGAAATTTAGTGTTGGTGAAATAAAAAAGGCCGAGATTCATGACAGAGATACAGAGCAGGCAGACTGATTCACAGCTTGGATAGAACACATGACTGAATATTAGTACACGAGCCACACATGGACGGATGAATGGATCAAGAGTCAACACCAGTATGACACGATGATGGTGGAGCACAAAAACCAACGATGAATGCATTCCACACGTCACAGCACGTCACAGGCCCCCCGACAAGGCGCAGGCTTCAATTACGTCAGCCTGCTCCAGTCAGGAGGGGGCAGGGCCAGACCACCCAGTCAGCACAGCATGCTTGTGTGGTTGAGACCCGGTCGAGCACCGGGCAGCACGGCCTACCTGCGGAGGCTCCAGCACTGCCAGAGAGCGAGGCACGGCAGCAAATGCCTTGTATGCCTGCTTGACATTCATGGGGAACTCGTCGGGCGAGGTAGGGGAGGGGGCGCGAGGCTGCAGGGGGGGAGGGGTGAGGGGGTCGTGGAGGGTGGGATAGGTTCATATGGTAAAGGTGGTGAGGGGAGGAAGAGGAGGTGGGAAGGACAGACAGACAGAGACATGGAGGAAACGACAGACTATGAAAAAAACCAGCAGAGTTGAAGAAGACTGTGGAGGAGAACAGGTGAACGGCATGGCGGCTGGTTTCATGTGAGAGGACGGAGTATGCCAGAGAAAGACAGACAGTAGGGCCTGGAAAGTTCAAAGCCATGGCAGATTTTTCTGTTTGAGCACCTTTGTGAAACAATCAGGAAGAGACGAAATCATTTCTTCTTCATTATTTACCAATCTCACTATGCCACTTGTCAAAAGAATGAATGAAGAGTGAACATTTCAAAGCAGCAATTATGACCATTTATGTTTGACGCGGGAGCTCAGAGCTGATCTGAAAGCTCCACTTGCTGGTGTACTTCACTAATACGGAGAGCTACGGAGACTTAGCTCTCTTAGCTGTGGATTCAAATACAAGTCTTCCTGTCTTTGGTAACAAAAATCACGCATGTGCCATAATTATCTGTAACTGCTGTTGTTAGGCCACCCTTTGATTACTCTGGGGCCGTCACAGCAGGCAGCACAGAGAGCGGATGGAAACCAGCCCTACGTGGTGGTGAGGGGTCTTACAGAGGTCTGGGAGTTGAAGGGGGAGGGGCCATGCTGAAAGGGGTTGGGACTGTGGCCGTCTGGAGTGGCGGGGGACGTGCTCTGCCACACACGCCCAGCGGGCTGGATGGCACCTGGTCGCGTCTGGAAGGAAAACAAACAATATGTATTTTATAAGTAAACATCCAAACTTTAGAGAGAAAAAGAACTCAGAGTGAATGAAGTGAATGATTAAAATGCACCTAAACATAGATCTATCTCATATTTTATTTATAGGTTTGATGTCATTTAGTATGACACGCTCCTCCAGAGACATAGTTTCTCTGGATTTGGTGATTCAAGAAGAGTCCATTACTTTAACAACAGAGCACATTCAGACAGCTGCCAATGTCTGAACCAGGTAAATCAATCTCTCTCACTATGAAACACATCTTAAAAGGTGCTTCTCCACACTCACTGATGATGGCGAGTTGTCCTTGGCAGTGGGAGTAGATGAGTAATGAATGTTTGCCTGGAAAGAAAATTAAAATGTATGACAATGACATAAAAATGGTGAGATGATGAAAACTCAACTAATTGTGCTGCTTTATGATGCCAGGCCAAAGACATTTCAATGCAACACCAGCACAGTTTAACTTGAGATCATGTGATCACCAAATGTAGGTCAAACTGTCCTGTGTGTAAGTGGATCTATAACGTGAAGCAGACAGTAGATGAAGCTGCTCTTTGTTATCCATCTGTGTCAGTAAAGACAGAAAACACAACCAGTCAGAAATCTATTTCTCCAGTCGCACTGCACAAAGCATCAGTAATGAGCTGGCCATGGAGCAGCAGTCACATGCTCTTCAGTCTGGTCCGACTGTGGCAGCTCAACCACTTTTTCTTAACAGATAGAGGGCTCAGAGCAGGGATCACATGTGCTAAAAAAATCCAGGCCAGAGCAATGAGGGCCATAAGCCCCACTTACGAAGCGAGTCTCCCTGCCTGCACACAGGGAGCTGTTGGAAGAGTGGTGGCTGGGCTAAGGGTGGGAGGAAAGAACTGTCAAATGCTTCCTCTAAAGAGCTTGACGTGACGCGTGGAAAAGGTTAAAACAAATTAAAAGGTGGCATGAGAGCAGGTGATGAATAATGGAGCAGTGCTGGGATGTTTGGCAGCTCACCGGTTGAATAGTAGGAGAGTAAGGTGCTTCCCTGATCGGGCTGTCTGTCCTGAAATCAGAGGAAGGTGCCTGGAAAAAAACAGAAAACACATTCAACAGCTGTTCTTGGTTTCACTCAGTGCTCTGAAAAACACACGGTGCAGTGGCAAAAATCTCTGGTTAATCCTTCAGTGAATTTATTTCCCAGTAAATACAGCAAACGGGATAAACGTGCACTTTTCTGGGGGCGTCCTGCAGGTCGTGTTCCGTCGTGACTCATGACCTTCCTCACAGCTGTCGGCTCAGACATTCCAGACGATCCAGACTTTGTACTGACTGTGCACAAATACCTCATGAAATGCCACAGGCTGCGCTCACAGCAAAAAAACATGCACCGGTTCAGACGGTTATTAAACCGGGATTAAACCACAGAAGTGGCCAAACACCACCTCAGAGTAAGAGTCCAGAGGAAAAGATTTTCTTCACCGACAAAGCACACCAATACTGGTTAAGGATGAGGATTAGATTCCCACTGTGAACACTGAACTAAAGCTAATGATTCTTTATATCACTGTAACAAACTTTAAACGGTAACACGCCATGCTGCCTCAAACCACACTCAGGCAGGCGTCTTGCCTTGCTGAACAACCAGGGCTGCAGCTGGCCTTGTTTGCCGTATCCCACCGGAGGCCCTGACAGGATCCGATCTCCAGGAGGAAGGCCCTTCCCTTTGCGATTGGCCACCAAGAAAGGATTCTCTTTGAAGCAGATAGGCTGAGAGTCCACCAGACACTCCTCTTCTTCAGGCATAACTGTCGAGTTAATAGTGGCCGTTGAGCCGGCGCTCTCAGTGGTGGAGGAGCCATGAGGGGTAAACTGGGATCCGTGAAGGTAACCGTGGTCTGAGTTCAGACTCAGACTGGACTCCGGGTCCGCGTGGCCGAGGGGAGCTGTGGGCTGACTCAACCCAAAGCCCAGAGGCTCTAAAGGGGCTCCATACTGGGCCTGCAGGGGGGCCTCCATGGAAACAGTCGGAGTAATAGAGGGAGACAACTGACCAGGAGCAAAGGAAAGAAGGAGGAAAGAGTAAAGTGACGTAAAGACGACGCAGAGGAAACACTGTAATCAGTCAAAAGAGAAAGGAATAAAAACAGAGGAGAAGATTAAAGACTGCTCATTGTTGTTTTTAGATCTGGTCCTTCATTCAACAGTGCAACAAACACAATCATTGTCTACGTTACTTTTTCTGTTTGTGTGGTTGCCAGGAGAGCTACATGGGATGGAGGTTAAAAAGGCAACAGCTGGTACAGAAAGTAGATCTGTAAACTGTGGTGGATGTAAAAACACTGAGGAGCATTTGTCCTTTTCATCTTTGATTTCTTTTCCATATACATGTTGATAACCCAGCGTCTATTTTAAAACCACTCTACTTGTTTTGCAGGGTTTCTTCTTCAAAGGACTGTTATCATGCAGTAAACTGTAAAAATCTACTCATCACAAATCTAGACATTTGAGACCCGTGAGTACAATCAGTTAAAATGAGGGAACAAACTTAAACAAAAAAATATGGTCAAGAAATGGTAAAGAAGTCTAATCTAGTTCTATATGGGCAGATTTATTATAAGTTTTTCACTAAGTTTTACTTGAAACAGATATATTGGAAATAAATAAAGAAATGTCATCATCGGTTCCTCAAACAGACACTTTACACGGGATTCACTCTGCTAAAAAAAGAATCACTAAATCTTTTTCTGAAGCCTTTAAGATTAGTTTGCCTGTTATTTAAGACTTGCTTCTGCATGGTGCTGGACACATTACTGCAGCCTCTGCTTTAAATAAACACATTATCAGAGTAGTGAGACATTCAGGCTCCAGCACATCTTCAGCTCTCACTGTACTTAACAGAGAGGATGTGGCAGGAGATAAAATATGCTGCTTTTAAAGCAACGTTCCATCTGTAACCGAAACCGTGTGCAACCTTAGACGTGTTTTCACATACCAATAACCTAAAAATACTTAAAAACCCTCAAGATAACCAACCACACCAAAACTCCAGTGGAATTTATGTGACCTTGACATATGCGCTGATAATCGAAATAGCCAGACTAAGAATACAACAAGCATTGTGAAGCTACTACATGCTGACTATAAGAGTCTGCGGCGTGATGAGGGTCAGTGGGCTGGAATGTGAACGAGTGGCCTTTTGGCAGCGGCCCAGGCTGTGAGGGACAGCTGGGCTTTTGGTGTGAGAGAGGAGAGTCAGGCTGTTGGCTCGCTGGCATGCCGACGCACTGAGCCGTCCACGGCCATGCCGGGAAGAGCTGAATGTAAAATACCGTCAGCAAATACTAAACAGCTTACCAGGGGGACTTTTAGGCAATTAGCTAAATTTAATTACGGCTGACCAAACTCTCAAACTCTGTCCTTCTAAAATTTAGAAGCATCTTTGACGGTTGGGGAAAGAACATATGAGGTTGTAGCGTCTTGGAAAATCAGACAAGAATGTTAAGAAACTAGAGGCTAAAAGTGCACATCTTTACGTTAACCGAATGATCGCAAAGCTGGTTTGAAAAAGGATCACTGTAGTTTTTTAAGGCGGTTTAAACCTTCAACACACTAGTGTGATGATATTAATTTAAGCTCAAGCTTCGTTTTCACTAAACTGCCCTTCGTTCTTGAAAGGTTTCAGATTAATCAGCTCCTAAACCTCCATCTCCAGTACAGGAGTCTGGTCTTAAGAGTGTTTTTGTCACACAGTCTGAGCAGAACCACGTGTTCTCCAGTTCTAACACACAGAGAAAGAACAGCTGCATATAATATGTAGGTTAAACTCTGCTGCTAACCCTGATCCCAGCGGCCAGGGACCTACAAACAGGGCACAAACACTTTACTGCTGTCTAGTTAGATTTTTGCCCTTTCTTCAAAGACACGTCATTACAGGCAATTAAATAGTTTTGGTGATAAATAAACTTATTAAACAGACAACCCACGCTGATCAGAAAGGATAACGGTCAAGAGTAAACACCAGAAACAGACGAGAAAGAAGACAGAAGAAGAAGAATGAAGGTAAAGCGTCAAACTCCCGTCATTATACTCACTGTAACAGGACCGCGCCGTGCTCGAGCTTACTCCGCCGAGGACTTCAAACTGAAACACTTGTCTGTTTCTCTTAGAGGACACCCCTCCGTCCGCAGTGGCACCCCACCCACCCAAGAGACTCCCTCCAATTCAGAGCCAGATGCAGGTTTAAAATATCGCAGAGGATAGGCCGGCTGATAGTGGGCAGCTGTCCCCTTCCCCCATCTCACCGCGTCTCTCACACCCTTTTATCACCCAGGACAGCCTCTGTAACTCCGGCCATGCTTCCTTTCTCTGCCACCATTTTCTGTACGGCACAATTTTTATTTTTTTTTGCTCCTTTTTGTTTTTTGTGCTGGTCTTGAGTCTTTGCCTGTACTTCTTCCTGGATGAGTCCAGTCTTCATAAAGTTCTCCACTTTTAACGTGACGTCATTTTCTTTGATCCAAGTCACGTGTGCTCGTATCTTCTGTCTTTACATGATGTGCTCTGTGGGTTAGGCCTTGGAGCCAAAAGCAGCAATACCGACTTAGGGGGTGGAGGGGCGACTGTTCAGCCCTGGGTCACCTCAGACTTTCCGGGGACATAAACACAACTCCACAAAGGTCTATTTTGAACTTTGACAGCCAAATCCAACCTTTGCCACACGCAGAGCACCGGTAATTTACGACCTGAGCCTAAAACACATTCAAACATGACGTGAGACTTACCCTGTTGACCTTCTGCAGGCTGGTGGTGGGCAGTGCAGCCAGGGTTTTGTAGTCAAGTTTTAGAGGTCCAGTGCCAATGTTCTGATGGGAGATTAACAGATGCAGAGGTGAGGAGAGGTCAAGGAGGAGGTTTATTTTACAAGAAGAAAATATGCATTCGACGTGGTTTTAATTTTATTGGGAAAGCATGCAAAGAATAAGAGTAAAGGATCCCCACTTCCACTTTCTGCGACTCCTTTAGTGAAGGACCTTCTCCAGTAAAACAGGACTGATTACTTAAAGCAGCAGATCTGTGGTGTTTGTTTTGCACAGACAGGACGTTTGCCTGAGGACCTGCTGATGAGGGGTGTCTCACCTCAGTCTCCTCTTCTAGCAGGCGAGTTGCCTCCTCACGCTCCACGCGCATACGCTCCTTCACCAAGAGACGAAGGGGAGGACGAGGAGGAGGAGGAGGAGAGTGCAGAAGGGAAGACACCCAAACACACACACACAGCCACACGGTAATGCGATGAGGTGTAAAAAGGTGGAGGATGGATGTGTTAGAGGAGAAGAAGGTGGAGAAAACAACAGCGGAGAAGGTGGTATGGGTAGATGGGATGATTGGATGATTTCATATCACACCAAACGCACCGAAAGGAAAGATGAGAAAAAAGTCAGAGGGGAAAGAAAGGATAGAATCCGCACACATTAAAAAGTACTATTCATTAGCTATGGGAGCAGAAAAAAAAAAGCATGCAAGATGGGACATCGCAGGAATAGTTCTGTTATACACAATACGCACACAGGGTGCAGAGGGGAAGCTTCATTCACCCGCTAACAGACAAACCTGAGCGCTGGAATCTAACTCTACACCCTGTCCTGACTCAGGCTTTTACTTTTTAATTGATGGAGAACAAACTGAAACATCTAGCCTCGCTGCGTTTCCACCCATCTGCTGATCTGACAGACGCAATTTTACCTCTATGCCTTTGAAAAGCAGATTCACTCACCACTTTCTCCATCTCTTCTCTCTCCCACTGCGATGTCTCTCTCACCATCTCCGACTCCTGGAGAAGAGGTTTAAGAAGCTCATAAACAGCTGCTGTTCATCCTCTAGCAGTAGCTCAGATTACAGATAAAGGTGGTTATGACAAACAGCTCAATGTGTACAACACAATCACAGCATTCAATAAACCAACAACAGACTCCTACATTCCTTTGTAACGGGCAGTCTCCCAAACACTAATCTGAACAAAATAAACAACTGTGCGGACGCATTGTGGCCGCTCTGGAAGAAAGATGCGCGAGTGTGGCGTGCGTGGCGGGAGTGGGCGGAGCTGGACCGTCGCTCAAACGGCAAACTGCTGTGGAAGCAGAGTGTTGGTGCGACAGAATCGCTGAACAACACATTTGAGTCATGTGTTGTACCAACAGGCTCAGTTTGGATGATGCCAAACTGAGCTGCAGGTCAAACCAATACACTGCACTGCTTCCTCAACAGAAGTTATGTTGCATTCAAATGACACGGGAAGTTAAACTAACTAGTGGCTAATTTAATTTAGGAGACATAAAGGTGTAATAAAGAGATGAGGCCTTTGTATCGTCAACATTTCCCTCAACTGTATGATAAACTTATGAAGAATTCTATATATGATTAACATTGAACATAATATCTTACCGCATCCACTTAATGAAAATATAAGCAAATGAACACAACTCATGAACTCAGACTCTAGTTGTTCATATTGACCTTTACGAGGCAGCGTAAGTTACACCACCAGTGAGTGTATAGTGTGAGCTGTACCTTCTGCATTATGTCTATCTCCTCTGGGCTCAGGTCTCGGTCGATAGAGGAAATGCTCTCCATACTGTTCTTGCGTACGATGCCTGTTGCGAACGGGTTGGCAATGATGCCAGGAGATGCCTAGAAGTCAACATAAAAAAGGAGTGGACAGTTTTAGCTTTGGATGAACACTGCAGACAATGTATATCTGAGGCTAATAATCATCTAGTGTGACTGCTCATGTTGTCTCACCTCCACAGCGGCCACTTTGCGTGGGTCGAATCCATCACACACCAGCATGACCAGAGAGTCCCCGACGGCTCGGAGCACCCTCACTGCCTCCGTGTGCGTCATCCCCAGCAGGCTGTGGTTGTTCACCTCCAGAATACGCATGCCGACCTGCAGTCGTCCGTCTCTTGCTGCTGCTCCGGTCGAACTCACCTGCAGACAGCAATCAAACCTGAGCATGTGTCTCAAGCGGTCCAGGAATTCAACTTAAGCTGCAACAATCAACAAACTGGTTGATGCAGTTAAAAGCTAAGAATCTGTTTAGGATGAGAATTTAAATGAGACGTGGTGCTTTAGGCAGTTTAAGAACCTTTGAGATGAAGATGCCCTCATCCGTGGGGTCGAAGGGGTTTCCAGCGTGACCCTTGGCCCCTCCGCGGATGCTGATGCCCAGCTTCTCGCCTGGCTGCTTCTGGATCATGATCTCCTGCATCCCAGGAGGCGAAGGGTCCCTCCGTACCAACATGCGTATCTCCTGCTTGTTGGCCAGCAGGGCCCGCACAGCCTCCTGGTGCGTGGCGTGCCGCAGGTCGATGGCGTTCACCTCCAATATACGGTCCCCAACCCGCAGCCCACTCTGACACGCCAGACCGTGAGGAATCACCTGGAGAAATGAGGCATGGGCAGTGAGACATGCTACATACTGAGGAAACTCAAAAATGATTAAAATCAAGTTCAAGTTATACCTTTGAGATGAAAACCCCGGGTTCATTGACGCCAAAAGGGTGACTGGCATGGTCGCTGCCTCCCACGATGCTCAGGCCTAGAGGGCCACCTGATTTCAGCAGGATCACTTCCTGTGAGGATTAGAAGCAGGAGATTTATTGTAGCAACAGATCAGTTCTTTACATATCATCTACAACTATTACAGCCTAATAAATACAAACCAACAGATTTAGATTTGCACGTACATACAGAAAATCTATAAAGCATCATCTGTGATTTAAGGACGGCTGATAATAATAGGGGTACCACCTATAGGACACTATGACATAAATCAGACTAAACCTTCATACCATGCACCACCTTCTCTGGAACTGGACAGCATTAAGGATAAGGCAGGGCCCACATGGACAAACATTAACACAGAGTGCTTCAATGATTAAATTACCACAAACAAACTACTTGGTCTCACCTCAATGGGGTACTCGTCCTCCATCCGGGTCATGTGGTTCCCGTGAAGGCCTTCCTCCTCCTGGTCTGGAGAATCTGAGGGTTCTGGGGGTGGAGGGGAGTGGGCTCGTGCCCGGGACTGACCAGGAGAGCCCCCCGGGGCATTCGGGTCTCTCTCCACCAGGAGGGTGATGGTGGGGGAGGTGCCAGTAAGGAGCGCTACTGCCTGGTCATGCCTGGCCTCTGCCATGTCTACACCATTGATCTGGATCGACAGTAAAACCAACCACGGAGGGTGTCAGCCCACCACAACGCTGCCAGTGATCGTTTGCCACCAATGTAAGGAACAAATACACGGTGCCAACGGTTCACCAGATTCTGTGTGTCATCTCTAAAAACTAAAGGTTAATATTTAATTAACATCTGTTATTGTGAGTGCTGTTATTTGAGGAAGAAGAACCCAACTATAAAGAGCAACGGGAACTTGGAGAGAGAAAGAGAGCGGTGCTAACAGCAGGCTGCTGCAGGCAGGATAAGCTGGAGGAGAAAAGTTGCGAGCAAGCAAAAGTACCTTTTTCATCAGTTAACCTAAAGTGGGTTTATTAATGCTTAAGCTATGACCGTTCTTGTCTTTGTCTACTTAAAACACAAGTGGAGGTGTGTAGTTCCTCCAAAAAAGTTTGATCTTAAGTCAACAAAGGCAATAAAGGGTCTTCAGAGACTCTAAATCAGAGTCTCATGGTTAGTCTTGTTTACATCTGATTTTCAGGGAGTAGCTTTCAAGCATGCACAACCTTAAAACTCTGGCCCAAGGCACAAAGCAGAGGTCAGCACTGACCCGACAGTACCAGCTCCTACTACAGGCCAACAACACTGCCGCGCCTGCTGCTGTGGCGACGAGCGTCCACCACGTCAACAGCACGGCATGCTCAGGCCACTCCACCCTAGCACCATACCCTCCACCACGCAGGCAAGGAGAGGCGCTCAGTGCATTAGTGAGCATGCAGAGGTAGAAGGAAGTCAAGGAGGAAGAAAAGAGGCTAAACAGGAGCAGAGAGGAGCAGAAGAAAAACTGCCAGAGGAAGGAGGATCAGTCAGGAAGCTTTTCAGTGACGTCAGAAACAGTAATGAGGAGGGTCAGGGTCACGGCCTCATACTAGGAGAGGGTCCTGAAAATACCTCATCATTTGTTTACAGAAATGCAGTGATGACAGAAGTGGACAAAACATGCAGCACCAAGAGTTACTAATACGCAGGAAGATGCAGGAGAGCAAAGGCAAGATTAGCAAAGAAAGGTCATGCAAGAGGCTCGGAGCAGTGAAACCTGTAACCTGAATGTTTCACTATTTAACCAGAAGAAATATATAAAGTGGACTGATGGAGACTGAGAGTTGGTTCTAGTAATGGAAACCGCGTTAGTATTATGTGTCTCATGAATGTGATGTGACAGTGAAGTGTGATAAGATCAATTTTGTGCATGTGCTCAGCATGGGAGGTTAGTGAGGTCTATTTCTCACATGGGGAGATGCAACTTGGTGAATGCACTGGTGTGGGTGGGTGCAATAATACAGTACAAATGTAATATTAACACATGCAGCAGAAATGAGATGAATGAAAGCTTTCGTTCACTTTTCTAATGATCAACATTCCTCTGCAAAACTAAGAAAAAGACACTTTACTGTTTTCACATCCATTAAAATGTTGCAGAGGAACGGTTACGTTACACTCACCGAGATCACCCTGTCGCCTACACGCAGCGTACTGTCTCGGTGCGCTGCTCCGCCCTCTGCGATACGGGAGATGTAGATTCCCTAAAATAAGACAAACAAAAATAAGACATTTGTAAGAAGTTTTCTTGATGACTTGCTTTCTCCAGTTGGTTTAAAGCAGGAGCTAAACAGTGGAGACGTGGTGCTAATGTACATGTGTTTTTTCTGGCCTTCCCTGCTCGTGTATCAGATTAGACAGGGTCGGTGCTAAAACGTCTGGAGCAACAGGCTCCAATGCTGTGATGAATCAGAGTGCTAACTGTGAACACGTTGGTAAGGGGGTTACTATCCAGTCAGTATGTGATTTCCATAGACAAAGATAGCTTTCTTTACTGCTAACAGGATTTATAGGTAGTTACAGACAGATATTAGCAGCCCACAGTGCCACAAATGTGAACCAGGACTGCACATAAACAAACAAGGCCTAATACAAGTGATTAGCAGCTCAGTACTTGATCATTAAGACACATCAGGACTCTACGGTGCCAGCAGCTCATTAAAAAGCATGACCCCTGAGACATATTGTCCCCTTCGTGCAGACAAATTACACCATTTGTTTAAACAAATAAAACACAGCTGAGCCGTTAGCCTGTCACGCATGAAAAGAATGTTTAAACACATGCAGGAGCAAAAATCTACCGCCACGAGATGAACTCACAGCCAGACGAGCGGCTGCAGCTTTGAAAGAGAGGCAAGACTTACAGCCAGACCCGCCTAAATCATACGTTTATGAGTCCTTTCCTCTTTGTGGGCTCCTTGAGCTGCACGGGCTGCAGTGCAGCAATGCTCTGGCCCAAATATACACCTCACCCCGTCCAGTTACAGTAGACCTATCGAGTGTCAAGACTGGCTATTCATATCTCCGTCTCCCTGGTGACGACTGTAAACGTTGGGGCCAGAATAGAGAGCGTTACAAGGCGGGTCTCTTTACGGCAAACGTGTTGTGACTTCACTTCTCAATCAGCAACATTTAAGTGAAACAGGCTTCATTTGTCAGATAAGCACAACAGAGGCCAAAGCCTTTTTGAATTATCAGTGTGTTGCTGCCAAAAGGAACAACTAAGGTGATATTAAAGACTTCCACTCTCTGCACCAAGTTAACATAGAAGACGAATACTCGGTGAGTTTTGTCCCCCTGCCTAACATTTATCTCACCGTGTCTCCTGTGCGGTAGGGCGTGGAGCCTTTCCCCCCCGCGATGCTGAACCCCAGCCCCTTGTCGTTGCGGATGAGGCAGGTGGAGAAGCGCTGCCGAGGCCCGCTGAGACTGCTCTCCATGTTGAAGGCGATGCCGCTGCTCCTTCTCTCCCGTGGGAAGTAGTCATCCTCCGGCCTCAGTGGCGTGGTGGTGATGGCGTTCTCTGGTTCCACCATGCGCTCCCGGAGTACCGTCATGGAAACACTAGTGCCAGAACTGCGGAGAGCCTCCACAGCCGTGTGATGTTCTGCTTCGTGGAGGTCTACTCCATTCACCTGGGACAGAAGGACGGATGCTGAAATGTCCCTTTAATATAAAACAGGAACTGTCTGTGTGCTCGGACAGATCATTACCTCTAGGAGTTTGTCTCCAACTTTAACCCCGGCTCTAGCTGCAGGACCGTCTTCAGATACCCTTGAGATGAAGATTCCCTGAAGCCCAAGCAGAAAGAAATGACCTTAAACATATTTATCTTCTCACTCCTTTAATTTAAATAAACTCCAGGCGCGTGTTTTACCTCGTCATCTCCCTTGTAAGGCGTAGATCCTTTACCTCCAGCAATACTGATACCCAGGCCCCCCGTTTGTCGCATGATGGTCAGAGAATGCTGCAAGTTGAGGAGGGGTGAGTCAACGACAGTGAAAGTTAAACCTCACAAAACATCGCTCATCTCAGGACAGATTGAGAGGGAGACAAATCCACAGTGACGTTGTTTTGGTCTTAAATTTAATTTAACTCATTTTCACATATTAGCTTTACGATTTGAGTTGTGGATGACATCCCTCTTTCTGCCAGAAGGTGGCGTCACTCAGTGCTGCATCCCGTGATCATGCCAACAGATGGATGGAGACACTCTAGGAGCCTAATGTCAGTTTAAATGGAAGGTGGATGATTTGAATTTGGAGCCAAACCATCAACCTGTAACCACTGAACTGATATTAGACATAAACTGAACAAACACACACGCTGTCTGAAACCCTCTTTAACTAGCCCCCCCAATGTAAACATATGTGTGTTGTGTGTGTGTGTGTACGGGAGAATGGACACTAAATAAACTACTGTGTGTATTCTGTGTACTAGCAAGCCATGCGTAAAGGGGAAGGAATGGAGAAAATGATGGAAGGAAAAGAGTAAAGAGGATGGGGATGGATGTGGAAAAGATTTCTAGAGCTGCTGAGACTCCAGCGTTTGTTTCATGAGCATTAATGATTAAGATGCAAAACAAGTTTTGCATAAATAGCATGAGTCTATATAGATTATATAATTTAAAAAGAAAAAAGGTACAGGTCGGCAAATATCAAACTTCCGCGTGGTTTACATGATAAATATCAGACTACGAAACGTATTCCATCCGGAGCAATTCTTCTGGTTGGCGATCGACTTAAACACCATCTCTGTACATGCGAGCGTACTGAAGAAAAACCTGGAGGAAGTTGGCAGAAGTAGATTTGCCTCGTCCCAGCGCAGACAGCCCATTCATTCCAGGGCGACACAGCGAGGACAGGGGATGAAAAGGAGCGAAGCAGCGGCAGCAGGAGCAGCAGGAGAGGAAAGGTGTGGAGTGTGCCAGAACCTGGCGCAGGACTGAGACTAGTAGTTTGGAGCGGTGCCGGCATTTTTCAGAAAAAAATGGCAGGATGATAAATAGGCACGAATGCATGAACGTTTTAGTGTGATTCAGTTTGAGGAGGACAACACAACTGTGGGCTTCTTGGGCATGCTATAAATTAGATTAAATATTGTGTGCAAAGCTGCTGGAAACTAAAAGTTTAACCTCCCCTAATATGTTACAAATACGTTTACGTACAACAACAACGATACTGCCTTTGCTCTCAGTGGCCGCTCCTAATATTTACCTGGTGCTGTTTATTCAAAAGGCAAATATTAAACATCTTAATTCTGTGCAACCGGCTTCTCAGGAGGAGAGCAAACAGTCTAACCTATTACTGTATCAACAAAAACTAAAAAATAAAACGTTCTGTTCCGACCGTATGATGTTGATTAATATTGATTTATAATAGATCAAGACTGTAATGGCTTTTTAAAAAGCATGAACTAACCTAAAGTAGCTACACCTGCCTGAGCGACCAAGAAGAGAGATGGTGGTTCCACCAAATGAAGCAGGGATGCACACAATTTGTGAAAATATGCCACCACAGTGTTAAAATGTCCACACTGCAAGTGAAAACAATCATACATGAACGTCTACTTCAGTCCTGCATCCAGGTTCTGCCACACTGACCCTCTGGTAAATGAGTGATGTTTAGGGATTCCCTAGTGATTGGCTTGGATTAACCGTGGATTTCTGTGGGTAATTTCTCCACTTCTGAATACAAGTGGATACATGAGTGGGTGAGTGAGGGACAGAGACACAGACTTGGACGGGAAAGAGTAGGTACAGACCTCTTCCTCCTCAATTCGAGCAGGTTCAATCAGCAGATTATTGACTTGATCAAATGACACCCCCTGTTAGGACAGGAACCAGCGAGAGGCATGCGGATTAGTCAGGCCAAAATAAAAAAAATAAAATATGCACACGCACACAAAATAAACCTCATCCATAAACTTCACACTCAACCCTCCACTGTCTGCTTCAGAGTCCGCTGGTGTGAAGCAGAAGTGATTCAACACTCACTCCCCAGCCACCAAAAGCAAATCCAGGCAGAGGTGGAAAGACAAGACCAAGGAGCTGAGCTACAGTGCAACAAAAACAGTGTAGAGAGAGCGAACAAAAGAAGGCCAAAGCTCCCAAAACCAGAACAAGCCCAGCCTCCACACCACATAGAGCAATTTCCTCCAGTAGCAAGACTGAATTTAGAACAGACTGAATTTATGTGAGAAGTTACAGAACGGATTCGATCTAACAAAATATAAAAATATGATGCTGAGAAACTCAACTGGGCGTAGTTGATTTACAAGACTCTCTACAGGAACTAAAACATCACAGAGGCAAAACGCAAACGAGGCTCATTGGATCTCATATTCCAGCTCTGCCAGTAAATGTTCTGGTTGGTCCGAGTTCAGCCACACAAACAAACATCCATAAACACATACACAACAGATACAGTTGACATGATGATGTTTGATCATTGTGTTAAATAAAGGATTTCTACAATTAGAGCACGATAAATCAACAGATCTCATTACATCGCCCTCAAATGCTAATGATCAAGATTGATTTTTATCAGAGCAGACATGTCCTGGTTCATTCGTACTTAGCAAACACGCACAATGTTATAAAAGCAGAGAGTGAGATTGTCATTATTCAATTAAATCTGCAGGTGGCCGATAATGGTGAAGAGTTTAGAGATGAACTGCGCAAGAAAGGCTGGAGTCATCGTAGAGCTGATGCAGTCTTGATGATCCCTCGACTGTGTGAATGTCTATATATCTGTTTGGTCTTTGCATGGGACAGAGACAGGATGGGAGGCAGGTGAGACTCATAATGAGGTTGTAGTTAAAACCGTCGTTTCTGGCACAAGGGTGCAGACGTCTTACTTTCCAAAACGACCTTGCATGCAACTTCACATCCATCTGAAGTGCTAGCAACCCACTCCAAATTACACTTTGATAGACAATGAGCAAGGCATTTACACACATCAGCCATAACATTATGACCCCTGACAGATTAAATGAGTAACGTGGATTATCTGGTTATCGTGGCCAAATTTTGTTTCGTCTTTCGGCTTGTTTTCTGCGTATTTACGGCAAATGTTTCAGCCTCCATCTTTGAAAATGAAGCAGGAAGTAGAAACAAAAATTAACCCGACTGGCAAAAAAAAAACACACAGTGCCGACTATCATTACTACCGGCGCCGCAGTACTCTAAAAGAGCCTCCAGATGCAGGAAAAATGAATGCCAATTTGTGTTTCCTCGACGGCTAGGTGTTCCCCGTGTGCAGTGATGAGCACCCATCCAGTCAGCGACGGGGTTGTAGGGCTCATGCATGTCGGGAAAAACGGACGCTGCATGACAGTGGTCTCTTTCAGGAGGATAATGTGCCCTTCTACAAAAATGTTTCAGGACTGGTTTAAGGAGCTCAGCAATTAGTTCAAGGTGCTGAATTGGCCTCAAGCATCTGAGGGACATGCTGGACTATTTAAGTCTTTGCATGTTGTGAGATTGAGGCACAATGTCACAACATGCAGGACTTAGAAGATCAGCTGCTAAAGTCTTGGTGCCAGATACCACAGCTCACATTCAGAGGGTCAAGAGGTCAGGTGGTCATAATGTTAGGGCTGATTGGTGTATTTTTCATCAAACAAAATCTAAAGCATAAATTAATAATATTTGCTGATAACTATATGTCCTGCTGCACTACTTACAATATGCAAATGCAGGTGAGACTGTTTTTCTGATTATAATATTTAACTCTTTCTACGCAGCCAACCCCTCCATTCCTGAACTATACCGTCTACCAGCGTCAGGATCTCTCTTTTACCTTTACTTGACTGGAGTTGACCTGATGCCGGCTGTCCTCCAGCTCCTCTATCCTGTGATGATGTTGAGGGGTTCCAACGCTTTGCTCTTCCTCCTCATCCTCCTCTTCCTCAGCAGCCCGCATGGGAGAGTTGAGGCTGTCGGGACTGAAGCCCTGCAGCAGTGCGGCTACGGCCTCGGGCTTGGGCAGCTTGGTGATTTTGAAGTGCTTTTTGTAGTGTGGCGTGTCCTTTCTGATCAGCCGCTGCTTCTCCGCGGGAAAAACTGGCCTCTCGCCTTCCTCGTCGCTCCTCTCGCCGTCCTCCCCGTCGTCGTCCTCGTCCTCGTCCCCACCGCGGATGATGGGTTCTTCAGCAAAGTGCACAGTGGGCTGGAGAAAAGAAGAAAGCAGATTTCAGAGTTTGGCATAAAATAGACATTTTTTGCTCACACCGTGGCTGAGAGGTTTCCAGTATTCACCTCAATATACTCCACCTCCATCTCGTCCAGGTCTTCCTCCCCGTGAGGGGAGTGCCCGTCCACGAGGTCCTCCCTCTGTGAGGCAGCGGTCACGTTTTGTCTGTCCTCGTGAGAGGTTGCAGACAGTGTGCTATTGGACACCTGGGAGTCGTGGCTCTGATTGGAGAGGTCACTGAGACGTTTCTCCTAAAAACAAAAGCGCAATTTTCAGTAATTCAGAATCTACTAGCTCAGCAGAAAATAAAATGAATAAATCGACACATGTACCTGTGGGTTAAGGGACTCGTCTTCTCCATCAGTTCTGGACGTGTACGCTTCATTCCTCCTCTCCTCGATCACCTTCTTCATCACCTTCAGCTCACTGGGGTGCGGCGTGGCTCTGCGCTGAAGGCCCTGAGTAAAAGAAAAGATTTATTCAACCAATTTTCAGTCATGAGCAGCTCTAACTGAGACGTTCTCCATATATGCAGATGGGAATGAGGGCAGCACGTGAGAAGCCTCTGAACTGGATGGGCATAAGGGGGACAGGAGATGAGTCTGCTCACTCTGCGCTCTGCTGCAGCTTCATCATCCTCGTCCTCAGCCTTGGTCTCTTCCTGGAACTGAATGACTGACACTCGGTTCAGGTTGCTGTCTGTCCAACTGTCATCCACACTGTTCTGCAGCAGGTTCTCTGCGGGGAACGAGGGAGAGCGGAGGAGGAACAAAGAGCGGTTCATTTTTAAACACAGAATCCAGAAACTTTCAAATCCCAACTGTGGTTTTAGCAAAATATCGTCTGAGTATACGATGTTACACAATTTGCCAAGACACTATGACTTGACAAGAAAGCACTGGTACAAAACATCAACTTCCTCTTTTTATTACATGCAGTGACAACAATGAGGCAAGAAAATCATTTCACAACTTCTCACCTAGGCTCGGCGAAGGCTGCTGGGGTAGTAAATAACAGGTCAACACTTTCTCTCCTGTTCGCTCGTCATCCTCTGTCTGGAACTTGAGCATGGGCTGTGACTGGTTCTCTGCGAGCCACATGGCCTTCAGATTGAGGTTTGTGAGGGCAAAAGGCAAGTTTTGTAATCTGTCATGAAGAAAGGGTGAGATAAGATCAGCTTTAACTTTACCTTTCCCCTTCAGCAGCTTTGACATTACATCTTAATGTAGTTAGACCGCCATTAAAAGGGCAAAACTGGAGGTGGAATATCTTAGCAAGATGCTGGGCTTCAACTCTAGCAAGAAAAGCTGCTGTGCAACATTAGCAGCTCAGGGTGTTAAGTAACAGTACCTGTTTCCAGCCACATCCAGGACATGCAGCTCAGTGGCATCTGCAAGCTCAGCAGGCAGTTTGCCGAGGCGGTTGTCTCTTAATGAGAGAACGTTGAGGCTGGCACAGCCGCCCAGCTCTTTGGGCACGCTGCCCAGCCGGTTGCGGTCTACATTCAGATTGGTCAGCTTCTTCAGCTTGCCCAGCGAGCGAGGAAGTGACTTAACGGGGAGGGAGGGAGACAGAGGCCATTAATAATCAGTGGTATAAAGAATGAAATTGTTGTTAATGTTGTTAAGATATTAATGGCGGTGCATTAAGTCCAACTGGGTCAGTGCAGGGCTTAAGTAAGTAGCTTATGTCATCCTACCTGTAAAAGGTTCTCTGTCAGGACGAGCTCTGTGAGGTTTTCACACTCCCCTATTGAATCCGTCAACTGGGTCAGTCTGTTCTGATCTACCTTTAGGATGGACAGCTGTTTCAGACAACCTGAAGACAAATCACAAAACCATTTAACAAACTGCAGAAATAAGAGTCACCATACAACTTAACGGGTTACTACTAAAGCCAAAATCTGAACCGTTTTCACTGTGATCAAGTATCTTTTTGATGGGATGGCCTGTCTCTGTGTTGTGTGTGATTTTATTTATTTGTTTATTTTTGTAGGGACCCACTGGATAAATCAATAGGAGGTCAACTATAGATCACTCTCTTCACTGGCTTCTTTTTTCCAGTAGAGGGCAGTGCTGCTGTTTATCAGCTCACTGACACACACAAGGGGTCGATATCTGTGTTTACTTTATTGATGCTGCATTTTGAATAGAACACAGAACAAAAACACACAAAACAAAAATGGCATATTATGGGGTCCAGACAAGGTTGCTATTGGTAATATAGCATGCAGTGTTTCTATGAAGACGTTTTCACCTATGCTGTCTGGAACGACCTCCAGGAGGTTCTGTGTGAGCAGCAGGTCTGTGAGAGCAAGGAGGCCGTTCAGCTCTGAGGGAAGCTCCTCCAAACGATTTTCTGACACATCTAGACACACCAGTCTCCGAAGGTTTCCCAGCTCCTGCACACACAAACACAATTACCAGTCACAGTAAGCCTCAGAGGCACTTTACTTTTTAATCTGTCTTATATTGTCTCTACAAACATCTGCATTCAAAAACTGTACTTACTGGAGGTAAAGAGGACAACTGGTTACGGTCTAGCCACAGCTCCCTCAGGTTGGGAAGAGCACCCAGAGTGTCCGGCTAAAAAAAACCAAAAAAAACAGAAGAAATGGTACATTTAGACACGAAACAACCCATAATGAAATTACGCTACATTTGAAAGCAAACAGAAATCATGTGCCATGAAATACGTGCAATCTGTACATGAACTAGATGTCTACAGATGATTATATTAAAGAGTTTCTGACTCTCTGCCATTGAACGCGGCCTGCAGCCACAAGTCGGCTTTGACTGAAGCTCTGTTTATACTCCCGCAACTGTTTATGTCGACTGTGAATGCAGCTGAGCAGTTCATGCTGGAGTTGGAGCTATTAAATGCCGAACATCGGGAACTGAAATCACTGCAATGCACGAAAGAGGAGAGATGTCCGAGTAGATGATGTGTAGGAGATGGGAGAATTTTCTGTGCTCGTACCCCCATTAAGAAAAGAACAAGGAAATTAATTTTGGACTAGTCACAGCTGTTAGATTCTGCGTTGCTGCAACATACAGTTACATTTATGAGGAGGTGCATGTCAGGCTGCAGCGTATATCTGACAGAGAATCATAAATCTGGCTTTAAATGTGATCAGCGCTTTCAGTTTGACTAGATTTCGTCAAAGCTTCTTCTTGTTTAATCTGAAATGAACAGACCTTCACTGAACATCTTCTATTTTGCATTTGTTATTTTTTGTCTCAGTTAAATTTAATATAAAAGACGTAAAAAAGACAGACAGGAGAATGTCATCTGACAGACAAGCAGCCAGTGTTTCATCGTGATGTCAACTGTTTGCTCAGCCTCCGCCCTTGTCAGGTCACGAGGCATTGTTTATTCTATCCTACTGAGGCAGGTGGGCGTTCCCAGGCTAAAAGCAGTGCTCACTCTGGGGTACAGTGCAAGCAGGGCCACATTTCTGACAGAGCAGAGTTTGAGGTAAACATGTGGTCTGGATCATAATTACTGCCGTAGGAATGTGAGAAGGATATTTGTGATACGTGTCACTCCGAGCGGTGTGTGTGTGTGTCTGTGTGTGTGTGCTGGACTCGCTAGTTATTTTAACTCTGTTGTTAAAGTATTCAGTGACACGACAGACTTACCAAAACTTCCAGTTCATTGCTGCCTAGGTCCAGCTGTTCCAGTTTTACCAGGAAAGAGAGTGACCTGCACATAACACAGCACAAGTGTTTAATTAAAAATAAATGTACCCTGAAAGAGCAATAACATTGCAGTCATTCACATGAACTGACATATGCAAGGAATGTTTTTAATCCTGCGCTGTTACAGGAACCTCACGGCCCTCACTGATGTAGAACTATTTCCTAAACTACAGCATTTGTGCATAACGCTGTGACAATAATTGCACAATTGTTCTCAATGAAGGTGGAGAATCTGAAAAAACAAGCCCCTGCTTGTGTACACTGAGCGGAGGTGACACTTACGTGGGCAGAGACTTCAGCAGGTTTTCCCTGAGCTCCAACGTCACCAGGTTGGCCAGACTGTAACAACGGGAGTGGAAGAGGAGATGGAGTTGGCAAGAGGGGCATGGGGGGGAGGCGGGGAGAAGGGAGAGAGAGAGAGGAGAAGCAGGTTGGTTAGTCAGATGGCAGGTCTGTTCGTCTGGGCTGTCTGGCATGGCGAGGGGCTCTTCAATCTGTCTGAGCGCAGCAGTGGCCCCGAGCCCAGGGACCGGCAGCCTCAGAGCCCACTGGGACACAGAATTACACTCCGAGAAAACCTGCTCCGCCTCGTAATATGTAATAAGTATCAATGATCTAACCCAGTAGGAGCACTTTAGGCGTTTTTATGCCTTTATTTTGATAGGCAGTGATGGAGAGATGAGAAGAGATGAGGCAAGGGACGCGGGGTGAAAAACAGCGAGGGGCGCAGGTTGGAATCAAACCAATGCTACAGTTTTGAACCAAAAAATTAACATTTACTGTTTCTCAAACAGCCGTGTTCTCCATCAAGGTTGCAGCGGAGAACTTCTTTCAGTTAATCTACTGGTTTATCTATAAAACACTGATGTGAAGAACTGTGAAAAGAACATACAATATTCTCCAAACTGTTCTGTTTGACCCATAGTTAAATCACAAACTAGCAATTTTGTTGCCATTTTTCTGACTAATTAAAATGGACCTATAAATAAAAGGAGTAGGTGTTTGACTCATGATAAATTGTCTTAAATTATTTGGTGACATACTTCCAACATCAATTGACCACCAGAGATTATAGGTGTTAAAAATCTATAATTAAGATATGAAAACAGATCTCTAACTATCCAAGAGACAAACACACAGTTTTATTCTATTCTATTATATCTATAGTACGTACTTTCCAATGTCGTTGGGCAGCCTCTGTAATGACACGTCGTTGAGAGCCAAGTGAGCCAGCGCTCGGAGCTGAGTGAAACCATCCGGCAATCTGAGGCACAGAGACAGGAGGGGAATCAGTGGAGAAAGGCTTTTTAGGATTTTGTTGCACACTGCATGGGATTATTTGACTCAAAAGCTGGCACTCTAGATATTCCCATCTGTTGAAGTATTCAGCATCAAAGCATCACTCTCTGCCTACAGTAAAACACACAGAGATGCACAACTACAGTATTTTCACAAAGTTATTAGAGCAAACAAATCACACTTATCATGCTTAGTTGGTCAAAGCTGCACAGGCTCCCTACTCCCGCTAGTGTAACAGGGAGGGTAGGATGTTTACGTTTTCTCACAGGGATAAAGAACCGAATCCTCTTACCTGGAGAGGGGGTTTCCACTGAAGTCTGCGATCTCCAAGGCCCTGCAAAACTTAATGCTCTCAGGGATCTCAGGAATGTCTGCAAGAGGAAAGAGGAGAAGGGAGGACAGGATTCAGAGTCATGTACACACAGACGTAGAGCGTGTAGGGGGTGTATGCTATAGAGTGAATCATTTTAAGTTGCTTTTAATCACAACCAGACTGCTTCAAACAGAAAAAGAAAAAGGCCACGGTGCCTTGTATCCATGGTTCAGGCTGGTAGTGGTGTGATTTTCTTGACACACTCAGTATCAGCTGAGTATCATTTAAATATTATTGTGCTGACCATGTCCATCTCTTTACCACCATCTATCTTGTGATGGTTCACTGTAATCAAAAGCATCCATGTGTCCAGATCCAACAGAGCACCACTAGGATGTGGTGAAACGGGAGATCTGCAGCCAACAAGTCATCAGCAGTTGTGAGACGCTATCATGTGAACACAAAGCTGAATCTACGACACAGAGAATTAAGGTAGTTCTGAAAACAAAGAGAGTCCACTACTAGCAGTGAGTGTTGGCTAGGGTCCTGCCTCTCTATCTAAAGAGACGTGCACTGTTCCCTGGCATTGGTAAAGGATGTGATCTTAACGCCTCCACTATTACTTGGCACCCTAAAAGTAAATCAGAATCAGTCTGAAATGAGTGCTTTTCCAAAAGTAAAAAGGTACATGACTGGACCTTACCCGACACAGCCACTGTATGATAAGAAGGTTATAAGATAGCTCATACTGTAACAAATAGCTTAAATGTGTCCAGTGCTCATGCATGAAAAAGGCACAGGATGAAATATGACCCACTGGCCCCATCAGATAAAGAACTTTCTCCACTGTATGCTGCAGGTGCGTGTTCAGAAATCCCTACAGAGCCGGGCAGCCCATCGTTGTCCTGCTGCAGGAGCAGGGATGCAGACAGGCAGACAGATGGGAAAGGCCCTCACAGGCCACTGCACCCACAGCACTTGATGCAGTGTGTAGCAGAGCAGATGTCTCATATCTAGCATAGAGGCCCTCCCTGCCACGTTGTGTGTGCGTGCAGCCTTCAAGGACGCAGAAAGGGCAGGGTTTTTGTACACTACAGCAGAAAGTAATACAGCAGGACTAAATGAAACGAGTTTTTATCTTACCTCTATGTAACATGCGTGACTAAGAATCAGAATTTACTTTTAGCTGCTGCAGGAAGCTGAATTCAAAGGATAAGATGATCATATATAAATGTCAGTTGCGCCTGGGGTTAGACTGGATAATCTAGCAAAGAGAGCTAGCTAATATTTATCCAGAGACTGCTGCTAGTACGCCGATTCTCAGACTGATTTGACTGTGCTCCTATTGCTCAACACCAAATGACAAAAATTTGTTTTGCACACACAGTGAACATGTAAATAAGTACCATTTCTGGAGATGTCCAGCTCCACCAGCTGCATGAAGTTTGCCACATCAGGAGGGAGTCTCTGGATCTCATTGTCACTCAGGCCGAGCTTCCGAAGGTTCAGTAGTCTGAAGAAAGGCTGTGGAGACACGTGAGACCACGTTAAGCGAAAAGATAAAGAGGCAAAACTGAGAGTGAAATTCTGGCTGCCGGGATGCAAGACACATTTGCACATTTGAGAAGCACAGACCTGAAAACATTTGAGGTTTTTGTTTTGCTCAATTTTATTAATGAGTGTTTTAGACTGAAATCGTACATAGAGCAATGTGATCCAGTAAAGTTAAAACTGGTCAAGCATTAATTGTAACTGCAGGCTTACAAACATGACAAGAAGTAGAGCTCAATTAATGATTAATTTCCTTACTGATTAATCCACAGAACATTTCCCTTCCATTAACAGTTCAAAAAAAGAGAAAAGCTCAGTTGTAGTTTCCTATAAACAGTCTACAACCAAAAGATACTGAGTTTGTGACAAAAACAAAATGAGGAGGAAAAACCCACATGATGTTTTCGAACATATTTAATTATTCCAATAATCCACTCATAGATTAATTGGCTAATAGTTTTAATTATACACCGTGCAAGCAAGTACATTAGTTCTCTAAATGTTGTGGGATGTCCTGTCTGCCTTAACAATAACTGTATGGTGAACACACAAAGCATCCAGTATATTCAGTGGAGGGCCGTCTCGAGAACCGCTTTCAAAAACAGCCCATCCTCATATTCCCAAAAAATACCTCCTCGCCATGGCAACGCCAGCCAAACAAAGTGGCTTTCGTGAGGAGGGCTTAGGAAAAGCGCTGCGACTGTGGCCTTGCCAAGTGCTTTCACAAGAGCCTGGTTGTTGGACAGGACAGCATCCAGAAACATTCCTCTGCTGGCCGCTCTGTGTGTGTGTGTGTGTGTGTGTGTGTGTCATCTGCCTTTCAGATGGACAGACAAGACAGGCTGGCGAGGAACAGCACGGGTAACAGGCCAAAACTATGCAGTTATTAACCCCTCATGCAGATTCTGGTTGTGCGGCACACAGAGGACCCACTGTGTGTCCTGTCAAAAACAAGACGCTGTAAGGGAGGAAGCCTCTTAAGGAACTTGCCGACTTGAGCTTTCGTGGGTAGGAATTTGTGTAGATGCACTATTCGGGGATGCGTTCTGGATATATGGTGCACAGACGTCTGCAAATTGGAGATTAATTCAAATGAAACCTCAGGCAATGAGCAAAGTCATCTGATGCGAATAAGCGTCAATTGGCAGAAACCAGTTTACTAAACTAAGAAATCCAGACAAATTCCAAGCTCCTCCTGGTCTGAGCTGAGCTGTGTTCCTGTTACACCCCCGTCTACAAATAATAATCCTTCTTTGAAGTGTATTGTCAGGATTTTATCTGACAAAAGTGTGAAGAAGACACATGTACAGCACTCAATGCAACGTGCTGGGAGACAGCTCTACAATTACGCTGCCAAGGAGACGAGTGCTTTAGCTCAGCTCCACTCGGCTCCTCGATGACAGGCGGGCTGATCTTAACTAGCTATGTGTGTTGTGTTTAGATGGGAGTGTGAGGTGACTAAAACAACCATCAAGTGTTTTTCTCCAGAATCCGTGCAAGACTGCTCATGCGGGTGCTTTCCCAATATTCAAAACTTCCCAGAATTTGACTAGAACTTCATACTCAGTTGAAGGAAAATGAAATGAGGGGAGGAGATAAATACGGAGGAAGGACGGAGCCAGAGAGAGAGACAAAGAGGGTGTTGGCTCATTGAAAAGCAGGTGAGAGGAATCAGATGGCAGGAACAGGAGATGAGGGCAACCATGTGATCAGGGCCAAGCCCAGATGGGAACCGGCCCCCAGGAAGGGAGGCAACCTTACTGGCAGAACAGGTGACGCTTGGAGGTGAAAACCCTCTCAGGGCGGGGGGTGCTTTGAAAAAATCCGAACAGGGAGGGGCATTACTACCGATTTCCTGACAGTATCGATTCATTTAGAGAGGTTTCAGTTTTCCTTAGCCATGAAAGAGATTCTCACAATGCTACTGTTGTCATTGGTTTCAGAGGCTTGTGATATTTCCACAATATTCTACCTCTAGTTGCCACATCCTGGCTTTGTTTTTGTCCAGCTCATCACTGTCTGACGCTTTTTAAATCCAAAATGCTGCCACACTTCAGCTTCCAGGCGTGACAGCGACTCAATTTTCATTTGATGGATAAAGAATTAAATAGATTTTCCAAACGCAGCCTCACACCAGAACACGCATGATGCAAAAACTTAAAATCCATATTTGACATACCAGCAGATACTAACTGACCTTTTAGTCCTCACGATGAGGCATTAATATCATTATTCAGACCAGCACTACCGGACAATCAGCAGTTCTTCCTTGCAAAGCATATGCATCAGTGCATTCCTCTCCACTCCTGACATTGTCCAGCGCTTGATCAGTGGATCAAGTTAGACAGTAATGCAATCAAGCCTGTGAACAAGTAATTATGAACACTCACAAAGATGGCCATTCACTCCTGAGTGGCCTCTTGCAGACAGGGCTTGTCTGTGTGTTTTCTAGGACGCAGCTGTCATGCAGCCCTCAAACCGTCTTTACTCGAGCACTGAAGCAGAGCACCAATATTTATTTAGAACCGGTTCTTCTTTACTTAAGATGCTTGTGTAATTCAATACGGTTTACTTAATTTCAAAGTAACATGTGACGAATCTTTTCCGTTTGTCAACTCTGACAATGAAAACTAGACGCGACTGATGTATACTCAGATGGAACAATGGAGAACGAGCAGTGAAGTACGGGTCAATGGGTCAACTGGAATAACAAGCGGGAGCAGTGGGATTTACTGTACCGCCACTGACTCTTTATTGTCTTAGTGAGCTGAGGCAGGCTGCTCAGTCGCCTTTGTAGAGTGTGTACAATCTCTGAGTGAGGCAGCACATTAGTGAGAAACAGTGTGGTGCTCTTCCTTCACTAGGAGGCTTTAATGAGGCCCTTGCATGAGTTGTTTGTACACGGAAGGGAGTAACAGGAGGATGTATTAGCGTGGAGCACAAAGGAGGGAGAGGGGAGGAGATACAAGTCAGCAGAGGGCAGTGTGGGGTCTAAGAGCAATTACAGTAATATACGGACTTCCAGTCAGCACAGCCCACAGCCAAAAAACTAGTCTGTAGTTTTGCTCGTCACTAAAGACAGCAGAGATAACCATGAAAAGCAAATATTTGAAAAAAAAAAAGCAACAGGAAAATCTTTGTTTCCTTAGTATATGGACAGACTAGTTCTACAGAGAGGGACACACGGTCAAATACAGGACTGGCAGCTAAATCATCAAAATGCATGTGATTTATTAAATAAGAGGTCAAGTTCATGTTCTCCTTTGAACAGCTTCAAATTCCAGAGGAAAAAAGTAGCAAGTAAATTACATTAAAGGCGGTTAGGACGGCCATGAGAACTGACACAGCTGCACAGATCCGGCTGATGATTTCACAAGGGGGGACTGGGTTTGTGCAGACGTACAGATACACCAAACTGACATCAAAGAGTTACCAGCAACGAAGGCTACGTCCGGACCAAAGAGTTGCACTTGAACACACCGCAAACGCACATAACCTATTGTGTCTGTGTGAAAGGAATTAACTTCTCATACCAGCAGGTGGGCGTAGTCTGTATTTTACAACTGGAAACCAGGAAGAGCTACTAACTATCATCTGAGTCATTCTGATCAGTTGGTCTAGAGCTTAATCATGTTCCTCTGTGCGCCCTTTAAACTTGGTCGTTATGTTTGCTTTTGTTTTTCTTTTCGTGACCCGATTCTCAAAGCCGAGCAGCCAATCAGAGTGGCCTCTTTCACCGACTTGCTCTGCTGCCAGTTCAACATGCTGAATCAGCTGCAACGTCAGTGTCAGAGGAGCAGAGGACACACAAGAAAAATCTTACAGCCACAGGCGCTCACCAGAAAACAGTCGACCTTCGCTTTGGTGTGTTTTACGGCACTAACATCCTTTAAGCTAGTGTGAAACGGGAATTTCAGAAATTCCTCACTGTAATAATATGAATAAAGACTGGTCACCCACGATAAGTGACAGGCAGCAAGATAAACATTCCAGCTAGTAGAAGATATTGGCACGTTTGTGGACAGTACTAAGTCTTATCTGCATCTCTCCGCCTCGCTTAAATTCCACTCAGACCAAGTGTGTTGATGTGCGTCAGAATGTGTTTGTATCTGTGCATGCATGCTTGCGCATTACAGTCATCCTGTAGAAAAGATCCAGCGCTGTAGGTCTTTAAGTTACACCCCACTGTTTACAGAGTCTTACTCTGGTTAAGGCTGCCAAGCACTCTGGCTACAGTAGTGAGACCCAGCGTGTGGATGTCTATGCGATAGGGCAGAATGTTAACATGCATACTTGTGTATTAGCGGCGGTTGGTGTTTGTGTAAGAGTGTTTATGAGTGTGTTTATGTGCGTTGGAAGAGACTGTAAATTCACAGAGGGGAATGTTGATGTTTGCAGACCTCACATCAGTCCAGAGAACCCAATTAAAATGTGTCTGCAGATATCCGAGAGGCAAAGCGTGTGTCTGTTTGCGTCACTAAACTGTATGTTCTCTGTATGAGTAACGGTATGTGCAGTGAGACCAACCTCGATGTTTACTGAGGCTGCACTGTTTCAGTCAAGTGATTCCATTTAGCTTATAGTTTCCCTCCAATCATGACTTCTGACCACAGGCAGAGCGTGCATGAGATTGCAGATAAACGTCAACCCCTTTTTGAAATGTGGGCCGCTTCAGCGTTTAAAAATGTTACAGCTCTTTTCTGTCATGACAAGAGTAGGTTGCATAATTTCTGGAGAGGCGAAGACATTTAGTAAAGTGAAACTAAAAAAGATCTGATCAGGCCTGAGCTTGCCCTCAGAGGCATTTAATCAATGAATCCACACATGAGTCAGTCCGAATTTACCAGAACGAGGAAGTCAGATTACATACGATCGTTCAATCCTACTCTTTACTCGAACACGCAAATGAAATTCCTATTCACACATTCCTGAGCTCCTTAATCTTGTGCCAAATCTGCCCTGTCTGCTTAGTCCTTAGGTCCCCACTCATCCAGATATCTATTCTTTCACCACACTGCATGCACACCACCGGGGTGAGGGGCTCAAAGAAATAGGAGGGGGAGAGCACGTTGCTTTTGTGCCGGCCTGGACTCTTTCAGTGTCGGGGGAAATAAAAAGCAGAGAGGATTAGGTTGACTGAGTAACTCGGACGGTCACTCGAAAAGGCTCATTAGTACACAGTTGTTTCTATGGGCAGCAGCAGCTATTGTTGTGGAATAAACTCATGACATACTTTAACATTTAGTAGGTCTGTGGTGTGAATTAGTGTTCCTCTTAATATCTGCAGAGTATTGTGAAGATAAAAGTAGCTGCAGGACTACTCAGTCCTTCCAAGGCCAGAGCTTATGGAGCAAGGTGGCCTGGTGTTACTTTGCCAAAGCGACCCCATCCCCCTGTAGAGCACTGTTTGAAGCTCCCAAAACTTCTACACATGAATAACATCCTAACGGGTCTTCTTCCCCTCCTCCTTCCTACTGTTCCACCTCTCTGGGTTCCCTCCATTTTCCTTGGCAGAAGGACAAAGGCCAAGCAGCCAGTCCCACACAGGGCTGTCAGTCAGAGTCCAGCTCAAGCTGCCCCCCCTTCCTGCAGCTCAGCCAGGGGATTCCTCCATTGTCCCAAAGGGCACCAAAGAAAGGCAAGAGAGCGGGTTAGAAATGGGAGGATGAAGACTTGAAAGAAGAAAGTGGTAACGGATAACAAAAGGCAGGAATGGTTAAGAAAGATAGAGAAAGTGAGAAGAGAAACAGAAGATTGTGAGGGGAGAGAAAGGGAGAGATGGTGGATTATTAATGAAGAATGGAGGATAAACAATGGCCTCCCACAGTCCTCTGGACACTCTGCACTATTAATGGGGACAAAGACTTCAGCCACTGACCAAAAAATTGTCTCAACTGACTACATACTCACAGCCCTTCTCCCTAACAAATGAATAATGGCATTTATTATGTGGTTTAGTCTGGTCTGCGGTGTGAGTGTGGAGTGATATGCTCCCCCCACCATACACACACATCAGACTCAACAATACAACCGTCCACCAACTCACAACTGTAAACCTACACACTACTTCCTCTGCTCTCGCCCACTGTCTCCCACTCTCCCTCTGTTTGAAGCTCATGTGTGCAAAACAAACAAGAACAAATCCACAAATCTACCAGTTTCCCTGCTTAACTTTATGCTTTTTTGGGGAATACTATTAACTCCAAACACACAAAATCTAAAGGGTGCATTCAGGAAAGAGGGAGTGTTTATCTTTGTATCACCAATTAATAGTGATTTGTGTCATATTAAGAGTCTGCATACACGTCTGAGTCACTTAAGTGGCGCTTTTCAGCCCTGACCACCCTTATCCGGCTCCAGTCCCCCTGGGATGGAGAGGCCACACAGAGAGAAGGGCGTGGTGAAGCCTGCCTAACAAACTCTGTTCCTACACCTGTCCCAGTGACTTTGATCTGTGCGGAGAGCAAACACAGTCGATAATCAGACCACAAAATGTCTGAGCCTACCAGCAGCAGCAAAGATCTGGTCTGGAAATGAAAGCGTGAGGAGATAAAGCCAAAAACTACAAACGCATTTTTAATTTTCCCAGTAAAATGATATGTCCAATTATGTGAAATAGTACATTTTGAAAAACAATGTCATATTTCATCTCTCTATGAATGTTCAGCCTTTGTTTTCTAATGAGATGAGCCAGTTTAAACATAGTTGTAGAATTTATATTTTATAAAAAGGTATTGATGGACTAAACGGACTGAGGTCTTTGAAGACATGGCCAAGACTATAGAAAACAACCAAATACATCATGAAGACTGAACCAGGAAGGGTTTCTATTAGCTGGGAGGCTAGGGAACAGGATTATGTATTATTTATTTCTCATGGGAAGAATTTCTGCAACTTTTAAAGTCAATTTAAAGCAGTAACTTTAAAAAAATAAATAGCAACAACTCTCATGAAACCAAGCTAGCTTATCTGTTATGTTTCACATTTGGTTGAGAGCGCAAAAGTCAGGAGTAAAGGATTGAGGGCACATGTAGTAGAAAACATAATGCTGGCTTTTCTAGCAGAGTCTATGTCTGCATGTCTCTGATTGTGTACATGAATGAACACTCCAAACAAAAAAAGGGGAAGACAGGAAAAGACTGCCGTTAAGAAACAAGAACTGCTCAGGCAAAGAGGGAACCTTCTATTAAAACAATAATAGAGCAGCCGACCATGAAGACCTCACACTAAACACTGGAGCATCAGTTCAGCCTGGCAGCGTTTCCACAGATCTGCTATGAGTGCTAAAGCCTTCCAAAAAATAAACAACAACAGCAATAACATGGGGGTTTGCCTTTGTCCCTGTGCTTCCTGGGAATGCTATTGAGTTTGGGTGAGTTTCTGTGGCTCTGTTTGAATTCAGCCAGTCAGGGATCCTCAGATTCCTACTGGACAGCTGGATCTAGCATATAAAATAAATAGAAAGCCTATGTCAACCTGTGTCTATTGAGGTCGACTCCAGAGGACTAAATAAGGAAGATTGAGGGGGAACAGGTGGACATGACATTGTACGGCTAAAAGGTTCTCCCACACTAAAGTGCCCCTCTCTGTGAGTATCTACGACATCTTCTCACTGTGCTCCTCCTCTCCAGAACCTACACCATAGCAGGCTACAGCGATTGAAGTATTTACACCAGTGGGCTGGTGTGCTTGAGGTCTAAGGTCTGCATCTACGCCATACCTACAGCTATTTTTGTGATGAAGAGACTTGAGTACAAGTACAATAAAATGTGACACTTTCTGTAACGCTCTCACCTGAGGATAGTGATCGTTTCTTGCAGTAAAGCCATTTTAAAAATAGACATGTAATCCCACAGGCGCTGCCGTATTGGTGGGCTAATCACTGCTTTGGTTACTAAAACGGTCACAACAGAAGAGCTTGCACTACCAATTCAGGGACACCGTGTCCACAACCCTATCAACATAAACACAAGGAGCGAGGAGGAGAAGAGAAGAGAAGAGAAGAGAAGAGAAGAGAAGAGAAGAGAAGAGAAGAGAAGAGAAGAGAAGAGAAGAGAAGAGAAGAGAAGAGAAGAGAAGAGAAGAGATTTGCAATCCAAACCAAATTCAAAGTAGCAGCCAGATTGAAAGCCTCAACCTTAGTCGGAGCTGCTTCCATCTCAGGTTTCATACAAGCTCATCTTCCACCTGAGTGAAACAATCCCAACACTAATGCAACATAATCAATAATTTTATTGACAACATTAGTGAGCGCAGGAAACAATATAACAACTTAAAACTATAAAGTGCTATGTGTTAAGGGGAAGGAAGAAACAGCTCTGGTGATGAACAAAGTCTATCCAAAGAGGGTGCGGCACAATCAGCAACACTGACTGGAAATGTAAATGATGACTGGTCCTGCAGGTACGTGGGACAGATATTGGCCTCAAAATGAACACAAAGGGAGAGAGTGAGACAGTGTTTTGTTTCCAGCACTTATTTGCTGACTTAATAATGAGGAAAGCAAGTGCACACTGCGGCCATTCAGACTTTGCTGTTCAGCTGAAGTAACGGTCTGAGACAGCTATGCTCTCATACAGCAGGAATGAATGAGCACACAGGAAGACCACAAACTGTATAGGAGGACCTCCACCTCCACCCCTTGTCCCTGACTTCATCACATGCTCTCTCATTCTCTTTCTGTGTTCCCACAAACATGACACAAAACCAGAAGCGCCATTGTTTATAGTCCACAGAGGACGTTTGGCTCTTTCCTGGATGGGCTGGATCCGGTATGTGCTGCCTGCCAGCTCCCAGTCTGTCCCATAGTGGAGCCGTGCAGCAGAAGATGACCATGGCAACCAGGGTCTCTCACCCTGCACGGCTCAGGCGTTGTATATACAAGTTGCTGGCTAGTTAGTATACCATCAACACACACCACAATCAAAGCCATTAGCGACAGTATAAGGACCCTGTATCTGCTTGATTCAACATAAACAGACCAAACTGGAATAGCCTCTATGGGAAGATAAGCATAAATACAAAGAAAAATATTTAGAAATGAAAGGCGGCAAAATACTTCACTTGAGCTTTTGTGCTAAGACTCAGAGGGAGAGCACCAAAGCCTCTCAATGGCTGCTTAGCATCCTTTACTACAGAGATAATATTGAGTTTTACACCTTTAAAAACTAATTTAAGTGGCGGCGAACGTTGCAAGTGCAGCAACTGTTTCAGTACAATTGCGTCTTTGTATGTGCCCAGGTTGTGGCCTCCCTCACAGTATCATGTGGCTCAATGTCTATCGTTCTCCAGTAACGGTCTGGTCATTCTCCCTCTTCGCAGCAGGGCTCACTGAGGTCTGTCCGTCTCTGAATTTCAGGAATGTTCCCCGACTATTCAAAGCTGATATAGCCTCACTAGCGTCTTCTATACAGTACATACCCACAGATCAGCTTTATTCGTCTGCATAAATCCATATGACCCAGCCATGAGGCTAGAACAAAAGTAACCCGATCAGGTGGCATGAACAGCTAGCCTCGTACTGCTTAAACATGAGCTCAAAAACAACTGTCAATTTTATCTTGATCCAACAAATCTGGACCACACAATGGCTTCCTCTCAGTTATTATTCATGTCCTCACAAAGAACGCGGACTTCTGTTGCATAATCTTGTCTTTAATGTGGATGTATTTAGAAACATATATATGCATACACATTTGCAGCACTGTTGGTACGCATTCTCATGAGTTCATTTAGTGGCTCTCAAGAGCAGAACAAAGTCACCTCAATATAGATGACTGATCTAGCATCTCACCCCCAGTGGAAAAATAACTGCACCACTTTAGGTGCTGCTCTAAAGTGTCTCTGCCTCGCTGCTGTAGCCCTTTCAAAGTCCAAGGACAGAGTGAGAGTGTGACTCTGAGGCGAGCAGGTCTACTCCCTCTCCCTCTTGCTCTCCGCTTCAGTTTGACAGCTCTGGCTCGGGCAGAGGCCAAGGTTGTTCTGTTGCGAGCAGATTTGAAACAGTGGTGTCCTCTATGCACACACAGCTTGAGGAGGTCTGCAGTGACAGGGAAGCCCCAGCCCATCTGGTGCCTCTCCCTGACAACACAGGGCATACGTGCCACCGCATCATGCAAACCACTGGCCCTGGGAGATCCATCACCTTGGAGACCAGCATTTGCTCAGCGAAGAAGCCAGGGAAACAAGGAAGCAGAAACCTCCCTAGTGACACTCCACTGACGATGAAATGAAAACCGAGCCTTGCTTGATTCAGATGCATTATCTGTGCAAAGATAAACAGTAGGCACACATCCACACTGTACAGGCAAATGAAAACGTCACTGTGCTGTAATCTGGATCCATGTCGGTTACCATTTCATTTCTGTGTTGTGGATTTATTTTTACTATAAACATTAGACCAGAGCAACACTCAACATTTCAGCACATAACACTTATCTTCAATACAAGACAAGGATGTAGTTGCATAGGATTACAACCCAAACCCATTAATATGTCACAGAGACAGCATAATTACAGAGTCGTCTACAGTCCCCTCCCACATGACTCCAGAGGGGATCAACGCCAGGAACGAACCAAAACACTAGCCCAGGTCTGCAGGCAAACACACGCACTGATCACCAGCGGCCGTCTCAAACACACTCTTCTGCAAGCCCCGACGTCATGAACGTGGTGTGTGATAGCACATCTAAAAATACACTACTGGGGAATCTGATGATGCACATGAAAACGAAAATACACACAGAGATGGCACATTTTGTACCTTTGCCACCGTGCAATAATCCTTGTCTAGTAGCGTATGAGCTGTCATTATATTAATTAATTTAATTCTGAGCTATAAAAGGAATGATGTGTGATACATGGACCAAGGACAGAGTCAAAGCATTGTAAATTATCGATGCAGAGAAAGACTTTGAGCAGAAACTTGGGGATGCCATTGAGCAATGAAAAGGTCTGCCTTCAATTTGGTGAGAACATCATTAGTAAGTAAGTAAATAACAAAGTACTGCACAAAACTTTAGTTTCTTGAGACATTAGACCCTGAAACAAAACTTCTGGGCACTATTGATAAAAACACAGCAATACATAAATGTGCAGGCTCTTCCCCTAATTCTGGTCCAGCCATTAACACCCATTTTAAAACACATTCTGAGTTCAAAGTGTTACTAGGCCCAAGTTGAGGAAATCGATATGTGGACCGACGACAAAGTCAAAGACTTGGTAGGTATTTATGCAGAGAAGGGGATCTGGAGACATACAAAGAGAGCATTTAGAAACAGGGAATGTCAGTGAGCAATGAGGTGGTCTACCTTAAAATCTTGCTACAGCCTACATTTTGTATTACTGACTGCTAGAATCATAGGTAGTAACAACCATCCCTTCCTGAAACACGGGGCCTCAGACTGTGGTGAATGTGCAGGTAGCAAAAGGGCTGAATTCATTTTTCATCACTTGGAAAGTTCCTGGACATCTCTGGGACCAAAAGTTCCAGGGACTTTTTCCAGGGAAACACGAACACGCTTAGTCTGTAAATTCTTCAACCATTTCCATTGCAGTGTTCAACCTGCTTGCTGAGATTCAAAATTTAATTTAAATAACTAAATAACAAGGCATTGGATGAGCAGAATAGGTTAACTGTCCCTTGAAGATAATACAAGATGGTTCTTCTTACAACAATAATCTACAAATGAAGATAACAACTTAACGAGGGTCAACTTGCAGAGGGTAGGCAAAGTGATACGGTCAAGAAGAAATTGAGGCGTGACCACTAAGTCATGCAAAACACCCTCTAAGAGTAAAAGTTTTATCACAGCAAAGCTTACAACCAGGAGTTTTGAGTTAAGCCCAAATTATGTAATGGCAGCATAGCTTCTAAATTAATCTTCACTGCTGCTTTTCAGCGTATCTGTAATATTTAATACCTTTATCAGCTGAGCCAAATTATCAGATGGCCCTAATCTGAGAGCACAGTCAGTCTAAAGTCAATATGGCATTCCCTGCTCTGTGAAACAAGCTTAAACAAATTCATTTTTCAGCTCATCGTTTCAGATGAGCTCCTTTGCGGGATTCCCAATCGAGTTTTATGTCCCGGAAGAGCACGGGCAGGCTTAATTAAAACACTATTAGAATGAGATGACACTCTTAGTTAACAAGAGGAGACTAAAACTAAGTCCGATTAGATTCAGGGCTCAGCAGAGGCAAGCTGTGCATTTCAGACAAGCTTCAGTCAATGCTAAGCAAAGTATCTGTGTGTGGGCTTTTCCAACAGGAATGTGAAATGAGTAAGTTCAAGTGCGCATGGAGGAGAGAAAGGGGTGAGTTCAGCTTCCAGAGGGCAGGGCGAACTCCTGGAGATTCCTAGCATGCCTGTATTTCCTTGGGCGTCACGTGCTGCAGTGCAGTGCAAACACACGCTACGGTGAGTTAATTGCACAGAGGAGCCATTCACTTTTCCCAAATGACTCAGACTTAAGCAAAAACTACTATTAAAAAAAGCTGCATAAAATTGACCCTTGTTACAGAAAGGGTACTAAAACAGGAGCAGAGTGATTCATGGCAGGAAATGAAAGAGTTAAATGAAATCACGTATTCTGTAGTGCTGCAGGAACCTATAAATGGTTTTGTGAAGTTTGACTGAACTCTCACACAGGACTAAAGGAAGAAATATTATTAGAAAGCTGCCTTCTGGGAAACGAAGGCTGGGAAAATGAACACAAAGAGTTTCATTGTGAAATGCTACGAATCCTCAAGTTAAAATAACTGACCTTTCACTGTAAACAATGCCTGGTCTATCAACACTTGCTGAATCAGTCATCAGATTAGGCTGTTAGGTTGCGAGCAGATCAACTCACTTAAAAGCCGAGACATCAACACAAGAAAAAGCACAGGAAAGGGTTAAGTGCAGAGGCCAAAACATATTTAAAAAAAAAAAACAGTGCTGCAGTGGAGATGAAAAGATGTGTGCTTGGGGGCTACAAACTGCTGCCATCTCCCTTTCTACAGATCTGTTACTGCTTTGTTTGTTATTCATCACTGGCCTGAGCATGACACATAAATGTGTGCATATGGCTTTGTTGTCTCCAAAGGACCCCACTGTGCTTCCTATTGACCTCTCACATCCATTGCACACACAAACATTCACCCATCAGCACCTCTCTATTAGAGGCCTGAAACTAGTCATGTGGCACTGCCCATACAATCAGCCTGTGTTATATGTTGTGTTTGCTCAAAAACTAATTAAGCAACCAGGACCAAGCATCATTGTTAAAGTCGTGGTCTCTTGCATCTTTACAAATTTAAAAAGCAGCAACAATATATTTGCCTGGAGAGTGCTTCATACAGAAATTCCCAAGTAGTCTCTGCGTTTTCTTTGTAGTTGTGTGCAGCTGTGTTGCTTGGGGGAATAAACCCAGATTTCAACATGCACGTCAGTTTGCAACTGAAGCAGAACTGCTTCAACATTGAGATCACTTTTTATTCATCCATTTCTAATCCTCGGAACCGGACAGCTTTATTTCTGTTGTCTTTATTTCAGCTTTAAGTTGACTTTCACGCTGCAAAGGGAAAGTCACTGTTCATTAATCCTAACAAGATAGCCATAAAAGTGAAGCTGATAGGAATAAAAAAGACCAACCACAACTAACATACACAAAATACAAAAACTAAATGCTAAAAGCAAGACAACAAAAAAAATAAGTCTTCAACACCTTCAAATGGACTTCACATTTAAAATCAATTAATGTCTATACTTTTAAAAACAAACTGAGACACATGCTGCAAGGACGCGAGCAAATAAGGAGGAAACTATGCTAACTGTAAATAAATAAGAGGAATTAGTCTATTATTTAACACACTAGCAGTAAAACGCACAGATAAAATAGAGGCATAGGCATTACGGCTGAAAAAGCACCTGGAGCACCAGCAAAAATGCCAAATTTGGTAGCATTCAGTGACGCTGGCTAATAGCAGGCTGAATCAATAGTGAGATCAATAAGGAAGAGAAGCAGACAACATGGCAATTTAGATAAACTGTACGTGATTATTTAGTCAATGATAGTTTTAATCGTCAGGAAACTCTAAACACTTGCACTTTGTCTCTGCATGGTACACGTATTAGTAGGTTTGTACTTTCAGATCAGTTGTTCTTTCCGCTGCAACATTTACAGCACTTCTCTACAAACCCCAAGCATCCCTGCTATTCAGAAAAGTGCTACACACTCATTAAGAAAACCATCAATCAAGATTTGGGTTAAGGAAAAATATTCTCAGATTGGAACCAAATGTTTTGAGTCCAGTGCGGATGACATGTAGTAAGATAGTGTAAACCCTGCCATCACAGTAGTAAACACTGCCGCAGCCACATGAGTAATACTCCTTTACTGTGACTCTTCAGATCCAGGGCTTAACATTCCTTGGCAAGCTGGTGCTGAATCTTGTAGGATTACAGAGAAACAAGAGGCTTTACATCACTTTTCAGAAATGCTATCAGAATATACGAAAGAGGGAGGGGCGGACAACGAGCCGTGCAAGGAGGGGCGCTGGAGTAAACAATAAAACAAAATCTATTTTCCCCAAACTACCCTGAACTTAAAGTTTCCCAAATGCTCCACAAAACAGCGTTCAGAGTGGAGATGTCTCACAAAAACAGGGCATTCCACGGCTCACTTGATTATTCCCACTTCCTGCTCACAGAGACGTTCCCTACGAAAAGGAATCAACAAGAAAAACACAGGCATCAACAAATCAGACTGGCTCAAACGTAGTTGCCCCACAGAAAAGAAAAACAAACCAGGGCTTTGTTGCGTCCTGAAGCAGCTCTGCCACTGGGACGAGCCCAGACAGAAAGGCTCTCTGAACTAGCCACCTGTTTTAAAGCACAATGTAAAAGCAGCGCTGCTCTGTTGTGGTAGCTGTTGTGTAGATTAAATGGTTGCTGAGTGATTAAACTCTAATTTCCATTACTACTGCCATTACAAGCAGCATATTTGAAGAGGTAAAACACTGCTTCTTTCTCTAGCTGGTACCTTCAACTGTAAAACCTAAATTGGACACAGATAAAAGAGCTGAAGGTAAGGGACCATGACCCATCCAAAAATCACTGGTACACAAAGTACACTAGGGTAGAGGATGTGAGGGCTATCAGGTTTCAGAGTGACAGATAGAGGATTGCCATGGTTGTGTGTGGTCAGAAGATAAAGGGCAGCATTTGTTTGTGGTCGGTTTTAATGCCATCCTGGGTGACCTATTCCCCCGCAGGGACGTCGGCACCCTGACAGATTAGCCTCAAAGGGCCATTTGTGTGACTGAGAGTGCAGTTCCTGCGCTCCCGTCTGATCAAAAGGCTCAGAAACAGCATCTCATCCCAAAGAAATGTCACTGCTGAATTTAACCACTCCAAACTTCACGTGTTCGTCAGCCCGTGGCCTCAACATAACCTGCTAGAAAAATGTCCAATGTCAGTTTATGCAAGCCGAATAAACATCTGGCACAAGATGACCTCAAGCTGCACCGCTAGATGGAAAACAACAAACCATGGAGTAAGAAACCATGGCTGGCTAATAAGTGACAGTGTTTAGAAAGCAGTTTTACAAGTAGCAAGTAAAGTTTATTTTCAAGACTTTAAGTCTGAGTAAGTAACGCCTTTTTGTAGACATAATGTAAAACGGACACAAATCTAATGCAAATGTAATTCTCTTTTGCTTGTGTAAAAACTGGTATCATTATCAATTACATCAGTATTAATATTATATAGGGCTGTGTGGCCTAACTTAATTATTTTTAACTACTTAAAAATGACTTTTCCTGATGAATGTTATTCAAACATAATGATTTGTCTGACATTTTTATAGAGATTTACTGACTGTAATTGGGAAAGATGTTTTACAATATTCTGGCATTAATTAACACACACCGAGTATGATTTATCTTTAATAACGTGTGTGGATTGTAATTTGCAATTGTATTATCCTGCAGTAAACACTGCGAGACGTTCAGTGCATTTACAGCGAGTTGTTGAGGCCCTAATATCATAATACGCCCGAGCTAGTTATCACCACTCCGTCTTAGCATCCGTCTTGCTCTTAAAACTATTTTGTGTGTCTCGTTTTGACATTCAAAGTTTATTTAAGACTTAATACCACAACTGACAAAACCTCCTTCCATTCAACAGTTGCGGACCTTTTGATCTTAATAAAGGTGTAAATAAAATAAACTTCCTTATCAAAAACTACCGTTAATCAACTTGTGGATTTTTCCCAGCAGATGCAACAATCTGCCTCAGTGGAGAACAAAACCTGTCGCGTAATGCCTTCAGGTAAAATTGGTTAATGAGTGTTTGTAATAAGGATTTAAGAGCGCCACTCCCCGCTCCTGGATACAACCTGTGCCCTTTATCTCCAACGTTTCTAAACACAGGCTGCTGAGAGACTGAAATCGACACACAAACAAAAAAAAAAGAGAAAATGGCGTCGCCTTGCACATCTTGTCTGTGTGTACTCTATGCCTGTAGCCAACAGATGTCCCCTCCTATCACAGCCCTCCAGCAGCCACAGACTCTCCCCTATTGCAAACAGCTGCCGCCGCCACCACGGCCATCAATTATTCACCGGGGCTTTGCCTCTGTGTTTACCTTTGAGGCTGGAGACCGAGGCCAGAGTGCATGGGAGAGTGGTGAGACACTGCACACTGGCGTGGAGTCCAAATCACACTGGAGGTAGGGGATCATTTGATCAACACTGTGCTACTGTGTTCAAAGTCAACAGAGACCAAACAGGCTGGGAACGTGAACGGACTTTTATTTGTCATTGTATTCTTGGACATGCAAAATTCTCAAACCGAGTCCCCAAGTCATTTTAATTGCAATTTTCAACACTTACGATATTCTGTTTCCAAGGATATTAACTATGAAAATATAAAAATGAAGCAAATCTTAACATCTGAGCCACTAAACCAGTGAGTATGTTTTGAGAAATGCTTTGGAAGTATAAGTCGATTAGCAGAATTTCCAATTTATTCTGGTAGAGGGATTGAATTCATCAGGAATGTGGAATAGCAATGCATGAACTTTGACTTTCTTCAGAATTACACGAATACGAGAGGCGGCTGTCTTTATGCATGCCTTATAGCTGCAGTATGTTTTGTACTGTGGATTTGCAATCATGCAGCCACTTCCCGGAAGGAATGCAAGGCTTCTTGAACCGAGGAGGCAAGAGGGAGGCTGTATAGGAGAGTCAGACAGGGATAGATCCATCTACATCATGCACACGTCTACAGGGGACTGGCTATTATGTCTGTGTACACTTCTCTCACAACCTCCTTCCCACCTGACACTGCATGTCAGCTTAGCCCCTAGAGCTCATGGATGGATGGGCGACCGCAACACCAAAGTCCCAGAGGACTGAGGATCAGTGCAGCTCAGCTCAACTCCCAGATCATTTCCTCGTGTGGAGGTGCCAGAGGCCCCCCTTCCCCTGTTGATCCATCTCCGGAATAAAATACACTCCCCCATCACAGCTATATACTCAGCCATACACACACACACACAGCTCCACCTCCCGTTACCCCTGTGTCCCACCAGATTGAGGGGAGGGGGCAGGCAGGATGTGAGACCAGCTGGTCATCAGCTCAGACAAAGAAACCTGCTGAATGTGCTCTTGCATCAAAAAGAAACAGACCTCTCACGTCGCTGTTTCTTCATAGACTCGGCAGCTCTGGATCTCTTTCCTTTTTAATGTCTGAGGGTGGTCATTACAAAAGTTCACTTCTGTTTTTTCACCAAGCGCTCTACAGTCACAAAGGGATTTAGAAACTGAGGAAACGTCACAACCTGACTTGAAACATTCACAAACCTTAGATTAGATTCATTTTCACTTTGTGAGCAACAGCGCTGCTGGCTTCAGGATTCGTTACCGAATGAAGGAGGAGCACAGGAGCCAGAGGACGATGTGGTTTTACCGCAGAGAGGCCAGTGGCAGGTGCAATTTATCTTTGGTTTCAGCCTAGTTCAGCTAGTCACTGGGGAGAGGCAAACCAAGGCCCTCCTATAGAGCTAACTGGGAACTCAGGGACGGACTGCAGAACAGTACACTGTAAGGACACAGTGGAAAATGTACATGTCCTAAATAACGACAGAAAACTTTTAAATTTAGGATCCTATAAATTCTCTCCTATACTTTGAATTATACGTTACCTGGCTGTAACAACGCAGATCCTTAAATCAGAGTCCTCAGCTATTTTTCTAAAAGATAATAAAAACACAAATACAAAAAAAATACACTTGACTGTTTGGGTAAACAATAGCTGACCAATTCACATTCAGCCAGAGCTAAATGAAGGGGCCAATTTGGGTTTCACTTGACCCAAGGCCGAACACACACAAGGGACGTGAAAGAAAAGCACTCAGATTTTTATCAGCGCATTTATATGTTCAAAAAGGAGCCACAAAGGCAGATCCCAGAGGAAGTGTACAATGAGGCACACTGGGCTGTGTGCAGGGGTCAGGACTGTGCTGTCGAGGGGCATTTTCACAGCCGGATGAAGTCCTAATCTGCCCTTTGGCCACTGATGTTTTAGCACACACACACACACACACACAGGGGGTACTGGTGACAGCTGCAGATTAAACAGATTGTATGGTCATCCTTCCTATTTGTCAAGCATGTTAAATTCCTCTTTATTTAAAATACCTACGCTTTTAATTTTCCCATTTAAAGCTGTACACGGCTGTTCAATTATGGATATTAATCCATAAACTCAATAAAGCATCCATTTGTCCACTGATAGGAGTGACAGTTGGTTATATAAGACATGCATCAGATGAAACGGTTTCTGCTTTTGGTGAGGCAAGGAAGGAAATCAGCAATGCTACATTAATCTTAAACTGTGCCTAGAAGGTGCTGTTAGGTAATAATACCAGGACAGATATGCACAAAACCTGTTTGGCAAAGTCTAATGGAGACACACCCACTGGGGATTTGTTCACAACCTCAACAACGGAAAAGCCGGGACCAGAACAAGTAGATATACTGGCAAGTGCTCATGTTTTAGGGCTGCTGTCTGGCTTGTTGCCTACTGCACCTGCAGCCCATCTGGTTCCTCTGAAAAAGGGCGTTCTTGGGTTTGTCAGCAGGCCTACAGAAATCTTAAAAAGTTGTGTCATGATATACTTGTAGACTTTGTGTAAGCCTGGTCAAGGCCAGCGCAGACGCACACAGGAAACAAGAAGAGTTATGACATTGGATATGAGGGGGGGGGGGGGGGGGGGGGGGGGCAATCAGACTGGTGAATGGGCTTCTTTGTAACCTGTCATGGGACTTGAGAATGGCTAAAAAGATAATTCCCTCTTCCTCAACATGATCTGAGCTGAGGCAGGAAAAGAAATTCTGACTACTGCAGACTCCTTGAAAACACAGGACAGGTATGGGGAAACACACTGACACATTAACAAAAAAAAAAATATTAACAATTCAAGCTCTGCCAACTTACTTGGGACAAGTGGCCAAAATAAGTGATCAATGCGTCTTTATAACTGCTTTTCTGTTTTACTGATTAAAATGTCTCCTTCACGGTCAAACGACTGAACAGTAAAACAAAAGATCCATTAAAGACTCCTGCCTGAGATTAGTTTTTGTGCAGTGAGAAAACAAAGCTGCAATGCCGCATTAACAGCTATAGATGTACGGGCATGTGGGGAATTCCTTACCAGCTGCCTACTTAAAAGGATCCAAGTCCATAAAGAGAAGTCACACTGTACGCCATTACTGTCCCATCTAGTATTTTCAGATACTAATCCTACATCAGCCACTCATTTTAGAAACCTAAAATGTTCCTCATGTGACAAATGGAGGCATCGTTACCACAGAGAGCATAATCTAAGATTGGTGAGCAGTGTGGTGGGGGTGAGTCACGGCAAACTTAAGAAACTGTCAGGGCGCCTAAATCTCCATCTGTTCACCGTGTTAAACCCCTAGCAGTACAATGTCGACCCATCTACCCAAAGCACCACTCTATTTACTGCTACAGTTCATTATTAACTTTAACAGTTACCCGTTTACCACATTTGAAACTGTTTAATGGCTGCACTGATTATGTGTATAACTGATTTCCAGCTGTTTTCTACATAAGTGTCACCTGTTAAAGACACCTGGGTTGAACTGATGAAAATAGCCCAAGGCTGACATGCAGGACCACAGACCCATTCTTGACTTGAATACGCAGTGACAGGGAAGGGGCACACAGATTCATAGAAGCATCGAGGCTCATACAGACGAGTGCCCTTATTCCACAACCCTGTATGGGCCTGACCTCTCACGCCGCATCCTCACTAAAGCCCCCGCTGACTCTGAGGGCCCATATGCTTTGTGTCTGCACGCTACGCATTTACCCCGACCACACGAGACATTCTGTCACCACGCATTTATGTCTCATGGGTGAAGCCAGCACCACACAGAGAAACTGTGTCAGTTAGCTGCACCAGAGTATTTGGGTGTATCCGTTTCTCAGTATTCAGAGGCCAAAAACCAGGTACGCTGTGAAGATCTGTCAGGTCACGAAACTCTGGTAAGCCTCAACAAAGTCAAGTTGATTTTGCGTGCTAAAAAGGACCCTATACTTGAATGTATGTCTTGAGTTGCTTTGTGTCTATCTGTGCAAAAAAAACAACAACAGCAGGCAAAAACAATTTCTACAAAAGTAGAGCCTCTGCCAAAGAACAAACAAAAAAAAGCTGTTATGTTTATGACTCCCAGAAGGTAACAGCCGGTCGTGTGCCAACACTTCAGCCTCTGGTGACCTTCAAGCTTGTTAACAATCTTCATTAGTGAATGTGCCACTTGTCCCTTCCACCATTACTCCATGAAACGTGAGAGACTGACAGTGTCTATTACTGACCAGCCCCATTCACATAAACTCCCAGCTCGATCACAACTACAACCAGGGCCTTGTCGTAGTAGGGAACAATGGCTTGAACTAAATAAAACAAGGAGAAAAAAATGTGCATGTGTTCTGCTCCACAGGTCTGGGGAGTTATAGGAAAAACAGAGCAACAGCAGTCCCGCTCTGCTTAAAATAAACTATGTAAAGAGAACTTTTGTCATATTTCAAATAGTGGGCGTGTGGGTGGGGATGGCTTTGCAAGTCATTCCACGCATGCCTTCCCACACTGCATCCAATTCAATTGAGGCCGCTGGTGCCGTTACTACAGGCAACACGGAGCGTGCCAGTAGTTTGGTCTGAGTTAGTCTCTCTAAATATGCAGCATATTCATTCACATTTAACACAAAACACTCCATAGTCCAGATTGATCTTACTCCATAACCTATACTCACATACGTCTTGTCTCTGTGGTTCTTGACTACTATGTGATTACATAAGAATCTGTTGCTCATTTCTAAACAAGGAATGAGGTATCTGCTAAGGAGGAAGTACCTAGGCAGGTGATATCATGCAAGCTGTTTTACTGCTTATGTCACCTGTTAGGTGACGTTTGCTTTACCAGCAGGTGAATAAAACCCAACTGACAGTTTGCATGCCGTTGTGCAAGATTAACTAGGATTAGTGAATTACCTGTATTATAATAAAATGGGAACCCAACATTGTCACTTGACTCATGGGAACTGAAACATCAATTCACACTGACACATTGGAGATATTCTCCGCATACCTTTGGCAGCTCTTTGAGTTGGTTGGCATCGAGGAGAAGCTCCTCCAGGCTGCGACTGTAGCGGAATATTTCATCAGGGACTGTCTGCAAGTTGCAATGCCGCTTGTCCACCGACTCGACGTGGCGGTTGCAGCGCCACAGGGGGATACACTTCAGCATGTCCGGCCGCCGCGGGGGATATGGTTGCCGGTGCTACTGAAATCTCCGCATCGGAGGATGAAGCTGGGGGGGAGGGAGGTCGCCGGGAGAGAGGATAATTTCGCAGGAGTGGGCTCACTCAATGTCAAAACCCTCGCTGTGTTCCCACGACGATCCAGAGCAGGAGGCCGAAATCCACTTAGAGACACAAAAATAATCCCTCCGATCTGTTAGCGATATTCCCAGTTTCAGATCAGCCCGTGCCCAATGATTGTCAGGTTCGTCGTAGTGACATCCAGCCCGGATTCACAATGAACATAAACACAACCGAGAACTCCCACTCGGCTCAAGTGTTCCCTCTACTTCTTACGCTCACTTCTTCGTACAGACGGGAGTAAGGTTAGCTTGTTGTGCTACCGCCACCATCCCTGTATGAGACCGAAGCTCCGCCGTGGCTAGCCGAAAAATATCCAGCCAAAAGCCAAGCTACACAGAAACGCCGCTTTAAGTGTCGCAGTCATGAGTGGCAACCGTGAATAAATCCACTTTACTTGGGTTATAAGTAAGCAGCTACCACAAAACAGTCAACATATGACACAGAGCGAGTCAGCAGAGATTAACCCCCAGTGTTAAGGATGTGCCCGCTGTGTTGTTAGCAGGCTAGTTTCAGTTAGCCAACATCGGCTAGTAGGTGACTGAACGCCTTTGTGCCTAGCAGCCGTTAGCTAACGCTGGTCAAATGAAATGTATAGAAAACTCCGACCAGTCCTGAGTAGCAACAACATCCGAAAAACAATGTCCGAAAAATTACCCAGTGACTGCTCTTTTAATCCGGCCGAGGTTACAACGCCAGGAGCGGGCTCACAAGCTTCAGCAACAGCCGCTCTTACCTCCCCCTGTTGAGCCGAGACAGGCCGGTTTGGCGTGTGGGGGGCTGGGCTTAGTTTGAGCTGGAGCACCGCCGCTTTGCGCCTCTGTAGCTAAGGCCACAAGTTGATTTACAGCTCCACCAAGCGGCAACTCGTAGTCCCCTTCAAACTTGGGTCATTTTTTTTCTTTTCTTCGCCTTTAGGACTTTTTCTGTAAGCCCAGAAATAACTGAATTATTACAGTATATGCATTGTTTTCCACTTCCAAAGCACAAACGTTTATAAAACCATGTATCTTGGCTAAAATCTGACCTTAATCGCTTTATTGTTACTCAGCTGTAATAAAATACTATCAATAAAATACTAAACAGATACTATAAACATTCAAAATATTAATTTGTAAAGCATTCTGAACTACATGGATATATCAGTTGTTGAAAACTGCTCCAAGACTGTATGCAGTAAGATGTTAATGCAGTGTGTAATGCTTATTACACTCCCTTGTCAGTTCATTAGGTACACAAGTAAAAACAAATATATCCTAATAGTCCTGCACTGAATTATATCTTTGTGTCACAATGTTCAGTTTATGTTGGAAGAACATCAGCGAGGTGCCAATTCACAGGTTTGATTTGTGGTGCTGTTAAACTGGATTGAATTAAAAACAAATGTGTTTATTTAGTCTAGTCCACTGACTACATAAGAAAACCAGTTGAACACAACAGTTCAGTAAACACACAAACCAATCTCCGAAATGAAGACAACTGAATCGACATCTCTCTAATTTGAAACAAATTCCGACTTGGTGTGAGACTGTTATATTAGAGTGCATTTGTTATCACTTTTCTCAAAATAAACCACACTTGAGGTCAAAAAATGTATTAAATGTTTTTACTTGATATACTATGTTCTACAGCCAGAGCACAGAAGCACGTTTCTTTACAAATCTTTCTTCAAAACCATTCATAAAAAAAGTTGCACACTTTTTTTGTTGACAAACAATAACCTTTAATCGTAGAAAGAAAAGAGTGTTTCCATGTCCTGGAAATTTCATGAATAATAAAAAGGAGCTAAAGCAGGAAAATGTTTTGCAAGATCAGATTACAAAAGATTTGAAACCTGCACCTAAAGGGAGTCTTCACAAATCACAAAGCAAACATGTGACAGAAACCTTTTAAAGAATCCCCCCCAAAGGAGCTTTCAACATTAATATCAACAGCCATAAAAAAACGAAAAAATAAAAATAAAAACATAATTACAAGTTTCAGAGGCCCGTTATCTTTAGCTGCAGTGACTGTGGCTGAAATGAATTTGGGCGACAGGTACAGGGATGGGTGCTGGTGAACCATTTCAGATACTTTACGCAGAGAGGTCACTGCTGTTAAAACGGTCTTGGTCATACACTTCTGCAACAACTTTACGACCACCGAACCAGCGGTCATTGAGGGCCTGGATGGCTTTGTTCATCTCCGAGGCCATGGAAAACTCTACAAAGATTTTCACAATGATATCTGCATCCTCCTCTTCGCCTTGCTTTTCCTGGTATATGATGACTCTGTTGACGGATCCGAACTTCCCGCACTCTTCCGTCACCTCACCCTCCAGGTCGTCGTCAATGTCCTCTGGTCCGACCATATTTCGAAGTACCATTACCGTTGACTGGGGAAGAAGAAGAAGAATACAATAAGTAAGTAATTCATGATAAAAAGGAGAGAATAAATATCCAATGGCATCTGTCACCTCTGATTTTCTGAGCAATTTCTGCATCACCATATGTCTGGCGCTGCTGCCCGAGATGCTCATGTGCTCTTGGTCACTCAACATCTCCTGTCCGGTGCCATCCTGCAGCATCTCTTCTTTCTCCTCTTTCTTCTCTTGTTGGTTGGAGCCAGCAGCTTGGTTAGACAGGACCGGCGGTGATGCAAGGACAGGGTTCACAAGACCGACCTGGGGAAGCACTGGTATGGGAGGACGCACTGGAGTCACACCTTTTCAAGGAAGGAAGGTAGACATACAGTTAGTGACGCTGACTGGGCAAAGACTCTCTTTATAAGGAAAAAAGGTGATTAATAACAGAGCAGGTGTAGTGTGCAGACGGTCTAGCAAGGTCATCAAGGGTAAAATAATAATACCCATGCAACTAAAAGAGCGAGTTTCGCTATATCTGTGAAGTCATCCAGGTCACAGTCACCGATACAGTTGGATGTTTGGATGTTCTTTTCCTTTTAAGACACTTCAATTACTTATCCAAGTATTTAAATGTGTATCCTCATTTATTTGAAATCATACCAAAGTCCATCTTCTGCAACCAAACAGGTCTTGTTGCAGCAGTTCAAACTATTTAACATCCACTTTGTCTTTAATCCACCTAATCCATCCCTGAAGGAGCTTTACATTTAAGTAACAGGGTGGAGCATTAAATTCTTACAGCTTTAAGCTTCCACATGGGAGGTCAAGTCTGCACTGAGGCCTGGATTTCAATCTAGATTTATACAACACTTTGGTAACATGGTTAGTCTGAGAGATGGTTCATAGGCCAATGACATTAAATGATCACAGCAGTCCAAATACTGTGAGGTTTCATAAACCATGTGCTTAAATTCTAGAAGATCTGATCAGCTCTACTACCATGATGTAAACGGCACGCCAAACACGAAAGGAAATACATTCATACCATAACATTACCTAAAGAAAACATAGGTATTCTCAATTACAAAGGATTTTTTTAACAAACGCACTAAACACAACTGAGCTCTATTAAAATCCTGCCTTTATAAAAATGAGCACTCACTCATGTCTTGGTACATACCGGTGATGACCCCTGGTGCCTGGGCAGCCATAACAGCCTGAGGTATTCCCATTTGCTGACCGAGAAGCTGGGGCGCAGCTAACGCCCCCAAGACTGATGCGCCGGCTACAGCCTCCTTAAGAGAGGGGGGCCGAAGACATTAGGTAAGGGAAACACACAGAACACAGCACAAGGCAGCACAGTCAACGATCACAAAGCATTTCAAAGAGTGAGCTAAACTATGCCTCTCTTCTCTGTCATTATCAAGGTCAAAATATGCCAGTAAAAACTAACATAATCACAGATTACCCTTAGCAAGTCATAAATATATATAGTAGTGATGTCTAAATACTTTCATCCGTAACATATTCTACAAGGAATACAACTGAATCATGCCTGAAACGCCCCTTGACTTGTATAATTAACAAGTGAATGGGAGGAGCTTTAATTACAAACCGTACTATTTAACGTATGGGATATACAAGCATACATTTAATAATATTAAACACATAAAGGTCCTGTTGGTGTTTTTAACACATTAAACTAAGATAACGGACATAATAATTCAGGGCTGCTAAACTGACAGTATCAAGGCAAGTATTTTTTTTTAATGTAATCGCTACAAAACTGGCCTTCTCCCAGTCACCTGAGTAAATATTCTATGCCCATGTTATCTGTGCTGGTGTCATATCTAGCTAGATCTGGGTTATATTTACCTGGAAGGCCATTAAATCCCTTTGGAAGGGATTCATACTTGCCTGGGCCGTTATCTTAGCAGTGGCTGCCGCTGCAGCCACCGCCGCAGCAGGCGGCAGACCACCTGGGGTCGTGGGGGTCAGTAAGGGCATAGGGGGAGTCACTGCTTTGCCCACCCGTAGGTACTGACCCCCCAGATCAAAGAGGTTCATAGAAGACACAGCGTCCAGGGCTGACTGAGGCTTTTCGTACTCTGCAAGGGAATAAAAGAGCAAGTTAGTAGCAGAGCAACGGTAACAAAAGATGACGAGCGAATGAGGACCCCCAAGCTCACCAATGAAGCCAAAGCCTCTGTGTCGCCCTGAGGTGGGGTCTCTGGCTAACGTGCAAGACTTGATCCTTCCAAAGGCCTCAAACACACTCTTGATGTCATCATCTGACAGGTCAGGGTGGACGGACGCCACATAGATCCTGTTAAAGGCCCGTGCCTCCTCTGCCAGCTGGTCAATGATGGGTTGCGCCTGACCGATGTTACTTGGCCGCCCAACCTATAGCACAGATCATACCAGCAGGGCTACTGAGTATGAGGTTGATAGTAGCGACCGAGAACGCACTACCGCAAAGCTTTATATCCCTGCACGGCTAACTTTCCGCAGCCACCGAGTTCAGTCAAAGCCACCTATAATCATTCCATCTGCCTGATCATTACTAAATTCTTTAAGGAGCTCAGAGTGCGAGCTATCTACGTCATCTTGGCCACCAGGTACAAAATACCACTTAACTTTTCCAAACAGAAAGTGGTCATAAAATAATTACTACCAAAATTAGGCATCACTGCATTTAGGCCAATATTTTTTTTCCAAAGCTCTCTTATTTTGAGTGACTACAAACCTAAAGCCAGACTTATTGCAGAATAAACGAATATTGAACCTGACTACTTACCAATAGCAAGTTTATTTGGGCTAGTAAATACTAGCCCAATGTACGTACTACCAAAAGTCCTTCATTTACGATGCAAAGACAACACTAATTTTTCAAATCTACTCCATGCCTATCAAAAGGAAGTACTGCTTTATTTTAAAAAAAGTACTGCTTTATTCAAAATCCTGAACAGTGTGACTAGCTGAGCTGGTGGCAACACCGAAAGACTGCATTAAGTTATTTCTGCTACAGCTACGAATTCTGACAACTCCTTTCTGAAATTGAAATTGGTTCCCTAACTAAGACGAGTATCTACGTGCGACTGGGATCTGTACCACAGATGGGGCGGCCAAGCAACACCAACCAGGCGCAGCCCATCATCAGCACATCATGGACACAGAGTCACGTGCCAATGGGCATTCCACTGGAATCGTTCACTTTAACAGCCTTGTTGACATCTTGGATGCGTAACGCACAATACAGACAGAAAGTACACATGACATACACTCAAAACATTCATACAGCACGCACCTGGAAGACAGAGAAATTAGAGACGGCAATTAGTGCATCTTTATGTACTATTAGGGCCAGAAATGACACGACCAATTTCTCAAATGATTTAAGGAACAACCAGGCAGTCAATTAATAGACTGACTAGTACGCAAAAGCTAGGAAGGAATCCAAATGAGCAATTAATCAAACTAACCCATTATAAAAGTATTCTGTCCAGACAACTAACCTTAATGTTTCGCCCCCCCAACATGACTGAGTTCATCTGCTCCAGAGCCAGCTGAGCAGCTTCTGGCACATCATACTCCACAAAGGCAAACCCCTGCAGTCAGACAGAAAATAAGGCAAAACAGACAACATATGTCAACGTTGAAGACTTGTGTCGCCTCTCCTGTAATATTTGTCAAAACCTTGTGAAGTGTCACTGACCTTGTGCTTCATTGTAACTGAATCCCAAGACATGTCTATGCTCTTGATTGGGCCAAAGGGGGCAAAGGCCTGTCTGATGGTGTCCTCACCAAGCTCATAGTATATGGATCCCACATACACCCGACACATGATCGCTAGAGCACGCTGCCGCTGGGCTGCCACCTGCCAACCAAGGAAAACAACACATAATAAGCATTAGAGTGTAAAACAGAGGAAGACAAAAACACACGCACACACACAGAGAAATAATGTGTATTTTCTTGCTTGCTTTCCCCAAACAAATGTTAGAGGCCAATTCCATGTTAGGAGGCCTGGACAGATAAATAGGGTAATAATGGGATACTGTAATCAATTGCGCTAACTTAAAAAAATAGCATGTGTAATGTTTCTAAAACGCTGGTTACACCAGTAGTAATTACAACATGGCCTCTATTCTGCTACTACTGAACAGACATATGGAGGAAAACACACTGAAGTGATTGACATGCACAGCCCTCACAAATATTTGGCTTCAGTAACTGACCTGTAGTCCAGGGATGCAAGTAAGGTAACAAAAGTAATCGTGGATGTTCAAACGAAATCCATACAAAGGCGTGATGAAAGCAATTTAAACTTTCTTCTCAAGTCTAAGGTGAGGATTATTTAATGAATGAAAGTTGCTGTGTTTTACTGGTGCCTTTAAGTCAGTCTGCTTCTGTCAATATAGTATTTATTTCCTAGTTTATAACATCACAGGAAGATGACTTTTTCCATTCACAGGGGAAAAAAACTTGACTTTGAGATGGCCAAAAGATCCCTGTCCCAGCAGTTCTCTCATTTTTGGTCCATTAAAGGGATTGCTATCCCTCTTTTGTCCCATGCCAAGAGCTTTCTCTTGTTTTAAATCGAGCAAATGCATATTTTTCAAAGAGACGTGACTTTCCGCACATGTCTAAACCATTAAATCCTGCAAAAGCACACTGACAATTAAAAAGCCCTCTACCATTGTCTTGTTAAAGATACTAAATAAAATTCCCTTGAAAGTCAAGAAAGCAAATAACTGGTAATTGGTTCATCTCACAGAGGACCGCAGACATGGTCGCAGGTTAACTAGCTGTAGAAAGCCAAGTTTTCTAATAAAATATGCATTCTCTAGTTAGATAAAAAGGCAGGGATTGTTGCCAACGCAACAAGTAAAAGAAGGGTAACAGTCCTTTTCCATTGGGAATGCGCACAGAAAAAAAATTTAATAATCTATTGACCGATTGTAAAGGTGAGAGAGGATCTCCAAAGCCCATTGTCACTGCTGCCATCTGAAAGACAGTAAAGATGAAAAAAGTGCTGAAAAGTAGGTTAGATATCCCTTAGCTTTGCTTTTTCAAAAAGCTCATTGCTTTGCTAGATAGACAAAAGCGGTTAGGCTAGCACTATATTCAGACCCTCCCTCTAAACAACATACAGTTTGAGGATTTACCTCCTCTATCTAAATTACAAATCACCACACAGCAATTAACATAAGCAAGTCCCCTTTAAAAGGTGCAAAATTATTTAACATGACAACCAAAGCCTTCATGACGATCTTCTCCATCTGAAAAAGAGCAGAGGCAGAAGCAAGGGAAGGGCACATGGACTGCACATGGACTACACATGCGATCTCTTTCACAGCACGAGGGAGAAGGGAGTAAGACTTCCAAAAGAGCTAAACCAAAACCAACTTCTGATACTTGAGATGCCTGAATCACTTACGTATGAAAACGCTAAGACATTCTGCCTACAATCAAGACTCACACGTGACAAGCAATTTACAAACGATTCGTTGTTGGCGGTGTACCGAAAAGTTTTACACATCTCACCTGCAAGTTGGTGAGCTGCTGTTGCTGATGGGCAATGGTCTGCTTCACCAACACACTCTTAATGCTTTGTTCCATGGCATACTTCTTTGCCTGGGGAAGGAGAAAAGTAGTTTTATTTTATTTGATGAATACATGAGATATATTGTTTCAGAACAAATGTCTTAGGCTTACAAGTAAAAAGCAACAAGTAGAAATGTCTCTTTAGGCACAATAAGATATTTTTAACTATCTACTATGAACAACGTCTTGCATACATCACATTTGGGAAATCATGCTTGTGCATAACACCAACCTGAACCTTACTTAGAAGCATTTAAAAATGGCAAAAACATGAAAACAAAGGTTACATTCAAGCAGTTGTATGCAATGTCCTACCCTCTGAAGTGCCTCCTGCTGCTCTGGGGTGAGAGGCGGCAGGCCGAGCTTGGAGCCTGTGCCCTGTCCATTCTCCATCGTCAGAGCTTCACCTCCCTGTAATTCAGAAAAGGTCGTTTATACAGAAACTTTGAAACAATAATCTGGAGCATTAACACCTGCCTATAAATACTGCATATCCCACCCAAAAGAAAAGTCCTACATTTCCGTAAGAAGTCAGGACACCGGACACAGCACAGATTAGCAATAAATATGCGACCATATACAGGACAAACACCCAGATTTAAACCAGGTGGGACGGAGTCCTTACCTACGCAACCCGCTAAGCGCTGGGTCCACCAGACTGAGACAGGAAAGCCCCCAAGGGGAAGAGCACTGATGGGGAAGCTTTAACAATTCAACAAATTCTAGGGGAAATAAAAAATGCCTTCAGACTAGCATTCAAAGAAACAGGCAGCCAGCATAACTTACAGAGAAATGTACACGTAGCGGGCCCGTATTTCCTGATATTTATCTTCTATTCTTATAGCCATGCTTAACAGCTAACGTTAGCCTGATGCTAACGACGGTTTTTGTTCTGCGCTATGTCAGCTAAAAAATACGACTAAACCTTTCCCGAAGAAATAATCTAGCTAAGTCCAATATGGAAATAACTCCCACAGATCCACGCATCATGCTCTTGAGACATTAGCAGCATACTCGCTACAAAAAAAGCAATACGTGATGAGTGAGGCCTGGTTTCTATTCATCTTTTGTTGCTAGCGAAGAGTTAGCCGATGCCAGCTAATGCTAGCCATTCATTATTATGGCGCGTGAAGCAAGCTGCGTTTTACTCACGGATAAATCCGTCGATTTACATCATATTTAGCAAATTTAAATCCTAACGTGCACTGTGCGTTAATTACACAACAAAACATTCAGCTAACAATGTTAATCTGTCAGCATATCAAGAAATTAATTTACCGCAGTCTCCGTAACCGCCATGAAGCACACCGTCTCGGAGAGGCCCGCAAGCACGCTAACACTCGCGAGAGTTCTGCGTTTCAATCAAAGATATCGCGATAGAAGGGAACCCTCGCGATGAACGTTCTGACCACGTATTTTTCACGGTTAGAGCAAAGATGTTGAAGATCTAAACCCAGGATCCTTCAGACTTTGTGCCTAGATGCAGATTTTCAATTCTTTCTGTCTTTCAGTACAAACATTTCTATTAATTTAAAAAAATATATATAAAATAAGTGAGCGTGTATAGTCACACTACACGAACTAGGGCTGTGTTGCGCAGCATAAAATGTAACTCAAGATGTCTTCTAATTACGTTATTACTTGCTGGGTCCATGTGGTAGCTAACAAATTTCTGAGTGTTTGACTCTACCAAAATGAGTTTTTGTCCGTGTAATACTTTATCAGTAGATGGATAATGTTAACAATAATAACGCTGCTGATAATATATTTTCATTATAGTTTGTGGTGCTATGTAATTCAAGATGCATAACAAATAGAAAGCAGACCAAACAGGCAAAATATTTCATGTGACCATTAAAATATACTCAATATGTAGTGCAGCGGCATATGTCTAGACTAAATAAATTACTGTGTGGAACGTTCAGGACAAAATAAGTGAATCCTAATAATTTCAGACATAACAAACATGTCACACCATCTTTATTGTCATGTATTTAATTGCAGTAGCTACAATATTTAACAAAGGTTTAAGTAGAACACATCCAAAGGCAAGTTTCCTTCAACAGAGTCACAGGAAAAAAGAAAAAAAAAAGTCTTGTGACATAAAATAAGACTGATATGTAAGTGTTTTTGTTTTTAAATATTCGCACAGTCTAAACATTCATTTTCTTGGTCAGGTCCCCTCTGGAACTGAACTATGACCGACAAAGGCAAAATGTAATTGCAATGCAATGCTTTGAATGTTTGCAGGCTATTGAGACATGCAGTTTACGAGATCAAATGAGAGCAACAGTGGCACTGCTTCGTGTTAAAATTTTGTCTAAAGTAAACCTCTTTCTTTGATAGCCACAAACAAATATGTACAGCATGGCCTGTGCAGGTGACTGTCTGGTAGAATGCAGGACTCAGGTCATCAGAGACACGGGCTTGAGACAGAGCATAGTAAGTACTGTAAGCAATGACTGTACAGCAGTGTTAGTGTTATGAAACTGCAACCTCATAGACTCAGAAAACTAATGGAGCAGAGATAAGTGAAACTGACAAACAAGACTATATTGCTGAGCAGACAATTCACTAGTAGTCTAGTTTTCTTAAGAAAAAAATCCACCCAAACCTTTTAAATTTCCTATACGCAAATCCTTACGCATAATATCAATGACATATGTGTTTGGGTAGATTTTGCCTTTAAAGACCTCTAGACATGTTTGCAAAACAGGACAAAATAAAACAAAAATAAGTATATCAGTAATATTTATTAACAATATGGCATTTTTTTATTATTAATTTCAATATCATATACCCAACACCCTTCATTTGATTTATTTATTTTCAATCACACGCCGATGTATTTGTGTTTTTGTCCAATATACAAAGCTCATATTGGCGCTGCAATTAGCGGGTCAAGTTCATCTTCACATTCACACAGGCTGACATCATAGATAGATGGGAGCTAGCTTGAAAGACAAAACCAAAGTCAACCATAATCAGTTATTTTCAAAATTGCTATGTTGGGTACGATGCCGTTTCATTTGGAAATTTTGCCCAAAGTACATTGCCATATCAGGCACTTTGCAAGTCTTTGGCTTTCAGAACACTTCAACAGGGAAAACCCTTAAGAGCACTGCAGGCTAAAAGAGAGGCATCATCTCATTACTCATCACTACATTTAAGCGTGGCATGTTCCGTTGTGTGAGAAGTAGCCTTTAACACATGAGTGCAGTGAGGTGCGTTACTTTGCAGTTCAAAAACATAAAGAGAGAAAAAAAAACAGGCAATTGTGCAATGCTTCTATTGTTCACAGTTATAAACAGAAATAAATAAGTCAACTGGATGAGTATTAACAGTGGACGGAATATGAAATTCCTAAAACTGAAATTAAATGGTTCTGGCTTGTAAGGGAGAGAGGCTTGTAGTAAATGATTACAATTCAAAGTAAATATTATCACCATTAAAATTAGACACTGGAGTGCAAACGTGGCTTTGAGCATTGAAATGTCTTTCTGAAAACATAGCTGCTGCATCTGTAAGTAAAACATCTCTGTTGTGAATAGTGGCATTATGTAAAACCTAAGTTGTCAGGATATCTTAAGGCATGATAGCCCTTTTAGGCAGGGACTTTGTCAATCTTCCACTGCTCTGTGGGGTAGCTGGACACAGCCATGACGCCTCTGGTCCTCCAACCAGAGGTGCTTTTGTTTTCTCTCTCAGCACTGTCATTTTAATTCCTTCTCACTGGCATGATTCACTGTCCGTCAACGCACAGCATCCGTCTGTATTCGTCCCGTTTTTATCCCCAGCTAGGTCAGCTCCCTCCGCTCCCTCTGCTCGTGGCTGTGTGATCCTGCCCGATCTCTCCCTTTCTCCATCTGCCCCGGGCCCCTCTCTCAGGCCCAGCCGCCGTCATGACCCCTCTTCACTGTGTGCTTCCAGCGGCGAGTGCTCGGACCCGGTGTCGGCTGATTGCGTCCTCCAGGAACCCTGCCACCTTCTCACTGTCCTCCTAAACAACGCACAGGACAAGGTTAAAATCGTTTTTTTGAAAACTAAGAAACATTAGCCATGAATTCATGTGCAATATTTGCTTTATTAAAAAGTGCATATTATTGTTCGTCAAGGAAAGAACCAAAGAAGCGTCTACCTCATTGATGAAGGCGTAGTGAACAAGTTCACTGGCAAGGTCTTTAGAGGTGTCATCTGAAAGTTTCACATTAAATATTTTAGTAAGAAAAATCTTCTGAGACCAGACGGCAGCAATGAAACAACAATAAATTGATAAAATAAATATTTCATTTTGAAAGTAATGCCAAGCTCCAGTTTTGACCAAATTGAACAACTAAACAAATGTAAATGAGCCAGAGAGATGCGCTTATTTCTAGATACACCATCCCACATCATCCTCTGTATGCAGAGTTTCGACTTTTGCAATCTAGAAAGAGGGCCAGGTCAAACAGATCACATGTTCCCTCAGCTGTAGGGTTTCTAAATAAGCTTTAGGCATGCCCTTGCACTGTAGGCTACACATGTGGCCATGATAATTCACCTGAGGACATTTATTATATTATATAATCTATGTTTCTATTTATTGTACTGTACTGTTTTATTTGGTTGTTGACTGCTGTTGCAAATCACATTGCCCAAATTGGCACAATAAAGTCTTTCTAATCTAATCTAATGTAATCTAATCCTGCAGTAAAGAAAATGCCTTTTTAATCATTAAAGTTTATTTGTGACCCACTTTTAGAAGGTACCAATGGACGTGAGACTAAAAAGCCACAAACCTTTTTCAAAAGTTTTGGTCTTTTTATGGGATTTGTGGACAACAAGAAAAATACACAATAATGTCAGGCTTATTTTTCTTTTGCAGCTGTTGTCGACTTACTTGGAAGGATGTCACAGCTGAGCTGCCTATGAAGTTTGTCATCCATCTTCAGAAACAAAGAGAGCTAGGGGGAGACCAAAAGGTCGAGTTAAAATCGAGTTTGTGTTCAGCCACCACTGAACCTCCTACACCAGAGCTCTAGCAAAAAGCCAGAACTAAGTGTCTGGACTGAAATGATTTAAGTACCTGTAATACCATGTGACTCACATGAGTTTTGGTCCCTTCTTCATTTGACTCCAAATTACAGTGCATCTGGACAACCTACAATGAAGGCACAATAAAAGGCAACAGTGAATGTGTTTTGGCTGATAATAACTTGGTATGATAATATTATTAGTAGACAGACTCACACGCGTCCTTTTACTGATTTTATGTAAGCAGCATGCACAACAGGACAAAGGGCAGCAACGTGTTCTTGTGCGAAACACTTCCCTGACATCTTTTGTCAACGGCAACAAAGGTGCTAAGCTACAAATGTGCGGTGGGCTGCACATCAACAACAGATGTGGAACATTGTATTCTCAGTCTTACACCCTCGAGATGTGGCAAACTGTAAACACAGTCCTCCTCCACGTTACTAGCTCAAGCACTTTTCTCATGTGGGTCACGGCTGAATAAGAACACAGGTGTCTGGATATTTAAGAGGCTAACCTTCCTCGTCTCCGTCTCCTGGGGTTCAGGAGTCGGCGTCTTGACTGTCTCAACCTGCTCCTGAGACAAGGACAGGGCTCGAGGGACGGGGTGAGGCCGAGTCGAGGCGAAGTTCATCAAAGGGTAAATCCCATTCCTGACAAGAGAGGAGGCAATGAAAAAAAAAAAAAATGTTGAACATCATGTTGAAAGATAAAATCTAGTGATATTCTTAAGTGACGCTTACTTGACATCCTCCAGAAACTTGTCAAGCTCCAAAGGGGACACGTGGGAATACCTGAAGGGTAACAGAGAGGCAGAAGAGCCGAATAAGTGTTGATCTTGTCACATCACAGTCACGGTTCGCTAAAAATTAACATGGCAGTTGTGAGGGTTTACTTGAGCTGAACTCCCTGTCTGTCGTCATGTTTGATCTCTGCCATGACAGCGTTGGGGTCAAAGGACTTGGTCTTCTCTTCCACACAGTTCTCTGGAAGCAAGTCTGCGGACGGGACAAGTTTTGGGAATTAATATGATCAGATGCACACGTGGAGCTGCAGCAATTTGTTAGAATAAGAAAGAGAATGAGATTCAACCAATTCATTTCAGGAAGTAGGTTCGCTGACTCCATAGTCAACAGATGGCTCAATTGCATGGCAACGTTTAAATCATCCAAGTTTATGTTTAAAACCTCTTTACGGTCTACAGTTTGCTTGCACAATCACGCTGAACGTTTCAAGCAGAAACGAGTGATTTTTGCAGAAGGCTTGGCATGTGGCAGTGAGGCACTCACACTGGTTATTGATGAGGCAGTGGGCGGCGAGCAGTTTGAGGGAATGGACCTCGAACAGGACTCGGTGGAACAGAAGGTCGTGAGCAGTGGGACGGAGCTTGGCTTCGTGGCGCAAACAGGACTGGGTGAATTCCTGAAAGGAAAGCAGTCCGACTCTCAGTCCAGTTTCAAACAAATGTACGAGACGGTTTACTGAGCATCCATGTGGCCTGAATTTCATGGCATGTTTTTACAGACATGTGCACTATAAAGCTGCACATAGTCCTAGCATGTGGTCTGAAATAAATATCAAGGCAATGTGGTACAGGCAGGAAAGTGTCAATAGAGTAGTGTGGGACACTTGGTCTTTTTCTCCATGCTTCCTTGGTTGCACTGGTGTGTATTTAGGACATGAAGTAGTTTTGAGACTCACTCTCATGAGAGGGTCTTCGAGAGATTGACCTGCATTGACTATGGCCTCCTTGGACACAGCAGTATCTCCGTTGGCCTGGATCTCAAGCACTGCCATCTAGGAGGTAAAAATAACCCGTTAAGACACAGAAACACACAAAGAAATACAGGAGCGCTATGGATTTGTTTCTCTCACCTCTAGAGCGCAGATGCCAAATGAGAAAATGTCTATGGCATAATCATCTTCCCCAGCTGGAAATGAAAAAGGAGAAGCAGAAGATGAGGATGAGACATAGAGAAGAGGAAGGAAAAATGTCATTGTTTTCCATTTAACAGGGGAAAACAGGAAGAGTTGTGACACATTACAACCACAGAATTATTCAGTCTATCTTTTATAACTCTTTCCACAGTGGCTCATAGTATTCCAGTGTTTACTGAACTGTTATCTCCTATAATTACTGTCAGTGGGCCCTGTTCGGACCTCGCATCTGATCTAAACACAAGTGGTCAGCGTGAAAGATAGATGTGTGAACGACACGTTTGAGAGATCTGATGTGATCAACAGTAGGGGCTCCTGTGTCAGCGAGAGGAGCTTTGCTGTCATTCATTCAGAAAAGAAGCTTTATCAGTGACCGTCTGTAAACGACAAAGCACCGCACCGAGGTTAATATTTGATGAGGAGCTGTGTGTGCTTAAGTATTTCCTCAATCACAAATGTCTTTTTTCACCTTTATCTCTAGAGATTAAGGTGTGTATGGAACCTTCCAGGGTTGGAGTAACAGTCTGAGCTTTGTGCAGGTCTAACTGACGTCAGGGTGGAGATCAGATGCCAAAGTCATGAACCTACACACGTAGGTAGAGAACAGCTGTAGAGAACCATTAGAGACATCTGCTGTTAAAATATCCGACTGTGCTCCAGATGATGTCGGGGTTCTTTTTGCATACAGAGCACGAAACGGAGATCTGGAGACGCATGTTAATGAGAGGTGTGAACACGCAGACCTAAAGCTGGTCACTCGCGATCGGATTGCTCAGATCGGATCAAGATGCAAAACTGCCACAGCTATTTGATGGATGCAAAAGACGCATAAGGAAAATATGGACAACTTATAAATGGGGTTTTATTATTTCCAATAAAAATGGATAACATGATACTGCAGGTGCAAAATGACTGTGTTTGCTGCTCATCAGTTTGTTCAAGGGTTTAGGCTCTGCTAAACTACGGATTTAACGACGTAATTCTTATTTTGTGGTCAAACATTCATTTAGGAATGAATGGACGGAAAAACAAGTCATGTCAGAGAGCTTCAGCTAAACTTACCTCCATATTCTGGAGCAAAAAAATGGAGATTCCTCTGCTCGTCGCGGTGCTGCCTCCCTTTACTGTGGACGCTGGCATCTGGAAACACTGATCAGAGAAGACACACAGAATATAGGTGCATTAGATAAAACAAACTGATGGGCGCATATGACACCAATGAAAACGTTACTACGACAAAATTATCTATTTCTTACCATTAACAAATAGCCGATGCCACACTGTGGAAAGAAAATTAAGCAAAATTGAGATATTTAGTCTGCTTTATAACGCTGCAATGGTAAATCCAGTCATCCACTGTGCGAGGTAACAATAAGAAGGGGCCACTATTAGCTGTAGTAACATGAAAAGCCCTGCTGGGAGCAGACCTGAGCCAATCTTGATAAGTCCGTTGTGCTGGATGAAGATGGTGTCGCACGTCAGGTTGCCATGGATTATCGGCGGGTCACAAGAGTGCAGATAGCTGCCAGTAAACAAATAGAGCAATCTTATTAATGTGCTGGCCGCAGTTAAAAGCATCGCTCATTTTAAACTCCTGGGTGGGGAAAATCTGTCAGTACCTGAGCGCAGACAGGATCTGGGTGCACCATCTCTTCCAGGCCTAAGATGAAGCATAACAGAGCAACATGAAATGAAGAGATGCACCTCTGACAAAACGCATTTCCGCCACAAAGATGATATTGAAATGATACCGCCATGCACTATGACTACATGCACTGCTTCCCTGGCCTTTGTCGTTTCTGTTCTGTCTGTAAAAATGCCAAATATAACATCTTTTGACAATGTGTGGCTTTCTATCGTCAAATAAAAGAACAGCCAGACAGAACAGAGAATAAAAAAAAAAAACATCCTGGATAAATTGTAGGAAGCTTTCAAATCCACAGTGTAACAAGGATGAGATGTGTCTGAGCCAGCAGCGTGTTCCGTTACATAATCTCTAATCCTGCAAGAAATATAGTTCTGAACCACCGCGACCCACAGGCCGAGCAAACCCATAAAACACAGGATGCAACCGGCGTCAAAACACCAACCTTCACATTCATGGTCTTGTGGTTCTTCTTGGTTTTCTTCAGGAACTGCTTGAGGCTTCCAGACGACATGTATTCAGTGATGAATATAACCTGCGGGGCACAGATGGAGGGAAGGGGAAAAAAAACTGTTAACGCTCACACGTGTTTCTGTGTGAAAATAAAACAAAAAATAAAAAATGAAGAGGAAGAAGAGGAGAATGGATGAAAGTCTTACACGAGCCTGGCTCTCCTTCATGTCTAGCCAGTACTTGTGGAACTTGACAATGTTGGGGTGTTCGACCTGCATCAGGTTCTCAAACATTTCCTTGATCTTTTCCTAGAAAGCATACATCAGAGGTTAGTGTTTGCATTTTTATGTTCAAATAAAGTCTTTTCTTCGTCAGGCCTTTAAAAAGGGAGTTAAATTAATGCATTAATTAAGTCAGGGATTTATATAATAGGTTGATTCTTACATTTAAGTGTTTTTAAAATAAAAATGTCCAGACTTATCTGGGTAGTCCACAACTGTCATTTATTTTGCAGGAATATCTAATATGTTCTGTCCAAATAATAATAATAATAATAATAATAATAAGGCATGTACTGATGTATCTTCTGTCACTGACTTTTGTTTGTCTTTGGTTTTTATTGAACCCCTGAAAAGGGAACTGTCCAGAATTATTTATACAGCAACAATAGCAATCCACACTGTATCAAAAGAAACCAGAGCCTGACACCTGAGAAGCAGGAGGAAGCAGGTCAAGTCATACATACTGTATGTCTGAGTAAAGCACTGATGCGGAAAACAGTAGCTAGCAGCTAGCTGAATATTTGGGGGGAAAATAAAAATAAAAATCAGCAAAACAAAAGGAAAAAACTCCGTCTGCAGGCCTTTTCACCAAATAGTGTTGACATTTAAACAGCCTGCAGCTTAAAGGTTAAAAGAGCCACAGTACCTCTTGTGCTTTGAAGACCTTCTTGTCAGAGAAGAGCACTTCGTTCCACACCACCTCCACTCCTTCCTCCGTGTCCATGGCCAGAGAGGCACTTTCCACACCTGGGACATTACCTTGGCTGACCTGCAGCGGGCACACAGAAAAAAGACACGCGATTGGTTTATTGCCTTTCTGATTTGAAGGAAGGTGGATTTTTTTAGCAGAAGAAACGCGTGTAAACACAACACTACATAGAAAAGTTATCGCAAATATTTGCCTGTTCACCAATCCAACCGAAATGAAGCAATGTTTAGTTTGACTTGTGTCCATCATTGAATGCGAGTCCAATATTCACTCTTATTTTAGCTCCACACACCATAGCGACACACGTGTGGCTTGCTCACTGTTGCTCATTCTTCCTTTTCTAAGCTAAAAATGAGAACAACACAACTGAAAATGTCCAAACAATCGTTTAATACACACAATGAATAGACCCCATTTGTATACACGCAGACATTTGATACTACAATATTTGTTAAAGCAGCTGGAAGCAAAACACGGTCTTGATTCTGGTGCTAAAATACAAGAAAGATCATGTCTTTAGACGGTACAGTCGAGATGCCAAGATGCCCTGCCAGCATTGCCATCACTGGTCCGGTCCAGCACAGGCATTTAAAGACAAATACATGACATCATGTTGGTGTCCCTTAAAGACACACATCAGATTGTGCCTGAAAGCTCTGCTCTGTAAAAACAAAGCAGCTGAGTGTTATCAGGCCGCCACTGAGATACAACAGAGGAGCAGGCCTGAACTAACTACATGAGATCACCCCTGCTGTGACTATAATATCTAGAAAAAGGCTCTGCATAATACATCCAGTGAATTATGGCACTAGCAGCTCCATTAATAATAATAGAAAAAAGATTCTGGGTTATAAAGACAGTAGAGTACATGGCCTAATGTATTATTTATCAAATTCCATCCATTAATGCATGAGAAGGCATCCGTGCAGACAGATGGGAGATAATACACCATACTGAGGTTATGTTAAATGCCGCCAGCCGGCTATAACATGATGACGAACAGCGCCAGGGGACTTAGGGAAATGAGACGAATGCCACGAGACAGACGAGGTGGCACCAAACCTCCATGTCAAAATGAAGCGGAGAGGAGTGGAGAGAAGTGAAGAGGCAGCGGCTGGGGCTATAATCTGGCAGGAGCAGAGAGCCTCTGGGCTAAATCACTGCATGGAGCAGCAAGAGCAAAGAGCTAAAAGGCTGCTCATCACAGGATATTGCTGCCTCAGCTGGGTAGCCCTGATGTGACCTCCTGTTATGTTTATGCAGCAGCAGCAGCGGTGGTGCAGAGAGCAGAGAGGCTGTACTGGGTAAGTAAATAAGAGTTAATCGTGACGAAATTCCTTCTAATCCTGCTTCTTGTCGAATTGAATGGAATTAGTTTCTGCTTAAGAGACATATTTTCTAGAAGAGCATTTATTAAAAAGCTTGTTTTTATAATGTGTTTTCAGCCATGCTGTGTGCAGACATTCAAGGCATCCTGAGAAATACTGAGGTCCTTCTTTAATTTCCATGTAGTCCCACCCAGACGTCAGCTTTGTGGTTTTCAGTGAACCGTCTGAGGAACTGTACGATGGACTGAAATATGCACACATTCATGTCCTTTATCCAGGATAAACAAAGCATCATGTCAAAACTTCAGATGACAAAATACTGAAATAGATCCATCTGACATTCAAATTATCGCTGCAAATGCATGAAACATGTCTACAGAAACGCCACAAAACCTGACCCCTGACATCCTTGTGATTACCCAAGACATCAACAAACAAGAAACGAAGTTCCCAGCCAGGTACATAACCTTTATCTTTATGGGCTATTACGCTGTAGTTTCCTTGTCACAGAAGTGGGTTATCAGCACCTGCAACATAAGACAGCTTTCTGAGGCTTGTTAATGACTAATCTATCTGTGTCACTGATGTATTTGTGTCATGGTCCAAGAGTAGTAGGCATCCCAGACTAAGTGATTATTGGTTTCAGACATATCGTCCGATCATCTGTGTACTGTATAAGAGAAGAACACGGACTCCAGCTCTTACAAGTATTTGGAGACAGTCTCAAGAAGTGGAATGTACAGTTGGAACAGTTAAAGTCTTTTATTGTTTATTTAATTAAAAGTAAATACAATAGTCTGACCACTGCTATTGTGATCTGTTCAAGAACAACTGATATTAAACAAAGATCCTTTTGTTACCACCACATCATGAGGAAATCCATGAGCATATGGATCAAATCTACAAGACCACATCTGGTAGTGAATTCTGACTGCTGCCCGTGGGGCAATCGAAACCAGAACTACTAGCCGACTAGTTGTTGCAGGACTCCCATTTCTTCTTGTTGCAGACAGCTGTGAAGATTTGGGGTCTTTGTCACGCTTCTGGAACAATTTGGGACAGATCAGGCCCTACCCGACAGATCTAAGCACTGAACTCTTAAACGGCACAGTGTTTTTATTTAGTATTGCCTTCACTGCAACGTTAAAATAACATTGACCATCTTGTGACAATATAATGTTCTGCTGGGAAACTCTTGGACCTGGCATTAGTGTGGATGTCACTTAGACATGTACCACCCATCTAGACTAGACCAGGCACCCCCACCTCATAGCAATGACACTTAGGATCAATCAGGATGCAGTCTGACACGGGCACACACACGAAAACGGTTTAGAAACGTGAAGAACAGCACAAGTTGTTGACCTGGCCTCCAAATTCACTAGATCCCAAACTGATCAAGTATCTGTGGGATGATCCACAGAGGCCCCTACAATCAACCCATAGGACTCAAAGTCCCCTACTAACAACATTCTGTTGCCAGACACCACAGGACACCCTCACACCCTCAGAAGGACCATGTTCATTCTCTGATGAGTCCGTTTAGAGGCACAAAAGAGACCTACACGATATTAGGTCATAATGTTATGCCTGATCGCTGTACAAACTACGCAAATGAGAGTTGTTGTTTTTTTTACAATATCTACTTTTCAAAAGGTAAGCGAGCACACCTGACACCCCTCTATAATCATCATCTCGTCTAGTCGTCTCAAAATGTCAGCTAGGCGTCTCTGACGAACAGCCCAGAGGTGACACGGCGCTCGATGACGGGGATAGCAACTGAACAACCATTATTTAGACTCCTCTCTCTCTCCGCCTAAAATGATTGCCTGTTACTGCTACGTCTTAACCATTGATATTTTCTACAGAGCTCCACTTGTGCCACGCGTCGTGACTCAGTGGCCTTTGACTCTGCGATGAATGGAGTCAAAAACGGCTTTCTGCATCGGGCTCAAACAGGAGAAGGTTTGTTGGCTAGTCCCAAGAAAGGCAGACTACAAACAGCAATCAGAGCAGATAGGGCTATAAATGTTCGTACTTTATAGCTTTGATTCAATAGATTTCTTCATGACATGAACCTCAGGTGAGAAAAAAAACATTCTCCAAAAATGGTCTTTGGTTTGACGGTTGAGGTTTATTACTCAAAGTGCAGCTTGAGGGTATTCTTCACATTAGAGGTGGGCACCAGAGGTTTTATAATCTCACTACTCCCACTTGGCGAGTGATGATAATGTGATTACTGGTGTTACAAGGCCAGGACACAATGACAGCAGAGAAAATTCCTTCACTTCAATAGCCGTCAAGACGGAATAACATCAGCTCTCCTCTGGCGTCAAGGCTCGGCTGTTATTTATTTTCTCTCCGCGTTGTGAAACAGTCCCCTGTCCCAGCGTCTGCGTCCCAAGGGTGTAGCAGGGTCTGCCGCTTGGTCATGGTAGCGTGAGACTAGTAAACACCACCCCAGATGCTGCACTCTCATTGGCTGTTGGACGGGAGGCGGGTATAGGGTGTGGAAGGAGATTTGGGGATCGTGTGTTCATGTCAAAACAAGACCAGCCTCTATTCTGTTTGTTAAATCGACATCTGAGCAGGGTAAAACTGGATCTCGAAGGCGCCCACACAAACTTCTCATTACATTACCACACCATTTATTTCCGGACACATCTCATTCACGTGATGATGTTGTGTCGGTGTGATATTCTCTTTCTGGTTAGGAAACCTTGGTTCACATCGCAGAGGAAGAATCCTAATTCTCTATGAACAGCAAAATCTTGGCAACTGTAAGTACGCAAAATGATGTGGAACCAAAAGAATTTCCTCATAAACAAATGTGTCTCAAGCACATTTCTGTCAGATCCTAGCAAACCCTGGTTTCTCAGCGTAGCAGATTACACACAATCCACTGGTGTGTGGGTTTTGGTAGAATTGCAAATGTGTCACTCTTAACCAAGGATCACAAGAGCGATGGAGTGGCGTTGGATTATTTTTAGGTCTTTATTAGAGATAACTGACACGAAGTGAGGAGGGGAGGTTGTACAAAACGCTCAGAACAATAACATGTGCCACAGAATAGTAGCAACTGTCTTCAGCCACTGTTCCTCTTCAGTGCACATAACGGTGTAAATGCATAGCTGATTTATTTGAGCATTTTTCAAGTGTATTCTTGAAACAGAAACTAAATAAATTTAAACTTTCGGACAGATTTCAGCGAGCAAAAAACAAAGGTCACACACGAATGTCATCTACCTAATGTCGAGTTTTTTGGTGAAACTGTTTGAAAAGAGAAGCTGTGTGTTCGTTTGAGAAGCTGTGCTTGGTGTCATTGTGTTGTACTGACGAGACCTGAGGGTAGACATGTGTGGTTTCACTGTATTATGGCTGAAACGACACCTAGATGCTATCGATGATGACGACTACCAAAAATATGGCCCTTTCTGTCATCTATCCCTACCACCCAATCTAGCTGGCTCCCGCTGCCGTTAAAACTGAGAATAAGGTCCCTGCTTGGTAAAAAAAAAAAGTGTCCTTCTACAGTAGCACAACAGCAGATCCAGTGGCTTTCTGAACTCTCCCAACAGAGCGAGACAGCGTTAGCTAACGCTAACAGTAGCATGGCAAAACATGCTCTCCAGTTGCGTTTGCAAGTTTTAAACACCAAATGACTCTCAGTTGGGGTAAGAAACCTTCTCCTGATAAATAATACAGCTGGATTTCCATCACAATCAGCACAAGCCATTAAATGTAAGCCACACTCCACACTACTGTATGCTAACTAAAAGCAGATTGTAGTTAACACACCTTTTCTAATTAGGGCTAAACTCCATAAATCATAAAACATGTGTGGTTATTAGCATAATCAAGTAAATGTTTGAAAAGGTTCTTCATTCGTGGATTTCATGTTAAAATATTTTGTCATGAGAAAATGCTTTCATGCTGAATCTCTGCAGAGCTAAATCTTCTAATGTCACAAGAAAGTGGCCAACTCACAGCAGGACGAAACCACAAATCTCCTCCCTTACAACATGATTACAAACGATTCCTGCGGTCGTCTGTAGTGAGACTTTCACTGCCGAGGCCCAAAGTGGGATCTCTTTTGCGCGTGGCACAAAGCCAGTGAATTACCTCAGAATGAGGTGCGTGGTGAGTCAGCCGCAGGGAGGTCGGACAGAGTGGGGATTAGCAGGCACAGAAAAAAAAGAGAGAGGGTGAAACTACAATACGACAGCTCCTTTAGTGCGAGTCTCCCCGCAGAGGCACGTTAAATGAAAGAGCGTCTTTGTCTCACAGTGTGTGGGTCTGTGCCTTACAGTGACAAAGAGCTTTGTCTCCACCACATCAGTGTCTCGCCTGCACCGAGCCTCTTCCCACACCTCATACCTTGATGATGAGCTAAGGCGCCACATTATATTAATATTTAATAAGTCTGTGTAGAACGGCAAAGGCTACACCCAAGTCATCATTCTGGATATTTGCAAGGCCTGTATGTAAATGAGCTCCTGCTTCTGTCTGTCTTGCTTTGTGCTTTCTCTCTCTCAGCGATTTCACATGCATCAAAGAGGACGATCAAAGAGGATGACTGAACTGTTGTGGAAAACGCAAGACGAGAAGGGGTAGAGAAAATCATCGCTAACTCTGCAATCGGAGGCCAAGAAGAAAAAGACACTACCTGGTGCTAGATGCTGGAAATATAGTTTGTACACCGATCAAATAAAATATTTACTGTATATACTAATATGCGGACAAAGGCAACTATCTCACTGAATTAACTCCTTAAAAGGTATGGAGTAAGAAATAAATATAATACAAATAAATACAACGACACTGAATATAGGGTACGGAACCGTGTGATATCTGTATGCAGTACTGAAAACAACCTTCAGAGATTTGCAGGATGCAATTTCTTTCTTGGAGGAATGTAGCAAAATTGCAGTAAAGAAAAACATATATTTGCAGTCTCACATTACTTAACTTTAATGCTTTTGTTTTAATCAGATTAACCAGAAATGTGTTTTATTAGAATCATGTTATGATTGGACTACAACCACAAAGTTTCCCACAACACCTACCTCACTGTCTTCAAAGGCACCAGACTCCATTGACAAAAAAACTAATTTTACGTTATAGCACACAATATGTCTATTACAGTATAGCACTGGTGTTTTAACATGTTCATCTGAATCCCAGTCTTAAGGCTCATTTAAGTCACTGCTGGATTAGACGCTGTAACCTTAGTTTATGCCTATGCAAGCTACATTATGTCTCATATATATATATACAGATGCTAGTCTGCACTGTGTCTTTTTTGGCAGTAGGGTTCATCTTTGTTTCCACTTCCTGCTTCACTTTAAACAATGGCAACTGAAACTTTTTCTGAAAAAGACGAGTCATACAAATGTTTGTTAACTTTTCCTCGGTGTGTTCCATCTTTATCGATCCAAAGCTATAAATTCGAAAATTGCGGAGATGGAGAAGCAGCCGGAAATACTAAAGTGGAAATATGCTGCTACCAAGCAGACCAATCACAGCTCTCGTGCTGTGACGTGTAGTTACATTTCAGGCCCAAAAGCTGTAGGACAATAAACTGAGAAGATCCTCATGCTGGAGATACTGGGGGGCATAAACTGTGTAAATGTTAACTACTACATATATCTTTTTATTCTGCTTGCTGGTACTGCGAATAAGAAATAAACTCAACAGGAACCACCGACAGGAAATTTGAAGATCCACCGTCAATAAGCCAGCTGCATGTATATTAATATCTTCTGAAAAGATACTGTATAAGAAAGAAACCTGTAATCTTTCAGAAAATCTGGGAGCCCTTTATTAAAACTTAAAACTAATGCTTGTGTGTGTATTTGTTTTATTCTAGTTGTAAAATGTAAGGAGAGAGTGAACCACACATGAGAGGAGGGTGCTGTTCCAGGGTACCTCATTTGAATGAACCTCAGTGTCATTCAATAAATAAATACTGTTCTCTTGCACAAACACTTTCTGAACAGACCAGACTTTACGGCATAAACATAATCAACACCATCAAGACCTCTGACTGCGTTGTGAGCAGACTCACACTTTCCTCCTCTGTCCTGTCCAGTGACTGTCGAGGCTTTGAGCCACTGACCGTCTGCTGACCTTCACCAGCCGTACACGCTGTCTCCATGTATCTCCCTGTCCCTCTCGCCCCAGGATGTCACATGTGCAGCACACAATCAGGTCAGCGTCTCGGTTACTGTGTGCGTCCACTCAGCGTGAAGCATGACAAGTTGGCATGAGCCGTGACAAGTCTAGCAGCGGACAGGAAATGTACAGCCTTCCCATTGGGATGACGGACTACGCAGAATCACTGTGCAGAATCGTGTTAACTTCTCAGATTAATGTTCTTCACATCGCAGATTATCTAAATGAATCTGCTGCCGCCATCTTGCCTTTTTAAAAAGGCACACATGGTCCCGCAGGCTCACGTGGAGATATTAGACAGAACGGCTCTTGTCATGTCTCACTTGTTCATTTTCTAATGGAGCAGCTGAAGCCCCACTAAGAGGAATGCAGGAGAGTAGGGCAGCAGATGGATGCAGGGGGGAGAGCTGGTGCAAAACAAACAGCAACAGGACACAACACAGACAAAACACGTTGAAACCCCAGGAAAGTTGTTCAGGCTCTTTTATAAACCTGCAGATATTTATATCCTGTTGTGCTGCAAAACTCTGACCCATTTTTTTTATTGAAAGGAGTTGGATAACATCAAATTAGTTCTGCTGACAAAAAAATCTCTTCGACAATGAGAGGCGGCCTCGACTGAGGCCTTCGCAGGAGATAAGAGAATGCCTTCTTTGTGCATAAAATGTGTCTTTCGTATTAACACTTGACTTTGCAGGGATAATCATCTGCGCTTTATTTCGGTCTGTACCATGGATACGAGATTACGCCAGCCTCTCTGTCCTCGTCCCCATTGTCACAGTGACAAAGCTCAGATTTATAAGGCCGGTGGGAAACAGACAGAAAGCCACAACTCCATTAAAGAAGCAAGAAGCTGCACTGACTGGGACTTGGTAAGCATGGGAAGTCTTGAGCCACCTCATTACATAAGGCTTTCACCTTTAAACAATGGTTCCTCAGAAATTAGGCTTTCGGTTCGAGTCTACCTGCAGGAGAGACGGCGGGAAAAATGGATTCGTGGCCAAAGCAGTTTACACAATCTACATGTTTTTGCACGTGTCATTGTTATGTGTTGTTCTCACACCAATTTACACTGTGAGAGAGAAATCAAAGTGTAAATTGGTGCCATATTGAGCAGCTCTTAAATCTAGGGCTGGGTTTCCGTACAGCTCCTTAAGAATGTCTCACAAATGTATCTTATAGTTAATTTAAGTATCAGCTTCAATACAATACATCTATTTAATTACAGAATTTCACAAAAATGGAAGGAGTACTGTTGTCTACCAAATACACTTATCTCAAGCAATGGGAATAAGTCGTATTTTCTGAGGCAGTGTTGGTATCAACACGGTAACGTATAACAGGCTTGTGTCCGGTCCATATGAAGTCCCTTTCTGCTGCCACTGGCAGCCTGGTAAGTTCACAAGTTGGGACATGTTAGCTGAAAAAATGGTAAAGGTGGCTGGTAAGCTGATATATTTTCAACGTTCCATCTTTTCATTATGTCTTTGTACTTCCTGCATTCAGTTACCCAGGCATTAGCTTGCTAAACTGTTAGCCTCAGGGCCTATGGAAGCCCAGAAGTGTTCTTGTGACTTAAAGCATTTTGCTTCCTGATTTACGTCACCAAATATCTGACTAAAAATAAGGGCTCAACCCACAGACTGTATAAAGATGGACTGCAGAACTCCTCCTTAAAAAAGAAGCCAAAGCAAGTAGAGCTCCCCCTGGTGACTGGCTGCAGTATAGGTCACAAGCTCCACCTCCTCAATGTTAGTGGATGGGACCAAGGATTTCCAAGGATACTGTCTGTCATTTAAGGTAGTGAATATAATTTTGATGCAAATACAAGTGTCAAATTTCGTGGCTAAGTTTTGTTTCAGCTAGTTATTTGACGCAATAAAAACAGGATGTGACGTCATGGCAACTACCAGGCTCTACTTGGTTCCACTCTCAGATTGTACTGCACAGAATCTGGCTCCAAAGTTGCAAGATGGTGCCACCCATTGCCACCCACCACGACACATTGTCCATATTTATACAGTCTATGATTCAACCGAACAAATCTATGCAAACTCATTTGTGCTATTGACATGTGTTTTTATGATGCATATTTCCTGTTTCACTATACTGCCACCTGAATGCCTTGTGTACTACACTTACGTTACAAATAAAGATTAGTTAGAAGTAATAAATGTTTTCAATAAGATTTATCTGCTAAATGTCTCACAGTTACGGAAAAAAACGCCCCGATAAATGACCTCAAAAAGCAAGTTTCTTCCTGACTAGGAGTCTCAGAACTCCAAACGAATTCGATTTAATGTTAAATCTAATTTTCTGTGGCTTGACTAATCAATTAGCGGCCTAATCGTTTCAGCACTTATTGCAGTCCAACCCTGCTTGAACCAGGGCGTTGGAGAAATCTGTGCACTCCAGTCAGTCTGCTGCGACCTCTGAACAGAACCTTGTTTGCCTCAAACTGGCAAAATATCCTGCTGTGAGCTGAAACCAGCCCAGTCCTCTTTCAAATACACGCCCACCCATTTCAGCCTATCAACCATTCCTGTGTTCAAAGTGGAAAGAAGGAGGAAAAAAAAAGCGAAGGTCAGGGCGACCGTTTTATCTGCATACCTGAGGCGTATGTTTATTCAGTCTCCTGCTCAACCTCTTAAGACAGCGAAGATTAAAAAAAAAAACTCTAAAAAGTAGTAGAATAATTCCTTTATGGAGCTAACAAACCCAAAAGCAGAGCATGTTTACAAAATAAGAAATCCAATAGCTGGTGACAAGTATATCTTGTTTTCATGTTTCATTCAGAGTTGAGATACTGATCTGTCTCTGTCTCCAAATATAGCCTGAAGAATATGAGTAGTAGGGGCGATCCGATGAGCATGTGAGCCAACATCTTGGCTCAGAGGCACAACTATAATGAGCTGACAGTTCAGAGAGAACAGGAAAGACCTCCTGAAACAACACTCGGCTTTATCACAGCTCAGCCTGGCCACCTCGACTCTACCTCTCTGAGGGAGGTTAAAACTGCATAAAGTAGCAAAATAAATCTCTGCTATCATCCCACGTTTTCCAACAGTAGAGCTTATTGCAGCAGTGCAGTTTTTTTATCATTTATCTAATCGTTCTTGCCTTTTGAAGAGAGTTATGCTGGTGTTACAGACTAAATGTGAGAAAGAGACAAGCAGCACAGGTCGGGAGAAGGGCAGGTTTACAAGGACGATGTTTTATCAGCGTGAGTCAAATCACGTGATCAGAAATCTGATGCTGGTTACATGTCTCAAAATCAAAACAAAACTTTTCTTCTGACAAGTATCAAATCTGCCGGCAATATAACAATACAAGAAGTTGTTTTAGATGGACCCACGGTTTCAGCGACACTGCCCACATCGGCGCCAGTTTTGTTCGCCTTTTCAAACACTTGTTCGTACAACAGTTGTTGTTTTCCTACTTTCACATTTCCTTCCCTCCAGGAAACTTGTTACCTCACCTGATGTCTACCCTACATTTGGTGTCCAGAGAGAAATAATCTGGTTCACATGGTTAATATAACCCTAAGCCCCCTCTATATGAGGCTGAAAAATCATCAAGGTTTGGCTCAGGTTTCGTCAGGCTGATTCAGATTTTATTAAAATCCTAGTGTCCATCTAAGAAAACATAAAGCTGTGGTTTATGTCGCCCGATGGTTTTATCTGACCACTCATTGTGATATATCTTTAAATCCTCCACGTTTTCTTTACAGGACATTTATAATCTATCTCAACATGCAGACATGTAATATTAAAGAAATCCTCAGCAACCAGCTGTTATAATGGCAGCTGTTTCACAGCTTTTTTCACACTGAACATGATTGCTTGTAATTTTAAAGGCAATCTGGAAGAATAAAATCATAGTGACATGGAGGTTTTGAAACCTAAATAATAAAAAAAAAGAACTACAAATTAAATTTAATATCTGCAGTTTTGAACACAACATAAATGAGCATTAGCCTTCTGACATTGGTGTCAGTCAACATCAACATTTAGTCATGAAAAGTATTACCTAATAAATTCAATCCCACACAGTTCAGGTGGAATGATACAAATAAGGCTAAACGTTTTGGCCCCATTCTCCTGAATCCTTAACGTAACAGGATTCGTTTGACAAAAAAAAAAAAAGTTCCATTTTACGCCTGAATATAACATTAAATTACTTTTTCTCCTGTGGTGAGGCTCCCCCTCCTGCCTCTGGAGGAGTCCAAGGTTAACATGGGTGACTTGATGTGTCGTTTTTAATAAAGCAAACAGACCGTGGATCAAAAGGGGGTCCAGTATTGTTGGACTCCTGTAGAGAAATAAGCACTGATAATAAGCACTTTAGTCAAAACCTAAAGATTATCACATACCATATAACATCCGTCCATCTAATCAGGCCTCATGTTGATTGACTGAAAAGCCTCCAAACATCAGAGTAAAGTTGTAATTAGCAATTTGGTTTCTTTCTGATTTAATATCACAGTGATGAATCAATCATGGCGGCACAGTGGTACAGTGGTTAGCACTGATGCCTCACAGCAAGAAGGTTCAGGGTTTGAATCCAGGCCAACTGGGGCCTTTCTGTGTGGCGTCAGCATGTTCTCCCTACTCTGTCTTCCTCCCACTGTCTAAAGACGTGCTCGTTTGGATACACTAGGATTTTATCTCAGACCGACATCCTTACATAACTGTTCCTCCAACGACGCAATTCTCTAATTTTGCACCTCCCACAGATTTATAGATTTGTGTCGAGTCATAATTGTAGAAGATCTGTGTGAATCATCAGCATTTCTGTTCTTTGATGCCTCTCTGCTGACTGCTGCTGAATGATGGTGAAACTGCAGCTGCATTCGCATTCTCACAGTAACTTTTCTCAATGAAGATGAACACATTTCTGAACAGCCTCTCTACTTCTCCAACCTTTAGCCCAACTTCTGACCAACGTCTCCTTCCAAGTGTCTGCTTTAAGAGGAAGATGCATTTTAAATGTGGAACTGGTCACAGGGTCCAGCTTTGCAGACTCAGAAACTTTGACCCTGGGTTTTCATAGGCTATAAATAACGAGCCTCCAAGGACTTCCTTGCAGGTTGAGCAGCTCCTCAATCTTTCCTGTAAGTTTGGGCTCAGGGGCTGAATAAAATTTACTTACAGATTTCAGATTAATTCTGGTGCACTTGTAATTTACCTGAGGTTTACTTGTCATGCAACTTATAACTTTACCTCTAGAAATAAACATTTGGCCTCAATGATGTTATTTTGTGTCCATTTTAACTGTTAATTGGACTAATCATAATTCCTTCAGTTGAGTTGTAGAAATGTACATGCCGGCAATCTCATTTAGTCTCCTCCAGCCCACCAAGATAATTAAATATGGTAACTGTTAAATGCTGAACAGTGAAAGACACTGAAAATCTGTTTCACTTTATTTTAGTAGTTCTAAGCTTTGAATGCAGACCTTTTCCCCTTAGTGTTTTTCTCATGGTCAAATAAATAAATAAAGGATCTGTATATTTTCCACCATTTCCACCACCTGCTGCAGACTTGCTCGAGGGAATTACCCACATTTCAAACATGTTAAAAAAGGACAGGGGAAGTCCGACATCCTTAAAAAAAACTGTACTTCTTTATTCCATAAAAGCATGGGTATGTTGATGTGGTTCATCTGTTTGGATCCAACGGCATCACCAATCTTTCTCTTATTCTCAGACTTTATATGGAACTACAAATTAAACATCCTCTAGTGCTGTTTCAGAACTTGGACCTCGAGCACTTTCTTCAGGCACGTCATGACGTCAATTGCAGATTTTGAGGTTTCAGAGCTCTGGACTATGTTGGAGATCGGGCTGAGCTGCTGATTCACAGAGGCCTCAAAGTCCAGCCCGGTCCCCGCCGTTTCGATTCTAGTCACTCCGTTCCAAACAATGCATCACGTCAGTATTTTGCAGCCAAAGAGAGACTTTTAAAGACAAGAGGAGATTTACAAAACAATGATGTTGTGCAATCAGTCCAGTTCTTGGAATAGTAACGGCAGTTCTAACTAGGCAGCTAAAAACATGTGTGTGTTCCCTTCAACTTGAAACTGGCGCCCTTCCTGTTTCTTTTAAAACCTCAGAAACTGACTCTGGAGAAGCTTAACAAGGTCTGGCAGAGTCCGCTTGAGTATTAAAGTTGTCCATAAAGCGGGGTAATTTCTGCCCACTGGATTACTCAATTCATGCTTGTAAATCCACACACACTGCTTGCTTCATTGCCACTACAAACCCAGCGGAAGAGTAGCATGTTATTTAAGCTTTACCGACCGCACCTCCTCTTTTGCATCTCCTCCAGGGTTACTACAGTACAGCTCTCCCCCCAAGCAAAAGAGGTGACTCAGGGTAAAAGCTCAAAAGACCTGGCAGACAGTGGAAAGGCTTATTGAGCACTGGCCACAGTAGATAGCCAGAAACAGTTAAAAGCTTGGTCTGAGCACAGTGGAGGCGTGGTTGCGCATGTTGGGACTGACGTCGGCTTGTAACACACCCCTTACTGCAGGCAGGAGCAGGGAAACGACATCACCAAGCAGAAGAAACCACTTAAGAGGGGCTTGGGAACGTAGTTAAGCAGAAGCTTCTCTCCTGCAGCCACTGTTGTGTTTATAGACATCAATTAGTCAAGCGGGCGATGCTCGGCTTGTTAAGACGGCCCTATGTTGGGAAACAGAAAGCGCAGCTAAAGGAAAGCAGATATGATAAAGTGACTGAGCACAGAGAGTTGGGTTTATCGTGTGGCTTTTATCTTCCAGAGGGATTAAGCCGAGAAAGTGAGAGTCAACCTGAGCTGGCTCTTCAGCGCGTGTTCAAACAAAAGCCTGTTGGCAGACATGCACGGACACAGCGAGCTGCTTTTCTCTTTTGACTGTTACATAACGTTACAGACAAAGCTCAATGGGAGTGTCTGTGAAAGCACCTCGTGGGGGGTTAGTGCCTGTTTGTCTTACCCTCTACCTAATCGTCCACAGTTTCTGCACAAGACATCAACAACTACAGTGCATGTTGTCATCACCTGGGACATGACCAAGCTTTTAAGTGGCAATCAAACATCTCAGTCCTGCGTAATTTAGCAACATCAAATATCTGACACTAGAGCAGGCAGGACACTGCATCCAGCAAAGTATTGTCACTTTAACAAAGAAATCAGACAATAACTGGCGTTTTTTTTTTGTCAATCTGTGAACAAACGTCACAGAGAAGTTGGAGGTTGTTGCCCGCAGCTCTTCATCCAACAGCTCACTGTGGCTGCTCCTTCTTGTTACGTTACTCCCTGCAATATTTTAACCTGATGTGTTGGTGTGTCTTGTAGACTTTCATTTTAGTGAGTCATAGGCTGCGGTTGTTAATTGCATCATCACAACATCCTGTTTTGGCCGCATTGTTTAGGCGATAAATTTTCAGCCGAAAATTGTAGCCTATGGAAAAGCGTATTTAAAGCCACTTGCTTCGGTTTGTGGTCTGTGCTGACTCTGATAGAGGTCATTTTTTGCCTTTTCTTGCAGCAAATCAATTTGAAGTATTCCAAGGAGTAATGGAACAAAACGGAGCAGCCACAGTGACCTGTGAGCTGCAGACGACAAGATGCCCATCGTCAGCTTAACTCAGTGAGAATGCTGGTTTCCTTTAGCAGCCATCTCTGAAACATCAGATATTGTCTGCATTTGCATCCAGATATCTGTTCACAGAGATTACATTAGCGGTTAAATTAATACAGCGCTTTGCTCGTTAAAATTTAACACTGAACGCTGCATTTGAAAGAAGAGGAAAAAATCCTTGACACAGCAGCAAGGATGGATTAGAGAACACAGGTTTTCACGAGCTACCGTCTCCTCGTTACATTAACTTTGACAGCACTATTTACTGGACAGTCACACTATGCCAACATTATCTAGGTCGAATACAAGTAAGATAATAAAAGCTTTTATGAATCCCTGAGGGAGGAAATCTTGTTTATTTAAAATCAGATCTGGACTCAATGTTAAAAGGTGGCTATCGGATCAGGGCCAAAAATAGCTTGACTGGGACATCCCTATTAATCCACACAGTGCTACCTCATTCTGTAATTGTGGGTAAAGAGATTTTTAATTAAATTAAAATCTTTGAGACTGCCACTTTAAAGACAGTGAAGAGATGCCACCTGAATACGTGTGCATGAAGGTTTATCGGACGCCAAAACATTACGCAGTGGTTTATAATCCATTTTACAACGCTGGAAAATGATTCTATCTTGATGGCCAAAGTTGAGCTGCCTTCAACTTCTTTGCAGGACTCAACACTGCCAGGGCCCTCCGCGGTGAATGTGCACTGCTGCTGCTGCTGCCCGGCACAACATACTGTAGCCCAGGTCCAGGAAACAAACACCAACAAAAATCTTTCATTTAACCCTTGGGTTTCCTTTCTCCAGGTCTAAGAGATGTAACCACCAAGACATATAAGTTCTGATGGTGGGATGAGGATTTAAAGGCATCGCTTCCAACACCTCCAAAAGGTCTTTGATCAGCGTGATGTACTTTAACTGCTCTTACCAAGTGCAAATGCAGATACTGTTTGCTTCCTGAAAAACAGCGTCTGCCTTCAACACAGAGCAGCTTAGATTAAAATAACGACAGGCATTTTGGACCCAATTTAACTCACTAAAAAAAACCACATCATCTGACTTTGAGAACCCATTTTTTTCTTACCCAGTACAATGAATTAACAAACAACATTTAGAATACAGAGTACACTATCACTGCGCCCTTTCATTTACAGGCTACATATTTAATTCATCAGGCATCTCCATCTAATTGATGGTTGCTCGGATTCCTTTCTAATTCAGTTCTTGCATCACAGTAACCTGGTTTCCATTCACACTCAAGGTACGCATAAACACCACAGACGCATTCAAATTCTGAATGTAAATGAGCTGTCGTGTGCCAAACGCCTGCAACAGCGGACGGACGGGGGAGTGGAAATTTGATTTTACCCTTTGAGTCACAGTCACGATCACTAAATGTGATTTCCGCACAGAAATGTAAGATTTATATGTGACTGTTAAGACCTCAAGCAATAATGTTGGACAACACCGTCAACAGTTCAGGATTTGTTGGCTTTGCTCCTATTTGATTTGACAGTTTTCTGCAGGCCCGCTATCTGCAGAGTGTTTGTGCTAAATCTTCATTTTCACAACACTAGGGAAAATTGGTTTGCATAAAATTACATCTACCACCTAAGCTGCAGCATTTTGTTTTCAAGTGTTGATACACGCATTGTGCAATTTTCCTACAGCCATCCCATTACTGGTTTAGTAGAAGGAGGCAATGAGTCATGTGAGAATGGAACAAACAAGTCTTGATTTTAAAAACAAGGCTACAAAAAAGGGGGGGGCATGCCCAGTGCAGGTGCAAGTCCAAATAAAATATATTTACACAGCTTAGCCTCCAGGGCAAATAAATGAATATCAAGCTCTCACCAGTACTTTCCTCCACCATTAAAACACTTAAGTATGTGTGCACTGTTTCTCCACGCGGTCACCGTGCCCTTTATGAAGTGCAGATTTGACATTGAGATATCCATATTTGGTTTCAAAGGTCAAGATTTGAGCTGTCGGCGCTGACATGCACAGGAATGAACACGCAGTTTTCATATTGGCCGGTCAACAAAGTGTAGAAACCCGCCTTTGAAGCCATAATAGCACGTGAAACCTCGTGTTTAATCTCTCCCATTATTTACATTTAAAACACACGGTCTTTATGAGGACTGTCGTGTTTACGGCTGCTCCTCGCAATCTATTCTCACCTGCAGCAGCAGCCGTAGGAGCTCTCAGCGGGGTTTGTGTGATGTTTATTTTTTATTTTTTTTGAGCTGATATCCATGCACGTGCTCTTTGATCAACGTCACATAAAACACTGGAGCAGCTGCGAGGAGGTAGGGAACCTTGGCCTTTGCCCTACTGCAGGGGAAGGGTGAAAGTAAAACACGTAATAGCAACCTGACCGTACCTTCACACCTTCAGCATCTTCAGAGGCTCTTTGCATTGGCTCTCTCTTATGTGTTCTCTAACAATAACAATTAAATTGATTTTAATGGTGCATGTATATGTACTTTAATGTGTTGTAAAGCTGAATTCTACGTCAGGGCATGTATTTATATAGTCCATGGCGGGCATATCCAAGCTTGTTGCACCTCTGATCACATCCTAATAAGTTACTATAGAAGTGGCTTTATGACTGGCTGCGCTCCGTTTGTCCATGCAGGCACATTTCACGGCTTGTTTGCATAGCTGAGAAAACTTACACGGGCCGCAGGCTGCACGTGAGAATGCACATCGGACAATTACAATTTGTGAGAAGAGAAACTCTTTACAAATCTCTGACGTTTGGAGAGATGGTACAGCTTCTTTTTTTAAATTTAAACTTTCTTCAGTAACGTGGCATTTACATGTGCCACTTTGCTTAAATCGCGCACAGAGCCACTTCACAGAGAGAGAGAGTGGAAACGGGCTCGTACCGGAGGACTGGAGTGTGTCTATATTTCTCATGAGAAAAAATGACAGAACTGGTTTGAAGGAGGAAGAGAGAGGGTGTGGATGTGTGACAGTAAGGGTGTTTTCTTATAGCTTGCACAATTTCAAACAATGTCCTCCTATTCTATGCTAACACCCTGCTTTGGTTTCATTGTTTACTTTTGATAGATTTTTTTTAACGCTCACTTTTTTTGCGCAATGGCATCTAAAGAAGTGCTTTGCAAGAATAAAGCCCTGAAACCCAAATCAAACAGATCACCTAAGTAACTAATTTGTTTTTGTGATCAAACTCCACTTCTACTGTTTTCTATGTTTGGAAAAGATTAGGAAATACAAAGTGTTTCCTAATCTTTCAGTGGACTTACTTTCCATCCTCCTGAGAGCAAAAAGAGGCAGAGACAGAAAAGCTGTCCTTAGAAGTAGTTATTGCAGCCTGAATTATGCAAATATATATGCAGCTGTTAAGACTTCTGTTCCCATGTGATAAATGCCAGAATCTTTTGTTCCTGTGAATCTGAAAAGACAAATCTGTGTGTGTTTCCTGAACAAAACATCACACATTTTCATGCAGCCGTCCCAGAAGATGACTCAAGGAACGCGACGTCTTTGCGCATGGAGCACACTCGAGGAGCTGGAGGCCGTTCGCCAGGAGCATGGATGTGAACTGAACGACAATGACAGCTCCGCGAAAGCCCACAGACAAGACAGCCATTCCTCGAAGATGCCTTTTCACGCCAGCTCTCCTGTACAAATAAAAATATCTGGGCGGCTCCATTTCGCACAGCTGGAGTGGAAAATGCTGACAACTACCTCTCTGTGTATCCCATCAGATCTGATGACCCCCCTGCGGCCCCCTTGCTGGCTCACATTTCACTACCAGGTGACTGGATCCCTCAAGATCACATGACCCGAGCAGGACATGAGTAGCTGCATGAAAATGCTCCAAGATTAAAAACATATAGGTAGAAAAGTGTTCGTTGCACTTCCTGTTAGCTTGATCGCTCACAGCATATGACTTTCCTAATGTGTTGTAGCAGACCTGAACAACAGCAGACTTATTCCTAGCTTATGGTAAGTTTTTTCACACCCACACAGACAGAAACAGCAGCTACTTCAAGGGAAAGGTAATTGCTTTTAGTGCTTTTCTGGATCGAATCAGTTAGCTGATATGATATCAAGGAGAAGGGGACCCGTTTGTCCCTGTTTGACCCTAAAAGCAACAAATTCAAGGCCATGGGATAATATTTTTTAACATAATATTTCATTCACTTAAGTGTATTAAACGTGCTTTGTAGAGAAACAGAAGTATTCTCTGTATATCCATAATGTCAAACAAACATACAAAGACATTGTCTACAATGGCCTTTATTGGTGGATTTTTATCCTTTTGTTTTTGTTAACGCCACCAACTTTTGATCAGTGGAACTGTGGTCCTATAATGTTGCTCAATAGCACCACCGGTGGTCAAACACTCCACGGGGTGACTTTAATTTTAAAGCAAGCATACACAAGCTTAACATTTCTGTTTTCATTGTTATAGTATTTGATTTTAATTCAACAACTTTTAATTCACTCATTTACTGAAGGCTCATTGGGGGACTTCAGTAAATGATCCCAGCTGTCATTGTGCGAGAGGCAGGGGACACCCTGAACAGTCTATCACAGGGCTAACACTGAAAGACGGACAACCATTCACGCTCACATCCACACCTACGGCCACTTTAGAATCACCAATTAACCTAACGCAGACACAGGGAGAATATGCAGACTCTACACACAAAGGCCCCATCAGATCATGGATTCAACCACAAAACCTTCTTGCTGTGAGGCATCAGCGCTAAGCACCACGCCACTGTGCCGCCCTACATTAAGGTCATAAACTAATAATCTGAGGAAACATTTGATCTCCTTAACTCTGTGCTGTGCAGCCAGAAGACAAGCTTTGTGAAAGAGGTACAAAGCCTAATTTCTTCTTCCTGCTCGGCCTACCTGCCGTGAAGTTGGGACACAAGCTCCAGTTTCCACACCTACTCTCAAATTAACTTCTAGACTGCTCTCAAAATCACAGGCTGACGATAGCTGCCTGCTCTGTGGAGTTAGTAACAGGGTCCTCGTCTAGATGCTGACCGAAGAGTAAACACAGCCTAAAACTGTCATGCAGGTGCTACGCAAGTGCAGCCAGCGTCTGTTTTGTATAAACAAGCCTCCTTCATGCACTGGCGCCACTGAAAGAAAGACAACAATTAGCTCATGTGAACAGCGGTGTGGAACGACACTAATTTGATTTTAAACACAGCCACTCATACAGAACACTCCAGCCTCGCAGCTCCAAAATGTGCAGGCTAAAACAGCAAGCACTATCTTTTGCAATCAGTTGTGAAGTTGTAAAACACATTATGTCATCACACATGAACAGGTAAATTATGCTGTGCTGCTCGTAAAGTCGTTTGTAAATCAGAGGCAGAAAAGTAGGTTCCTCCTTTTCCCACACAAGGAGGCATGTTAAAACACTTTTAACAGGCAGTTATAGGAAGAGATATATTTACTCTAAAAGACTTTTTGTAACAGGCTCTAAACACAAAGTACAGCTGAGGGGCAGGATCTTAGTTTTGCAGGTATTTGGTTATAAAACTAAGGCAACTAGGGCAGTCTGAAACTTTGACTTGATGATTTTGCTCAAATAAAGTTATAGCAATTTAGCCTTAAGAGAAAATGAACTTAAATCTCCTTTGGATGCTTCAAATTCGAGACCTTACTTCTAAAAATGTCAACTTCATATTGAGCCATTAATACGCTCGCTCTATAACAGCGCCAGACGCTAACTAACTAACGCTAGATGGCGCTGTGTCGGGTTAATTTGTGTTTCCACTTCCTACTTAACTTTTAACAATGACTTCCGCTGTAATTTCGCGGAAGATGTGTCCTACAGATGTTTATATCGCCGTACCTCCTCAGTTAACATTTCTTGAATGTGTTCCATCTTTATTGACAAAACAATCTATTCAAAAACTGCAGGGATGGAAAAGCAGCTGGAAAAACTAAAGCGGAAACACGCCACTGCCAAGAGGACCAATCACAGCTCTTGTGGTCTGCGGCTCTGCAACATGTAGTTACATTTCTGGGGCTCAGGTGCACGTCAGCTACAGCGTTAACGTCTGTGTCTGATGCCTTAGCTACAGCATCAAATTGACGCAGAAGCCTAAACCACAGGAATGGCGCCAAGTACTCTCTGCTTTGAGGTCGTCAACATTAGATTACTAATAAATGTTAAATAAAATCATAATGACATGGTTAATCGATAATCAAATGTTTGTACATATGATCTGGGACCCGGCTCTCGATCACTTTCCTCAAGTCACCTTGCAGCTAGCTGGCAAGCTCAGCCTGGCACAGCTTTGTGTTCTCTACAGTCAGAGTATCACAAATTAAAGGATAAACCAGCATGTCTGGGTAATACAAAAGTGTGAATGGCTCATCAGACATTATGGAGTGAAGAGACGCTTTTATGCACAAACTGAGTACAAATTTAGGATAAAAGTATGGGATGCTCCAAGAAAAAGAGGTCAGAAACCAGCGATTGAGAAAGTTGGCATCCATCCACAAAGCCCTCAAACAAAGCAAAGTTAAAAAAATAAATAAGTGAAAGATCTGGGGCCTCCTCATGTACAAACGTTGTGTACGTACAAAAACGTTACATACGTACTTGCTCACTTAAGAGTTCAGATGTATCAAGAGTGAAATGTCCGGGAACTTTTTACGTGCCAACGCCAACATCGTGGCTGCATACGTAGGATTCTACAGATGTCGATCCCTTGGCGACACTTAGAGGTGATGCCGGGAAACTGTGAAAAATGTGAAAACTATTACTCCAACCGATCGGGACTGAGCCGGTCGACCCTCAGCAGAGCCATGCAAGCCGTGTGAGACGGAGTTATCCTCATGTCAGCCAGGTATATCAGATTCCTATACAATGCATCAGAACAGGTCAACATTAAAGAGCAATCTGCAACCAGAGACGGTTTTCTGAATATAATCAGAGCTATCGACTGCACACACATTGCTATAAAAGCGTCATCGCATGAATTTTTAAATGTCAACAGGAAACATTTTCATTCCATCAGTGTACAGATCATATGTGATGCGCAAATTCAAGTAAACATTGTGGCATCGCACCAAAGAGGACATTTTTGCGCATCTCCACTCCAGTGAGTAGCGTCTCCAATTCGCTTTCTGTGAAGTTTTTCTTCTTTCCCGTCGTATTCATTCTTACGTTTTCGTTTTCTGATCGTGCAGAGAGGGGAATCTAAGGTGCAGGGTCAATTTAAATATAATTTGCATATTTAAAAGGGGCATAGACGGGGAGGAGTTGGGTACGCTAGATTGGGATGTACAAAGGAAATGTGCTTTGAAATGCTTCTAAATCTGAGCTCACGTCACGATTTGGAAGGAAATCTACGCAACTCGTAGATGAGGCCCCTGCACTCCTTAAAGGCAACACGACTAAAAACAACAAACGATCAATTGTTCGGCTCAGCTATGCAAATGATTATTCTTGTTTTCTGGGAATTAAAGGATGTAAATGGGTTTCCCAGTAAAGCCCTGAGCCGTCAGCAGCAGGCAGGGAGGACTGCTGCTGGCAGAGTGACCGTGTTAACAGGTGTATCAAAGCTGCTTGTCCCTGCTCACTGTTTCCCCTCCAGGGAAACCTGAGTGGATGTCATTCCTCATCGGACAGCTGTCACAGCAGCCAGCATGCATGTGCTGCTGGATTATTGTGGAGTGTCAGTTATTAAGAGGACCCCTCCGGACAACAAGCGCTTACTACAATTTGACATGGACTTAGGAGGGGTAAACACCCTGTCGGGGGGGGCTTGTTTGCTCGGTTTAATGGCTCTGATTTACAACTTCAAGCATATAAAACAAAAAATCTATTATCCCAACCAGGCTTTTCATATTTAACACAGCACCTAGAAAAAATACGTGTGCGGAACCACACTGCTGATTTAACGATTAACAGGAAAGTTTCCAGCTTCTAAAAATATTTGACTTTTTGGTTTGCTTCTTTATACTGGCTAAAATTAGACAGACCGACTTCTAAACCCACAAGATTTTTTGTGGCAGGAAGCTGGTCTAGAGTGGCTCTGTTGGGAAATAATTATGCTCTACCAGGCCGATCATGTCCAGACAGACAGAAGAACAACACATCATCTCTAGAGTCATCTGTGGAGTTGAATTTGTTTACGGCTAAATGGCTCTGATTGGTTGGAGGACCATCCACTTGTGTACTGACGTATTTCTTTCTCTGTATCAGTTGAAACATGCCAATAGTGAAATCCAAATGGCGTGTTACCAGAGTCCTTTTCTGATAAGAATTCAGTCACGGCTATGTCAGGTAAGCATCAGGTTACACTGCTTACTTGAAGGCCACATCAAATTTGTCATTCTGAATATCTCATAGCACTTTGCAGAGAACATGCCGATCTATTCTAAAATCAAATCTGAAATTCAAAACACTTCATGTGGCGTCATGTGCTGTCCCGAGCAATGCAATGCTGCAATTAAAAGTGACAACAAAGTGCTAGTAAGGATGCACTCGGAACAAATCTAAATAAAACACCATGTGGCGTTTGGGTTTGTTCTAAACGCAGGCTTTTTCTGTACGAATGTGAGCCAATATAACCCTCAGAGACGAAATTTTAGAAAACAAATGCCATATTTTAATAGGTGTCATCGTCCACCCACGCTTTGACTTGATGTTGTAGAGAAAACAGAGGTGTACTCTGAATGATTTTAATATTTACACATGTGCGTTTCCTGCAACGACAGATGTCCCATAGCAGCAATAACCTGACCATCCGTGTTCGTACGTAGTATCTCACAAAGATTCTCGATTCTCATCATCTCACAAACATGACACGACCACGGGAATCTGGCAAATACGCAGGTGCTGAAAACAGCATGCTCCCATCACACCGAGGCTCACAAAGTCATACGTGAAGTGACACGTCAGTAAATGAACGCAGTCCTCGCATCCTGCCTCATTTTCATCTCTCCTTGACGCAGATGCTGGAAAAAAGAAGATGAAGCAATTACTGGAATAAGCGCCGAGCTCCTCTGGTGGGGCTGGGTGTGGATTTACTTCAGGAGGTCTACCATGCTACATTACTGAAGCGAGATCACAGGGGACCGTCACTAATCTCTCCTCCAGAGTGGACTGTATTAAAACAAACTCTGTGTGATACCACTCCCACTGCCTCGTAATGGCTGTCAGACGACTGCACTTTTAGACTTTACTTATTTAAATTTGGCAAGCAGGCGCTATTAACTCTGTGCTGAATTAGCAGTTCCTGTGTGCAATGCACCCACTGAAGTCCATGCAAATATCAACAGACTGCAAAAGTAAACTCTGCAAGTTCTGCACTTTAACACTCTCTTTATTTTGAAGGGGATTTATGGATGTTTGTTTGTGTTAGAGGTCTTAAATTTAATTTGTATTTTAGTGCAAACTGCAGCTACTGGTCATGTCAATAAGCAGGCCTCCTAAAGAAGGACATTAAAACATGAGTAAGGTTATTTTAATGAAGAGAGATAAAAAGAGACAGTTTTTGTCACATTCATGCCTCAGCATAAATATTTTCTGAGTCACTAAACCCTTAGTAAAATGGCCTGTGGTGGCCTGAATGTCCCAATTCTGGGAAGGCACAGATGACTCAATCGGAGGATACGTGCCACCACACCAGTCAGAAGTGTAAATCACTTTGCTGCTGACGTGCAGATTCCCCTGTAAGTCATATTAATCAAAGAGAGCAGCAGCACCGCATGTCAGCAATATTGTGCAACAACTGTCCACCCATTTTAATTTATTTGTTCCTAGAGAGAAAAAATAAAGCGCTTCGATCTGATGAATGTATTGTGTCACGCTGTGGTGCTGCTGCTTGGACCATCTTGCTTTTTGCACAAACATCCGATGGAACAAAAATAATAAAAATAATAATAATAAAGCTGCCAATTCAAACTAAAATACAAAAGACAGTTGTATAATTGAATGTTTATCTTTGTTGATTTTAGGTGAAAAAAGTAATAACTGAAAGATTAATTAATTGATCCTGATCCTTTAAGGGCTTCAGATAGTGATGTATTATGATAATCAAAGTGGAGCAGTGCTGTAAGACAATTATATTACGGAAATATACTTAAACTTAATATACAAATTGCTGAAGGTCTCTCCGGGTACTCCGGCTTCCTCCCACCGTCCAAAGACATGCTCATTAGGTTTACTGGTGATTCCAAATTGGCCGTAGGTGTAGGAGTGTGAGTGTGAATGGTTGTCTGTCTCTCTGTGTTGACCCTACGATGGACTGGAGACCTGTCCAGGGTGTACCCCGGCTCTCACCCAATGACAGCTGGGATAGGCTCCAGCAGACCCCGCAACCCTTAACAGGAACAAGTGGGTACAGAAGATGAATGAATGAACGCTTCTCATCTCTAAGGCTTTGTGTCTTGTCCCACTGTGCTTTTTTATCTGTCACAGAGTCACGTGGAGTCAACTTCCTTGTGTATGTGTACGCATACTTGGCAAATGAAGAGGATGCTGACGCCGCAAATTAAACACTGTTTGGGACTATTAGATAAAACCAGCAAGACGGCCCCTTGCTACGCTTTGTCATTAATGTTCTGACACTTTATGAGCAAATACTCCCTCAAATTGACAGAAAACTGACAAAATAATCAGTTATAATAAATATTATTAGCTGGCCATAAAAATGCTTCCTACCTTAAATATTCCAAGAAAAGTCTGATTAAATATGAACAAATTAGTCAATAACTGTCTCACATGATTCCAATATGAGTATTTACTGCAGCAACCAGCCATTTTTTGAACGGCCCTCTCAGTGCGGAGCAGATAAAAACGCGGCAGGCCAGAAAATACACAGATGGGTAATCAATGGGTGGAAAACCACCAGGGCGGGGCAGATTGAGCGCGCGTGCGTGTGTGTTCGTCTCAACGTGAAGAATACTCAGTGGGTTCAGAAAGCGCAAGGTCAGGTGGTTTGCGGCGTGCAGGGACCCTGTGTGTGCACCAAAGATAACCTTCAACTTAAACTCTGAGCCTTATCTGGAGCCGTTAGTGGAGGAGACACCCGCCGCTGCACAATACTGTGACATTTAGACGTCTGTTTCTTGTCTCCGATAAAAACATTAGCACTTTGGGAGGTTTTTGTAAATTCGTATATTCCTCCTGTGGACAAGAGACAAAGACTGCTGTTATGAAAATCTTTATATTGCCGGTCCTTACAGTCAATACAGCAATAATCTTGTGTATTTGAACTATGACTATTAGAAACTGTAATATCTTTTAATCAGTTCTCACTCACTGCACAGTCTGTAATATGTCAGAAAATAGTTTAAAATGCTTCTAAGCTCCCACAGACACAAGTGTTAGCCTCAAACTATTACAATTTGAATAATAATCCATGGATCACAAGTTTAGACACTCACATCCAAACCCATTGCTGCTTTACTGAGAAATGTTCCTCCACAGATCGTCTGAACCTGCTCTCATTGTCTCCACAGTCAGAAAAGTAATGTGTTATGTTGCACCAATTTCAGTGTTGCACAAAATTAGATTACCAGTAAATCTTTCTGCAACAAATTTGCCTCACATGCTGGAAGAGTTGCTGTTTTTCTTTGTCTTGACCCACACAGGTTTGCACACTTGTACTATTCTCTGCGTTTTATCACAGTTTTCAGACAATTTATATAGACCGACTGATTCAATGAGTCAATATAATTAGAACAAGTGCAAGAACAACAACTACCTGCTTCTTTCCTTGATCTAACTTTAATCTTTAAAACAGTGTCACAGTTTCTTCTGACGCTGCTCGTCTTGTTTTACCAATCAAGCCCAAAACTTAAATATATTGCACTTATATGATATGCACAAAAATCTAAATACATGAAAAGAGGAACATTGGAAGACCGTTCCTGAAAATGTAAACACGTAAAGAGACTCGTTCGACGTGGCAATGGTTTGTTCATGTGACTTTGTTAAGTGTGTTGCCATTAATATTAACCACATTCAGCGTTTAGCCATAATCCTCCATCTGTCTCTAAGTCCCTCATGCTTTCACGGAATAATAGAAATGAAGGAGATGGATGTGTCCACAGTGTGTTGGATCCTGCTCTGCATAACTTTGCAGACAAACAGGAGGGGAAACGGTTTTAGTGAAACGACCGTCTGAATCTCAAAGTCTCAAATCTCAAAAAATGTTCAGTTTATGGTGATCTAAAGACGAGAGACAAGCAAGAGATACTCAGAAGATGCTACAAAAGATTATCTTAGTCCTGCATGCTTTCATGGCTACAAATGAAAGAGTCCAGACTCAAAAGTGTCTTAGGGTGATATGAGTGTTTGTTCAGTTCCTGAAATCTTCCAGACAACGAGGTAGCCTAGTGCTGAAACCTTCATTCATACCAAAACCTGGCTTCAGTTTCTCTCTTCCTTAAGATTTGAAGCATGAAATGACCAAGCAGCTCCCGCCTGCCAGAGCCACTCAAATAGACTTTATGTGGGCTAAGCAGATCAGACATGTAGGGGGAGAGATTTATGGTGCAAAACAACATAGAGCTAAAATACCCCAGCCTGGCTCAAGCATTGCATAACGAGCAGGCTATATCCAGCCTGGCCAGAGAGGACAGCTCGATTGATTGATTTCCTGATCAGGGATTGCTTTCAGTTCAAAGAAACGCGCTCCCTCCCACGCTGGCTACGGACACACCGACACAAACCCACCAACCTGCTCTTTGCGCTTCTGCCACCGGCCGCACGGGCTCTCCTCCAAGATCTCGCTCTCATCCTCGCTCTCCTCCTCCTTCCCCTCCGATCCTGATTTCCTCTCCGGGACGGACATCGTCATTTTAGCGCCGTATATGTCCAGATTTCCACTCCAGTCCTTCCCCAGCTCCCTCCCGCCGTCCTCTGGTGCTGTGTTTTTTTTGTTGTTGTTGTTGTAGTGGAGGAGACGGTGAGCGGTAGCGCAGAGACGGTCCGCCGCTTGTCTGCGCAGTCAAGGAACCTCCCCCGTCGACACCAGCCCCTTTCTCAACACCCCTTGGCGCTCAAAACATCTTGTAGAGACAGCTGGCTGTTGCTTAAAACGAGCACTCCTCGGTCAGTGACAAAGCCCCACGCCTTCTTCAGACAGCCACCACAGGAGTGCGCATTGCAAGGCTGGGAGGACTGAGCAGGGTGGAAAAATATATCCCAGACTTCATGCGCCCCGTAGGCTGCATGCAAAATAGGTTGCGAAATGGTTTTCTGCCCGTCTGTCCACTCACGCTGGAGCAACGCGCAGGTAAAAGCTCGGCCAGTGAAGGCAAAATGATCCCCCGTGGGCGTGCTGCGATCAGAAACCGTCTGTTTTACGGAGCGGAGTTAATTTTTCGACCATCTCCCACACGCGTCACTGTCAGTGTTGCAGGATCTGAAGCCGTGGGCTCCTGCCAGGCACGGTGCGCAGAGGGATGGAGCGAACTACCGTAAAGTCGCGATTATACGCGCACGATATATTTCTGTAGGCACAGAAACCTCTGTCTACATGGACAGCAAAACATAATACAGTTTAGATTAAGACGACACATCTAATTTGCACAGTATAGTCTGCAAAAGCCAGTTTAGAAGCGAGACTAGAACAGTTTTTGTAACATATTTGCGGCCATTTGATGTTTTATTTATTTAGTAGTTCTTTCTCTTGTACTTCACAGAGAAGTTCTGGTCCAGTGATCAATTCAGTCCCGTTCAGTAATTCATAAGTGATGCAAATGAGCAGCCAGCTACTTCCTGACAGCCAGAACCTGCTTTCTTCTGTGGCATCAGTCCAGTTAACACTTTGCTTTACGCACTTTGTCTGTTTGGTGCTTCTCCAGGTGCTTTGGTTTCCTCCCACAGTCTAAGGAAAGGTTAGGTTTATTAGCATCTCTAAATTGGCCGCAGATGGGCATGTGAGGGTGAACTCGCCCAGAGACACCTGGCTGAGATAGGCTCTGAATGGATGGATTGACGGCTGGATTTTTCTCTCCACAGGTTCCGGGTCCATGATAGTTTTAATTTGTGTCTTTGGTTTGGTCTTCTTCTTTCCTGTTTTGCTAGTGTTTGGACAGGTGCATTCAGCGTCGGCTCTTTATTATAATATAAACCAAGAAAATCTAGACTGAACTCCAGTCAAGACCCTAAAACCAGAAGCTAACCCAGAACAGGGCACCAGAAGGTCGTAGTGTTTCCACTATTAATGAAAAGAGAAAGGGCCTTTTGTATCCTAAGAATGAGTGTCTGTGGTCTGACATGGCCCTGGTTGGAAAATCACTGACAGCTGTAGAACAAACTTTTAATAAAGCAAGATGAACCGGTAATTTCTGGCCGATATTGTGTTTCACATAATGATTGTGTTGGCAAATGTTTGGCAGAGGGAGCGGTGATTGAAAATAAAACAAGCCCTGAATGCCTGGAGTTGTCCAGAGTTTGATACAAATTGTTCAGCAGAAGACGCTATTGGCAAGCTGCAATTAAAAAGCCCAGATTCATCGCCCACCATGAGGACTGTGCAGTGTGGCATCGAGCCACAGCGAATTAGTTAAAGACAGTTAGTGCACAGCATCAAGACTATGCTGCAGAAATAATAATAACAAAAAGGTTTATGCACATTTGCAAAACAGAAAGCGTAGATTAAATGTAGATTCAAACGGACAAGACAATACTCATAATACTGCTGCTCTATTTGAAAGAGCTCATTATTGTTTTGTTTACTCTCTGCTCTCATTCACAAATAAACCTTTGTTTTGTCAAATTACCATGAACTGATTTAAACAGAAACATACTAGTTTCTTGGCTTATCATGAAAACTCCACTTAGATCAATAGATCTATAGCAAACTATAACGTCATACTCAAACTCTGCACTGATGGTGACATGCATATCTGTTTTAAAAATTCTCTCAGGTACCACTGATGCCTTCCAACAGTGGGTGCAGAATTACAGCTTTGAAGGTGCATTGCTCCCCCCAAACTAAAATCAACAGCAAACCCTAAAAGCTGAAACCTGCTGCAGTTCTGTAGCTTTTGTCCCTCTGAGCCCAGTCCAGAAAGAATACGGTACCCCATCTGTAAGTATCAGGCTGAGCTATTTATTACTTCTTGAGAACTAGATTTTAGTTTAAACCCAGTGTGCCATCTAGTGGTTCTTCTTGAAAACTCACCTCAAGAAAAAACAATGACAGTGTAGGAGAGTGAGTTAAAGAATTAACTGCGTTCTCCTCTTAGTATTTGTATGTGATCACACATTTTTTGGTGTTTTATTTATTTATGATCACTACTGTTTCATCACCATAACGTGCAGTCTCACTATCACCACTTCAGAGGAACTGGTACCAGACAGCACAGGTTAACAGTTCAGCTGTAATCACAGATCTATAAAGTAATCGCCCTCTTTCTCTATTTTTAGCGCACAGTGTTCACACAGAGCCTCTGAGTGAGGCCCTGCACCGCCAATCCCTCTCACTGTTAATGAGATTTGCTCTCGGCACAGGGAGCAGAGTCGAGCAGACAATGGAGACGTCTAGACAAACCACATCTAGGGCACAAAGTGGTGTTTCCCCAAATGGCAGCGACGAAGAGAGAGAGTCTCTCTCTCTCTTCGTCGCGTAGAGAGAGGAACAGCGACAGAATAACAATGACCAGGCAACACAAAAACATTAAAAGAGGGAGGCAAAGGTTTGGTACAAAGTGGACCTGCACCACTGTATTTAATTTTAACTTCCATACAGAGAGAAAATGTCATTCATATAGAGATGGATGCTGAGATGTTGAGAACTTCCTTTTCTTATTGTTCTTATGTTCTTATGTTTTTGGCAGCCCAGAGCAACAGAGTTAAGATCATGTGTTGATGACATGAAGAGGGAAACAATAATACTGATGTTTAATCTGGAAATCTCATTAATTACATTGCTCCTCTCTCTACAAAGACAATTTAAAAGAACTGGTTTATACAGTTACCTCATAAGTTCAGAGGCTGACACATGTAAGTGTAAAGACTGTAGTGGGTCTAGAGTGACATCTTGTGGAGCAGTTTTGCAATCACAAGTCGTGGTACAGTTGTTTATCTCCAGTTCTGCACATTCAAAGACCATGAGTTACATCTTGGTTGTTTTCTTACAATCAGATCTCCAGGTTTCCAGGTGACGAGCAGCTACCAGCAAACACTCCACATCAGCAGCGAACATACGAACCCAAATAAAATGCAAGCAACCTCAAATGTCAGCAGTGGTTGCACATGGTTATCACTGTTAGGGTTTAATTTGTGGTGATGCAGATGAAGAAGAAGAATGACACAGATGGGTGGTCCCCGATCTTGATCTCTGGTGGAGCAGATCGTTTTTCAATCCACCCTGAAATCCCTTTCCTATGACCAGAGGTACAGAAGTACTTGGTCATTGAACCTGATTCTGATTCTGAGCCACTTGTACTACCATGTGACGTTTGTGTTCCATTGACCGTTTGGAGTCAATGAGGTGTGTGTCTGGTTGCTTTGTTTCAATGTCTGTGCTAGCTGCGGAGGTGTGTATAACCTGTGTTGTTTTGTTTTTCTTCTTATCTTGTCTGTATGCGTCTACACTGGTGTGAGCGCCTGCACTAGTGTGTGCCTCTGCTGACCTGTCTGCTAACGCCTGCTCTCCATCTCTTTTTAGTTGAATCACTGCAGCAGCATGCAAAACCAAATCATCATTGTTCTTTACGACACATTGTGGGAGCTCTGTGGAGACCCCCAGTTTTGGACAATTACAGTAACAGCAGCACGTTCCAGTTCAGTCATTCCACATTCACTCAACATTTTCTGAAAATCTTGAGGAGATACTGGTCTTTTCACCCATCCATAGAACATTGCTTTAACACGCGCTTTCACATCATCAGCATGTTTTTGTTTTATTCGTGTCATTTCCAATTCACTTCCAGTCCAGGCATCAGAGATGCATTCACCCAATCAGCTGCTTCCTCAATTACAACTCTCACTTCATCTGAACTTTTCTCTTCCTTACACACATCTGTTTCATTTCTCTGATTTGTCACACTCATCTTCTTTAATATATGGATAACTACACAGCATTACCCACGGCAGGGTCCATGTTGCTTTAGATAGATAGATAGATAGATAGATAGATAGATAGATAGATAGATAGATAGATAGATAGATAGATAGATAGATAGATAGATAGATAGATAGATAGATAGATAGATAAAAGTATATATAAGTACTACAGTAAACAGTAGTTGCACACATGGCAAGCAATATAAATGTAATGTACACCAATAAAGAAATAAAATATAAAATACAAAAATAAAAATAAAAATAGACTGAATAAAAATATAGACTGGAAAACTTAGAGGGGGTGTAGTTGTATATGTACATATATTTACAGTATTTAGCAGCTACATGAATAAAGTGCAGGGATATTTAAGTCCGGTTAAGGCTCAGAGTTGAGCAGACGGGTGGCATGTGGATCGGAAATGCCTGCCTGATAGCAGTAGAGAGAAGAGAGAGTGTCCGGGGTGACTAGGCTGTTTCAGGATCTTCTTGGCCTCTAACCTGAAACATCTGGTGTAAATGTCCTGCAGGTTGGGGAGAGGGGTTCTGATCCTGATGGTCCGCTTCGCTGAACGGACCACCCTCTTGAGAGCCAGGAAGTCCTGCCTGGTACAGTTTCCCATCCAGGTGGTGATGCTCCCACACAAGATGCTCTCAATGGTGCAGTTGTGAAAGTTCCTGAGCACCTTGAGAGGGAGCTTAAAGTCTCTGAGGCGTCTGAGGAGGTAGAGACGCTGTCTGGCCTTCTTCACCACGATGTTCAGATGGTGAGTCCATGACAGGTCCTGTGAGATGGTCACTCCCAGGTATCTGAAAGTGTCCACTCTTTCCACCTCAGAGCCAAAGATAATGAGTGGATGGAAGTCCCTCTGCTGTTTCCTGCTGAAGTCCACAATCAGTTCCTTTGTTTTGCTGACTGGTGGTTGTCGCGGCACCAGTCCTCCAGATGGGACACCTCCCTCCTGTAGGCTGTCTCGTCGTTGTGAGAGATTTGTCCTACAACAGCGGCGTGGTCAGCAAACTTGATGATGTCGGAGCAGGTACGACGGCCGCTGACCTCACCGGTGCCATCTTGGATACCGTGTGTCCAATCTTGCGTAAGAGTGGTGAATGGATACACATATTTCCAACCTTTCAGATGACCAACTACACCAGCTGGTGTTCTCGAGGAGAACATGCTCTGTAGATGTTGTGGTTGCACACCGCCTGCACCGTGTATCTCTTCATCAGGTCATTTAGAGTGTGGTGTGTCATTTTGTTTATTTGATGTGTGTGTCAATTTTGTGGGTGAATTTGTTTCACCGCCCCCTGTTTTTTGTGGTGATGCCGATAAAGAAGAAGTACCAAAGTCCTGTATGTCTAATGCTGAAGGAGTTTATTTAGGCTCATACGAGGAGAACAGAAGATTCGTCATCTCAACGTAAGTACATGAGTTCAAACAATAAAGCTCAGATTCTTATACTAAAAGGTGGGCAAAGGCAGCAAAGGGGAGATATGTTAACATCCAGTTGGCTATAGTACATAAACATGAAGGTAAGGATTCACACCAACTAGGAAACACAAAGTGACATCCAGTGACGAAGGACATTATCATCTAACTCTACAGCTGTGTCTGCAGACAGCCAGAGAGTGACCATGGCCTTGACATGTTCCTCAGACAGAAAATAGGGCAGATAACTGACCCCAGCAGTAATCTAACTACACAAACTATTGATAGAGAAGTGAAATTATTCTCTAACAACCACTCCTTCCCAGTGCAAAGCGTCCTTAGAATTTCTTCTGTTTCTGATTTTGGCCTGCTTTAGTGGGTTTGTAAAATAACTTCCTGCGAAACAAGCTAACTTATTTTTTGTATTAGACAGAAATGAGTCACTCCCCTCTCTCCTCCCTGTTCATCTCTATAAAATGCTGTGAGCTTCACGTCTTGTACTTCACATCTTTGCCTTTCTGACTGGGGTGAGACGTTCAAGCCTGTAAGTACTCTCTACATTTCTACTGATGGATTCATGCTTTAGTGATTTCATGTGAGTTTAAAGCAGATTCATGGGAGTTTTTTGTTACATCTGAACAAATGAACCAAAGTTTGTTTCAGGCTTATTGTGCACAACACATACGATCTTTGTTGTCTGTTGCAGAATTATGAGCAAGAACTACTTGTCTAAAAATGATGAGCTCCGTAGAGGAGACTACCTGATGTCCAACAATGGCCAGTGGAAGGCTATTTTCCAGGTGAGTAGCTCAAGACGTTGATCAGGATGAATGAAACATGTGCTAAGAATAGAAATGAGAGTTTGGAAATGTGTGTTCTGATAACACTCACATCTCTTTTTTTCTTTCTGCAGGATGATGGTAACTTTGTGATCTATGGCTGGACGCCTGTGTGGGCTTCAGACACCTGGAAATCAGATGCTCAGCGTTTGTGCATGCAGTCCGACTGCAACCTGGTCATGTACAACAAGTGTGGGGATCCCAGATGGAACACAAACTCCTACGGTCCCGAGGCTAAAATGTGTCGTCTTCAATTGACCGATGACGGCAAACTGGTGGTGTACAGGGAAGCTGAAGAAGTCTGGAGCTCTGAAACATCCAAGGGCACGAAAAATTGATTTAACCTGACAAGACAAAGCTTTTGAATATGAGTCATCTGTATCTGACAGTCATCTTTGAATGTAATCTTGAATTATAATCTGGACTCAAATAAAAGCACATTTCCAAAGAAAAAGTGACTAACCTAACTTTTATTTGTGTTGATTTATTCTACTTCTGTGACTCTAGCAACATTTATTGTGATCTATGGCTGGAAGCCTGTGTGGGCTTCAAACACCTGTGGATCAGATGCTTACCGTCTGTGCATGCAGTCCGACTGTAACCTGGTCATGTACAACAAGAGTAACACTCCCAAGTGGGACACAAAAACCTACGGTCCTGAGTGTAACATGTGTCGTGTTCAACTGACCGATGACGGCAAACTGGTGGTGTACAGGGAGGCTGAAGAAGTCTGGAGACATTAAACACCCGACCGCATGAAGTGATGGTTTAACCTGATAAGACAAAGCTTTTGAATATCTCATCTGTATCTGACAGTCATCTTTGAATGTAATCTTGAGTTACAATCTGGACCCAAATAAAAGCACATTTCCAATGAATAAATGACTAACCTAACTTTTATTTGTATTGAATTTATTCTACTTCTATGACTCTAGCAACATTTACAGTGGTATGAAAAAGTTTGGGCACCCCTTAGGAAAATCATTGCATCAGTTTGTCACTTGCTGAGCTTTTGAAGCAGCAACTTTATTTTAACAAATGTTATACCTTATGGAAACAGAAACATCTCAGTAGTGAAATCATTTTCATTGGTCCAACAGAAACATTTTTATGTGTATTTAAACAAAAATAGGCATGTGCATAAATGTGGGTACCCCAAAGAAATAATTCCATTAATATTTAATAGAACCTCCTTTTGCTGCAAGAACAGCCTGTAGACGCCTCCTATAGCCACTGACAAGTCCCTGAAGTCTGGCAGGTGGTGCTTTGGCCCATTCCTCCAAACAAAACGCCTCCAGTTCAGTTAGGTTTCTTGGCTTATGTGTGTAAACAGCCTGCTTCAAATCAATCCATACATTTTCAATGATGTTAAGGTCTGGGGACTGGGATGGCCATTCCAGAAGATTGTACTTGTGCTTCTGCTGATACTGAGAGGAATTCATGTGGCCCTCAACTTTAACAAGGTTTCCAGTCCCTGTGGAAGCCACACAGCCCCATAACATGATGGACCCTCCACCATATTTCACAGTAGGCAATAAGTTCTTCTCATTGAATTCAGTGTGTTTTTTTTCTTGAATGTACACACATGGATGTGGAATGGAAAATTACCTTTTTATTTTTACTTATCTTATGTATGCTGTCTGCATTTGCTTATGTGACCTTTTAACCGACATAATTTCATCACAAGTTCCTCATAAGTTAACTGAAAGTTCATGATAAGTGTAACTCTGTATTGAACTGTACAGTTCAATTACAATCGTCAACATTTTCTGTTCTGCATTATACGTAAATGCGTCACTGCACCTACACGCTCCCTGTCTCCTTATCACTTTCTTGTTCAGTAAAATATACTGGAAGCAGATGAAAGTATTTTTCTACCAGCTCCACACCAACGTGAACATGGACTATAAAACATGTTGCCACGCCACATTCAGGATGACATGCTCTCAGGGCTTTACTCTGTGTGTATATCTGCTTCTGCTGCAGAATATTTTCAAATACACCAACACAAGTGATCACTGAGTCTGAATCATTGCTAACTCTTCAAAAGCCCTACTTGTTGTTGTTTTTTCCCATGACAAGCAAAGCACTCACTTATTCTCAGTGCACAGAATAACTTGAGTTTAGATTCCTTAGTATTTCTGCTGCAGGGGGGACTTAACTCAAACTGACAACATGCACTCTCCTTTTGTTATATAAATCACTCACTCTTTTTTCCTGACACCTGACACTGACTCTGCTAAATCACACAGCTCTCAAAGCTTAATTTGTATGTACATGTGTACGTTCACGTTCAGCACTGCATATGACAATAATGTAAAAAAGAAACTATTGGCTGAAATTTACAGAAAGCGTATAAATGTAGTTAAGATTAAAATTGACAGGACAACACTACATCAGGCTGAGCTATTTATTACTTCTTGAGAACTAGATTTTTAGTTTAAACCCAGTTTGCCATCTAGTGGTTCTTCTTCACACATGATCACATAGTTTTTAGTGTTTTATTTATTTATGATCACTACTGTTTTATCACCATAACGTGCAGTCTCACTATCACCACTTCAGAGGAACTGTTACCAGACAGCACAGGTTAACAGTTCAGCTGTAATCACAGATCTATAAAGTAATCGCTGCCCGAATGAAATCTTGAGTTACAATCTGGACACAAAGCACATTTCCAATGAAAAATCTCATTAGAGCGACATCTCATAGAGTGACATCTCATAGAGTGACATCTCATAGAGTGACATCTCATAGAGTGACATCTCATAGAGTGACATCTCATAGAGTGACATCTCATAGAGTGACATCTTGTGGAGCAGTTTTGCAATCACAAGTCGTGGTACAGTTGTTCATTTCTAGTTCTGCAGATTAAAAGACCATGACTTACATCTTTGTTGCTTCCGTGGATGTTTTGCCCCTGGTTGACTCTTTTACTACGGCAGCAGTGAACAGGCTGATGCGATTTATGTGGCTGTAATAACGTCAGTGGCTCAAAGGCTGCATGTGGTCCACACAGTGACTGTACATGGTTACTGCATTATTATAATAATGTATAATAACGTATAATGTTGCTAAGAAAACTGTTGGCAGATTATTGTGTTGAATGCACACAACCACTCCCTTCCAGTGCAAAGCTTCCTTAGAATTTATTCTGTTTCTGACTTTGACCCGTCTTATTGGGTTTGTAAAATAACTGCCTGCAAAATAAGATAAGATGTAGTTTTGTATTAAACAGAAATTAGACACTCCCCTCACTCCCCCCAGTTCATCTATATAAAATGCTGTGAGCTTCACGTCTTGTACTTCACATTTTGCCTTTGCTGCTTTCTGACTGGGGTGAGACATTCAAGCCTGTAAGTACTCTCTACATTTCTACTGATGGATTCATGCTTTAGTGATTTCACGTGAGAAGCAGCTTCATTGGAGTTCTGTTACATATGAATAAATGAACAAATGTTTGTGTCAGGCTTATTGTGGGTTCACTGGGAAGGAAGAAAAATAACCAGTATGAGCACAAACTACAACACACATGACCTTTGTTGTCTGTTGCAGAATCATGAGCAAGAACTACTTGTCTAGAAATGATGAGCTCCGTAGAGGAGACTACCTGATGTCCAACAACGGCCAGTGGAAGGCAATTTTCCAGGTGAGTAGCTCAAGACGTTGATCATGTGCTAAAGAAAAGAAATGAGAGTTTGAAAATGTGTGTTCTGATAAAACTCCCATCTCTTTTTTTCTTTCTGCAGGATGATGCTAACTTTGTGATCTATGGCTGGAAGCCTGTGTGGGCTTCAAACACCTGTGGATCAGATGCTTACCGTCAGTGCATGCAGTCCGACTGCAACCTGGTCATGTACAACAAGTGTAACACTCCCAAGTGGGACACAAAAACCTATGGTCCTGAGTGTAACATGTGTCGTCTTCAACTGACCGATGATGGCAAACTGGTGGTGTACAGGGAGGCTGAAGAAGTCTGGAGAAATTAAACACCCAACCACATGAAGTGATGGTTTAACCTGATAAGACAAAGCTTTTGAATATCTCATCTGTATCTGACAGTCATCTTTGAATGTAATCTTGAGTTACAATCTGGACCCAAATAAAAGCACATTTCCAATGAATAAATGACTAACCTAACTTTTATTTGTATTGAATTTATTCTACTTCTATGACTCTAGCAACATTTATTACACTCTAAAATTACCCATGTAAAAACTATAACTTACTTTTTAGTTTTTTTTTCTCCTGTAACTGCTTGTCCTGTGAAGGGTCGCAGGGCGAGAAGCGGTGTACACCCTGATACAGTACAGGCAGATGAAACAACAGCATCACATCCAGTTTGCGGTCATTGATCAGTTGAAGGCAGCACATATGACGGCTGCATTTGGTGAAGCTGGTTCTATACGTCACCACGCCGTAGTTGTTCTGCAGGAACAGACGGAAACTAGATTAGATTAGATTAGATTAGATTCTTTATTAATCCCAAACTGGGAAATTTCTCTGTTGCAGCAGCATTCAACTCCATACATACATACATATAATAAAAGCTAAAAATCAACAATATGAGCAAATAGAGAACTATAAGAAGAACAAAAAGTATACACAGTATACAAAGTATAAGAAGTATAAGAAGTGAATATTAAAGAAGTGTTAAATTAGTATACACATGAAATATATTACCAAGTATTACAGGTGAATATTGAAAAGAAGTGTTAAATTAAATGTCCAAGTGTCATCTGTCACATACAGATGAGGAGTTGTACAGACTGATGGCTTGGGGTAGGAAAGATTTCCTGTAGCGTTCTTTGAGACAACAAAGTTGTCTGAGCCTTCTGGAGAAGGTGCTCCGTTGTCTGTCTATTGTGTGGTGGAGAGGGTGGTCAGGGTTATCCATGATTGATAACAGTTTGTTCAGAGTCCTCCTCTCCACCACCGATTGAAATGTGTCCTGTCTGCAGTCAATAATATTGCCAGCCTTCCTGATCAGTTTGTTCAGTCTGTTGGCATCACTGGCTGTAATGCTGTTCCCCCAGCAGACCACAGCGGAGAAAAGTGTGCTGGCCACAACAGACTGGTAGAAAATCTCCAGCATCTTGCTGCACACATTGAAGGACTTCAGTTTCCTCAGGAAATAGAGTCTGCTGCAGCTCTTCTTGTACACAGCTGTACTGTTGGTCCTCCAGTTCAGTCTGTTGTCGATGGTCACTCCCAGGTATTTGTAATCCTCCACCATCTCCACATCCCTACCCAGGATGCTGAGGGGCAGAGGAGCTGGTCCCTTCCTCCTGAAGTCAATCACCATCTCCTTGGTCTTGTCCACATTAAGCAGCAGGTGATTCCTTCCAGCCCACCCCACAAATCCATCCACCAGCCTTCTATACTCCTCCTCATCCTGTCCACCACTTATACATCCTACAACTGCGGAGTCATCAGAAAATTTCTGTATATGACATGACTCTGAGTTGTGCTGGAAGTCAGTGGTGTATAAGGTGAACAGGAACAGGAACAGGAACAGGAACTCTCTCTATTTTTAAGGTCAGGCTTAAGACTTTCCTTTTTGATCAAGCTTATAGTTAGGGCTGGACTAAACCATCCCTTAGTTATGCTGCTATAGGCCTAGGCTGCTGGGGGACAATGCACCAAACACATGTTCTCCTTCTTTCTTCTCTCTCCACTCTCGTATCCTACACTTTCTTTTTCTCTGACACAGAGCTCCTGCCCTCTAAATTCCTATCTGCTACTAGTCATTCAATTCTGTGCTATTACTATGTAGAATGTTTACTGCTGCTCCCCCTTTTTCCTAGTATCTCTGGCCTGGAGTTGAGTGTTTCCTGTGGAGCTCCATACTACATCTGCTGTTGTGGTCTCATCAGCCTGCCCAGTCTCCATGTTCTCCTGCTGTTATCCACTCCTACCTGAATGAACAATTCTCCAACCTGCCTATGATTCCTCTTACATTTTCAAACTGTCACGTAACATCATTAGTTTGAATCATAGCATCCAACTTGTATGCTTTAGTCAGATATGTGTATCTATGACAGATGTATGTTTATCTTGCTGTTCTCTTTCTCTGTCTGTACCCGGCTGGCCTTAGGCAGATAGGTCCCTCCATATGAGCTGGGTTCTGCTCAAGGTTTCTTCCTGTTAAAAGGGAGTTTTTCCTTGCCACCGTCGCCTTCAGGCTTGCTCTGGGGGTTTCAGGCCGTGTCTTGTAAAGCGTCTTGAGACGATTTGTATTGTTATTGACGCTATATAAATAAAACGGAATTGAATTGAATTGAATTGAACGGAGAAAGTACAGTGCCCTGAGGGGCTCCCACACCACTCACCACCACATCAGAGAGGACATGACCCAGACGCACAAACTGTGGCCTGTCTGTAAGGTAGTCAGTGATCCAGGAGACAGTGGATGTGCCAACACCCATCGACTGCAGCTTATCACCCAGCAACAAAGGCTGGATGGTGTTGAAGGCACTGGAGAAATCAAAGAATGTGAATCTCACTGAGCCTCCACCACCATCCAGGTGTGAGTGAGCTCGCTGCAGAAGATAGATGACAGCGTCATCCAACCCCAGACACGGCTGGTAGGCAAACTGTAGAGGGTCTAGGAACGATCTCACCTGTGGCTTTAGGTGGGCCAACACCAGCCTCTCCAGCACCTTCATCACATGGGATGTAAGGGCAACTGGACGGTAATCACTAAGGGCCAGATGGAGATGACTTCTTAGGCACAGGAACCAGGCAGGAGGTCTTCCAGAGAAGCGGCACCGTCTCCAGGCTGAGACTCAGGTTGACGAGCCGTTGGAGAACAACAGACATCTGGCTGGCACAGGTCCTCAATATCCTGGGGCTGATGCCATCCGGGCCTGCCGCCTTGCTCACTGCAGGGGGAGGAGTAGGGGGCAAGAGATGTGGGAGCGTTGGAGGCAGTGGGGAGGTGTGGGGGGAAGGGGTCGAGGAGACAGGAGTCTTGGAGCTAAACCTGTTGAAGAAGGTGTTAAGCTCGTTCGCACGCTCCAAGTTGCCTTCAGACAGCCTGCTTCTCCCCCCACAGCCTGTTATGTCCTTCATCCCTGACCACACCTCCCTCATGTTCTTCTGCTGGAGCTTGGCCTCCAGCTTCCTCCTGTAGGAGTCTTTGCACTCCCTGATCTTGTCCCGCAGTCGGTGCTGTACCCTCCTTAGCTCCTCCTTGTCTCCAGACCTGAAAGTACTGTAACTACTGCTTTAATTCTTAACAATAAAAAGCAAAAAAAAAAAAATGAAAAATTAAAAATGATGTGTGTGTTGAATGCACACACATGGATGTGGAATGGAAAATTACCTTTTTATTTTTACTTATCTTATGTATGCTGTCTGCATTTGCTTATGTGACCTTTTAACCGACATAATTTCATCACAAGTTCCTCATAAGTTCACTGAAAGTTCATGATAAGTGTAACTCTGTATTGAACTGTACAGTTGAATACATTACAACCGTCAGCATTTTCTGTTCTGCATTATAAATGCGTCACTGCACCTACACTCTCCCTGTCTCCTTATCACTTTCTTGTTCAGTAAAATATGTTGGAAGGAGGTGAAAGTATTTTTCTACCAGCTCCACATCAATGTGAGCATGGACTATAAAACATGTTGCCACGCCACATTCAGGATGACATGCTCTCAGGGCTTTACTCTGTGTGTATATCTGCTTCTGCTGCAGAATATTTTCAAATACACCAACAAAAGAGTCTGAATCATTGCTAACTCTTCAGCAACCCTTGTTGATTTTTCTTCCACAACACTTCTTCTCAGTGCAGAGTATAACTTGAGTTTAGGTTACTTATCCAATAAAAGGTTAAAAAATAAAAAGGCAACTGGACTTGTAGAAGGTTTTTTTAGATCACTTAGTCTTTTTACCAACACCTGAAACTGACTGTGCTAAATCACACAGCTCTCAAATAACTTAACTGTACAGAAATGAGTACTAAGTTACATTCCACAGCTTAATTTGTATGTACACGTGTACGTTCACGTTCAGCACTGCATATGACAATAATGTAAAAAAGAAACTATTGGCTGAAATTTACATTAAAAAAAAAGATGAATGTAAATTTGAAAAACAGAAAGTGTAGAAATGTAGTTAAGATTAAAATTGACAGGACAATACTGCTAATACAAAACTAAAACAAATACAAAATACAAAAGCAATTGTTAAGGCAAACCAAGGCTTGTTAACCGAGCCCCACAGACACAGGACGTCAGGGGCCCCAGAAACCTTAGACTCACTGCATCACAGGCAGTTTTGGTCATGCACATCAGATAAGGTTCCTGCTACTCTTTTTGGAGTCATTGTTTGTTTTACACTCTGCTCTCATTCATAAATCTATGAACATTTATTTTGTCAAATTAACATAAACTAATTTAAACAGTTGGCGTCTGAGCATATTGTAAAAACTGCACTTAGATCAATAGACGTCTGACACATGATTCACAACAAACTATAATTTCAGGACAACAACAACAACAACAACAACAACAACAACAACAAAAATTAAATAATACAAGGTTGTACCATTTTTAATACTCAAACTGTCCACCGATCATGAAAACATGTGTGTCCTATTTAATTTTTGTAATTTATTCACATGCATATCTGTTCTCTACTTTTAGCGGCCAGTGCTCACACAGAGCCTCTGACTGAGGCCCTGCTATGCCAATCCCACTGTTAATGAGATTTGCTCTCTGCAAGGAGCAGAGTCAAGCAGACAATGGAGACGTCTAGACAAACCACATCTATGGCACAAAGTGCTGTTTCCCCAAATGGCAGCGACGAAGAGAGAGAGAGAGAGAGAGGAACAGCGACAGAATAATAATGACCAGGCAACACAAAAACATTAAAAGAGGGAGGCAAAGGTTTGGTACAAAGTGCACCTGCACCTGTATTTAATTTTAACTTCCATACAGAGAGAAAATGTCATTCACACAGAGATGGATGCTGAGATGTTGAGAAACTTACAGCTGTGGTGAAATAACTTTTTCTTTTTTTCTACTTATTTAACATGATGAAATATTTTCAAAAACTCACAGGTCATCGTCTCTTGTTGCAAGAATGAATAACATCAGATGTGCATAAAACGTTTTTTGCAGTCCAGAGTGACAGAGTTCAGATCATGTGTTCTACATGAAGAGGAAAATAATACTAATGTTTTTAAAACTGTATGTAATGTAATGTAAATATAAAGACTGTAGTGGGTCTAGAGTGACATCTTGTCGTGGTACAGTTGTTCATTTCTAGTTCTGCAGATTAAAAGACCATGAGTTACATCTTCGTTGCTTCCGTGGATGTTTTGCCCCTGGTTGACTCTTTTACTACGGCAGCAGTGAACAGGCTGATGCGATTTATGTGGCTGTAATAACGTCAGTGGCTCAAAGGCTGCATGTGGTCCACACAGTGACTGTACATGGTTACTGCATTATTATAATAATGTATAATAACGTATAATGTTGCTAAGAAAACTGTTGGCAGATTATTGTGTTGAATGCACACAACCACTCCCTTCCAGTGCAAAGCTTCCTTAGAATTTATTCTGTTTCTGACTTTGACCCGCTTTATTGGGTTTGTAAAATAACTTCCTGCAAAATAAGATAAGAAGTAGTTTTGTATTAAACAGAAATTAGACACTCCCCTCACTCCCCCCAGTTCATCTATATAAAATGCTGTGAGTTCCACGTCTTGTACTTCACATCTTTGCCTTTGCTGCTTTCTGACTGGGGTGAGACATTCAAGCCTGTAAGTACTCTCTACATTTCTACTGATGGATTCATGCTTTAGTGATTTCATGTGAGAAGCAGCTTCATTGGAGTTCTGTTACATATGAATAAATGAACGAATGTTTGTGTCAGGCTTATTGTGGGTTCACTGGGAAGGAAGAAAAATAACCAGTATGAGCACAAACTACAACACACATGACCTTTGTTGTCTGTTGCAGAATCATGAGCAAGAACTACTTGTCTAGAAATGATGAGCTCCGTAGAGGAGACTACCTGATGTCCAACAACGGCCAGTGGAAGGCTATTTTCCAGGTGAGTAGCTCAAGACATTGATCAGGTGAATGAAACATGTGCAAAAGAAAAGAAATGAGAGTTTGGAAATGTGTGTTCTGATAACACTCACATCTCTTTTTTTCTTTCTGCAGGATGATGCTAACTTTGTGATCTATGGCTGGAAGCCTGTGTGGGCTTCAGACACCTGGAAATCAGATGCTCACCGTTTGTGCATGCAGGCCGACTGCAACCTGGTCATGTACAACAAGTGTGGGGATCCCAGATGGCACACAAACTCCTACGGTCCCGAGGTTAAAATGTGCCGTCTTCAACTGACCGATGACGGCAAACTGGTGGTGTACAGGGAAGTTGAAGAAGTGTGGAGCTCTGAAACATCCAAGGGCACGAAAAATTGATTTAACCTGACGAGACAAAACTATTGAATATGAGTCATCTGTATCTGACAGTCATCTTTGAATGTAATCTTGAGTTACAGTGTGGACTCAAATAAAAGCACATTTACAATGAATACGTTCTTTGCTGTGAATTGACACTTGACTTTCATCAGGGTTTAATTTATTCTACTTCTGTGACTCCACCAACACTTATAACACCCTAAAGATAATATCAAAAACTCATGTACACGTTTTATATATGTGTCCTAATGAATAACTCTCACAGGTGTCATGAGAAATTGGGAAATTAATTTAAAAAACATTGAGGAATTAAAATCTTAGCAGTTTTAAAATTGTGAAGAACTAAAACAAGTAAAAAGTAACTGTTGCGCAGCACAATGAACATGGAGTTATATAAGCATTATCATTCATTGGTTTGTCAAAGATTTTATTTTGTTAAACAATCTAGATATTAAATTAAATGCAAAGAAAAACTGCACTAGTTTTCCATCAATGTTAGACTAAAATATTGGAAAATGAAAGTATAAATAAAAGACAGTTTTGGGTTTGGTTTTTGTGTGGAGTTTGCATGTTCTCACTGAGCCTGCATGGGTTTCCTCTAGGTACTCCGCCTTCCTCCAGCCCAAAGACGCGCTTGTTCGGTTATTGGTGATTCAGGACAGTTGATTACGGAAAACAAATGAATGTCACATGATTAGACTGTCGTTAAATAATATGCAGAACACTTTATGTGTGTCGCTGCTCATCTCTAACTGATGCCTCTCCTGTTCTCAAGTCCACAAGTTGGTGAACAGCGAAGCATATAGCAGCTAAAGTGTGTTTCCTTCAGGAAATGGTTCAGAACAAAATCAGGAATAGAGACTTTAACTACCTAAACTACCAAAGAGAAGTTATCTGAGTGACTCTAAACAATAAGAAAGTTCACCAACTCTCTCTTAATTAAGTCTTATGCAACTTTTTGACTAAAACCAAATTTCTTTGGCTTCATCTTACAGTCTCCAAAGGATAAAGTGAGACAGTTACAAGACCGGACACAAGGCATGGTTCTTGTCAGCCTTTTCCAAATAGTTTGGACATATTTTGTAACAAACTGCACAACTTATGAGTTTTGGGACATTAAAGGTGGTCCAATGCTGGGCCACGGGCTGGTAGTTGCTGACCTGAGGGAAATCACAGAGCTGGAAGCTGAGCAAAAGTTGAGGGAGAAGTTGAGGTGGGAAGAGCTCCAAATCATCATTATCTTTGAACAAATCCAGTTTGTGGCCATTGATCAGTTGAAAGGAGCACATATGACAGCTGCATTTGGTGAAGTTGGTTCGATAGCATCACAGGTCGTAGTTGTTCTGCAGGAACAGACGGAAAGCATTTAATGCACAAATGTCTAAGCCCACACAGGCTTTCAACCACAGATGACAAAGTTACAGGTTAGTTAAGGCAGTGACTGTGCTTCTCTGATCTCACAATAGCTTGTATCCAAGCTTAGCTAAACCACAAGCAACATCAGTAACTTAGATCAAAAATATCCTTATTAGTTGACTGAAAGTTCATGATAAGTGTAACTCTGTCTGTCTAAGTACAACCGTCTGCATTTTCCGTTCTGCGTGTGACACTGCACCTACACGCTCCCTGTCTCCTTATCACTTTCTTGTTCAGTAAAATACGTTGGAAGCAGGTGAAAGTATTTTTCTACCAGCTCCACATCAATGTGAGCGTGGACTATAAAACATGTTGCCACGCCACATTCAGGATGACATGCTCTCAGGGCTTTACTCTGTGTGTATATCTGCTTCTGCTGCAGAATATTTGAAAATACACCAACAAAAGTGATCACTGAGTCTGAATCATTGCTAACTCTTCAATAGCCCTACTTGTTGTTGTTTTTTCCCATGACAAGCAAAGCACTCACTTATTCTCAGTGCACAGAATAACTTGAGTTTAGATTCCTTAGTATTTCTGCTGCAGGGGGGACTTAACTCAAACTGACAACATGCACTCTCCTTTTGTTATATAAATCACTCACTCTTTTTTCCTGACACCTGACACTGACTGTGCTAAATCACACAGCTCTCAAAGCTTAATTTGTATGTACATGTGTACGTTCACGAAAACAGCCAGCACTGCATATGACAATAATGTAAAAAAGAAACTATTGGCTGAAATTTACAGAAAGCGTATAAATGTAGTTAAGATTAAAATTGACAGGACAACACTACATCAGGCTGAGCTATTTATTACTTCTTGAGAACTAGATTTTTAGCTTAAACCCAGTTTGCCATCTAGTGGTTCTTCTTCACACATGATCACATAGTTTTTAGTGTTTTATTTATTTATGATCACTACTGTTTCATCACCATAACGTGCAGTCTCACTATCACCACTTCAGAGGAACTGGTACCAGACAGCACAGGTTAACAGTTCAGCTGTAATCACAGATCTATAAAGTAATCGCTGCCCGAATGAAATCTTGAGTTACAATCTGGACACAAAGCACATTTCCAATGAAAAATCTCATAGAGTGACATCTCATAGAGTGACATCTCATAGAGTGACATCTCATAGAGTGACATCTTGTGGAGCAGTTTTGCAATCACAAGTTGTGGTACAGTTGTTCATTTCCAGTTCTGCAGATTCAAAGACCATGACTTACATCTTTGTTGTTTTCGTGGATGTTTTCCATCTGGATTGTCACCTGCAAAAGGCCCGACTCAGACCAACCAGGTGTTTTACTACAGCAGTAGTGAACAAACTGATTTATGTGGCTGTAATACCCTCAGTGGCCCACAGGCTGCATGTGGTCCACACAGTTACAGTGCATTATCACTGCAAACATACATTGATTGAAAAGCAAAACTGTCTCACTGAATTATACTGAAAAGGCGAATGCACTTGCTGAATTTAGTTTAGTGTTTACTGGGTGTCAGTCGATGATCAAAATCTAAACTAAAAGCCTTCTTATGCACCCAGGTGTAGCACCAAATTACGGGTGTACTGTCATTTGTACTCTCTTAACGTATTTGTGCCAGGGCACAAAGCGTCAAAGGGTTTTATGCTAAAATCAGATCAGATTATACTGATGACTGGTTCTTTCATTCACCACCTGAACTGATGCATTTGGCCTACTTGTGCTCAAACATCTATAAACATTAGACTACATCTGGTTTGTGTACTAATGTTTTGATCCATGACACATGGATCAAAACATTTAAAAACATTTATTCTTGAACAGGTGCCAACAACTGTACACAGAGAATCAAATCAAATAAACTATCTCATTTTTCAATAAAATTGTTCTTCAGCTTGCAGAAAAAGAAATAATAGCCTTGCTGAAGCTTTACTGACAAACTGCAGGCTCTCTGGACTACGACAACATTAACGTTAACTGGATGCACTTCCTTGGATGGCTTCCCCTCATTCTGCCTTATTTCTTTTTCTTTCCGCTCTTTCTTCTTCTGGTACCCCGATTTGTGGTTTTCGAGCGGCATGATGACAGCCTCCAGGTTAGCATGTTCAGGTTAGCATGTCCCACAGCGAGAAGGTCACCGCTTTGAATCCATGGGCCGGCTGGTCTTTCTGTGTGGAGTTTGCATGTTCTCCCTGTATCTTTAGGTTAACTGGTGATTTTAAACTGGCCATAGGTGTGCATGTGAGTGTGAATAGTTGTCTGTCTCTGTGTTAGCCCTGCGATGGACTGGTGACCTGTCCAGGGTGTACCCCTCCTCTCGCCTGATGACAGCTGGGATAGGCTCCTGTACCGGACAAGCGGCTACAGAAGATGAATGAATGAATGTTTTACACAGTTACCTCATAAATTCAGAGGCTGAGGCATGTCAATGTAAAGTCTGTAGTGGGTCTAGAGTGACATCTTGTGGAGCAGTTTTGCAATCACAAGTCATGGTGCAGTTGTTTATTTCCAGTTCTGCACATTCAAAGACCAGATTCAATAATACTGATGTTGCATCTTTGTTGTTTTGGATCTGGATTGTCTCTGCAGGAGGTCTGCCTCAGACCAACCAGGTGTTTTATTGCAGTCCCACAGGCTGCATGTGGTCCACACAGTGACTGTGCATGACTTATGTATTATGGGAGACTGACTCCCACCTTCTAACAAAATATCCTGAAAACCTGCAATAATCTACGTTTAAATACACATTATCATTATATAAATACACAGTATTTCATGTATCTAAAGAAGCCGGTCTGACCTGCCATTAGGAACGGGACAAGTTCTCATGAATATTGCTCAGTGAGTAACAATCAAACCTCCAGATGGCGAGCAGCTACCAGCAAACACTCCACATCAGCAGTGAACGTACAAATCCAAATAAAATGCAAGCAACCTCAAATGTCAGCAGTTAATTCCAAACATATACGATGTGCTTGAATGTAAACTACCAGACAGAGGAAATTCTGCATGTATATGTGGCACAGACAAAATAACACAATGAGAAGCAGTAACCCTAAACTCTAAATCCTTAAAACATGGAAGCTTTTCCCATATTAATTCTCATTTTCCGTTTCTTAAATAGTTTGCATTTCTTCTCAAAAAAATCACAATAAACAAACAACAATTGATTGAAAAGCAAAACTGTCTCACTGAGAGGAAGCTTGATGTGCTGTCATCATGTATGAAAACAACCAGCACTGCAGGAGCCAATAAAGCAAAAAAAAGAGAAAGTATTGTCTGAAATTCAGAGATAATCACTAGAAAAAAAAGCTCATCAGAAATTCAACTAATTAATATATTTTTTTAAAACGTACACCAGATCTATGACAGCTGGCTTTAGTTGCCACACTGATTTCTGTTTTGACTTGATTTTAGTGTGTTGCAGAGGCTTGTAAAATATCTTCCTGCAAATCAAGAAAACCTTTGTAGTGTTTTTGTTGTAAACAGAGATGAGTCACTCCTTTCTGGTAAAAACAGCGCTCCAGATTGCAACAGTGTCTTTGAACAAATCCAGTTTGTGGTCATGTTGATCAGTTGAAGCAGCACATATGATGACTGCATTTGAAGTTGGTTCTGTACGTCACCAGGCTGCAGTTGTTCTGGAGGAACAGAAGTAAAGCATCTGATGCACAATTTTTTGAAGCCCACACAGGCTTTCAACCATAGATGACACAGCTATGGGTTAGTTAAGGCAGTGATTGTGGTTCTCTGATCTCACAATGGTCTGGTGATAGTGTGTGATAATTATGTCATATTTGCCAGGAGCTCTGTATCTCATCACTTATTTTAGCTACGCAAGGGTAGCAAAATGTGCTAAGCTCCAGGTCGTGTACTGTCACGACCCGGCTCAAAGGAAGGACAAAAAAATTTAAAGACCATACAGGACGTTTTTAGTTAAAGCGAATTTATTGTATTGACGTAGATCACATATGCAGTCAGTGAATGCAAGGATTGAAGATTAACCAAAGTACAACCAAACCACAAACAACATTAAAGTATTGTAGACGTGAATATAATATGTTCTGATAATCAATACATTCATTTTTGTAACTTGGACCAAAAATATTTCAAAATATATATTTATTTTTAATTACAGTTTTTTACAATCGCTAACAAGCGCTTACCCATACTTCAGATATTTTTTCTAAACTCTTAACACAGATTCACACCTACAAAACACAACTGGCCAAATGGATAATTTTCTTCTCAAAAACACATTTTGTTAAATATATACTAACTCTTCATTTCAAAATAGAACATATCTTTCTCTGCACACACCAACTTACCAAAACACTGGAAATATGACTCAAAATGAAATGATTCTGTCAAAGAATAACTCTTGTTTTCACTTCACACGGTACATGCAGTGAATCAAAGTACACCAGGTTTCAAAATACTGGCTATTGCTGACATTACAAAAACTGCATAGACTTTTATGCTTCAGTTTTACAGGTATTTGTATGCAAAGCATGCAATCCACAGTTTTTACACTAAATTTTTTGGTTGGGAACTCTATGTCCACATGTATTGTTCACATTCAAAAGCATTCCAGTAAAAAGCAAATCATTTTTTTTCCTTTACTGTTTACTACAGGAGGCACAGTAGAAATACAGTTTACAGTATGATAGAACATAAAATGTTTTACAGTGTTGCTTACAGTACAGCAACAAAATATCCATGAAACACACAAGAGTATTCTGAACAAAAAATACAACAGCAAAAAGCCCAGATTGAGGGGGGGGTGTAACTAAAAAAAAGCACAAAATGACTGTATGTAGTCTCTGTGATCTTCAGGGTTAGGCCACATGTTTTCATCAACATCGCATCAGATATTATCTAAGGCGATGCACGTGCAATAAAAGCGCTTGGTATGTCGGATCCACCCTTGGCAATCATGAACTGTGATGTCCCTGCAGCCAGCACCCATGGCTTCAAGGAGGAACATCTGGTCATGTGGCTAATAGTCATCAACCTTCCACCTCCATACAGAAAAGAACTCCTCTATGGGGTTGAGGAAAGATGAATAGGGTGGAAGGGAGAGATGTACCAGTCTTGGGTGTTGAAGAAAACTTTGAAGGGGCATTGAAATTGACATGCCTGGGGCAATTCCAGCCATATACTGACCTCTGATATGACCTCTCCTGCTTCTGCTGCCCTGCTGATCAGAGTTTCCTCCTTTGTCCTTTTGTCCTTTTGTTCTGACAAAGTCTGGAGCAATCTCTGCCCCTCCACTGAGTTCATCCTCTTGTGTAAAGTTGACCTTGACTAACCAATATGCAACCACACCTGGGGACAGGGTATATCTGTGCTCTGGCCCTACATTCAGGGTCAGTCTCCGGTCTCGGACCCACTCTGTGTCGGTAGGCTCACCATGACCTGGAACTCCAATAAACTTGCAACACTTCACCAAACTTGGAACTAGACTTTGATTGTTTTTTTTCTTCAACACTGGACTTCAAACCATGTTGTTAGTGATTGAAAAAAACTATATCAGCTGAGATATGTTGTTTTTGAACTGATATCATTGCAGAAGAAGAGGTTTTTATACTGTATCTAAGGTTTGGAATATTGCTTTTGCTATTGTGGTATGTTGTGTGTTAACATTTGAAAATAATACAAAAACTATCCATAATTTTGTTGGGAGGTACAGCTGGTCTGTTAAGAATATGTAAGCATTGTGGAAATGTGTTCACTGACTGCATATTGTGTGAAAACGACATGAAATGTGTGAATGGTATGGCCACAAAAGACCGATGCTGTGCTAATTGTGTTTAGAGTTTTGAAAATGTGACCACTGATTGGACAAACGCTTGTTAGCGACTGACAAAAACTGTAACTACAAAACTGAAAGCATGATTACTTTATGCTATATTATTACTTTGATTTAACCAAATCGTGGACTTGCATGGGCCTGGGTTTCCAACAAATCTGCACACAACACAGAGAAATGATGGTCACATCACAGCGGTTTAGGGAAAATGAGCACACTGTGAATAACGACAAGAAATTTGATGTGACGTCTTATTTGTGAACCCAACCACACAAGGAACACAACCAATAATGCAGAAGCCAATGACTCAAAAACGAAAAAAGTAATTATCTATTGCATGTCAGAGACTGACATTCAGAGATAATTACTGGTAAATAATGGAAAAGATCTCACCAAAGACTAGCTGTGACAGCTAATGTTTGTATTGGCTTGGATTTTAGTGTGTTGTAGAGGTTATTAAGAAAACTGTTGCCAGGTGACACACCTCCTCCCTCCCAGTGCAGAGATTCCTTAGAATTTCTTCTGTTGCTGAAATTGAACCTTTATTGTAACTTCCTGCTAAACAAGATAATGTATTTTTGGTATTAAACAGAAATAAGACACTCCCCTCACTCCCCCCAGTTCATCTATATAAAATGCTGTGAGCTTCACGTCTTGTACTTCACATCTTTGCCTTTGCTGCTTTCTGACTGGAGTGAGACGTTCAAGCCTGTAAGTACTCTCTACATTTCTACTGATGGATTCATGCGCACAAACTACAACACACATGACCTTTGTTGTCTGTTGCAGAATCATGAGCAAGAACTACTTGTCTAAAAATGATGAGCTCCGTAGAGGAGACTACCTGATGTCCAACAACGGCCAGTGGAAGGCTATTTTCCAGGTGAGTAGCTCAAGACATTGATCAGGATGAATGAAACATGTGCTAAGAATAGAAATGAGAGTTTGGAAAAGTGTGTTCTGATAACACTCACATCTCTCTTTTTTTTCTTTCTGCAGGATGATGGTAACTTTGTGATCTATGGCTGGAAGCCTGTGTGGGCTTCAGACACCTGTGGATCAGATGCTCACCGTCTGTGCATGCAGTCCGACTGCAACCTGGTCATGTACAACAAGAGTAACACTCCCAAGTGGGACACAAAAACCTACGGTCCTGAGTGTAACATGTGTCGTGTTCAACTGACCGATGACGGCAAACTGGTTGTGCACAGGGAGGCTGAAGAAGTCTGGAGAAATTAAACACCCGACCGCATGAAGTGATGGTTTAACCTGATAAGACAAAGCTTTTGAATATCTCATCTGTATCTGACAGTCATCTTTGAATGTAATCTTGAGTTACAATCTGGACCCAAATAAAAGCACATTTCCAATGAATAAATGACTAACCTAACATTTATTTGTATTGAATTTATTCTACTTCTATGACTCTAGCAACATTTACAGTGGTATGAAAAAGTTTGGGCACCCCTTAGGAAAATCATTGCATCAGTTTGTCACTTGCTGAGCTTTTGAAGCAGTAACTTTACTTTAACAAATGTTATACCTTATGGAAACAGAAACATCTCAGTAGTGAAATCATTTTCATTGGTCCAACAGAAACATTTTTATGTGTATTTAAACAAAAATAGGCATGTGCATAAATTTGGGTACCCCAAAGAAATAATTCCATTAATATTTAATAGAACCTCCTTTTGCTGCAAGAACAGCCTGTAGACGCCTCCTATAGCCACTGACAAGTCCCTGAAGTCTGGCAGGTGGTGCTTTGGCCCATTCCTCCAAACAAAACGCCTCCAGTTCAGTTAGGTTTCTTGGCTTATGTGTGTAAACAGCCTGCTTCAAATCAATCTATACATTTTCAATGATGTTAAGGTCTGGGGACTGGGATGGCCATTCCAGAAGATTGTACTTGTGCTTCTGCTGATACTGAGAGGAATTCATGTGGCCCTCAACTTTAACAAGGTTTCCAGTCCCTGTGGAAGCCACACAGCCCCATAACATGATGGACCCTCCACCATATTTCACAGTAGGCAATAAGTTCTTCTCATTGAATTCAGTGTGTTTTTTTTCTTGAATGTACACACATGGATGTGGAATGGAAAATTACCTTTTTATTTTTACTTATCTTATGTATGCTGTCTGCATTTGCTTATGTGACCTTTCAACCAACAAAATTTCATCACAAGTTCCTCATAAGTTAACTGAAAGTTCATGATAAGTGTAACTCTGTATTGAACTGTACAGTTCAATTACAACTGTCAGCATTTTCTGTTCTGCATTATAAATGCGTCACTGCACCTACATGCTCCCTGTCTCCTTATCACTTTCTTGTTCAGTAAAATATACTGGAAGCAGGTAAAAGTATTTTTCTACCAGCTCCACACCAACGTGAACATGGACTATAAAACATGTTGCCACGCCACATTCAGGATGACATGCTCTCAGGGCTTTACTCTGTGTGTATATCTGCTTCTGCTACAGAATATTTTCAAATACACCAACAAAAGTGATCAATGAGTCTGAATCATTGCTAACTCTTCAATAGCCCTACTTGTTGTTGTTTTTTCCCATGACAAGCAAAGCACTCACTTATTCTCAGTGCACAGAATAACTTGAGTTTAGATTCCTTAGTATTTCTGCTGCAGGGGGGACTTAACTCAAACTGACAACATGCACTCTCCTTTTGTTATATAAATCACTCACTCTTTTTTCCTGACACCTGACACTGACTCTGCTAAATCACACAGCTCTCAAAGCTTAATTTGTATGTACATGTGTACGTTCACGAAAACAGCCAGCATATGACAATAATGTAAAAAAGAAACTATTGGCTGAAATTTACAGAAAGCGTATAAATGTAGTTAAGATTAAAATTGACAGGACAACACTACATCAGGCTGAGCTATTTATTACTTCTTGAGAACTAGATTTTTAGTTTAAACCCAGTTTGTCATCTAGTGGTTCTTCTTCACACATGATCACATAGTTTTTAGTGTTTTATTTATTTATGATCACTACTGTTTCATCACCATAACGTGCAGTCTCACTATCACCACTTCAGAGGAACTGTTACCAGACAGCACAGGTTAACAGTTCAGCTGTAATCACAGATCTATAAAGTAATCGCTGCCCGAATGAAATCTTGAGTTACAATCTGGACACAAAGCACATTTCCAATGAAAAATCTCATTAAAGCGACATCTCATAGAGTGACATCTCATAGAGTGACATCTCATAGAGTGACATCTTGTGGAGCAGTTTTGCAATCACAAGTCGTGGTACAGTTGTTCATTTCTAGTTCTGCAGATTAAAAGACCATGAGTTACATCTTCGTTGCTTCCGTGGATGTTTTGCCCCTGGTTGACCTGACTCTTTTACTACAGCAGCAGTGAACAGGCTGATGCGATTTATGTGGCTGTAATAACGTCAGTGGCTCAAAGGCTGCATGTGGTCCACACAGTGACTGTACATGGTTACTGCATTATTATAATAATGTATAATAACGTATAATGTTGCTAAGAAAACTGTTGGCAGATTATTGTGTTGAATGCACACAACCACTCCCTTCCAGTGCAAAGCTTCCTTAGAATTTCTTCTGTTTCTGACTTTGACCCGTCTTATTGGGTTTGTAAAATAACTGCCTGCAAAATAAGATAAGAAGTAGTTTTGTATTAAACAGAAATAAGACACTCCCCTCACTCCCCCCAGTTCATCTATATAAAATGCTGTGAGTTCCATGTCTTGTACTTCACATCTTTGCCTTTGCTGCTTTCTGACTGGGGTGAGACGTTCAAGCCTGTAAGTACTCTCTACATTTCTACTGATGGATTCATGCTTTAGTGATTTCACGTGAGAAGCAGCTTCATTGGAGTTCTGTTACATATGAATAAATGAACGAATGTTTGTGTCAGGCTTATTGTGGGTTCACTGGGAAGGAAGAAAAATAACCAGTATGAGCACAAACTACAACACACATGACCTTTGTTGTCTGTTGCAGAATCATGAGCAAGAACTACTTGTCTAGAAATGATGAGCTCCGTAGAGGAGACTACCTGATGTCCAACAACGGCCAGTGGAAGGCTATTTTCCAGGTGAGTAGCTCAAGACGTTGATCAGGTGAATGAAACATGTGCTAAAGAAAATAAATGAGAGTTTGAAAATGTGTGTTCTGATAAAACTCCCATCTCTTTTTTTCTTTCTGCAGGATGATGCTAACTTTGTGATCTATGGCTGGAAGCCTGTGTGGGCTTCAAACACCTGTGGATCAGATGCTTACCGTCAGTGCATGCAGTCCGACTGCAACCTGGTCATGTACAACAAGTGTAACACTCCCAAGTGGGACACAAAAACCTATGGTCCTGAGGTTAACATGTGTCGTCTTCAACTGACCGATGATGGCAAACTGGTGGTGTACAGGGAGGCTGAAGAAGTCTGGAGAAATTAAACACCCAACCACATGAAGTGATGGTTTAACCTGATAAGACAAAGCTTTTGAATATCTCATCTGTATCTGACAGTCATCTTTGAATGTAATCTTGAGTTACAATCTGGACCCAAATAAAAGCACATTTCCAATGAATAAATGACTAACCTAACTTTTATTTGTGTTGATTTATTCTACTTCTATGACTCTAGCAACATTTATTACCCTCTAAAATTACCCATGTAAAAACTATAACTCACTTTTTAGTTGTTTTTTTTCTAATGTCAGAATTTCTGTCCAACATCATACATCTCCTGTAACTGCTTGTCCTGTGAAAGGTCGCAGGGCGAGAAGCGGTGTACACCATGATACAGTACAGGCAGATGAAACAACAGCATCACATCCAGTTTGCGGTCATTGATCAGTTGAAGGCAGCACATATGACGGCTGCATTTGGTGAAGCTGGTTCTATACGTCACCAGGCCGTAGTTGTTCTGCAGGAACAGACGGAAACTAGATTAGATTAGATTAGATTAGATTCTTTATTAATCCCAAACTGGGAAATTTCTCTGTTGCAGCAGCATTCAACTCCATACATACATACATATAATAAAAGCTAAAAATCAACAATATGAGCAAATAGAGAACTATAAGAAGAACAAAAAGTATACACAGTATACAAAGTATAAGAAGTATAAGAAGTGAATATTAAAGAAGTGTGTTAAATTAGTATACACATGAAATATATTACCAAGTATTACAGGTGAATATTGAAAAGAAGTGTTAAATTAAATGTCCAAGTGTCATCTGTCACACACAGATGAGGAGTTGTACAGACTGATGGCTTGGGGTAGGAAAGATTTCCTGTAGCGTTCTTTGAGACAACGAAGTTGTCTGAGCCTTCTGGAGAAGGTGCTCCGTTGTCTGTCTATTGTGTGGTGGAGAGGGTGATCAGGGTTATCCATGATGGATAACAGTTTGTTCAGAGTCCTCCTCTCCACCACCGATTGAAATGTGTCCTGTCTGCAGCCAATAATATTGCCAGCCTTCCTGATCAGTTTGTTCAGTCTGTTGGCATCACTGGCTGTAATGCTGTTCCCCCAGCAGACCACAGCGGAGAAAAGTGTGCTGGCCACAACAGACTGGTAGAAGATCTCCAGCATCTTGCTGCACACATTGAAGGACTTCAGTTTCCTCAGGAAATAGAGTCTGCTGCAGCTCTTCTTGTACACAGCTGTACTGTTGGTCCTCCAGTTCAGTCTGTTGTCGATGGTCACTCCCAGGTATTTGTAATCCTCCACCATCTCCACATCCCTACCCAGGATGCTGAGGGGCAGAGGAGCTGGTCCCTTCCTCCTGAAGTCAATCACCATCTCCTTGGTCTTGTCCACATTAAGCAGCAGGTGATTCCTTCCAGCCCACCCCACAAATCCATCCACCAGCCTTCTATACTCCTCCTCATCCTGTCCACCACTTATACATCCTACAACTGCGGAGTCATCAGAAAATTTCTGTATATGACATGACTCTGAGTTGTGCTGGAAGTCAGTGGTGTATAAGGTGAACAGGAACAGGAACAGGAACTCTCTCTATTTTTAAGGTCAGGCTTAAGACTTTCCTTTTTGATCAAGCTTATAGTTAGGGCTGGACTAAACCATCCCTTAGTTATGCTGCTATAGGCCTAGGCTGCTGGGGGACAATGCACCAAACACATGTTCTCCTTCTTTCTTCTCTCTCCACTCTCGTGTCCTACACTTTCTTTTTCTCTGACACAAAGCTCCTGCCCTCTAAATTCCTATCTGCTACTAGTCATTCAATTCTGTGCTATTACTATGTAGAATGTTTACTGCTGCTCCCCCTTTTTCCTAGTATCTCTGGCCTGGAGTTGAGTGTTTCCTGTGGAGCTCCATACTACATCTGCTGTCGTGGTCTCATCAGCCTGCCCAGTCTCCATGGAATCCTGCTGTTATCCACTCCTACCTGAATGAACAATTCTCCAACCTGCCTATGATTCCTCTTACATTTTCAAACTGTCACGTAACATCATTAGTTTGAATCATAGCATCCAACTTGTATGCTTTAGTCAGATATGTGTATCTATGACAGATGTATGTTTATCTTGCTGTTCTCTTTCTCTGTCTGTACCCGGCTGGCCTTAGGCAGATAGGTCCCTCCATATGAGCTGGGTTCTGCTCAAGGTTTCTTCCTGTTAAAAGGGAGTTTTTCCTTGCCACCGTCGCCTTCAGGCTTGCTCTGGGGGTTTCAGGCCGTGTCTTGTAAAGCGTCTTGAGACGATTTGTATTGTTATTGACGCTATATAAATAAAACGGAATTGAATTGAATTGAACGGAGAAAGTACAGTGCCCTGAGGGGCTCCCACACCACTCACCACCACATCAGAGAGGACATGACCCAGACACACAAACTGTGGCCTGTCTGTAAGGTAGTCAGTGATCCAGGAGACAGTGGATGTGCCAACACCCATCGACTGCACTTTATCACCCAGCAACAAAGGCTGGATGGTGTTGAAGGCACTGGAGAATTTAAAGAATGTGAATCTCACTGAGCCTCCACCACCATCCAGGTGTGAGTGAGCTCGCCGCAGAAGATAGATGACAGCGTCATCCACCCCTAGACAAGGCTGGTAGGCAAACTGTAGAGGGTCTAGGAACGATCTCACCTGTGGCTTTAGGTGGGCCAACACCAGCCTCTCCAGCACCTTCATCACATGGGATGTAAGGGCAACTGGACGGTAATCACTGAGGCCAGATGGAGATGACTTCTTAGGCACAGGAACCAGGCAGGAGGTCTTCCAGAGAAGCGGCACCGTCTCCAGGCTGAGACTCAGGTTGACGAGCCGTTGGAGAACAACAGACATCTGGCTGGCACAGGTCCTCAATATCCTGGGGCTGATGCCATCCGGGCCTGCCGCCTTGCTCACTGCAGGGGGAGGAGTAGGGGGCAAGAGATGTGGGAGCGTTGGAGGCAGTGGGGAGGTGTGGGGGGAAGGGGTCGAGGAGACAGGAGTCTTGGAGCTAAACCTGTTGAAGAAGGTGTTAAGCTCGTTCGCACGCTCCAAGTTGCCTTCAGACAGCCTGCTTCTCCCCCCACAGCCTGTTATGTCCTTCATCCCTGACCACACCTCCCTCATGTTCTTCTGCTGGAGCTTGGCCTCCAGCTTCCTCCTGTAGGAGTCTTTGCACTCCCTGATCTTGTCCCGCAGTCGGTGCTGTACCCTCCTTAGCTCCTCCTTGTCTCCAGACCTGAAAGTACTGTAACTACTGCTTTAATTCTTAACAATAAAAAGCAACAAAAAAAAAATCAAAAATCAAAAATGATGTGTGTGTTGAATGCACACACATGGATGTGGAATGGAAAATTACCTTTTTATTTTTACTTATCTTATGTATGCTGTCTGCATTTGCTTATGTGACCTTTTAACCGACATAATTTCATCACAAGTTCCTCATAAGTTAACTGAAAGTTCATGATAAGTGTAACTCTGTATTGAACTACAGTTAGAGGAGAGGAGAGGACGCTGGCGTCTGTTTGTTCGCCGCTTCTCCGTCTCCAAAACTAATGCTACGCTTTTACTAACAATCTTTTTAGCAATCTCTTTTTTATGCAAAGACGACGTGGCTAACCCTGACCACCTTTACCGACCAATAAAGCTTTTTTTCCCTGGATTTTATTCGGGTTTTGTGCCCACCTGCTGTCATCGCTCTGAACGCCGGCTACTCGCTTCCGTTCTGCCGCTGAAGGGGGCTTACACCCGGGCCGACCACCGCTACTGTGTTGCTGGGAGATCTTCCAACGGTATAGTCTGCTGCTGTGTTTCGATGTGGTTTAAGCCTGATGCCTAGGACTACGACCATCTCCGGTTAGCCTTAATGCCTCCATTCATCTGGCTACTTCTCCAACTCTGCGCATGGCTAACAACTAGCATCAGGCTAACCCTACCGGCACCCGGCTTGATGTTGAAATACTCCGCTTCGCAGCTGCTTAGCCTCAACAACTCCATCACTCCAACATGCATTGCAATCATCAGACAACACAGACTTTTACGCCGACCCCGCTATGTCCATCGGAGTGCCCGTAAAAAGTTTGTTTACTCCCAGCACTGTCCTGTTACGGTTCCTTCCATCTGGTCCCCAGCTGATCGCGTCGCACTCTGGCGACGTCATCAGAGCGCTGGCGCAGTAGGGACTTGTAGTGAAAGTGTAACCAAATACTGTAATAGAATTACTCAGAGTCCTGATAGCAGTTTACTATCCCCAGGATTTATTCACAGTTCTGGGATAGAAATGTATCTCACACTCATACTTCTCTTTCAAACACTCAAACTATACGGAACCCACTGTGAGTAGTAATAATCCCAAAAGACAGTGATATTCAAATTGACAAAATGTAATATTCACTGTTGTGTCTATATAATAAATGAACTTAAACTCTCCCTCATGAAAAGGAAATAAAAAAAAACTTTACAGTTCTGCTTGAGTTAATTGTCTCTCAGGGTAGGGAGTTATTTACTCCATAAACAAAAGAAAAGAAAATCACCACTCAGGTGTAAAGAGTCTTTCAATTGTCCCGGAAAAATAAAAAAAATAAAAATTGGCTGGCCAGCAAATAAAAAAAATAGAGAGCGCTCTTTTATTTATGTGGATGTGTGAGTGTGTAATATGTGCAGGGGAAGGGACTGGGGCTGTATGTCTGTGTGTTTGCCTGAAGAATGGTCAAGGGGTCTAAAGACGTTCTCCTCTGCGGCCGCAGGGGCACCTTGGCAGTCTCTCTCTCTGAAGCCGACCGTCACCGGACTAGTAATGGAAACACCACAGAAATATACTTGTGGAGGCATGGAAGTAACGTGCTCTGCTGCAGCTACAGTAAAATCCCTCTCTGAGCCCGCGATACACACTCATAACAACTTACACACATTGTAAACTATTACAGCAGAAAGAAAATAATAATGTACAGAATAATATGACACTCTGCTTTACAACACGGCTCGAGTTAGCATTTTGCTTAACTTAAAAGTAGTTAGCAGGCACTTAGCATTACTCGACGTAAACAAATCAATAATTTCAATTCTCAATCTCAATTCGGTCGTAACTCAACCTTCATACATACAACACATCATAACAACACTAATAACATTACACCTTAAGTGTTAATGCTCACCTAGTAATGGAAACACCACAGAAATATACTTGTGGAGGCATGGAAGTAACGTGCTCTGCTGCAGCTACAGTAAATCCCTCTCTGAGCCCGCGATACACACTAGGGGGCGTAAAAAACAGCTGGCAGTCGTAAAACTGCCGTGATGCGGTGCTTAAAGGGCAATGCATTCAAAACAGACCTGCAGACATTACAACATTACAACAACAGTAACTGTAGTTACCTCTGGGTTACATCCTCCCCCACTTAGACTGTGACGTCCCCGTCACTGCTATTAGTCATAGAATGTGCTAACCATGCAATTTGCTGCTGCAAAGATAAAAAAAAACAATGCAACAGTGTCTGCTGTGTGGAGGGACCTACACTGTGCTGTTTACAGTGTATTCTGCCACCTACTTGGTAATCACTAAGGTAAGATGGTGGTACCCTTCGTCTCTGTGGCCTAACCTGTGGCGGAGTAGGACCAACCTCTGCATCAATATCTGACAAATCTGCCTGTTCTGAAATGAAATCAGGGGCTTCAGGATTCAGAGGATGTTCAACCTGAGATACAGGCTGTTCAATGGCTTCAGGTGATGAGCACTGGGACTCCCCGTTTGTATTCTCCCCCACAAAAGACAACTCATCTACACCACTCTCTTCTTCAGGTGTCTCAGGCGCCTGCGCCTGACTGACCTGCACATCATTATCCTCCTCATCTTCCCTCACTGCTGCAGGTAAGAACCCACAGGGAAGAAGCATGTCGCGATGCAGAACCCGTTCTCTGCCTTCTCCATCTTCAGGCTTTACTACATATACAGGGATACTCTCATCAGGCTGTTTGACAACGACATGAACAGTATATTCCCACTTATCTGAGATTTTGTGCTTTTTCCTCAGACTCAGATTTCTCACAAGAACTCTGTCTCCTACTTCCAAGGGCAGAGCAGTCACTTTAGCATCCCAGCGTCTTTTGTTCAACAACTGTCGTTTTTCTGCATTTCTTGACGCCAACTCATATGCGTGTCTGAGTCTTTTCCTTAGGTCTCGCACATACTGTGAGTGTGTTTTGCAATTGTGGCCGGGAGGGCTGATGCCAAAGCAGAGGTCAATGGGGAGACGTGGTTCCCTCCCGAACATGAGAAGAAAAGGAGCTTCCTTAGTCACATCATGCTTAGTACAATTGTAAGCGTGAACGAGGGGTCTGACGTATTTTCTCCATTCCTCTTTCTTTTTCTCCTCCAGAGTTCCCAGGAGATCCAGCAGCGTCCTATTAAACCTTTCCACCGGATTCCCTCTCGGGTGGTAGGGAGTTGTGCGAGATTTTGAGATCCCAGCATGCTTACAGAGCTCTGCTACAACTTCTGACTCAAAACAGGCTCCCTGATCACTGTGCAGTCTGCGAGGGAAGCCGTAATGACTAATAAAGTTCTCCCATAACACTGTGGCAACAGTTTTTGCTGTCTGATCTCTCGTTGGATATGCCTGTGCATATTTTGTATAGTGATCAGTTACTACCAGTATGTTCCTGGTGTCTTTTGAGTCAGGTTCTAGTGTCAAAAAATCGATACAAACTAACTCTAAGGGACCAGTGACCTTGATGTTAACGAGTTTGGACGCTTTTTGGGCCCTAGATTTACGCCTCACACATCTTTCACAACTCTTACATTTAGTTTCAATATATTTTGACATCTTTGGCCAGTAAAACCTTGCTCTGGCTAGCTCCAAGGTTCTTTCTATGCCCATATGGCCTACCTCATCATGAACACCTTGAAAAGCCCTCTCTCTGTGGCTACTGGGAATGACAAGCTGATTAAAAGCTTCACCTCTTTGGTTGAGAACTTTACGAAACAGTACACCATCTACCAAAAGTAACTTTGTCCTCTCCCTCAACAGGAGAGCTACCTCTGGTTCCTCAGACTTTTTATCTACTGTTTCAGCATCTGGGTCGACTTCTAATATCTGAATAACTCTCCACAAGGTGGCGTCTTCCCTCTGCAGCCTATGCCAATCCTCCATAGACATTTCAGGCAAGGCAGAGTGGCCTGGCCCTGGGAGGGGGTCTTCCAGATCATCAGGGACAGCACTTTCATCACATAAAAGTGTCTCAACTGCTGGTATCCCATTGTCAGACTCCTGTTCATTTTGTGGGACTGTATGAATATAGACACCATGACGCATGCAAAGAGTGTGAACTGTCTCCTCATCCAAGAAATTGAAACCCTCAGTTGACAGGCGGGCTCGATCCATCATACTGGAGATTCTCCTGTCCATCTCTTGAGACTCCTCATCCTCTTCAGACGGCTCCTGAGGCCTCCTTGAGAGTCCGTCTGCATCAACATTTTGCTGACCACATTTGTAACGAATGTCAAAATTGTACAATGACAGAGCAGCGAGCCACCGGTGGCTTGTGGCATCCAGCTTTGCGCTTGTCAACACATATGTTAAAGGATTATTATCTGTCATTACTGTGAAACTAGCCCCATACAAAAAGTCGTGAAATTTCTCACTGACTGCCCATTTTAGGGCCAAGAACTCTAACTTATGCACAGGATAATTTTTCTCACTTTTGGAGAGGCCACGACTAGCATAAGCTACGACTCGGGTTTGCCCATCTTGAACCTGATAGAGGGCTGCACCTAAACCAGTCATGCTGGCATCAGTGTGGAGCAAATATGGGAGCTGCCAGTTGGAAAAAGCAAGCACAGGTACTGATGTTAACTTTTCAATGATGAGATCAAACGCTGCTTGGCAGGTGGGGGTCCATTCTGCTCCAAGTGGGTGCGACTGTTTGCGTTGCCAGTGATTAGGGCCTTTGTGCCTGGGGGCTAAGTCTCCTTTCAGCAAATCATTTAAAGGTCTGACAATTTTGGCATAATCCCTGACAAAGCGCCGATAATATCCGGTGAAACCTAGAAATGATCGGAGCTCTTTGGCTGTTTGAGGCCGGGGCCATTCTCTGACGGCTGCAACCTTGTCAGGGTCAGGTTGAATACCCTGAGCCGATATCACATGGCCGAGGTATTTTACTGAGGTCTGAAAAAACTTACATTTGGAGGGGGACAGTTTGAGACCAAAATCAGCAATGCGTTTAAGGACTTTCATTAATCTTTCCTCATGTTCCTCGAGAGAGCTTGAGAATATTATGAGGTCGTCGAGGAAAGCAACGACTTCCTGGAGGTTAATGCCTTCCATCACTTTCTCCATAGTCCGCTGAAAGGTTGCTGGGGAGTTGGTCAGACCCTGCGGCATTCTCCTGAATTGCCATGTGCCAAAGGGGGTTGTGAATGCTGTCTTTGGCCGATCAGCTGGTTCAACCTCCAGCTGGTAATAACCACTCTTGAGGTCTAGGACAGTAAACCATTTTGAGCCAGACAGCAGGGTGAATGTCTCCTCTATACGAGGTAATGGGTAGGCATCTTTTTTAGTCAAATTATTTAGTCTGCGGTAATCTACCACCATTCGCAAGTCTCCATTTTTTTTCCGAACAAGAACAATTGGAGAGGCGTAGGGACTGTGTGATTCCTCTATGATGCCTACAGCCAAGAGATCTTGAAGATGCCTTTTCAAATCATTGAAGTCTGCAGGTGAAACACGCCTGGTTCGCTCTTTGAATGGTACATGTGGCTCTAGCTCTATACGATGAGTGACCCCTGCTACACTTCCAACGTCCAGATCATGTCTTGAGAATGCACTGGGGACTTCTTTATTTATCCTAGCCTCTATGTGCTCCTTTAACTGTGGGGATATGGGGCTTTCATCAAAATCAAGATGGAGGGTGTCGGCCACAGAACTGATTTTTTCATTATGAGAGACCAGCAAAGCTTGTACCTGCTGCCGTGAAACTTCTGACTGGATGCTCGGGTCCGAGGGAAAACCAGGCACAGCCCACTCAATGGCGGAGCACTCAGCAATTACTGTTTTTGGATACAAAATGATGTCATGTTGGGAAACATTTTTGACGGCAAGCTTGAACCTACTGTGGGATTCTGATTTTACATCAACTATCTGATCATAAATAATCAGGCCTCCAGGTGCGGGAAATTCCTCTGCACCACTCACTAGAGCTTGGAAATCACCACGGCCAGGCTTAGTGTGACAGATGCCTTTTAGTGTGTAAACCCTGCTGCTCTTGAGGTGTACGGGTACTTTGCTGCTGAGTGTCACACGCATAACCTTAGCTTCTGCTGTTTGAGAATCTATCAGTTTATGGCACTCTGAATATGCCATTTGCCAATTAGCCTGGATGGGCAGGACTTCCTGGAATTTGGTTCCAGCCTGCTTTATGCAGGCTTGCCTCATTGGGCGTAGGGTGTTTGTGCCAACAAGAAGGGGATACTTGGTGTTGTATGACTGATCTGGGCTCACTAAAGCCAGAATGTGAAAATTTTTGTCTGTGCCACACGTATTTTTAGGGAACTGCACATCAACTTCTACATATCCCACATAAGGGACCTTTTGTCCCGCTGCACCCTCAATGTCCAGTGCCTCTTTGATAGAGAATAACTGTCTGTGAGTAAGATAATGGGAATAAAATGACTGAGATATGATTGTCACTTGTGACCCCGTGTCAATAATGCAGTTGCATTGGACGCCATCCAGCCATGCTTCACTGTCACAAGGCTCTCCCACCAGCCCGTTTGGAATCTTAAAAGTCTCTGTCCCATTTGGGGGATGCATGGAATGGCTCAACACAGAGGAACTAGTTGGACAGTGAGCTCCTGCTTGTTCCACAGCAGGAGCCCCTACCTGTTTAAAGGCAGGTTCGGCTGGGGGCTTGTTTGTGGTGAGCTTAGTGGACGTGGATTTTGTCTAGTCTGATGCCTCTCACACAGTTTCTTTTGTACTAGCACAGCATTAGTTGGATTAGTGCATTGGGGTAGCATATGGAAGTCGTCGCCACAGTTGTAACAAAATTTTCCAACTTTTGTGAGTGTCTCAGCAGGAGCAGTTGGGACGGGGGGAGCTGGGGTGCTGCTTTTAGCTCTTTGGAGAAACCTCCGACCAGCTTTTTCATTTCTGGGTGGGGGGTCAGTTGGAGCAGGAGTATTCTTCCTAAGCTCAGCCTCAAGTTGCCTGATTCTCTCCTCAAGTTGCTCCCTAATAGTAGAATGTACGTCTGACACTATGGGGACATTGTTACTAGGAGGTGCAGGCTCAGCAGTAGTTAAATGTGTCTTAGTATGGACTTTGGTGGAGTTTCCCCCCATGTGTCGTTTTCTCCTCATTTCCTTTAGCTGACTTTCTTTCTCATAAGTTCTGATTCTGAATAGCAGCTCTGAGAAGCTGAGAGTCCTCCTGGAAAGGCCAGTCAGGGGTTCTTTTAGGTGCAACGTGGTTATCAAAGAGTCGTCCCAGCAGCCCCTAAGAAACTGTTTCAATAGCTGAGAGTCAGCATCTTGTTTAGTCACTCCATTACTTTCAACAACTTCCTGCAATAGAGTTTGAAGTCGGCGCAGATAGTCAGATGCTCTCTCCCCACTGTTCTGATGGGTTTCTAAGAACTGAATATACAACTCCTCCCCTCCTGTTACATTGCCATAAGCCTTGTCTAACTCCTGGAGATAGGCACTTGGTGGGGCTTGTGCTCCAATAGAGAGAGCCACGGTTAGAGCTGGGGCCAATAAACTATCAAGCAATGTGCGGCGCTGCTGTACCTCGGAGACACTGGAGTCATTTAGTACCTGCTTAGTACGGAGCCGCCACACGCTGTAGTCTACCTCAGAAGGGGGTTTGGGGAAGTTTCCGGAGAAAAGACGTAGCTCTCTTGTAGGAGGAAGATGCACGGGTGAATCATGCTTCACAATATGCTCTACTATGACTTTCTGGACATCTGCTGGCAGAGGGTTGATAAGGAGAGAGTCATTAGGAGTCTGTTTACTGCTGCACGGATGATTAACATCACTGGAAACTACAAATCTTGGGCTGTGGGAAGGCTGTGCCTTGAGTGCAGCTGCTGGGGTTGATGTTGCTGGCCCTTTAGGATGATCAACTTTCCCACAAATCCGATTCACTGCTACCTGACTCAAGGTAGTGGGGCTGACATTATACACAAACGCTAGCTCCTCTACTTGTTCTTTGAAATGAACTGTCATGTCACCAATAGCTCGGGCAAGGGGCACTAGACCATCTCTGAGTGGCTCACTATCTGGCTGGGGTGGAGTGAACTCATCAATCTGGATAATCTCCCAATGCGAATCATCAACTACATGCTCATTGTCCAGTAGCATTGGAGTTATAGACTCACTGAACTGGCATAGGATAGTGTTTGGAAGACTACCAATAGGGTGCACTCTGACAACGTCATCTAATGTTGCAAAAGCCCTTTTTACTGTTCCTGTTTCTAACTTGTCTGGAACACCCCTTATGATTACAGAAAACTCTGGGTCAAAGCCATACATGTCACAAAGCTCCATTGTTGCTAAATTCTCAAATGATAGTACTGAAGCAGAAAAAATAATTGAAGATGAGGTGGATGCACTTCTAGTCCCTGTTCGGGCGCCAATTTTTCTCTAATACTATTGTTGTAACCAAATACTGTAATAGAATTACTCAGAGTCCTGATAGCAGTTTACTATCCCCAGGATTTATTCACAGTTCTGGGATAGAAATGTATCTCACACTCATACTTCTCTTTCAAACACTCAAACTATACGGAACCCACTGTGAGTAGTAATAATCCCAAAAGACAGTGATATTCAAATTGACAAAATGTAATATTCACTGTTGTGTCTATATAATAAATGAACTTAAACTCTCCCTCATGAAAAGGAAATAAAAAAAAACTTTACAGTTCTGCTTGAGTTAATTGTCTCTCAGGGTAGGGAGTTATTTACTCCATAAACAAAAGAAAAGAAAATCACCACTCAGGTGTAAAGAGTCTTTCAATTGTCCCGGAAAAATAAAAAAAATAAAAATTGGCTGGCCAGCAAATAAAAAAAAATAGAGAGCGCTCTTTTATTTATGTGGATGTGTGAGTGTGTAATATGTGCAGGGGAAGGGACTGGGGCTGTATGTCTGTGTGTTTGCCTGAAGAATGGTCAAGGGGTCTAAAGACGTTCTCCTCTGCGGCCGCAGGGGCACCTTGGCAGTCTCTCTCTCTGAAGCCGACCGTCACCGGACTAGTAATGGAAACACCACAGAAATATACTTGTGGAGGCATGGAAGTAACGTGCTCTGCTGCAGCTACAGTAAAATCCCTCTCTGAGCCCGCGATACACACTCATAACAACTTACACACATTGTAAACTATTACAGCAGAAAGAAAATAATAATGTACAGAATAATATGACACTCTGCTTTACAACACGGCTCGAGTTAGCATTTTGCTTAACTTAAAAGTAGTTAGCAGGCACTTAGCATTACTCGACGTAAACAAATCAATAATTTCAATTCTCAATCTCAATTCGGTCGTAACTCAACCTTCATACATACAACACATCATAACAACACTAATAACATTACACCTTAAGTGTTAATGCTCACCTAGTAATGGAAACACCACAGAAATATACTTGTGGAGGCATGGAAGTAACGTGCTCTGCTGCAGCTACAGTAAATCCCTCTCTGAGCCCGCGATACACACTAGGGGGCGTAAAAAACAGCTGGCAGTCGTAAAACTGCCGTGATGCGGTGCTTAAAGGGCAATGCATTCAAAACAGACCTGCAGACATTACAACATTACAACAACAGTAACTGTAGTTACCTCTGGGTTACAAAAGCAGCACTCTGCGACCTGGAAAATCTGGAGTGGATCACACTGTGCTGCGGAGCTTACAGAGACACTTATCATCAGCTCTGTCCCCTGTCACTATGGAACTGCTAAACATGCAATCCCTTAACAAGAAATCCCTACTCATACATGATCATATTTTAGAAAAAAATCTTGACTTTATGTGTTTAGTTGAAACATGGCACAAACCTGGGGATCACCTTCTGCTGAATGAAGTCTGCCCTCCTGGTTACAACTACATGGAGAGAGCACGCACCTCAGGCAGAGGTGGTGGTCTACTCATTATCCACCGGACTGAACTGGAACTCTCACCTCTTCCACTGTTTGACTTCACCTCCATGGAGTGTTTAGCTTTTAAATGCAAACCTCCACACTCCATGACAGTGCTTTTAATTTACCGCCCCCCAAAACCAAACCCTTCATTTCTCCCTGAAATACATGATCTCCTCACATCACTCTGCACCATGTCAAATAATATTGTAATTATTGGTGACATCAACATCCATGTCGACAACCCTTCCTGTCCTCTGGCAGCAGAATTTCTAAGCCTGCTGGATTGTCTTGGTTTGCGGCAACATGTCAAGGCTCCCACCCACAACAAAGGCCACACCTTGGATCTGGCCATTACCAACTCAGCCTCTATTAAGAATCTCGAGGTCTTCGATCTTGGGGTGTCAGACCACAAGGCGGTCTCAATGACTCTGACATCTCTGCTGCCATCTCCCAGACCCAAGCGCCAGATTGCCTTCAGGAATCTGAAACGGATTGTTTCAGTGGATCTGGCCACAGACCTCCAGTATATCACCTGCCCAGATTCTGACACTGTGGACGAGCTAGTGGAGTATTACAACACCTTCCTGAGCAGTGTTCTTGACATTCATGCTCCTGTTAAGACGCGTGAGGTCACGTTTGAACGCTCCGCTCCCTGGTACACACAGGAACTCCGAACACTTAAAACAGCTGGCCGTGCACTGGAACGCCAACTCAGACACACTGGGCTCACTGTTCACAAGCTGGCCTTTCGTGAGCATCAAAAAGCCTATTGCCAGGCCCTGAAAGATGCTCGGTCTACATTTTACTCCAACATCATTAATCGGGACACTGGCAACTCCAAGAAACTCTTCTCCACGATAAACCACCTTCTGAAGCCACAATCACCCTCACTGACTGAAGCTACAGTTGAGCGATGCAACAGCTTTATTGACTTTTTTAGATCTAAAGTCGACAACATCCGCTCTCTGTTGCCCAGTTACCCCTCTCCCTCTGCTTCCAACCCCCTGGTGGGGAGTCCTTTACCCCTCCCCTGCTTCTCCGAGGTTCAGCAGAGCCAAATTGAGAAAACCATCAGAGTAATGAAACCGACCACCTGCTGCTTAGACCCTTTCCCATCACCACTGCTTAAGTCACACATCTCCATCCTCACCCCAATCATCACTCAGGCTGTTAACCTTTCACTTCAAACTGCTCATGTCCCACCTGCTCTCAAAGCTGCTGTCATCCGTCCCCTCCTGAAGAAACCCTCCCTGGACCCGGACAATCTCGCAAACTACAGGCCTATCTCAAACCTCCCCTTTCTATCCAAGATACTCGAGAAAACAGTTGCCACACAGCTCCAGGACCACCTCACACATAACAACCTGTTTGAAAAATTTCAGTCAGGCTTTCGTTCAGCCCATAGCACCGAGACAGCTTTGCTCAGGGTGACGAATGACCTTCTGATGGCCGCTGACTCAGGGTCACCATCACTTCTCATCCTTCTGGACTTAACCGCAGCCTTCGACACCGTGGACCACACTATCCTCCTTGAGCGTCTCCATAACATCGTCCAACTGACAGACAACGCACTACAGTGGTTTAAGTCCTATCTTTCAGATAGGACTGAACATGTCTCGCTCGGAGGATGTGAGTCCAGGAAACTCCGCGTCACCTGTGGTGTTCCACAGGGGTCAGTCCTTGCCCCCATCCTCTTCACCATCTACATGCTTCCCCTCGGTCAAGTCATCAGCAAACACGGACTCTCCTTCCACTGTTATGCTGATGACACACAATTATACATCAAAACCGCCCCTAACCCCTCCACAGCCCTGTCATCCCTCACCTCCTGCCTTGAGGAAATCAAGACATGGATGAATAACAATTCCCTTCAACTAAACAGCAATAAAACGGAAGCACTCCTCATTGGTACCCCACATCAGGTTCACTCCTCACCCATATCTCAACTTACCTTTGACGGACAGATCATTCCTTTCTCCTCCTCAGCAACAAACCTGGGAGTCCGGTTTGACCCCCACCTGACCTTCAACGACCACATAAAACATCTGTGCAAAACTTCATTCTACCATCTCCGCAACATTTCCAAACTCCGCCCCACTCTATCCCTCCCAGCAGCAGAACAACTGGTCCATGCCTTCATTTCCTCAAGGCTGGACTACTGTAACGGGCTCCTCATCGGGATACCTGGCAAAACCATCCAGAGGCTGCAATATATCCAAAACAGCGCTGCCAGGGTCCTGATGAGGGCCCGTAAACACGAACATATCACTCCCATCCTCAAATCGCTGCACTGGCTCCCTGTTTCATCCCGTATCAATTACAAAATCCTGTTACTTACCCATAAATGCATTCATGGACTTGCACCCACATACCTCCAAGAACTCATCACCTTACAGTCCACCACCCGCACCCTCAGATCCACCAATACTCTGCTCCTCCAAGTCCCTAGCACCAGGCTCTCCACCATGGGAGACCGAGCCTTTTGCTCGGCTGCACCACGCCTCTGGAACAGCCTCCCAACCCAGCTGAGGGCTGCTCAGAGCTTAGACTCTTTTAAAACAGGCCTGAAAACCTTTTTATTTAGAAAGGCCTTTAAATGTTAACCACATAGTGATTTTAACCCTGCTTTGTTGTTTTATTGAGCATGTTTTTATTTCCTTTACCCTGTTTTTAACATTTTTAACTCTTCCTTCTACCCTGTTTTTAACTCTACTTTCCCTACCTTGTTTTAACAATTGTAGCACTTTGAGATCGTGCCGATGAAAAGTGCATTACAAATTAAATTTATTATTATTATTATTATTGAACTGTACAGTTGAATACATTACAACCGTCAGCATTTTCTGTTCTGCATTATCAATGCGTCACTGCACCTACACTCTCCCTGTCTCCTTATCACTTTCTTGTTCAGTAAAATATGTTGGAAGCAGGTGAAAGTATTTTTCTACCAGCTCCACATCAATGTGAGCGTGGACTATAAAACATGTTGCCACGCCACATTCAGGATGACATGCTCTCAGGGCTTTACTCTGTGTGTATATCTGCTTCTGCTGCAGAATATTTTCAAATACACCAACAAAAGTGATCACTGAGTCTGAATCATTGCTAACTCTTCAACAACCCTTGTTGATTTTTTTCCACAACACTTCTTCTCAGTGCAGAGTATAACTTGAGTTTAGGTTACTTATCCAATAAAAGGTTAAAAAATAAAAAGGCAACTGGACTTGTAGAAGGTTTTTTTAGATCACTTAGTCTTTTTACCAACACCTGAAACTGACTGTGCTAAATCACACAGCTCTCAAATAACTTAACTGTACAGAAATGAGTACTAAGTTACATTCCACAGCTTAATTTGTATGTACACGTGTACGTTCACGTTCAGCACTGCATATGACAATAATGTAAAAAAGAAACTATTGGCCGAAATTTACATTAAAAAAAAAGATGAATGTAAATTTGAAAAACAGAAAGTGTAGAAATGTAGTTAAGATTAAAATTGACAGGACAATACTGCTAATACAAAACTAAAATAAATACAAAATACAACAGCAATTGTTAAGGCAAACCAAGGCTTGTTAACCGAGCCCCACAGACACAGGACGTCAGGGGCCCCAGAAACCTTAGACTCACTGCATCAAAGGCAGTTTTGGTCATGCACATCAGATAAGGTTCCTGCTACTCTTTTTGGAGTCATTGTTTGTTTTACACTCTGCTCTCATTCATAAATCTATGAACATTTATTTTGTCAAATTAACATAAACTAATTTAAACAGTTGGCGTCTGAGCATATTGTAAAAACTGCACTTAGATCAATAGACGTCTGACACATGATTCACAAGAAACTATAATTTCAGGACAACAACAACAACAACAACATCAGGTAGGAGACTACCTGATGTCCAACAACGGCCAGTGGAAGGCTATTTTCCAGGTGAGTAGCTCAAGACATTGATCAGGTGACTGAAACATGTGCAAAAGAAAAGAAATGAGAGTTTGGAAATGTGTGTTCTGATAACACTCACATCTCTTTTTTTCTTTCTGCAGGATGATGCTAACTTTGTGATCTATGGCTGGAAGCCTGTGTGGGCTTCAGACACCTGGAAATCGGTTGCTCAGCGTTTGTGCATGCAGGCCGACTGCAACCTGGTCATGTACAACAAGTGTGGGGATCCCAGATGGCACACAAACTCCTACGGTCCCGAGGTTAAAATGTGCCGTCTTCAACTGACCGATGACGGCAAACTGGTGGTGTACAGGGAAGCTGAAGAAGTGTGGAGCTCTGAAACATCCAAGGGCACGAAAAATTGATTTAACCTGACGAGACAAAACTATTGAATATGAGTCATCTGTATCTGACAGTCATCTTTGAATGTAATCTTGAGTTACAGTGTGGACTCAAATAAAAGCACATTTACAATGAATACGTTCTTTGCTGTGAACTGACACTTGACTTTCATCAGGGTTTAATTTATTCTACTTCTGTGACTCCACCAACACTTATAACACCCTAAAGATAATATCAAAAACTCATGTAAACGTTTTATATATGTGTCCTAATGAATAACTCTCACAGGTGTCATGAGAAATTGGGAAATTAATTTAAAAAACATTGAGGAATTAAAATCTTAGCAGTTTTAAAATTGTGAAGAACTAAAACAAGTAAAAAGTAACTGTTGCGCAGCACAATGAACATGGAGTTATATAAGCATTATCATTCATTGGTTTCTCAAAGATTTTATTTTGTTAAACAATCTAGATATTAAATTAAATGCAAAGAAAAACTGCACTAGTTCTCCATCAATGTTAGACTAAAATATTGGAAAATGAAAGTATAAATAAAAGACAGTTTTGGGTTTGGTTTTTGTGTGGAGTTTGCATGTTCTCACTGAGCCTGCATGGGTTTCCTCTAGGTACTCCGCCTTCCTCCAGCCCAAAGACGCGCTTGTTCGGTTATTGGTGATTCAGGACAGTTGATTACGGAAAACAAATGAATGTCACATGATTAGACTGTCGTTAAATAATATGCAGAACACTTTATGTGTGTCGCTGCTCATCTCTAACTGATGCCTCTCCTGTTCTCAAGTCCACAAGTTGGTGAACAGCGAAGCATATAGCAGCTAAAGTGTGTTTCCTTCAGGAAATGGTTCAGAACAAAATCAGGAATAGAGACTTTAACTACCTAAACTACCAAAGAGAAGTTATCTGAGTGACTCTAAACAATAAGAAAGTTCACCAACTCTCTCTTAATTAAGTCTTATGCAACTTTTTGACTAAAACCAAATTTCTTTGGCTTCATCTTACAGTCTCCAAAGGATAAAGTGAGACAGTTACAAGACCGGACACAAGGCATGGTTCTTGTCAGCCTTTTCCAAATAGTTTGGACATATTTTGTAACAAACTGCACAACTTATGAGTTTTGGGACATTAAAGGTGGTCCAAAGCTGGGCCACGGGCTGGTAGTTGCTGACCTGAGGGAAATCACAGAGCTGGAAGCTGAGCAAAAGTTGAGGGAGAAGTTGAGGTGGGAAGAGCTCCAAATCATCATTATCTTTGAACAAATCCAGTTTGTGGTCATTGATCAGTTGAAAGGAGCACATATGACAGCTGCATTTGGTGAAGTTGGTTCGATATATCACCAGGTCGTAGTTGTTCTGCAGGAACAGACGGAAAGCATTTAATGCACAAATGTCTATGCCCACACAGGCTTTCAACCACAGATGACAAAGTTACAGGTTAGTTAAGGCAGTGACTGTGCTTCAAGATCAAGATGCTTTATTGTGATGGGCGTGGCGTAAGCATGCGAGCGTGCTAGACGGTCTCCTCACAGCTCTCGCTGAAATATATTTTATTTGTGCTTTTGCAAACTTTTATTTATTTTATTTTCACCCCAAAAGTTGAAAGAGACTTCAGAGTCTAGAAATATGCCAGGGACGAGACAGAAGGCTAAAGATATGCTCTCCATGGCTGACTCCGATTCCACGGCCAAGCTAGCTAACCAACCTAGCCTGTGCTCCCCCTCAGCCACAGTCATGGATGCCGCTGCTGATTTTCAAGCCGCCATCGACAAATTGAAAAACGAAAACCTGGAGTCACTTGCAAACTTCCAGAAAGAGTGTGGCGCTGCTATTTCAGCTCTACAGCAGACGGTTGATGTTCACGGAAAAAAGATTCAGGATGTGGAGGAGTCCCTGACCGACACTTGTGACCAGCTCGCGGGGCTAGGTGAGACGGTAGCTCGGCTAACGAAGGAAAACGAGGCCATGAAGAAACAACTTGACTACCTGAGCAATTACACACGAAGAGAGAATATCCGCATTATTGGCCTGCCTGAATCTGTGGAGATGCCTAAACCGGCTGATTTTGTGTGTAACCTCCTCCGCGAAGTTTTTGGCCCCAATGCCTTTGAAATGCCCATTATCATTGACCGCGTCCACCGAACCGCCGCACCTAAACCACCTGCTGACGCCAAGCCAAGACCACTTCTGGTTCGGATGCACAGCTACAGAGTACGCGAATTGGTGCTGCGTCTTGCCAGCCGCCACGAGGGGCCGATTTTGTACCGAGACAAGCGGATTCACTTTTTCCCCGATGTTAGCCCGGAGGTAGCCCGGCTCCGCTCCGCGTTTAATGGTGTGAAACGCAGACTTCACCAGGCCAACATCACCTTCCGTCTCTACCATCCCGCCCGTCTCGTTTTCATGTGGGACAACCAGAAGGTGAGCTTCACCGAGCCATCGGAGGCTCTCGGATTCATTGATCAACATATGCCATCGACCTCCGGTGAATCCACCAACGCACCTGACACTTGACTTCTCAGTGGCGGTGAGCTAACATGGCTTAACCAGTTCCGTTTGATGGCGTTTTGTGACACATGACTGTTCGTGTATGCTTAAAACGTATATATAAACTTCCTGTCGGACACCCACGGCAGTTGGTCTGCACGATTAACTGTCGATGGGTTATTCCCCGTCAATGACTTGGGTTAGCCGTGTTATAGTTTGTCCAAAGCGACCCATTGTGTGTTCGTTGCTAATAGTGTACTTTGGAGCGTTTTGCAGCGGCACGTTTCTCCTTTTCCTTTCGTTCTTTCTACAATATTAATTGCCGCCTGCCTTCTTGTATGGTGTTCTGTGCACATGTAAATTTGCAGTTCTTTTCGTTTTGATACTGGCAAGATAACTTCACTCTCTTCTGCTCAGATGAGCTTGGACTACTACTGTGTTCCCCCCTCTTCTTTTTCTTTCCTTAAAATGTACTCTGTGATACTGGCACATATGTGTGGAGAAGGGGAAAGGAGGAGGAACTTTGTGGGAGGAGGGGAAAAAAGAGAAGCTCAACTGAGATTGGCAGCTATAAATTTTGTGCACTCTGCTTTTATTAGCTTATGCTGGGATGAGTTGTCCAATACCCATCCAGTGTCCTTTTATTTATTCTTTGTTGTTTTGCTATTTCACCTAATTGGGTTTATTACATTCCCATTCCCTTTGTAGAATTATTTCCCCAGTCTTAAATGTTTATTTCATTATTATTATTATTATTCATATTTTGTCATATCATATAAGTGTTTTTTTTTCTTTCTCTGCCACCTTGGTTGCTATTATTATCACTACTGTTTTTTGCTTGTTTTCTCTTACCTCCTTATATTTACCTTTGTGCTCTGACTTTGGTCTTCATTGACCTTGATTTGTTATTTGTCTCCGGTTTAAAGATCTAGCTAATTTTCTAAAACATTAGTCACATATAGGATAAAGTTTGCTATTTTCCTGTTTTCTATTTAGCTGGGATGCTGTTAAACAGGCATCGTAGTATGTATATACATACAGTTACGAAGTGTTGTAGGGCAAGTCGCCTTCACCCCATTTGGGGGGGTGAAGTGCATTCATGTCAGTTTAGTTATGTTTTTTTGTGTTTGGTTCTCCTTTTACCTTTTTTTTTTTTTTTTTTTCTCTTTTTTCTTTCGATGTGTCTCTTGTTGTGTCTTTGTCCACCCCTTCTCCTCCCCACCTCATCCTCCCCTACAGGTCCAGTCACTGCTGCTTCCTCACCTCGGTGAAAGGTAATTACACCAATGAGCACTCTCTCTAGGAAATTGTATACAAATCTGGTCAGCTGGAATGTGAATGGTCTGAACAATCCCGTTAAAAGAAAGCGTGTACTTGACCATCTTCAGCACCTGGAAACGGGCATTGCCTTTCTGCAAGAGACACATCTTCGTACATTAGACCACTTTAGGATCAGGAAGGGGTGGGTGGGGCAGATGTTCCACTCTAACTTTCATTCTAAAAGCAGAGGTACTGCAATCCTCATCCATAAAGATGTTCCTTTTTCTGTATCCAGTGTAATTTCGGACTCTAATGGTCGCTATGTTATGGTCTTTGGCACCCTGTATAATACAGCCCTTGCACTGGTTAACATCTATGCCCCTAACTGGGACGATGTTAATTTTTTTAATAACCTCTTTAGTTCTGTACCAAATCTGGACACACACCGTCTAATCCTTGGTGGTGATTTTAATTTAGTTCTAGACCCTGTCCGTGATCGTTCCTCCAATAAACCATATCCTGCTTCCAAGTCATCTAAGGTAGTTAAGTCATTCCTGGAGACCTACAATTATGTGGACCCTTGGCGTTTCAAATTCCCTAACTCCAGATCCTACTCTTTCTTTTCTTCTGTACATAATTCATTTTCTAGGATTGATCATTTCTTTATTGATGCTTTTTTGCTGGGTTCCGTTAGAGCCTGTGACTACCAAGGTATTGTTGTTTCGGACCACTCGCCTCTTAAACTCGAGCTCGCTTTACAGGAAAAACCCCCAGATAGGTCGTGGCGCTTTAATCCTCTTCTCCTCTCCAATCCTGAGTTTGTCACCTATGTCTCAAGCCAAATTGACACATTTGTTTTGACTAATCCGGTGATTGATACCTCTTCATCTATTCGCTGGGAAGCTTTGAAGGCTTTTCTACGGGGACAAATAATTTCTTATACATCCCATGTAAATAAGCTTCGCAAAAGCAGAATCTCTGACCTTACTTGCTCCGTTCTCCGTCTAGATCAGCAATATGCAGTAAACCCTACTCCCGAACTCCTTAAAGATAGGATCGCTTTACAAACAGAATTTGACCTCTTAACAACTCAGCGTGCAGAGGAGTCACTACTTAAATCGCGACATAAATTGTATGAAGATGGGGATAGACCCACTAGATTTTTAGCCCATCAGCTTCGTCAAAGAGCTGCTTCTCGCACCATTCCTTCTATAAAAACTGGTTCCAGCGCTATAACTTCTGATCACAAGCTCATTAACGAGGAGTTCAAAAATTTTTACTCAAGGCTCTATGCTTCTGAATCTCAGTCTAACCCAGACCAGTTTGTCAATTTCTTCAATAATTTGAATATTCCCAAAGTAAGCCCTGATGATGTTTTGTTCCTTGAAGAAACTATCACCCCCGAATTAATAAAAAAATCTATTGCTTCTATGCAAAGTGGGAAGGCTGCAGGACCGGACGGCTTTCCAGCCGACTTTTACAAAAAATTTTCAGACAAATTAGTACCTCTTTTGCAAGCGATGTATACCGAATCCTTTCATACAAAAACTCTTCCCCCAACTTTATATCACGCCACTATTTCGCTACTCTTGAAAAAGGACAAGGATCCCCAGTGCTGCTCTTCTTTTCGACCTATAAGCCTCCTTAATCAGGATTTTAAGATTCTAGCTAAGGCCCTGGGTCTCCGCTTGGAGAAGATTCTTCCCTCCATCATTTCTAACGATCAAACTGGTTTCATCCGTGGTAGGCAGTCATTCTCTAATGTACGACGTCTGCTCAATATCTTGCATACTCCTCCCCAACATTCGGGTGTTGAGGCTGTAATTTCGCTAGACGCAGAAAAAGCTTTTGATCGCGTTGAATGGGATTATCTTTTTTTTGCTTTGGGGAGGTTCGGTTTCGGTCAGAATTTCATTTCCTGGATTAGGCTTTTATATGCATCACCCATGGCTGCTGTACTTACTAATTCTCAACTGTCTGGGCATTTCCATCTAGGTAGAGGCACAAGACAAGGGTGTCCTTTAAGTCCCCTCCTGTTTTCGATTGCTATTGAACCTCTTGCCATAGCTTTGAGACAGGATGATAGGATTGAGGGTATCATTCGGGGTGGTCAGACGCACAAGGTTTCCCTCTATGCGGATGATCTTCTTCTTTTTCTTTCTAATCCTGATAGCACACTCCCGCATGTCCTATCTCTGCTAAGTTCTTTCGGGGCCATCTCAGGGTACAAACTTAATCTGAATAAGAGTGAATATTTTCCCATAACACCCTCCCCCCCTTTGCAAATTGATATACCATTTAAGATTGTAAAAGACTCATTTCAATATCTTGGTGTGACTATCACTCGGACATATTCAAAACTTTTTCAGGCTAATTTCGCTCCTCTTCTTGAGCACTGTAAAGCCAACTTTGCACGATGGGCAGTTCTTCCTCTTTCTTTAATTGGCAAACTAAATTCAGTGAAGATGAACATTCTCCCTAAATTTCTTTATCTTTTTCAATGTCTCCCCATTTTTATTACTCGCTCATTCTTTAAAACTTTACAACGATTAATTTCTGACTTTATCTGGGCGGGTAAACATGCACGCTTACGTAAAGAGTTCCTTGAGAGACCTAAGCACCTTGGGGGCCTTTCTGCCCCTAATTTTCAACTATACTACTGGGCGTCGAACTTAACCAACATGTCTTTCTGGCTTTTATCTTCTGACAGTGCAAACTGTCCGGCATGGGTTAATATTGAGGCCTCCCTTTGTCATCCTTACTCCCTCTCTGCTCTCTTAGGGGCATCGCTTCCACTTCCTGTTTCAATCCCTAAACATAATGTGGTTGTGTGGCATTCTTTGAGAATTCTGAAACAATTTAAACTTTCCTTTGGCCTGCAGAACATCTCTCTTTTTTCTCCGCTCTCTTACAACCCCTTATTCCCCCCTTCTAGCCATTCCTCTGCTTTTAAAATCTGGCATGATAAGGGCATCCAAAAACTGGAGCACTTGTACATAGATGGTGTCTTTGCCAGTTTCACACAACTTAAAGAAAAATTTGCTCTCCCACGGTCTCCTTTTTTTCAGTATTTGCAGGTGAGGGACTTTATTAGGAAGAAGTTCCCAGATTTTCCCTCTCTCCCGGCTAAAACTCATATGGATCATATTATGAACATGATTTTACACTCTCAAAGGGGGAGGCTGGCCAGAGTTTATCATTATATAATTTCAATTAACATGACCTCTTTAACTATTATAAAACAACATTGGGAGGAGGAGCTAGGCTTCCACATCTCGGATGATACTTGGGATGCAGCCTTGGCTCATGTGCACTCTTCATCCATATGTGCACGTCACAGTCTTATCCAGTTCAAGGTATTGCACCGCTTACATTATTGTAAGACTGCCCTGACAAAAATTTACCCAGACATCGACCCCCTGTGTGACAGATGCAAAATGCTTCCTGCGACTTTATCCCATATGTTCTGGGGTTGCCCCAAACTAGATCGATTCTGGTCATCTTTCTTTGATTTATTTTCCAAAATATTTAAAAAAACTGTGAGTCCCTGTCCCCTTATAGCCATTTTCGGGGTAACCTCAGGAAACATACCCTTGACCTCCTGTCAGCGCAAGGCATTGGCATTCTCCTCCTTACTAGCGCGCCGGTTGATTTTGCTAAATTGGAAAAATTCTGCCCCACCCACCCACACACAGCTCATCAAAAGCATCATGTGTAGTCTCAAATTAGAAAAGATCAGGTATACTGTTAATGGTGTTCTTCAGAACTTCCATGTGACGTGGGATGGCTTTGTTGATTTTGTGAAGCGGTTGGATGGACTTTAGTTGGAGTGATAGGCTTTCCCTTCAGCAGACCACTGTAGCTATGCCCTAGCTGGGGACGAGTGTTTGTATGCACAACTGGACCCCCCCCCCCCCCCCCCTCCCGTCCCCGTGTTTGTCTTTGTGTTCTTTGTTTGTTTTACTTGTATTTTCTTTTTCTTTTTCTTCTATTTCTTTCATATGGTTTTCTTATTTATCTTGCATTGTTTTGGAATGATTTCATTCTGTATGATCCTGGCATTGTTTTTTTCTTTCATATTTGCAGGTGATGTATTTTTTTTATTTTTTTTTGTAAGTTTTGAAGTGAATCCCTTGTACCCTGACATTTGTTGCTGACACGCATTTATGGAAATCTTAATAAAAAGAATTTTGAAAGAAAGATGCTTTATTGTCACAAGATAATGTACAAGTACATACACCGTGAAAAACTTTAGTTGGGGTGATGCTCCATGATAAATAAAATAAATAATAATAAAAACACAATACATATTAAAAGCTGAACTTATCTGAGATAAAAGCAACTAGATTAGAAACTAGTTAAAAAAGTTAAAAACTCAGGACGGTATACAAGCTGTAATGTCACAGCGAGAGTTCTTTTATTGTGTGGACTTGTTGAGCAGTCTTATAGCCTGGGGGAGAAAACTGTTTTTCAGTCTGTTGGTGCTGGCCTTGGTGCACTGGTATCTCCTCCCTGAGGGTAGTAACTTGAATAAGCTGTGGTGGGGGTGAGTGGGGTCTTTAATGATCCTCAGGGACTTCTTGAGGCACCGCTGATTATACAGCTCCTCCAGACTGGGCAGTGCGCACTCAGTAATGCGCTCGGCTGAGCGCACCACCCTTCTGAGTGCCGTGCGGTCTTTCTCGGTGCAGCTCCCGTACCAGCTGGTGAAACTGTATGTCAGCAGGCTCTCAATCGTCCCTCGGTAGAAGGCCCTGGTGGTGTGAGGACTCAAGCCAAACTTCTTGAGTCGTCTGAGTCCATAAAGGCGTTGTTGTGCCTTGGCAACCATCGCAGTTGTATGTACTTCCCATCTCAGCTTCTCATGTATGTGCACACCTAAGTATTTAAAGGACTCCACCCTCTCTACCACATCTCCGTTGATGGTGAGAGGGAGATGTGGGTCCCTTCCCCGCCTAAAGTCAATGATGATCTCCTTGGTCTTGGAGATGTTCATCAGGAGGCGGTCCTCCTCACATCGCTCCCCCAGGTTGGCCACTTCCTCTCTGTACGCCGTCTCATCGTCCCCGGTGATCAGCCCCACCACCACGGTGTCATCCGCAAACTTCACGATGGAGGAAGATGGATGTGAGGCCACACAGTCGTGGGTGTAGAGGGAGTAAAGGAGCGGACTGAGGACACAGCCCTGTGGTGCTCCAATACTGAGGTTCAGTGAGGAGGACGTGCAGTTGCCCACTCTCACCACCTGGGGGCGGCCCGTCAGGAAGTCCAGGATCCAGTCGCACAAGGTTGCTTGCAGACCCAGGTCCTGGAGCTTATCGACGAGCCTAGATGGTACTATGGTGTTGAACGCGCTGCTGTAGTCAACAAATAGCATTCTCACGTAGGTGTTCCGGCCCTCCAGGTGGGAGAGTGCAGTATGGAGGACGTGGGCTATAGCGTCCTCTGTACTCCTGTTGGCACGGTAAGCAAACTGCAAAGGGTCCAGGGTGGGGGGAAGCAGGGAACATATTTGTGCTTTCACCAGTCCCTCAAAGCACTTACTGGCTATTGGGGTGAGGGCTATAGGGCGCCAGTCATTAAGACTGGTCACTTTGTGCTGTTTGGGGATGGGAATGATGAATGCTTCTCTGATCTCACAATAGCCTGTATCCAAGCTTAGCTAAACCACAAGCAACATCAGTAACTTAGATCAAAAATATCCTTATTAGTTCACTGAAAGTTCATGATAAGTGTAACTCTGTATTGAACTGTCTAAGTACAACCGTCTGCATTTTCCGTTCTGCGTGTGACACCGCACCTACACGCTCCCTGTCTCCTTATCACTTTCTTGTTCAGTAAAATATACTGGAAGCAGGTGAAAGTATTTTTCTACCAGCTCCACACCAACGTGAACATGGACTATAAAACATGTTGCCACGCCACATTCAGGATGACATGCTCTCAGGGCTTTACTCTGTGTGTATATCTGCTTCTGACACAGAATATTTTCAAATACACCAACAAAAGTGATCACTGAGTCTGAATCATTGCTAACTCTTCAATAGCCCTACTTGTTGTTTTTTCCCATGACAAGCAAAGCACTCACTTATTCTCAGTGCACAGAATAACTTGAGTTTAGATTCCTTAGTATTTCTGCTGCAGGGGGGACTTAACTCAAACTGACAACATGCACTCTCCTTTTGTTATATAAATCACTCACTCTTTTTTCCTGACACCTGACACTGACTGTGCTAAATCACACAGCTCTCAAAGCTTAATTTGTATGTACATGTGTACGTTCACGTTCAGCACTGCATATGACAATAATGTAAAAAATAAACTATTGGCTGAACTTTACAGAAAGCGTATAAATTTAGTTAAGATTAAAATTGACAGGACAACACTACATCAGGCTGAGCTATTTATTACTTCTTGAGAACTAGATTTTTAGTTTAAACCCAGTTTGCCATCTAGTGGTTCTTCTTCACACATGATCACATAGTTTTTAGTGTTTTATTTATTTATGATCACTACTGTATCATCACCATAACGTGCAGTCTCACTATCACCACTTCAGAGGAACTGTTACCAGACAGCACAGGTTAACAGTTCAGCTGTAATCACAGATCTATAAAGTAATCGCTGCCCGAATGAAATCTTGAGTTACAATCTGGACACAAAGCACATTTCCAATGAAAAATCTCATAGAGTGACATCTCATAGAGTGACATCTCATAGAGTGACATCTCATAGAGTGACGTCTCATAGAGTGACATCTCATAGAGTGACATCTTGTGGAGCAGTTTTGCAATCACAAGTTGTGGTACAGTTGTTCATTTCCAGTTCTGCAGATTCAAAGACCATGACTTACATCTTTGTTGTTTTCGTGGATGTTTTCCATCTGGATTGTCACCTGCAAAAGGCCCGACTCAGACCAACCAGGTGTTTTACTACAGCAGTAGTGAACAAACTGATTTATGTGGCTGTAATACCCTCAGTGGCCCACAGGCTGCATGTGGTCCACACAGTTACAGTGCATTATCACTGCAAACATACATTGATTGAAAAGCAAAACTGTCTCACTGAATTATACTGAAAAGGCGAATGCACTTGCTGAATTTAGTTTAGTGTTTACTGGGTGTCAGTCGATGATCAAAATCTTAACTAAAAGCCTTCTTATGCACCCAGGTGTAGCACCAAATTACGGGTGTACTGTCATTTGTACTCTCTTAACGTATTTGTGCCAGGGCACAAAGCGTCAAAGGGTTTTATGCTAAAATCAGATCAGATTATACTGATGACTGGTTCTTTCATTCAACACCTGAACTGATACATTTGGCCTACTTGTGCTCAAACATCTATAAACATTAGACTACATCTGGTTTGTGTACTAATGTTTTGATCCATGACACATGGCTCAAAACATTTAAAAACATTTATTCTTGAACAGGTGCCAACAACTGTACACAGAGAATCAAATCAAATAAACTATCTCATTTTTCAATAAAATTGTTCTTCAGCTTGCAGAAAAAGAAATAATAGCCTTGCTGAAGCTTTACTGACAAACTGCAGGCTCTCTGGACTACGACAACATTAACGTTAACTGGATGCACTTCCTTGGATGGCTTCCCCTCATTCTGCCTTATTTCTTTTTCTTTCCGCTCTTTCTTCTTCTGGTACCCCGATTTGTGGTTTTCGAGCGGCATGATGACAGCCTCCAGGTTAGCATGTTCAGGTTAGCATGTCCCACAGCGAGAAGGTCACCGCTTTGAATCCATGGGCCGGCTGGTCTTTCTGTGTGGAGTTTGCATGTTCTCCCTGTATCTTTAGGTTAACTGGTGATTTTAAACTGGCCATAGGTGTGCATGTGAGTGTGAATAGTTGTCTGTCTCTGTGTTAGCCCTGCGATGGACTGGTGACCTGTCCAGGGTGTACCCCTCCTCTCGCCTGATGACAGCTGGGATAGGCTCCTGTACCGGACAAGCGGTTACAGAAGATGAATGAATGAATGTTTTACACAGTTACCTCATAAATTCAGAGGCTGAGGCATGTCAATGTAAAGTCTGTAGTGGGTCTAGAGTGACATCTTGTGGAGCAGTTTTGCAATCACAAGTCATGGTGCAGTTGTTTATTTCCAGTTCTGCACATTCAAAGACCAGATTCAATAATACTGATGTTGCATCTTTGTTGTTTTGGATCTGGATTGTCTCTGCAGGAGGTCTGCCTCAGACCAACCAGGTGTTTTATTGCAGTCCCACAGGCTGCATGTGGTCCACACAGTGACTGTGCATGACTTATGTATTATGGGAGACTGACTCCCACCTTCTAACAAAATATCCTGAAAACCTGCAATAATCTACGTTTAAATACACATTATCATTATATAAATACACAGTATTTCATGTATCTAAAGAAGCCGGTCTGACCTGCCATTAGGAACGGGACAAGTTCTCATGAATATTGCTCAGTGAGTAACAATCAAACCTCCAGATGGCGAGCAGCTACCAGCAAACACTCCACATCAGCAGTGAACGTACAAATCCAAATAAAATGCAAGCAACCTCAAATGTCAGCAGTTAATTCCAAACATATACGATGTGCTTGAATGTAAACTACCAGACAGAGGAAATTCTGCATGTATATGTGGCACAGACAAAATAACACAACGAGAAGCAGTAACCCTAAACTCTAAATTCTTAAAACATGGAAGCTTTTCCCATATTAATTCTCATTTTCTGTTTCTTAAATAGTTTGCATTTCTTCTCAAAAAAATCACAATAAACAAACAACAATTGATTGAAAAGCAAAACTGTCTCACTGAGAGGAAGCTTGATGTGCTGTCATCATGTATGAAAACAACCAGCACTGCAGGAGCCAATAAAGCAAAAAAAAGAGAAAGTATTGTCTGAAATTCAGAGATAATCACTAGAAAAAAAAAGCTCATCAGAAATTCAACTAATTAATATATTTTTTTTAACGTACACCAGATCTATGACAGCTGGCTTTAGCTGCCACACTGATTTCTGTTTTGACTTGATTTTAGTGTGTTGCAGAGGCTTGTAAAATAACTTCCTGCAAATCAAAAAAACCTTTGTAGTGTTTTTGTTGTAAACAGAGATGAGTCACTCCTTTCTGGTAAAAACAGCGCTCCAGATTGCAACAGTGTCTTTGAACAAATCCAGTTTGTGGTCATGTTGATCAGTTGAAGCAGCACATATAATGACTGCATTTGAAGTTGGTTCTGTACGTCACCAGGCTGCAGTTGTTCTGGAGGAACAGAAGTAAAGCATCTGATGCACAATTTTTTGAAGCCCACACAGGCTTTCAACCATAGATGACACAGCTATGGGTTAGTTAAGGCAGTGATTGTGGTTCTCTGATCTCACAATGGTCTGGTGATAGTGTGTGATAATTATGTCATATTTGCCAGGAGCTCTGTATCTCATCACTTATTTTAGCTACGCAAGGGTAGCAAAATGTGCTAAGCTCCAGGTCGTGTACTGTCACGACCCGGCTCAAAGGAAGGACAAAAAAATTTAAAGACCATACAGGACGTTTTTAGTTAAAGCGAATTTATTGTATTGACGTAGATCACATATGCAGTCAGTGAATGCAAGGATTGAAGATTAACCAAAGTACAACCAAACCACAAACAACATTAAAGTATTGTAGACGTGAATATAATATGTTCTGATAATCAATACATTCATTTTTGTAACTTGGACCAAAAATATTTCAAAATATATATTTATTTTTAATTACAGTTTTTTACAATCGCTAACAAGCGCTTACCCATACTTCAGATATTTTTTCTAAACTCTTAACACAGATTCACACCTACAAAACACAATTGGCCAAATGGATAATTTTCTTCTCAAAAACACATTTTGTTAAATATATACTAACTCTTCATTTCAAAATAGAACACATCTTTCTCTGCACACACCAACTTACCAAAACACTGGAAATATGACTCAAAATGAAATGATTCTGTCAAAGAATAACTCTTGTTTTCACTTCACACGGTACATGCAGTGAATCAAAGTACACCAGGTTTCAAAATACTGGCTATTGCTGACATTACAAAAACTGCATAGACTTTTATGCTTCAGTTTTACAGGTATTTGTATGCAAAGCATGCAATCCACAGTTTTTACACTAAATTTTTTGGTTGGGAACTCTATGTCCACATGTATTGTTCACATTCAAAAGCATTCCAGTAAAAAGCAAATCATTTTTTTTTCCTTTACTGTTTACTACAGGAGGCACAGTAGAAATACAGTTTACAGTATGATAGAACATAAAAGGTTTTACAGTGTTGCTTACAGTACAGCAACAAAATATCCATGAAACACACAAGAGTATTCTGAACAAAAAATACAACAGCAAAAAGCCCAGATTGAGGGGGGGGGGTGTAACTAAAAAAAAGCACAAAATGACTGTATGTAGTCTCTGTGATCTTCAGGGTTAGGCCACATGTTTTCATCAACATCGCATCAGATATTATCTAAGGCGATGCACGTGCAATAAAAGCGCTTGGTATGTCGGATCCACCCTTGGCAATCATGAACTGTGATGTCCCTGCAGCCAGCACCCATGGCTTCAAGGAGGGACATCTGGTCATGTGGCTAATGGTCATCAACCTTCCACCTCCATACAGAAAAGAACTCCTCTATGAGGTTGAGGAAAGATGAATAGGGTGGAAGGGAGAGATGTACCAGTCTTGGGTGTTGAAGAAAACTTTGAAGGGGCATTGAAATTGACATGCCTGGGGCAATTCCAGCCATATACTGACCTCTGATATGACCTCTCCTGCTTCTGCTGCCCTGCTGATCAGAGTTTCCTCCTTTGTCCTTTTGTCCTTTTGTTCTGACAAAGTCTGGAGCCATCTCTGCCCCTCCACTGAGTTCATCCTCTTGTGTAAAGTTGACCTTGACTAACCAATATGCAACCACACCTGGGGACAGGGTATATCTGTGCTCTGGCCCTACATTCAGGGTCAGTCTCCGGTCTCGGACCCACTCTGTGTCGGTAGGCTCACCATGACCTGGAACTCCAATAAACTTGCAACACTTCACCAAACTTGGAACTAGACTTTGATTGTTTTTTTTCTTCAACACTGGACTTCAAACCATGTTGTTAGTGATTGAAAAAAACTATATCAGCTGAGATATGTTGTTTTTGAACTGATATCATTGCAGAAGAAGAGGTTTTTATACTGTATCTAAGGTTTGGAATATTGCTTTTGCTATTGTGGTATGTTGTGTGTTAACATTTGAAAATAATACAAAAACTATCCATAATTTTGTTGGGAGGTACAGCTGGTCTGTTAAGAATATGTAAGCATTGTGGAAATGTGTTCACTGACTGCATATTGTGTGAAAACGACATGAAATGTGTGAATGGTATGGCCACAAAAGACCGATGCTGTGCTAATTGTGTTTAGAGTTTTGAAAATGTGACCACTGATTGGACAAACGCTTGTTAGCGACTGACAAAAACTGTAACTACAAAACTGAAAGCATGATTACTTTATGCTATATTATTACTTTGATTTAACCAAATCGTGGACTTGCATGGGCCTGGGTTTCCAACAAATCTGCACACAACACAGAGAAATGATGGTCACATCACAGCGGTTTAGGGAAAATGAGCACACTGTGAATAACAACAAGAAATTTGATGTGACGTCTTATTTGTGAACCCAACCACACAAGGAACACAACCAATAATGCAGAAGCCAATGACTCAAAAACGAAAAAAGTTATTATCTATTGCATGTCAGAGACTGACATTCAGAGATAATTACTGGTAAATAATGGAAAAGATCTCACCAAAGACTAGCTGTGACAGCTAATGTTTGTATTGGCTTGGATTTTAGTGTGTTGTAGAGGTTATTAAGAAAACTGTTGCCAGGTGACACACCTCCTCCCTCCCAGTGCAGAGATTCCTTAGAATTTCTTCTGTTGCTGAAATTGAACCTTTATTGTAACTTCCTGCTAAACAAGATAATGTATTTTTGGTATTAAACAGAAATAAGACACTCCCCTCACTCCCCCCAGTTCATCTATATAAAATGCTGTGAGTTTCACGTCTTGTACTTCACATCTTTGCCTTTGCTGCTTTCTGACTGGAGTGAGACGTTCAAGCCTGTAAGTACTCTCTACATTTCTACTGATGGATTCATGCGCACAAACTACAACACACATGACCTTTGTTGTCTGTTGCAGAATCATGAGCAAGAACTACTTGTCTAAAAATGATGAGCTCCGTAGAGGAGACTACCTGATGTCCAACAACGGCCAGTGGAAGGCTATTTTCCAGGTGAGTAGCTCAAGACATTGATCAGGATGAATGAAACATGTGCTAAGAACAGAAATGAGAGTTTGGAAATGTGTGTTCTGATAACACTCACATCTCTTTTTTTCTTTCTGGAGGATGATGGTAACTTTGTGATCTATGGCTGGAAGCCTGTGTGGGCTTCAGACACCTGGAAATCAGATGCTCACCGTCTGTGCATGCAGTCCGACTGCAACCTGGTCATGTACAACAAGTGTAACACTCCCAGATGGAACACAAACTCCTACGGTCCCGAGGTTAACATGTGTCGTCTTCAATTGACCGATGACGGCAAACTGGTGGTGTCCAGGGAAGCTGAAGAAGTCTGGAGCTCTGAAACATCCAAGGGCACGAAAAATTGATTTAACCTGACAAGACAAAGCTTTTGAATATGAGTCATCTGTATCTGACAGTCATCTTTGAATGTAATCTTGAATTATAATCTGGACTCAAATAAAAGCACATTTCCAAAGAAAAAGTGACTAACCTAACTTTTAGTTGTGTTGATTTATTCTACTTCTGTGACTCTAGCAACATTTATTGTGATCTATGGCTGGAAGCCTGTGTGGGCTTCAAACACCTGTGGATCAGATGCTTACCGTCTGTGCATGCAGTCCGACTGTAACCTGGTCATGTACAACAAGTGTAACACTCCCAAGTGGGACACAAAAACCTACGGTCCTGAGTGTAACATGTGTCGTGTTCAACTGACCGATGACGGCAAACTGGTGGTGTACAGGGAGGCTGAAGAAGTCTGGAGAAATTAAACACCCAACCGCATGAAGTGATGGTTTAACCTGATAAGACAAAGCTTTTGAATATCTCATCTGTATCTGACAGTCATCTTTGAATGTAATCTTGAGTTACAATCTGGACCCAAATAAAAGCACATTTCCAATGAATAAATGACTAACCTAACTTTTATTTGTATTGAATTTATTCTACTTCTATGACTCTAGCAACATATACAGTGGTATGAAAAAGTTTGGGCACCCCTTAGGAAAATCATTGCATCAGTTTGTCACTTGCTGAGCTTTTGAAGCAGCAACTTTATTTTAACAAATGTTATACCTTATGGAAACAGAAACATCTCAGTAGTGAAATCATTTTCATTGGTCCAACAGAAACATTTTTATGTGTATTTAAACAAAAATAGGCATGTGCATAAATGTGGGTACCCCAAAGAAATAATTCCATTAATATTTAATAGAACCTCCTTTTGCTGCAAGAACAGTCTGTAGACGCCTCCTATAGCCACTGACAAGTCCCTGAAGTCTGGCAGGTGGTGCTTTGGCCCATTCCTCCAAACAAAACGCCTCCAGTTCAGTCAGGTTTCTTGGCTTATGTGTGTAAACAGCTTGCTTCAAATCAATCCATACATTTTCAATGATGTTAAGGTCTGGGGACTGGGATGGCCATTCCAGAAGATTGTACTTGTGCTTCTGCTGATACTGAGAGGAATTCATGTGGCCCTCAACTTTAACAAGGTTTCCAGTCCCTGTGGAAGCCACACAGCCCCATAACATGATGGACCCTCCACCATATTTCACAGTAGGCAATAAGTTCTTCTCATGGAATTCAGTGTGTTTTTTTTCTTGAATGTACACACATGGATGTGGAATGGAAAATTACCTTTTTATTTTTACTTATCTTATGTATGCTGTCTGCATTTGCTTATGTGACCTTTCAACCAACAAAATTTCATCACAAGTTCCTCATAAGTTAACTGAAAGTTCATGATAAGTGTAACTCTGTATTGAACTGTACAGTTCAATTACAACCGTCAACATTTTCTGTTCTGCATTATCAATGTGTCACTGCACCTACACGCTCCCTGTCTCCTTATCACTTTCTCGTTCATTAAAATACGTTGGAAGCAGGTAAAAGTAGTTTTCTACCAGCTCCACATCAATGTGAGCGTGGACTATAAAACATGTTGCCACGCCACATTCAGAATGACATGCTCTCAGGGCTTTACTCTGTGTGTATATCTGCTTCTGCTGCAGAATATTTTCAAATACACCAACAAAAGTGATCACTGAGTCTGAATCATTGCTAACTCTTCAGCAACCCTTGTTGATTTTTCTTCCACAACCCTTCTTCTCAGTGCAGAGTATAACTTGAGTTTAGGTTACTTATCCAATAAAAGGTTAAAAAATAAAAAGGCAACTAGACTTGTAGAAGGTTTTTGGAGAAGATGTTTCACCACTCATCCAAGTAATTAGATTCCTTCTGCTGCAGGGGGGACTTAACTCAAACTGACAACAGGCAGTCCTCCTTTATTATATAAATCACTTAGTCTTTTTACCAACACCTGAAACTGACTGTGCTAAATCACACAGCTCTCAAATAACTTAACTGTACAGAAATGAGTACTAAGTTACATTCCACAGCTTAATTTGTATGTACACGTGTACGTTCACGTTCAGCACTGCATATGACAATAATGTAAAAAAGAAACTATTGGCTGAAATTTACATTAAAAAAAAAGATGAATGTAAATTTGAAAAACAGAAAGTGTAGAAATGTAGTTAAGATTAAAATTGACAGGACAATACTGCTAATACAAAACTAAAACAAATACAAAATACAAAAACAATAGTTAAGGCAAACCAAGGCTTGTTAACCGAGCCCCACAGACACAGGACGTCAGGGGCCCCAGAAACCTTAGACTCACTGCATCAAAGGCAGTTTTGGTCATGCACATCAGATAAGGTTCCTGCTACTCTTTTTGGAGTCATTGTTTGTTTTACACTCTGCTCTCATTCATAAATCTATGAACATTTATTTTGTCAAATTAACATAAACTAATTTAAACAGTTGGTGTCTGAGCATATTGTAAAAACTGCACTTAGATCAATAGACGTCTGACACATGATTCACAACAAACTATAATTTCAGGACAACAACAACAACAACAAAATGAAACAATACAAGGTTGTACCATTTTTAATACTCAAACTGTCCACCGATCAACAAAACATGTGTGTCCTATTTAACTTTTGGAATTTCTTCACATGCATATCTGTTCTCTACTTTTAGCGGCCAGTGCTCACACAGAGCCTCTGACTGAGGCCCTGCTATGCCAATCCCACTGTTAATGAGATTTGCTCTCTGCAAGGAGCAGAGTCAAGCAGACAATGGAGACGTCTAGACAAACCACATCTATGGCACAAAGTGGTGTTTCCCCAAATGGCAGCGACGAAGAGAGAGAGAGAGAGAGAGGAACAGCGACAGAATAATAATGACCAGTCTTCGTCTCTTGTTGCAAGAATGAATAACATCAGATGTGCATAAAACGTTTTTTGCAGTCCAGAGTGACAGAGTTCAGATCATGTGTTCTACATGAAGAGGAAAATAATACTAATGTTTTTAAAACTGTATGTAATGTAATGTATTTATTTAACATGATGAAATATTTTCAAAAACTCACAGGTTATTGTCTCTTGATGCAAGAATCAATAACAACAAAGCGTATAAAACGTTTTTTGCAGCCCAGAGTGACAGATCATGTGTTCTACATGGGGAGGAAAACAATAATACTGATGTTTAAACTGGAAATCTCATCAATCACATTGTTTCTAGTAGTATTGTTTTATGCAGAGGCTGATGCATGTCAATGTAACGACTGTAGTGGGTCTAGAGTGACATCTTGTGGAGCAGTATTACAATCACAAGTCATGGTACAGTTGTTCATTTCCAGTTCTGCAGATTCCATGAGTTACATCTTGGTTGTTTTTGTGGATGTTTTGCATCTGGTTGGCCTGACTCAGTCCAACCAGGTGTTTTGCTACAGTGAACAGACTGATACGATTTATGTGGCTGTAATGCCCTCACAGGCTGCATGTGGTCCACACAGTGACTGTACATGATCACTGCAAACATATTATCGAAGACTGACTGCCACCTTCAAACAAAACTACCTGAAAAACCTGCAATAATCTGCATTTAAATACACATTGATTCTTGTATTTAAAGTAGTGAATATTGCTCACTGAATAACAATCAGATCTCCAGAGGTTTCCAGATGATGACAAACAGCTACCAGCAAACACTCCACATCAGCAGTGAACGTAAAAATCCAAATAAAATGCAAGCAACCTCAAATGTCAGCAGTTAATTCCAAACATATATGATGTGCTTGAATGTAAACTACCAGATAGAGAAACTTCTGCACGTATATGTAGCACAGACAAAACAACACAACGAGAAGCAGTAACCCTAAACTCTAAATCCTTAAAGCATGGAAGCTTTTCATATCTTACCGCCGCTTCCTCTTGTTTGTGTATCTCTTCCACTACCATCTTTCTCTTTTGTACTACTGATGCCTTGCTCCACGGAGGTTTCCCTGCACGCAGCCCCAGGCCTCCACAGTCTTGCTGTACATGGCCTATCATATATCCCTATGCCTAAGGACTGCCTGTGCTTGCTGTACTGCCTCTTTTGGGTTGAGTTACAATCCGGACCCAAATAAAAGCAGATTTCCAATGAATAACTGACTAACCTAACTTTTATTTGTGTTGAATTTATTTATTGAGCCCCACAGACATAGGCCCTCAGGGGAAACATTAGACTCGCTGCATCACAGCCAGTTTTGAGCATGCATATCAGGTAAGGTGGCTTCTGCTCTGAAACCTGCTGCAGTTCTGTAGCTTTTGTCCCTCTGAGCCCAGTCCAGAAAGAGTACGGTACCCCATCTGTAAGTATCAGGCTGAGCTATTTATTACTTCTTGAGAACTAGATTTTTAGTTTAAACCCAGTTTGTCAGTGGTTCTTCTTCACACATGATCACATAGTTTTTGGTGTTTTATTTATTTATGATCACTACTGTTTTATCACCATAACGTGCAGTCTCACTATCACCACTTCAGAAGAACTGGTACCAGACAGCACAGGTTAACAGTTCAGCTGTAATCACAGATCTATAAAGTAATCGCTGCCCGAATGTAATCTTGAGTTACAATCTGGACTCAAATAAAAGCACATTTCCAATGAAAAATCTCATAGAGTGACATCTTGTGGAGCAGTTTTGCAATCACAAGTTGTGGTACAGTTGTTTATTTCCAGTTCTGCAGATAAAGTGCAGTCTCATTATCACTTCAGAGGAACTGGTACCAGGTTAACAGTTCAGCTGTAATCACAGATCTATATAGTAATCGCCCTCTTTCTCTATTTTTAGCGCACAGTGTTCACACAGAGCCTCTGAGTGAGGCCCTGCTCCACCAATCCCTCTCACTGTTAATGAGATTTGCTCTCGGCACAGGGAGCAGAGTCGAGCAGACAATGGAGACGTCTAGACAAACCACATCTAGGGCACAAAGTGGTGTTTCCCTAAATGGCAGCGATGAAGAGAAAGAGAGAGAGAGAGAGAGAGAGCGAGAGAGAGGAACAGCGACAGAATAATAATGACCAGGCAACACAAAAACAATAAAATAGGGAGGCAAAGGTTTGGTACAAAGTGCACCTGCACCTGTATTTAATGTTAACCTCCATACAGAGAGAAAATGTCATTCACACAGAGATGGATGCTGAGATGTTGCGAGACGTACAGCTCCTTCTTTTTCTTCTTCTTATTTAACATGAAATAATTTCAAAAACTCACAGGTAATCTTCTCTTATTGCAAGAAAGAATAACATCAAAGTGTCCCAGAGTGACAGAGTTAAGATCATGTGTTCTACATGAAGAGGAAAACAATAACACTGATGTTTAATTTGGAAATCTCATAGAGTGACATCTTGTGGAGGAGTTTTGCAATCATAAGTTGTGGTACAGTTGTGCATTTCCAGTTCTGCAGATTCAAAGACCATGAGTTACATCTTGGTTGTTTTTGTGGATGTTTTGCATGTGCGTCACTTCATCTGCCTCTCTTCTCACCCTGATGCCCCCATCACTCTGGAACAGGGTAAATCTGGACTTATCAGACCACATGACCTTCTTCCATTGCTCCAGAGTCCAGTCTTTATGCTCCCTAGCAAATTGAAGCCTTTTTTTCCAGTTAGCCTCACTGATTAGTGGTTTTCTTAAGGCTACACAGCTGTTCAGTCCCACTCCCTTGGGTTCCCTTGGACATGGTTTCACCAAACATTTTAGCGATCGCGATCAATCTGGATTTTGTTCTGACCACATTTCTTCCTTGAAGACGATGGTTCCCCACTGTTCTTCCCATTTTTAATAATGCATTGGACAGTTCTCAACCCAGTTTTAATAGTTTCTACAATCTCCATAGATGTTTTCTCTGATGCATGCCAATAATTTGACAAACAGACTAACATCTTTTCCACCATCACAGGTGTCTTTAGACATGGTCGTTTAAGAAATGAGAAGCTACTCATTGCATCAGTTGGGGTTAAGTTGTTGCCAGCTGAAAGATGATAGCCCATGCAGTAGTTATTCAATAGGAGGCACGTATGTGATAGTTAAGTTAAATGGAGCCTGGAGCTCAAGGGCATGAAGTGATGGTTTAACGTGACGGGACAAAGTTTTTGAATAACTCATCTGTCATCTGTATTTGGCAGTCATCTTTGAATGTAATATTGAGTTACAATCTGGACTGATATAAAAGCACATTTCCAATGAATAAGTTTTCTTTGCGGTGAACTGACACATGACTTTTATCAGGGTTGAATTTATTCTACTTCTTTGAGTCTAACAACCTTTATCACCCCTTAAAGATAATATTAAAAACTCATGTAAATGTTTTATATATGTGTCTTATCCAGCTGAGCAGACTGATGCTGACTCTCTGGTTCAAATTTGTTTCCTTGTCACTGTTCCATTTTTTATTTATTTTTTCTATTCTGTCTTGTTTTGTGTCCTTGTGTTTTGTGTCCTTGTGTGTCTTGAAAGGCGCTTATAAATGAAATGTATTATTATCATCAAACGCACAACTCTCACGGGTGTGAAATATAAAATAACGACCCAAATGATAACACGGTGTTCACAAGGAAATATCAAATAAGTTTGCCCTTTAAAAACTGAAAATTGTTGCAGATGCACCTGGTATCAAAAGTTAATGGAAGTCAATGCAAAAGTGCGCGCGCGTGTGTGTGTGTACGCATGTATCTCCTTGTCGGTTTCTTTTCTTCAGAGGTCTTGGCTCGCCATCTAATACAATCGGCCTGGTCCTCGAATTTCCCCGTTCTCTCAAAAAACCTGACCTATAAACAAGGTCATATCTGTTATATTCTATTCTTAGATGTGTCATTGAAGGTTCAAATGTCAATATTTTTACATATTGCATTAAACCTCTGATCAAATCTCAAATCTTCAATTTCAGTTGTACGACATTAAACAAAGATATCAAAGTTCAAATATGAGGACTAAATACTCAAGAACTGCACTGAGAACCAACAGAAAACTAGATGGGGTCCATGCTCTGGCAAAGTCGTCCCCAGGCGGGACACAGACGCACAAGTACCACCCCCTGTAGACCATAGTGCACCAAACTTGGAGGGCTGGTAAGGAGTCCTACACAGATTATTATTGTCAAATTTCAAGCAGGTGACTTTTGGCGGTTAGTGAGATTTGAACATGTAGCTGTTGTAGTGACCCCTACAGCCCAGCTTTCACGAAACTTGCCATGATTGTACGCAAACATAATATAATTACTGCAGCTAAGTTCCATAAGGATTGGGTGAACACTACTACCACTCTTTCACAGTTTGAGCCCCATAAATCCTGGCACTGTCATCTTGGAATATGCCCATGTGATGAAAATATCCATTTATGGAATAAGCTGGTCATTCATTATATTCAGGCCGTCAGCTGACCTCATTCTTTGGACACATCATGTTGCTGAACCTAGACCCAAACAGCTGCAGTAATTATTCAATAGGAGGCACGTACGCCATAGTCAAATTTTGTGGCCAGGCAGTTTATAATGCTGTGAGTTTCACGTCTTGTACTTCACATCTTTGCCTTTGCTGCTTTCTGACTGGGGTGAGACATTCAAGCCTGTAAGTACTCTCTATATTTCTACTGATGGATTCATGCTTTAGTGATTTCATGTGAATTTAAAGCAGATTCAGTTTTTTGTTACATCTGAACAAATGAACCAAAGTTTGTGTCAGGCTTATTGTGCACAGCACATACGATCTTTGTTGTCTGTTGCAGAATCATGAGCAAGAACTACTTGTCTAAAAATGATGAGCTCCGTAGAGGAGACTACCTGATGTCCAACAACGGCCAGTGGAAGGCTGTTTTCCAGGTGAGTAACTCAAGACGTTGATCAGGTGAATGAAAAATGTGCAAAAGAAAAGAAATGAGAGTTTGGAAATGTGTGTTCTGATAACACTCACATCTCTTTTTTTCTTTCTGCAGGATGATGGTAACTTTGTGATCTATGGCTGGAAGCCTGTGTGGGCTTCAGACACTTCAGGATCAGATGCTTACCGTCTGTGCATGCAGGCCGACTGCAACCTGGTCATGTACAACAAGTGTGGGGATGCCAGATGGCACACAAACTCCTACAGTTCCGGGTCTAACTTGTGTCGTCTTCAACTGACTGATGACGGCAAACTGGTGGTGTACAGGGAATCTGGTGAAGCCTGGAGCTCTGAAAAATCCAACGGCATGAAGTAATGGTTTTACATGATGAGACAAAGTCTTTGAATATCTCATCTTTCATCTGTATCTGACAGTCATCTTTGAATGTAATATTGAGTTACAATCTGGACCCAAATAAAAGCACATTTCCAATGAATATGTTTTCTTTTCAGTGAATTGACACATGAGTTCTAATAGGGTTTAATTCATTCTGCTTATCTGACTCTAACAAACTTTATCACACCCCAAAGATAATATTAAAAACTCATGTAAGTGTTTTATATACTGTATAAGCATTTGAAAGCTGGGTTCAAAACATCTTAAATTATCTTATCTTACTCATTTGTTAAACTTGTTTGTTAAAGATTTTATTTTGTTAAACAATCTAGATACTAACTTCAATAGCGAGAAAAAATGCACTAGTACTTCATCAATGTTAGACTAAAATATTGGAAAATGAAAGTATAAATAAATGTTTTAGCTCTCAGACTCCGTGTGAGTCGTGTCTTTCTCTCTGGTCTCTGTTCTACTTGACAAATGTGCCTTATTTGCACAAGAAGCTAAAAGTATCCTCTGTCTCTGGATGCACCTGGTATCAAAAGTTCATGGAAGTCAGTGCATGTGTGTGTGTGTACGCATGTATCGGTGTCTTTTCTTCAGGGGTCTTGGCTCGCCATCTAATACAATCGGCCTGGTCCAACCTGTCCTATAAACAAGGTCATATCTATTATATTCTATTCTTAAATGCATCATTGAAGGTTCAAATGTCAATATTTTTACATATTGCATTAAACCCCTGATCAAATCTCAAATCTTCAATTTCAGTTGTACAACATTTAACAGTTCAAATGAGGACTAAATACTCAAGAACTCATGTGCTACTGTTCATGTGAACAGTGTTTCAATAGTAATTATGGTAAGTAGCCATTAACATTAAAATATACATTGTTTTAGCCCTTGATGGACTGGAGACCTGTCCAGGGTGTATCCCTGTCTCTCACCCAATGACAGCTGGGATAGGCTCCAGCAGACCCCCTCGACCCTTAACAGGAATAAACGGGTATAGAAGATGAATGAATGAATGACTATATATTGTTTTCAGATGTATCAAAGAAATGTGCTTAGGTCTATTAGTTTGAGAGAAACTGCACCAGAAATGACCTTCCTAGTCCCTTTAAACTTATAACTGAAATGAAATCCATTCAGTACCTTCCATACACAAAATAAAAAGCTAATTTCACTCTCATTATATGAATTATCAAATTACTTCTTTTAAACTGGCAATAGCAAAATAAAACATCTTCCCTTCTATATACATCAGCATAAAACAATACAATATACATGTTCAAAACATTGCACCATTATTCACCTCACTTCACTACCACAGATTTTAGTACCAGTTGTAATGAGTAATTATATGTAATTATAGTAATTATAGGCGTTAGAGCACTGAGAACCAACAGAAAACTAGATGGGGTCCATGCTCTGGCAAAGTCGTCCCCGGGCGGGACACAGACACACAAGTACCACTCCCTGTAGACCATAGTGCACCAAACTTGGAGGGCTGGTAAGGAGTCCTACACAGATTATTATTGTCAAATTTCAAGCAGGTGACTTTTGGGGGTTAGTGAGATTTGAACATGTAGCTGTTGTAGTGACCCCTACAGCCCAGCTTTCACGAAACTTGCCATGATTGTACGCAAGCATATTATAATTACGGCTGCTAAGTTCCATAAGGATTGGGTGATTACTTCAAAACTTATAGGCCTTGAACATCAGTCCTTTAAGTACCTAGGTGTACAAGTAACCAGTTCATTTAAGTCACTTAAAAAGACCAATTTTGATAACTTATTAGAACAAACCAAAAAAGATTTAGAGAGGTGGTCTTGCCTTCCTGTCTCGCCAGCAGGCCGCATAAATGCTCTTAAGATGACAGTATTGCCTAGATTCCTATACATGTTTGTAGCAATCCCTGTCTGGCTCCCAAAACAGTTTTTTATTAAGCTGAATAAGTATGTCTCATCGTTTATTTGGAACCGAGCCATGCCTCGTATAAAGAAGATCTATTTGGAAAGGCCTAAATCTGAAGGAGGACTGGGTCTCCCCAACTTCCTCCATTACTATTGGGCATCAAATATTTCCAAGTTGGCATACTGGGTGACGTCTTTCTCCGACAAAAATGGACCTGCCTGGGCGATGATGGAGCTTTCATCACATGCATCAATATCCCCCATCTCGCTACTAACAGCTCCACTGGCAACGCAGACAAATCGTAAGACTTTTTCTAATCCTGTGGTGTCAAATTCCATTAGAATTTGGGTACAATTTCGCAAGCATTTTAACCTTGATCAGATCAATAGCCTTTCCCCTCTTTCTTTCAATCATCTCTTCGCACCCTCACAGGTGGATCAATGTTTCACTGGCTGGCATCGACATGGACTGGTTTTCTTTGACGATTTGTTTGATGAGAGCTCCTTCCTTTCATTTGAAGCCCTAGTAAAAGACCATAATATCCCAAGATCTCACTTCTTCAGATATCTCCAAGTACGCAGCTTTGCCTCCAGACATTTCCCTACTTTCCCCAAACCGCCAGATAAAGATCCTGCGTACGATTTATTAAATCTGAATCCATGGAACAGGGGTCTGATCTCCAAGGCTTATAACATAATTCACAATGTGGATCCCCCATCATACACTAAAACGCATGAAACATGGGAGCGTGATCTGGAAACCGTGATACCAGATGATGTCTGGGATAAATGTATCTCTAACATACACACCTCCTCTATATGTATTAGGCACGGGCTGATACAATTCAAAGTATTTCATCGGCTACATTACTCCAATGATAGGCTAGCTAAAATATACCCGTCTGTTCTCCCTACCTGTCCTAGGTGTGGCAACCAAGTGTCACTGGGCCATATGTTCTGGTCCTGTCCCTCTTTAGTTAATTTCTGGTCCTCCATTTTCGACTGTCTATCTGTTCTATGCAACACACCCCTCAAACCCAACCCACTCACCGCTTTGTTTGGAGTCACACCCTCAGAAATATACACCACTAATAAACAAAAGAGAGCAATAGCATTCTGCAGCCTTATAACTCGTAGGGTGATCTTAATGAACTGGAAATCTAATAAATGCCCGCCCTTCAGGAGATGGATTCAGGAGGTTCTATCTTTGCTTCAGTTAGAAAAGATGAGACATACACTAAACGGCTCCTGTGACGCATACACCAGAGTGTGGTCTCCTTTTATTGATTATGTTAAGGAGTTTATTCTGTAACTAATCATATTATTTTGGTATTTTCAATCTGTCTGACTAGTCTTTGATGTTACACTTTTGAAACATTGGATCCCCCCTTTTTTTTTTTTTTTCTCTACTCTTGGTCCCAAGGGAGGGTATGTGGGAGGGCACTAGTATGGGATTATGTTTGCAAGATTTGATATCTTGTATCTTGTATTTTTGATTATTCGTTGGTTTGTATGTTTGTTACTTTTATATAACTGAAAATGCCTTAAATAAAGTTGTTAAAAAAAAAAAAAAAAAAAAAACTTATAGGCCTTAAAGTCATATGAAATGTTTCCATGTCATCTGTAGCGCCCTATTGGTCTGGACTCTGTGGTGGCCAATCCATGTGTTGAAAGGATGTCTTATGTTCCCTGAAACACTCTTTCACAGTTTGAGCCCCATGAATCCTGGCATTGTCATCTTGGAATATGCCGTGCCATGAGGGAAGAAAAAATCCATTTATGGAATAAGCTGGTTCATTATATTCAGGCTGTCAGCTGACCTCAATCTTTGGACACATTATGTTGCTGAATCTAGACCCAAACAACTGCAGTAATTATTGTATAGGAGGCACGTACGTCATAGTCAAATTTTGTGGCCAGGCAGTTTATAATGCTGTGAGCTTCACGTCTTGTACTTCACATCTTTGCCTTTGCTGCTTTCTGACTGGGGTGAGACATTCAAGCCTGTAAGTACTCTCTATATTTCTACTGATGGATTCATGCTTTAGTGATTTCATGTGAATTTAAAGCAGATTCAGTTTTTTGTTACATCTGAACAAATGAACCAAAGTTTGTGTCAGGCTTATTGTGCACAGCACATACGATCTTTGTTGTCTGTTGCAGAATCATGAGCAAGAACTACTTGTCTAAAAATGATGAGCTCCGTAGAGGAGACTACCTGATGTCCAACAATGGCCAGTGGAAGGCTGTTTTCCAGGTGAGTAGCTCAAGACGTTGATCAGGATGAATGAAATGTGCAAAAGAAAAGAAATGAGAGTTTGGAAATGTGTGTTCTGATAACACTCACATCTCTTTTTTTCTTTCTGCAGGATGATGGTAACTTTGTGATCTATGGCTGGAAGCCTGTGTGGACTTCAGACACTTCAGGATCAGATGCTTACCGTCTGTGCATGCAGGCTGACTGTAACCTGGTCATGTACAACAAGTCTGCGGATCCCAGATGGCACACAAACTCCTCCAGTTCCGAGTCTAACATGTGTCGTCTTCAACTGACTGATGACGGCAAACTGGTGGTGTCCAGGGAATCTGGTGAAGTCTGGAGCTCTGAAAAATCCAAGGGCATGAAGTAATGGTTTTACATGATGAGACAAAGTCTTTGAATATGTCATCTGTCATCTGTATCTGACAGTCATCTTTGAATGTAATATTGAGTTACAATCTGGACCCAAATAAAAGCACATTTCCAATGAATAAGTTTTCTTTTCAGTGAATTGATACATGAGTTCTAATAGGGTTTAATTCATTCTGCTTCTATGACTCTAACAAACTTTATCACACCCCAAAGATAATATTAAAAACTCATGTAAGTGTTTTATGTGTCCCAAAAATAAGCATTTTAAAGCTGGGTTCAAAATATTTTAATTGATCTTATCTTACTCTTTTGTTAAACTTGTTAAAGATTTTATTTTGTTAAACAATCTGGATACTAACTTCAATAGCGAGAAAAAATGCACTAGTACTCCATCAATGTTAGAATAAAATATTGGAAAATGAAATGTATTTTATGCCAGAAATAAGGTCTAGGTAGTAGTGTTGTTTTTGGCGGCCTGTTTTAATTTTAGTTTTAGTCTAGTCTTTGTGTCAACCTGTCATTTTAGTTTTTATTAGTTTTAGTCATGTTCATACTCCTTTTAGTCTAGTCAAGTTTCAGTCAACTAAAAGTCTGAGCATTTTAGTCTTATTTTAGTCAGAATTATCCATGACTATTTTTGTCTAGTTTTAGTCGACGAAAACTGATGACATCTAGTCTAGTTTTAGTCAATGAAAACTGTATTTTATTCTCTTTTTAGTAATACAGTTCTATTTAACCCTCTCAATATAGTATAAGTACCTTGTAGTATAGACAAAACCAAACTTTTCTTTTACCCAAACCTATTTCAAACAAGGTTCTTATTTTTGTTACCTTATAGACTCAAGACATCCATTCCAGACACAGAAGACGCTGTTTTGAATTTACAACATATTTATTTTACTAACCAAACGTGGTAGAAGACATTCGGTTTTATTTTTCACTTCGATGTATTTAAAGTTTTTCCAAATGTCTTCTCTTCTTCTTCTACCGAAGACCCCCGCCTGGCCGGCCATCGTTCCCTTTCTTTGTCACGCTACTCAGTTCTCACGCAGAGTCGCAGACTCACTGGAGCAGAGCATCTTCTAAATAATGCCGCGAGTGGAGCTTGAGGAAGTGACGTCGCCTGCGAGAGAAACGGGCTCTGGACACAGGAAACAGAAAAACTACAAAATAATAATAATAACGCGACTAAACATGACAAAATAACGTCGTAACATTTCGTCTCGTCTCGTTTTGGTCAACGAAAATGGAGAGACATTTTAGCATAGTTTTTATTTTGTAAACCACATTTAGTCTCGTTTTTATTCGTCAACAATATTGCATTATACATTTAATTATAGTCATCGTCGCATGACCAGCATTTACGTTACGTCTCGTCTCGTTTTAGTCACGTGATAAAGGTTCGTTGACGACAATATTTAGTCATAGTTTTCGTTGACGAAAGCAACACTACTAGGTAGTAAAAACTCTGTATTTTTACTTTTATTTAACAAAAACATGGACTTGTATGAGGATATGTTTCCAAAAGATCAGCACACAACGCATCACAGCATTTTGGGGAAATGTGAGGTTATATTACAGTAAAACAAATGTGACACATTTGAACTTTTTATGCTTTTTATTACATCAGGAATACACTTAATAAGTAAAGAAATAACTAATTCATCATAGCATATTTGAGCTTAAATGTTATAATTGCATTTAATGGCAGCGTAGGCTTATTGTAGGGCAATATGTGATGAGTCAGAGTCAGCGTGCATGCAACGTCTTATTAAGGATATATATTCTTCTGCAGTTTGTAGCATATACTCTGTTATGAAGCTGTGTTTTTAGCCAGTGGACACAGCCAGAAGTGTAGGAGCTCCACTGTTGTAATTCATTTTTCTGCAGTGCTCCAATCTGGTTGATTTCATTTCCTGAGAGAAGAGAAGACACATTGAAATGTCTGGTCAGGATAGAATTTCAAATCTGGTAAAAGTATGTGAGGCACATGGAGAAAAACAGCAACATGTGTTAAATAAAGAAACGTAGGTAAAGGCTAAAAGCTGAAAAAGAAGATTGTTATGCAGACAAACAGGACATTAGTAAGTATACCTGTGTGAGTCTTGGCCTCTGGATGCAGTGAACGTACGGCTTGGGAACGACCTCTATCTGCTCTCCTGCTATTTTGTAGCAAACGGCACAATCCATCAGCGGCTGTGAAGTTATTAAAACACAAAAGAGCGTGAGGACCCTGCTGACGTTTTGATATGCATCCGATTAAAGCTCCTCTTTTTACTCACTCGGTCATTCCTGAAGGGGCATTTCTGAGGGTTGGACACAGTGGTTCCTCTGGGACATTTGGTGGGCTTCAGGTGAAAGTGGTGGTACATGAATGTCACACCAAAACTCGCCTGAGAGAGAGAGAGAGAGAGAGAGAGAGAGAGAGAGAGAGAGAGAGAGAGAGAGAGAGAGAGAGAGAGAGCTGAGTTCAATATTAACATGGGCTACAGACAAGAAAAAAGAAATAGAAAAGACTGGAAACATCATCAAAATATATTTAAATAACCTGCAATGTTTAACATCCTAATTATCCCAAAGTAAGTTTCCAAAGTTAGTAATAGTAAAGTATAGTTAGTAAGAAAAGAAAACAAGAAAACACATATTTATCTTACAAATAAGAACTGATTTTTTTGTGAGCTTAAGAGCAAAAATAGTCCGGCTCATTTTCCTTCTCGAAGTAAAAGCAAATGAAACATGTCATACATGTGACACATCCCAGATTGTGAGTTGAATCAAAGCAGTATGAACTTTCGAGGGCAAAGTGCCAACCCTTGAAACCACGACAAATCGGAAACACGCACACTTTCTTTTTTAAGATTACAGTTAAATGTTTGCTTATTTTAACTTTCATGTTCACCTAGGGACATGAACGTGGAGATTTGGTAAGAGCACAGACAATTAAACATAAAAAAACAAACTCAGACACTTACCTCGGTTTCTGACTTCTCCAGACTTCTCAAGAAGCGAAAGTGGTGCTGCACCCCAGTATGGGAGCTGAGCTGATCTAGTGCCAGGTCTACTCCTTTCTTGAATCCAGCATGAAGCCCATCATAAGGATCTTGGGCCTCTACAGAGTACAGCACAGCTGCAGCACAAACCAGAACCAGCAGTCCGGCAGCCATCTTCCTCCTACTGTGTGAGAAAAGCAGCTCGGCTCTCAGGGTAAACACCCCCTTCTCCCTGGAGGATCAATACTGTCATCCAAAACAAGTCCTATTATGGCTGTAGGAGTAACAAGCGAAACTAAACTCACTGAACATCAACAGGCTCGCTGCTCTGTTTACTTGAATTGCCCGGTTTCCCGTAAATACTTCAGGCGACACAGATATTAAATCTTGGCTCAGGAAAAGACGCTGCCGGGGCAGTACACTTGCTGGAAGTAAGAATTACTCTCAAATCCCTAAATGTTACAACAATGGAGACTTGGCGTTTCCTGGAAAAACCTTTGGACCCAGTACAAACAGAAACGTCATGAGCAATCGGTGGGTGAATAACCTATTTTTTTTTTTTTTGGCTCAGCTTCATCAGCTCCCTTGTTGCTGCATTAAAGGCGCAACCGTTTTAATAAATGGGGCTTTTCTTTCAATATAAAATGATTATGAAGCCATTTATGTAAGTTCTTATAAACACCAGGCCAAAAAACTTTAACTATTGTTGATCCACGTAAAACAGAAAAAGATAGTTTCACTTTAGATTAGAGTTCCCAGACTAGGGCATGGGCTCTTTGCAGGCCTGCAGAATTAATCTTTGTTACTGTAAGAACAATATTCAAAAGAAAAAATAATAATCCATTTTTATTTTAATTTAACTTTTTTTGGCAAACAAGTAAACAGTCTAAGAACGAAAATGTGAATAGAGGACCATAGAGGTCATGGTATATGGTATCATGTATATATCTGTACATATTCAAAACAAGCATGTGCAGTATTTATACGCATATAACATGAATATGTGCAGTAAGCTGTGCAGGGGCTGTGCAAAAGTTGAAGAAAAGGGCTCATGGCTGACATGGAGACAGGGACACAGCTTTTCAGCAGACATGGCAGGCAACGGGTTGGGGCCACAGGTCAGTAGGGTAGGGGGGCCCTGAGGTTGACGAACTTTAAACGTCAGCAGCTTGAGCTTCGATTAAGTCATAAAACATAAGCAATCCAAACAATAGACATTTCTTCCCTCGAACCCTTTACAGCTTAAACTAAACTCTAATCAGAGACAAGACTGAAACAACTAAATATAAAAAATATATATATCAACACATCAGAAGCTATAACAGAAACCATAGCTTTAGCTGTAAATGTGTGGTGCACATTTAATCAGGAAGTCAAACAAAAGTGGAGTCAGCTGTTTCTGACATGTGTGATGGTAGATGTAGCACGCATCAAAACCCTGCTGAGGACAAAGAGGAGTCAACTGAGTGACTCTCACCAATAAAATATGTCATATGAAAACAAAATCTATATAGAGATACAGTATTGTATATCAGTGTCTGTGTAAAAATGAACACTGTGAAACAAACCTAAAATGCAAGAAGACACTTTCTGGTCTGAAGTACTTTGTGACAGGTTCTAATTTCAAATCTAGATTTGTCCTTTTGATATTGTTGAATTTAGAAAATGCAGAAAACAGCAGTTCTTATAATGGAAAAATAGATTTTCTTTTTATCACTTTAATAATCTGGTAAAGTTTTAAATAGAAAAATGTGTCATCCAAGCAGGGCCGGATCCGTGCCCCCAGGGGCCCCTGGGCACTGATGTTCATGGGCCCCTTCCCCTCCCCTCCCAAGCACAAACACCCTCCGAAGTAGTAGACGGACACATGTAAAATGCTAAAAGATGTTTAAGTGACATCTGATGAATCCGGTGACAAATGCAGCGCAGTGTGTCGATAAAACTTTGCAAGCAAAGCATTAAATTTCTCCAGTGTACAGTGAATAAATAATCCATTCTCATGACATAGTTTCACCATTTTAAAGATGTCGAGTACACTTCGTCAGTGAGAGAGGGGTCTTGCTGCCAGCCTCGGCAAACAATTATTTTTATCTCCTCATTGGGTACTAATCAAGCACAAGTCACGTTTAAGTCACGAAAAAAAAAAAAAAAACTCGTATTGTGAAGGGCCCATTTCAGTCCAAGGGCCCATGGGCACGTGCCCAGACTGCCCGGGCCTGCATGCAAGGCATTTTAACTTGTTGAAGCAGAGCTTGAACAAAATCTGCGATAGTGCAACTTCTTGTCACAAAACAGATTGCAAGATCTCAATTTCAATCAGGCTGAGATGGGAAAGTTCAGATCAGACTTTGTGGGCGTTCGGTATGCGAGTTAAAATATCAAATCTGGCTCTAACTTGGCTTAGTCTTTCGCCATGAGAAACTGCCTTGGGCACAACCAACTATGGAAGCTCTAGTTACTTTGCTACTTCTTGGTAGTTTGTGGGGGAAAATCTCCAATGGCAGAACACATGCGCGTACCTCTGCAATGATGGTGTTGTCTCAGATGAGAGAGGGGCATGGCTGAACCTGTCGGGCTTAGATGACTCTGATAAGGACGACGTCATGGATGTCCCTTTGACCGTTTGGATGTTGATCAGACTCGCTGTCTCATGCAGTCTTGGAGGCAGGAATTTCTGGTTCAAAAGAACTTTGTGTTACATTACGTAATCCCTGGTTTTTCATAACAGTGAGGTGTTTCACCAGCACCCTCTTTACATAGACACAGAAAGAAACCCATCTACAATGAGTAAGGATGACCGTGATAGCACAAGGTTGTCGGGACCCGTAATCACAGATCAACAGACATGGCGTCATTGGAGCTTCCGTAGTTGGCCACACCCAAGGTTATTTTCCACAGTGAAACGCTTTAGTCTGTTATCAAAGAACCAACAGAAAAAAAAGAAACAACAACACAAAAGTTTTGCTTTTTTGGACAGAAATACATATGCGCACGTATTTCTAGTTGCATACCATGAATAATCTCAATTGATTTTTCAGCAGCCATGCAAGGACAGTTCAACTTGTCAAACTGTCTCTGGAACAAAAGGTATTTCTGAATTTTGTGACATGCACAAGATTTCGAGATCTATCAGGACAGGGAGGTTCAGATTTGGTTAAGATTACATGACAGTGAATTATTCGTTGTTGTGCATCTGTTAGAAAACTTAGTTTTGTCCACTTAACTGGTAAATGTTGACATGTTCCTGCTTTACCCCAACCAGATTACTCCCAAAAAACCCAATAATCCATGAGTGAATGTAGTCCCTAACCAATGTGCTATTTCCTGCTTTTTAGGCAACATGCATACATACTGTATATATCATATATCCTCCACACATTTTTCTGCACCTCCATTTTTAAATACATATTTATTTATATATCAGTACATATGGTTTAAAACAAAGTATGGACACAGAGCAGGAGAGATACATGTAAGGGTAGCCAGTTCATGATAATAATGTAAACATGCTGCACACATGAAGCTCGGCTGTTGACAGATATAGACCTTATTAACATGCTTTTAAGAACATTTGTTTTGATGCAAATATTGAATTGAAATGTGATATAGTGGTAATACTACAGCGAGAAAACTTCACAAGAGTGTAGTCATCTTCTTTTAGTTAATTAAAGTCACTAAACAATCCGCATATATATGCTTCACAACAAAGTTTTCACTCGTTTCCTACTGATGACAGAAGAGTTGGGGCTCCACTGCTGTATGTCATTGAGTTGCAGTGGTCTACTCTGGTCTGCTTCATATCCTGCCATTCAGAAAGACGTGAAAACAAACACAAAAATCAAGACAGAAACTTTTTTATATTTTCATTTTGGGCTCATTATTTGTGTAATGACTGATCAGAAGAGACTGTAATGAAGGTAAAAGTAGGACACACTAACCTCTGTGAGGGCCGGTTTGTGAACGCAGTGAATGTATGGTTTTGGCTCTTGTTCAATAACTCCTCTGAACGTTTTGTAACAGACGGCGCAGTCGATCAGCGGCTGCGTGAGCGCACACAAACAAAACAGCACAGGCAAGTTAGAGCAGGCCTTCCCTCTCACATTCCACATTTCTGAGCTCAGAAAATAGGACAAAACCTACTCTGTCGTTCCTGAACTGACACTGTGTGGAGTCAGTTGTTCCTTTTAGGCACCTGGTGGCTTTAAGATAGAAGTGGTGGTAGATGTAGCTCACATCAAAGCCATGCTGAGGAGAAAAACAAGGATACTTAACACTAATACTTAACTGTAAACAACTAGGAGGAGTTAAAACAATGCAGGCTGTACGGTACCTCAATGTCGGTCTTCCTGACACTTTTGAAGAACAGAAAATGATGCAGGATTCCAGCGTGAGAGTTGAGATTCTCCAGGGCCAGATCTACTCCCTTCTTGTAGTTTTCGGGAAGTTTATCGTAAGCCTCCTGTGCATTAGAGGAAAAGAACAAGGTTCCGACACTGAAAAGCCACAGCAGCAACGCAGCCATCTTCCTCCTTTTGCTTCTGACAACGGGGGTGAAGGAAAAGTGCAGCGGACCACCCACTCTGTGCTGTTTTCAGGACTAGAAAAGAACATCCAGCCCCCTTTTCACTGGGACACTCACTCCACTGTGAATTCTGACATGTTATACTGTCTTCATCAGTAAAATTAGTTTTCCATCAGGCAAACAGTAACAAACTAGTTTGGTCACAGAAGTACTGAAAGAGTGCTTTCTTTGTTTGTGCCTAAATAGACAAGAAAAACCTCTATCAGTCTTCTTTGAGTATTGCATTTGGCAGTAGAATACAAAATATTGTTAGTAATACTAAAGAACACGGGGTGATTAGTTCAAATAATATCAGCAGAACTAGTTTATGTATTTATTTTAAATCTACTGAAGATTTTACAAGACACATTTTCACATGGTGTTCAACAAGGTTCAATTCTTGGTCCTATTTTATTTCATCTCCACATGCGTACACTAGTCCATCTAACTCAAAATACATAATTATATTTTGTGAATGCTATGCCAATATTATGCATAATGAGAATAAATTCATTCCAATATGCAATATAATAAACAGAAGTCAGCCATAACATTATGACCAATATTGTATTTTTTGTTTTTGCATGGCTGTATGGCTTTTTCAAAAAAGCCATGACCTAAAACTTCTAGGCCTCAGAAGGAGTGCTGCAGTCTGTTGCAGCACGATAACAGCAGCAGACCCTTTAAATCTGGCAAATTGTGAGATGGTGCCTCTCAAGTGGATCTGATTTTGCCACAGATGCTCAATTGGTTTGAAATGGGTAAGTCAACGCCTTGAACTCATCAATATGTAAAAGATATTGGGATTAATCAGACAAGGACTTCTTCTATTGCTCTGCGGTATAACCTAATGCTCTACTGCCCCTTGCACTCTCAGCATGGACACCTGGACAGGTCTCATTTGAAAATCTTGGTTAACAGTGCAGATTTTTCTATAGCCAGCATTTTTAGACTCATTTGTATGGCTCTCTGTGCTTGTATTAATTTAGCTAATTAGTTAATTTTGGTTTTATCTGAGGTTTGTTTTTGAGAGATTGAGATAAACATTAACTTTTAAATGGGTCTCCAAGTCATTTGGTTCTACTCAGGATGGAATGCAGCATCTTTTTTGCCCCCTCTTTTACCTCAAGAATAATGCCGTTCACATCAGTTAACTTTCTAAAGATAAAACGTTAAACACATCTGCCCTGCCTCCTTACAAGTTCTTTCACATGAAAAATAATTAACACAAAGGATAAATAGAAAATAACTTTTATTTGTCATCAATATTTGAACCATTAATGTATAAGGGAACACCAGCAATTATTAGCCCCTTGGACTTGTATTGCTTTTGAAATGGATCCACATAATCAGCATTTTGCGACTTTGACAGATATTTGGACAAACACAGACAACCTTCACTCCACATTCACAGGCACAATAAGCAGACACAAAACCAACACTGTACTCCACCTCCCATTTCTCATAAATATCCTTCATTGCCATGGCCATGGTGCAGTCAAGTATGTGTGTGTGTGTGTGTGTACATTTAAAAAAAAAAAAAAATCTGATTTACTCCAAAAAAAACCACAGAAATTATGCCACATATTGCAACATACAAATGATGGAGATGTTTAATTTCTGAGTGTCTCAACAGTGCAAACTATTGTAACGTGCGCCCTCCTTAAAAACACAGAAGACACCAATCACGTCATGATCACACAGGCACTTGAGATTTTGTGCAACACCAAACAAGCACAAGATGACAACGACAGTCAGGCCAAGGGAAACGTAGTTTCGGAAATACGTATGTGAGAGTAACAGAGGACCGAAAGTTCAAGTTATTTGACACAGTCAAAGTCTTAACTAATCCATGTCGCGCTGAAGCAACATGACATAAAACTAAAAAAAAAAAAAAAACTTTTTAAAAGCCTTCCATCTCAGCAGTGAATGAATATTGAGATTGTCTACACAGCTTGCGTGGAAATTTGGTCGACCAAGAAGACATGATTGAAACAATTAGTCAATGCCAAAAATAATAATATATATATATATATATGATAAAATAAAGAACATCAAAGTGTCAATTTAGGCTGAAACCTAGCACAGTTAAGAGATGTGAGATGACTGAACTGCAGCTTATTGTTCTGACCACAAAAATATTTACACAAGACATTTGGCACTTGGACAAAGAAACTAATAAATTACAGCAATTCCCATGAACCAACCACACCAAGTGAGACACCTCAGAACAAACTAACACAGTACTATAGTGCCCTAAACATGTGCGTGGAGACACTTAGAGTATATTTATTATGTCACCATGTAATTTCTCCAGAAAAAAAAAAAAGATTAAATGGCATTAGTGTAATAACAATAAATTTTTGTGTATCGTCGTTTTTTTTTTTTTGGTTCTTTGTGACAGTCCTGTGAGATCTCCCTCTGGTTGTGATCTTCATTCACTGAAGGTACAGTATTTTAAATAAAAGCCCAACTATCATCTAAACTGAGCACAAAAAATGAAAGGTTAAAGACAGAGAAGCTGAAAATTAATCATACATGATTAAAGAAGCAAACTACAGCAACACTGATGTTTAAGAAGACACACTAAGAGGATAAAATGATTACATAAAATACGGATATTGTTCAGATTTGGTATCTTTAAAAAGTGCTACGAGTAAAGTGATCGGCTGTCTAAAATGAGACAGAATGAAGAAAAAGAAAAAGGTTTCAGTATACTTTTGTTTCCTTCATAAGGCGCTTGGTGAACTTAAAATATGAACAGAGACAAATGTGAATAGCAATAACTCAGCATGTCAATATAAAGGAATGTATCCTATATATTCTCCACATATTCAATGTGAATCAGAGCAAACTTTCAGGGCTAAAAATTAATCAGTCTTGCGTTTCTATCTACCGTTATCGCGTTTAATTTTGAGCTCGAGATCACATCATTTGATTGCTATCTCTTGTCCCCTGAAATACATGTTTAAAAAAAAAAAAAAAAAAAAGCGGACAAACGCAAACAAATGTTTGATCCTCAGTTCTTTCTTTGAGCCACAGACTGCTGTGAACCGGCAGAAAAGCTACATGAACAGAGAGAAGATGGAGATTTTTCTGTGACTGATGCACATTTGAAGGAATCCGTCCCAGAAATCACCGTCATTGGTTGTGACTGACAGGTTTTGGTGTTCAATAAGAGGAGTTAAGTGGTTAAATGAGGGTGTGTTGTGGGTTACACAGGCATGTGCATCTCTGAGTACTCATCATGACAGTCGCGCTCGTCAAACTTTGGCTCTGCATCATCGGCATCCAGCTAGGAGAGAGAGATCAGAATCAGTACTATGTACATGAATTATTGCTGTTCTCTTGTGAACTGTGACTACTGCAGTTCTGCACATGATTTAGGGTGACCTGCAGGCATTTAAATAAGCACATTGCGCCCCCTTGTGGCTGACTTACACATGCCATCTCTCTGACCGAGAAGATGCGTCTCAGTAGGAACATCTTGACCGGGACGGTGAGGATGAGGACGAAGGGGAAAGCCAGGGACGCCTGGGTGGACATAACGGCCCACAGGACCCCCAAACACACCAACTGGATGCAGGTGAAAAGATGCATGCGCAACGTACGGACCTGGAGGATACAGAGATCATTCATGTAACCAGCCCTAAAGTGAGACTAGAACAGAGGTAAAAAATAACATAAAGTGTTTATCTCAGCCATAAAGGCATGAGAGCTGATATTTTAAATGTTGTAATGCAGTTTCAGTGAAGAACAAATATTCTTGTTTACAATAAATAGAGAGAGACAAAAAGATTGGTTCTTCAGTCATTCACTATTCAATTAAGTTAATTATTAATCAAAACAATACTCAGAATCTCTTTGGACTTTGGACTGTTGGTTAGATGTTGCTTTGTGTTCTAGGAAGTTGTGTTGTTCACTGGATACTAAATCCAAACCACTAAATATGTCAGACACTTTATATTTAAATGACACTAAAGACACATCACTTATTAAAACACTGAATTATAAATTGTAGTCCTAATAGCTGTGTTTTACTCCTAGATGTTAAAAGAATAGGGTCCTGGCCTGCAATAAAGTTATTTAATGGCTTTCATCCTTGAAAATGATTCAATGATTTGCTGTCACTGGCAAGAAGCAAGTGTTTATTCATTCTACATCTGAAGGAAAGTGTGAAAAGTTTGTGAGCACTTAACTATTTGACCCAATGCTCATTATGAGTCAGATATAAAGTGGTGCTCCTCTCACCTTGCGCACATAGGTGTGGTCAGGGTGGTACTTTGGCGGCATAAGTAGCAGCATCATCCGCTCCGTTAGCTGGATGCCATTGAGTGACATCACACCCATGTAGAGGAAGATACCAAACAGCACAGCCAAGGGGATCTGACGCAGAAGGTCACCGATCACAATGGACAGGCCTGGAGAGAGATTGGAGCACAGGTTTCAGATACGCCAACAGATGTGGTTTCACAGGAAATTACAAGTCAAGAGATGATATTTTAGGGTCTGACACTCACCAACCATGACTGCGACAAGGAGCCCGGTGACCCTCTGCTCCTTCACCTCCTGGATCCAGGCTTGTCTCCAGGGGCGACGGCCTTACTCATCACGGTGAGAGCGTTGACGTGGGTCACAGAGCGAACAGTTGCAGCGGCCATCCACGGCAGGCCGAACAGAGCCGAGCTGCCGCCCAGCACCACGATCAGGAGCAGATCCAGATGGAAACCAGAGCCCTTCACCAACATCCGCTCCTTCTTACTGACGATCAGGCTGCAGGAAGTCAAACCCAAAAAAATGACGTAAACAACGGGGATTGGTTGAAAGACAGACAGCTGTGTAACAAGTCAGTTCTCCAGTATTACTCACGTGGTGATCTGAGTCTCCATGAAAATGAGAATGAAAACCAGCAGAGCGGGAAAACAGCAGGCAAACATCATCCAGATGGGAAAGTCACCTTTGGTACCAAGAGGACTGATGATCCAGCCACGCTTGTGAGGACTCGTCACGGAGAATCCTCTGGGAACACTCAGTTTCTAGACAGAAAGCAAAGCTCGTACTCAGCACCACTGTATTCTGAACGCTCAGGCTGAAAAACATTTCCTCCTCTCAGTCTCACCTGTGTGTAGGTGTCATCTATGCTGTAATCCACCAGAACCATGATTAGGATTGCAATTGGTACCCCAAAATCTCCAATAATCCTGCGAAACTAAACGACACAAGAAGGGACAGTTTGAATGGATACTTGCTGCATCATTTACAATTTACAACAACTATTTCACCAAAAGATCCACTCAGGAGGACTGTCAGCTAATGTTCTTTAGTATATAACAAGATGACAAGATGAATCTCTAATAATAAAACCAAATAAAAAAAACAATTAGCACAACACTTCAATGTTCAAAGGCTGGAAAAGACTGGAGACAACTAGTAAAGGAAAACTAGTGTTATTATGCCACATGCCTCTTACAACAGGGAAAACCTAAGGTGGAGATGAAAGGATACACAGCTCCAGAACAGCTGACAAATAATATATGAGATTAGATATTTTGTCTCAGATAGCGCATTGTACAGACTGAATAATAATCAAATAATAAAACGCTCAAATAAGTCTGTTTTTCCTTTTTTGTTCATCTGTCTTACTGTTAATTGGTAAATAGTCCTAAATTTATATAGCAGCCAAGTCACAATTTGTACACACAAGCACTCTCTGTGATCTCTGGGTTCAGTGTTTTGCTCAAGAACACTTTGGCATGTAGACCATGTCCTGGGGAATGAACTGCTAACCCTCTAGCTTGTGGAAACCTGCTCAACCAACTGAACAACAACCATAGGAGGCTTCTCAGGAGATTCAGATTGATTTTGAAAAATGTGTTTCGATATACAGTATGTCTATGCTTCCTGCTGTGAGGCATCAGTGCTGATAACCAATACACCTCAGTGTCGCCTATGACGTGACACGTGGACAAGAGCAAATCTGTGACATGAAAGCATCCATGACAGCAAGATGGGTTGTTTTGAAGAAACTAGTGTAAAAAAGAGTTTCAGTGAAATTCCTGCAAAACCTATTTTTATATAGAGTGAGACACTCCCCTCTGCACCCTGAACTTATTTGTGTGAAAAAATGAAAATTTTTTGTTGAAATACAAAAAAAGTCCTCCAGCTCTTGTATAGATCTTCTTTCCTGGAGACAGAGGATACCTTTAGCTTCTTATGCAAATGAAGCACATTTGTCAAGAAGAGCAGAAACCAGAGAGAAAGACATGACTGTAACACCGACTCTGAGAGTTAAAACTTTTATTTATACTTTCATTTTCCAGTATTTTAGTCTAACGTTGATGGAGAACTAGTGCAGTTTTCCTTTGCATTTAATTTAATATCCAGATTGTTTAACAAAATAAAATCTTTAACAACCAATGAATGATGAGATCATTTAATGGTGAGCCCAGTTTTAAAAAAGTTTATTATTATTTTTTAAATTTACCTGTATGAGAATAGTCTTACTTTACTCCCCTATTTAAGTACTTTTCACACCTTTAAAACTACTGAAATTTTAATTCCTCAATATTTTTTAAATTCATTTCCCAATTGTTCATGACACCTGTGAGAGATGTGCATTTGATGATTTCTGACAAATAAATCTGAACCAGAGAGCCAACATCAGTCTGCTCAGCTGGATAGGACACATATATAAAACATTTACATGAGTTTTTAATATCATCTTTATGGGTTTTCATCCAGGATGTCTCTGTACTTTGCTGGAGTCATCTTTCCTGCTATATCCTGCAGAGGTGTCAAAAGTATTCACATTCTGTACTTAAGTAAAAGTATGGATACTTGTGTAAAAAAATACTAATAATCTGATAATAAAATAATAATAATACGGATGCACTGTATACATCCACACAGAGCCAGCCAACTAAGTTTGTGGATATTTTTTAATATTTCCATATTATAAAATCTATATCTATATCTATATCTATTTATTCATATCTATATATACATACCATTTAAAACAAAGTATGCACAAAGAACAGGAGAGATGCATTTCAGGGTACCCAATTCAAGCCAAAAATGTGCACATGCTACACACAAAGCACTGTTGACTGACAAATTGTTGTTGCCTTTATTAATATGTTAAAGTTTCGAGTACATTTCGTTTAATTCAGATATCTAACTGAAACGTAATAATATGATAATAATACAGCAAGAAAAACTTTGCAGGTGTAGTTAGCCATCTTTTTTCAGTTAATAAAAGTTTTCAGTTGTTTCATGCGGATGACAGAAGAGTTGGGGCTCCACTGCTGTATGTCATTGAGTTGCAGTGGTCTACTCTGGTCTGCTTCATATCCTGCCATTCAGAAAGACGTGAAAACAAACACAAAAATCAAGTCAGAAATTTACTTGTATTTTCATTTTGGTCTCATTATTTGTGTAATGATTGGACATCAGAAGAGACTAATGAAGGTAAAAGTAGGACACACTAACCTCTGTGAGGGCCGGTTTGTGCACGCAGTGAATGTATGGTTTTGGCTCTTGTTCAATAACTCCTCTGAACATTTTGTAACAGACGGCGCAGTCGATCAGGGGCTGCGTGAGCGCACACAAACAAAACAGCACAGGCAAGTTAGAGCAGGCCTTCCCTCTCACATTCCACATTTCTGAGCTCAGAAAATAGGACAAAACCTACTCTGTTGTTCCTGAACGGACACTGCGTGGAGTCAGTTGTTCCTTTTGGGCACCTGGTGGCTTTAAGATAGAAGTGGTGGTAGATGTAGCTCACATCAAAGCCATGCTGAGGAGAAAAACAAGGATACTTAACACTAATACTTAACTGTAAACAACTAGGAGGAGTTAAAACAATGCAGGCTGTACGGTACCTCAATGTCGGTCTTCCTGACACTTTTGAAGAACAGAAAATGATGAAGGATTCCAGCGTGAGAGTTGAGATTCTCCAGGGCCAGATCTACTCCCTTCTTGTAGTTTTCGGGAAGTTTATCGTAAGCCTCCTGTGCATTAGAGGAAAAGAACAAGGTTCCGACACTGAAGAGCCACAGCAGCAACGCAGCCATCTTCCTCCTTGTGCTTCTGACAACAGGGGCGAAGGAAAAGTGCAGCGGACCACCCACTCTGTGCTGTTTTCAGGACTAGAAAAGAACATCCAGCCCCCTTTTCACTGGGACACTCACTCCACTGTGAATTCTGACATGTTATACTGTCTTCATCAGTAAAATTAGTTTTCCATCAGGCAAACAGTAACAAACTAGTTTGGTCACAGAAGTACTGAAAGAGTGCTTTCTTTGTTTGTGCCTAAATAGACAAGAAAAACCTCTATCAGTCTTCTTTGAGTATTGCATTTGGCAGTAGAATACAAAATATTGTTAGTAATACTAAAGAACACGGGGTGATTAGTTCAAATAATATCAGCAGAACTAATATATGTATTTATTTTAAATCTACTGAAGATTTTACAAGACACATTTTCACATAGTGTTCAACAAGGTTCAATTCTTGGTCCTATTTTATTTCATCTCCACATGCGTACACTAGTCCATCTAACTCAAAATACATAATTATATTTTGTGAATGCTATGCCAATATTATGCATAATGAGAATAAATTCATTCCAATATGCAATATAATAAACAGAAGTCAGCCATAACATTATGACCAATATTGTATTTTTTGTTTTTGCATGGCTGTATGGCTTTTTCAAAAAAGCCATGACCTAAAACTTCTAGGCCTCAGAAGGAGTGCTGCAGTCTGTTGCAGCACGATAACAGCAGCAGACCCTTTAAATCTGGCAAATTGTGAGATGGTGCCTCTCAAGTGGATCTGATTTTGCCACAGATGCTCAATTGGTTTGAAATGGGTAAGTCAACGCCTTGAACTCATCAATATGTAAAAGATATTGGGATTAATCAGACAAGGACTTCTTCTATTGCTCTGCGGTAACCTAATGCTCTACTGCCCCTTGCACTCTCAGCATGGACACCTGGACAGGTCTCATTTGAAAATCTTGGTTAACAGTGCAGATTTTTCTATAGCCAGCATTTTTAGACTCATTTGTATGGCTCTCTGTGCTTGTATTAATTTAGCTAATTAGTTAATTTTGGTTTTATCTGAGGTTTGTTTTTGAGAGATTGAGATAAACATTAACTTTTAAATGGGTCTCCAAGTCATTTGGTTCTACTCAGGATGGAATGCAGCATCTTTTTTGCCCCCTCTTTTACCTCAAGAATAATGCCGTTCACATCAGTTAACTTTCTAAAGATAAAACGTTAAACACATCTGCCCTGCCTCCTTACAAGTTCTTTCACATGAAAAATAATTAACACAAAGGATAAATAGAAAATAACTTTTATTTGTCATCAATATTTGAACCATTAATGTATAAGGGAACACCAGCAATTATTAGCCCCTTGGACTTGTATTGCTTTTGAAATGGATCCACATAATCAGCATTTTGCGACTTTGACAGATATTTGGACAAACACAGACAACCTTCACTCCACATTCACAGGCACAATAAGCAGACACAAAACCAACACTGTACTCCACCTCCCATTTCTCATAAATATCCTTCATTGCCATGGCCATGGTGCAGTCAAGTATGTGTGTGTGTGTGTGTGTGTGTGTACATTTAAAAAAAAAAAAAAAATCTGATTTACTCCCAAAAAAAAACACAGAAATTATGCCACATATTGCAACATACAAATGATGGAGATGTTTAATTTCTGAGTGTCTCAACAGTGCAAACTATTGTAACGTGCGCCCTCCTTAAAAACACAGAAGACACCAATCACGTCATGATCACACAGGCACTTGAGATTTTGTGCAACACCAAACAAGCACAAGATGACAACGACAGTCAGGCCAAGGGAAACGTAGTGTCGGAAATACGTATGTGAGAGTAACAGAGGACCGAAAGTTCAAGTTATTTGACACAGTCAAAGTCTTAACTAATCCATGTCGCGCTGAAGCAACATGACATAAAACTAAAAAAAAAAAAAAAACTTTTTAAAAGCCTTCCATCTCAGCAGTGAATGAATATTGAGATTGTCTACACAGCTTGCGTGGAAATTTGGTCGACCAAGAAGACATGATTGAAACAATTAGTCAATGCCAAAAATAATAATATATATATATATATGATAAAATAAAGAACATCAAAGTGTCAATTTAGGCTGAAACCTAGCACAGTTAAGAGATGTGAGATGACTGAACTGCAGCTTATTGTTCTGACCACAAAAATATTTACACAAGACATTTGGCACTTGGACAAAGAAACTAATAAATTACAGCAATCCCCATGAACCAACCACACCAAGTGAGACACCTCAGAACAAACTAACACAGTACTATAGTGCCCTAAACATGTGCGTGGAGACACTTAGAGTATATTTATTATGTCACCATGTAATTTCTCCAGAAAAAAAAAAAAAAGATTAAATGGCATTAGTGTAATAACAAATTGCATTTTTGTGTATCGTCGTTTTTTTTTTTTTTTTGGTTCTTTGTGACAGTCCTGTGAGATCTCCCTCTGGTTGTGATCTTCATTCACTGAAGGTACAGTATTTTAAATAAAAGCCCAACTATCATCTAAACTGAGCACAAAAAATGAAAGGTTAAAGACAGAGAAGCTGAAAATTAATCATACATGATTAAAGAAGCAAACTACAGCAACACTGATGTTTAAGAAGACACACTAAGAGGATAAAATGATTACATAAAATACGGATATTGTTCAGATTTGGTATCTTTAAAAAGTGCTACGAGTAAAGTGATCGGCTGTCTAAAATGAGACAGAATGAAGAAAAAGAAAAAGGTTTCAGTATACTTTTGTTTCCTTCATAAGGCGCTTGGTGAACTTAAAATATGAACAGAGACAAATGTGAATAGCAATAACTCAGCATGTCAATATAAAGGAATGTATCCTATATATTCTCCACATATTCAATGTGAATCAGAGCAAACTTTCAGGGCTAAAAATTAATCAGTCTTGCGTTTCTATCTACCGTTATCGCGTTTAATTTTGAGCTCGAGATCACATCATTTGATTGCTATCTCTTGTCCCCTGAAATACATGTTTAAAAAAAAAAAAAAAAAAAAGCGGACAAACGCAAACAAATGTTTGATCCTCAGTTCTTTCTTTGAGCCACAGACTGCTGTGAACCGGCAGAAAAGCTACATGAACAGAGAGAAGATGGAGATTTTTCTGTGACTGATGCACATTTGAAGGAATCCGTCCCAGAAATCACCGTCATTGGTTGTGACTGACAGGTTTTGGTGTTCAATAAGAGGAGTTAAGTGGTTAAATGAGGGTGTGTTGTGGGTTACACAGGCATGTGCATCTCTGAGTACTCATCATGACAGTCGCGCTCGTCAAACTTTGGCTCTGCATCATCGGCATCCAGCTAGGAGAGAGAGATCAGAATCAGTACTATGTACATGAATTATTGCTGTTCTCTTGTGAACTGTGACTACTGCAGTTCTGCACATGATTTAGGGTGACCTGCAGGCATTTAAATAAGCACATTGCGCCCCCTTGTGGCTGACTTACACATGCCATCTCTCTGACCGAGAAGATGCGTCTCAGTAGGAACATCTTGACCGGGACGGTGAGGATGAGGACGAAGGGGAAAGCCAGGGACGCCTGGGTGGACATAACGGCCCACAGGACCCCCAAACACACCAACTGGATGCAGGTGAAAAGATGCATGCGCAACGTACGGACCTGGAGGATACAGAGATCATTCATGTAACCAGCCCTAAAGTGAGACTAGAACAGAGGTAAAAAATAACATAAAGTGTTTATCTCAGCCATAAAGGCATGAGAGCTGATATTTTAAATGTTATAATGCCGTTTCAGTGAAGAACAAATATTCTTGTTAACAATAAATAGAGAGAGACAAAAAGATTGGTTCTTCAGTCATTCACTATTCAATTAAGTTAATTATTAATCAAAACAATACTCAGAATCTCTTTGGACTTTGGACTGTTGGTTAGATGTTGCTTTGTGTTCTAGGAAGTTGTGTTGTTCACTGGATACTAAATCCAAACCACTAAATATGTCAGACACTTTATATTTAAATGACACTAAAGACACATCACTTATTAAAACACTGAATTATAAATTGTAGTCCTAATAGCTGTGTTTTACTCCTAGATGTTAAAAGAATAGGGTCCTGGCCTGCAATAAAGTTATTTAATGGCTTTCATTCTTGAAAATTATTCAATGATTTGCTGTCACTGGCAAGAAGCAAGTGTTTATTCATTCTACGACTGAAGGAAAGTGTGAAAAGTTTGTGAGCACTTAACTATTTGACCCAATGCTCATTATGAGTCAGATATAAAGTGGTGCTCCTCTCACCTTGCGCACATAGGTGTGGTCAGGGTGGTACTTTGGCGGCATAAGTAGCAGCATCATCCGCTCCGTTAGCTGGATGCCATTGAGTGACATCACACCCATGTAGAGGAAGATACCAAACAGCACAGCCAAGGGGATCTGACGCAGAAGGTCACCGATCACAATGGACAGGCCTGGAGAGAGATTGGAGCACAGGTTTCAGATACGCCAACAGATGTGGTTTCACAGGAAATTACAAGTCAAGAGATGATATTTTAGGGTCTGACACTCACCAACCATGACTGCGACAAGGAGCCCGGTGACCCTCTGCTCCTTCACCTCCTGGATCCGAGGCTTGTCTCCAGGGGCGACGGCCTTACTCATCACGGTGAGAGCGTTGACGTGGGTCACAGAGCGAACAGTTGCAGCGGCCATCCACGGCAGGCCGAACAGAGCCGAGCTGCCGCCCAGCACCACGATCAGGAGCAGATCCAGATGGAAACCAGAGCCCTTCACCAACATCCGCTCCTTCTTACTGACGATCAGGCTGCAGGAAGTCAAACCCAAAAAAATGACGTAAACAACGGGGATTGGTTGAAAGACAGACAGCTGTGTAACAAGTCAGTTCTCCAGTATTACTCACGTGGTGATCTGAGTCTCCATGAAAATGAGAATGAAAACCAGCAGAGCGGGAAAACAGCAGGCAAACATCATCCAGATGGGAAAGTCACCTTTGGTACCAAGAGGACTGATGATCCAGCCACGCTTGTGAGGACTCGTCACGGAGAATCCTCTGGGAACACTCAGTTTCTAGACAGAAAGCAAAGCTCGTACTCAGCACCACTGTATTCTGAACGCTCAGGCTGAAAAACATTTCCTCCTCTCAGTCTCACCTGTGTGTAGGTGTCATCTATGCTGTAATCCACCAGAACCATGATTAGGATTGCAATTGGTACCCCAAAATCTCCAATAATCCTGCGAAACTAAACAACACAAGAAGGGACAGTTTGAATGGATACTTGCTGCATCATTTACAATTTACAACAACTATTTCACCAAAAGATCCACTCAGGAGGACTGTCAGCTAATGTTCTTTAGTATATAACAAGATGACAAGATGAATCTCTAATAATAAAACCAAATAAAAAAACAATTAGCACAACACTTCAATGTTCAAAGGCTGGAAAAGACTGGAGACAACTAGTAAAGGAAAACTAGTGTTATTATGCCACATGCCTCTTACAACAGGGAAAACCTAAGGTGGAGATGAAAGGATACACAGCTCCAGAACAGCTGACAAATAATATATGAGATTAGATATTTTGTCTCAGAAAATAGTCTCAGTAAATTAGAAATCCAGGTGCAATTAAGATCAAACTAATCATTTACAGTGTTTGACTCCAGACAGAACGGGGTTAATGTTGCATGGCTGGTGTTTTAGAGAGACTTTAGCTACTCACCCGTCCAGGGAAGAACGCACTGTTCTTGAACTTGCGCAGGTAGAAAGCAATGAAAAATGTTCCAGCCATGAGAACCAGAGAGAGCAGTGCAGTGTTGGGCTCCCCTTCCACTGTCACCCTCACAGGCTCGGTGCTGTTGCTCAGCAGGAGGGTGATATTGGCTGATGAGGCGTTTCCTTCGGTGCCGTTGCCGAAGGAGCAGCGTTTCAGTGGGTGCTCCTTGAAAATCTGCACAGAGGTTTCATATTCAATACATGGAGAACATTCAAATGCCTTACCATTGTTTCTGGAAAATAGGATTAGCCCATAGCCAAACACCTTTCTATTCCACCATCAAGTCAAATCTTCCCAAGTCACAAGCCTCGATAATTGTTAAACTCTCAACCCATTTACCTTTCAAGGCCAATCAATCACAAAAGATTTCAGGTGCGCTTGTTAGAAAAAACATACTCATTTCAACCCTGAACTTTTGAATTCTGTCCAAAGATTAGTCTGTTTGGTTTAGTGTCAGCGACGTGCACCCGCAGCATGCCAACAAAAACATTTTGTAAGCAGGAGCTGTTATTTCAAGTCTCAGGTGTACCCTGGCAAGCTTGATGAAGGTCTCGCAGATGAAGATGAGGGAGATGAGGAAGGAGAAGATTTCCTGGGTGAAGCGGGAGACGAAGCGCACCAAGAAGCTGCCCTCGAAAGCCACCGTCAGGACCACGATGACGATGAGCCAAAACCCGATCCAGACCCGGCCCGTCAGATACTCCATTTCGTTTGACTTACAGAACTGTTAGGACACAGAGCCGCGAAGAATAATGTAAACAGTGGATTCATTCATGTCTTCACAAGGTTTGTTTTTTCCCCACATATTTTTGTCTATATTTCATAGTCAGGGTCCTTTTATTTCTTTATTTTGATAGGTGGTAGTGAGAGAAATGAGTTATGGGATGGGACAACACAGCAAAGGGTGCAGACAGGAACAGAACTTGTGCCTTAAACTCTTTAGCTTAAGCTTTTTTCGTTGTTGCATAAAAAACAAAAAAGAAATGAGAATGCGTTCAGTGACCACTAACGCAGTAACTTACACTGTAAAAGGCTTCTTCAAAGACCAGCAGTGGTCCAGAGAAGCCCACAACCAGCAGCGGCTGAGCCCCAAGCAAGCAGAATATCACACCCTGAACTGCAGTCGACACAATCAGCTCAGAAACACCAATCAGACCTTCTGTCTTCTCACCTGGCAGCACAAACACAACCCATTCACACCATAATGAACACAAGCAGGGTTTAAAGGTTCATCAATAGAACAGTAACGGTACCATCGTTACATATACATGACTAGGATCTGACACGCGAGATGATAAATAGGTGAATACATTGTGGCTTAACTTTAACACTTCCTCCCCCACACACACTCACCCAGTAGACCTCCAAATGTTATGGCTGGAGAGAGAGCAGCAAAGTAGATAAAGATGACTGCAGCCATGCACTGACTGTTCAGGGCGTCCTTGAAGTCGCTGATGTATTTTGGGTAACGCCGCCGCACGTCTCGTATCAGTCCACCAAAAGGGCGTCCGGTTCGCTCCAAGGGGTCGTCTGACTTCTTAAGAGGTGTGAGGAGGGCCTCTGGGTGATGGGACAGAACAGATTATGAACTACAATAACACAAAGTCAAACTAGGACACCAACTGATTCCTGGTTAAGGAAACACTCACCTTTTTCTTCAAGGCTTTTGGATTCCAGCAGTTTGACCTCTTGTGCCTCTCTCTTGCGCAGCATCTCCCTCTGGAAGCTGGCGACGGAGCGCAGCAGCTCATCACCTCCCATCTCTGAAGGCGGCAGCACAATACTGCAGTCCAAGAAGCTGTTGATGGCGTTGAGCAGGTCCTGCCTGTCATCTGCCAGGTAAGCTGCCTCATGGAATTGCTAGATGATGATTCACATGTAAACACATGTTTATCACTTCCCTGTAGGTCTGCCTGACAGTTTATGTGTCTATTTTATTGCACTCTTCCTGCAGACTGGCTGATAAAATGACACCTGCCAACTCGTGGAACAAGTAAAGGAATCTCAATCGATGGCATAAGACAATACAAGAGACTTTAGTGCTTGTGATCAGGCTACTTTAGGGTAGAGTCCTAACATGCAGACTGATTAAAACCTGGTTAAATCTCTTAATTACATCCACAAAGTGAAAATCATGTTGCATCTGAAAGGAACACTTAAATCTATGTAGAATTCATGTTTGTTTTGGCTTTAATTTGTTTGTGCCACTACCTCACCTTGTCAGACATGAGGGTGGAGATGGAGCGTCCGATCTGGTGGTAGTCCATGCTGGTGGTAGGGGGTCCCAGCAGGACAAAGAGGAATCTGACGGGTACAGGGACTTCCAGGACAGACTCCAGCAGCACCGCCTCCTGCAGGCGCACAAACGCCATGGTGGGCTGTTCCAGGAAGTCCACGCTGCCTGGAAGACGAAGATAGTTAACACACAGAAAGCAATTACACAGAATGAGACAGACAGTGACCTTTACACGATAAGGTGTATTTAAATTGTAGTCTTTGTTTCTAAAATGTCAGCAACTAACCCACAAGGACCACCGTGGCCTCAGCATTTTCAGGAATCTTCTCCAGCAACTTCAGCTCATGTTTGGACTTGGACCGATGCATGCCAGGCCCCAAGGACGGCTCCTTCAGCTGGAAACAACAAACAGGACATGTAAATCAAGATGAAGAAGAAAACGAGTAGTTTTCTTTGTCACAGACACAGACTTACCTGTGTCTCGTTCTTCTCCACGTCGATGCGCGTGTCTTTGTCGTCCGTGGCGTGGACGGAGCCCATGAGGGGGTCGGTTACCAGCGGCTCTGACTGATGAGTGTGGTTGGCGTTGTGGTGGTGTGTTATCAGACTGCCGAGGCTGGCGGCGGAGATGTTCCTGGGGAAATGGCTAGTGTGCTCCTTCTCATCGCTTGGGTGACTAGGGGAGGCAGGGTGAGGCAGAGAGAGATTGAGGAGGAGGAAAAGAGGCAACGACCAAGCATGTAGCCATCTAGTAGCAGGAAGTGTGTAGCAGTGAGACAAAAGCAGTTTCTAATAAAGAAAAAAACTTTGCCAATAGTCACCAGTGAATGTTGCTAACTTAGATAATCCTCTTGCCAGACTTTTAAGATCATCTTATTCCAATGTCTGGATTTATTTATCCTCCATTAAGAATAACAAACTGCAGAGTTCTGATCTACAGCAAGGGAGTTGAGATCATTTCTGTACAGTTAAATATTTGAGCAACAAGGAAATAATTTAATGCCTCTGTAAATGGAAAGCTCTGGGAGCTTGTTTGTTTCAGTCAGGCACAGCCAGTCACCTATGTTTAAGCAGCAGGGCCCTCAGGACGTTGGCTCGGTCCTGAGCTTTGATCTGGTCAGAAATGATCATCTGCTCTACCACCTGGTGGGCGATGCCGGGCAGAGTCTTTTGGTCCAGATCCAGAAGCACCGCACCTGCAAACACACACACACACACACACACACACACACAGAGCTCAGTCATCTACGAACACTCCCAATGACTTTGTTGACACAAATATACTCGTTCTCTTACCGTGGGAGATGGTCTTTCTGAGCTCCAGCAAACTGCGAAAAGACAGTGAAGCAACGTGAGGTTTCCCCCAGCGGTCTGTCTCCTCCTCCACGTCCTCCTCAAACTTGATCCAGCGGGCCGTCTCCTTCCACTGCATCTCCTGGTTCTTGTCCATAGTCAGCTCATTCAGCTCCACAAACACCTGAATGCCACACAGGAACCGATGCCGGCGCAGGTGACACATATATAATGTCCACGCAAAATGTCATGCAGCATGAGCCAAATGTTATGCCAAGTTAAGTACTTTGACTGCTACTCCAACTCCATTTAGTAATTCAGTGGAACAATCCGCCTGGAATCCAACTTGCATGTGAGAAATCAGACCCCATGCTTAACAGGGACATGAAGATAAACAAAAAACACACAAAATAAAACGTATTATTTGTTAATAGTTATATTTGGTTATGTTTTAATTGCAATAATGGATGCCACTAAATTCTTCACCCCATTTAATACTCTAATACTAAAAATGTAATAAATGCTTTATAACTAAATATTATGAAGTGGTAAGCGGACTATATTGTGAATAAATCTTGTTATCAGCTATCCAAAGATATGTTCATGAGTCTGGGTACATCTACATTAGTGTCCAACTTAAAATCCTGCTGCCTTTGATCATCAGTTACCGTGAAAAGAAGATTAATTGAACACCATGCCGGTCACAACACCGTGCACAATGACGACCAAAATGCAAGTCAAATCATCTTCCCTTCATCTGCCGTCTCGTGCCACTATACACCTGCTGCATGCCTGTGAAATCACGCACACACGCGTCAAACCTGACTCTGGCCGGTCACCCAGCCTCACCTTCTGGTAGTGAGCCATTTGACCGGAGTCCATGTTCAGCACGAAGCCTTCGGGCCGCGAGGCAGAGCGGTACAGAACCACCGGTAAAGACTGGAGAAGCGAAACGATGCAGGAGAGGGCTCAAACGCTGACACCACCGACAGCGGCACAAAGGAAGCGACCCTCACTTTTACACACATACCCACACGTAATCCTTCCTCATCACACACACCTGACAGAGACCTGTTGTTTAACAGGGCTGGTGGGGGCTCGGAGCGCTGTATGAGAATGCGCGTTAATAAAACATAGCTCCCCCTTTCTCAGGAGCTCCCAGTGTCTGGTTACCTCAGCTCCTCTCTCCCCTCTTTTTTCCTTTCCGCGCGTGAAAGGAAAGAACTCATTCATTCATTTTTAATTTTCTCCTTCCTCCCGTGTCCCATCAACAAAAGAGGCAGAAGTAAATTGGAGAGGGGAAGAAGGGAAAACATTTACAGGGATTGACTACAATTTATTGTTGCATTTGAGACAATTATGGTAAATCTGAAGTGGAAAATTAGGACGACAAACTGTAACGGGTGTAATTATAGAGACATGTAGCTTCAATTTAGGGCTACCAGACTATCACATCACAGCAGAACTCTTTTACAGCCTGTTTTTGTGTGTCTAATATCTTACGGTTATATCTGGTAAGGACCCAATAACTTCTAGTTACTGTAAATTAAAACATTAAACCATTGCTTTATGCATGGTAGACTCAAAGCTGAGTTATACTGAAGTATAACTTTTCATACTGAATTGTTAGACTGTGTTTATGCTTTATGTTGTTATGTCTGTCTGTTTTCCTCAATTTGTTTTACAGCAAATAAATTAATCACAAGATCAGGAAACATCTATTTTATGTTAGGTTAATATATTTCATTTTTTATTTCATTGCAAGTTCAGTTTCTTTGAATGTTGGTTTGACTAAAAACAATATTCCTCGTTTACTAAATTAAATACTAATCACTGATTTAAAAGATTCTGAGAACTGTGTTCTCTCTAGCAGTAAATGGTTACAGCACGTAACTGGAACGCTCCTGGTTTGATTTTACCAAGGACAACACAATAAAAGCAAAAATCTTAAAAAGTTCCAACTGGTTTGGCCACGTAAACATGTTTTGAAGGTTGAAGTCTTTTAACAAATTACGTCAGTGTTGTTTGCTTTTAGATCTCAGACTAAAAGATTTTATGTTCTCTCGTCTCCTAAATCTTCTTAAATATAATTTGACATGACATGAAGGCACTGGTGTTGCTGGAAATTAAATCATCATCATCATCAAACTCTAGGCAGATGACATCAGCCTTGTTCGTGTGCTGAGATGGAGGAGAAGCGAGTGCAGTTAAGTCTCACCTCATGTGGTGTGCGGTCCTTACGACTGCGAGTCGTCGGCTCTTTGTGGTCTTTGCCAATGTGCACCACTTGTCCCTTGGTGCTCTTTCTGACCAGGTGTCTGCGCATGCCGGGAACATCTTCGAAACGATGACCTGGAGGAGAAGATGGGGTCAAAGGTTTAGGGAAACCAAAAAAAATAGAGTCCAGCACAATTTCTGGGAATCAAATCCCAGTACTGTATCAAGTTAAGTACGTTTACATTCTTATATTTGTCACTTTTGCAGCCTACACACATCGACCTTTCACCAGACGTTCATATGTTTGTCCAGCTAGAGACAGGTCCCACTGCAGGGGGTAGAGTTACTCATGCTGGCAGTGCATCAGACACTCAGAAAGATGTGGAGAAAGACACAGGATGGCACAGCCACAACACCGAGCAGAAACCGTTCTATCACATTAAAGTTCAGATCAGTGGTCCAGGCATCTGATTTCTTTTTTTCAACCTGAAATGTAGGAGAGCAGGGCTCAACTCCAGTGAGCTGCACGTGAATGAGAAATGTATAATTTCACAATACAAAATGACAGATAAGCTTAGAGAAATTTTCCGTCTTACCGTCATCAGTCCTGTGTAAATGTGAAGCCTTTGATATTCTTTGATAATGTTTACACCATCATCTAAAAACCATCAGATATTACTTATGTCCAAAACTATAAAATGTTCATTTGCTACCTAGCTGCTTCCAGCTTCACTTCTACAACCTACAGTTTTAAAGAGAGGGCCCAGAGTCAAGTCGCTCCATGATGTCTGATGATGAAGAGGAGGGCTCTGAAAGGTACTGACTGCATGCCCCCCTCCCAAACAGCCCTCACTGCTCAGACATGGAGTGTGTGACTTGTTCTGAAGTTTTAACAAACTGGAAAACGTTTCCATTTCTTGACCGGTATCTGACCCTGCAGGGGCTGAAACCATCACAATGTATCAGCGCGCAGAGGTGTTAATTCACTCAGGTCGAACAAAAGGGGAGGGACAGTGATCTAATAATTCCTATTGTTGAGCAGCAGCCAGAGACACAGACACTTTCCCAGGATGATTTACGCTGGCGGGAAGCAGATAAAAGAAGACAAAATAACTGGTGAGGAACCAGTTTGTAGGCTCAAGCCTCGTAATGACCAAATGTCTGCACAGTGCACAGTATCAAGCACACACCTCCATCCTCAGACTCTTTATTTAGCCTTCAAGTCTCCTTAATTCTTGTCCTTGTTTCACTTGTCTAATGATTAAAGGTTGGGAGTTGAGCAGGTTTCACAATTAGCCACCATGTTGGCCCAGGCCCCAGATCAGGGGTCTCAGCTGACAGCGGGAATGGCTAATTTAATAACGCAGACCTGTCCGCCACACTCTCTGATGAGCTGCGGCTCTCTGCTGAGGGGTCGGCCCCCTGACGTAAATCACTCCGGCCCTGAACACAGCCCCACGCTGGGTTTGGGGCCGGGGACGTCACAGGGCAGTGGGGCGCAGGCTGCAATGGAGCTGAATCTGAAAAGCCCCCTGCCCTTTCCCAAAATGTTTGAGGAGGAATCTGAACATTTTGGGAAAGGGCAGGGGGCTTCATTACTAGTGCCCTCTAACAGCAACACTGGCAAAGCAGTGTCAAAGAAAATACTTAAATACTCATTCTCACAAACTACAATTTGATCCAATAAGTCACACATTTTAAGATAAGATTATAATTTACCTACAAATAAAACAAGTAAAGCGATATTTACTTTCTTTTAGTAAATAAAAAAAATCCTGAAGGAAATATTCACATCTTAGCTGATAAATGTAGTTAGCTGCTATTTGGTGCAACTCACAAACCAGACCACAAATACCCACAGTTTCACCTAAAATCATTATAGAGTTTGTTTTGTTACAACATTAAATCCTTTTCAGTCAAAAACAAAAACATGCTAAACATGGAAACTGCCCCTTCAAGCAAAAGTTACCCCAAGGATAGAGACTCACTTTTGATGCCGTCCAGATCGGCTGAGCCCAGCGTCTGGGCTTCGCTCTCATCAGTAGCGATGCGCTGGTACTTGGCCTGCTCAGCACCCGTCATGTTGCCTGTGCGTCGGCGCTCTTGCAGATCGTAGCTGCGGCTGGCGGAGGAGACCCGGGCCAGAGGTGTGTGTTCAAGTGGGACTGACTCGAGAGCGGGGCTGGAATTGTCCGCTGAGGATGGTTTACTAGAGGGTGGCAGAATGGCGACAAAACTGGAGCTCAGGAATCCATCGCCAAATGAATGCTGATTTACAATCTATTTTTCTACTAAAAAGGTGGGCATGAGCAGTTCGTTCCCTAATATTTGATCAGTTGGTTATCACAGCACTAACATATCTGCTCTTTTATTTCATCCACCTGTAACAGCTCTGTGATGCTGCTCCAACTACATTTAGAAAGAGAAGGAAATCGCACATTAAAATACTCAACAACTAACTTCATTAACTTACCGTCAGTTCTTCACAGTATTTCTAGACCAACTCCTTCGCTTGGCTTATATAAGGATGTTTCATAGAAACTAATTTCCGCCGTCATAAGGTAACAAGCAAAGCAGAGCAGCAATAGTTGTTTGTGCAGCCTCATCCCAGCTCAGATTAAAACCTCATGGAAAAAGTGGGGAACTAAATGTCAAAGGAGGAGGAGTGTTGTGTCGTCTATAGCGACAGGTGATATATGGGTCTCTGAGAGAGGATTACTGTGGTCCACCACAGCATCCCCAGCAGGTCCACTGGATGCCTGAGACATGGTAACGTACAACGTGTACCTCACAGTCCAATCAGGTGTGAACCTGAAGGGTCTCACCCAATCAATGAGGACATTGCAGCAACAATATTACGCAATCATCACAGCAGGTAAAGCTTGACTATAAACCTAACAATGACTCGCAGCTCTTTTCCCACTCACTCTGTGGAGGTTGAATCTTCGGTGTCTGCTCCTTCACCAGACTGCGGTACGATATCCAGGATCCGGGCTGAGTGTGGGCTCTCTGTGCCATGTTTGGCCGAATGATCGTCATCGGAAACAAAGAACTGTGGAAGGAAATGTAGAGAGTTATTATTCAGACCAGGGAATTCAAATGGAGAGAAACTTTGAAAGTCTGAAACTCAGCTTTTTAGATATTACTGCATGTCAAAAATGAAAGTAAAGTAAACCAAAAACAATCTATAATGGAGGGGTAATTACAAATGATTTCAGGGTTTTCATACAGAACTTATTTTGTACATACAACATACTCCTTTCCACATGTTCTTGTGCATTTTTACAGGTTGCCTGACAAAAAAAAACAAAAACTAAAAACATGAAATACAAACCTTAAACACTGAACCTGCTAAGGTGTTTGTGGTGTTTTGCATTTTCTTTGCAGTCACACCAAGGAATAAATGCTCCTTAATCAAATAAACAATCAGTTCAGTATTTACTATTTAACTTGTGCTCAGGTTAAATCTGGTCTTGTCTTGTTAAGTATCATAACAACAACCAAACATGAAACCCATTGATGAATGATTAAGACTATACTGAAATATTCATAGAGGAAAATATGGTAATGCTATAACGGTGTCCAGGTTGGGTATCAGAGCTTGAGCCATGTTCATTTGTACAGCAGCAGCATTTTAATGAGCAATTAATCACATTTGTAAAGAAAAACTGACAAACATTTAATGGGATTACCTTCTTATTTCCATTCAGTTGTTTAGCGGTAAACATTTTTAAATAATATATCAGTACTATATAGTATATATTTAATATTATCATATTTTGGACTCAAGGACGTAAATGCAAAACTTGCAATTTTAGACATTTCTTCTTACCTCCACATCTTTGACTTTCTCTGACTCAGAAGACGGAGTTGCCTCTACCCCCTCATCCTCCTCGTCCTCCTCATCTTCTCCTTCCTCTATGGTGCCACTGGATGGGACGCGGCTGCTTTTGTGATCCTTGTCCTTCTTCTTTTTCTTGTAGCCCTTCTTCCTATGTTTGTCGGAGGGCAGTTTGGACAGAGGTCGGTGGATGTGGTGAGAGGAGTGACGGTGGTCTGTGGAGAAGGTGGAGAGCAGAAATGGAATACAAAGATGAACCACATTAAATTGGGACATCTTGGGGCCGGAAGCTTACATTCAATGTCTTCCTCATGGTAGTTGTGGTGCTGCTCGTCAGGTACGGAAGCAGCAGGGCTGAGGATCGGCTGAAAACGCGGGACCGACAAGGTTTTGTTAAGGTCCCCGTCATCCTCTTCTTCTGGGCGTGGAGGCCCATGTAGTGATGAAGCAGCAGGAGCATCTGGCTGCAAAAACAACAAATAAACCACATTAAGGTAAGAACAATATGATAACATGCAAAATGACACTTATTTTACTTTTTATTCAAGACTCAAAACGTTAGGTCTCTGTAAAGAACAACAAACACGTGTGGCAGTCTGATTAAAAGGTGGACAAAGTCCATACTGTGACTGTGCCCCAGTCACAGTATTTTTAAGATATCTCCACAGTCATGACAACTGAATTTAAGACACACCTATAAGTGTATGTTTTGTCCATGAAAATAATTGTTGCTGTTTATGTTCTGAGGCGTTTCCTGAAGCGGTCAGTTTTTCTTGCACTGTTAGAATCGGTATGTGTGTGTGTGTTTGCTGTTCACTTAAACCAACACTAGAGGGAGATCTGGTTCTGTGACTACACCACAGCCAGGACATCACTAGAGGAGTCCTCTCACATTCTTCAATATGGACGCTTCAAATTGGAAACAATAGCCATGTGCTTCGATCAGTTACACTTTTTCCATGCAGTGGTGTGACAGGGATCCTGTGGGTGATGGACTGATCTGTTTTCTTGCAGCGTGACGCAGAGCACTGCTGCGTCCAGATCTGCCGGTGGGATATTGTGATAAGGATGGACAACAGCGAGACAGCATGACGATCTACTACGGCAAACAGACTGTTGCCATGGCTACTGCACAGGTGCAGTGAAATCCTGCAGCGAACGCTCCCTGTGGCCAAACTGCCCTGTTAAATGGTTCCCAGGCCAGTCATATATTAGGTTTTCTTCTCCGCTGCAGGGAGCAACAGAAAGCAAGTGATTCTTCCACCCACAGCTCCTTCCTATTTGCGTGTCGTATTTACCCAAGACAGTAGCTACACAAATAAATGATCAGGTTTTAATGTATTTGTTTGTATCTAATATTTCTAGGACTCTACTCTTGAAATAAAATGTATAAGCTATTCATCATCTCATCTAAATAACAGTACCTAGCTCCACCTCAAACATAGAGGCACTGCTATATCTAAATGACCAGTGGTGTGTTTGGGTTGCTCACCTCAAACTCACATGACTGGGGTTTGAAGGTGAAGGGACACTCTAGTAAGGACAACATGTCCTCATTTTAGTCAGAGAAGACAGACTGAGAATTAAAGGAAGGCATCTATGTAAAATCATTTATCAGCCACTGACAACACAGCCTTAACATCTGCGCACAGAACATTTCACCCCAAGTCACACCTTCTGGAGAGTTTTTGGTCGAGAGAGAAGAAGAAGATGATGAGATGCCAGTTGTAAGAAAAGAGGACGCCACCTACGTTAATCTGAACAATTTCCTCTAATTGAGGAGAGCAATGGGTCATTAAACGACACGAGTCATGAGTTTCACCCACAGATGTTCCTCTTAAAAACCTGAACTAAGCCAGTGCGAAATGAAGAAGCTACTTGGATGATGGTGAAATGTCCTCAAACCAGTCCAGTTGCCTTTGTTTTGGTTTGTCCTCGATTAACTATCTGAGCAGACGTATTAACTATATAAACTAAACGTACTAAGAAGCAGAAATAAACCTAGAATAACATATTACATGAGAGAAAGGGAACAGTTTTTACTTATACACGACCCAAAACGGCTTTGATAACGACTGTGTGTTAACACAGAGCTCATGACAGCTCAAGAGATTCTCCTAAATGCAAGGACGTGCAAGAAAGTGTAAAAAAAACAAAAAAACAACAAAAACTGATACATAGAGCTAAGGAGCATTTTACCATGATATGTTTTTACATAAACAGGAAGCCCTGCGCTCAACTGCTGGCCAACTGAGATTTAAAAGTAAAAGACTTTCAGGCAAACATTCAATATTGACCCAAGGTGCAAATAGCTATTTTTTTGTGTTTGTTTTTGACAAAAGACTCAAAAGGAGATGTGAACAAAGTCTACGTTCACCTCAGTGACCTTCAGGGCAAATTGCCAAAAAAACAAAAAAAAAAAGAAAAGCTATTTGTCACCACAACATCGACACTTAGATTTACGGAGCAGATTTCACTGCACAAAGGAAAGTGTAGCTCTCCTTCAACTAAATATAACGCTTTGGAATATAAAGTTAAAATAAACTTTTAAGTTGCAGACATTCATTTAAAAGATGCATCAATACCGATAGTTTAATATTCAATTTAAAAAACGTGGACAACATAGCGTCCATCCAGATGACTGAAACACTCCGAGTGCTGCTACACGATCTGGCAGTTTATTTTTACAGAGCCCTCATTCATATCATGGTTTCACAGTGAATCCCTAGAGGTGGGAGAGATGTGTGAGGGATTCTCAAAGAGGTGAGAGAATTTTCCACAACCACACCGAGTACGAAAACAAGTCGAGGGGAAAAAAAACAAAAGTGACCAGACAATAAAGAAAACTTGAATAAGACAAACATTTTCTCTCCGTGACTTACCTCACTCATGGCAACGTGAGCTCAATCAAAAGGTTTTTGGGAGACAACAAGATTCAGTAGCCTCCACCATGACAGCACTGGAGCTCTGACCCTCAGCACCTCTATTAAGAACTGCAGGCAGGAGACATCCCTCTCTCCCTGCTTATCAAAGCTTTCTGATACCATAATCAGAGGCGTATCAGCCAACCTGCCACCTTCACCAGTCTGCCCATTGTGCCAATACAAAACAAACAAGACTCTCATTCCCGCTTTGAGGACAAATGCTGCCTGAAAGGACAAGTCGTGTTTGAACAGCTACGAACAAAACCCGACATTGACATTCATCTCCACATTTTAACTTTGCCGCGTGAAGCCTAAATATTGACCTAGGTGCTTTCAGTCAATACGACTTGAAGGGCAGTGCAAATGCATAGGAACTAAACATCTCGTACTTTTGTAAAGACACAGCTTAAAGGTTAATATTGACAGAGCAATAGGCAGGAATCAAACGTGATTAAAATGCAAAACCACAAATGATGGCTGATGTTTATTTACAAGATTTCAATGTCTTTAGTTTGACAGCTTCAATCTCAATGCTTCAATGTATTAGCAGAAGCATTTCAAGACATTTTTCTTCATTAATTTGACAACAGCGGTGCTTATCTTGTAACAGTAATCATCATTTCTCGGATAATACAACACAGTAAGAATTTATGTTCGCTTATGGGAATTCGAAGTCCAGGAAGCAAATCTAACATCCAATGTATCCAAAAAACAATTGATATTTTTGCATTTTAATTTTAAACCCTTAAAACTGTTGCTATGCAAATCACAAGGTACATGAAAAGCAATAAAACTAAAGGCTATTTTAGGGTACTGTGGGACAAAGACGTTCATTTTTGTTTTTACTTCCCGTTTCACTTTCAACAATGGCGACAAACTTTCGGCCTAGACACATCATATAAATGTTTATATCTCCGGACCTCCATAGTTAACCTTTCCTCAATGTGTTCTATCTTTACTGATCCAAAATAATCAATTCGCAAGTTGTGGAGGCGGAGAAGCAGCCAGAAATACTAAAATGGAAACACGCTACAACGTGATGTGTAGTTACATTTCAACTACGCCACAAGCGTCTGCGCAGGGTCTGTGAATGATCTGCGCTGCCGTAGCTACGGTGTTAAATTGACACAGAAGTCTAGACTGCCAAGAAATATTGAAGACAAGTCACAAAAAAAAAAAAATCAAAAAACAACAAACAAGATAAAGTACATGATAGCATGCTAACATGATTATATTTACAATGTCCATCTTCACAGAAAGAGTTTCTCCAGGTACTCTGGCTTTAAATTGGCCGTAGGTGTGAATGTGAGCGTGAATGGTTGGCTGTCTCTTTGTGTCAGCCGTATGATAGACTATGACCTATCCAGGGTGTACTCCACTTCTTGCCCCATAACACCTAAGACAGGCTGCAGATTCCCCCTCGGCCCTTAGGAGGACGAGCGGTTAAGGACAACGAACGAATGTTTTTACTGAGCCTGATCAAGATGAAATAAGGTTTGCAGGTTTGTGATCATAAACTAAAATATTGGACAATTTACTTTCGACCTGATGATGGCACTACAGGAAAAGTAAGGTCTTAACCAAAGTGTTTACAATTCGTTAATGGGACGTTAATATCTGAACTAAATTCCATTTGGAGTTTGGACCTCAAGGGTGGATCAGTAACAAGGCTGAAACTAATTAAATGCAATGCATTTGAAACATACTGCCTTCTAAATGAATCGTTTTTATTCATTTAGCTAGTAAATAAAAAGTACTGCGCCAGTGCCTCAACTGTGTTGTATAACAAGGTGGACACTCGACGGCACGTGGAGGCCACAGGAGATTATCTGTGTCTCAAATCCCACACAGTCAGCACTTGCAGCAGAGAGGGGGGGATAGGCTGTGGATGCTGTAGTGATCATGTCATGCCGTGTGGCTGAGTCACTGAATTCCTGCACATCTCTGCAAGGAAATACCAGTCTGCAATATGCTCAGGGTTTCAGATTATTCTGAGAAGACACAGGAGTTGTAACCCAGTTTTTACCTCAGCCAAAATTACATCAGTATTACGCAAGCACTGATATGAAATGATATGAAGCCTTTTTATTTCATCATAAATTAGGCACATTTTCCCCTTTTTATGCATTTTAAGATCAAATCAAATATATTATAAAATATGTATCCAATTCGCGGCTTTGTTATTTAAGGCAGAGACACCTTTTAATTACCTATTTGAACTTGTAACAGCAACTGGGCTTTAAATAGTCATCAGCTTGGTATTACATACTATGTGGTGGAAAGCTATTTTATTTCTTGGTTTTATGCAACTTGAGGATGTCTGACCCAATAAACTCCACTGAGCAGTGCTTGCTTTGCAGCAGCTGCCAGATGCATGTCACAGGAAAACCTGGTGTGAGTAATGGCACTTCCGAACAGAAACTGTCTTGGTGCTAAATTTGACCTACACAACCAAAAACTCCCTACTTCAGTATCAGGACTAGATTAGATTCGATGAGGTCTAGATTAGCTCCCAAACTGGAGGAGTGAAAATCCCCAAATGAGTCACAACCAAAATATAATGCATCACAAAATTATTAAAAGAATAATAATAAAAAAATGCATGTTGAAATATGGTAGTAAAACTATTTTAATTAAACTGAACTTCAAAAGCTGGCAACCTTCAAGGAGAGGTTATCCATAATGTTTAAACCTATGTGCAAAATGTAAACAGCTAGCCTAGCTCTGTCCAAAACTCAAGCTCTATAATGAACACACTAGTTCAATGCCATTTTAAGCTAACCAGCTAACTAGTGTGATAACTGCACACATGATCACTTAACTTTTGTAATTAATGCGAGTTAGACGAGAATACAAAAATAGTCAGGCGCATAACCACATTAAAACTATGGTCCGATGTTTTTAAACTGAAACAATATAGACATAACGTGTTAAAGGTGGAGAGGTGCTAGTAGTTGGATTTTATTTGGTTTGTGCAGAGTCAGGTCTCCTGTCCTTATGCTAAGCTAGGCTAGCTATAAGAGAAATGCGAGTGTGGTATCAATCTTCAAACCAATACCCAAGAGAAGGGTTATTTCCACCCCTTGAGGGATATAAATCAAAAATATTGGGAGCCATTGCCTTTCGTCTGACATACGCAGCAAATGTTTGCGTTGCAGGAATGGTATGGAGCAAGTCACTGATTCTATGGGTTCTGTCTCGCAACGGACCCTGACCTCTAGCATTCCTGGGTAAGGTAGAATATGCACTGGAAAACCCGGCTTAGACAAATAAGTGTCCTCAGTGTTGCCATGTGAAAACACCTTTCCCAATCCACCTGCTGACAATAAAAGGGTGACTATTTGTGACTAGTGACGTATTAAAACAACATTAGGAAGTAATTATTACCTTGGATTTCTAATGGCTAGGGGGAAAAGATTGAGCTGGGCTATAGTTGAGCAGTTGACAAAGAAAAGTGCATATCAAAGCAAACTGGCTAGACTGAATATTAACCAGCTGCCGGGTTTGTGCTCGGGTTAAATTTACCCAAAGATCCCAAATCAGGCTACATGTACGCTATGAAAATCTTTAGTTGCCCTCTATAGGATAATCTATAATGACTTACTGGGAATGATAAGAACAAGACCACATATCACAAACGCAGATTAAGAATAAACAACGTGTTGGACTCACGTGTTACCTTCAGTCCTCTATGAATTGGACAAACTCACCTTAAATTCATAAAGAAAGTCCATCAAAGTACATGCAGGCGTGTAACTGCGGTTTTGATAGCTATATTTATATTTCCAGCGTCTCAATCTAGAAGCGCCGGCTTCTTTTATGGATAACAAACTGTTTCCTATTTCAGCTAGCCCCTGTCACGTGATCAGGGTTGATCACCACGGCAGGAAGAAGACATTACTCAAAGTTTAGTTTCACAATGTTAGCCCTTAAAATCCAAACAGGATTATCTGTACTCTCCCTGACCACACATGCTCACATTGTTAAACAGATAATAATTAACCAAGAGCTGGAGCCAAGAGAACAGCCAATAACGGTTAAGGCACTGTCATAACGCAAACACTTTTATCTTTAGTGAGTTCTTGACCACCAGAAAACCTACTTGCAGATCTTATTAAAGGCAAGTCAGATTGTGGTTCACTGCCTCAACAGATTTTATAAAGGCGTACAGATGACGTCTATGAAAATGTGAGATTTTTGTGTCATTTTTTATGTCTTTGATAGTGCCCGCAAAGGCAATAGGTTAGCTAAATCCATAGTCTCTCTACACATCAGGGGTCAGTATTTCAGTGTCAGGGACCCACATACCTCACCTAAATACTTTGCATGCTCTGCCTTAACTAGTCGGATTTGTTTACGTTTAGCAGGGAACACCCCCCCCCCCCCCCCCTTCTGGATTTCACATAGGTAGATGCAGGCACTGTCACAGTAGTCAACACTGTCACAAGTTGTGCAACGTTTCAGAGGAAGCAGCTGAGAGAAGGCAGAAAAAAATGCAAAGCTAAGGGAAAGCAGGGGTTTCCTATTATCATGGGCTGTGGTGAAAAGAACAGGTCAGTTTTATTGCTGATAAATTAACCGCATGAACAAGAATACGCTCTGTTGTCAAAATTCAGTAGAAGCATGCCCCATCAGAAGTCTGTCAACTGTGGCCTATATGAGTGGAATATTTACCACCCACACATTCAACCCACGGCTCAGCAGTCTACCAGAAATATGGGTTAGAGTTCTGGGAAATATGGGAATCCTTCACATCAAGTAAAAGAACAATAAAGCTGTTGGTAACGGTGGGTAAATCAGTAAATAAACACATGATCCTTATAATTCCTGGAATGCAATTGAACATTATTCCTGGAATCCACCATCCACCTCAAGCTGATAAAATCTAGCAATATTCCTTTAGACTAGTGATATCTTCTGATGCACCAATTTAATCATGAGAGGAACTTGACAACCTCTTGAGCTGAGAAATTACTGCTTTTTTTGGCTACTGAGCAGTTGCCCTTGGAGCTTTGCCAAATCATGTTTATCATATCAAACCCACCAGGAGCCACAAAATCAGGTTTTTCATTATGTGTTAAATTAGCATACAGCAAAAAAAAATAAAATGTTGCAACTGTCAGTAGCAAGAAAAGAGGAAGGAAGTTATTTTTGACATCGTCAAGCGCTATAAGAAAAGGTGGGGCCGCTCTCTATGAACATCTAAAGTGTTTGGAGCTATTCTGAACATATTTATTTTTGTAGTCAGAACGGCTGTAAGTTGGCAGGCAATGGGATGTGACTAGATTTGTACACACTGGAGGGAACAGCTCTGTCCAAAATATACACTCCAATGCCAAAGGGGACAGAGGAAGCTGATGCAGCATAAATCCAGCAAAGGCCGAATGTGAACTGAGGCCACAGTCTCCTGAATGGAAAGAATAAAATTTAAGTGTCATGCCGTCCCACCTGAGGAACATATTAACCGATTCATCACCAGGACCACCAGCTCTGTCTCCTGTGCTTTATCATGTGGCTGATGATGCTGGAGCCTGACCCCACAGCCCAGACTACATGTAGTCGTGCTTTACTTACACTGTGAACAACCGATGCCACGGCGTTAGAAGCTTGTTTGGGAGCACTGGGGTTGCTCATGGCTCTGGAGTAGAGTCGCTGCTGGAGAGGCTCTGGAAAGCTGGTTTGGACTGGTGCGGCTTTAGCCCTTCTCTTTCTCACTGGGACTCAGACAGCTTTTGGGCAGCATAACCTGGAGATTGACAGAGATACAGGAGTTAGTGCACAAGAAGACAAGGACTTAAAACCTGAGGGAAATAAGAGTGAAATAGATGTGGGGCCAATAATCTCTGAATATGAGGTACCATCTTCCAGCATATGGTTCTGGTTTTCAGCTTAAAGGTTGTAGGACATTTTACAACACTGCAGCAGAAATACACTTACTTGCCAGTTCATTAGGTACGCGTCCTTCACCAAATCTTTCTAATGTTTCATAAACTTTACAGTATTCAGTATTAATTTAAAAATAACAAAGAGGTTTTGCTTCAACTGTGTTTTCATTTTGGAGGATTGCAGCATATTGTGTTGTATTGACACATTGAACTCTCTTGAGCATGGCTCCAGGTGTCTACTTATCGTAGCCATCAGACAATCATCACCTACAAAGAATTTGAAACCAAACATTGTACATGAAGACTTCATGCCAACTTCCTTGTCCTAGTACCATCTCCACTGGGAGGAGTAATCAACAGATTCAGGATATCCTGGAAGTCCTAGCAGCTCACTTCAGAAACACAACTGCCAAAACTGAATGTCATTTTTATTATGAACTCTGTAAACAATGGCATTGTACTTCAGAAATAGTGACCACAATGGCAAAAGATGTTCGTACCAACAGGCTTGAATACACCAGACATTTTTACCATTTCTCTTATTCTGGATTTTAAATCCTGGAACACTTACTTAGGGCCATTCAAGGTCATCAACCACTTGAGCCAGATAAGAACCAGATAAGTCAAAGCTACTGTGTAAAGGACCCTATGATAAGCGACAACATGTGCCTCACCTCCGTCACTCTTGAGTGTCTGATATACTGTATGACATAACCACAGGAATTCAAACATAATTGTAACTCAGGCAGCCAGAGTGTCTCACTAAACCAGAGGAGAACAAACAACAACACAAACAAAACAATGGCTTTGAAACTAGCCATCCAATAATCGAGTAGTAGACCGAAACCAATCTTTATCTGCAACTGTTTCGCATTCAATCAAAAGTAACAACTAAGAGGTTTCTGTTTATCTTTGGGGTTTGAACGGTTGGCCAGACATAACAAGAATCTTTTTACATATCTGAAACACGTCAGCAAAAACAGATCCATCCATAATAAAAACTACTGTGGCTGCAAAAATCAGCCAATATTTGCATGTATTTATTTATACATATTTGTTGTTTTAAGGTCGTTTCAGTAAAGACTCTCATTAATGACATTATGAACAAGCACAACAGTTTTCATTCATAGAAGCAGAGCAGGGCCCCCTTTTGGTTCACTCCTCAGTGTCACAGTTTGAAATCATGTTCAAATCAAAGCCAGACCAGCTTTCTGACAGTTATCAAAGGAACGATAAGCCTTCATGATGCCTGAACACAACCGTATCAATGACCTTGTTGACAGCGAGAGATTTCATTGAAGTATGTTTCATTAAAGTACAGTCAAGAGATTAAAGTCAAGTATGTAAGGACAATGTGAAGTTGTATTCGGATACGAATCAAACAAACCTGGCAAGGCATCAGGTAAATTATATCCCCATACATGAGAGTTGATAATTACAGCACCAACTGTTAATTACACGAGAGTTTGAGACGTTCTGGTTCGTGCAATCACGGTGATAAAAGAGTCTCCTTGAGTAAGCACAAAGATTACTTTCTCAGTAAACCTAGACTCCACCACTGTGGAAGAGGCAGGGCCGGCTACACAGGGATAAAGTTACTGAACCCTGGGATCCTGGGCAAAAACCATGGGAACCAGATTTTCTGCCTCACGGCATGCCTGTAATAATACCATTAGGATAACAATAATGATCAGAAAACAATAACAGCTCCTGCGGTTGCCTTATTAAGCAAGCAGGCTGGAAAAAGAAAAAAAAAACTAACAAAAAAACCACAGTCCTTAATGATGACAGCGTCTTCTTTGTGCCATCAGGTACAATCTGCCCAGCAGAGCCCTGAATAAAAAGGAACTACTTGTCCCTTGTGTAATAACTGAAGTGACCACAAGGACATGGATGAGTGCTGACAGTGCAAGAGGAAGTGAGGACATGATGCTCTGAGTTTCAGAGGGAAGAATTTCGTCATGTCACTCCAGAAACATCCAGAAACACGGTTCTTTACAAAGTGTTCCTACAAGACGATGAGTCTCCCATTAAAGAGTTTTCCGTGAAAGAAAACCTTTCCATGCTAAACTTGGGAAAACATCTTTCTGGGAGGAAGTTAAAACAGGAAGATGGTCTACAGACAGAAGGCTGTCAGGACTGGTAAACTTATTTTAATAATAGCATGCATAATATCAGATTTGAAGAACAATGTCTCTATGGCCTGGAGGTCGACTTCAAGGATAACATATGTATGGACTGGATGTACAGTTCAAAGATCAGCTGGGTTAATATAAAATTTTGCTAAGCCCAAAAAAGACATTATAGGTTAACTCACCTTGTCACAGGATAACAAGCTGGCACTGTTGCCCCCATAGAGAGAGTAAAGACCCAAAGAACAAAGTATACACTCTGGTTAAAGGAGTGATGCTGCCTCCAAGGAGGAAACTGTCATCTACAGACATTAAACACCAAATGCTGCATCACTTCTGTTTTAATCATAAATACCTCCAAAATATTGGAAATAGTACTCCTAGTAAGTACTTAGTGACCCCTTTTCATTATTTTATTCCTTCTGATTGGCCCCACATTCATTATGCAGAACAACAAGGAGTCATGCAACAGATGGCCTGGTCCCTATAGTGCACTGAGCTCTATATCATGCGGTCAGTCTGGGATTGTAATAAGACATAGAACCACTAAATCTGCAAAACAACACACCTCGTGTCTCCAAGACACTTGAAACAACCTGTCTGACAAATAAGTGCAAAAACTATGACCTTAAAACAGCACCAGTTTTCTTTGGCGCAAAGAGTGGTCACACCCAGCATCGATTTGTTTAAGGTTTTTTCATTAACTACACTTTTTATAAAGTTAAGTTATTAATACAAACCATTCACGGCACACCTTTTGATCTCGAGAAACGAAGGAAAAGCTCTATTCATAGATCAATGTGGTGTTTAATGTGCAACAGTATTTACTCTCTGAGGCAACTTGCCATTTTCTTTGCTCGTAACTACCAGCCAGTTACATAAAGGATGGGTAAACCAATCTAATCTGACATTTATATGCATATCAGTGACATTTAGCATTCGTGTCGTACTCTCAGAAGATTATGGCTGTTTGGCATTTTCTTATTGGTAAGATCTACAATATGTACTTGATGGTGACTCATCTCTCCAAAAGACTATCAATGCACCTGACAGAGTCTCGTTGGTATGTTGTAAATTTCCAGTGCCGATAAAAAAAAACTCCCCTTTTGTTTTGCAAATGTGGCTTTTCTCATTCTTTTTGAGAATTTAAGAAATGTAGCCTGATTTAAATAAAAACGTGTCTTGTTTACTCAAGATTTTCATTTGTGAGATCTGCATTGACAACCTAAAAGCAATGACACAAGCAACTTGAAAAAAATTTACCCGAGACCCCTATCATTCACTTTCATCTCGTGTGACCTTTTGTAGGTAACAGAAAGAAGATAAAGATAAAAGATTAAAAAAGTCTTTGCTGTTCCTTCTCATAATGACATTATGGGGAAAGAAGTGAGACAGCCAGACGACAGGACAGAGGTTACGAGCCAAACTTGAACAAACTCACGACGCAGGACCACATAAGTCTTAAACCAGCGTTTGGTCGGGACGCCCCGGTCGGGCCAGGCTTCAGTCTGCAACTTGGAACGTGACTGTCGACCGCAGACTGCACGCTTGTCTACAAATTCTATCAAAAAGGCGTAATTAAAGAACAGTTCAATAAAATGCACAAACTGCCAATAAAAATGCCTTCGACTAGAAATAGAAGCTTGATCGCAATGTTCAAACCTCAACCAATACACAGGCCTGTACTTATAAAAGCAGGACAATGACAGGGGAGGGAGGAGAAGTTAAAGGTTTCATTAAAGAACATAAAAGACGGCAGTGCGATTCATTTGTTTAGCACACAATCCACATATTTCCAGAAAACACTGAGTTGCTTACAGCTCCAAGAAGAGATAATTTGTGGCCTCAGTTTTTATCTAGCACGTTCTGGACGCTGCCGTAAATACAACACTATTATCGCTCAATAAAGACAAACAGAAAAAGCTATAAGAGTGATTAACTGGACCTTAAAAAAACTCAGGCTTATGGAAATAGTTGAGAACATAGCGTCTGTTTTTTGATATAGCCATAAATGGTCAATTCTGAATAAACCACAGCATTTATAGAGCCATCCTTTCCCAAAACGTCGTCTTTAAAAGGCTCTAATTTAGGATTTATTACTCTAGAAGAGCATGTTTGTGCTCCCACAAGACAAGTGACCAGAAAGTAGCTTGTTTGAAACCGTTCTTTACGGTGTAACCTGTGGAGCAGGATTTGTTTACAGTTGGCAGCATTTCAGCTTGTTTTAGGCCTGATTCAGCTCTATTCTCACCTCAAGTCAACTAGATATTAAGAAACTGGAACACAAACAGGAAGAATTAACATAAGTTTCATCAAGACCCGACTAAACAAACAACGTCAGGTTAGCTAATTAAAGACTAGTTCATACAATCAATGAATTAAAATTGATGGAAAAACAACAAGCAGTAAGAATGAGACAAATGAAACAACGGCAAAGCATAAAAAAAATAAATAAATAAATTGGACTGTACCATACCTTTGTGTGCTTACTGCAGAGAAGCCACCGCAGACATTGTAGTGCAATTCTGAACTCTGCTGTGAAGACAGACCCGGGTCTGGTCAGAGTGCAGGGCGAAAACAAACAGAGGGAGAAAACAGAGATAGGGAGACAAAAGAAACAAGAGTTAGAGATGTGGAGCGTCCGATCGTGTGTCGTCGAAGCCGAGTGCTCTCTCAGACCAACATGCACAGACTGATAACGGCAGCCTTCCTCTTGAGGATTACGTTTCCTCCTCCAGCCTGCTGACAAGTAGCCATGTGACTCCGGGACCCATTCAACACTGAGTCAGAGACTGCTACTCAGACAGACACACATCTATCTGTGTCTGATACGCACGCACACACGCATACACACAGACACACACACAGGTTGAATGTGGAAATTCAACCCCAGTGATCAATATCTGTCCTAAACAAACCATAAGAGGCAATTTGCATGCTCACACTGGCTGCAACTGTCTATGGCCAGCTGTGACCAATTCAGCGAAACAGTGATTTTCTTTCACCTGACCACTTGGTTTTAGAGTGTCAAGAGAGTAATTTACTAAAAGACTAGATGCAAGTTAAATACACATAACTTTGTGTTTCTTTCTTTGAATCATCTCACAACCAGTCAGATTCAACATGACACTTCAACGTCAAGGTTATCGTAGCATACCAGCATGTTAAATTAAGAAGAGCAGCATATTAGCAAATTTGTGGAGGACATGTAAGCATACTGACGTTAGCATTTAACTCAACACATTTTTTCAGGCAAGGTTCAAAGAGTGTGTTGAGCTACATGCTAACGTCAGTATGCTTACGCATCCTCCTTAAAATTGCTAAGCTCAGCACACTGCTTGACCCTTGAAACGTGCCAAGGGCTAAACGCTAACTAACGCATACTGTAGGGATAAGGTTGGTGGATCATTGGTTTGGACCCGATAGTGTTGCTGTATGCACCATGAGGATATTATTTCAGTTATTACGATGCATCCTCAGGGGAACAATGAGTGCATGCCCAAAATTTGATGTCAATCCATCTGATCGACTCAAAACTGCAAATGTTCAGCCTCCAGATGGCACTACAGGGAAAGTCCAGAAAGTCCATAAAAGTCTGTATAAAAGGATGTAACAACATACTGCAATCCCTAGAAGCTGTTCACATGGCTGAAAATACATTTAAATGTTATCAGGAATCAAAGTTATTTGAATAATGGATGGGCTGATAATCAGACAAATCATGGAAGAATGTTTTCTGGTCCGTTAAATCACATGAGTATTACGCAAAGTGTTTCCCCACAGGAAATATTCTAAAAATGACCCTTTCTCAAGACCAACATTAGGTTATGTTGTGCCACGAAGTCAATAGATGACGAACTTGCAAAGGAAAGACTTGGCAAATGGATGAATAATTCACTACAGAACAGAGAGGGAGACATTATGTAATAGCTCCTTTTCTTATATATTGGCCAACTTTACTTCTCATGGAGGACACTGCAACTCTGCCAAAGGTTTCTGAGAATGGGCAATACGGTGAATGTTCTGCAACAAGCAAGGGCAATGATTGATGTCACTGTATATATGGGAATTTAAAAATAAAATCTGCACAGATTCACTTTAGAGCAGTGTGTTTTTGGAGCATGTTTATACATTTGTACAGGATGTTTATTCATTTGTGAATATGTGTGGATAAAATGAGTGGGAAACAAATGACATGTTGCTTAATATATCTTATAAATGATATTTGGCATAATTGCTGAAAAAGTAAATTAGCAAATGTTCCGATCATTTTGTTCGTCTTTAGGTACATTTCACTCCATGCACACACGACACATATTTTGTCAACGGAAAACAAACAACTTGTCATGTTGTGAAGTAATCAACACTATTACACAATTAATCTCAACTAAAGTCATAAAAGCCACCAGATTAATTGTGTTTTGCAGCGAACAAAGAACAATCCTGTGATCTAAACAAGTTGCTTTCCCACTCGCCAAATAATCAAGAGCTGCATTCCACATCAGCTTATATGAGCCTAAGGGCTAAAGAAATACCCAAGTAGGAGCATGAGCCTGTGTGTGTGTGTGTGTGTGCGTGTGTGTGTGTAATATAATTGCTTGTCCCCAACGACGTAGGCTCACTATGGAGTCACATGCGTGTCTTACGGGGAAAAGCAACACAGTTAGGACCACAAGCAGCTAAAATTGAAGTCCACTTCAAAGTGAGGGGCTTTCTGCAATCCAAACAGTGTGCTCATAATAACATAATCCACTGTGGTCAGCTATATAAAGAGGTGTGAGTTGACATAAATTCATTCTCTACCAACAGATGATCCTGCACAGATGATAAACACTCCTCATATTTAAGGTCATATGCAGAGCCAGATTGAATGCAAAATAAAGCAATCTGTACGTGGTCCAAACCATCTCGTGTACATTACAAAGCACATTTTCTCTGCTGAGAGAAATGAAAATGTAAAAATAACATTTAACAAGAATTCTTACACAATAACATCCAGCTTTCAGCTTTTGCTAGCCAACACATTTCGGAAATTCTCCATTCAGCTTCCTGTTATTCTTCTCTCCCTTCAAGTCTAAAGCAAGTCTACTAGGCCATTTAGCTAGTTATAAAAAACAAACACACACTGAAGTGGTGCAGTTAAGGACAAAGTTTTTCCCTACGAGAGGCTGTATCCGGTGAAAAAAACGAAGCCTAAAGCAACACAGACAGAAAAGCCGGATTGACCAAAACTCACCAGAACCTTGCTCTGACCCTGTTAAATCTCCTGCTAATGCACAGACCGACCTCGGTGTAGCTCTGCACCTTTGTCAGCTGCCCTGTCTGTGGACCTCTATGCAGATTTGGTTTATGTTGAAAGTTGTGCCTCCAAGTGTTTTGGCCAGAAATAGCTCAGCAGTTTAGAAGTCACCTCCTGAGTCTTTCAGCACACAGATGTCTCTACCTCTTCACAACCCAGTGGCCACGCTACGCTTCACTCAGGATTTGGCAGGGTCCAGCTCTTCGGCATGACTGTGCTCGTTATGTGCACACAGCTCCAGCCTCACACAGCTAACAGCTGCACACACTCAATCTAAGGCCATCTTTATCTTACTCTTTGTCCCATCAGAGGCTTCAGGCGGCAACAGGGGCTGTGCCTGCGGCTAAGACAGCACCTGTCCTCGGGGTGAAGAGGGATTTAAGGGGCAGCTGAGTACCAACCGTTACATAATGTCTGCCTATTGTCCTCTCCTACAGAAAAGAAAACGCAATCACCAGTCAAGCATGTTCATACCTAGAGGAGGTTTAGGGGCGTATGAAGCACTGCAGGAGGCTAATGCACAGTTTGAAATGGAAATATACATCTTGTGCTGCCCGCAGGATATAAATGTCCACAAGAGCACAGGAAATTTGGGACAAAGTTCAGAGTTAAGATCTGAAAGTTAATTCCAAGCAGGAGACAAATCTTTTTAGCCAGAAGTCAAATAATACCTGATCATTATGTCTGAAGGCTCATCCAGGTCATGGTTTAAGTAAAAACAGCTAAAACAAAGGCAACAAGACTTGTATGAGTTTTCTTGAAGATGTTCCATCACTCATCAACATCAGTGAGCGGTACACAGAAACTGACATGACTAGGATCTAAAGCTTTATTGTAAAAAAAAAAAAAACAGGCCACCACCCATATTAATACAAACAGATTAATCTAACTGGAGGTGAGTATTAGTTTAGTAACAGACCCCAGTCATATATATATAGTTTCAGGTTTGCAGCACCCACAGATTATCCTAACAAACATCTAAACTCCTCACAAATTACCTGAACTGAAGAGGACACTTGGATAAGTGGTGAAATATCTGTAATAAATCTCAAACAATTTAAGTTGCTCTCGTTCTACACAGCCTATGCATGTGTCATGTACACTGGAACAAAATATCAATATTCACTCATAATTAATTTAAGCTTCATCACCTTTGTTTGAGGGTGGCAAAAAAAGCCTGGTGGGACATCATTGACTGCAGTAAAATGATGACAGTGCAGGTGTTAGCTTTATTTTTCTTGAGCGCAGTGAGTTTATCAGAGCTATTTCTTCTTAGTGGTCTGTCTTAACAGGTTGCAGGTTGTAAAACCCAAATAATGTGCTGCGAGATGTTAAGGAGACCTGCAGAGCTGCTCAAAATTGTTTTACATTGCATACACTCATATCGAGTGTTACTGAAGTGAAAAATTACAAACTTTCACTCAGACTCCATTCTTAGATTCCTTATATTCCAGTAAATGGTGAGATAAATTATATTGTGTGCAGTCATGTAATTAAAGTGCCATAATACTGATGAAAACACAACAGCACACAACAATGCAAAAGGAAGAAAAGAAGGGCTTTCTCCACTGGACAATCAGATCCTTTTAAACAGCCACCACAGACTGGTCCTGTCCAGTGTTAGGGTGTGGTTCTCCTTGTCCAAACTGTATCCTGGGTGACTCAGGTTGCACCACTGGAACAAAACGTTCAGCTACCTACGTTGCAATTGTGAAGGTCTGACCCCCTGTCCTTGTAATTATTGAATTAACTCTCCTGAGACTCAGACGGGAAGCAGGAATAGCACACCTCCCAGGCTCTGACAACCCAAAACAAAAGGCCTCAAATCTCAAACTGCAAACAAATACAAATCAGCCATTTATGAATCAATCTGGGAAACAACTTAACATGATTACGTTTGCGTGACAGGGAACATAACCTGAAAAGCTCAGACAGAGAAAGGGAATGATATAGGATAAAGAATGATATAGGATAAAGAAAGGATGTCAAACTGGGCCTTACTGTATGCGGCTCATTGTATAATTAGATGCTCTAAAGAGACATCAAGCAGCATCATTGCTATTGGGTGGGGGTGCCTGTTCGGGTCTAGGTGGGTGGTACATGTCTAAGTAACATCCACATGCAGAACATTGTATCGTCACAAGATGATCAATGTTATTTACTTCTCCTGCCAGTGGTTTTAATGTTGTGGCTGATCAGTGTACGTAGAAGGACAGAGTATCACAATAGACAAGAAAGACTGTGTTTAGTAAAGACAGATCATTTTATAATTGCTGTGTTTATGGACAAAGATGTGGGTGTGTTTATCTGCCCACGGTAAGGTCAAATAAACATGAAGAGCTATGAGAGCAGGATTTAAAAAACGGTTATTATCTGCCTCCTTTCCTTCCTCCTCTTCTGCATGACCAAGCAATTTCCAACAGGAATGTGGAGACACTGCGCTCAACTGTTTGTCTTTTCTATTCCTCTGAAGCAAAACTGTTGTCACAAATCAGTTCACAATAAGTCTGTTTGACATATTCCACTGAGGCGAAGGAAAACAAATAACAGCCTAGACTGTGATCACAGATAAGATGGCTCTATCTGATGTGTTCAAGTACAACACCAGATTATGCGACACAAGGACGCTTAACCACTCTGGTATTTGAGCCCCCCCCCCCCAAACAAAAAAGATTGAATAAGATCAGATTCAGATTCATTAAGATGTTGTTAGGTAAAAATTCACCCTTTGTTTCTCCTGGCTTAGGGAAGGATAATCACTGTATCCGGTGTCTTGACATTGTGTGAAGTATCTCCTCAAATAACCTGAAGTGCACATGGAGATGATATTAGTGAGTCAGCAGAAGAGACACATCCTTTCTTTGTCCTGCCTGAAGGCCTGGTATCATGGTTCGCAAACCTGGGGACTAGTGGCCTAAAGGGGTTTTTGAATGGATCCATGGTGCCCCGATAATCATCTGTAATTAATTAATTAATTAATTTAGAGCTGCAATTAGTGCAAGAGCATCATATTGCCCAGCTTTCATGGGATGAAACTCACAAAGGGAACTAATTATATTATCAACAGCATCAATCCAGCAATTAGTGCAGGCAGTCACTGTAACGTCATCAACATTATCACATTTTCCTCCCTGGTCATGTGTCACCAATTAATCAACCATTAGACATTGAAAAAGTTAAATTACAAAGGATTTGTTGTATTGTGGTGACATGCATATTGATTTTATGTCTTAATCTTGGTTTAAACCACAACTTTTGTGGCTCCAATGTCATAATGGCATTTGTCAATTTATAGAGCAGCTTTTGTTTATCCTGTGGATAAATAAAGTATCCATCCGTCTATCCATCCATCTAATACACCTTGGAGAAGTATTGTCAATCTTTTGTATCCAACATAATTGTTATCATTATCGTCACTGCAACAAATCATCATCAATATTTTGGAATATGCATTATAAATGTTTAAGTAATTTCACCAGGAAGGCACCAAATATCTGAAGGTTTAAGCCTGTCAGGTTTGATTATTGAGCTTTGTTAATGGGTTTTAAATAACTGAAAGTTTTATTCTGCTGGTTTGATGCGACAACCAACATGAAATAGTAAGTCAAATATTACTACTTTTACTGTTATAACGGACGATGGCAGAAAATGGGTGATTTAATGAGTGCAGATCAACACACTGGTTAGTTGGTTTAGTATTATGAGAATAGGATCTGAGCTTAGCTGCTTGTTTATGATGACCTTCTGTATCAGCAAGGCTGGATTAAATAAAGTCTGTTATTTTTATACCTCAGCTCAAGTGACTTTCCGTTCTGAGCAGCATATAACAGTCTCTACCTTTAGACTGCATCTTGTGTTATATGTTTTCAGTTCATAAGGAAACATGTTTACACAAACGAGTAGCGGGTTCTTCATATTATCACTAATGCGCAAAGAGATAGCCCTGATTTGTTGAGGCATGTTCTCGTCCAGACCTCTGAAGGCGTGCTGTGGTATCTGGCACCAAGACGTTAGCAGCAGATCCTTTAAGACCTACTAGTTGCGAGGAGGTGGGTTCTCAGTTAGCTGAATAGAAATCTGGGGAATAAGGAGGTAAAGTCTTGATAAGTCAGACCAGACTATGTTCATCCATTGCTCCGTGGTCCAGTTCTGATGCTCACGTGCCCACTGTAGATCAGTTCCAAAGTGGACAGAGGTCAGGATGGACTCCATGACTGGTCTGCAGCTACACAGCCCTACGCAGCCTTTGCTGCCCATGACCTTGCCGCCAGTTCCCCACTGTCCCTTCCTTGGACCACTATTGATTCTGACCACTGCAAACCAGGAACTCCCAACAAGAGCTGCAGTTTTGGAGATGCTCTGACCCAGTCATCTTGCCATTTATAACGCTGCCCTGTCTGAATCCTTCCACATACTCATTTGTCCCATTTCTATGAGGACCACATGTTCACTTACTGCACAACAAATCTCACCCACTAACAAGTGCGATGATAAAAAAGACAACCAGTGTCCACTTATTTCATCTGCCGGTGGTTGTAATTATACAACCTGATCCCACCATTCATGCATTTCAGTGCTCATCTCTCTGGGTGTGTCATTCCCTCCTTCACCAGCAGTTGTCCTCGGTCCTTCCTGCAGCTTTATAGTCATCAGACGATCACATGCCTGCACACCTGCCCTCCATTTCCACTAATTAGTCACCTAGTTTAAGTACGAGTAAACCACTGGGCTGAAGTAGTACCAAACTGTTATGTATAGTGATACAGATGCATTTATTATTTTCTTTCAGTTGCGAGTTTTATAAAGAAGTCACTTGTGGGAATTTTCAATAAATATTTCACATGTTTCTGACATTACAAAGACTAGAGGGAAATAATAATAAAATAAAAATAGAAATCATAGTTGCAGTGTGGTTGCAGGCTGTGAACAGGAATGAACACTCGGTATGTCACCCCCATGACCTGAGAAACAAAAGACACTCAGTGCTGCCGTTGTTCCTGAAAGCAATGACCGAATGAGTGATGAATGAATGAGTAAAGCTGACCACACCCCCACACTGCCACATTTCAAGCTTCCTTTAGTTATTGTCGAGCGAAAGAGACACAGTTAGCTTTGATATAGACTAAGTCATCAACCACGGTGGCTGCTGTCAGGAGGAGGACCCGTTAGCTTGCTAGGATGAACAACTTCCCAAACACCACCGTTAAATCCTCACCAGCCTGGGAAGGTGCTTTAACCTCAACTAAACGCCTTTCTCCGACACATTTTCTTCACGTTTATCTGGTTAACAAGCTGCGAAAGAAAGCAAAGTCATCCGCCGGCGACACTTGTATGCATGTGTGGCGGTCACAGCCTGTCAATGTCGCTTCTCCTCACGGGAAAAAAATAAAGTCAGTAGTCGAGTCCGGTTAATGACCGCCGACATAACGCCAGGTCAAATCAAAAACGCGTTTTCACAAAGCGAAATTTTTCTCAGGCTTACAGTCACACACTAATTACAGCTCATTTACTCACCAGTGCCTGGTACTCAGCTCCAACACTCTGTAAATGACTTGATCAACCGGTGTCAAGTAGCTAAATTAAAAACAGTTCCTCTTCCGGTGGGAATTTCATATTGAAATTGTTTGACAATAAGAGAGTGTATTTTTCTGCAAACATAACTTCAAACATACAATTTTAGAATTAAAACGTCACATAAAAATGTGTTTCAACATATTACATTACAATGTGAAAACCTTCTAGATCGTCTTCAAACGCAATTTCGTGCCTTTATTTTGAAAGTACAACAATCAGATTTCGGTTTCACTCTGCTCAGTCCTCGTATCATGTCTTATCTTTCCTTACCTAGAAGTTGCTGCGCTTGCGTAAAAGATGATTCATATTTCCGACGAAGGCGTCGTTCCGTTATAAGGCTAACTCCAACATATTTAGGAAAAAAATAAAATAATAATACTTAATTAAAAATCAAGAGGGTGGCTAAAATTACCTCAATCAGTATTAAAAAACAACAACAGCATTTGTTTACAGGATGTATTTACACCTTAAGAAAATTCCAGAAATCCTGATGTTTCATATTTACATCCACTATCACTGCAATTGCAAATAATCATCAGTTTAGTTTCAAATACAAGTATACGAAACACTTTTTTTTCCATTTAATGCTCTTTTAAAGTGCCATAAGTTTCATAAGTTTATATAAAAATACTGCCGTTTCTGCACACCTGCCATTCATTCCCGCAATTAGCCCCTTATTAATAGTTCTTCTGCTTTTGCTGTAATGGTTCTTGGTTATAACTATCTATATAAATAAAGCAAGAAGGAAAATGTGATAACTGCAAAGTGTAGATTCCAATATAAAGGGCGTTTTTGGATATTTTTTTGTGGTTTATCAAACTAGTCAGATACTTTCCCTCCTCCCTTGCAGATGTTTATCATACTTCATACTACATGTAAGTTTATGAATACCTTATCTCACTTAATTATATTCTTATCTCACCTGGTTTCACCTGCTTCTCCTGTAATGACTTGTTTCATGGAAGGACTACCAACGCAATAAACAAATTATGTCCACAGTATTTTAAAATATCCTTGTGACTTGTGTTTTTCAACAATTCAACAACTTGTATATTTATCCACTTGCTTGGATTAACCATCACTCACACCTCCACGTGTATATGTAGACAATTTTGACATTGTCAATAAAGTTTTGTGTCGTGCCATTAATTTGCACAGAGTGAGAGTGGCCCCTACTGGCAGTTTGTTGTCACTGACAGGATAAGTTAGATCGGTTAAATGCAGTTAATACTGTATAGATATATTTTTTTTCGCTATTAATTTATTTATTATCTGTAGTTCAATTCTGAAGTAAAATAACTGTCCTAGACACATTTTTTGAGAGTCATATTTTTTCCGTTAGCTTTCACGTTCACCTTTTGTTAACTACTATCAGAAATAATAAGAGTATGATACATATGTAGAATAAATATTCACACGTTGATGTTTGGTAATAGTTGATCATGGGTTATTGATAAGGCAGCAGCTGATTGGGGTTAGGATCCGTCAATCAGCGCTCGGCTCTCCGCAGTGTTGGTAGGCTGGTTTGTTGCTAATGTTCTGTCAATCTGCAAGTCAAAGGGGGGTGAGGTCAGTGTAGCTAGCATAGCATACTGCTCTCTAGACACAACCAGGAAGTCAATAAAGTTGCTAAATAAATATCAACCCCACTCTGTTTTGTTCTGCTGTGATCTTGAAACAACGGCATGAGTTCCGCTGCCTCTCCGGTAAGCTCCAGACGACCCGTCTGCCTTTGACATGACACTGCACTACGCTAAAAATATTAGCTTGCTAGCTGCACCAGCTTTAGCCAACGTTCTCCCTCTGCTAGCTAGCATGCTAACGCTGTTTGTTGACAGCCCTCACTGCATGTAGCAAACAACAACACACTTAGCATTAGCTTTAGGTTAGCTTGTTGGCTGTTTTTAAGTTTAAATTCAATGTCTTCTCTGGTAGTCGCTGGTATTTGTCCTGACAAATGCTAAGCAACTACTGAAAACTTTATAAACTAGCGTCAACTTAATATTAGCGACGCTATAGTGAGCTTTACTGAAAGGCAAAATCAATATGTCAAGTAGCGGTCTACGCTGCAATACATTTAATAGTATTGAAAAATTATCTTCGTGTGTTGTTAACGGCCTTATTAAAGCTGGAGGACACATTATCGTCGTGTTTAACTAAACATTAAACGTATTTTATGGGCCATTTTATGAGGGCTGTACTAATAATAGGCTACTGGTAATACTGCATTAATATTACATTTTGCCACATTAACAGAACAGTCAGAGCAGTCAAGATAGATATAAACTAGAAACACGTACAGTGAGGATCACTATTTTTAAAATAAATATAACAAGTACATTTCATATACTTATTTACAATAATAATTAATATATCCAATTACCAGTTACTATTAAGGAAACTCTATTAAGGAAAAACTATTAAGGAAAAGCATTACATTTCAGTTCTTATATAATTATTAACAACAAATATAACTACAATACAGACAGCATATATATTATTGCACACAATATCTCTGAAATGAATGAAAACTTGTCTCCAGTATATACTATCTTATAACCCGTGAAGTTTCGATGACCTAACATACTGTACTTCTGTAGCCATTATTCATGCAGTCACTGATCAGACAACCACAAAGGCAGTTTAGTTGGCTCTTGTTATATGGCTTTTTGATTTGACCATCGATATTGTGTTGCAGACTATCGGGGAGTTATTCCTCATCCTCAGAGAGATGGGATTCACAGAGGAGCAAATCCAGGCTGCAGTGCAGGCGGGACATTTCTCTGTGTCAGAAGCAGCTGATTGGTGAGTTGTATTTGCCCTTTTCCTAAAACCTTGCAATAGTTAGCATTCATTAATGTTAATTTTAATGCTTCTTATTTTCCTTACATTAAAATCGCTTTTTAGGCTTTTGCACGGTCAGTACCCACGACACAAGTTGGTCAAGCAGTTGTCACAGCCAGCTGAGACAGCTTTTTCTGCTTTCAACCCTCCCAAAGAGGCAGCAAGCACTTCTCAATCACCTACATCTCCCGCTGACAGCGCAGGTAAAACACCAAGTCAAAACTGTTTTCATTCTCTGTACATTATCTGGACCAAAATCTAATCTAATTCAGTTTTTTTTCCGTCTTTAACAGCATGCCCTTCCTTGGTGCTGAGACCATCTCAATCTTGCAACCTGTCCCCAGACCCATTACCGGTTGAGTCACGGATCAAACAAGACAAGAGTGACTTTGAAGAGAAAGAAAGACAACGTGTGGCTCAGGAAGCAAGAGCAGAGAGAAAACAGAAGAAACAGGTCAGTAGTACTGACAGGGAGGTCTTCTGGTGGCAAACAAGACTAGCTACTGGTTAACTGGCATTTTTTGTTTGTGATCAGAAGACAATATTTTTTAAATCAAGTGTTCTGTGCTGCCAGGAGCGTGAGATGGTGTTAAAGCGGATAGCTGAGGATCGGAAGAGCTTGCAGGAGAAGAGCCATACTAGCTCTGGTACAGAGACGTCTCCTCCTAGTGATGGAGGGCAGAAGCTTGGAGGAAAGATTCAGACAAATTCGGATAACAATTGCATTCTCATGGTGAGGCTATGTAGAACCTTCATTTTTTATTATCTGTTATTTACATAGAGTCAGAGCACAGTTGTTTAAACATCATGCGTGTCTGTTTTGGTGCAGATTCGACTGCCGTCCGGTGAGTCCATGCGTGAACGCTTCTCCGCTGATGCTCCTCTACGCAGCGTTGTGGAGCACATCACCGGACGTCACCCCACCCTACCCTCCTTTTCTCTCCTTCAGGGTTTCCCTAGGAAACGCTTCGGGGAGGCAGAGCTTGCCTGTTCACTGCGCTCTCTCGGCCTCACGCCTAACGCCTCTCTGTGTATTCAGACCACTCCTCCAGAGACTCCTCACGACCCACCAAGTCCTGCCGACCCACCATCAGCAGTTCAGAATGAGCCACCTCCGTGTGTTGTGCCTCCTGAGGCGCATATCCCTGCTGTCCCGGAGAGGGCAGGAAACCAGGACCCTGTTTTACCCCCACCTCTACCTAACCAGATTTGGGAAGAGGCAGTGAATTATGCAGGGATACCTGGAGCCGGTCCTGCACTGTCTGGGCCTTTTCACTTCTGGGGTAAGTTTTACATTCAGTTTACAAGCAACTCTGAGCTCAGTGCTAGTATTAGTAATTTTAACTTAATATTTGAGACATCACGTTTTCTTGGCATGCTGGACGTCTTCAAATACTTCAGTTCCTTGGAGCCTATGCTGCTGTTGCCATTGAGAGCGACAGAACAGTAGCAAATTTCAAGTGATTTGTTGTGGAAACAGTTGGAAACCGATCACAGTGGCATTGTTGCTGAATTCATCCCAAACTCACCCAGAATCTGAAATTTTAGTATTTAAGTTTGTGATTATGTTTTAGTTGTGGCTTCTATTCACTGGAGCAGTTTGTGGCACGCTAAGCTTTTTGGTTGAACGTTTCTTACTGTGACATCTACTGTGTGGGTCACGCATCTGTTCTATGTATAACCTCAGCGGTACTACATGTTCAAAAGATATTCTGCATCTGCACAAGTGGTGTTTGAGACTTGACCTACTCAATTCCATCGACCGCAAATGCAAATGAATTTGGTCTTGTTAAGAGAAACATCTGGCAGGGTTCTCAAGCTGATCTTCTTTGCAGTCCCTTTTCTTATTCTCATTTCTGCTCAAGAGTCGCGTCAGTCATACGTCAAGAAGAACAGTGGTGTTATAAGGAGTGTGCAACCTTAGTTTCAACATAGATGTGAATATTTAAGGCTACTGGGAGTTTTTCCTCCTGCGATGACACCTCTTCCTTGTTTCCAATCCTGTATGATCACAACGTATTATTTGTTGAATGTTATTTAAGCAGCTGTGGAGTCACTGGATAACACTGTTTCCATGCTCGACAGGGCGCGGCCAGAGGTTGGTTCCTGGAAATGCTGAAGATCCTGTTTTAGAAGCTCAGGAGGATCCAGAAGAAGAACCACTTCACATCAACGGTAGTGTTCCCAGTTCTTGCTGAAGATGCTTCATTCTTCCTTTGACCTACATTTTGCTTTCTCCCCTCCCCCTTTTCTCTTTTCCATTTCCACGTGTCTCCGTTACTCATCCACAGAGAACTTTGTACCCTTACGGCATCTTGCTTTTGGACTAACTTTCATTCCGTACATTACGTTATCTTTTTAGTGTGCACAGCATTTGACTGACTGCCCCAGTTTGTCAGACAGATTAGGAAATATGTAGGTGAATGCCCCTCACTTTCAAACATACAGTACACAGGGTCAGAGCTGCTCAGCAGTGAGAACTTAGTACTTACAGATGGCCAACCAATCATATTAAAGGCTTCATAACATGTGGTTCTGCTATAGTATCCTGAACGAATGCCAGCCCTGATAGTGAAAAGAGCTCATTCACAGTCGAAGCTAGCTCGAGAAGAATCAAAGACCCTGAAGGAAAGATGTTGATTAGAGGTGTGTGGATATGAAGTTTTTCTTCTTTTATGAAACCAGTAAAAATGCGAGGAACAGAGCAGGTCTGTGAACGTCAGCTCGGTTGTATTAAAATATCTTCACGGATTACAGTTGTGTAATGTTCACAGGAATCCCCCGGCTGCCTTTCTTCCCTGAGAACAGGATTCGAGGTGGATTTGAGCCCCAGCACTACTGGCCCGACCAAGGCAATCGACTCAGGTGGGTGTCTAGACAGAAAAGCAAGAAGTAATATGATAAGACGTTAGATGTAGCAGGTTAGATGCCTTACAAATTTAATTTAGAACCAGATGTATTGAATTAGTTTGAATGGGCTTCTGTACTTGATTTGATTGGGTTTGACTAATGTCCACTATTGTGTTCAAATGTATCTATATAACACTATTACCTCTTTAAACAGAGTTATTATTTAACTTTATTTGTAATTCGGCTCAAATTAAAGTTAAGTTTGTTTTATTAAAGCCCCAGCTAAAACAGACAGCTAAAATCAAGTTACTGTGCTGTTTAAAGGTTGGGTGGAACAACAATTCTATCTCTGCCTCCTTTTTCACATCCATGCTGCTGTAGATGACTCATTTGACATAACTCTATCATGCTACATGTTCAGTGTACATGTGTGTAAAAGACAGCTGTACTTGTGTGTCTCAGAGCGGCTGCACAAGAGGACCCAGCTGACCCTGAGGATGCAGAAGGTCCCGTGGCTCCTGTCGCTGCAGGCCTGGCTGCGGTGGAGCGTCTTCAGAGAGCTGCACAGCAAGAAGACCCCCATGCCTCCCAGCAGGGACAACCGTCACCGCCTAAAAGAGCCTTCAGGACACCGAATGTGCCGTCCCTATGTGCCTTGTCCATCCGCGCAACTGTGCACCTAATGACAGGTGAGAGACCTCAAGAGTTGTCAGGTTTCCCAGAACAAATGGTCTTTCTTTATTCACCGTGGCGACTTTCTTAACTGTTTCAGCTCCCAGCATGCAGTACAGCAGCAGTTTGGCATGCCTGACCCCGGAGCTAGCAGAGCTTTTACTCAATTACATGTCCAATGAGAGGCTGCTGCGTCCACGAACCCTCGAGCTCTTCTTTGGCTGCCCCATGCAAAAGTTTGTCCTAAACTGCTACCCTTATTCTACCAACGAGCTCCTGCGGCAGCTACGAGCCTTCACAGCGCTCAAGCATCTCAGTCTGGTCAACTCGCCTCTCATCACAGGTATTACATTTCATCCTGGGGTCTAGGCTTTTGTCGTCACCGTGTTTTGTCAAAGTCTTTGCTTTTTTTCCTATTTAATCTCCTGAACGTGTTTTGTCCAGACTCTGGCCTGTCAATCCTGTCCAGCCTGGTCAAACTCCAGTACCTCAACCTGGCCTCCTGTAGCAAACTGACTGACTCCTGTCTGCAGTATATCACAGGTTCACACACTCAAATTTCTCACCAAGGCTCAGGGTGTTATTAGAGGGGGTAACAGGTTACATAACACAGCATGTGCTCACATTTACGTGCAACAACACCAGATTTCCAAATAAGCTGCTTTGGGTTAAGTAGTTAACATATGATCGACTTGTTTTAAAGGTTTGAAGCGCCTGTGTTTCCTGTCCCTGGACCAGACCAAAGTCACAGATGGTGGGATGGTCTTGTATCTCCAGTCAGCTCCGTCCTCCCTCACTCAGCTCAGCCTGAACCAGACGGCAGTGACTGAAGCCACACTGGCAGTGCTCCCCACCTGTGTGCCACAACTGCGGCTCCTCAGCATCAAGCAAACTAAGGTTTTGTGTTAAATTTGAATGGTTTGTTATTAACACGGTCTATAGCCTTTATTTCATGACATTTTTTTTCCTGTGTGTGTTCCTCTACCAGGTTCGGGATGTGATAGCCCTGGCCGGGATGTCCAATCTGCAGACTCTCAACCTGGATGGGACAGGTGTGACAGAGGAGTCTCTGGAGCACCTCGCCACTCACCCTTCCTTGTCTTCTATCAGTTTGGGAGGAATCCCCGTCCTAGATGGCAATCATGCTCTTCGGATCATCTCAGGTTCTTAAAATTGAAATAATAATAGTAGTTAATGGAGTGAAAATGATTGTCCAGGTCTTTATAGAAGGTTCTTTTCTCCTGTAGGTCTAAAATTGACTCACCTCACCCTCCCTGGACGCCACTCTGTGACAGACAGCGGTATGTCATTCCTCTCTAAACTGACTCTGCTCTCAGAGCTGGACCTGACGGACTACACACAAGTCACAGACCAGGGAGTCACCCAGCTCTCCACCATGACCAGGTCACTGCCACACCAGAAGAAAAAGTATTTCTCTACGAAGAAGAAAGATACAGACTGACACTGTTGTGTGTGCTTTGTGTAGATTGAAGAAGCTGTCACTTAGCAACACTCAGGTGACGGATGCGGGGCTTCCCTCTCTGAGTGGCCTGAGGGAGCTGCAGGAGCTGTGTTTGGACCGGACGGCGGTCACCAGCCGAGGAGTGGCTGAACTAATCGTCTGCCTGCCACACCTCCAGGTGATTTGAATTGTGATATTTGTTTGTCGATTGCACAGAACAAGGGTACGGTAGCAGAATAAGACAGTCAGAGAGATCTCTCTGATTGGCTGATCAGCTTTAGGATATTCTCATTTTACGTCTTAATCTTAATTGAACTTTCAAATACATGCATATGTACAAAATGACCAAATGATCAACAGGATTTCCTGAAAGTGCCATTTTGAATGATGAATACAGACTGCTGCCGCCTGCTGGCATCAAGAGTTATTTCACACATGAAAAAGGAGCATTTGTGTTGGTTGTAATCTTTTAATCCAGACAAACCTTTATTGACATTAGTTCTTTTACGTTGGTTTAGCCTGTCCATACCTATAAGATTTATCCTGTTGTGTGTCATTCTAAACACTGCTTTTAATTCCTGTTTCAGTGGTTTCACTGGACATTTAAGCTATTTAAGCCTTTATTATTCATTCATGTTTTTAGTAGATATAGTACAGAACTCTGCTCATTCAGAGCATGAAATTGTGGATTGAATGTGTGGGCCAGAGATGTGTAGCTTGGTTCCACTATATGCAACCTATTGAAGGTTAATATAGGCAGCTGTATGCCTCTTAACTAATGTAGTATGCCTTATGTGTTGTGTTTTCTAGGTGTTGGGGTTAGCCAGCACTCGAGTTGGAGACACGGTAGTCAAGAGAGGTCTGATCCGCTGCAGTCAGCTTGTTAAACTCAATCTGAGCCGCACGCGGATCACAGACCAAGGTAAGAACAAACTCCAAACTGGTCTTTGCTAATGTCTTTTGCTTTCTTGCATGACCAATCCTTCTGTATTTTTCTACCTTTCCCTCAGGTCTGAAGATCCTAAAACACATGCACCTCGCTCAGGTGAACCTGGATGGCACGGGTGTGAGTCTGATGGGTATCGCTAGCCTCCTGTCCTTCACCAACATCAGCAACATCCGGGCCAGTAACACTCGCACCATTCCCTCTGATGAGGTCTCAGACGAGGAGTGGGAAGCCCAGTGAGCGTCAATCCCTTGGGTCGGTTCAGATACACTGTACCCGAGCTCTGACTGCTGCTGCTGCTGCTGTTCCCTTTCAGCCCCTGAAGCATGCTGCCATCCAGGATCATCTGGAGACAGCGTTACCGAAACACTCCTCCTTATTGCACTGTTTCAGCCGCAGCTAGTGCCACTAATCTGTCAATCACGCACGCTACGTTGAAACCTTAAAACGGGAGCCTTGTGTTATCAGCTACTCCCTTCATAACGTTTACATGTGGGGAATTAATCAGTATATACCTGCATACACACGGACACAACTCCACATGGCTAACCCTATGCTTGGGTTGCACCAAGATTAGGCTATTTACATTTAAAATTAAGCAGAGGTCAGCTAAATCTAATTTATTGATGTAAACCGAAACAAAATCCTTTAATCAATATGAAGGTTTGAATTTACAAAAAATAAAATGAATAATACATTTCAGTGCTGTCGGGACAACATTCGACTTCCTGTTCAGCTCCAGTATCTTGAGACATTCAGCACCATCTCAAGTCTGTCTCCAATTTAATTGTTTTGCTCTTTCCATCTTAAAAGTCAAACCTCCTCCAAGTACAAGGAGGACCACGTTTAAACGTTTTGAGAGTTAAGTTAATCCTTTTTGGTGCAACCCCTTCCTCAAGCTTTTAAGCTCTACTTGCCGCCTCACAGGTTGGGAGGTACAAGCATTTCAAAAACATAAACTTAATGTTACAATCTATATAATCTATAACAGCATGAGTTTTCAGACTGTAACGACTGACAGAAACATCTAGAAATTAAACTAAAATCTAAGCCGAATGCGGTTGAGCCAAGCTATATTCATGTCCCATTGGATTTACTAGAAGGATTAATGTTTTCTTTGTTAGCTTGATTATTAGAATTGTAGTTTTAGCACATGCAGTGTTGCAGACCTAGGAAATGACACCCTACAGTATGCTTGCCAAATTATTAGGTACACCACTGAAAAGGGATGCATCCTTAGAGCTGTCCTGCACTAAACCATCCTCCTTCATGACTGTTATAATGTTCAGTTTATGTTGGACCAAATTAAAAGTATGTTATTTAGCATAACCCACCGACTAAAACGAGGTTGTCAGAATAACAGAAACGTGGCAATTCAAGAGTACTACAAACCACAACCTCCAAACTGAAACCACAGTTGAATCAGCAGCTCAGTCATTTTTTACTGTAACATCCATGAAACTAAGACTTTCCTTTGTTTTCACTGGTGTACCTAATGAAGTAGCAGGTGGTGAAGCCCCGTGTCTAAACATTTAATTGGTAGATATTCATTTGTCAAACTTAAAACAGAAACAAGAAATATTCTCAGCCATTTTCACAATTTGACATGACCACAGCTTTTGTAACTAGCTTTAGAAAAGAAGGCTGACTTAATTATGATTTTATAGACTCCAACCTACATGGATGTTCACCTACAAGTTATTTTTTTCCTTGACCAGCATCCTGGTGATGCATTGGCCCTAGTTAAAGGCTGTTGTGTTACTCTTTAATTGTTAGGTATGCCAAGATAGGCCACTATTTTTTTTTTTTTTTATTTTAGGAGCCCAGCCATTTTCAGCTATGCTTGTGAGCAGCATACACACAGCGTAGTATAAAGGCTGTAATGTAGTATGTGATCTATGCAGCCAAGTGGCTCACAAGCAGAACCCAAAGCAACTTCAACATTTTTCCTTCTTGTTTACAGAGATGTAAAATAGTTTATTTTCCCTAAAAGCTTTTGATTTTTGGATACAAGCTCTGTATTCGTTTACTATTAACAATAAAGTCTTGTCAATCTAAATTTGCTGTTTTTATGTCCCGTTTATTGTTATTGCATTACATTGTTAAATAAGGCAGAACTGCTCTTTTACACGAAAAGAAAAAAAAAAAAAGTCAACTTTTAAATATCATAAAATATGACCTAAAAGCTGCTGCATACATGTTGGGATAAAACAGAACATTTGGAAAAATAAAACTTTTCTATGATGACAGCACTATGGAATGCATTCCAAAATGCACTGAGATGCTTTAAGGTGAAGTCAGCCAATCAGAGTGCAGCCTGAGGTGGAGGGAGACGGGAGAGGGAGGGACTGGGTGAGCATGGTGCAGCAATGTCAAACCGAGATGGAGATACAGTACGACATGTACAAGAGACGTGTCCAATCAGATGCATAAGAGATGGTTTTCAGTCGGGATGTTTCCTGCTCTTCCTTTCAGGAGTCTGCAGGTCAAATCCAAGATGCAAGACAAAGGAGTGGCTCAGTGTGATGCAGCTTTAGATGTCATGCGCTTGCTTTTCAATCTTTGATTTCAAGTGCTCCTTGTACGCCAGGATGTCCCTATTCCACTTTGTGATGGTTTGATTCTCACACACCCAGATCTCCTGCGCCACCTGGAGGAAGAACATGATTAGAACGGCGATGGTTATAACTTTAACGTCAAATCCTCCAGTTTATAGCGTCACTCCCAGCTAAATTATAAAAACATACCTGCTGAATTAGCCTGAAGTCGTGGCTAACTAGCATCATACCACCATCAAACTCGTTGACCGCGTCTGCCAGTGCATCGATGGTCTCGATATCCAAGTGATTGGTAGGCTCGTCAAGGAACAGCATGTGAGGGTTCTGCCACGCCAGCCAGGCAAAACACACCCTGCACTTCTGTCCATCAGACAAGTTCCTGATCGGGCTGACCTGGAAGAGGTTTAAGGTGACAATTTAGAGACATCAAGTTGTTTCAAGTAGTGACTAGATCACCCTTAAACTGAACGAATGTATTCCCTTCCTACCTGCTGCTTTCCCGTCAGGCCATAACGTCCAATGATCTTCCTCATCTCCTCCTTTTCTTTGATTTCAGGGAAACACTTCATCATGTACTCCAAAGGAGACAAGTCGAGCTCCAGCTGCTCTGTCAGATGCTACAACATAAACACATAAAAGGAAATATTTAAACACACGGGCTGCTTTAAAGGCAGAGTCTAGTTTGCTTATATCAACCGTGGTGCCTCTTTAAACCAACTTTTAACACAACTTCTGGTAAATGATGTTTGGATTCTGAGTTTTACCTGGTGATATCTGCCAATCTTGACGTGAGAATGTTTGCGGATCATGCCGTCGGTAGGAAGGAGCTACAAAAAGAGGAAAAACAAATAAATAAATCGTAATACTCTGAAGATGACTGGAGGTTGCTGGCCAATAGATGAATACCTACCTCTCCCATGAGCAGCTTCAGCAGGGTGGACTTTCCTGCTCCGTTGGGTCCCACCAGAGCCACGCGTGTATCCAGGTCAATACCGAACTCCAGGTTTTTATATATGTGTGGCTTTAGGGAATATTAAGATAGGTCAGACTGAGAAATAATTATTTGAGGTAAAAAGCTGTGACAATAACTATACTCACTGTGTTGTCACTGTACTTGAAGCTCACATTCTGAACCATGATAACAGGAGGAGGAATCTTCCCACAGGGAGGAAAATAAAATGACAGAGTCTGTGGAAAAACAAGAAGGTGTTAGTACAATGACAGTACATTCACCACCGACCACAGTTCCTCAAACTGTGCGTGACACATCTGAGATCAATGGCCTGCCTATGAGTCTTTTCCAAGCCACAATTTGAAGCTTATCAACAACAGTATTCCAGTACCTTGTCATTCACCACTTTTTCAGTCAAGCCTGACGCCACCATCTTCTGCAGTGTCTTCTCTTTGCTCTGTGCCTGTCGCGCCAGCTTGGCAGAGCCGTGACCAAACCTAGCTATGTAATTCTAGGAAAGACAGACATAGAAAGAACAATGAGTATGAGCACCGACTGTTTAGTAAAGACTTTCTGTATTTTTCTAAGACATTAGTCCAATTTTCTTTTGTTTCAAGCCACTTAAAAGACAGCAAAACACACCAGCTCTTGTATAGAACCAACTACTCTGTCTGGTTGTCTTGGGGCAAACTCAAATGAGGGTGGATGGAGCATTTGAATTATTCCGCCACAAGGCGTCCCCCTCAGTTACCTTCATGTGTGCTATCTGGTCCTGTTCCCAGTTGAAGCGCTTCATCTGGTTCTCTTCCAGCTCCTCTCTGGTCTTCACATACTGGTCATAGTTACCCTTAAACCAAAAATAGATTTGCATGGTCATCCAAAAAGGGTGGAACCCAGGCATATAATTAGCAACAGCCCATTCCCAGTTTCCTTATTCAGCATCATGAGTTTATAAATGGCTGAGTCCATTCAGGAAACGTTCTAAAACCATTCCAGATATACTTCCTTTCAAGCACCAGCAGTGGTTTCTGCTAACTCCTCTTACCGTATAGTATTTCAGTTTTCTCTGATGCAGGTGGATGATGTTGGTACAGACACCATTCAAGAAGTCTTGAGAGTGTGAGATGAGCACAAGGATTCGCTTGAACCTGACAAGATTGATACAGGTCAATAAAATATACATTTCCATGCATACGTGATATAAAACAGTTTGAACAATTCAAGACTTGAACTTACGACTTTAGCTCCTCCTCCAACCACACACAAGCATCCAGGTCCAGGTGGTTAGTAGGCTCATCAAGCAACAGCATGAAAGGCTTGATGAACAGGGCTCTGTGAAGATGGAAAGTATTAGTGTATCAGATATATAACCTAACAGGGACTACTCCTCTTCCATAGTTGTCACTTTTTCCAAATAAAAGTTGATGCAAGAAGCAGTTATACCATTAGCACATCCAGATGTTTGTACAAATCTAAAACCTCCTCAAGACATGTCACATAATATGAATAATAGATACAAGTTCAAACCTACAATGAGACCAAGGATGCATTTAATTGTATGTAGCTACTGAGCCCTTTGTCTTTACCTGGCCAGAGCAACGCGCATCCTCCATCCTCCACTGAAATCCTTCAGTTTCTTCTGCTGCATAGCAGCGGTGAAACCCAAACCATGGAGGATTCGAGATGCTCGCATCTGTGCCTTGTCTGCATCCAGCTCCTCCAGACGCTCATACAGCTCCATCAGCTTCTCACACTCAGCTGTAAAGTAGCGAGATAAAAGCTTTTACTATAGGTTTCTTGTTTTGTTTATCTCTGTTATTGCTACCAAGATTCAGCATCCCCTGTATGTTTTGCACGGCAGTATATGTTACAAGTAACTCACAATCTTCATGGGCAAGCCTCTCTGCTTCCTTCTCCAGCATGATCCTCTGTTCGTCCACCTCCATGACGCACTCAAGAGCCGTCTTTTCACTGGGGGCCATCTCTCGTGTCAAGTGGTAAATATCTATGTGCTCTGGAATGGGGATCTCACGATGCCCAATGGCTGACAACAGCATAGATTTACCTGGCAGATGAAATAGAAAGGGCATTAATTGTGTTTCTAATTTGTGACACCATAAAATCCAGTAAGGACTTTATGAAAATTTCTGAAAATAAGCAGGGTAATGACAGCTCCCAATAAAGAAAAAGGAATGAACCAGTTACCTGTGCCGTTAAGGCCAATGAGGCCATACCGTCTTCCCGAGTTGAGCTCCAGGCTGGTGTCTGCTAGCAACTCCTGACCATGGAAGGTGAGCGACAGGCTGCTAATGTGGACATCGGTGCTGTTGGGGTGAGAGGCCAGAACGCCTGTCACTGCCCGTGCCTCGGTCTTACGCAGCTCAAACTCATCCAACTCCTTTGTCAAACTGGCAATACCTGTAAAAAACATTTCCCACAAGTTATTAGTCTATACACAGATAAGACAGGGTCATATCTTATAAGAGTACATTATAACAATGACAGTAAGTCATAAGTAAAGCTAAAGAGCAATCTTCATCTCACCATTGCTCTCAGCTCCATTGCTCTGGGTCTCTGTCTGTTCACCCTCCTCATTTACTTCATCGGGTTTCTTGGTGCGCTGGCGGGCTTTGGCAGCCTCCTTCTTCTTCGCTGCCTTCTTCTTAGCCAAATCAGACGGCATGGTCGTGAAATACTATTCAACAGCAGAAAACAAAAGGAAAAAACAGGGATCAATGAGATTATCGTCTTATAATACCCGTTATGTTCATCAAAAAAATCAGATCATAATAAAACCCAGATTCTCTTGTTCAAATGCTTGGCATCACTTTTAGTATATAGGTCAAATGTCATGAGTGTATGAATCATGATTAAAAATGACTAATCACTTACGTAATGTGGCGTTTGGGTTAGCTACAATAAACTTGCCGGTTATCTGAAACGTGCCGGTGTTACTTCAACCGATAGGGGATTATGAAACAACTACCATTAACAGTAAAAAGGCTTATCGTGGCCAACGATTCGGCCAAAAGCCATCTGATAATGGTGGTAATGCTAAACCGGACCGCATTTGGTTCCGTTCACTTCCACCTGCCCGCACGTTGGGTTTTTCATCGTGTAATGCCGGATAGCCCAGCTGTTAACGGCTAACGGTGAAGCCGCTAACATTAATGCTAGGCTTTGTCATTTCACAGTAAATTAGCCGACAACAGTAACTAAACGTTCGTGTCGGCTGGCTATCTCATAATGAGATAAATAAGAAGCAAATCGTGACCACTTTTCATCAATTAGCCGTTTACTGTGTCAACCACCTAGCTAGGCTAACAACGGTGGCTACAGTTGACAGGCCTAGGTTGCTAAAGCTAACTTGACGCAAGGCCCAACTAGCTACGGAAAAGTCTGTAGGCGGCTAATGGGTATTTTGAGGGCCGCTTTTACTTAAACAGAATCCAGCCCAAGTTATCGGTTTAAGTCGTGGTTGTCATACACCGTTAACGCCGTTCTTACCTAAATGATGAACCGCTGGTCTCGAGAACACACCGACGTCTCGTGTTCACTTTTCGCCGGGTGGATGTAGCCGCTCGCGAACCGCCAGACGGACCATATATGGTCAAGAAGGGCGGTGAGAGTAAAGGTTCCCTCCTCTTCTCGTGGGACTGCAGTAAAATGTCCATTTACGTCTAAATAGAATTATTAAGTCTGTAAAAACGTTGTAGTAAATAGCCAAACCGGTAGAAGGTTGGCTAAAATATATAGACAGTTAAATTAATATTAACAGCGTGCCGGATGTGGATATCTTAGTGAGGCTTGACCACAAAAATGCGCGTTTAAATGTTTATTTTTTCCCATCATAATAAATATTCTGATATAGCTATGGAGCAAGTATATATGAACATGATATTTTTCTATCAAGACTGAAGAATCGGCTTTTAAATCTGAGCTTATCGCTGAACACAGGCTGCGTTGCTGATAAGTGGTCGGAGGTGGTGATGCTGCAGCAGTACGGTCCTTCAGTGGTGATGAGGTTGAAAACGACGTGAGAGGGACGCTATGTCTTCACTGCGTGTGCGTGTGTGGCAGTGAATGTCTGAGGAAGTAAAGACAACTGGCGGAAAAAAAAATGGACGGCAGATGTGAAGCTCCGCTAGGTGGATTTTTACCCTCATCCACGACGGAAATATGGATCAGTGCCTTCGTGTCGGTGTTCGCGGAGATGGATCCGTCGTATCTGCTGTAAAACAACGGTCGCGATGCTAGCTCGCTAGCTTGCTCTTTGATGTTTCTTCCGTAGGCAGATAACGTTACGGTGGAGGGTTTTCATTTTAGATACGGCGATGAAAACTTTCGCTACCTCTCGCTTCGATGTCTTCCCATTAATTGAATTAATACAAACTCAAATGGCCAACTTTACCTGGTGGCTTTTTAGCGTCTAGCTATAATTAGTTAGCTGACTTTGGAAGTAGCTGTTAGCATTAACGCTAGCCAAAAATTAGTTCAGCTAATTAACATAACGTTATCCGAAAAGGTAGGAAATACCCGGAGGAACGTTACATATTTTACATAATCTTACACAACCAGCCGAGGCTGTTAGGCAACATGTTATTCGCAATAAACGCCTGATATGTAAAACTGTATGCATATATTTGTTTTAAATGAACAAACTACTTAATACTTGTCGCTTCCTGTTTACAGTTTGGCTATCTAGTTGTGATATCCTAAATACAACTGTATTTTTTTATATCTGCTGATATATTTGCTGTAATATGTAAAGTTAAAATCTAATCTTTAGTTGATAGATTTAAAAGAAACCTACCTCACTAAATAGGACTGTGGAATCATTATAGGCAATGTCAATATTAATATTAATCGTACTAAAGCAAAGTTAGTTAAAATGTTAATTTATTGCAAGAGTGTTGGTTCTTCAAACGCTCTGTAGGTAGGTAGTACTTGTTTTTGTTTTTCCCACATTAGGTGTAGCTAATAGCTGCCAGATATGCGTCTTTCCTCGTTTCTGGCCCTGTTCAGGCCTGCTTTGCCCCTTATCCTCGGGCTGTCTCTGGGCTGCAGTCTGAGCCTTTTGATGGTGTCCTGGAATCAAGGGGACACTGATGACTCCTGTAGAGGTGAACTGGGCAATGGTGGGCTCTTTGTGGACAGACAAAATGCCCAGAGAGACTCGCGAGATGCAGCTGGAGAGGAGGACTTCCAGCCACGTATAGTGCCCTACCACAAGGATCCAAACAAGCCACACAAGAAAGTCCTCAGGTATGCGTTAAATGTTGTCACAGTTTTCTTTAGGCTTTACGAAACCGTTACACCAGCATTTCACTGCTCTCCATGTATGTTAGTAGGCTGGACGGGGCTTTCAGACAACATATTTTTCTTTAAATGTAGTAACAGACACATTACTTTTTATCTAAGCAGGTTCACTGGGTTTGTTTTACCAAATGGGAGACAAATCCAGGGATTTACATTTGGTAATTATCTATTTAATAGGCTTACATTTAAGTCCTCCCTGCTATTATCTAAATGCTCTGAGTTGTGTACAGTATGGGTGGCAGCCTATAGAGATTGTATTTGCCAAATCCCTTCAATGGATCAGTTGTGAAGACTGGAACTGAGATTTCTTTTTGTGTCTTGTTAGAAAGCATATTCACATAATCATTACCTTTGAACATTTTTCTTGTTTCCGCCTGAATTATTTGTGGTAGAGACATGTTCCAGGTTTTATCCTGCTTGTGCTTTGATGTTCTCATTGTCAGTCTCATCAGTTGATCTGATTTCTCCTCCTCCTTCGTCCTGTCCTTCAGAACCCGATACATCCACACTGAACTGGGCATCAGAGAGCGGCTGCTGGTGGGCGTGCTGACATCCCGGGCCACCCTCAACACGCTGGCCGTGGCGGTGAACCGCACAGTCGCCCACCACTTCCACCGAACCTTTTTCTTCACGGGCCTGCGCAGCCCCAAGGTGCCTCACGGCATGACCGTGGTTGCTCACGGCGATGACCGCCCGGTGTGGCTGATGTACGAGACCGTGCGACACCTCCACCAGCACTACGGCTCGGACTACGACTGGTTCTTCTTAGCCCAGGACGACACCTACATGCAGGCGGATCGGCTGTCGGAGCTGGTGGGCCACCTCAGCGCAGGGCAGGACCTGTACATGGGCAGGGCGGAGGAGTTCATCGGTGGAGAGGAGAAGGCGCGCTACTGCCACGGTGGCTATGGCTACCTGCTTTCCCGCAGTCTGCTGGCTCGTCTGCAGCCACATCTTGACACCTGCCGTAATGATATCCTCAGTGTGAGACCTGATGAGTGGCTGGGCCGCTGCATCATTGACTACCTGGGTCTCAGTTGTGTAGAGGTGCACCAGGTAAAAAAAAAGAAGAGGGGCTAGTGTTCATTAGTTTGTTATAGGAAGGGATGTCTGTACTAATATTTCTCTTTGTCCTTCTCACAGGAAATGACCTATCGGTACTTTGAGCTGGGGAAAAACGCAGATCCAGAGCGTGAAGACAGCGCACAGTTTAAAAATGCCTTCACAGTCCATCCTGTATCGGAACCAAATCTCATGTACCGTCTGCACAAACGGTTCAGCCAGATAGAGCTGGAATGGACTTACCTGCAGATCCAGCAGCTGCAGGTTTGTTCTGTGTTTTTTTTTTTTTTCACACCTTTAAACAACTTGTTTTTCCGTGTGACTCAGATTTTATTGGACGGCATCCAAAGAGCTATTTGAAAGTTTAGTTTGGGAATTCTTCTCCACCACTCCCAGTTTGAGGCGTGTTGCATTCCACTGTCATCTAATTCTCATATATAATCTGCCTGAGAAGCCTTAGTGTGTATTTAAAACACCTGCAATGATCCATTAGAGTGGTTTTGACTTGACTTTAAATACACCACAGCTTTCACATATGTCTTTACACAGTTTGAATTGTGCGGTTTCCTTTGTGGCTTTGATTTTATATTTGACAAGACTTTTTTTTTATGCGTGTGTGCTCTTCAGATGCAGATCAACAACCTGAGTGGTCTGACTCCAGAGGGTAAGGCTGGCGTCACGTGGCCAGTAGGAATCAACCCTCCCTTCAAACCCAGGACCCGTTTCGAGGTCATAAACTGGGAGTACTTTACAGAAGAGCACATTTACTCGTGCGTCGATAGCTCCCCCAAGTGTGAGATGAGAGGGGCCGACCGCGCCGACGTAAACGCAGTCCTGGAGATCGCAGTGGAGCGCCTCAACGAGCGCTACCAGCCGCAGCTGCGCTTCCGCAAGCGGCGTCTGCTCAACGGCTACCGGCGCTTTGACCCCACGCGTGGAATGGAGTACATGCTGGACCTCGCCCTGGAGGCCTACACACAGAAAGGACACAGCCAGGTCATTGCCAAACGGGTCAGCCTGTTGCGACCTTTGAGCGCAGTTGAGATCATCCCGATGCCTTATGTGACGGAGGCAACACGAGTGCAGGTCATCCTTCCCGTCACGGCCCAGGACCAGGACTTTGTGGGTAATTTCCTCGACATGTACGTGATGAACACTCTGGACACCCACGATAATGTTCTACTCACCTTCTTGTTCATCTACGACCCGTTTGATGCACAGCGAGTCAGTCAGACCGATGTGTTCGCTGGGATCAAGGCTATGATAGGGGAAGTGGAGAAACGCTATGGAGACGTGAAAATCCCCTGGATCAGCGTGAAGACCGAGGTGCCCTCCCAGGTCAAGCTGATGGACATCATCTCCAAGAAGCACCCAGTGGACACGCTGTTTTTCCTGGCGAGCGTTTGGACAGAGGTCAACGCCGACTTCCTGAATCGCTGCAGAATGAACGCCATCAGCAACTGGCAAGTCTTCTTCCCCATCCACTTCCAAGAGTACAGCCCTGCTGTCATCTACCGCGACCAGCAGCCCTCTGCCCCCTCCTCCTCCTTTACCTCAGAGTCACTGCGAGACGGCCACTTCGACCGGCACGTCTTTGACGAGGCTTGCTTTTACAACGCCGACTACATGACGGCACGCACCAAGATGGCAGCGGACATCTTGGACAACGAGGAGCTGCTGGAGAGCATGGACGTGTACGACATCTTTGTGCGTTACTCGGGGCTGCATGTGTTCAGAGCTGTGGAGCCGGCACTCATCCAGAAATACGTGCGCCGGGCGTGCAACCCGCGGTTCAGTGAGGACATCTACCACCGCTGTGTCCTTAGCAACCTGGAGGGTCTGGGGTCGCGGTCGCATCTAGCAATGGCTTTATTTGAGCAAGAGCAGGCCAACAGCACATAGAGGACCGGACTGTTGGAGCGTTGTTACACGTCACACATCCTGTCTGGACTAAAGATACATTTTTAATGATTCTCAGCCTTGAAGGCGGTGGAAAGAGGTCGGGATCAACCAAAAAAAAAAAAACTGTGCTCAAGGACACTTCAGCAGAGCAAAGATGTCTTTGCTTGCTACCTGGTTTGAGAATATACTGTGACTTTAAATCTGTCATGTTGTGACGGAGATGAGTTATGAGTCATGGAGGTGTCACTTTACGCAACTCCCTGACCAGACATGCTGAGGAGCTGTGTGTATGATCAAAGGACGCAAGAACTGTATTTATACATTTTCTTTTCTTTTTTTAAATATCAGAGATGGTGTCTTGAAGTAATTAAAGTGTAAAGGCCTTCACTTAATAAGTCATGGAGAGAATTTAAAAGTTGAGCCATATGTCTTCCTCTGTGAAGAATAATCCTGGAAAGAATCAGCTGCCTTTTCTTCAAGATTTGTTCTTTTTATTAAAGAGTTTTATTTCCTCTCAGAGCTGTTTCTTTGTTCGTACTCACAGGCTCACAGTTTGACGAAGTGCTTGTTTCAATCTCATTAGGCAAAAAGCGACTGTTTATAGGATCTGTGTGCGCCACACTCGAGCTGTTATTCCCAGAGGTGTCGTTATCTGCTTGGCAGAGCTGAAGAAGAGGCAATATGGCAGAAAAATCTTGTGGTCAGTAACGATGGCGCGCTCATGTTCAGCTTAATGCATCTTGTAGTCTACTCTGTTTGCCTTAAAGCTTTAGTGCAGCGCCCGGAGGCAGTGAACAGTTTGTTCCGAAGCAGACTGCCCCGCCTCGTCTCCTCACATTAAACCCCCACCCCTGCCCGGGCCTCCTTGAGTTTTGGCAAATATTCTGTACACATTTGTCTTTGGGGAGAGAAGTGAACCCAGTGCCCAGAGGGAGGGTCGAGTCCAGCGAGCGAGGGCCCGCCGGGACTGGGTTGGTTAACCTTCACAGTGAGATGGTTGAACAGGCTGAATGAGTTACTTCACACAGCCTCCTCCTCCTCCTCACTGAAGGGGTGAGACGATTACGTCGTGGCCCCCAAACCTCCCTCACCCACAAATGCAGGAGCTGGTTAGGAGAATAGCGGAGCAGCAGAATGAAAGGGGCTCTTTCTAAGGAGGGAGCGGGGCCACGGCTCACAGTGGAAAGGCCTCCACCTGCTTCCTCGTGGTGAGGTCAGTGAACAATAACACGCCTGTCTGCCACCTCTGAAGAACGCCTCGCTCATGAGCTCACATGCTCTACTTTATTTTACCTTACAGGACATTAATAAAAGAAGGGATTTTTAGAAGATGTTTTTGTAATGCAGCATTTTATTTATTATAAATAGGGAAAATACTAGAGGCAAACGTAGAGACTGTTTTTAAAAACGACTAAGCTGCTGTAGCTCATACAAATAAGTATAAGTGTAGTTTGTGTCTTAGTTTCATGGATTGCTATCCGTCCATACCGCCTACCTATCTGTTTTTTCATTTGGCTATCCCACTCTTTTGTATATCCATCTGTCCTCTATTTGTCTCTCAATCTGTCCCTTTATCTGTTCTTACCTCCATTTCTCCATCCTCTGTCCCATTTGTCTGTCCCTGTTTAGTACATCTGTCCCTCAATTGTCTGTATCTGTCCATCCCTCATTCTGTCCTTCGTCCATCTATCCATTATCCATCAGCTCATCTTGTCTGTTCCTTATTCCTCAGTCTTTGTCAGTCCGTCCTTTAATTTGTCTGTCCTCCATCTATATTCAGATTAAAACCAGGGTTTAAAACTCATCATAAATGTTGAAGCTTTAGAAAAATAAATGCCATTCAGTGTCTTAAATATCCCCAGTTTACAGACACATTTTGTCAACGAGCCTAAAGAAGAAGCACTTAAAAGTACCAAAGCATAAACAGGAATATGGTGGGGAAAAAAACACACCGTAGATATCATGGCATTTACAAACTTTGGCAAGCGCTTCTTTATTTACATCCAGGCTGTCTCGCGGTGTCACAGCTGTTTTCCCTTTTTTTTTTTTCTTCTTGTGTTACAGAATGAAATCACCAAACAAGTTCTGATCTTTACAGACGTACAGTATTTTGTATATTATAATCTTCCTGTCGGTGACCCTCTGACAACAGTGTAAACGGAGAGGAAGAGCAGCTCCCACTCGTCAGAAACACATGCAGGGATTGGGACAAACAATATGCCAGGGTTTAGTAACAGAACACAGTAGTTTGTTAACATCTCGCTGCTCTAAGACGAGGCGTTGCAGCTTCTAGTTTCCTCCACAAGAGGGTGCTAGTGAATCGGTGACAATAACGTGAATGCCCTGGCCGTACAAAGAAACCCACTCTGGGTCAGACACAGAACCAAGATACTACCTATGACTAATGTTCCTCCTCTAAAGAGTGCAGTTAATATAACTTAGTCCTAGTAACAAAAACACAGCTCAGAAAAATCACACCTACATTTAGTTAGTTGCTGGTAGGGCATGTCATTTTTGGCAAAAAAGTTTCCAGAAGGCATTTCAACGCGCTCGTCGCACACACTGCTATGCCAGCTTTGTATATTTACACATACTGTCTCGTCAGATGTATCGATTAATGTCCATGGAGCATGCATAGGTCTTCGTGAAATCGTCCAATCACTTCTTGTGTATGCTGGGATGATAAAGAGGGCTTCACCCGTGATGAAGAGAGTCCCGGCAAATTGTTACAGCACAGTGCAAAGAAACCCCCGAAAAAGGTTCCATCTAGAAACTGCTCAGAAAAAAAGAAAATCCTCCATTTGACATTGCAACATATACATACAAGTCATTAAAAAAAAGTGTAAAATGAGATTATATCATGTGTTACAGCTACTGAGACTGAAAGTGAGGGAGGTCTTTCTTTGTTGCAGCTTCCAGCTCCCACGATAGACTCGGGATGGACCTAAAATAAACCACCCCAAACCCAAGATAGTACACAGAGGAACTCTAACATTCCTGCCCTACTAATTCAAAACTCATGGAGCTCCCATACTGCAACATGTAACCCCCCACCCCAAAAAAAACAAACACACACAGATAGTCTGTTGTATACTGTACAGCTGGCCCTCTTAAAGGGGGGAAAAGAAAAACATATTTACATTCACATCTCTAAAAAAGAAAAACTTCTTTTTTTTGTGTAACAAAAAAAAAAAGTAGAAATGGACAAAATATCGCAGACTTAGGCTTGAGTGTTTCGAGTTTACCAGGCCAATCAGAAAAGGACATTAAACCGAAGTCTGGATTTGTGCCCACGTCTATCTCAGTGATCATGTTCTCTTTTTCTCATTGCAACCTTTGGTAACACCTTCAGGACATAACGGACAACAAAAACAAAAACTCACAAGAAAGAGGCAGTGAGTGAACAAACCAGCCAACAAGGCTCAACATGTAAAGACATAGTTGCTATGATTAAGGGAAGAAAAACTTCTATAATGATCATCAACACTTGTTTTCTCCTTCATTATTCTTACTCTAACAGACATGGGGCTGATAAATACTGTTTAAAAAGGGTCTGTTTTACTGGCAAATCAGACGCATTGGAGGCTTTCTATGGCCCTGGTCTGTTCAGACCTGGTGTTAACATGTGTCCTGAGTGACCACTCAGTTCACAGCTGGAGTTGGTCTGGACCACTTGTGCCCACTTTCTTTTAGCAGTAAACAATAAGTATAAGTTTTGCCCGATTCATTCAGGAAATTTAATAAAAACACACAAAAACTATTTTGAGTGACGATTGGAAAAGGCAAATGATGCACGAGTGTCCTTTGATACTGAGAGCCTTTTAAAATGATTCTGTTCTAGCAGCACTGTTAACTAAGTAAATGATAAACAAATCTAAACATAGCTCAAAAATAGAATCGATTATGAGTAGGCTGTGCATAATCATGTCATAAAAATTGCCGCTGTGTGTCTATATGTCTTTATTTACCTTTATTACCAGAGATTTAACCAGTCAGGGCGAACATAAATAAATAAAAAATAAATAAGCACGTGTGCTTTCAAAGAATGAGAGACTTTACAGCTTGTTCTTAAACTGGTATCAAGTCTGGACACATATCCAATTGTTTGCATGATATTGTACTGCACCCTGAATGATGTCTGTTCTTATTTACATACAGAGATTATCAGAAACTGTATCGGATATCAAGCGGTCGCTGGAGACGTACAGGTATGCAGAGATGTGAGCACACGTACTTAAAGCGGGCTAACTGTGGTCCGATCACTCAGGACGGTTGTTAACACCAGGTCTGAACAGTCCCCAACTCAGAGTCACTCAGTCATGAAAATGAATGAAATCCACACCTCTGGTTTGTCTCGTCTGCAGCGTGTCACACTGTAATCTCGACTTTGCTGGTGTAATTAAAAACACTTCTGTAACGAGGACAAATGAAAACGCACACACACACACGTACACACAGTAAAAGAGCATAAAATATGGAGGCTCATCCAGAGCGCTGCCAGGACTGACACTGGGTTACATCATGAACACTTCTGTCTGCAGACTCTTTGAGATGAGAGAAAACACAGAGGTGTGTGAGCAGCCGGCTGAGAGGGAGTCTTTCTAGTATTTACAAAGCAGAACGCATCTGAACACACTCTATTAGTGATGATGTCATCGTGGTCCTGCACAAACGGCCGCATTGCTGCTGTCACTGCCTAGTCATTACTCACTAGAAATGAATTCCATGTAGTTAAGTTAATGTTTTCAGAGGTTCAGCGATGGTTTCACTTACACCAACAACACACACACACACACACACACACACACAGCTCTGAAATCCAGGAGGGCTTTTTCTTAGGTGTTGCGGACCGCCAAGGCCTGTTCCAGCTCCTGTCTCCTCTGCTGGATCTGTCACAGGAAGGGAGGGGTAAAAACTATGAATAATGTTGTGATTATATAGAATCTGAGCTACAGGAAGTTGAGTATAAAGCAAAGATTAAACACAAAGAGAAGACATTTCTTCACCTTGCAGTAGAAATAGCGGCTGACAGCCTCTTGAGACCAGGGCTCGTGGTAAAACGCCGCCCTCCTCTCCTCTTCAGGGTTGCCTACTACATCTGTCATTAACTGCAGCCAATAAGAAGGTATGGTCGTTAACAACAGGGCTAATAAATAACCACATATAATGTATATATTTAGCAAAGGTGACAGATATGGAATAGATGAAGATACAGTCTTGTCAGGATGATATAGATTAGGAAGATATCTCTTAAACTGTTGGATTATAGCCTGCAGGGGGCGCTAGCTGGGCTTTGGGCTACTATAGCAATAATTAACTGGAGAACCCAAGAATAAATAATGTCCAAATTGTTGATCAGTTTACTTTACATTTATCAATGATTGTTTTCTTCACACATGTCAAACACTTGAACTGTATGCTGTGAGAGGAGTGAGTGCAGTTCATGTGCATATAAATAGTAGTGTAACAGTAGTAACCTTAAGGTCTCGGCTCTGGGATTTGAGCCAGTCCTGGATGTAGCCCTTTGGATCTCTGGAGAAACTGAGCATGAAGTCTCTCTGGATCTTCAGCTGGTTGATGGACTCAATGGTCTCATGGATCTGGAAAACGCACAGACAGGACATCATTTTGTTTTCATTTAGCTTTGAAAGCACCAATAAACGATGAATGATCAGGACGGGACGAGGGAACTAAGGCGGACAGATTAAGTGCAGGTTGTAATTATGCAACTACACTTTCATATATGAATATGATGTGCGATTGTGCAGGAAAATATAAACTTGCAGTGCTAAAATATTTGGCAAACTCCTATCAATGATTCCTCATGAAGGCAATTCAATTTCACTCTGAAACAGGATATTTCCAAGTTTTGGAGAGCCTTTAAAAGTCATGAAAAGTCTTTGAAGTTTCTGAAAAGTGTTCATTTCAAGGATTTAGAGACCATTACACAGTAGCTAGGAAGCTTATAGACTTCAATGGTTTTTTTTACTAAGTCACATTTAATTGATTGGTCATATTCCCAGCCCTCATTTTCTCTGCTAGGCCTGTGAAAAATACTGCTTTGTATGTACAAATAATCTGTATTTAATCTAAACACTGCAGAAACCATGTAAATGCAAATTACATTTATACCGATACAGGTCTAGTGGTGTACAGTATATCAGGCTGTGTGTCACAAATGAATGTACTGCTTTGCTGGAAAAATACCTGAGTAAGAAAAAAGGGTCAACACATTCAACAAAAGCAGCAACACTTGTTGTCGGTGTTTATTTTGCATCACGTAAGGATGTATTTTTGTGTTGGTTTTTTGTCCCTCCCTTCCTTCCTGCTCTGCCACATTTAACTCAATCAGGTGTGAAATCCGCTGCAGGCAAACTCCTGCAATAAAGCAGCTCCTCCACTGAATAGTTTACAATAAAATGAGTTGTTAAAAAGATTTTAACAACTCTGCATGACACGCAGCGAGGCATGCGGCATACACAGCATCAACGATGGTGGTCTCACCTTGTTGTCGAGTGAGGCAATTTCCTGCTGGTTAGCGGTGGAGAGGAGGAAGCTGCTCATCTGGCTCTTCAGTGGGTCTTCCACCTCCACGTCAATGTCGTAGCAGGCCGTCTTCTTCTGGTCGTTGGGGTCCACGCTGACAGGGATAAAGGGAGAGAATGAGAGAATAAAATAGCGGAAGACAAAAGAACTGTAAAATGGTGATTAAGGTAGAAGCAGCCAATGAGACAATAAATCCTTCAATGAACTCCTGATCCCTGATTAGATGTTTCGTTCTCTGTGCTGCCTAATTTATCAAGAAACCCGTTAATCTGAGTAAAATCTACCTGATAACGTGGTTGATGACGATGGGGTCAGGAGGCAGGAGCAGGTTGGTGAGGCGCTGAGGGATCTCAGAGAACTTCAGCCGAGGGCAATCAAAAATCTACGGTGGAAGGAGAAAATAACACCTTTTAAGAAACTGACTTTATGGTAAAAATTGAGCTAAGCTAAATTTAAGTAAACTACAATAAGATAATTACTCCAAAATAAACTAAAATAACCTCACCTAAGATAACATAATTAAACAACATTAAATTCAGCTAAGCTAAACTATAAGCAGAACTAAACTAAGTCCTGCTAAAATAAATTCAGCTAAGCTAACCTAATTAAACCAAACTGAAGTAAACTCAACTCAACTAAAATAAGCTACCTTAACCAAACAATATTAAACTCAGCTAAGCTAAGTTATAAACAAAACTAAATCCTGCTAAAGTAAACTAATTAATACAAGCTAAAGTTAAACTAAGCTACGATGAACTAAACAACAGCTACAAGCTACATTAACGTGATCCAGAAACCATCTATCATCATGTTGCTCAGGGTGAGTTAAGTCGTAGTTCCTGCACCTGTTGGAAGTACTTGTCACAGTTGATGTACTCCTTGTCATGAGAGTCCTGCAGCTTGTTGGTCTTAACATACTGCCACAAAGCCTGGATGATGCACGAGCGAGTCTGCGTGTGAATGCCAAGCAGGCGAGCCAGGCGAGGGTCCAGCTTAAACTGGGGAGGCTGCAAAGAAGATAAAATGGCTTCACGTCAACTCAGTCACATTTTATTTCTTTATCATATTTCCCTGGCTCGGGCACTGATGTCACGTTTGGTTGGTTTATCAGTGATGTGAGGCTGCAGCTTGTCACTGAAATTTCACGGCATGTGTTAGTCACATAGCGATAACAGTCTATTTATTGCAGGCGTCCTCACCTGGTAGTCCAGCATCAGCAGTAGAGTGCAGCGCACGCTCACGTCTCCCGGCCGCTTCACCTGGAAGCCGTCCGTCTCCTGGGTGGTGGGCGTGCGGTGCCACTGAAAGAGCAAACACAGGAACACTACATGTTAACTACACACAACAACTTCAGCTGCTTTAATCTAAAGATGAGTAATCTTTGCCAGTTTCACACTTAATTATCTGTTTGTTTCACACCTTTTCATCAAAACCGCTGCTAATTTTCCATCTTAGAGGCCTCGAAAAATGTCCTCAGTTTCTTTTTTGAGCAGTGTGAGCCGACAAGTACACTGCTAAAGTTAAAGATTTCAATATATGTTGTTTCTATTTGAAATAGGTGGTCTCAGTGAGGAAAAGCTGATTTAACATTTTGGCAATATTAAAATCTAAAACTAAAAGAAAGTTCTTGTTAGTTCTTATGACTTTTATTCATCACTTATGTTAGCAAATTTGGACAAGCTAGCTTCGAGGCTAAATGGAGAGCAGTGCTGGTCCAGAGTGAAATATCCCCATAAGCATTTGATGGATTCTTGGTAACAAGCACCACCACCACAAAGCTGAACTCTTTGGTGAGACTGCACTGAATCTTGGTGTTTTTAAGATATTTTGTCCTTATCACATCAAAATGTTGATTTTTATGACCAAACTTGGAAAACTAATAACACTCCCATCAACCACAGCTGTACCCTGTGCTAATTAGCAAATGTTTAACTAAGATGGTGAAAATGATACATGCTGTTAGCACGTTCATGTTAGCATTCAGCGGAAAGCACTGATAAGCACAGTCTCACAATGCATTTAAATCCTGCTCTTATTACATAAAACCTATGGGTGTTTTAAACAAACACAACCTTCAAGGAGGATACTTTGCACATTTAAAAATGAGCATAAACAAAACATAGAATGAATTTCAGTAATGTACATCATGAAGAAGAGCTCTAAGTTTGGCAAGAGGCTGAATTTCTGCAAACCAGCCGAGCACAGCATGGTGAGAAAACCAAGATAGCTAAAGGTTAACCATATAGCAGAATGTTATCATGCTCAGGAACACGCAATCAGCAAAGACTCAGAGCGAAATAACAAAACAATTATAAACTAGCCAAATACAGTTATCTCTATAAGATTTTGTCTTTTAGTTTATATAGGCCGTCTAACCACAGAAGTGACTGACATATTTTTGTTGTCTTAACTGCCCAGAAACGGAACAAAAACGCACTTTAAAACACTATCTTCAGTACAATGGATTGCTGTAACTTGCCAAGCAATACAGGGTAATGTTTTCCATCGACCAATGGCTGACTGAGAACAGATTAAGTACTGACTGTATCTCAAGGTAGAAACAAAATTCCTATGATGGAAAATCATTCAAAGAGAAGCACCTGAGTGCCTGTCTAAAAGGCCCTCTTAAATAGAGGAACCTTGAGAAGTCATAATTTTCTGAAACTCCTAAAGTGTATTTTTTTTTTTTTTTTTTTATAAATCTGTTAGTGAAAATACACAAAGTGAAGGGCAGCTAATGGTTGGTTTTAATAAGCAAGCAGCTGTTTTCTCCTGTGCTCACATCTGCATGTTTAAACAACCTTGCACGATGGAAATTCAAAAGATCCTCTTCTTTATAGAAAAATCTATTTATCGAAGGAGAAAAAGGTCAGTCCGCTTTCTCATCCTGTCGCATTTATCCAATGGTGAGATGAAAAGGACCAGGTTAGTCTGCAATGATTGTAGCTGGAGACTTAACCAAACTTCGCAAAATAAAGAAATAACCAGTCTTCTCTGCTTGATCAAGAGGCTGTCATTGACCCTGAACGGTACAGCTGAACAGTCTGATTCACTGGCTTCTGCAGCACGTGGAAGCTTCTTATTACTGATAAATGGCATCACAATGAAAACACTAACCTACCAAGTGACCAACAGGTACATTATTCAGCTGTCACTGTTGTTTAGAAGAGGTGAAAAGAGAAAATGTACATTAAAGCTACAGTTAAAATAGTTTGGCTTGATTTGACCTTTTGGATAATACATAATAGCTTTCTATCTGAAGGTATGTTAAAAGATATTTCTCTGGGGTTTATTTTCTTAAATTGAGGTTTGCTTAGCTTAGCATGAAGACATAATTAACATCCTATATATGTGCTAGTTTAGATGAGTTCGTTTTAGCTAGGGGCATATTGGCTTTTCTAAGTTTAGTTTAGCTTAGATAGTTCATCTTATGTAACTTTGTTTCGTTTCCTTTAGTTTAGATGAGTTTATCTTTTTGTTTAGTTAGCGTAGCTTATACAGGTTACTAGATTATCTTCGTTAGGTTTTAAGTTTATCTTAGCATATGCTAGTTTATTTTATCTTAGCTGAGTTGACTTTAAACCAAATTTAACCAAGTTTGTTTATATTAGCTTAATTTAGTTTAAACTAATTTTGTCTTAGTTTTGTTTAGTCAAGTTTTAGTTTATCTTTATCTGCACTTCCAGCTTAGTTTGGTTCAGTTTAGCTTAGCTTACCTTAGCAATAGCAGTTTGTCTCATTAGCGTACATTAGCTTGGATTTTACTTTATTGTTACATTATTTTATCTATTTAACCAATATTATCTTATTTGTTCAGTTTTGGGTTTAATTTAGTATAAATTCATTTCTACGTCATACAAACATCTGGCTGACCCAGTGGGATTACAAGACACTGCTTGTTTATAAAACATGAGTTTTCCGGTTGCACATGTGTAGAATAATGAAATGAACTGTTACACAGCTGCTGTATTGCTGCAGTCTTTTCTCTTTCTTTCTCAGCTCAGGCCTTGGTGCATCATCGTTCATTCTTACAAAGTCACAATCTGTCAAAATCAAACGGCACATTAAGCAAATCCGGTCTTCTCCCTCCAGACTGATATTCTGCCAGATGCTGTCTGTTTAATCTTCACTAAAACTGATGAGAAAAAAACAATACACTGTGGTTTGATAGGGGGTTAAGTGCTGAACTATTTCTTGACTTCCTGGAGTCTCCGCTGGTTGTCTGAAATGACCACCTTCTTTCTCTATGCCTGCCAGCCAAGATAGCCCCTGTACTAACGCTGTATCCTGTATGTCACCACACACACAATAAATTAGCTGTGTGCGTTTGCTAACTATAGCTTTCGTCCTCTACAAAGACCCAAGCCACACACTTTCTGAGTTACCCTAAAGGACCTTCAGTGATCCGTTAAAGGTGAAAATCTGCATTTCCTCCTCACAGTTTCATTTCAAAACCGACAAAAAAATTGTTCCTGATCATATACTTATTGCTGTAGTTCATCAGCTGCCTAACATGTTTACTTTCAAGCTAAAAATGAGATACTGCAGATGATATCAGCTTCTGTTTATCCATTCATTCATCTCAATCAAGGTGAAAGGCGTGCAGTTATTTTGTAATTCTTCTGTGCATGGTGTACAGTGGTCATGTTTGTGCTGACCTCAACCAGGTGGTTGTCAGGACCGTACAGGTCTTTGTCCAACTCGATCACCAGGCTCTTAAAGAACGAGGAGAACTTCTTTTTCTGCTTCCCTGGCTGCAGAACAGACAGAAAGAATGAAGAGGTCAGTTAATGCCCAAAATGTAGGCACATGAAACACCCATTAAGTATATGTAGATGTATGACATTTGTCTTTGCTTACTGAAACATTACTCATGGAAAACCTACAAGAGACTGAGTGACATCAGAAATAAAATAAAACATTTTCAGGGTCAACTTTCTATTTGCGGTTTGTGAAACCTAAGTGCTGTGAAACACCAGCTTTGCCCTGCATGGCAGAGAATTTTTCTCAGCAAAGCTTAAACCACAAAATACATTTACAGTCCCTCAACAACTTATCAGCATTTATTTATATTCTGAGGCAGTCGATGCTTTTCTGTCCGAAGTCGTTTGAGAGCAAACTAAATGGGAAGATTTTAACGACTTATTTTTTTTCGAGGACATGCAGCTATTTGGCTCACACGGATGACATAACACTACAGTAAACCCTGCAGCGAATCAGCATCATTGAAACTGTACTTTTATTTTTTTCAGATAAGCCAAAAGCAAAACAAAAAAGACACAGACTTGTATAAAAATGTCACTTCCACAGTAAAGAAACTAAAACTCTATTGCTCCACAAGCTGCACACCCAGTCCAGCTCAACTAATCTGCACGGTACAGTCCATCCCAATTTTGCAGAATGTAATGAATTTGCCTGTTTCCAGTGTGAGGGAGTAAGTCAACTTCTCCATCATGTGTAAAGCTTCAATAACTTTAACCCAGGTTTTTAATCAATTCATGGTATGCCACAAAAAGATATTTAAAGAGTGATTGCACTTTCAGCTGACACTATAGCAGTCAGAATACACTTTCAGTTTAAACCAAACTCACATCATCCAGCAGCTTCCCTTCTACTCGCAGCTCCCATGATGCAATGCTGCCGTCTGAGTCATCAGCGTCAGGTCTGGCAGGGTTGAAGGTGTTGGAGATGTAAAGCCTCAGTTTACGTTTTTGCTGCTGACACAAGGGCACAACAAACACCACAGTTTAAAAGGGAGAAAAGATCTGCAGAGACTCCACAGGAGCCATGATTTCCTCTCGCTACCTTCATTGGTCTCTTCAGTGCTTCCTGGATGTCCACTCGTTTACGCATGATGGTCTGGTCCAGTTTGCGCTCGAATGCCAGCAGATCCATGTAGGCCTGGGACTCTGGGACAAGCTCACGGATCTGTTCGGAGGAAAGACAATCTTAACGTTAAAATCTTCAGATCAGACAGATCTTCACATCCAGAATTAATTAAGCGGCTTTTCCTCACATATCTAAATATTACTAAAGAGCTTAAGCAGATAAGCTGCCTATTCTGATGCTGGTAGGGGTCTTCTGTCTTGTTTCAAGGACATCTCAGCCCCTTACAGTACATCCAGTTACCATCATTTTTAAAGGCACTATAAGGTGACTATAAGGAAACCTTTAATTCTTTATTCTGTTAAAAAGGCTTATTTTGAAAGTGTATACATTTGCAAACGTAAAGGTTAGCAGTAAGGGCTAATACTGCTAACTAGTAACATCATTTTTGAACTTGCTAGTTTTTTTAGATAACATGGGTTGCAAAAAGATACAGCTTGTAACACCATTAATAGAGGAAAAAAGGTAAAGTGCTAAAGTTAGTGAACTTTAAGGGAGCTACTAGCTTATTGGCTAATGCTAATGTGTCACGCTAATGTAGCCAAGCTCAACAATGGCCTTTGTTACGTTAGCAAACACTGATGTAAGTTGGAGAAAAATCAAACAAGCTAAATTAGTTAGCCTATAGATAAAGCTAATGTAGCACTAACATTAACTAATGTTGTAAATTAAAAACAAAATACAGCACAGTATACAGTTTATGAGAGTAACCGAGATCAAGGAAATCTTTTGCTTTTTCAAAGAAAGAAAGAAAGAAATGCCATTTCACAGTAGATGAAAAAATTACAATAACTTAAAAGGAAAATCAACAAATTCTCACATTTCAAACACTGAAACTGAGAATTATAGAGCATGGTTTTGTTTTTTTGAAAATATAGGACAAAATGATTATATATTATATATATATATATACACACACACTGCATAACATCACAATGTATAAGCACTTCAAATGTTTTGAATGCAAAAATCTTGAGAGTGTTATTAAAATAATGATTAAATAATTATTAATTTAGTGAAATAAAAATGACAATATTTCCCTCTGTATGTTGTGGAGTAAAAGTATATACTGGCAAAAAAAACTGAATTTGGGTAAATGTACTCCTGCTGTCCGGTCTGTCTATTAATGCAGTGGTCCATAGCACCTTCGGGACACCGGGGGATCAAAATGAGATGCAGACTGCGCAGCCAACCAGCCACGGCTCAGACATTACCATACCGATGAAAGTCCTCAGAGCATCAAGGGCTGCTGCTTACCAACCTGTGCACACACACTCTCCCTCCCTCATCTTTCCCCTTTCATGTTTCTTTCCAAAAAGGCTGCCTTCATTGTTCCCTCTCATTCCTGCTCTATCGCCATCTCGCTGCCTGTCACCGGGCCGAGCTGACGGAGAAGTGTGGCAGACATTCTCTGTCCCCGACTCATTATTGTGGAGTGGCGCCCCGGCCATGCCTACTGCTATCTCCCTGTCTGGGTTGTGTTAGGGGGATAAGATCCGAGCCTCACAGTCTCCAGACCTCTATAGCCTGCATGGAAGCCCTCTGTGTGTTGGCCGGGATGTGGCGAGTTGATGGCGTGGCACAGGGCCAAAAACTGAGATCACGGGATGAAAATCACAACCTCAGTCGACACAGACTCACCTGTGGCAACGTGGTGGTGATGCTGCCTCTTTCATTTCTACTTGCGATTGCGTCTCTCATATATCCCGCTGACTAGTCCAATTTAAATCAACGAGCCATCGTCCAAATAACAGAGTGAAACCCTAAAAAAAAGCCCTAAAACCTTCTGATCGCCCCCTTCATCCTCTCTCTTCTCATTTGGAAATAAATCATCTGGCCCTCTGCGCCTTCCAAGAAACCCGGACATCACAGAAAAAAAATGGACAGGATTTTTCTTTTGGTGCACAAAAGATAGAAACACACACACACACACACACACAAACAAAAACAGAGCAACAAAGGTAAAAACATGCAGCCTCACCCTTTGCGGAAGAATCTTGTCTGCCATTTTCCTTCTCTTAGCACTAGAGAGAGGGAGAGAAAGACAGAGAGAAAGAGGAAAAAGAGAGCATGTTACTATGGTGACTGATAGCGTAGCACCCAGGCCATCTGCTAAAATGCTGGGCCATATCCAGCACCCCAGCGTCCCAGCTGTGTGTGTGTGTGCGCATATGTGCGCATATGTGCTCTTGTGTTTGTGTGTTCTCTTGAAATGCAGCGGTCCACCTGGAGAGCGAGAGCCTCTAACAGCCAAAAAAGTGCCACAATAACACATGTCTTGCCTGACATGAATTCTTGCGCACACACAAACACACACACACTCTGCAGAATCACTGTGGCCAATGCTGCAGGAGTCGGATGTTGACAGGATGTGTGTTCAAGAGCATTTAGGAATGCAGCGTCTCAAAGATTTTCTCCAAGGTGAACGTATGAATGTGTGGAATTAATTCCTTTTTTTCTATCTCATACTCACCGACCAAGAACAATAAAGTGATCTGTGTCAAGTCGATTTCTTTGTCAAAACTTTCTTACTAGGTTACAAAAAACACCACTACAGCTTCCGTCTCTGCTCAAATTTCCTTTTATATTCAATGAACATCTGTGGACCCCTGTGATAGGTGGAGCACCCATGTCAGTTCATGCAAGTTGTCGGTGCCTGCAGAAGGACACCGCCTGAAAACAACTAGATGCCACTACACTGCAAAAAGAGCATAAAAAGGTGGAATAACAGGCTGATTTAAACTTCACATCAAAAGGTAAATAATCTTACTCTGAGTGAAGATCCAAAATATATAAAGATTAGCAGTAGTCCTATCTTATTCTGTATTGTATTTAGTAAGAAAGGTTTATGTATTTAAAAGAATGTTTAGTTTTGGAAAGCATCTGGATTTGCATTTTTGATGAGAGGATGGCTATCTCAGTCATGTCTGTATATAAACACACACAACCTGGAGGACTAAAAACTGGATACACAGGAAGACCGTTACACCGGCCATATTAAAACAAAATCCATCTGCAGCCCACTGGACAGCTTGCTAATTAACTTGTTATGTCTTTGTTGAGACACTGTGGAGCTAATGGGGTGTTGTGGCGGTAAATGCCGCCCCATGAAGTTTTTGTCTTACACCATTTTGCACTAACCTGTTTAATTAAACTATTCCAACTCAGGCTCAGCAGCAAGCCTCATGTCAGTGCGTTTTCTCACTTACAAAGGTGTATCTAATCTGTCTCTCATTTCTCTCTTTTCTTATCTTTCTTCTCCCTCTTTTATCACAGCCAAGGCTTCCTGGATGAACCTCCACCATTAGTCTCATTCTCTGGGTTCCTCCATGTCTGAAGGCCGTCATCCATCTTTACATGACTTAGATCATCTTTTCTCTTTGTCTTTGTCTTTCTCATCCCTTCCTTTCAGCATCACTCATCTCTTTTCTTCAACCCTCTCAATTAATAAAATTCCTCAAATCAATTATAGTTTGTTTTTCTCGTGAAATTACATTTATTTCTGTCTATAACTTTCTCAGTCTATTTATTCCTGCAGGGCAAACTGTACGTATTTAGTAAATAATCATTACCTGCACGTATTTTTCATTTCAGTTTACACTTGATCTATTTTGCTCTTCTGGTTTGATGCCAAACTGCGTTTGCAATGACAACAAAGGTGACTGTAATCTCTCTTCATCTCGTGACTGTAGCCTAATAGTTATTTTAGTGGTACTGATCTTCTGTGCATGAGAGTGAGCGAGCATGTTTCCCAAAATGTCAAATAAACGTGCCAGTCTAAAATAATCCTTGGTCATCAAGGATAAAGTTTCCAGGCCAATATTGAGATTAAGTTTCAGAAGTTAGTCTGTAAATAAATGCTCACAATCAAATAATAGAACCACATCTTTTGCAGGTATAGATCCTATAGCATATAGTACATACTGTATATGTTTACATTTCTATCATTTTGTACAGTCCCGTTGTAAATACATTTCCTAGATTATTAGAATATTTTGTCCGCTTTTAAAAGAAGTTTTTTTTTTTTTTTTTTTTTTGCAGTGTAGAGAATTTGTCTGTCACAGAGCACTTCAACGGTCTGTGAAGCAGTATGTTATATCAGCATGCCAAATACTGAAACAAGCCTGCTGCAAGGAGATCTGAAGGATCCGGGAGTGCATTGAAAAAGGAAAACACAAACAATCTGCCATTTTACACTCTCTTAAAATGGTTTAGGACTGGATTTAAAATTTCTGCTCTGTAGTTGCACAAAAAACTGTTCTCATCATGCCATGCTCCAGCCCAAAGCATGCACCACTACATCTCAGAGGTCTGCTTCTAGGCCTGCACATATGCTTTGGCCAAAACATTTCATTCAAGGAGTGCTGGGCTCAGAGTCATCGAACGAAAGACATGCAGCAGAATAAACTCCTACTTTGATCCGAGCGTGGGATCTGATTGGGGCTCTCTCATGTCCATCTGCCTCGCCGGCATCTCATTGGCTCCCGGGAATCCAACAGGCTTCCTAAGAATTGGTGAGGATTTGAAGGTTGTCCGATTAGAGTTGTGGCGAGACACACACTAAGTGGCAGCAAGTACGATGTCAAAGGGGAAACACCTGGTGGTTCTGGCTGTTTGTGTGTCTGTACGTGTTGGATGTGTGTTAGGTTCAAGGGTCTGTTAGTAGGTGCAAACTCTAAAACTCAGACAAGGGCAGGCACGGGGATGGGAGTGTAACTGTGTCCATGCATGCACAAAGTGCAGCAGAAGAGGAACTTGGAGGCGTCCTGCTCATCTGAGGGACACGCTCAGTCAACAAAGTTTCTCAGTGAACCAAAACAATCATGCTTCACACAAAGAGACAGACAATACACTGATAACGGGCACACTGTGAACTCGTGGATCACAAGGAAGGGGCAAGTTTACCTCTCTGATTCAGCTTAAGATGGCTCTACATATGCATGTAGTTTTCATGTGGTAATGAACATTCGGTGCAGATGAAGACATCATGCATACTCAAATAAAGACGCATTTCTACTGCTAAAAAAAAAAAAATAGCGCTTGACCAGAAAACTCACAGAAAACTGGCCCATCGTCAAGAAGCTTGTTTAAGTATTGCATAAACCTCACAATGTTTCTAAGCAACCTGAGGTGTCCAAGGTAACCACAAGCAGCGAGGAAACTTAGGTTTCACTTCAAGGACAAAGATCAAAATTAATAGCGAAAACCAAGGTTCAGAAATAATGTGATACTCAAAGGAAATAAAAGATAAAATTGAAAATATAACCAAAGTATGTCAGGCTGTGGTTGAAGGGTGTTTCTCTGGAACATATCACATCAGATTTATATCTTGTTTTTTCTGCAAGGTGTTAAATTCACTTGCCGTTTCAAGTCTTCATCCTGGCGTTACCTTACAAATACAGTCTGAGCCTGTGATGATGAGACGACGGCCATTTTTGAGGATACGTTCAAAGCAGTGGCGACCAGCAGCTACAGTCAGAGCAGGGTATCACATCACATTGTAGTAGGCTGAGAGTCTGTTGCTAGGAAACTCCTAGATTTGGGTGATGTGATCAATCGATTTCAAAATAGCCCAAAAAAAAAAATGTTTCACCTTCATCCTTTGTGAGAAAATAAAAACGAAGCATGAAAACACTTAATTATTCGCTTGGCACACAAACAATCCAAAGTCTAGTGTGTATGAAAATGTAATGTGAAAAGCTAATCACTGCAGTTAAAGGGGGCTTTTTACAAATGTTCACATCTTCGGTTCTCTCTCTTTTTAAGATGATTTTTAATAATTACAATCCATATTTCTTTTAATCTTTTGGATGTAGAGACATTTTTATACTACCAATCTACACCAGAAGATATCCAACATGCAAAGACAAAACCAAGGTAAGTGGAGTTGTTGAGAACACAGGTTAATTTGAGCATCATTCAGGCGACTATTGGGTTGTAAGCAAACCCAAGTAATGTGAGTTTTAGATGTGCACCACTCACAAATACTTCTAATAAAAACCTAAAATCTCCAGCGGTCGTTTAGAACTGAAGCAGCCTCTTGGATGAGTGGCGAGACAACTTTAACGCAAACAAACCAGAACATATGTTTAGAAATAAACAGATGCTGCCCAACCAATATGTTTTCTTTTAACATAATGAGAAAATGTTTATCAGTTCATGTAAATTGTGGCACCTAATATCCTGTGCTAGTACCTGCCATCCAACCCACCTCCCTGCCTGTGAGTTATGTACAGAAGAGCTACTACCACAAAACACATTAAGGAAAATAAATGAGTATATATGCCTTTTTATGCAAATTGAGCCAAGAGTAAATCCTATTTTTAGCAGCAGCATCGCATAGGACAACGTTAGTTCTTTGGGGTGAGTCTAGCTGGGACCATAAGGTCTCAATGACACTGCAGACAGGTGGCCCGTCCTCATCTGGCAGCAGCATGAGGTCTGAGCTGGATGGAGGAGCTGGAGCACGTTTGCCAGAGGACGCACACTTTCTCAAAGCAACAGAGAGCGAAAGAGACAAAGACACCTGGACAGGTCACCCTGGACCATCGATCAGAGGCTCCACAGCTGCTCTGGGGGTTGAGGCCCTGACGCAGAACAACATTTCCCCTGACCTGTTCGACAAGCCTGCTTAATTGTAAGTGGATCAATCGTGCTGCAGATAGAGAGAGAATGAAACTGAGAGGTCCACTGAGTGTGCAAATCGATCGTCTTTCTAATGACCACACCTGTCACACACTCGTCTCCTTACATACATCCGACCACTGTGTGTGTTTGCAGATGGTAATAGTTGACAACAGATACTGTAACAATAAGCCAAAGCGAGAGCCTGAGTCTGAACATCTGCTGACAGATGTGCGGACGCCACGTATACATGAGATGGTAAAAATTAGACTACGAAGATGCTGAAGGCTCATAAAGGTCAAACAGAGAGCAAACATTCAGGCTGAGCAGTGACTGAGACAGAAAAAGTGGATGAAACAAAGCAGTGTGCGAGGCAAGAGATGCAGTGAAGGTGAGGAGTGGGAGAGAGGCAAAGTGCAAGCTGGTGAAGAGAACACAGAAACCAAAATGAAAGCTAAAATGAGACACTCAAAGGTCGTGGTTTCACTTTTCATCTGTGTGAATTTTTTAGATTTGATTTCAGCAGATCGAATGTGTAAATAAAACCACTGTGTATGTCTATACTTTAAATTATTTCATCACTTCAAAGTCAAAAAGGAAAACTGACACCACATTAAGAATTAAGGCCAAACTCAGTAGTTTATTCTAAAAAAATATATCTCTTTGTGGCACATTTAGTCATATAAAAAGGCATCTAGGGATATAATGAATCACAATTAATATTTATATCAAATATAGATGACAGACCTAGTTTATACATAATATTAAAGATAGAATTCAGAGTGAATATGTTCATTTTTCTTCTTTGTCCTGATTGCTCTTAAATGTGTGTTTAATAAAAAGAGAATTTAAAGAAAATAGATAGAAATCTCCTTAGCGTAACCCATATGTGAGCTAAGCTAACAATGCTAACTCTAAGGCACTAAATTAGGATGGTGAACTTGCTAAACGGTCTAGATGTTAAACATGTTAGCATATTAGCATTTATCTCAACTGTTTGCTACTTATTTATTAAAATAATCAAATTGTTGTCAGCTAATGTTATTACCTGGGGTGTATATGTGTGGTTTATTTGTGTTTGTACTGGCACAAATACTAACACAAACATGACTTGACAGAAAATAAATATCAGATTTTAGCTTCATCCAGATTAAAACTGAAAGTGGAACCACAACCATTGTCGTCTAATTGAGCTCATAGTTCACACAAAAGCAGACACACAAACACTGTATTGGAGCCATGCAGTGTTTTGGTAGGAAGTCGACTGGATTCACACTCACTTCCTGGCGCGGTTCTGGGCGGCCTGTTGCTGCTGCTGTTGCTGCTGCTGCTGCTGCGGCTGGACCTGCTGGGAGGGGGCAGGCCTCTTACGACTGGGCTCCATCACCGGGGTGGGCAGGCCGGGCCGCACCGCTGGGCTACCTCCGTAGGGCGGGCCGGGGGGGCCCATGGGAGCTCCCTGGTGGGGCATCCTCGCTCCAGACGGCATGCCAGGACGCTGGGAGGGAAGAAGAAAAGGAGAGAGGTCACATATGTAGAAAATAACCACAAAGGTCACTTGTTGGACAAAATCTTGAATTAGAAGCTGAAACAAAGAGATCCAGCCATCCCAGTTATGATGCCACACATCTGGCCTTTAAAAACTCACATTATTACACAGTTTGCTCTTCCATGATCTTTAGAAACCTTTCTTTGATCAAACAACAACACCAGCTTTGCGCAATTAAATGAAATGTTTCCATCCTGGGACTGTACTATGGCATTTTAACGCTCGAGCCCTCAGCAGAGTGAATCCGATAAATCATTTACTTTTATTAAAATCTGACACTTGAGCAGTGAACCACCTTATTTTGTCTTGTTTAATGATAATTTCCACAAAACGCTCAACACAAGAGCAGCTGTACTGAGAACAAACACACAACGTCTTGTTTCTGGTTGGAAATTAGACTAAATGGAGGTTATTCACAGCACGTACACACACACACACACACACGTCTCCTAAACAATGCAAACAGTGTGAGAGCCCAGAGTCCCACACTGCCGCCCTGACGCCTGGGAACAACTGGCAAACTCTCACCTGTGCTTGTCACTCCCATGGCAACAGCTGCCTCCCGCCTCAGTTTATTGTTTGAAGCCAAGCAGGGGTTTGTGTGAAAGAAAGAAAACGTCTGACTCCTTCCAGATCACAGACCACCTAGTGTCGGCAAAGACCAACCGGTCCACTCAATATAATCAATGTTTGAATTAAAATTAGCAGTAACTCTGTGTGTAATGCTCCAAATGTGAGCAAAAATCCTGCATCTAAACGATTTTATCTGTTTAGTATATAAAAGAAAATTAATATAACTACTACTACTTTCCACAAATGTGTCAACTCGTCGGTCTTTAGCTCGTCCTCCTTACTGTTACTGGCTGAGGTCAAAAGATACTTATAGAAAAAGTCGACTGCTTTATTTTATCTGCTTTTTCCTCGTCTACCTGTCCACATCTCTGTGATTTATTGGTCTAATTTACAGTGACATACAGGTGTAGAGGCTGCACTTGGCTCTAATTTTCTTACTACTGAGTCTGCGGTCAATCTTATGTAGTTATATTATATTCATTTTGTCTTCTCAATCAAATTATGAATTTTTAAATGCATGAAGATGGAGGCTTCAAAAAATCCAAATTGGTTTCTCTGCCTCTCCCTGCTCTCAAACCTGTAATAAACAATTATTTGACAGTTGGCATCTTCACAAGGTAACAGTGAGGAGATATTATGATTATTTTAATTAGCAATAACCACCACTAGTGCTAAAGCTGAGCTAAAATATTCAGTTTTTGTCTTTATATGAAAAGCGTCAAGGCCATTGCAGCCGTGTCCAAATTCATTCCTCTTTACACTGTATCCACCAATCATTGTCAAAGTTTGCTAACTAGGGAGAATGACAACGTTTAAGTCAGACCAATAGTTACTTCAGCGTCTGTAAAATGTGTTGAATTGCTAGCAGAATGTTGTGCACATGCTTTCTGACTAAAAATAACCCAATTTTCTTTCGTAATTACTCACAATTCACACCTTATACAAGAAGGGAAAAAAATCGTATTAGTCCATCCTTAGTTCATGTTCAGGAAAGCGAAGGTGAAAAGGACTTTTTTCCCCTCAGAGGACGACTGTTGAGCAGCTCGATCGATACAGTGCATCATATTTATTTATGAGCTCATCACAAGTGCGTATAAAAATCTAAATCTGCAAGTGTAGCCGTCAAACAAAAGAGTACAACACATGCCTCAAACTAGATATGAAGGAGCATAAATTAGAAGTAAATGGAAATATGGAGGTGGAGGGGAAGAATGTGGATTTTTAAAGCGTATTTTTAAAGTCTTATTTTAGATGTAAAGCGCATGTTTTTGTGTAAATCTGTTGGCACTGTGAGCACAAATTGATCCAAAAATATAAAAATCCTTGTCACATATTTTTTTTTTTTTATTCTTCTCCATCTTTCTATCATTCAAAAGAGCAAATATGCCGTAACATGTGTGCCTCATTACTGAGCATGGAGGCACGTTTTCCAGCAAAGCGAAGCCGCTGTCATTGTACATGTAAATATGTTTGCTGTGGACAGAACATGTACTTGTTTATTTGAATTATTCTTTCACGTGACGTGTGCTGGCATTTTTCTAACATTTGTCACCTCTGCATGCGCACTACTGCACGTACATATCCGAGGTGATCTTTAGACCGTCCACAAACACTCTGAAAACAAACAGAGAGCCCAGGTAATAAATAGCTGACAGAAAAGTAGACATTAAATTGTCTCACGATGCAAATGCGTGGGGGGGAGGATTTAATACCTCTAAACAGATCATGACAGAATACGAAAGGCTGACGTATTATGTGCCCTTTGAAACGGACCAAGCAGAGATCCCGTGATAAGAAGCCCGAGCAGACGCTGCTGTCACTCCAGCTACGAGTTTGACGGGGGGGGGATGGGATTTAGGGAGGGTCACAGGGTCTCAAACAGGAGAGGATAAAACAACATATGGTCAGAACCTCCAGCTCCAACGTTGCCACTTTGTGCAGCCTTACAACACCTCCTTGTTTATACTCAATAACACCCAAACAGACATCAGGCAGACCCACCCAGACACACTGACTGCTGCTGCTACAACTGGCTGTCTGGAGAATTTGAGCCTTCCAGATAACAGATACAAACCATAGCTGGATAATGTAAATCCACACACACACTCACAATGAGTAGTACTCTATAATCTGACCTGCTGAACAGACTCCAACACTCTGCCCGGAGCTCTGCCAGCCAGCCAGCCAGCAATCGAATCTGCCATGTGGATGGATATCTGAGAAGTGTGTTGGCATCTCTGGGAAAGCTGGAGGGATTTGAGGAGGCCAAACTTAACCCACACTGAACTAAACATATAAATCTGTGGGTTGCTACACGCAGGGTCCCTCACAGGCCTCGATTGGAGCCATGAGCTCGATTAAAAACTGAGGATGAGGAACATGGGGCTGGTTATGATATATTTTAGAAGATATTCACCACACTGTGACAAACTTCAACCTTATTTTTATTCTGCTGCCTCATACTACACTTAATCTGACAGTGGAGGTGACAAATAACAATGTAGCTGGTTCAAACACCGCTTCAAGACTTTAATATTATTCTTAAACCCATCGGTAAGTGAAGGTTTCCTCTCACAAAACATGATTTATATATTGCAATAAACACTAAGTTGATTATTTCATTAACTTATTTTGGATTTTGGGCAAAGGCGTAAATGAAGGGGCTTAAACCACAATGCAGATCTAAAAATATCCAAAAAATGAACATTGAAGATGAAAGAACACATTTCAATCTATGGTTTAGGACCGTGAGATGAATTCAAGTTATGGCTAGTTGATTAAAACTGCAAAACTGTGAAAATAAAGACCACAAATACTCAATGACAGAACATTAATTGATGGCTTCACTTATTTTATAAGAATATCTGATCAAATCATTGGTAATGGACAGTTCTGTTTAAATATTGCTTAAATATTAGCTCTAATTCAGCGTTAGTTGACTTTAGATTGACATCAACAAATGAAGGTTTCGCGTTACGCATGTTCTCTCCAATTAAGAATGACAATAGATAAACGTTTCTTGACACTAGACATTAATTTGATTATTTTATATGCAACCGTCTCGACATTTGCTTGAGCTGAAGCAGTTAAACGAGTCATTAAATGTTGTACTGTCACGCTCTAGTTTGTTGTCACTGTGAGAATTTCAACATCGACATTTTTAATTCTTTTCAATTTATTCATTTAGTAATGTTCAACCGAAGCAGATCTGTAATTAAGCACAACTGTTTTCCCATTTATTTAGAGATTAGCCAATTTGTCAGTAAAACGCCAGTAAAGAGGGAAAACTCAAAAAAACGCCTTTAAATGTCATTGCTGTGTCAGGCAACCATCAAATCTTCACATTTAAGTGGCTTGACACAACAATTATTTGACATTTTTTGCGTAAAAGAAAAAAGATTGATTTAATCTGTTGCTCCTCTAGTCCAAGGCAACGTACAAACAGGACGGTAGGGAAGGAGACGCATTTGATCTGATAGTTTGTCTTCAAGTTAGACGTCATGTCAAATGTCAAGATGACAGTGTAAAATTATGCTGCACCAGCTATCCAACAGATAGTCTTGCTTCAATTACAACTTCAACACTAGCATTACCTTGTTTCTATCCGTGTGAAACACTGTAGACTGTTTTCACAGTGATGATAGAAAGTAGTTTCAATAAAAACTGAATCATGTGGACCATCCTGGGCAACCAGGACATTGCGTTTGTGAAGTCAAGTGGTCATTATTTAAATTTTACTTCTCACACACACACACACACACATTTCTTTCACCTTTGCTGTGTTTAAGTAAAGGCTGAGATGTCAGAAAGTTATTTCACAAACTAAAATCATACAGAAAGATCATAAGTTTTTGTGTAATTTGGTAAAGAGAAAGGTGACGGTAACATTTTCTACTGTGCAAAAACACCCCCTGAACATACGGATGACAAAAGCCACAGTGTGTCGTATTATGTTTTGGCTTATCGGGGTTTCCCACGCAGAGCGCTGGAAGGATTTTCCCTTCACCGCGGCCATCACTGACCTCCACACACACTCACGAGCCAGAGAAGTAACACAGCAGGGGGAGGTAAGGCAGATAATGAGAGAGAAAGGAGGAAGAGACTTCACTGCAACCATCAAAACCAGAGATCGGGCAGGAACACTCCGACCTTCAGTAGCCACAACTATGGCTGTCTACACCGTATTTATATGTGCTTCATGTATGTAAACACATCTGTGCTTGTGTGTCTTTGTCTATCGAAAAACTAACTTTGCTGTGTTTGAAGGGGGAAGGAGACGTCATCGCTCGCCACAAGCTAACAAACTGCACCAAATCAACCCCATATCCCACAGTATAAATATTTCTCCTTTCTGCAGTATACACACAGAGGAACCTGCCGCAACTATTACAACAGGACTTTTCCATCTTGAAATGTGGGCGAAAGAGAAAAAGAGCGAGAGAGAGGAGAAAGAAGAGAAAGAAAGGAGGGGGAGAGAGAGAGAGAGAGAGGTACGCATGAGAGAAAATAAGCAGAGGGAAATATTTGGCTTGGAGCAGCCAGAGCCTCATCAAGGTTAATTGGTCTGTTGAGAGGACACGCTCATCTGGCTCATCAATCACCTGCTCCATTGTTTCCTAAAGTCTGTCTCTGTGCGCAGGGCTTCAGCGCTGAAGCCCCTGTAATGACCGCTCCTGTCACAGACACAATACCTCATCTTGTTTCAGTGTATAAATCCAGCGGGTGTCACCGCGCCCGCCATCAGCACTGATTAAAATGGAGTTAAAACCAGAAGTCAGACTTTAAAATGTAAAAAGTCTTTTTGACCTTCTCTGTGTTATTTGGGGGGGTTTCTGAAGGGGTTCACGATGAGTGCAGAAGTGAAATGTAGTTCAGAATAAAATATCTACAGCATCAAATTACTGTTTATGACAGAAAATGAGGCCATTAGTGATTACTTCCTCGATTGTTTCAAAAATAGACCCAATACTAAAAATATTGTGCTAACTACTTAAGAAAACCCGCATATACTCAACTTTGAAAAGCCAGAACCTAGCTTAGCTTAGCAAGACTCAACATCAATCACTGGAAATGCATCATTCAAATTTCATTATCAGGCGTCTTTCAACTCATTACACCACTGCACACCACTGGATTGTCCTAGCTGTGACGTATGCTTCTCAACAAACACCTAAATTGCTGTTAACTCTTCATTTTGCATATCTTTTACAACAGACAGCTAATTTCTCAGCAACAGCAGCCATATTGCTCTAAACAAAATTCTCTCCATGGCCCTCAGTTTATGTGTCCGTCTGTATGGACAGTCTGGGCTTCTGTGCAAGTTTGGGAAGTTGGGATGTCGCTAACGCCGCAGCCTGACGTGCACCTCCCCAGAAACATAACTACGCATCGCAGCAATGCAGACCGCAAAACCTGCGATTGGTCCACTTGGTAGTAGCATGTTTCTGCTTTAGCATTTCTGGATGCTTCTCCATCGCCACAATTTTTGAATTGATTGTTTTGGATCAATATAGATGAAACACATCGATGAAAAGGAAGTTGAAAGTGAAGCAGGAAGTAGAAACATAAATTAACCAGATTGGCAAAAAAAAGACACAGCGGCAACTTGCAGCAGCATAAGTTACGTGTGTAAATTACTTGCGTAAGTTACAGCATCTCTGTCCTGCAGTACTTTCAGTGAGCCTTAAACCCACCCAAACGATTTCAATGGCCCTTCAGATCTTCACTGGGTATAATTCCGATTTCAGACCAAAATACCAACCAAAATTTGGATTCCAGCCTCGACAAAACCAATCACAACGTAACTTACTAATCCTCAAAAAAAAAATGAAATTAATCAACATCATTTCCATTTATCGTTCAAACCGTAGAGCACTCTAGGGCCTCCACAAGATGACTGTGAAGGATTTCTGAGATTGAATAAAACAAAACTCAAACTCTCCTCCCTCAAATTCAGACTTTTCTCTCAACAACATTCTTCTTCTTCTTCTTTCACTGTTTCGTTTCTTTTGAAAGAGGCACCATAGAAACCATCATTCTTCAGCTGAACAAATAAATACCACAAAGTCTTTTTCATCTTCTCGTTAAAGGAAGCGAAGTCCTATTTTGGAATCAGGGCAAAGGTGTTCAACTTAATGAAGAAGCTGAAACCACAGACGCAGCTCCACAATTACGAGCACATTTATGACGAAAGAAAACGTTCCAGCGTACGGTTTAGGGCCCCGAATGCAGTCACAACATGAATCTGAGTGGTGGCTAGATTATTTTTGCAAATTTTATGGTAATTTTTGCTTTTGTGTGTGTGTGTGTGTGTGTGTTTGTTAGACTGCATGATTTTATCTCATCAGGTCAATCTAAAAATCACAAATCATATTGCTGGATAACAGAGTTAATCTATTAAACATTTTGTTTCATGTTATTGTGTTTCTCGCTTCCTGTCTACTGTCGATCTTAGAAAAAAAAACAGAAGATATTACAGGTGAAATTATACCTCGATCGGCAAAGCGATGATTGGTGAATATTGTAATACCGACTGAGGCTTTTATTAATTTTACAAGCTAAAGTGTCTACAAATTCTTCAGTTCCAACGTACCCAGTTTGAAGATTTCATTACTTAAATGATCCGTCATTAGACACTTGAAGGTGTCACCTTGAGCTTTGAGAAGTAGACATTTTCTAAATAATTGTTCAAAGTAATAACTTGCAGATTAAAAGATAATTAAATCTAATTAGTTGCTTTAAATTTTTAATTCAAAGGGGTGGAATCATTCCTTAATCTACATGCGATACACAATCACATGGCTGCATTTAAGGGGTCACAAGCGCTGAAGGTTTGGAAACATCACCATAAACCTCCAGTTTATTTGCACACTTCAAAGTCAAATGTGCTAAATGCTTCCAACAGAGATTTTTGCAACATCCTCAACCCTCATAATGCATTCATCTCGTCACTAAAAGGAGCCGTCGCTGTGGTCCATGTGCCGTTACTAATGTGCCATATGAGGCTTATGGTAACAGTTGCCTAACCTCTAACCATGAGCAGCACTTGACTTGACATTTCATGCTAGCTCCACATGAATGGGCTGATTGTTCTGCATGATTTCCAGGATTGGCAGCCTGCCTCGGCTCCATCTACGATACTACGTCCGCTTGTCTCGTGACCTTACAGGTTTGACTCCTTCCACCAGCCAACAGCACGCTGCCTGGAAGGCTACTCTGACTCTGTTGTTTTGAGTGGACTCGTCATTTCCCCCCTCTGTCTGTGTGTGACTCCCAGGGAAGCATGCTCAGTGTGCTCCTCTGTTAGCCAAAGGGGGAGCTGGCTGCTTTTTCTGCCTCTGCTGCTGCTCAGCTTCTCTTTCTACAATTATCCCATTTCGCCTCGTGTTTAGAAATCCTCTGCTCCCCATCCTTCTCCTGCTCAGCCCCATCCATCCACGCTGCTCCACTTCTTGTTCTCTCCAGCCACCTCCTAACAGGCTGGGATCCAGGGGGCTGGAAATAACCTTCACATGGCCAGCTTTACCCAGCTATCTCTCACACACAGACCGCTGCCGCTGCAACACACACACACACAAACACACACACACAGATGCATGCCAGAGCCCAGCTCCCTTCACGGGAATGACGGACAGCGCCACTCACCACTCCATGGACCAGGAACTCAAACAGTTTGCTCTTGGTGGCTTTCCTGGCTCCCCCCGCCGTCTCCTCCGTAGCCATTTGCTTAGTCCCCTCCGTTCACCCTGCTACGTCTCCCCTCTCCTTCTTTTGTCTTTCCCTCTCCCTTCACCCAGCCTCCTGTTCCCCTCCCCTGCTCCACTTTCCTTCTCTTTGTGCTCTCCTTTTCAGCACTGCCTGTCCCTGACTCTCCTTCTCGCCGTCTCTCTCTTCCCTCCCTCTCCCTCTATTTTGAATGTGCAGCAGCCCTGCCGAGTCTCTCACTGTGTCTAGCTCACTTTTTAGTTGAGCTGCCTTTCAGGAGCCCGGCACGTCGCTTGGAGGTGGAGTGGGGGGCGGGGGGGTGTACTGTGCGGGGGTCTGGCAGGGGGGTTTCAGCCAGCCCACCCAGCCGCTCCCCCGCACAGCTGTTGCATTCCATTGGTAGATAAGGGCATGCGGGGCGGCGAGGCGGCGAGGCTGCCGTTTGGTCTGAACGGGGGCTGGGAAGGCTAGAAATCAGTTAGCCATTCCTCTGCTGCAGTTTCCCCCTGGTGTCCAACCCAGAGGCAACGGTGGGCTCACACAGAGCTCCGAGCCTGGGCTCATTCTCAAAAAAGGACATCGGCTCTTAAAGGGGCCACGGTGCATATCATTAACACACGTGTACACGCATACACTAGCATATATAAATTAGTTATGACGCGGCGACGACAATGATGATATCTACTTGAGGAATTATACACTCACTTGCCAAAACATTAGGTACACCAGTGAAAAGGAATACATCCTAATATAACAGTCCTGAGCTAAGTCCCCCCTAATGAAGGTCATAATGTCAGAAAACTGCTAATTTATCTGTGTGATACTTATCAGGATGTAGTTTGTGTCTCTGTTAAAGTGTATTAAATTCAAAATACGCCCGTTATGTAGCCGAGCCCACTGACTAAAATGTGCATTTCAGTAGTTCTACAAACCACAGCCTCTAAAATAAAATCACGGTTGAATCAACATGTCTCAGTTATTTCAAACAAATGCTAAATAACATAAGATTTAGTGCAGACCATTATTAGAATGTGTTTGTTGTCACTGGTGTACCTAATGAAGAGAAAACTGAGTGTGAGATAGAGTTATGATGTGGCATTGATGATTTTTATATCTGCCTCCTAAGTGGCCAGCATTTAATCTCAATAGTGCTCTAAAGCCACTTCACATAACGATAAGGCCACGTCAAGAGCACCTTCATTTCCTGACTTTCTGTCAGGGTGCATTCATAAGCTACAAGTATATCCTCCACTTGCCTCATTAGCTTTTACCTTTGACCCAGTAGTCGGCCTAGAGGCTACTCTCCGACTGTGGCTGCAGTGTAACGGCAAACAAACAGACTGGCCCCGCAGAGCAAGGTGACTGCGTCACTTGGCACATGTAATTAGATTCTCTTATTATTTTTTGCTTTCTAAAGGTTTCTCTACTAAATGTAGAAAACTAAATCTCCCTAAAAAAGGTGAGAAACACACACTTCATCCCTCCAAGGACAAAAGATATAAAGATTTAGGAACAGAAGCACTGACTGCTTCTGTGAGGGAGCTGTGATTTCTGCACTATGATTACACACGAGCTTCGCCCGCCGCCACACAGGTCATTACTCTGACAAAAACCACGCCACACTGAAGATTATGACTCTTTCAAGTCTGCTTGGAGCCCCTCGCTCCCTCCCTCCCCTTCTTCCAGCAGCCGCCAGATCAGAGGAGTGAAATATTCATGAGGTGATTTGAATGACAAAGGAGGTGAAGTGGGGCAGATTCAAAGGGGGCTTGGCTCGGTGACACATAATGGCAAACTGTCACTGTTACTCTTTCCTTGTCCTCTGCTCTGCTGGTGTGAAAATGGCACAAAGGTGTTGAACCAGGTGTCAACGTAGAGTCTAAACAGTCAATTAGCACAAAATCCATCTTTTATTGAACACCCACATCAGGCAGGTGAGGTCTTTAAAAAAGGTTTACGTCAGGAAAAGGCAGTGCTCCTTCATTTCTGAGCTGTGAGGACAACAGCAGTTATTGTGCGGACAGCTGGTTAGTGGGTTTGTGACCTCTAGTTCAGAGGTCATGACCTTCTGAAGGATGAATCAAGTAGGTATGACAATTGTTTAATCATCGGTTTTATGCATCTGTCTTTGTGTCACGTGTAAGAGAAGACACAAAATGATAACGAAAAGAGCAGCAGTCCAAAAATCCAAACATGTGTCCATCAAACTTCTTGTTTGTTGGAATTAACCAGCAAATGTTTGCTGACAGCTTGTAGCATCGTTAGTTTGCTTGTTGGCGACACCTGCTGTTCAGAGGAGGGTGCTGCTGCTGCTCATAATTCAGTCGAGGAGGTTTCGAGGAGCCCAAACCTTGACTCAATTTTTTTTTTACTGCCACCTCACTCCATCTGCGTACTCCCTGCAGTAGAACATCGACACATAACTGGTCATCCTTCACATTAGGTCAGCATTGAATTACATAATATATGGAAGGAGCTTTAAATATATTTATTGTACAGGTGCACGGCGCGTGTCTCCTGCAAGGTCAAGAGCTCAACCCACCCAGCTTATCTGATCAGATTGAGAGACTGTGCCAATCTCCCGTTTCTCCATCAACGGCACGTGGGCGTTCAACGATAACAAAGAGATCTGGCAGCTCGGTCGTTGCAAAAGAGCCTTGAGCGCAGGAGTACCCCCTGCCGGACCCCCATCAACTCCCTCACCAAAGCCAGTCAGTCTCACCAAATGGTAATGTCCCAGTGTGTAGCAGACATGGGGGTAGAGGGGGGCTAACAGGGGGTAAGGGAGCTGCAGTAGTGTAATTAATGGCCAACAGGGGGAGCAAACAAGCAGGGAGTCTGGGAGATGCTGAAAGGAGGCCACATTCAGGGCCTTGTGCACTGGGCATAAATACTTGAGAATGAAAATTAAGCCACAAGAGATAGAGCAAAATAATGATTAAAGATTTTAATGGATGAGTAATTTCTCTCAGAGCCAAGTTTCCATGGATGATTTTATTCTCCAGGCATCTTTTTTTAATGGTTTTAAAAATTATTCACGTCCTTATTTGGCCGCACGGGGGAGACAAAGAGCTCATCCCACACAGAGTAAACAGTCAGGTCTGTTTTGGTGCAGAACAGTCCCAGCTGCACCATCATTTTACAGTAAGATCTCAACAAAGGACCCCAGGAAACCTCTGCTTTCCCCTCACCAAGCCTCTAGAAAACCTCAATAATGAGGTGGAGGCAAAGGATAACAACTAACAGTCAATTACAACCTTGTTTAATCTACCTATAATCTTTTTGATTAATCAATTAAACATTAGCTCCATAAAACAGCAGATGTGAAAGATATTTACAGTGTTATATGAACAGAGAAAAGCTGCATACAGATAAAAAATTACAAGATGGTATAGAGACATTTGAATTTACAATTGAAAATGACTATCAATATAGATGTTTTTTTTTGTTCTTAATCGATTAATCAAGTAAGTAGCAAGTAAAATTACTTGATGGTTAAAATCACTGTGATGAGGGCTCCTGGGATAGAGTTTGCCGCAAAAATTTCTCTGTAACATTAATACATTGATATTTATTAAGAGCTGAATGCTAAAAACGTTGAATAATCTGCACAGTTTTCCCAAATGAACCTCACCCACTTTGAACAAAAGAGGTAGGAGGATATCACGGATCAGCCAAAGTTTAGAGCCATAACATGCAGGAATTAAAGTATCTGCTGCAAATATCCCAGTACACCTTCAGAGGTCTAGAGGAGTCCATGTCTCGATGGGTCAGAGCTGATTTGGTGACAAAGAGGGGGACCTACTCAATATTAGGCATAATGTCATAATGTTATGGCTGATCAGTGTACAGGAATCTCTGTCTTTGTTATTTCTAAAGACTATAGTTGTCTTTCAGTTCTCTCAACCTCAAAGGTTGGGACATTACATAAAAAAAGATGAATTACACTCAATCTCCAAATGTCACAATTAGCAAATTCCTCGTGAAGTAAATTTTGCTTTTAATTGGTAGGAAAAGCTTTTGGTGGCTTTGCTTTGATGCTGTGAAACAAAGAAAGAAAAGGAATATCCACAGTGTGGTGACTTGTTAACAGTGAATTACAGTCAAAGAAAGGAAAAAGCGGAATAGGGAAGAGTAAAATGTTATATCAGCGGCGACGTATAACGTACAGTTCCCAGTGGTAACGTTTACATACCAGAGCTACAAACCTGCCCTCGTCAACATTATTGTCACAGACAGATGGGGTGCACTAAGGGGAATGTGGACTGTACTGAGGGTAGTGTGATTCGCTCCCACTCCTGGGCCCCTCTCTTCTCTTTCTTCAGTTTAAGAGCTGCAGACAAAACCCAGCTCAAGCTGCTTAAAGGCCAGAGCTCTCGGAAAGCCACTCAATAGCCATCAGCCGCTATCAAAGGGACTGTACAAAAGCACACAGACCCACACCTTCGCTGAGGGGGGATTAGGGAGAGGAGAAGTACCGTTCAGCGCTCATTTCTTACAGCTAGGCATATGCAATGGGGGGGCTGCAAAGAAAGAGAGAAACGTCTACCATGATGGCTGGAAATAATAGAGCATCTGCTGGTATTTTATGATCAAAGTAGTTTGGCTCAATATGCCAAGAGGAAATAGGTAAAAAAGGTTTGCACAGAAATACCCGCAGAGTTCCCGTGGCTATTTTCTGTTGTGAAGGCACGTTAAGCACCTAACCTAAGACTCTGCAGATAAGGAGTTTAGGGCCGACCTTGGATTTCAGGGAGTGTTTGGGACAAAGCATCTTTATCCAGACAGCGTTTATGGTTCAGCTCCCGTCGCTCTAAAAAGACGAGGCATTGCAGGAGCAGATGGAAAGACGACGCAACAGTAATGAGCCAAGTTTCCCCCCGCGAGGGACACACACACACAGTGGGAGAGGCCCCGAGCATTACCTGCTTCGGGGCATTTCCTGTTTGCTGTAGCCATGACAACGGGATAATCTGCCTTGCGTTAAAGGCTAACAGCCAATGGGATGAGAGCGCCGCCGACTTCAGTGACTTCAAAACTGGAGCAGCAGCTGGTGAGAGGAGCTTAAACTGTAAAAACTGAAAAGAAACCCGAGTCTGAAGAGAGAGAAGCAGCTTCGTCTTGAAGCGTTAGTCAGCGCCGGGGTCACCAGGATCAGCTCTGACACAAATATACTGGGGGAAAACTATGAATAGACCGTTCAAGCGCCCATATAAAAATTCCACAGGATGAAAAATAAAACTAGACGGACACTCTGAATAATCCCTCTTCTACGAATTCTCTGGTTGCACACATGTCTCCTCCTCACCTCACACCCCCTCTCCCTCTTCTTTCCTACTGTGCATCCAAGCTTAGTATTAGCCCTGATCTTTCAGCACCACTCTGCCCATGCCGGATAGGAGACGGAGCCGACAGAACGAGGCCAGGATTGGTATGTGCAGGGACATATCCAGACAACTCCGAATATAAGAGATTAAAATCAGAAATGAAGTGCAGAGGCGTTCACAGAGCAGCCATGTCTACCGCTAGCCTCTGTACTGGCCTCAGTTTGTATCGCTAAGGTATTGCTATTGCATGGGAGACAAAATTATCACCTAGTACATCTCTGACAACCCTTAAAGACTGATTATCAATACTTGAGACTGTCCTGAAGGTCTTTCTAAATTTTTTGTAGACAGTTTTCCTCCAGTTATCAGGAAATGCCATATGATATTCCTCCTTCTTTTTCTAACAACATTAACACGCCATTTCGATAAAAATTATGAAATATCTGGAAAGTCAATCAATAAATGTCACCATCTTTATTTCAGCTATAAATAAAAAAGAAAAATGGAATAAAAATCCTTTTAGATAGTGCTAAAATCGATTATTTTCATCCAGACATTTACCAGAGGATTCTGGAAAACGGCTAATGGAAAGTGACCTTCTGGGATTTTAAAAGACTGACAGGTATTTTATATTTAGAAAAATCAATGCTTATCCCTGTGACTCGAATGTAATGGTGATACATGAGACGCGGAGCTAATGCACATGAACTAATAGTGGAATGAGCAGCAGCTAACACACTTATGTTCAGGTACGGTTCGATATAGAAAATGGAACATTTAAAGTCCATACGGTCTGGACAACAGCTAATGCAACCACATGTGTCACCTGACTGTTCTCAAATAAATCAAGAGATATTTCAGTAAATTAGACAACAGCTAAATACAACCAGGTTTGCATCAAAACCAAAACGGCAGCACAAAACCTGATCCCTGTCTCTGGACTAAATCACAGATGGCATTCAGCTCCTTAAATGCCACAGGCAATAAACTGATCGCAGATGACTAATGCTCTTCTTCCTCAACGCCACCGCACACATCTGTTCCAGTATGTATTGCATTGCTTTACAATCAATTTATCAACTTGATCCCAAATAATGTAAAGTTTCTGTTTTCCCCATGTGAGGATTGGCTGCAATCACGAAAGAACAAATTGATTATCTTTAGCTTTCAGTCGGATAAAACCTTCTTCCTCTCTTCACAGGCCAAAACCAATCACTTGATTGAGAAAATAATCCATGGATACAATGATAATGTAAACAGCTGCAACCATAAGAAAAACATTAACATATAAGTCTGTTTTACTTCTTTTAAATGTATGTGTGCACATGTTACAAATAATTAAATCAGCATTTATTTGCAAGTGCTGGCACCGGCTCTGCATGTGAAAGCAAGTTTTAAATGTCCAGCTGCACCGAAATCTCCAACAGAGCGTGGTGCACTATTGAGCGCTAATATCTAAATGGGTCAAACAACTGCCCAGTGAACTGTAGCACCATTAGGACCCAGACAGTTTGTCTCAGAGTCGAGTGCTTGATCTCATTATCGACATTATTAATGGGAGTAATGTACAACTGAAAAAGTAACGCACTGGAAAAATAAAAAAACTCTGGGGCTTCAGGTAAAACAACAGTGATTAAAAAACCTGGTTATAATCTGTCAGGCTGGGAGGGCGCCGTGTGAAATTAGGTTACAAAGCGCTCTACTTACAACCATAAAAATCTATAATCTTACTGTGAAAATGACGCAGAGGAGGTTTATAGAGCTGCAGGAAAATGGAGTTTATTGGTTTATGATGGCATAAAATTTATCTTGTGTGCAGCGGCTGTAGATACAGAATGTTTGTGTGCAACACTGCATCGCAATAGTGCAGCAGTACAGTTCATCATTGTCAGAAAATAGTATTACATCTGAAAACTGTGAAAAACAATTGCCATCGCTCAAGATGTCCTGCTAACCATCTCAAGTTTCAGAAGCTACATGGAAATTTGTTATTCTAGTATAAAAATCCTCGCCTCATCTGGCTACTAAAATTATCGCCTAATTTTTTCAGCTTTCCTACTTAACAAAATCAATCATTTTTACTGTAAGCTCATTTGTTTCCTGGGTAACAAACAGCCATTGAGCCAGCACATTCCTCTGCAGCCAAAAAAAGGAAGTGCTGCATTGTCCATTTATCCCCGCAAATAACACGAAACAAAAAGCCAGGGAACATTTAATTGGGTGACCTACTATTCAGGAAACAAAGCCAAATGTGTTCAGCTTCCAGTTTTTCTAATCAATCTCCCAGCTAGTGGAGAAACTGTGTGAAAAATAAGTTTGAGAAACTTGTGAGGAACTCTGGAGGTGAAGTGAATGAAACACTGACTGACCTTGAGGAGAGTCCCAAAAGAAAATTCAACCATGACTGAACAAAGTGACTGGGGTATTTGTGTGAGGAAGGGGGGGTCCTGTGTGGCTTTCCTTAAAAAGTCAGGTCAAGCATTCAGCAGACTGTAAAAGGAGCTGATCCTCTATCAGACCTCCGAAGCTGTGATGGTACCTTGCATACTAATGGGACTGTTCTCCTTTCTTTATACTGAGGGGAATATGTGTGCCAGCAGCTGGGTCAGGGAAGACTGCAGTTTGAAACACAGCTATTTTTGTCCTATTTTTTTTTTTTCATAGAGAGCGCCGACAAGGACCAACCACTTCTACTGCAAACAAGTGAAAAAGCATCCTGCTATTCATCATTCTGTGTAAAAGAAATAAAGTCAATTGCTGCTTCCTATGAGATAAATCTAAAGTGTGCAAAGAGCGGAAAAGGTAGGACATTCCTCAATCATCAAAGCATGGAAATGTAATATATGGGAAAAAGTCGTTGCACACTGGAAATGTGACAAAATCCATGGAAAACCAACATGCAAGCAATGGTTTTATGAAATAACGTTACCTATATATATTCTGCAATATTCTTTGTTGAATAACTGTACACAAATACCAGCGCATCAAAAGGAAGAGGATCTGATCTCTCCGAAATCAGTAAACAACTGAGTCACCAAATCCTCCATAAGGCAACAGTTGTGTACTGGAAATCAGAACATGAAAGAGGGCGATAAGCTTAAATTAACACATTTACAGCTATCACACAAACACCTCATCAAAACTGTAGCAGCAAAAGAGTTTTCTAGCTTCCCAACACTTTTAGGCTGTTAGATGTGCAGTGCTTCAATACCGTTGGAAGGATGACGGCAGGAGCAAAACAACGACCCATTCAATTTTCTTTACTGCTTCATAAAAAACACCATTAGAAACAGAACTCATGAGCAAACAACAATGCAGTCAATAAACCTAAGCGTAATGTTGAAAACGAAACGTTAACAACCAATATTCAACCAAGTTTTAAAGGAAATGTTTTGCGTTTATGTGCACTCTTACACTACATTCATATTAGTGGCAACAGATCAACTAACTACAATACATTTCCTATGAAAATCAGTGATATGCAGCCTCAACTTTCAGCTAGCTCACTCCACTAACACATTGATGTCAACCAGTCCCATGCATTTGTATCAGCAGTTAATGGTTAAATGTGTGACATCAGTGACAACTCAGAAGCACGTGAAAACTTCAACAGCAGCTCAGCGGTGACAGTGTAGCTTGTTGAGGTGACCATGTTGTACATTTTGTCACTTATAGCGTAAATGTATTATGTCTGCATGGTAAATATACAGTAAAGCTACAGTCAGCAGTTAGCTATGTTAGCAATACATTTACAGGCTCAGCTCACCACACCTAATGATTACTTATTGACATTACAATGGAGGTCAAACAACTGAACTGTAAAAAAAATACCTCTTAAAGGAAGTGCAGCAGGTTATGCATCACTTTTTCCCATGGTTATTGTGCCTGCCTGGTCAGGCTAGCCGTTTCACCCCATTTCCAGTACTTATGTTTAGGCTAAGCCAAGTGGCTAGCTTAGCCTCTACCATACAGACCTAAGATTATGGCCAGCTTTTATTGCTCTTTATAGAGGTTTACTGTCCATATATTATAGAAAAGAAACAGAGCTCTTGTTAAAGGACAGTTTGGGAACAGTCTTTTACTTTCTTGTTTAGAGCTGAGAAGATACATGAAGCTACAGCCAGTAGCTAGTTAACCCAGGGCCAACACTGACAAAGTGGAAAAGCTTTAGCTATCTGCCAAAAGATTAAAATGAAAAACAAAATAAACTTACCAGCTCTTCTTGTCATGGTTTTTAAATTTTGAATGTTTTCTGCAACCCTGTTTGGTTTCCCTTGTGTGTCCTGTTTTTATTTTGTAAAGCTCTTCCTTGGTGTCTTGTTTTACTTCCTGTGTTTTCCCAACTTTGTTGTGTTGGTTTCTCCTCGTGTGCCCCACCCTCATTAGTTTCACCTGTGTCTCGTTAAATCCTCTGCCCATGTATATACAGCCCTGCCGTTCCCTTTGTTTGCTGTCAAGTCGTCTGCGATGTTATCAAATTTGTCTTGCTGTTCAGTTCTTCATCTTGGATTTTGGTCTTCACCAGTTTCTTTTGGATTATCCTACCATCCCTACAGCACTTTAAGTTCTTTTTTTTTCTTTTTTTTTAATTTTTATTTAAGTAATTTTGCTTTCTGATTCTGCCTTCCTTGAGTGTCTTGCTCCTATTTCACCAAAGCCTGACACTTCTAAGTGGAACTTGTAGGTTTTATAGGGGTTATGTTGGATTGAGCTAGGTCAAGCAAGTTGCTTTGCTCAATTTCCAGTAATTATGCTGACCTAAACTAGACCCAAGTGGCTATCTTCGCAATTAGCGTGCTGACAGAGTGGTACCAAGGTTGTTTATCGAGGCTTAATGAACACATAGAAATGCCAGTCACCTCAGTATTTACCAAACTACTTCAACATTCAGGTAAACTGTCCTCTTTGCAGAGATGCAGTTTGGCTGTTAAATATGAACTTGCTGCCAACAGCCTGGTAGCATAGAGACAGTGATTTTGGAGCTGTCAGTCTGGCTAACCTCTAAATGTCACTAACACATATCTTGTTTTTAATCTGTGCTATCTGGTAAGAGATAAATAAAAAATGGCCTCAATACATTGCTATTAAACTTGCTGCCTGTTAACTTGAATAGCTAGTCCATATGCTAGCTTTAGTTACATATGGCTGGCTTCTTTAGCATAGAGCTAAGAATTAAAATCAATAAATAAACATACACCTTGCTTTTTGTCCAGACATTTTAAAAATGGAGCATCAGGTTTACTTAGTTTAGCCTGAATTTATGCTAAGATATGCTAATGGAAAAAAATTGTATCATTGGCTATCTTTTCAGGTATCAGCACGAAAGACAAAAGAACAAAAGAATAGAGGTAATTGAGAACAAATGAGAAATGAGAAAACTGATGCCTCTCTTGATTAATTCATGCTGCTAAATATACTGCTAAAAATAGTCACCAGTTAGCTTTAGCAGGTTTCTAAATTGGCCGTAGGTTTGAGTGTGAAAGGTTGCCTGTCTCTCTGTGTTAGCCCTGCTGGCGACCTGTCTGGGGTGTGGCAGTGACACCTGGGATAGGCTTCAGTCCCCTCGCAACCCTCCAGAGGACAGGCGATTAGAGAAAATAAACAAATGAATGATTAAGCAGCTAGTCCGTAGGCTAATTTTAGCTACACATGTAGCCAAGAGACATGAGGGTGGTAATGTGGTCAGTTTCATTAAGTTTTAGCTGTTGAGTCTAGCTTAAAACTTAATTAATTCAAAAATTAATATATATGTTAGTTTAGTTATGACGTAAATGGGAAAACTAATGCCTCTCTTATTTAATGTAGATATATAAATGCATCGCTAACACAAACCACCACTTATCTTAAACAGCTTTCACTAAGCCAGTCTGTAGGGCCACACACACCTTGCTTTTTGTCCACACAAAAAACATGGATAATCTGTAATCAGGTTGAGTTAGAATTTATGCTAAATTAGGACAACAGGCGATGTTGAGACCAAGCAATCTTCTTAGCTGGCTGCAAGAATAGTGAAGTTTATTGCTTCTCTGTGTCGACAGACTACAGGACCAAAGAAAACTGACACCTCTCTTATTTAATACATATAGTGCATTGCTAAACCTAATCACCACTTAGCGTGAACAGCTAGCTCGTCTGCTAGCTTTAGTTAAGCTAGTCTGTCTGCAGCTGGACAGTACAACAAACAGATATAAACAAATATATTTGTCCAGATATTTACAAGAAAGATATAGGCTACGTGATTAAGCTTAGAGTTCATGCTAAGCTTGGAAAATAGGCAATGTGGTGTCTATTAGCAATTTTCTCATCTATCTGCTTCTCTATACTGGCAGACTACAGTACAAAAAGAAGATTTGCTCCAGTTGAAGGTAATATGTTGCTGACTACAGCTTTAATATATAAATTAAATTTTCCTTTGGATCAGCAGAAGTGGATCTGGCTTCAGCTGAACACCCCAAATTCCTCCCCTGCTGCTGAGTGCACCACAGCCAGCCAGCAGATTAACACAGTGAGTGAAACTGAAACTTTTCCTGCAAGATTTAAAAACACACTTGTGGGGCACCAGCAGCCCTGCGTACATGAGAAAGAATCACATTATAGTGTGCGCCTCTGAATTTAAGCGGGGTGGTAGTAGTGGTGGACAGGGATTAATTAACGCAAGGCATGAGTGAAAGCATGGAGAGGATGGTCCGCACCCCTTGTTTGTGCATCCCCTCGTCAAGAGTCTGTTTCCCACACAGTCAAGGTTAACAAGCCGCGCTGGTGTCTGCGTCGGCTGCAAAACGAGGGAGGGTGGGAGGTGGAGGAGTGAGGTGCTGCAACTATACACTGAGCTGTGTGATGATGCAGACAGACTGAGAAGAGAGAGAGAGCTACTGAAGCCTACAGTCCCCTTAAATATTCCCCACCACATCCCCACTCCCTGCTCAATAACCCTCCACCACATTGTGCACCATGCCTCGCAATGAGCCCAAATTCGCCACGAGGTGGTGGAAATTAATCCTGGCATCTTTTCTTTCTCCCCCCCTTTTTTTTTTTTTTTTTTTTTTTTCTAGGCGCACAATAAATTACAGCCAGACGGGAAAAAAACTCCGGTGCGCACTAATCCGGCTGGCAACGCGCCTACAGGATAAAGACAATACATAGTTTTAATGGTGGATGCGGATACTGAGCAGAGTGGCGTGGAAATAAAACAAACGTGAATGTATCACAAGGTAGCAGAAGCATCCATACCTTTCTCTCCATCACTATGCGCTTTTTTTTTAGGCTACTCAACAACAGCAACTGTGGGATGTGTCTCTGTGGAGGTGTCCGGTCCGGCGCGGCGTGGAGCTTCCCCTCAACTTCCTCACGGCTTTCACACGGCGGCGTCTCCCTATCACTTCCCCATTACTGGACAGCTAGGCGACTTATTAGCGCTGGCCTGTGGGACGCCGAGCGGGGATGGAGCCAGAGCGGGGATTGGTGAAGCCTTGTTCGGAAGAGAGCAGGAGCGCAGGCGCGGTCTCTGCTGGAGAGTCGATATAATGAAAAATCACCAGTGGCAGGGAGTGTCATCAAATTATCCTCATGAGCGGATTTTTTTTTTTTTTCTTCCTTTTTTCTTTTTTTGTGTGTGAGGGGGCTGCCGCTCGATGGGAGATTTTAGAGAAGCGTGGTAAAATATTCACCACATGCTATCCTGAACAAATGCTGCTAATGCAGGCTACATAGAAAAAGAGAGCAGAAAAGAACAAAGAGGTACCAAAGAAAACCTGTTCACTATAGAAACAAAGGAGAAGCACCAGCAGCTCCCCTTACTAGAAGAACTAAACCACTTTCTAATAAGGAACCATTAATAAAGTGTTTATTTCTGAGTTGTTTTTATGGATAATGAACTGGTACTTCAACTACACATCATATTGTTGTCACACTGATATATCCCACTGGATAAGGCTTGTAAAAGAGAAAAATATCTATTTATCAGATTATTAAAGATTTAATGAAGAATTATAGTGGCTATAAAATTCATTCACCCACCATCATGTGTTCTTTTTAATGAAACCGAAACAAGATTAATGTAATTATAACACTTACAAAACAAGATGCATTACTGTAAACGTGAAAACATATTTCTTCAGTTAATTCAAATATATAATGTAAATGAGTCAGTATGCAACTTTAAGTCTGTGTGGATAGGTATCAGTCAGGCTTGCACATCTGGATGCTGCATTTTTATTCCATTCTTTGAAATCCCGTCAGGATGAGCTGGAATCAGGCGGGAGCAGTCCATCTTCAACTTCTCCACTGGATTGAGGTCTGGGCTTTGGCTCCTCCATTCCCTTTACATTCACCCTGTTGTCTTTAAATCACATCTGTGCAACTTTCACTGTATGCTTCAGGTCAGTGTCTTACTTGAAAATATATCTTCTCCCAAGTCATAGTCCTCTACAGACTGACCCAGATTGTCTTCGAGGATTACGCTACATCTTGCTGCAGTCATTTTACCCCCTACCTTAACAAGCCGCGGAGGACCTGCTGCTGACAGGCATCCCTGCAGCTTGATACTGCAACCACCATGCCTCACAGAGAGGACAGTGTGTTTGCTGTGACGTACAGTGCTTGGTGTTCACTAAATATAGCGTTAACTTTGACTGGTGAAGAAATCAGTATGCCCCTCTCCAATCTCAGTTGCTTAAGCTTTTAACTCCTTCATAGTGTCTTAGTGGCCCTCCTGTGAGGATGCTGCAAATCCCTGTATAAATGCAAAATAAATGCATGTTATAGTAACAACAATGCCAAATTTGTAATCAATTAGACCCATCTACTACCTATTAAATTGTAAAAAGTTGCTTTTGGTTTAATTAACTGGAAAATTTGAGGCAAACAACTGCCAGTGCTTGACCTGTGTGTGAATAAAACCTCTATTCAGTGCTGGGGTCTGCTTCACATCAGCATATTAGTGACTCTAATCTGAGTCAGCATCTGAACTCTCTTAACCTGACAGGCTGCTGGAGCAAGTATTAAAACACTCCCATTAGCTGGAGAACAGGATCTGAGCTCTCATCTGGACTAATGTACAGCCTGCTGAAGTGTCCTCAAGCAAGTCCTTTACCTTCAGGAAGAATTTTCCGACAGTGCTGCGCAACGTTTGGGTCATAGCCGTGTTTCAAACAAAGCTTTCTTTCCGCAGTGCAGCCCACTTCTGCCCACCCACACCCTCGCTCCCTCCATCAGCTTAGGTTTGGCTTGGCTCACGACCAGCAGTAAAAACAAAAGATATCCCACAGCTGAAGGATTGCTTTTCAAACCGTTTGAGAATCTTAAACCAGAGAGAGCACCGTCTGTTTAGATCTGAGCAGTTCCTACAAGCAGGTGTACCATGAAGCTGATTTATTGAATTCATATCAGTGTCGGTGCCCTTTAAACGAAGAGGAATTTATATTTTATTAAAATGCAAACTAGTGGGGAAAAAAAGAAAAAAGGCAGAAGCTTTTTCTAAGTGATCCCTCCCAAAGTCTTCCTCAACTTCAGTATCTAAAATCAAGGAAAACACTAGATTGGGCACTTGTTCAAATCCTTCTTTCCTATAAACTAAGAGCGGACGTTCCCAAGATGCAATCACATCTTTGAAGTACTTCCAAAAATCATTTTATTGGATAATGAAGCCAGATGTATTATTACTGATCTTTGATGAACACAAATTAGGCAGGTTTCAGGTTTCTTTTTGGCAGATGGAGTTGTGAAGGAGGACCTGAGGTTTCCTCTTGTTTTGGCCGCATGTTTTAGTCCTGGACATCAAAATAATCTATCACTGGCTCTTCTTTAACCATCTTGGACCAGGAGCTTCCAGCAGCAGTTCTACGAGGAGAATCGAAAAGAAAATTAATCATAAGCAGGCAGCTGTGCCCCTCCGTTAATAGAAGTCTCTTTAACCACAGAAGACGACTTACTTGCTGCTGTGCTGTTTGATATGAGCGATGGGAGGAGGGGCCCTCGCAGTCGTCTCACGCTCTATCAGCGATGTCAGGCTTGAGTTTGGGCAGGCCGACTTGCCTCTGGGAAGACGAAAGACACACAGGCGCATCCTCAAAGACCCAATCAGCTCTGTCATTTGTGATAAAATAACTTCCAAATTTGGACACGGTCTTACTTGTGGGCCGTGATGACCACGTTGCGTTTTGGCTCGCTGTCGTAGCTCACGCTCTCCACGCCGTAGACCTCGGCCAAGTCGTGGATGATCTTCCGGTGCTCTCTGTTCATGGGCGGGAAGCAGTGGCTCCTCTTCGGCTGCTTTCCCTGCAGACAGCAGTAATGCACTTCTACAGTATTCACAGGACAGTAGTATTCATAAGGGCTGCTTTCTTTCTTTCCTCCAGGGACATTTAGATGGTGGACACTCATTGTTAAGTTTGCAGCAATTCATCCCAAACTAATAGTAAATATTGATGAAACAACCAATGGACAAATATTAAACGTCCAAGGGGTTGAAACTATAAACGACATATCAGCGTAACTATATATGCAACATGAAGTGGCTTCAATGCATTACCACTGATAACCACTAGGGACATGCTCCAAATGAAACATCTGGCTCTATTAGACTCATATTCATAAGTCATTAGTCTTTTGCTGAATTCCTGTCTTGTTATCAGTGTCCTGGTGGAAAATAATTTGATAATTTGAGCATGGCTCCGCCCTAGCTCCACCCTCTTGTCTAAACTTCTGGCTTCAAAAACCAAAATGGAGATGGCCAAAGGCTTCAAAATGGCCGTCTGGAAACCAATTGGTGGGGTCTGAGGTCTGCAGTAAGGTCACCAACACACACACACATCTTTCTCAAGGTCTACCAGTGTTAGCATGGTTGCTAACATTAGCTGCCTCGCCTCCACGTTACGCCTAGACTATTATTACAGGTTTTCAATGTTTTTCTATGGGACTGGACATTACCATTGTTAGTCTAACCTAACAACAGTAACGAAGGAAACTGGGACTTGACAAAAAGTAAGAACTCTGGGTTTAAAACCAAAATGTGGTCTATCGTCATGCTTTTTAAGAGTGGCCCCTTCAGAAACTTATTATAGTAAATAATGATATTTTAAACTGGACTAGAAATCCCTGGTTCACATGGAAACAAAAAACAAAGACCATTTATTTATGGCTCTGCTTTTTATGTATTCATTTCAGTGGCCTGCACAAGACCTCTTGACCTCCGCTGAACCAAATCCTTTAAAACGAACTCAAAATGTTGCTGAAAAATGTTATTGTATTGGAGCAAATCCCTGCAGGCATGTTCCCAAAATCACGCAAAAGCCCTTTATCCTAACTGTGGAGTCTATTATAGCAGGAGATTAATGTGTACATGCAGGATGATGTTGGAGCATCTATGCACTTTTGAGCTTGTAGTGTATGTGTGGCCCGTTTTCTATAGGGTGATTTAACCTAACTTTTTATAGCAGAATAAAACCGAGGAAACACCAGCTGGCATGAATCTGCTTCACCCTCTTTGCCCAGACGGTGGTTGGAGAGAATTACAGCAACACTTCGATAGAGAAGATTTAATAACCTTGTTTTCGAGAAAGTACGAGCCCACACAAAAAGACCGGAGATTATCGAGAAAATTAAGTCATTATTCAGCAACAGTAAGGTTTGAGAAAAACATTACACCTTTCAGTAAAAGAGATTGAGCTGGTGATAAACGATCCTTTACACATGTGAAGAGCCAGCAACCTTCACTTCTGAGAGACTTGATGCAATGTACCAAGCAGAGAAAACATATATATACAGGAACCTACTCATTTATGCTGTATGAGAAAATGTCTCTAAAGAGGATTCATCATCCCATAAGACATCTACAAACGACTACAGATGGTGCCACGTTTGACGTTCACTGGAGATTTAACCAAGCTCAAAAATGGCAGAACACACAAGTGGGTCAGAAAATAAATAATGCAAAGATTGATGTATGTTGTTAGGTAATTTGACAGTAATTCTAATGAACACATGCATGTGTTTAAAGCAGGAGAAAATGGTGAACTTAAATAAATACTGTACATAATTATAACATAAATCCAGACATGTCGCTACAACTCAGTCTTAAAGTGTAATCCAATGGCCTTGAGTATATCGTAGATTTCCCTTTCACAAGGGGAAAAAAATTGATTGAGATCTTGCCTTAGCAGATGGCTAACAATTAACCCATTTACACGTCACTTCTTCTTCCCTTTTTATTTCCCACCTCCCAATAGAAGCACCAGGGGGTGCATCACATCACATGGATGACTCCCCCCACCCCACACTTTAAGGACCATAAACGGAGTATAATTATCATCGTACCTTATTAGCAAGCTCGACGACATTCCTGATCTCCTCTTCAACCTCTGTAACGAATTTCAGGTCTTTCCTGAAAGAAGTTTTGTATTATTAGTGCAGTGGTGCATCCGAATTCACTGGCAAACCGGCATGGAAGTTTTAAGCATGCGGCGAATCGAGTGTCAAACTCTGACCTGGCGTCGTCTTTGAGGCTGTCGCTGTATACGGAGGGTGAGCGAACGTTGAAGGGGTCAGACGACGAGTCTATCTGCAAGGCCTCGGCCAAACGCCTGTTTCTCTCCAGCGTGGCACACTCTTGGTCACATTCAAGCCTGAGAAACATTTAAGAGGACATCACATCTGAGGCTGTGGCCGAAGGCTGAATAAAAACTCTGAAGTACTTGAATGTTAATGCCTACACGGAAATAAATAATTCACTGAAGAAACAGGAAATCTATCCGTGTGCAAGAGGATATTTAAATAAGTATTGATGAACACAAAAGCTGCATGAGCTTCATTGGTCTTTCTTGTTGCTTTAAGCCAATGCTTTATATCTTGATTTTGACATTTTTGGCACAAACTCTTATTAACTAATTTCCTGTACGGCTGTACCTCGTCTGTTTAAGCTCTTTTTTACTCAGGAGCGGGCCGATGTCCATAGAGTCACCAAGCTGCATGTCAGAGAGTTTACTGGCCATGGCGATGGCTGCATACCTGCAGTACAAAACAAAATTAATAAATAAATAAACTGCAACATAATCAGAAGTCAAAAAGCTGAACACGCAGAGCGCAGAACTGACCTCTGGTAGGAATTGGCTGCTTCTGTGCAGACCACAGTTTCCTTCCTACGACCGCAGTCGCATTGTAGCGCTACCTGCGAACGACAAAAACGGATTAAATTCCTCTTCTGCTGAGAAACACACTGCTCCCTGGTGAAAGAGCTATTTAGTAAGACGACAAATATGTTGCCTTTTTGACAGGTTGAATTTGAGGAATTCTTGCAGCTGTGAAAGGTCCCATTGTTTGTTAAGCGCTTGAGTCTGGAGGGCTGCCAGTGACGTGTTATTTTTTCATCGATTTATGACAGTTACATGGTATAACAGCAGATGTCACTGACTGCTGGTATCCTTCACGTAGCCAAAACGAGCTAAGGGAATACACAGCTGGACTGTTCAAGGAACTGATATTATTCACTAAAAAAAAAAAAAAAAACACTTTTCATCAGGGAAATTAGTTGTAAGATTTAGCAGGAACTTTTGACGGTGGGAAAATATGCTTCAGCTCGCTGTGAATCCAAGCCTCAGAGTAACAAAGACCATCTGCGCAAAGTTTGAAACCAATTTTTCAGAGTTGCAGCTGTTCTCAGCGGCAGTACCTTGGCATTGCAGGTGTTGCGTGGGCAGCTGCTGCCTTTATGGCAAGGAGCAGAGCACGGGTGGCCGCAGTCGGGACGGGGCAGCATGCACGGCTGCTGGCAGCTGCCTTCTGCCACGCACTCTCCCCGGTGGCAGATCCGTCTGCAGCGGTGCATTTCGCAGGGCAGCATTTTATTACACGTCAGGCCACAAGAAATGTCTTGCAGATGACATGGGATGTTGCTGCGTTGCTGCGAGTCAACGAAGAGAGTTAATCACAGGAATAAAAACAAGAGAGAAATGATAGAAATAAATTTGTGAGCTCAGGGGGACGTTACCTCGTGCTTTCCCATGCACCATTTCTGAGTGAGGTACGTGCAGGGTGGACATTTCTCCTCACTGTGGCAGTTGTGAAACACTAAATCAGAGTCAAATGTTAGGATCACAGTTACTGCTACATATTATTTTCACATCACATGAAGCTGGGTTCAGACTACAGGAGTTTTGGGATCATTTATTCTCAGAGAATCAGCAGAGCAATCTGGTCAGGACCGTGCTCAGTACTGAGCTTCGGCCCGGGTTATTATGAGATCCTCTCTTAAACATGTTTGATACTTAACTTTTTAAATCAGGATGATTATGTCAGTACTTGCACAAAAACATAGAAACAAATCTACAATGAGATGGAGCAGCAGGAGGTGCATCTATATATTCTAGCCCTCTAAGCGATGAATTGATAACTGACTGTTAAAAGTCTTAAAGCTAATCCGTCTCCCAGAGGAACAGGCACAACAATTTTCTAGCCAATGGCTTTGATTTGTTTTTTTTTTACAAGGTTACAGCAAGTTTTTCTTTTTCCCTGCAGCTTCTTCTACTTTAGTTTGATCTGTCGTTGGTAAGCAGCTATCTTGCAGGAGCATCACTCCCACCTACTGGACTAGGGAGTGGATCAATAGACTGACAGCAATTTGTTGTACTGCAGTCTCCGTTTTGTTTGCATTTGTCAACTCCTGCAGCCTGTGCCCAGCTTATATAAATGCGTACACATTTCTCAGCCTGTTAGAGATCTGTGTGAGGTCAGAATCAGTTCCTACCGTGTGAATGTTTCCTGTTAAAGCTTACCTGGGTGGTCACACTCGTGTCTTCTCGTGCACAGGTTCTTGCACTCTGGTGGCTTCGTGCCACAAGGAATGGGTGGGTACAACACAGTGAGGCCACAGTGACACGTCAGCTCATCAAAACCTACAAACACACGGCGAATGTGAGCCCAGTGCCAAGCGAAATACCACGAAGGGGGAAAAAATGAAACATAACATGAAGTAAAAACCTCAAAATGAGTTTCTTTTTCAAGGACGGAACGACTATGTTCTACTTCTGAGACTTGGCTCACACAATCAAACGCTGTTGGACCGAAAATGGAAAATGACTGCGGGGACTCACTGGACTGCCAGCAGGGTTCACAGTTTCCACGGTGACAAGGCTCCTGGCAGCGGTGGAGGCCGCAGTTGAGCTTGTAGCCGCAGATCAGGGGGCACTTGTGCTCGACAGTCTGGATCAGCAAAGACGCACAAAAACAAAATAAACAGCCACATCGCCTTATATGGTCCACCTGTTAAAGACACAACGCCGACTCATTAAATGCTCACCACGCAACAGAGCTCGCCGCACTTGTGTCGACCACAGGAACGTTTCTTGTTGCAGCGCTTCTCACAAGTGAAGACAAGCTCATCTGGAAAAGAAACAAACAGGTGAAATTCAACACAGCAGGTGTAATAGTGTCACACCTGTCTTGTTTCATCTGTTAAACTCTCACCTTCTTTTTGGATCTTTTCACACGGAACCTCCTGAGAATTAGAGAAGATATCTTTAAAAAGAAGCCTAAGGTATCATAAGAAATAAATAAAACAAACGTCCGTGGTGCTGAAACAACGGACAGATATTCTGCAGGTATTTTTCCGCTAACCTTAGTCTTGGAGCCACATCTGCACCTGATAGTGGAGGTCAGAGAGCAGGGCCCACAGGCGCCCTCGTGGCACAGCTTCTCGCACAGATGGATGGAGTCTGAAATAGAACAGGTTCATTATCTCCAGACATGCTGCAACAACAACGCCAGCAGGCTCAAGATAATGCACATCCTGTTTGTGAACACACACACACACAAAATGAACCGCAGCGAAAACACAGTTTGTTTCCCTTAAAAACAGAGTCCAGACAAAGCGTGGTAAATGTCTTCCCTAAAATATACACATGAGCATTGGACCGCATGATCAGACAAATAAAAAACTTGATACTTCAAGCTAAAACACAAAGCTTTAACAAGACATGCTGCCAGTTGATTCAAATATTTAATTTCCATAGTTTTTTCTAAATGCACTACAAAGAGATCACTTTCTAGAGTTTTTATTTACTCTTATCTGCATAGGAGAGGACAAATATGCTGCTTTATGCCTAAACTGGACATTCAAAAGACCCTTTACTTTATAGGTCATTTGTTTCTGCTGCATCACTTCCTGATTTCCCGAACCACGTCGGGCTGAGGATCGTATTGCAGAATGTGCGTCCATTAATCACGCACCAACAAAATACCTTCAATTTGTCCAAATAAAAATCTGACATGACGTTCGTTGGTTTCTCTTCCGTCTCTATGACTTTGTTCTTGTTTTTAAATGTCCAGTGGCTTTTTGTAAGCAAACCATCAACGACTGCTGCATAACCAAACAGAGAGGACTTGTGGCTTTCAGTTTAACTCAGTTTGAGCGCTGTCTTTGAGTTTGGTCCTGCTCAAGGTCTCTTCCTGTTAAAAAGGAGGTTTTCCACACCGGCCTTTGTACTCTGTGGGGTCTGGGTTTTGTATTGTCTTTAAACTATTTGGATTGTTACTGACAATATAAATGAAATTAATTTAAAATTCTGTTTTAAACTAGATACCTTTCACCTTATATAATGTTGGGAGGTATCACATCCTGTTTTGAGATCTTTATGAGGCTGGAATCAGTTCTCATCTTAATAGGCTTCACTATATTATGAGAATTACAGTTTCTGTCTGAATTCAGGATTCAATGTGAGCGACTCACCGCTGGAGCCACAGGCCAGAGGTTTGTTGCACGTCTTTCCACAGGAGGGGATGGGATCAGAGCAGCTTTTTCGTTCAGAGTAGCCCAGCTCCAGCAGTTTGGCCAGTGGTGTCTGACTGCAGGGACACGTCTTCACCAGGCTCGGCGAGCGCGGGCAAGGCTGGCACGGCCCGCGGTGGCACACCTGCTGGCACTGATGAGCTTCACAATTCAACATCCTCGATAAAGAAAGGCACAAAATGTCTGATTACGATGCGAGTTGCGTTAATCATAAGAAGGCTTTAACGGGAATCATCAGCGCTGCTCAGTCAGACTTACTTTCCACATATTTTCTGACAGGAGAAATGTCCTGAGCCGTCAAATCCTCCTTTATCTGTGCCACACAAGACCTCGCGGGTCTTAACGCCACAGTAGCAAACTACACACAAGGAAAATTCATTCAAATTTTAATTTCAATAATCAGACCACTAACAAGTTTTTTTTTAGTTTTTTTATACATCATCAAAGTGAGACTCACCCTGCTGAACCTGCAGCTGACAGGGCTGACACGGCCCGCTGTGGCACACCTGCATGCAGCTGTGTTCAGCACAGTTGAGTAAAGCGCCGCAAACTTTGTCGCACTGGAGCAGCGCAGCCTGGCCGCAGCGCATGGGCTGACTAAACAGCAAACCAACACGAAAGAACAGATATTTAATGAACCGAACACTGAGGACTCTGCAGCAATAAAAAGACGGACGCGCTCATGATGAAAGGTGCAGTACCTCGTCTTCCCACAGATGCAGGATTTGGTTATGAAAGCAGGACACTGAGGACAAGGTCCAGGGTGACACAAGCTGAGGAGAAGCACAAATGTTTCAGGACAATACTTCTCTACTGTACCAGCTTCTGGGTTAGATTATAACCACCAACCGGTGAAGTGAAAAGCATTGATGAGCTCATTACAATTCTCATCTGGAATTCCTGGGTCCTGACATTTATGTGGATGTTACTTTGATACGTATCACCATCTGAACATTGTAGCAGAACAAGCACACCGCCTTGCTAAGTGACGCACACATACAATCATCCATGTAACGTAAAAGAAAGAGCAGGCCTTCATTTGCCCCGTGGTCCAGGTCTGATGCTCACATGACCATTGTTGCTGCGTCCAGCACTGGACAGGAGCCAGCACGGACAATCTGACAGATCTGAAACTATGCAGCCCCAAACAAAACAAACTAACACCTATCAATCAGAATCATCATTAACTGTTTCTGAAATTTGAGCTACAGTGACTCGTCTTTTGGATCAGACCAGACAAGCCAACCTTCGCTCCCCACATGCATATGCGAGCTGTCACTGATTCACTGCTTTTCCTTCACTGGATAATTTTTGATAGGTACTGATTACTAGGGTCATGGTGAAACACCACAGAAGAGCTGCAGGTTTTTGGAGATGCTCTGACTCAGACGCCCGGCTATCTGTTCCTGGTCAAATTCACTCATATTGTTCCATTCGTTCACTTGCTACCGAACGTCTCCTGCCTCGTGACTGGTGGCCTGATAATGAGATAATCAGTTTTATTCACTTCACATGTCAGTGGTCATAATTTTACAGCTGATCTGTCCTCAACACAATGTTGTAAAGCACTGAGCTCTTCCTGAGTTTGAAGCGGCTCACATGTTACAGGGGTGGTTGCAGTCCACTCCACTCCTCTTCTTTCCACACATGTCGCCACAGCTGTGGGGAATCTCAGTGCGCTGCCACTCGGGGTTTGTCACTTTACCTGCAGAATGTGGAATAAAAGCAATGACGACTTATTCAAGTATCTGACAAAAACACAACAAATTATCTACAATCTTTAACATATACATGTACGGGATGTAAGCTGTTTTTATTTGAATGAATGAATTGACTCACCACAGAAGCAGAGGTAGCAGGTCGGTTGTTTCATTGTGACATTCTGGCAAGCTGGACATCGCCAGCCTTCAGCTGAATCTGAAAAAAATAATGAATGTGTTGTATTGAAAAACTCAGTTTTATTATAAATAATAGACTACCCACTAGGCTCTGGTATTTTTTGAAACCTCACTGTAATACAATGGGCTATTGAAACAGCAGGAATTTCAGTGCTATTGTTGAGAGACTCATCTCTGGACAGCAAATGTACCAGGCATTGTCTGCAGTTTGTTTTTCGGCGAGGACCTATTGTGCTGTAGTCCTACATAAAAACCACAGAGCGGTACACAGGGGGAAAATAGTGAACGTTCCGATGGTTTATAACAGACGTACCGTCTGCCTGCGAGGCCGGGGATCGAGCCCACTTCTTGATGCAGTTCAGATGGAAGACGTGGAAGCAGCTCTGGCAGCTCCACACCGGAGCCATGACCCTAATTACGTCACAGCACACCATGCACTCATACTTCTCCTCAGACAGCTGTTCAATCAGACACCCTGTGGAGGGAGAAGGTCAGAAGTTCAGAAGAGAACAAACTATTTTTTTAAACCAAAAAAAAAAATCGTTAATCAGTCAACAAACTGCCGTCACTTATTCCTACCAAAAATGCTAGACATTAATTGGTTTCAGCTTTTAAACTGTGCGAATGTGATGCTTTCTTTTCTTTGGCCGATGTGATAGTAAACAGAATTTTTTTGGGTTTTAGACTTTTAGACAAAACCAGCAATCTAAGGACATGACCTTGGACTTTATAGGACGGTGATGGACATTTTTTTTTTCAAAGTTTTTCTTACAGTTTGTAAATAAAACGTATGAAAATCAAGAAAATAATTACTAGCTGTAGCCCTTAATTTAGGCTATTTAACAGGCAATAAGAAATAATCTACAATAGGTTTATATTAATATAGCACAGTTAATGAGTTTATAGAATCAGTTCTTCTACACAAGAGCTTCCAGAGTCTAACCTGTCTGTGTCTCTTTGCTTTTGGGCATCCTGTCCCAGCTCCTCTGACCAGACTTGTGGTTTGGATGGTTTGTTCTTCTTCCCCCTCTGCCCTGAAGCGGCGTGTGTCGTCCCGAGCCTCTTCCAGCTTTACCAGCAGCATCCTGGGAGGATTTGCAGTGGTCAGAGTCGTCTGCGCCACTGGCTCCCTTCTCTGAGCCCACCTCCTCTTGAGATGGTTGTTTTGGTGGTTTAATCGGCCCTTGCCGACGCTTTACCTCTGTGTGTTTCCTCTGATGGTCGTCACGTTGAGACTCAGAGTCTGTTCTGCTCAGATGAGTCCTCTCCCTGGTCTCTGAAGACGGGGTTTCTCTTTTGGTGGAACTGAACCGCAGACCCTCTGATGTTGTATTGTTCTCCTTTAAATGATCACTTCTCTCGTTCTGTCCTCCCCTCTTATGCTCCTGGCCAAACCTTCTAGGTTTTTTAACTCGGACATCCTTGTCATCATTGGTTTGTTCCGAATTCCAGCTCACATCTTTTCTTCTCCAGCTGGGTCCATCAGGTCCATCCATGGGATGAGCACCTGGCTGGTAGCCACCCCCATATCTGTCACTACTACCATAAGGGCCAAAGTCATTGCTAGGTCTTTGCCACCAAGGTCCTGAACCACCAAAGTTCCCATTCATCCCTCTGTTTCCTTCCCCCCTTCCTCTACCTCTGCCTCGTCTTCGGGGTACATCCTCTCTGTGGTAGGGAGCTTGCTGTTGCTCTGCATAATTTGAATTATTGTGGCTAAATGGGGGTTTAAATCCCGGTTGCCCATATTGTTGAGAAGGATCATAACTGCTCAGGTTTCGGTCACTGTTCGGTCTGGGTCGTCCTCTCCTGGATTTGTGCTGATGTGACCTTTGATGTGACGTCCCATCTGCACTGAAGTCTGGTAGATCTGCAAACAGAAAGCGCAAGCCTGAAGACGTGTGCTCAAACAACAAATGGAGTAAATCAATTTTATAGCAGGCATAACAACATCAATTATTATTATTAACTATAATTTAGTAATGATTTGAAACATAATAAGGTCCTAATATAACTGCTGTTATAGTAATTTTAATGTATTTATTGTATAAAATATAACTCCCACAAAAAGTTACCAGAGCCTAAAAATAGGTCTTAAAACGGATGTAAAAATGTGAGTTATTTAATTTAAATGACATGGGATACCACAGAAGAGCAGTGCACTAAAACAAGCTCATATCGCTACTGCTAGCTGTAAACTTTAATAGATAGCTCCTGATATAGATGAGGTGTATTGGTGGCTGCCAAAGTTCACCGTCACATGTCATCGAGTCAGCTACGACCTGACACAAGGCTAACGTTAGCAGGCTAATGTTTATCATAAAAGAAAAATCCAATGAGCTAAAAGTTCAGGCTAATGTTTGCTAACGTTAGCTAGCTAACATTACTTGCGTCAGACTATCGTTAGCAGTCAAAGTAAAGTGGAAAGTCACTGCTGACTTGACTCTAATATTAAACGTCGCTAGCTGCCTTTGGCTCACAGTTTAGAAGCATTATTTAGACAGCATATGAGTTACCTGAGGAGCCTTCAGCCATTCAGTTTGAACTTATGGTTGTCGCCTCTCCCACACAAGTTTGACGACAATATAGTGTTTTTTGAGAGATGACAAGCGTATCCAGGTAATCTGTGTCAATGTCCACGTCTTCACTTGTCCGCTGGTAATTAAAAATGACACGACCTCCCTTATAAGCGATAATAGTGTACCCCTGCCTTCCACGTTATCTACATGGACTAGCTAAAGGCTAGCACAGTTGACGTCAAGCTAGTCTGAATCGAAACCCGGAACTTCCGGTCAGCGTAACGTTTTCTTTTCTTTCTTTTTTTTTTTTTTTTTACAATAAAAGGAAATTTCTACTAAATATTACTACTTTTTCTTTGAAGACAGCAAAGTTACATAAAAGATGTCCCGCTTTCTAATAAAAAAAAACGCGCTAGTAAATTCTCTATTCTATTCTATTCTCTATTTTTACTTATTTGTATGTGATTTTTAATCTCATATCACTTTAATTCACTATGAAAGTAAAAACTAAATAATACCTTTGTCTCCTTTCTGTTTTATTTTACGTGGAAACCTCTGAGCTGTTGTCCTTGAGAACAAGTCAGGCAAACACGCCATGAGAACGATGAGGCCAGCAACAGTAGAGGTGCCATCTCCAGAAAAACACCTCAAGAAGTGCCAGATTGCCTAACAGTGAGCTCTTATATTAGACTGTTGTATCTGCATGTGGCTTTTTGTTTGACTAGTAGGTTTCTTACCTTTATATTTCCGTCTTATTTTTTAAAAAACGGAGCATTCGAAAGATGCCAGTTGCTCTGTGGGAAAACCACGGGTTCCTGCAGGGACTGACAACCCACCATTGGTGTCTCAGACCAAGACGGACTTTGCAAAGATGGCTGTGACACTGCCAAGGAAGCCACAGTGCAAGTGTGGACCCCCACAAGGGACACAAGCTCTGAACTCAGGACTTGTACCCAGGTACATAATGAAAAAGGTATTTCCTATAGAACTGCTTGTGATGTTTTTTCTAACAGCCTCGAGTACTAAAAAAGTCATACGTATGAAAACACAGAATACGTTCATGATTCCTGTTCCAACCTCCAAGATTATAGTCAAGTACCTGAGGACCTGCAGCGGGGCATTGAGGAACAACGGAGGGCTCAGGAGGAGTTCAACAACTTTGTTAAAGCAGGAACAGGGAGCCATGAAACGCCTGACGGATGAAGAACGACAACAGCAGCAGGGGACTGTACAGACATCTGACTGACTGGCAGAGGACAGGACATGAGTTTGATGATTGAACATTTTTAGGAAAAACACTTCTTTACATAATTTCTGGTTTCTGGTCAGTACTTATACTAGTTTAAAAAGAGGCTTTTATAGGACTAATATAAATATTTCTGACCCACACTGGAGAATTAGCTCTTTAGCACCCCTCTACTGTCGACAACACCTCTGTCTAATGTCTGTTTACTACACAACAGCCTTGAATCAGTTGAATTATCGCCTTGCCTGTCTTGTGACGTTGATGGGTTTCCTTCCTTGAATCCAGGGCCTGAAGAAGAAGTTGGATGAGCTGCAACGTGAGTACCAGGGCCTCCCTCTCGTCATTTATACACTGGCAAGGAAAGCCCAGAAGGAGCGAATGGAAGAAGAAATGAAGCAGCTGGAGAAGGACATGAAGCTTTTTGAGAGATTTAAAAACATCTATGTATCTAATAATAATTAATAAAATTACATAATTTTCTATTACTACTGCTTTTACGTCTTGTCATCCATGGAGGTTAAATAAGTAACGACCCTGTTTTTTCAATATAAGGAGTAGAAAGTAATAATAGTGTTTAAATGTAGGTAGTAAAAGTCAGTTGTCAGAAAAGGAAATACTCAAGTAAAATACGGATACCTGAAAAATCTACTTAAGTAACGAAGTATTTGTACTTACTTCCCACCTCTGACACACACACACACACACACACACGCACGCACGCACGCACGCACGCACACACACACGCACGCACGCGCGCGCACGCACGCACGCACGCACGCACGCACACACACACACACACACACACACACACACACACACACACACACACACACACACACACACCAATGGATGCCCACAAGATGGCGCTTCGTGTTTGCGTTCAATCAATGGTTTGGACACAGAATGACGTGTTTTTTGTTTTGTTTGTTTTGTTTGAGACACAGGGAAAAAGATAGAAAATGTGTTTTTGCTTATTTGTCAAGTATTCACAGACTGTGTTTATGCAGTTTTAAAAGGAAGTGAATGGGTACAATGAATAAAAAAATGGGAGGGAAGGATAAGCGATGCTATAATAAACTTTTAAAATGAGAAATGTAAATATTTAAGTCCTGCACTACATGAGGGTTGAATTATGTGGATATTAACACAGCTGTTGGTGTGGATAACTTTAAATCAGTTTTTATTGGGCTATATAGCATATGTATATGCTATATAGCCTAACAAAAAAAATGTAATACATTACATATTTTTGTTGGCTTTGTTGTGTTGAAAGTGACAAGATAATATATCCAGTAGGCTTACCTTGAAAAACTGTTTCATAGATACCCCTGGCATAGTTAATTAGTTAAACTACAATAATAAATATGATAATGCTTATATGGACACTAGCGGAAACTCACCACAACTATCTTATTAGACCTTTAGACCATAATGACAGATCAGGTTAGTTATTAACTTTAGACTAAATTTAAAAGGTGGCACCCCTAAAATAAATTATCAACATCACATAAAGGCTTAAATATGAGAAATACTGTGACATATTTTTGTTTTTGTCATAGCAAATGCTTATTTTTACAGTATAAACGGGACGTTTATTTACGTTTTTCAGCCGTTAAACATTTGGGGTTTAATATTAGCTAAAATAATGTATGTTTAATTTTGTCGCTTTTGAACTCAGCTATGTACAACCAACAAAAGCAACATGTCTTTCTAGTCTTAAAAAAATACAAAAAATTATTAACACCCCACAAACTGTCGCTAAAGGTGAAAACATTACACATAGCTGTTGTTTTTTCGGTACATCTTGTATTCTGTTGCAGGCCTGCAGTCCAACGGCTGGCTTACTCTGCAGTAAGGTTCCACATTGCGCATGCGTAGAGTGGCTCCTCGTCCCCGTCAACCAGGCGAGGTGGGTGGGAGAGAGCTTAATAAAGCTGTCATCAAGGGATACAAAAACGGAGAATGGAGAGGTTTGCTTTCAGAATAAAGCCAACAAATTGTCGTTATGAGATACGTTTTTTTGAAGATAAGGCCAACATCAATTGCTACTTTACATGACCCAACATGTTTGATACCATCTTTTGGTATAAAAGCTGTTTTTTTCTCATCTGAAATGCACGAGGAGAACAAAACAATGCATAGTTTTTGATTGTAAAGCGGTCTTATAATGCTATAAAACATGTTTTTGGACATAAATGCGAATGCAGGCATTTTAAGAAGATTTATTCCACGCATTACTTCTTATTTAAACGCGATTCATTCAAAATGAAGTCGCTCTGGAGGTTTATGTTGAAACTCTCGACCGGAAGCCTCATGTTCTTTTGCCGCTAGCTTGGCTACGCCTCTGAGCAGCTCCGAGCGCGGCCGAGCAGGAGAGAGTGGCAGTGAATGTGTCTGCGGCAGCGTTTAGCTTTAAAAACCGTAAACTACGGCTGAAGACGAGAGGACCAAAACCCGCTGCTGTTCCAGACGACCTCGGCAGACCATGGACTATGCTAAATTTTAACCAGAGCCTGGTAACGGTGGGCAGTTTTGACGACGAGCGGCTTATTGCACATCTGTAGAGCATAATGAGGGCATCCGCTATTCTTTACGGTGGTTTTTCCTCCGAGGTTTAGTCAGACGCAGAGTGACACTATTTATGAATGTGTCGCTTTTAGCATCCGAAGGAAAAGACACGCCGAGGGGAAACATCCTGCAGATATATAGTTAATTCCCTCCTCCTGTGGCCCCTGGGGAACAACGAAGTCATTTGAGAAGTCACCGGAGAAGACACGTCTTAATCATCTCCATAGTTTTTTTTCTTTTCTTTTCTTTTTTTTTTTTATACAGTTTTGCGAGGAAGAAAAAAAAAATCTCCTTCCAATCGCCTCGCACCAGACTCCCTCCGCTTTCTTTCTATTTTTAACTCTTACATGGTTTTGTCTTTCTGAACATTCATCGCCAACCCTCCCGTGGGCTTTTTTTCCCGTTAAAGGATGCCGGATCAAATATCGGTGTCCGAGTTTCTCTCGGAGACAACAGAGGATTACAATTCCCCGACGACATCCAGCTTCACCACCCGACTGCAGAGCTGCAGGAACACCGTGAATGTGCTGGAGGAGGTAAGGCCACGGTGTCAGCCTGCGATGGATGGATGGATGGATGGATGGATAGATGGATGGATGGATGAATGGATGGATGAATGGATGGATGGATGGATAGATGGATGGATGAATGGATGGATAATTGAAGATAAAAACCGCAGGACCACACAGATTACACTGTTCTTTAATAAAAATAAAAGAAATCGCCGAAATTGCATATGAATTTTGTTAAATAAAACATGCAACTGAGCAATTTAAGATATTTGCCAGCATTTCAAACCCCTCCCATAGACACATATTTATTTTTATGTTGCACATCATGCACTCAGAAAACCAAATAATTGCACCTGTTGCCATATATATATAATTCCCCAATGCTGAACACCTATTCTGGTGCAAAAACTTCATGCAGGCAGGTGATGCAGAGCCAGCGTGTGAAGCTGATACTCTCATATTGTGCGTTATCTTTGTGGACGAGGCAGCCAGATATGTAGAGTAATAATAATAATAGTAGTAGAGGGGGTGGATGGCTTTGCTGGAAGAGCTGAGGGAATGGAAGGATGTGCACTCAGGCCTGCAGCTCTCTGTGTTCACTATTACATAACTCACGGCTTCGGAGCATGCTGCCAGGCTGTAGCTGTGTGACACAGAGAGAAGGACCTCTTCTAGTCGCTGGCAGTCGGATCTGGATTTAACCCTCGCGCAGGCCTCGTTAGAAGGGAGGAAGCATTGCAAAGAAACATACCTATTTGATGCTGTGTCACCTTTGATCACGCAGGAAGAGGGTAATCGGGTCAGGCAGGTGGGTTGTGAAGTGTTTCCCACCTCCCCCACCTACCTTGTATCCTTCCTGCCACGATTAAATGGAGCATCAAACCAAGGGGAGCGCACACCTTCGCTCTTGTCCATTAATGTGACCTCATTTCCCACCTTGAATTATAGCTGCGGACATAAATGACTCACAGCATTTAGTGCGTGCCCTCATGTAAAGCGGGAACTCTCCATTCATTTTGCTTTGGGATGACTAACTTGAGTATATTTAGTTGAATAACTACACACATCACATGTCAACAGTAAAACGAGCCAGATTGTAACCAGAGATGGTTTGTTTAAAAGAGAAAAAACAGGCCCGGTCCTCCCTTCAACAGATACTAAAACACCCGGTCCGTGCTATCCATCACTTCTGCAAGTTTATTATATTGTAACAATAGAAAATCTACCAAAACAGAGCCAGGGCCGTGTTTATCCTCAACCTGGAGCGCACATTCAGTCTGCTGACGGTAACAAGGAAAAGGCTCGCATCATGAATCACCTCCCTGGCTCCGTGCCTCCGAGAGAGACTGCAGCAGCACAAACGAAAAACATCTGTTAGAGAGGGCCGCCATGTGCGCTGGGCTTCAGTAGCCGCTCTGGAATTTTTTGCAGAGATCACATGACAAGGAAGACCATTATACTGGCACCAAAGAGCGAGGAACACAAGGTTTAAACAAAGGCAAGATGCGCCTTTTCTGCGCTCGGAGCGGGATACACCCATCAGGCTGCAAAGAGCAGACAGCCAGCCTAAAGCCATGAATACACTTAGATTAGTATCTGTTTTATAAAATTAGACACTCTGTTTGATCCCTGCATAGACATGGATTGGCTCAACTTGCATCATACACAGATTAGAGCTGCTGCAGAGATGTAAATGCCTACGCCCAGAGAGGAGTTTGTTTAAAATGTCCTGGTTTTCTGCTGAACTCTCTCCTCAAACTTAAAGCATTCACTTCTTCTTCTTCTTCTTCTTCTTCTCCCTCCTCTTCTTTTCCCCGAGTCATTTCCTTCGATATGTTGACAAGGTGAATTATGCAAAGGTAGGGCGTAAATATTTAATGCTGTAACCCGAGGGGCAGAGTTGACCCCGCAGGAGAGTTGTCATTCTCTGCGTGCTTCCACTGAGTCATCTGGCGGTGCAGAAAAAAAGAAAGGAAAGAATCATATCCCCTTAATTCAGCACCACGCTTCAATTATTGATCATAATGACACAAAAGTATTTATGACTCACTGGCCCCCGCCCCAGAACGCTCAAAGATGTTTTGCTGTTTACTCTTAGATCAGTGCAGAAAACAATGGGCAGGGAGCGTTAACGTTTTAAAAATAACCTTGTTTCTGGTTAGCCACCTTGGCGGCTTGGAGGCGCAGGACATGGGGGGGGGGGGGGGGGGGGGATTTGGCGTGTGTGTCAGATCGGAAACTGGCTGATGTGTCTGGCTTTTATTTTGCTGTCATTGTTTGGTGCAAAGCACTTATTACTGTGTTGTTGTTGTTTGCACTGCGTTTCCCAGAAAGTACTTGGTAGACAAGCTGTGTGTGGATTTGCTTGTGGTTGAAAAGTCTGAGGTGCTTGAGATCAGCCCCACAGCTATTTTTATTTAGACAATACCCCGCCATCGATTAACCACTACAGATGGGTTGCTCAATAAAAGAATGACACGTTTGCGCCTTTAAAGTGAGAAAAATGGCCGCCCCAAATTGACCCTTGTGTTGGCCTTCTGATTGGTCTGCTCACCACCAATCAGGAGGCTCCTACACCTTGTCAAGTCCCAACTTCCTGTGTCACTCAAGCGGGGGTCCACTCCTAGAGTAAAATATAGAAAATCTGTAGTCGTGGTTTCGACTTAACATGGAGGCAAGACAGCTAGCTTTAGTGAAACGTGCTAATTTCAGAAAACATTTGAATATTTGATGTGACTATCAGTCTTCAGTTTTTATTCATTGTTTTTTCCTCCTCTCTACCCGCACTTATAGACTGTATGTTTTTCAGGTTTTGCAGTTAGCGTCTAAGTGAAGATTTCAACATTTTAACATTCGTGATTCAGTCCGTGTTACTGTTGTTTGTCTGACCTAACAACAGTAACATAGGAAGTCAGGACTTGACAAAGGTTAGGAGCCAATAAAGGGTCACTTTCCAGAGACCTAAAAACATGTTCAAATATAAAATATAAAAAATATACATATATATATATACATATATATATATATATATATATATATATATATACATATATATATATATATACATATATATATATATATACATACATACATATATATATATATATATATATATACATATATATATATATACATATATATATATATATATATATACATATATATATATATATACATATATACATATATATATATGTATATTTTAAAGGCCATAAAATATCACGTTTTTGGCTCAAAAACCCCCAAATGATCAATTCTTCAAAATAGCTGCAGTTTCAATTTATGTAGGTCCACTGACTGATTGATAAATTGATTAGTAAGTGCACAGAACACCAAGTTCTAGTTTGGTTGCCCAGATTCAGTTAATTGTCAGTTAAAATGATCACGGCTCCACAATAAATGTAAACATTGTGATTATCCTCGCAATGACATGTCTGAAAATCCTTTCTTTGGATACGTCCTGTTTGTTCCACTCAGACTGCACTGTATTTTACGTGTTAAATTTAGCTGAATCTTCCCTCCCTAAATGCGAAAAGAAGAGCAAACCCAATAACTCAGCCAACTAAGCAGATTGTATTGGTTTATTCAGCAGCAGAGAACAACAAATCTGACATTTGCTTATAGAAATATGTGACGGGTTATTGCTCTAAGACGATTCTCTTTCATGTAAGTTAATATTAGCAGCAGGCACTTGCTATTCCCCTGAGGGGCATGCATTGTCTCTCCCTCTGCCCCACAGATGGCACTTTGCGTCACTGGGTTTGCTTTCCTAAACCACAGAGAGCCGCAGCAGCGATACAAGGGAAACCCTCACTGCATTGGCATTCCTTTGAGCACCACATCACATGGGCTGGAACAGAAAATTGTTGACTTTTCATAGTCACTCCATTCAAGCATGGCTGGGCCTGACCTAATGGGCCTTTTATATTTTTTACTTTTATATAACTTCCTTTTGAGTCGGAGCGTTTTAAGCACGAGAGATTGATGCTATCCGGTATAAAAAATGAATGAGGAGGTTTATTCCAAACCACTGAGTATTTATACTGGAATGAAAGTAATTGCTTGAAGTCGTCACTCAGTGTGGAAGTCCCATATTTTTCTTATTTACTTTCGCAAGGAACATACTTAACATTCCTGACATTCTTCTGACAGCTCCAGTGTTTATTTACAGAATGTCGTTTTATATGAACTGGTGTTACTTTAACCAGTTGAACTTAAAGGTTTCTTTTGACAGTGGCTGGTAGTGGTAATGCCATAAAAGACAGCAAGACTTCAGGAAACGGCTGAGCAATTGAAGCCGAAAAGCCTTCTTAAGTGATGGCTGAGGCAGTATTCACATTTAATTCAGGGAAGTGTGGGATAGAAGACACTGATAAATTGAGTAAAAATATGATACTGTAAAAACCAAGAAAGTGTGGATTTCCGTCTTCCATATCCAGTCCTTCATTCATTATCAATGACCAAGAAATAATCTAAAAGGCAAAATAGTATTTATAGCAGAAAGGGCAGCAAATGCCAAACTGAATCTGTTTATTGGAGCCAAAAGTCACAGTCTGTTCATCGCCCATTGCTTTGAAGTTGACAGTTGTGATGTGTTGCCAGTGGCTGGATGGATCTTGCCGAGCTAGCCGTCTTGTATATTTGGTGGTAGGAACCAAAGCTATGGACAGTGTTTCGTTGTGTTAAATGTTTGGGGAACAATCGTATGTCGGTCAGCTGCATCAGACTCTTCTATTTTTTCATTCTATGGTAATTTGACGGCACATCGCTGCCAGTCTCTTCCTTAGTGGACAGCCCTGAACTTCAACTACTCAGACTCGATGAACAATATGAGGTAGTACTACAGAACCAAAGAGGAACCAAAACAATCAATAGTTTGAGAAGCTCTGAAAGCTTGCAACTTGTCCGTCTATGTCGTCAGCAAGCCACTTGATGATTCTACAGATCTTGAAAAATTGACAAAAGTGCGATCTTGTGACTCTTATCCTAATCAAGATAATGATCACGGTACCTCATCTAAAACGTACCCTCATATATATCTCACAGACGGAGAGGAGGATGAATTTCTCCATTTGAAAGAAGCTAGCAAAGAACTCCAAGTAGAAAAGCTGCCTGAGGTATCAGAACTCACTAAAAGCCTTGTTGCATCAGAAGGTCAGGAATGTTTCTTGGCAAGAAAGATAAAAAGGAGCAATCAATACACTCCCCCCTTCAGTAACAGCTCATCAATATGAGAAAGGAAATGCTTTCAACATTGTAGCCTTCTGGATTCACACATCGGCTTGTGAAAATTGCTGTAAGTAAATAACAAGGTCACTTTTACTGAAAAATGTCTGTAGGGTACCTTTTAAGTAAATCAGCTCTATTTGTTGGGTTGAGAAGCAGAGCGGGGAGCAGAACATACAATGCATATATATATTTTTAAATTCTAATAGCCTCAAGCCAGCCGTCTGAAAAGCCAACAGCACCTGAAGGCATACCCTCAATGACACGCTGTCATGTGAGGCTTCAGCCCCGTCACATGTAACATCCAGTTCACCAGCAGGGAGTGAGCCTCAACAATGGCTGCACAGATAACGCATAATTCCAGCTTTCTTCTCATGTGTTTGGTCATTTAGCTTTCACTTGGCATCTTTTATTGACCGATGCACATTTGGAAACTACCCACAAGTCATGTGTGGTAAACAGGGATTTTTGCTGCAAGGAAGTTTCATTTTCATTTGTTTGTCACATCGTATGTGTTTCGCTTGTTGGGGAACGACTGTTAATCACAGTTTATATGTTGCTGTATTTTTGGTCAGGATCTGATAGCTCTGTTTGGTTTGTCTGAAATACATCTTTTTTTCGGTGTCTTCGGTTGGTTTGGTTTGATATGTTGAACCTCTTTTAGTATTCCCCCACCAGCAACGAGGCAAAGACGGTGAATAATTCAAAACGACGAGACAAGTTTTTATCAGACTTGGTTTTGCATAACAAAACTGAGTGCTGGCTATTTAAGGCTACTCTCGGCTACATTTGCAACTGAGGAGCACAGCTGTGTCAGATTCCATTATTAATGAAGTTATGGGTTTTTATTCATCATCTGTCCCTAGTGCCACCAAACCCAGTGAATCATACATATTTTGAGAGAATGGGAGCATTTTTCGTCCCTTGGCAATGTTGCCCACATCTTGTTCCAGACTGTGAAAAAGTGGACATTCCCAAGATTCTCAGTCTTAATTTGGGTGTAGTCATTGTTAAATAAGCAGTGTTATTTCTTAACTTTAACAAACTTGGTGTGGCAATGAATAATAAGGTTTGGGTAGAAATTGACTTTTGAAAATAACCTCCAAGGTGGTATATTATTTGCTATTTCTATGCGCTAGCAAAGCGCTAGCAGCTAGTGTAGCCTAAACTGCTAGCTAGCGGACATTACGGTACTTAGCTGATTTGAGCCGTGCTAGCTTAGCTATATAGCCTAATGTTTCATTTTATTTGTAACATACAGCAAACAAGAAAATGTATCCCAATTTGGAAATATTATTTATAAACTTGTTTTTAGCCTAGTGGTTGACTCCAATGAGTCAACTCCAATGACTAACTTCTTGTTTGTGTAGCGGTTTGCTAACATATGAAACACAGACACTTTAGCTTTTTTTTAATTAGGTGAATTGATGTCATTAGTGTTAATATGGATTTAAAATTAATAAAACTTCCAATGATTTGTCATTTTGTATTGTCTGTCACCAAATGGTGTCCTAAAGACACATTACAGCCAGGAGGCTAACACAAATAGTCACCCATAACTGCTTCCTGTACAATAAGCAGTTATGGGTATACAGCAATGTTGTGTTAGATTTATTATTATTATTGAATGCAGATTGTTTTGTTAAAAGTAATGTTTGGGTATATGGAGAGTCAGTTTTCGCTGAATAAACAAAAACATCAATTCAATGATAAAAAGAGCATCCAAAAGTTGTAGTGTTCCTTTAAATCTGTTTGTATGAACCGTCAAGCCATTTTTTTGATTTGATCCCCGTCTCCCACAGCAGGAGGTGAAACTGTGTTGTGTTTCTTGTTTGTGCTGAAATCTGATAATCGGTCTGTGGGCCACAGCTGTTGGCCTACCTTCCTGCCACAGCTGCACTGCGTATATCATCAAGGGCTATTAGCTGGCAGCGGATTAGCCCCGGACCAGACCCCTCTCTGGCACTCTGATCCCCTGCTATTCCCCCAGATTTAGATGAGGAAGAGTGGGTCAGTGTTCACATCTGTCTGCAGCCCTTTTCACACGGATGGATGAAGTCCCCCTCCATTGACGGCCATTTTAATCTCTGAAGGATCACAGCGTGCCGTCACTGGAGCTAACTAGGTGTGGATACATTTGGAAGTGAAGGATATTATAGTGAAGCATGGCAGGGTCAAGCGGGTAATTTACTTGGCCTTCAATAATAAGTATTATTTCCATTGTCAAGGGTTTTACTGCTCATTCCGGTAGCTATTGTAAGCACAAAGTGTTTTTATTCTATATATATAGAGAGAGAGATTTTTCTTTAGCATTTGGCACTGCTTTGATCCACAGTGAAATATCTCTACTGTTGGATACACTGTTATGGAATTTGGTCCCCTTCAAGATGAGCTATACAAACTTGACATAACTAATCCAGACTTTAAGCTAGTCCAATTATTATTTATGAGCAAATGCCTTTTCAACTAATGGCATTCCCATTGGTCTTACCTATACTTTGTTTTTATATTCAAGTAGCAAATGGCATCTTAGCAAACTATGCTAAGTAGTCAGTAGTTGTCAGTTTGAGCATGTTAGCATTTAGCTTAATTTAGATTAAAACAGCCTTCCCACAAATATTTGACTTGAAAAATATATCTTTTATCCAGCTGTGATACACTGATACACTTATTATGTAATGGCCCTTCTGTTGCTTTTCTCCGCTTTTTGGTCTGTGCCTGTACTCTAGCAATAACAGAGCACCCACAGATCCTCTTCATCCTCCTCCTCATCGTCTTGTCTCTCCATTTTTCTTCTTCGAGGATTACATCAGTGGTAACATTGTTGTCCTCAAGGACTGGCCTGCAGAACCGGGAGACGTTGTCCTGTGACGGCTGGCTGTCTTGTTGTGGCCTTAGGGGTAAACAGCGCATCGCTGTCAGTGAGCTTTGATGCTCTTGGCCCTGGACGGTGTGTAGTTGTGTCTATATGTGTGTATTGCTGCAGCTGAACAATTGATAAAGACTTTCAATGTCAACTTTGAAAGCTACCTTACCCAGAACAACTAAGAAGTGCTTGCTGAGGTCATTCAAGTCTGCAGGAAATGCATTGCTGGTCCTTTAAGATAAGTTGTTTACCTCTTTCCGTGATGCCAATTAACGCTAGTGTTATATCACTTCCTTTTCCACATTGAGAGAGTGACTGTCAAAGCTGCAGACTCAGAAATTGTCAAAAAATCAGAATGGAAACATGCACTGAGTTTGAGCTTTTGCAGGACATCACAGTAGAGGCTTATTTCTGCTCGTCTGCATGTCCAGTTGCTGTGTCTGAACATCCAAATGGCTTTTGGGAGTGGATGCACCTGTGGTTTTGGAATAGCTGGTCTCTCAGTCGGCAGAGTCCCATAAAGTGTGAAATTTGAGACTCTTCTGCAGAAAAACTTCAAGGAATGCCGTAAAGCGCTCTGCAGAGTCTGCGCCTGCGACTTTGGCCAAGGACTCGTGACTGAGTGTTGTGTAGGAACGTTACTCAGCGGCTAGAAGAATAATGTTACTTCTAACAGTGTGTGTTTTTCAAAGGGGCTCGTGTTTTTGGCTGCACGCCCTGAAGATTTACAACGAGGGTGGCTGGTTGGTAGGAAGCAGCGCTGGCAGGCTTATCAGCTGATCAATGATAAGTCAGAGATTAGAGTTAAAAAGCTTGGAGTAGTTTATTTTAGCTTTTCTTTGATTGACCGACACTGCTGTCCTCTTACAAAAGACAGATCTTGGACTTTGCAGGCTCTTCTATTGTAGAGTTTCATCTTTACTTAAATGATCAATGCGCTGTCAACTAAACTATTTGATCATGGATTTAACTGACATCTAAAAAAAAATGTTATTATCTGTTTTTCCTTCCAATTCTCTCTCAATCAATCAGTACATGAACATTAGACAATGAACATAAACTCAGAAAATAGCTGATGAAATTGAAAATGTCTGTTTTGTCTGACTAGTGAGACTTATAAACCATGATTAAAAATAGTTGGCAATTACTTTGTCACGTAATCTTCCTCAACAGACAAAGTTTAATGCCGTTTAATGCCAATATTAATTGTGCTGTGATAAAGATTATCCATGAATCTCAACTTTTAACCCATTGTAGATGAGAAGTTATTTTGGAACTCTAAAAAAGGGGACATTACTACAACCGTACATAGAGGAATAACTTCCTACACATCTGAAAACTCCAGAAAAGCCATTCAGCGCTATCAATTACCCGCCGCCATATAAAGTCTAAGGAAAACCCCTGTGGTTTATTATCTTGAGCACCATCATCACTTAGTTCAGGTGAAGTCTTTTCATAGTTTTGAGGTTTGTGGGGAGGAAATTCTTTGTTCTCTTTATCAAGTGGAAGGTTTAAAAGAACAAAAAAGAAAAGCTTTTGAGAATGTAGAAGAGACAGTGAATTTACTCTAGAGTTTCTGAACTTCTCAATATATCTATCTAGCTATCTAGTAAACAGTGTGACTTGGGGTTTTGGACAATAACAAAGATGGACGATCCCTATGTGATGCCAGACAGTTTTCCTAAAGAGTGGTTTTGAAGCTCAGTGTGGAGGCTTTGGCCGTAGCCATCTTGGCTGTGCTTCACTCCAGCTTCTGGTGAATTCAAAGCGACCAACCCTTACTCAAGAATACTTTTTAGCCTTAATATAATATAAATGGACGAATTATGTCATCTGTCATCATAAACGGAGAAATGAATCATGGAGACCAAAACCAGGCTCTAAACATGTTTATTTCCACTGTAAATTTGGATATTTCAACATGGGGGTCTGTGGTGATTGATTCACTTTTAGAGTCAGCCTCAAGTGGCCATTCAAGGAACTGCAGCTGCTGCATTGGCTGCAATTTTGAGAGGCTGGCTCTAGATTATGATGTCATATTGGACGTTTATAGACCAAATGATATATAATTATAAATAATATTAGATTTAATTGAGAAAATAAAAACAGATTTATAAGAAGAACAATTGTTGCAGCGTGGTTTGTTCTTATTTTCCATTTCATGGTCAACAGATGATGTCAAAAACAGTAGAGCAACTGACAGCTTGCAGCAGCCCTGACGGAAAGTGGTTTTGTCACGTTTGTGGTTCAGATTTATCCGGAAACAAACACCCTATCTGCTTTACTGGTCTTAAAATTATATCACAAGGAACGTGCTGGGTGTCAGTGTATTAATAACCAGCTGGATGTTTTCCCGCTGTGGAAGGCTGTCAATAGAACAGTCTAACTGCTGCTTCACATGAATGATGACTTCCTGACTGCTAAGCACAGTACAAATAAAGGTATGCTGTTTGATGTCGGATGAGTGCAGTCTAATGCAGCAGTGCGTGGGTGTTATTGTGAAAACACGCACATCACTCGAAACATGCGGTGGGCAGAGTGAGAGGGTGCATAGCAGAGAGAAACCAGCAAAAGATGTGTGGATGTACTAAATTACTGATGCAAGAAAGGCTTGAGTTTTCACCAGATGCGTGCATCCGTGTCCGCGCGTGCACAGAGTTTGTGAAAAACAAACAAAAAAAAGTCAGCATTGCAGCTCAGGAAGTTTGCTTTATTTTGCCATCATGTGTTGCCTCTACAAACTCTGTACAGAAAAGTACACAGCTAGCTAAGCAGCTCAGTCTCTATTTGATTGTAGAGCCAGAGGCTACGTAACGGAGTAACCTCAGCTTCTCTGAGTGACCAGCAACATTAGCAGGTCAAGATTTGTTCAAAATCCGAGCTTGTTATTTAATTTTAACAGCATAAAAATCACATTTGCATGCCGTGGCCCATAAACAACATACTATTCATGTTTATGTCCGCCGCAAATAATTGCCTGAAGCTTTCCAAAAGTTTCTAACATCTATTGTTTCCATTTTGTTTTACAGCTCTTAAGTTTCTCTTAATGTTGCTAATTCAAGACAGAGGTCGCTTTCTTCTTTGTGGAAGGAACGCGATGAACCCTGCGGCGATGCGTTCAAGAGCGGGGACGGTTGAAGTTTCATTGCGGTTTGGACATTCAAGTGCTAATGGGAAGTCGCCACAAATGGGAATTGAGAGTTGGGTTCAGAAAGGCGACGCATCGATGTGTTTTGCTGCAGGAAAATCAAATATAATGGAAGACAGAGGAGGCTCAAGACACGTCAGGGTCTTATTGTTAATACTGTGACGGCCAAATAGCGCCTGGTTATACTGTTAAATCAGAGAATAGGTTCTCTGATTTAATGCATCCAGCTGTGAGGCTGTGCAAGTGTAGAAGCAAGCAGCAGGTCCATTCAGTTCTGATCAATGTTTGACATCCCAATTAACTTCAAGCCCCTGAAAAAGATGTAGTCTAACCTTAATCCATTTGCAGTGTCAGACACGCCATGTCATGTGGTCTTCCTGATACACCTCTTAACCAAAACCAAAACCACTGGCAGTCAGTCGCTTTCTTTCTGTGTGTGTGTATGTGTGAGAAATAGGTCGTCTGACCTCAGCTGCATTTGGAAATGTTACATTCTCTCATTTTTCCCATTCCACTTGGAGAGCTGCAGGACTCGCCGGCTGCAGGCCCAGAGAAAGGGATGTGCATTTGTTTCCTGCCAATGAAAACGGCTCCCCACCCTTCCTGCTTGAGTCATGCCACATAGACTCAACTCAGACTTATCTTTTATACGTCTTCACTTATGATGTGGCACGCATCAACATAAACACCTTTTTCTGTGTATTTGTAGAGTAGGTGTTGTGTAATTGTCGCCAAAAAAAGGAAATGAGAACGCATTTGTGTTTGGAAACAGAAATAAAACATGATGATGTGGGCTGTCACTTTCCCTCAAAAAAAAAAAAAAATGCCACTGCAGATGTTTTTCAGGCCTGTGTCTGAACTCTGGGGAAGTCCTTTGATAACTATTCCTTTCCTGTTTTCTTCTTCTAGGAAATCATTTGCATTTTAGCAGTTCTGAGAAGTTTAGTGTCCACTCTCGGCAGGGTGAGGGCTAAATTTTGCCACAGTGGCACCGCTAAGTCCCGGAGAGCTGCTGACAAATAGAGAGTGCTGGTCGGTTAGTCAAAGCAGCTTCCCGCAGTCTCCGCGGACAAGAATGTTGAGCTGACGCGCGAGACGGCCAGATCACATCTCCTTGGTAACCGCAAAGCCGTCGGCCGATCTGAAGCCAAATGTCACGGAGGCGAAGAGGATCAAAGAGTTCAGGCTGGACGAGCAAATGAAGAGTAAACTTTCCCAAACAGCCAGAAAGTGTTTTTTACCCCTCAGCTGTCAGCGGAGAGCAGTTAGTGTCATTAGACGCAGTGCTGCAGACCCGGGACAGGACACTGACAAGCCTGGACGCTTCCTGCTTCCTGTCAAAGGACGGCTGCAGGGGAAGCGGCAGGGCTGCTGTGGGAGGATAAGACCTTGGGCAGGAAGTGTGAAGCTGAGACAGCCTCCAGTCACTCATGCTCAGTCACTCCAGACACCAGTTTCTGACGTCCTGGGCATGACTGTGTGTGTTTTTGTTGTGTTTGGGAACCAGGAAGTCAGCCCCATTAACCCCTTTGGTCACCTGGGTCAGAGTGTAGGGGAGTGTTTGGTCCTTTTGTTTTAAAATGCTTAAGGAGGACGACAATTAACAATAATCTTCTTTTTCGGACTCTTTTAGTCTGAAGTGTCGGAATAGTCTGAAGCTGTTTTGTGCGTTCGAGGTAGCAAATTCACTTAGTATTTTCTTCATTTTCCTCAAGTGTTGTCATGGTATTTGTTGATTTGTTGATACTGTTTTGCTGTTCGTCAAGCTACTGAACTTCACTTAATCAAAAACGGTTTGAGTTTCTTCTTCGTATTTAATCTCTTCCACAGTCTTCTGAAACCTGTCCCAATAAAAGGCCTTCCTCATTTTTAACATTAGGCGTTTTAGGAACTTTCAAGGGCGTTCCTTTCTGACCCATGTGCTCCCGCTGTTCATAAAATCTGCTCTCTGCTGAGGCACCAATGCTTGACTGCCGCCCTTCACCTCCCTTAAGTTGGCTCTTGACCTCTTTGGCTCCATATCTGACAGACTTCCCATTAAGAGTGCTCTGACACTCGCATGTTGACTTTCATAGCACAAACGGTTCTTTGAGGAAGACAGATAAATGACTCACTGCCTCTCTGTAGTGTCATAGTCTTTGCTTCGTTTCCTCATAAAATATAATAATAATTGAATTAAGAAAATTCTTGCTGTTTGGGTGGAGAGATGAGCGCCCACAGATGTTTTGGCATTGTCACTCTTGTTAATCCCCCCCGGGTTTGGTGGGGGCTTGCCATTGGTGGCTGGCAGATAAAAACAATCCTTTGACTATATTCAATAGTTTTCGGGCCCTTTGCAGAGAAGAGTTCGGATGCATTCTTGCCTGTTGCCAAGGGTTTGCAAAGACTGTGTGCCAAGAAAATGCGATTTCATTGATTTCTTTTTTTTTTTTTACCCTAAGGAGTAGATAGAAAACAGCTTTCACAAACCGTCTCTCCAAGTTACATCAGTCACATTTAAAACCGAAAAACCAGTGTGAAGATATTCTGTTCATGTGCCTTTCGAATGAATGTTTTCAGTTTTATTATCTAAACTAAGCCGACACTAAATCAGATATCTCTGACAGAAAATCTAAATAAAAGATAAAGTGAAAGTGAATAGGCTGAATATTTAATTAAGATCGCAGACGAGAGTGGATTATGGGCGACCCTTGGGTGGCGTTGCCAGCTGCTCTTAACATGAGGACCACAAAGGTCAACCTGCCTGTTCAGCCTCTGTTTTGTGCTCTTCATCCTAATCAGCACACAGCACTACAACCTCTGAATAACCACAGATCTACGGAGAGACGAGGGTGTTGTTTGGTGAGAGGCTCTTTAAGAGGAAACACGGCTTGGTAGTGAATGTGTCAGCTGCTGTGGGGCTCTAATCTGCAGCAGTATAACACAGCATGTCCAACCACTTAGACAGAGTCTGCATGAAATCATGGTCATGAAAATGAATGATTCCCTTTTAGCTTGTAGACGCCATTAAGCTTTATTCAGACATTAATTCTGAAAGTCGTTAACCGAACTCAGATCCACATTTCAGCGTGGACCGTTATGATTATAGATGGGATAGTGATAGATATGACTACATTCTGTATTTTAAATCAAAATGACTGGGAAATACGCATTTATCATGTTGGAGCATGGAGGAAAGAAAAGGAGACACATTATTAGTGTCTGTAAGGCTTTCTGAAACCACAGAGACACATATTTTTGGGTGATGGTTTGCTGTTGAAGGAAGTTTTAATTTAATTAAAAACAGTTGTTTAACATTTTGGAAAATGTATTGGGACCACCATGGGACCATATTTCAGGATAAATACCTATGGTGGTTAATGTAGTTTTTGTTTTGTTTTTTGTTCCAATTGGATATTTTTATTTAATTTAAAGTCACTGAAGTCATGACACGATTCAGTGGCGCCAAAATAATGAATCTCTCACTACTGCCATACATATTATTTCCTAAAAAAGGTCCCATGATGTCAACAGGAAGTAGCAGGACTATGCCTCTTTGTTGGCTGTCTTGCTGAGAGTTAAACAACATATTGGATATGACTCTTAACCTACTTAATGTCAAATATGATATAGTTATATAGCTACATCCTTCTAATTTGTTTGCTAAGCTAAGCTAACTGTCTGTTATATCCAATGTTTGTGTTGCCTCATTAATGCGAGTAGGTGTCTCAAATGGTGCTAAATGGATATGACTAACATGTATGGTGATTAGCCGCTTGGGCTATCTAATCCAGAGATTACAAAAGATTCTTTCGGGTCTCTTACAAACTGTGGTAGTTGTAAACTCTTGTCACAAAACCTGCTTTAAAGTGAAGAGAGTATGCTAAGCAAAGCTGCTTTTATATGGCAACATATGCTAGCATCAGGTGACCAATGTGTTAGCTTGCTGCTTTGCAAACTGACATACCCCCTGCATGGGTTTTAGCTTTATCTAAAACTACATTGGCCTGTCACATTTACAGATTTCCTGTGTCCCAGCTTATTGTCTCATCAGTATTCTCAACAACACATCCTATGATAGCATCTGTTGTTAATATGCTGCTGTGTCAAGCTAGGAGCGGTGTGCCTGCCATGCTCATGTCATCAGAGAACTGGGGTTACAGAATAACCACTCAGTTGTTGAGTAGGAGACATCATTTGTGTTTGTTTCATACTATTTGAAGATTTTCATCATAGTCATTTTCAGCATAATATCATATACAGAGACCATGCCTCCAAGATGAGGGCCACCATTAAATTTTCATTTCGGCCCAAGCCTGTTCGGGCCACAGTGTAACCAAACAGACATGGGGCTAAGTAATGAGGCAGCATGGGGAGGTATGTGGCAGCGGAGTCTGTTCCCATGTGCACAGGGATCAAAGGGCCTGGCCCTGGCAGGACAGGCCCTGCGGCGGCAAACTACTGCTGCCATAATTGGGGAAGAGTCATGTAAAACTGTCCAAAGGAGGCCAAAGATGGCTTAATTATGTTAGGAACTTTAATTTGTCCATTGTTGTGTGCGTGCCTCTGCTTTTAACTGACTGACCTTGACATAAATGGTAATTTTGCTCGTGTTTGTAATCTAATGTGAGCAAACGTATCAGAGGTATGGTTCAATTCCCTGTGGTGGATGTAAAATGTTTCTACTGTCAGGTTACGTTATCCCGAAAGCCATCAATACTGGTTTATATTCGTTTAGCACAGACAGGTAATATAAATCTGTATTTGTATTGCTGTTGTGTCTGCTTTCCCTGAGTATATCAAGTCGTCCAATCATCTCGGCTTGTCCTGCAGAAAATAAACCGCTAATAGATGTCACACTGACAGATGGCGTGCAGTGTGACAGGTGATTTTCATGCTGTTGTTTTGCAGCGTCTCCATGGATAAACGTTTCACCTCAGCTTTGTTGTAACTGACGCACTAAAGTCCTGCGTTCTCCCATAAAATAAACATCTGCTTTTCATTTTAATGAAATGTCTTTATAGATAGCCATCAGGGAAATACTCTAACTGCCAAAACAATATAACAACGATAGTGCTTTATGAGAATACTGCAGGGACTTATCAGTGGATTAAATGCATTTTGGAAAGATGGGGTTAGGGACATTGATCACTGTTCACTGTATTTATTGAGTGTGAAGTCATTGTAGTTCTTGGAGGCAGTTTTATTCGTAACTGGCTGAAGGACAATTCACATTAGGTGTGACTTTAAACAGTTTATAAACAAAGGCTGACCTAAAATGTTTCACATCAATCCTTCTGGGATTAGAAGGAAAGCTTGCTCAACTCCTAATTTTCAGTTTGAGTAATTTGAATGGTTTCCACTGATTAATATGGCACATGTAGAAAATAAGTTGCATGTCTTAAGTTTGGGTCCAACAACTAATCAAGTGACATTTTAGAGGCATTATCATGGGCAGGTGGAAGTATTATTCAGCTCAGACTGTGTCCACCATATTCTGTAATTCACACAGATTCACAAGCCTTTATTTATTTGGAATTTTACATTTCATGAAGTGTTTTCATTTAAAAACATAAAGAAATAGTGGTTTAGAATATGAGTATGGGTTAACAGAGGCAAAGCAATGAAATAAAAAACCTTGGACAGTGTTTAAAAGAAGAGATTAAAAAGAAAATCGATAAGGCGTTTAGAAGAAAAAAGCACCAGGATGAAAGATAGCAACAAACCGAGGAGACTTTAACAAAACATGCTGACAATGAAAACGCTATTAAATTTGAGAGGTCACCCAAATTTGTTTAATTTGGGATGGTGTTCAGTTATTTTAGAGGTGAAGAGAGTAGAGGTTTTCGTCAGCCATATGATTTCCAAAGGGGTTATGTGAGTTACGAGGTGTAACTTCAGATGTAGTTGTTATTTTTTCTGGCAGGGATTGAACTGAGCCGCATGATGAGTTTTTCTTGCGTGCGGTTGATGTTAATGATGATGAATTTTCCTCATGTGGAGCCGTATTTTAAGGGGGTTGATGGGTAAATCGGTTCAAGGGTCACACTTGGACACATCAGTCTGGAATAGCTTTTGTAGTGTTGTCCAAAATGTAGATAGTAACCACCATAGAGTAACCACTGGTGCCGTGATTGATAGCGTCTGTTTATTTGTTTAATTCATTCATGATTTCAACTCAGTGGTGCTTCTTTTGCTAAAATCTGGGCATAAATCTCTGAAACTGCAAGGAAGTGAGACAAATAATCCACTGAAACAATAGGCTGGTGGCAGTGTTTATTTTTCTAGCATTACATTGTGAATAATTTATAATAATAAAGAGTGTGAACTTGATAAAACTGGATAAGCTGCCTATTTATTTGGCCTATTGGAGAACACAGTCAGTCTGTAGTGTTCAAATAATTATTGATGCCACATTCAAGTCAAGCACTTTATGGAGTATGCATGCTTTGAATTACAGAATAAATATTTGTTCTTATCCTCTAATCTCTTCAGGTTTGCTCTGCCAATAAAGCAGGTGTTCAAATATATTTGCTGTCTTTTGATGGGAGTGTTTACAGTGTCCTCTTTGTTTTTCAGGCGCTGGACCAGGACCGAACCTCCCTGCAGAAGGTGAAGAAGTCAGTGAAAGCCATCTACAATTCAGGCCAAGGTGAGGCAGTCTGTTTCTAAATTTATCACGCCTCGTTGTGTTTTGGCTCGCGCATGGGGACATTTTCACAACCCTTTCCAAAAAAAATCCCCAGAGGAAACCTTGGGATTTCTTAAATATATCTCTAATAAAGATGAAGATTTTTTTTCTTTTTGTCTGGAAAGCGGCCTTTTGTGGGACAGATGGTGTTTTGTGTATCCAGGCTGTCCCAGAAACCAACACCTGAGTTTGTTTTGTTCGTTGCTGTGACATGGATCCTCAGTAATTTTCCACAGAATACTTTTGAGAGCGGCCTCCTCCCTTTAAATTGACAGTTTCAGATGTTTGTCCCAGAAAAAGAGTTACGGTAGTTTGTTCTCCACAGAAAATGGTAAGTTTACCTTTAGTCTCATTTTCCCTCTCTGGGATGAGAAACCCTGATCTAGAAGAAAAACTAGTGCTGTTTAATAAAAGTCAGCTACTAATCACTGGTGTCAGTTTCCTTGGCTGCACACATCATCTAGTTAAAGTGAGACAAACACTTTATGTGATCTCAAAATAGAAACAAGAGTGGGATGTTAGTTGAATCTTGGTACCCACAAAAGTAAGGATTTGGGACTTGAAAAAAGGCTGAAGTTTTAGAAATACAGCCTGCCACAGGGTTATCTGTTTACAGTGTAGCAAAACAAACTCACATTGTTTTAATGAGATCATTGGCCTTGAGTGGTCATCCTTGAGAAACGGCAGTCAGATTTCAAGCTACGTTCATGACGCAAGTAGTTTCCCACACACCAGTACAATTAAAACAATACAATAAAAGTGGTTGATGTGGTTGTTGTACAGTTGAAGGTGTGCGGCTTGTAATGCTGTACTGGCATCCACATAAAAAGGGACTAGCTCGTCGTCCATTGGTTTGTAGATGACCGTTGGTCACCAGTGGTCATTTTAGGTACTGGTTGCCAACGAAACTTGTATATTCCCCCAAATGTTTCACAGTGAAACATGCTTAAATACCTCTGGTCTATGGTTGAATCTAGCTTTTCTTGCTGTCTATGTCTCTGCTTAAAAGAAAGAATTCAATAAGGACACCCCATCTGGGTTCTACCATATACAGGCGAACAAATTGAGTAGGTACCAAGCTCAACTAATCTTAACTTTGAGATGACACAATGAGGCGGTGACTGATGGAACGGATTGATACAGTTAACCACAATGAAACCCCTTCTGCAGCTTACAGTGGTGTCTACAACAGTGGTTCCTAGCATCAAACTCCATCTGCTTAGAGGATAGAGGCTGGGAACTGAAACGTTCAACTGTACCAGTTTCTCTGTTACCTGAATTAGTGTCATCTCAAAGTTAAGATTGGTTTATTTTGGTACCCGGCCACTTCATTTGTCTAAAGGTTTTTACACCCATCATGGCTACAATAATTAACTTCATTATTATTCTGCGGTCTCTTCCTGCACGTACGCCCCTTGAGACCACAGCTCACTGTGGCTTGCTTTCATTAGCCTTGCAATAACTAAAAACAAAAAGGGACGCACCCCATGTTGCACCCGTTTAGCACCTTCACAGCAGTAGCAGCAGCAGCAGCACCAGTAGTAGGAAACAAACTGGTTTGCACAAATGCAGATGTGGCTTGGTTAAGGAAGGAAATGCCTAGTGTAGTTAAATGGGTGTTGATAGTGGCTATTTTTTGTCTTTACTCAAAATTAAACTCAAAATCAAAAAGTGTTTAGTAAAGCTGCATGTGCTGGCACTTTTTCACCGAATATATGCTGCTTTGCATAAATTCATTGTTTTCCCTGAATCTCTACAACAGAGATAGCAGAGTTAGCATGATCTAAAGAGCCAGCCACTACTTGTGTATTATATGCTGTATTTTTATGCAGTTTGAGTTTGACCCCAGAAAGAAAGAAATTGTGCTTAAATGTCCTCTAATGGTAACTACATCCTTATTTTGGACTATATTTAAGTTTCCAGTATGACAAAAAGTTCAAAATGGCTGCTGCAGGAATCAACTCACCTGACCTCCATCTCAGGTCTCCACTCTAGATCTGGCAACAGTCTAAACACCTTCCCCCTCCACCTCCAGCTTAATGACAAGGACAGACGGACGCTGCTGTTCGACCGACGTCTCCCGCAGAGTCTTGCGCGTGCTCCGTGAAACACACATCATGCTATTCTGACATGAACTATAAATAAAGATTTTCTTGCCGCTGTCAGAGCTTATAAAACAAAAAGCTTCTCTGGAATAGGGCTGATCAGGAATCACGGGCCGAGGTCACACGTGTCTTTTATTGCTGCCGTGATGAAGGAACTTTCCGTTGCAGGATCTGTTGAGTATTTCTGCCACATCTGTGTTATTACGAACATGACTAAGACAAAACTGTTTGTTCCAGGTGTGTGTCTCCATTACCGCTGGAAAGAAAGATTCACAGAAAGAGTTTCTTTCTTTCTTTTTCCTCCTGTTTTTATCTGTCGGAAAAAATATAAAATATTTTTTACTCTTTGGACAAAAACAAGCTGTGTTAGCTAGTGTGTGAACAAATGGATGGGTCAAATGGGATCAATACAGTATAAATTATTATTAGTTAGTAATGTGCCTCTTAGTACTTGAACCAGAGATAAATGTTTATTCCATGCAAATATTCCCACATTGCAGCTTCACCAGTCACCAGTCCTAGTCCGATAATTTCCCTTCTTTCGAAATCCCTGTTTGATTTTTGAACTTGCAGTCTTCGGGCAAAGTTGACTCACATTTGATGTATAAAAAACATTTCCCTTTCACATCTCTATGAACTTTCCCAAACTTGACAGAGCCACTGAGGTAACTGATGCATTGCAAGTATCAGTTCAAACATATTTGATTGTAATCATCTACAGTGATGTCTTCGCTTCATCTTTAAGAGCACTAACACGTAGGGGTTATAGTGTTAAATGCTATAGTGCAAAGTCCTGTGGTTCTGCTGCAGAGAACATGGCAGGAAAGTTCTCAATAAGATAAAATACCCTCCAAAAAAACATCTGAAATGTTTATTTATTCCTTGAAACCTTATTTATTGGATGTTCAAATTCAGAAAAATTGAAGCAATATATAAAACGATCACTGTAATTATATTTGTATACTTACATTTGTGTTTACATGGACACTAGTATGCCACTAGTCATCAGAACAGCTCAATCACAGTGAAATGTAACCACCTCACTCAGAACAGACTGGAAGTATTATTGACTTGTATTGAGATGGTGGTGTAACGATCTGTTCAATAAGAAAATATCAACCACCACCTGATAATAACCATATTGACACTTGATCCAACATTTTCTCTCTGGTTGGAATAAATAAAAATCAACCAGCTGTGGAAGCACGTGGGTCCATCTTGGTCGTCTTCTTTTACTGACTGAATTCAGTGTTGTTAGCTAAGCTGAGGTAAAACTTCTCTTATATTACCAGCAGATTGGACACGGCAGCAGATCTACTTCACGCGTGTCAAAAAAGATCCATTATGATTAGTGTTTTGGCTTGTGCAAACACACACGTATATCATGTAAGATCATTTTATTTGGCGATGATCTAATCAGAATGACTTAAATCAGAAATACTGTGTGAGTGTTTCTGTGACTATCCTCCCGCCGCTAAAACTGATGAACTAATCACGATGACCATTAGCCAGATGAACTGACCACTGGTTTGGCCTCTGTTCACACACAGACCACGTCCAGAATGAAGAAAACTACGCCCAGGCTCTGGACAAATTCGGCAGCAACTTCATCAGCCGGGACAACCCCGACCTGGGGACGGCTTTCGTCAAGTTCTCCTCCCTCACCAAGGAGCTCTCTGCCCTCCTGAAGAACCTGGTGAGTCCGTCATGTCAGCGCTCTGTGAAATGCCTGCCGTCCTTACGGGTGGTCTTCTCCTCGCGGGGACTATGTTATGTGCCTTATTATTCCTGTCTTTTCTCTAAGTGGTTTAGGATTTGGGTTTAAGGTTGAGATTAGGATTAAAGGCTGAGTTCAGGTATGTAGTGAAGAAAATGGGCGGCTGCAGTCAGAAGAAGAAGATGTTCCAGGCAACATGTTCAGCAAACTGTAAACCTGTACAAAGCTGTTTAAAAGTTGCCTACACAGTGAAAGCCGTCATGGGACAGTATAGCTGACTGTGGCTATACCCACCTCAAAGCCCTGCATTTTGTTTCCTTATCTGCTAGCCGTGGATTTCCCCTGACGTTTCTGTTGAATAATGTGTCCTGTTTGAATCCTCTGTGAGTGATTGTTGTTGGAAGAAGAGCCAGACCCCTCTCTCTCTCTCCCTCTCTCTCTTCCTGTGTGGCTGACAGCGAGATTAGACTCCATAAATACACTTGGCAGCACCAGGAACAACTGCGTGTATGTGTGTGTGTGCCTGTGCAGAAACCCCGTTAAATCCCTCACCTGTCTACGCTACCTGCATATCGCAGGATAAGTGAAGTTATCTCCCCGTTTGTCTCACTTTCGTTCTGAGCATTTCATTGAGTGAGTTTCGATAGCCGCACCCTGAGGGCGGCTGGTATGTGCGTGTACTACAAATGACTATTGATGAATAGTTGCCCTAGATGTTCTAAATGTGTTTTCAGCTTAAATGCTGATAACACATGTTGTATAATACTGCAAAAGCTGAACATAAAACCCTATCTGCCCTTACTCTACAGCGTTCAATACGCCTGCCTCTGGCCCCTTTTGCCAACCACCTGTCACCTTTTGTAAATGTCCTGTAAAGTTTGTCATTGTCATTCTGTAAACTCGTGTAATTATTTGATGCTCCTTACGGCCAAGTTGACCGGTTTTCCCGTATGCAACATTTCAGTGCACGGTTAGTCCCGTGTTAATCCTCGACATGACAAATAAACCTGACTTTGAATCTGAATCAAAGATTTCACCAAAAGATTTGGCCAGTCTTTTTGTGTATCGCTGCTCGTTTCCTTTCGGAGAATCCCGTTGTTTCGAGTCAGTGACAGTTTCCAGGACGGGCTGTTAGAGCACGTCGGCAGCCGGCCAGTGAAAGATTGATTCTGACGTTAGCCATATGCAAGACAGGCACTTAAGAAGCACATTAGCGGCCATTAAGCGTTGTTTACTTCCTTGATCGCTGCTGCGTCTATGTGTGTGTGTGTGTGCATAACGACAACAGGGACTTAAATGCTTAGTACTGTTGTAAATGACCTTGCTGATCCAAATGGCTAGAGCTGCTGAGCATAGCTGTGGAAACCCGAGCTGCTGGAAACGTCAAACTTTTGCTAATTCATCTGGACTGTCTTGAATTTGTAGCATGTTTTTTTGTCAGGATCTTTGCAAATATGTTGATGCATTGCACTGAAGTTTAAAAGACAAGGATGCAAGTTATTTATTTTTGGTGGGGGGTGGGGCAATTTTTTTTGTGGTTTTGGAGGATGTGGTTTGTGGTGCTGTTACACTGGATTGAATTAACACTAAGGTGTTTCTCTTATTTAGCCTTGCCCACTAACTATAATGGGGTTGTAGAAACATGTGTCCGTACATTACAGTTAAATCCAGTGGTTCTTTAAACCACAACCTCCAACATGAAAACACAGTTGAATCAACAGCTCTTTAGACAAATGTTGACTATTGTAATCTCTGTGAAGATAAGATTTAGTTCAGGACTATTATTAGTACGTATTCGTTTTCACTAGTGTACCTAATGTACCTGCTAATAAGCGTTTACTGGCAACTCACCCTCCCCTAAGACCCTACACCACATGTCCCCACTGAAGAAATGAAGCTTTAAAGCTGCACTAATTAATATTTTTAAATCTACTGAAATTCAAATACCTGTGTGTAATTAGTTCATAGAGACAAACCTCTATGAACTAGACTTCATATATATGTGGAGGATTTTAGCATCTTTCAGCTCATTGTCTCGGTTTTACATCCCACACTTTTAATTGCATCGTATGCTGCCTGACTAAGTTAGCTGACTAGCTAGTGAACACAGTGAATGTTTTAGAGCCGGGGTCTTTAACGTTTTCCAGGCCGTTTTCCAGGCGTATTTATGTATATGTGTATTTAAAGACATTTAAATTTGTGGGGGAAAAAAAATTGCGACCACGCTACACTACCGCAACCCCTAGGGGTCCGGTTGCAGACCCCCTGCTGAAGACCTCTGTTTTAGAGTGTAAATATTGGACTTGCTCTCATCAGGTGAACAGAAATAAGTTGTGCTTTACAGACAGGGTACTGTTTGCTAGCATTGTTGCTACAACAACCAAAAGAAAAGTAAAGGTGTGGACTGTAAAACCAAAACAAAGAGCTGAAAGATGATAAAACGCTCCATGCCGATTAAGCAAACTGCTGTACACTAAAGAATCTTATGGGTTTGTCTCTACAAACAACCTCTTACATATAGAACATATTTATTTGATCTGTATTTAATATGACAGTACACTAAAAGACTCAGTTGATGCTTCTTTCTTTCATCATTAATGTGTATTTAGACATTTTATCTCTTTGATCCAAACAAGTGAGTCTTCTCCAGCTTTCACTATAATAATGTGTTCTCCGTTGTCTTTTAGTTTTATCATGTTTTTGTTTGTCTCTATTGAAAGTGTATTTTGATATATTCCCTATGTTTCCTTGCCTCGCCATAACTCCCTGTGCCCCCCCCCCCCCCCCCTTTTCCCTGTCCTCTTTCAGCTCCAGAGCCTCAGCCACAATGTGATCTTCACCCTGGACTCTCTGCTGAAGGGTGATCTGAAAGGCGTGAAAGGGGTATGATTAACTGTAAAACTGTTTCTCTTCCTGCTGCTCTCTTGACACTTTTTTTTTGGCCTCCCAAACGAACGGCTCAGCGGTGGGGCAATAGGTGCCCCGTCAGCACATCTCTCCATCCCCCTCTCAGCCTCTGTGCCAAGAGAGCTTCAAGAGGGACGAGGGAGTTACTTTAAAACAAAACCCGTCCTCTTAAAGGACTGTAAATCTCATAGAAGTAAACACTGCCTTTATGTTGTGCTTGAGGCGAGTGCTGAGTAACTGGGTCATGAACCATTGATGTTGGAGGTACAAGGAGGGGCGTAGTTGTTCGTTTAGCATCCAGGCCATAAATTGTGAACACAGTGAAGCAATTGCTGCCACAAGTAGTGATCTAACTGCAAAAATACTCCACCCTCTCAGTGACCAGTGTGTAGTTGTACTGACTCTTTTCCTTTTGTGTTCCTGCAGGACATAAAGAAGCCCTTCGACAAAGCATGGAAGGACTACGAGGCCAAGTTGTGAGTGGATAATTGTTGCAAGACCGTGTATTCGCGCCGTCTATCTCATTATCGAGCGCTGAATAATAGATCAGTCACTGAACAGCGGATTGATAATGTGCAGCATTACTGTAAGCATTACATTAAGCGGCTCATGTCCTTTCTGCTCTGTGTTAGCACAAAGATAGAGAAGGAGAAGCGAGAGCACGCCAAGCAGCACGGGATGATCCGCACCGAGATCACCGGGGCCGAGATCGCAGAGGAGATGGAGAAGGAGCGGCGTCTGTTTCAGCTCCAGATGTGTGAGGTAAATAATGAAATGTGCCCTTGACTGGCGTCTTTTCAGCTGATGCACCGTGTAGAATCAGCAGAATCTCTCTCTCTAACCTGGTTGTTTAAGTCCACAAATATTTCTACAACAACATGATCACGTAGAATGAATAAATGTCGACCAACTGATTCAGGAGAGGCCAGATCTGTACGACAGTTTACGGCTCCACCTAGCTTACTTTCTCCCAGCTAATAGCTGCTCCTCTGGTTTCCCCTTTTGAATGATGAATACAGCCTACAACTGTTCCCTTTAATGAAGGCCCAGAACGTTTGCCTTTGTTGCTGGTAGTTCTTCGATATCTCTGAGCTTTTAATTACACTCTGGCTGTTTGGCCACTACAGTGACTTTTTCTGGCCTGCACTGTGATCCACGTTGTAAGTTGAAAAGTCACCAAACATCACCTGCTTCCTCTGCTAGCTTGACCACAAGCAGACGCCAGAGTAGTTCAGAAATGAGCGCTAATGCGCTGTGAAAATCAAGCGAAGCTACATCTTCAGAGCAGTGATGGTCATCAGGTCACAGGTTACGAGGCCTTAAAGGCGCGTGTGCTGTCCGATCACGCTCACATAAACTGCTGAAGCTGCAGTTTCACTGTGAATCACTCGGATTTATAAATATTTACGTTTTATGCTGTGTCAAACTCATCCAACTCAAAAAAAAATGCTGTTTATCTTGCAAAAAAAAATGTCTGAACGTCATCTTTCCAGGTCTCCACTGACTGACTAAATATATTAAAGTCAAGTCCTGTTACAGTAAGCCTTCTTCACCGGTAGGATTTTAAGCTTGAGATGTTTTTTTTTTCTCTCTTAGATGATTTGAATAATTTATATCAAAGCTAGATTTAAAGCTAACACGTGCAGGACATTGTGTAGAGATTCAAATTCACGGGTACCTGCGTTAATTTGGACGGGATGCTTTTTGTGAGTCTTTGTTTGAACGTGAATGACCCGTGTGATCACATGTCAGCGAACTAGATTTAGAGAAGACAACATCAATGAGTTCATAAGTCAGATCTTAAGCTCGTGCTAAACAATCGGCTGTAATTGTTCCCAGATGTTCCTCTGGTTCTCTTTGTTTTTAACGCGTTCAGTCTCTTTGTGTATTGGCAAAATCTGAACTTAAAGAATCCTGACAGCGAGTATTAAGTGTAAAACAAATGCGAGCTCTTTATGTGCCCATGAGAATCAGAACAAACTGTTAGAGCTCACTCTGCGTTGCCAAAAAGCACTCTAGTGGTGGGTGGTGACGCCTACGCCTCGTTCACTGTTTTACCCTGGTAGGATTTTTTACTCACATTACATAATGGACCAAAGGCTGCTGCACTGCTGTTGCTTGTGTGAATTATTCACTACAGAACTGGCTGCGGTCCTCTTTTTGGTGCCCCGCCGTGCTGATCAGCCTTCGTCTCAGTGTGACTCTCGAGTACTTTCCACCTGTGTCCAAACTTCTTATTCTGTTACAGAGCGTGCGGCTCAGTCTGATCTTGTTACTAGGAATGTTTTCCACTAACCTTGAACGCTGATTATGAAAGTAGCAGACATGCTAGCATCTCTGTCATGCTCACAATGCACAGGACATTAAATCCACCGATCAGTGAAGTGAATAACATTGATGATCTCTGTGGGAGCTCCCAGCAGCTGACAGTGGTTAGCATGGACACCCTGCCTGGTCTGCAGCTACACAGGCCCAAACTAAACAGAAACTGTGTGTTCTGACTCCTTTCTATCAGAACCAGCATTAACCTTTTAAGAAACCTGAGCTACGGTAGTCTGTTGTCTGTTGGATCGGACTACATGAGTCAGCCTTTGTTCACCACATGCATCAGTGAGCCCTGGCTGCCTATGACCTTGTCACTGGTTCACCTCTGTTCCATCCTTGGATGGGTTTTGATAGCTACTGACCGCTGCAGATCGGGAACACCAAACAATAGCTGAATAACATTAACTGTCCTGTGACAATGCAGTGTTCTGCTGGGAAAATTTGGACCTGGCATTCATGTGGTTGTGACAAAAACGGTTTAGGAACAACTCTAAAAAACAAAAAGAACAGCACAAGGTGTTGACCTGGCCTCCAAATTCACTAGATCCCAAACTGATCATCTGTGGGATGATGCACAGAGGCCCCTCCCCTCAACTTACAGGACCCAAACACCTCACACTAATAGCACTTTTCGAATCAGCATAACAGCATAACAATGAGCATAAATCTCTGTAAAGACTCGATAATCTATAGGTGTGTTGCTAATAATTACCCCTGTGTTGCCGTTTCATTCATTCTTATAAATATTCTTATAAACCGCCACTTGCAACAGATTTATCTTTGCACATTTTCAGAAGACCTGCTCCTCAGTTTCTGCATTATCCAATTTCGCAGTCCGCCTCCGGTCGATGCAGGATGCCAAATAAACGAGTTGCAGCTCTCGTGTTACATTAGCTTCCTCTTTCGTTGGCTTCTTCAGTTCCACATTTGATTTAAAAATTATTTTTGCCTTCAGAGTTTTGCTTGTTGTTGCAGTTTGATGAATGTGTGGTTTTCAGGGATGTATTTTTTTCTAAAAAGCAACGGAGGGCATTATAATGACACCTTAACTGGCTTGGTCGGAAATCATTTTAAAAGATAATAAAGATTAATTTTTAATAGTCAGAGAGGTCAAACCATTTCACATGATGTATTTTCGGGGCTTAAAATACACATACAAATACATTTACCTTGAATTTGTAGCTTTTAGTGGATGAATCAGTACGTCTGACCTATTTTTGTATTTTTATCTATATTTTAAAGCATCCTGTGAGAGTAGATGTCACTCTACTAATAAACAGAGCAGCCAGAATAACCACGTCTGATATTCTCTAAATCAACAGTCATGAAGGCTGGAAATATCGGTGCTGCCGTTGTTGTGTGTGGGACAGTCGCTGCAGTCACTGCTACAATCTGTTCATCCCACTTAACCTCATTTCTCTCCATTGCGTGCACACTCTCCCAGTCTCTCTCTCTCTCTCGCTCTCTCCATGTTACTCAATCACCAGCTCACAGGATGCTCTCACTCTCTCACCCTTTTCATCCCACGCCGCCGGTGAAGGAGTGCGGAAAAGCAGGGCTCAGCGGGCCGCATTGTATTCTGCCGAGACGCGGCAGCGGCGTGAACGTCGCTGCTCATTCACACAAAAAGGAGTCCAAACACGCACATGCGCCAAAACACTGAACCCACACAATCCTCAGACAAAATGTGGATAATCTCCCGTCTAACGAGCGCTGCGAGGCCGACAAAGGGACATATATGCACGGGCGCTCAGGCGTGCGCTAACATACATGCATCTGCGCACGATACAAGGAGCAAACTGAAACTGTATGTCGGTGTCAGAGGCATCAAAGAGGCATTGTGTAATAGATTAGGTTTTACTGCCAAGCTGAAAGTGGTCTTTAGCGGTGACTCTTTGTAAATCTCTGTGGATTGGCACGCTGCGGGATTACTTTAAGATTAAGATTATCTTTTATTTGTTTGTTTGGTGGGAACTCCGTCTGAAGACATTTGTTTTGATTCCTCTGTCACCCAGACTGAGCATACAGGCTACAAAGCACTCCCTCTGAAGGCAGGGCCTTTTTTTTTATTAATGCTAATATTAAATATTTCTCATCACTCTTTTGAAACTTTATTTAGATCAAGGCAGAGGGAAGGTTTTGCTCTAATTCTACAAGGCATTTTCCACAATGTTTACCAGTCTGGTCTCCACTCCCACAGTATCAGGGCAGCCTTGGCTCGTACATCAAAGGCTTCATGAAGCATATGTGCTCAGATGCGATTACCATAATGCAAAGTGCTCATATTGTAAGTGTCTATGTCGCGGTCGATGTAACAGCGCTGCCATGCTTCACCTCATTAAACCATAAAAAATCCTATAAACATAACCTGAATTTCACCTCATGGCTGAACTCTGCATCTCTCCTCTTCTTGCAGTACCTGATCAAAGTAAACGAGATCAAGACCAAGAAAGGAGTGGACCTCCTCCAGAACCTGATTAAGTATTACCACGCACAGTGCAAGTAAGTGCCACCTTAATCCCTCTAAACTAAATGTGCGACGCTCTCCTGTCGTACGCATCCCACCCACTAGTATTTCACAACCTTGCAAAAGATGTAGGCTGCTGCCTCTTGATGTCAATTTTCTACCTCCTGTATGATTCACAGATCTTCAGGGTGCACAGTCTTGTACGTATATAGCTCTCATTAATATGCACAGGTCATCATACAGATATGTTCTGACAGCTGTGGGGTTTGGTGGGTAAATAAAGTGGGCGCTCTCCGTGCCAGAACCCGCAGCCCGCAACGACCCGTGACAGAATGACAGATTTCCTCCTGGCATTGCCACGTTCTGTCATAACACCGGGACAAAACAATATACTTCCCCCCGTTAATCTCTTCAACCTGGGCCTTGATGGATAGAAAAGCTGCAAAGGTGATGGATTGGAGGCATTAGGACGCCGGATGGAGAGCTGAGGGAAGTGTGAGCCTGCACCCTGCCTCAGAAGAAGGAAACAATTTGTTTAATCGGGAAACCATCAATTATTTGAGAAACTTTCCAACTCAAAACATCTTCTTACACGTCTTGCCCAACAAACTGATGTAAACTATCACTTGTGCATTCACATGAAATGTTAGTAATTCAAGAAGTGGACCAGAAAGTTTCTTCCGCTAATCTCTGCAACTAAAGTGCCAAATAAAAGGTTGTCTCCAATAGTTTAAAGTGATAAATGAGCCATTAAACATCAAGAATGTGTAAACACTTAGAGTTGGATGGAGTGGGAGGATCCTCGATGCAGAGATAGAAAGTAAGCAAGCAGCCAGGAAAGATGTGGCAGAGAAAGCAACGAAAAGAGGAAGCGAGATGTATGGTCCAAGAAATAGAGGGTGGTGGTGTGAGAGTGAGAGAGGGAGGGAGGGAGGTCATTAGTTGTGATTTGCGGCTGCAGCGCTGCATCGAGGTGTGTACCGCTGACAGATCTGTAATGGATTTCAGGGTGCGCTAAGCACCTCTGCAAATCTGCAGAAGACTCGGCCAGATTTCTGTGCCAAGAGGCAAAGGTGCCAGAGCGAGCCGAGCTATACGTTAAAACAGCGCCCCAGCCTCTCTGTCTTTATGTGTGTGACCTTCATAATGGCCATAAAGGAGAAGGCTGTGCCATTAGTTAAGCAGTGAAATTCACATCTATCCTCTTTTCTCCAGTTTCTTCCAAGACGGCTTGAAGACAGCGGATAAGCTGAAGCAGTACATCGAGAAGCTGGCAGCTGATCTCTACAATGTAAATACTCACTGCTCCTCTTCCTCCTCATTTTACTCTTCTGCTCATTTACAAGTTTCGTTTTCTTTTTCTCGCAGAAGGTGTGAAAAGTTGCCGTTAGCTGTTTGTTTTTGCATCTCACACCCTTCTTAAGAAAACCCTTCTTTTTTTCTTATGAGATATAAAGCCCTGTAAAAAAACAAATGAATGGACTTTGACTTCAGATTTTCTGCATCAAATTAAACCTGCACCAAGTATTACAATTAATACTTGGTGCAGGCTTTATCCATAGTTTCAATCAATCAGTCAATCTTCCATCTACCATGTAGTCTTATTTCTATCGTGTTTATATGCTTCCGGTGTGCTTCAGCCAGATGTAAGGTCGCCCACCCCCAGTCACTTTCATGTAGATACTTATCTATAGTCTAGTATTGCTGTGCTCTCTCTTGAAGCAGCACTTTTATAAAACGAAGCAGTTGAACTCTCTGCAGCAATTGTCATGATTTATCATGTCAGTTGTTTGTCTTTTTAAATCCAGGACTTGTTAAAGGATTTCGAGTGTCTACAAACGTCAAAGTCTGGCACAGTCATACAATTTAGAAACTGGGCAAGTCCAAGTATATAAAAAAAGAGTCTTACAGACCCATAATCTGTAGTTGTGTATCTGTGATGATGCTTTATTGTTGCAATAAATGGCTCAATGTAAATACATCCAGTTTTCTCTCAGTTCACCTGCTGTATCTTCCCCTCACCGTTGCACTTTGTCTCCGCAGATCAAACAAACTCAGGATGAGGAGAAGAAGCAGCTGACCGCCCTGCGAGATCTGATCAAGTCCTCCCTCCAGTTGGACCAGAAGGAGGTATGCACGTCACACCCGGCCACACAAATCCAAATTTAAACCAAATTATTGCCAGGGCGGCTTAAACTCGGCTAAACTAAGCCACAGACAGTCCCAGCAGACCTTATTTAGCCACACCAGCCGTACCAAAACCTCCTGCTTTCTTACGTTTTAACCACACACTTCCTCTCACTGTGGCCACTACCAAGTTTGGAGCTTGTCTCCTGCAGCACAGAGCGAGTGTCCAGTGCTGTACCATGCTGGTAGCCAGTGTGTGGTAGGCTTTGCTGGTGACCAGTGTTGTGCCTCACTGGCTGCTCAGTGGAGAGCCACTCACTTAGCTTTACCTATCAGCTGTACGTTCAGCTTCACCCCCTCGGTTCACACACTCACTATGGCATCTGCATGAAACAACCTACACAAACTTTCAGTTTACACTTTCTATTGCTCCATACATGTCCGCAAGCTATACTTTAAGACACTTTCAGTTTGTGGTTTGGGTCGGCACACAGGGAAACACTCTCTTTCACACCACACACCTGCACCTGAACCGGATCTTTCACACCTCTCCCCTCTATCTCCTCCCTCTCTGCCTTCTGCTTGTCTGGATTCAAGTCTAGAAGAGTAAGTGCTGGTGCATGTTGAGCATGCTGGCATCTGTCTGTTCTGCTTGACACTAGAGTGGTTTGGCCCTGTAGGGGTGTTGCAGAGCATGCCTTGTAGGTTCTTTTATTTTTCTGTTTTTTTTTTTTGACAGAGCCCCTTCAGTTTGATGTCAGAGAGTCAGTTTGTGGCGTGTGTTTGTTCATATTGCATGTCATAGAGCGGCTACATGACGTGTGTTTAACCGTACTTTTTTTTTGTGTGTGTTTACGCGTGTGCATGTACACACAGGACTCGCAGAGTAAGCAGGGCGGATACAGCATGCACCAGCTGCAGGGAAACAAGGAGTTCGGGAGTGAGAAGAAAGGCTACCTGCTGAAGAAGAGCGACGGGTGAGCTGCTAACACATAAATAAAATAAAAAATAAAATGTGCCGTCGTTCAGGTTGCATTAAAATTTGAAGGGCACAACGAGAAGAAAGACATGACAGCATGTTCTCTAATGTGTCTCACAGGCTGAGGAAGGTGTGGCAGAGGAGGCAGTGCTCAGTGAAGGGGGGCATCCTCACCATCTCTCATGCCACAGTGAGTGCGCACACACACACACACACACACACACACACACAAACACGCACACACACGTGTGAACTCCCTGACCCCCACCATTGACTGTGTGGATCAAAGGGAGAACATCATGCGGGGAGGCTGTGTTGGGCTTTTTCAATCTGGAGGCTGGCAGAGTGGAATTGACATAGATGGGTTGTCATGGCAACCCTGTCTCCCCCACATCCCCCACCACCCCTCCCCCCCCTTGCCGCCTGCTGCTGCTGCTGCTGCTGCTGCTGCTGCTGCTGCGCCTCGGTGACTCATCTCAGATCGAGTGTGAGTGTACTGTATATGCTGGCACGTCTGCAGCGCCGTACCCGCTCTGCTGCGGCAGACACGGTGTCCCTCAAGAAGGTGTCCGTATTAGCGTGCGAGTCAAATCTGTCGACCATTAGAGTTATAACCGCCCGCTGAGCTTCGAAACAAAGAGAGCAACCGGACCGAGCGGCTTAGCACAGTCAGGAAATTTAGCTAATTGCCGGCAGAGCTGTGGCAGGTGTCTCATCGGGCTCTATCAGTAAATCCAACTGGTGACTTAAACAGAGACAATGCATGCGTGGAAAAACAAAAGCATGTGAACTGTAGTAGTGTTATGCACTCACAATAAAACTCTTTGCATATACAAACCAAAAAATCAACACAGGATTTGACATATGATTGTAAAATTAAAGGATGAAGCTTAGTTTGTGATTGTTATTTGTACAAAAGGTACTAGAATAAATAGACTTTAAATGTTACTTAAAATGACTGTGTCCAGCTCTGTATGATGGTTTGATGCTCTCCTCAGCTTCTTAGCCTTCCAGCTAAAAGTAGCTCTTCTCTAATTTGGAATAAATGCCGGGAATGGTCAGTTTCTCATGTAAACAGCATGCTAACAGCCTAGCTATATCTGTCAGTTGTTTATCTCTGTGGTGCAGACTGAAATACTTCAAGATACTCACTAATGACACTCCCATCAGCCACAGCAGCGCCCTACAGAACTACTAGCATGGCTACAGTCTCATTAGCTATAGTAGTAGTAGGGTTCAGGGTGGTTAAAACATCCCAATAGGTTTCCTTCTGAGGTCCCCCCTTTTCACCCTTTTGTCCACTTTCCAAACAGTCACTTGGTTAACTTGTCCTGACGGTGCACCCTTGAGCCTGTGTGTTACATCACATCACTCTGAGTGACAACATATTGCAATTAACAGTTTTACATTTGGTATTGTCTGCCGCTACCCACATGTTAACATTTAGATCTTTTAAGCTAGCATTAGCTAACATCGTATTGATGTAAGTCTAAGGTTAGTTACTTTCCCTGTTGAGATTAAGCTGGTGGAGCTGACATAGATGTTTCAGCCGGGAGGCAGGTTAATCTCTGGTGGTCCCTAATAATCATGTCTGATGTGATCCGATCCTGTGCCATTACTATATTCATAGTATTGTTCATGTAGTAAACTATCATCATATCTGTCTACCACCAAATAGAGGAAGTGGCTGATGATTCAGAGAACGTTTCCTGTTAATAAATTAGTGAACTATCTGTGACCAACTGAGTAGTAATCACACCTTATAATAACATCTTGGTTTACCACCAATCCAAGCTTCTTTTTTTCTCTTTGGCTCTCGTGGCAGCTGAACTCTAGGTGACTCTAGTTGACATGGCCTGTTGCCAGCAGGACAGCCCGACTCCGTGGCTCATCGCAGACTGTTAGCATTTCATTAGCACGTGGCCTGCTCGCCACCCCTCCCTCTGCCCCCGCATGCTCAGACATACAGAGTACATGTGCCAACTGGGCCCATTATTACAGGACACAGCCCAGCTAGCACGGTCCGGTCTCCTAATGGGGACACCTTGAGTTCAGCTTGTATCCCAGTGACAGCTTTGTAGCTCAGTTCACAGAAGTAGTGTTGAATAATGCATACATGTGTTCACACGTTTATCTGCAATAATTATGCAAATCCTTTATCGTGCAGGAGTATGAACCAGATGGTAATTTTAACGAACCCATTTCCTGCTTTTCTCTTTGTTTTTTATGTGTTCATTAAGTTTTTTAATTATTTTGACTCTTGGTTGGACAGAAAAACAATGTGAAGACACGGTTAAGTGGGGAAAACACATTTTTAAATATATTTAATGCCTATTCAACCAATAATCTGCAGCCACGCTAGCAGCTCTGTGAGTGTGATAACTAAATATAACATGAAGATGCCTGATGACAACTGCGATAGTGTTTTGTTGTCTTTTTGTATTTATTTTGGGCTCGTAGACATGAATTGTTCCCCAGAAGCTTTTTTTAAAATATTTTTTAGCATATTTGTATTGAAAGACCAAAGACAGCAATTATGTTTATTATTTAGTAGCGATTTAAGGAGATAGATGGATGTATGGATGGTTGTCTGAACAGTATTTGATTAAATAAGTTTTGAGTCCATACAGTTGAACATACCTCCTACGCAGTTCCTTGTGTAGGAGGAACAAGTGTACCAAAGTTCATGGCAGTCCATCTAGACTCAAGACATAAATACTGAAAGCACCAAGTAATCTGTTGTTTTATGACTGTTAATTGAATATCAGAAGGTTTCAGGGGTGGGACATATATATATATATATTACCTTGGCCTTGAGACATTTAAACCACAAAACAATTGATAAATAGAGACAAACGTAACGCCCACTGCCAGCTGGGACAGACGCCAGCCTCCCGCAGGCCTCTACAGGTTGTGCTGTTGTAGATAACGGATGCATTGCTGTAATGAAATGTTTCTGGTCCGATCTGTTTGGCCTCCATTGTAACTCTTCTTGTTACAGTCCAACAGGCAGCCGGTCAAACTCAACCTGCTCACCTGCCAGGTGAAGCCGAGCACTGAGGACAGGAAATGCTTTGACCTCATTTCCCGTAAGTCTTAAGCACAACACACACATGTGCTCACGTGCCAAAAGTGTTTCAGTTATTTACTGTAGACTTCAATAGTACAGCAAACCACCGCCTCCTAAATGAAAACACAGCTGAATCAACAGCTCTCTTTTATTTTAAAAGAGATACCACAACCTTCAAGAAGATAAGATTTAGTGCAGGAATGTTATATTATAATACATTCCATTTCACTAGTGGACGTAAGTATGTTTTCCACTAGATACATGACTCGTTCAGTTTCTACATTGAGTCTGGTACGTGATGTATTCTACAGAGAACTGTTACAAGAGTTAACTGTATTCAGGTGGTTGCTGGAAGCATTATAAAATGCAAAATTAGAGATTTGAATGTTTCTTGTTTCCCGCAGATAACCGGACATATCATTTCCAAGCTGAAGATGAACAAGAGTTTGTCATGTGAGTAAAAACACGACCCGTTTGTTTTCACTGAAGCTGACATAACCTGGAAATGTCACCGTTCATTTAAATGCTGGGACTGATTCAGGTCTGCGTGTTTATCTCAAGCCATGTTATAACGGTTTTTAATAATGAGGTGTTGGCTGTAGTGGCTGCCCTGTCACTTCATTGTCATTCTTGAAGACAGGAAGCATCTGAGGAGCAGACTGACTAGACTAGACGGTAGCACTGGGGTTTGTGGTCTGGAGTAATTCAGGTCGCTGTAACCTCATACTGTTGTTTCCCATGCCATCTCACACACAAATGCAGTCTGGCGCACACACACAGGATTAGATCAGTAAATATATTTATTTAAATCATCTACCACTGTTTAATTTATTTCCTTGTAACTTCTTAATTGTCCTGACTGTAGATATTACAGATGTTTACACAATTAACACATGTATGTATGTTAGAGTTTAAGTTGGCGAACAATACGGTTAGCATGCTAGTGGCTTCTCACAATTAGCATGCTGAGAAAATCCTCTCAAGTGAGAGGCTGAAACTACTTTATTAACATTTAATTGATTTGAATAATACCCTCCAATTAAATTTCTACCTCTTGACTAATTGATTAACCGCTCTAATGTTTTTAAAGGACATGTTAATGACAAGTCCCCCATATAATTTCTGTTCTATATTTAAATGTTTTTATTTGATATGTGTTACACCCCTATGCCATTATCTGGCCCAGCAATGACAAAATTAATATTGTTAATAATTTCCTGGAAAAAGATTGAAAAATGGTGATGACTCATTCTGCTCTAGGGGGCGTGTATTAATTTTGTGTCCCCCCCCCCCCCCCATCTCCATCTCTCCTTCAGCAGCTCAGTCATGTGTGGGCGGAGCCTGCTCAGGCCATTGGAGCTGACCAATCACAGCAGAGTGGGCTTTTAGGGGTGAGGGGTCAGCATAACTAGTGAGGCCGACCTCACTCCCCTAAAAGCCCACTCAATATAAGAAAGTGCTGGACAAAGATAATTTTTAAAAAGGTTTCATGTAACAAAGTCAATAAAAAAAGTAATTAAATTAAAAACAATAAAGTACACAGAAATACAATTAAAAACGTAATTAAAATTTCATTTAAGACTTGAAATAATCTAAAAGAAATCACAGTCTGCCGGGTCGGACTTTAAGATCTCATTGAGATTATTGAGTCAAACCTCCTTTTAGCGTTCCCAAAACCTGGATGTATTTTATCACTTAAAAAGAATCACAGTTGGAGATAAACGTCTAATCCCTTTGTCGGTTCCTAAGCCTCTCAGAAACACATGAATTGCGAGTCAAAAAAAAAAATACTGAATATTCTGTAGCTCCTCCACTGAAACACTGTGGAAACACCCTTTGATTTGTGACACTTTTGTTCTGGGATGCCATGTTCCTCCTGTGATGATGGAAACTTTGTTCCAGCGTTGTTGTGGTTGTGCCACTTTAGTCAGGGCTGCCTGAACACAGCACTTTGTCCTTTGGGATCCATCTCGCAGCTCCTCTCGGCTGCTTGTGTCACGCTATCCCAGCAGCAGCAGCAGCAGCAGCATCTTCATAGGATTTAGTATTCCATGGAGCTCCTGCATTTTGCCATCGTGCTCCCCCTCAATTAGGCTGAGAGCATATTATAATACATATTACAAGTAAACACACAAAAACCCTTTGGCCCAGCATCTGCACACCTACGCACCAGTAGATTAAAATATCTTGTTTTTCACACGAAGAGATAAACAATCTAACACATAGCTTTACAAGCCTGCTCGCTGTCTGGTCTCTGCATTTACAGACAGGGTTGAGTGACAGTTGCAGCGGAAGTGCTGACGTCAGCCTCCTAAAGCCCAGTGTGTGTGTGTGTGGGTGTGTGTGTGTGTGTGGTGGTCAGTTAAGTGTGTAGATTGCAGGAGCAGATTGTGCCTTGTACTGAACTGCAGGAGGTCATGTTTGAAAGGCAGCTCCAGTGTTTCCTGTCTGTGTGATTTTTAATGGCCGCAGTGTGTGTCAGCCATCCCAAAATAACCTGCCAGCACAAACAACTCCAAAATCAGGATTTTTTTATTTATTTAGCAAAGATCACTTTCAGAGAATATGCAGTATCTAAAAAGACCACGTTTACAACGTTTACTGTTCTTCCTCCTTGTTGAGTTATTGATACAAAGTGATATTAGAGTGGTTTGTGATAACTGGCCAGATATTTATTTAACTAATTTATAGTTTAATCCTTTTTTTAAAGCAAAATTGACAAAACTTTTCTATCTTCCAGCTTCTTTTCCACGTGTATTTTATGATTTTGGTGGATTAGACTGACCATTTTATGACATTGTATCAAGAAACTAATAACATGATGTTAGCTGAAGCCCTAAATTGTTTCTTTTCAGCTTGTCTGTATGTGTTGGCATGTGAATGGCTTAATCTCAAAGTAAACTACCTATGACAAGTGAAAGTAATAATAAAATCCCTTTTATGCCTTCCCTCCTGCAGCTGGATCTCTGTGCTGACCAACAGTAAGGAGGAGGCGTTGAACATGGCGTTTCGTGGTGAGCAGAGCAGCGGAGGGGAGGACGGATTAGAGGACCTGACTAAAGCCATCATAGAAGACGTGCTGCGCATGCCAGGGAACGAAATCTGCTGCGACTGTGGAGCCGCGGGTGTGTGCTGCGTATTTTTCCTGTTTTGTGCTTAGTCAACCCTCACCTTCACTTCAGCACTTCCCGATTTAACATATGTTTTATTTACAGCCGCACACCCGTCTCGATATCTTTGTAATGTCACAGCTTTGCGTCCTTGAGTTAGGCGGTAACAGAACAAGCTATGCTGCAAATCCCCCAGCAGCCTTGAACAAACAAGTGTGTGCGCTAGCGTTGTTAGCATTCAGGACACAACCCGATCCCCATCCTCCCCCACATTAGGAAGCAAAGAGTCAGCACTCAGGAGTGTCGTAGACATTCAGGCCCTCTGACACTTCACACACGCATATATATATACATACGGGCCTACACACGCTCTGTTCATACACAAACACACAGCAGCTCCACCACCGACCGATGGGAGGACTTTATGCTCTGAGGGGGGAAAAAAAAACATATCCAGGCTTTGAGAAACAACATCATTACATCACGTTGTTACATAAGTCACACGCGCGCCGTCGACCCCTGCAATCTGCAGAAAGGGGAGGTGATTCGTCATGTTTACACTCTCCTTGCTGCATCCGTTCATATACATGGCTTCCCATCGTAACACATGCTCCAGATGTTTGCCGATGACGTCCACCGCCATCCCTTAACGCAACGCATTAAATTAACTTTGCAGCTCAAAGGTCATTTTAATGACACTCAAAGGTCATCTCTTTATTCCCTCTCGTCCGAGCGGAGTGATCTCTCCATCTCGTTTCATATTCTCTCTCTCTAAGACGCTGATTTGCAGCTTTAGCATTAAGCAACCACAGAGGTCACCATACATTCCCTCGTCGTGCATAATATGCGCCCGGTGACCTATCACCGGCTCGCATCTGTTCATCGTGTCATATAAACGCCTGCTAACTGCTGTCTTCCTGCGTGCGTTTCCTGCCTGGTGTTCACTTGTCCGATTCACACAGAGCAGCATCACTGGAGTCATAACGACATTTAAGACTCACTTAAATCTCTTAACATTGCGTCAGAAGACGAGGCGCTGATGCCGTGTGAAGTCGCCACACTGATCTGTTACATGTCAGCGTGGATGTTGTGTTCTTTGCTTGACAGTAGGTTATGCAATGAATTCAGGAGTGACTGTGGTCACCAGTGACAGTACTGTAATGGATTAGTGGTCAAAAATAAACTGTTTTATCATGAGGTAATGGCAGTAGAACATCTCAAGACCACAAATTTACCATTTTTATTTTTATATATGGAAACAGAAACAGTGTGCTCATATAGTCACTGTTATAAGAACGGATGAGAGACATTAAACAATGACAGTAGTTGTTATATTACAGGTGAGTTGGCTGGGATCATGTGTGAGGTGACATAAGTAGCCTGGGGAATAATCCATAATACTGAAGTAGGAATAGATAACTGTGAGCACTGGGCAGATTAGTGGAGCCAGCACTGGCAATCAAGTTTTTTGATGTTTCCGATCCCGATTGCTTAATGCCGAGTGTCGGACGATCTGAGTCCTGATCCGATCTTTCTTATCTTACCTGTATTCGTCTAGATCATGTGTGCACCATGCAGCTGTTTAAATAAGTTCAATAAATAGGGCTGTCAAAGTTAAAGTAGTGTTGAGAGGATACCTCATACCTTGGCTCCAGATGCTCCAGCAGACGGTGAGAACCTGTGCTCTCTACTCCAGAAATGTGCTGGTCATCCAACACCATGAACTCAGTAACACTCGCTGGAATATTTTTCTCTTTGACAATAATTTGAGGAAAGTTTTCTCTTCATTTAAGTGCAGCTTTTTGTTTTGTTGTTGTTTCGCATTTGCCTGAGTCAGCCCTGTGGATTCCTTTGTGATTTTTTTTTTTTGTTAGCATTGAATCAAGTAGGTAGCATTGAATGATGGTCTCCTTTCCACACAGCAGATGTGTTTAGTCAGGTGATCTTCTTCTTCTTCTTCCTCTTCTGCTTCTTTTTCTTCACCTTGGGTTTCGGTACCTTTGATGCTAGCCAGCTGCAGCTAAAACAGAAGAAGTTTTGACGCTACAGAGACAGAGTGTGTTTTTTAGTTTATGGCAGACCTAAAATAAAAATCTGCAGAGTAGTCAGGCATGACTAAAGCTAAGTCTGATCTGACCATGTTAAAAAACACCTGGGTCGCACCCCTATGCCGATCAGGACCAGGACGACAGATGAGAAATATTCTGTTTTCTTAAAATAGTTTTACTGGAATCATGAAGTTTATTCTTCAATTCATTCTACAGCCACTGAAATATTAATTTGACTTATACAATCTCAACGTTATTAAATCTTCCAAAGCCTTATATCACATCACTAAGAGCAAACATCTTAGAGCGGTCGTCTTTATCTTACGACGACTGTGAAATGCAAAAACCAACTGCTAACCACTAGCTACTTTTCACACCTTTAAAAAGAAATTAAAGTGAAACTTGCTGCCAGCTTCTGGGTGTGCTGCTTCACAGATCAGAAACGTAGAGTTGCTTACGTGATGGACAACGTCTTGACTTAAAGTGTGCTGACATTACGTTACCCAGTGATTCCTGGGTATTTAAATGACTTCTTACTGGTATTTGTAGTAAATGCTGGGAATGTTCGGCGTTACCCTATTTAAATTGAACTTTGTCTACGGGCCTCACAGGCATAACCATATGTTTGTTTGATTTCTATAGACCCTAAATGGCTGTCCACCAACCTGGGGATCCTAACCTGCATCGAGTGCTCTGGCATCCACCGAGAGATGGGCGTCCACATCTCTCGCATCCAGTCCATGGAGCTGGACAAGCTAGGAACCTCAGAACTCTTGGTGAGTCAGACGAACAGTCTACCAAGTGAATAAATAGCTTTTTTTATGAGGCATGCCCTTCACTATTTCCATCTCCAGTGAAATATTAGAAAAAATGAAAGAGTTGTGGAAAGCAGAATTTGATGCGTCTCCCAGTGTGATCATTTGTCTCAGAGCACACGCTGATCTGTTTGTCAGTGTCATTGTGATCCGATGCTGATGTTTCTTTCTTTCTCCTCTAGCTGGCCAAGAATGTAGGGAACAGTAGTTTCAATGAGATCATGGAGGGAAACCTCCCTTCCCCTTCACCAAAGCCCACTCCCTCCAGTGACATGTAAGTACTCTCTGAGTTTCTAACTTTAAATCCGTCTAATCTTAAAACACAATTTTAAAAACACGCTCTGGTCACAGGACGGTGAGGAAGGAGTTCATCAACGCTAAGTATGTGGACCACAAGTATGCCAGGAAGACATGCACGTCTGCATCGGCTAAAATGATCGAGCTGTTCGAGGCCGTTCAGTCCAGGGACCTGCTGGCTCTCATTCAGGTCTACGCGGAGGGGGTGGAGCTTATGGAGCCGCTCCCGGAGGCAGGACCGGTGAGTGAAAGTAGTTTTGTTTTATTTGTGTGTGGTCAGTCGAGCTGAATGGAATTTAGAAAGTATGGATAGGCAGCAGTTTAGATTTTAACCACTTTCTCAAAAAAATGTATATGAAAAATAATTCCAGTAACAACTTGTGATGTTGTAACAGGAGACAAAACAACTAGTTGGTTTTAGATAAAAAAGGCAAAAACTTTACCGTCCTGGCTTATTATATGGGAATATTTTCTGGTATTCCGTAATAGCTTTGCACTGTGTGTTAAATAAAAGGGCATTTCTGGTTAGGGCTCTGACACACCAAGCAGACGGTTGGTTGCTAACTGGTGACAGGCTGTCAGTAAACATCTGTTACCCTTCATGGTTGCCCCTAGTTATACCTCTGGTTGGTGCACTAGCGCCGTGGTCAGACCTAGAACAGAAATGGACGTGACCAAAGTAAAGAAAACGACAAAAATGTTGAAATGGCACCCAGAAGGCTTTTCTCATTTAAAATGTCATGGCTTTATCTCAATCTGAGCATTCAAATACACAAACAGATCAGCATGATTCAGCATTTTTTAGCTCTTCCTGTTTCCCTCCCTGTTGCACGAATACAGACTACTGCCACCTGCTGGTAGGACGAGTTATTTCCTCTCAGGCAGGCACAGATGGTTTGTGCCAGCTGGACGTTGGTTATGGTCTTTGTGGTGTGTTGTCACAGTTGTGCTTTGGTTATAGTTAGAGATCAGATTGGTGTGTCCAGGGCGTTAAGTCAACTCAGATCAGCAGCTCAAACAAATGGTCAGTTCAGAAAGAAAATCAAGGAAGATTAATTGACAATGATTCATACTGATGAATACGTAAAATTCCATTCCCCTCCATTTTAAAGGAGAGGCAGTCATAGGAGGAAAGCTTGAAATCTTGACTCATAAAACCAAATGGTTCTCACTTATGTGGTTGTCTTGATATGAAAATATGCTGCATGTCAGCTTGACTCCTTAACCCCCAGATATGCATTACACATATGCAGCATATTTCCATCACACTAGACTACAGAGACAAGAAAACTTGTAGAGTTTCCCAGCAGGACAACCACCGCTGACACATTTCTGCCAGTTGGTGAATTATTTGTCTGGTAATGGGCGTAACAGTTGGAAAACTCTGAGTCATCTGGATAATTTCACCAGCAGGTGGAGATATCCAGCGACCTCTGCCACATTGCGGGGCATCATCTGTGTTGATTCCATATTTACTTAGATGGCGACATCTGTGACAGCTCAGTTCCTCCGTCTGTTTCTTATTCTTTGCGGCCTGTGCCTGTTTTCTCTTTGGTGGCCGTGCTCTTAGGTTTCTTTCTTCGCTGGTTTAGGCTTAAACGAAACTTAAAAACAAGGAGTATATGGTGAAGACGTTGCACCGGAAGCAACATGCATGATCAGACTTAATCTGACATAAATGGGTCAAGGTTGTATAACACGAACGTGGTGTTTCTCTGAGGAAAAATTACACCACTGCAGCAGAATTAAAGAGGATATCGTCTGGTGACAAAGGGAACTGCTGGTGCTGCTGTCTGCGCTATGAAGTCTGACTCACCGATATCTGATCTGCTGCCGTCAGTACATCTAAAGGGCTTAACAGTGACATCCCAGCCCCCGACACGAAACACAGAGAGCATGACAGAAGTACATGACTAAACAGAGCCCATACTCTACCCTGCAGATGCTACCATTTTCAAAAAAAAAAAATCTTTTATCTCCACCTTTAAGGTTTTAAAACACCAAAATCACATTGAATCTTCAAAGAACTGGGCAAAATCCAGCGTGGTGCCTGCAGAAATATTATTTTTAGGAGCCATTTTGTTTACTGCAGCTTGTTTAAATGCTGAAAGAGACACGGAGAGAGGGAGAGAATACAGAATGGATGCTGCCCAAGATTGCCTCAGCGTTTCTTTGCTGTGCTTGATGGCCCCCTGCAGGAAGTTGGAGAGACAGCACTGCACTACTCTGTGAGGACTGCTGACCAGACCTCACTGCACCTGGTGGACTTCCTTGTGCAGAACAGGTAAAAAAAAAAGGACAAAAATATATATATTTGCTCCAAAAAAACAAATAGGGTAGGATTGTGTGGATTGGCTTTGGCTTGGTGAGAGTTTAAGCAGATGTCATACATTTCTTAAGACACATCAGAGATTTGGAGGAACGCTATGAATTAAACAGCACAGTTTTGTGACAAACACGCAGGTTTGATCTGTCTGTCTGGTGCGAGTCTTTCTCGTGCTCCGGTCTCCAGTCCTGTAATAAAGCAGTGGAAGTGCAGAGGAAAGCTTAGCGCCGCTCAGCTCAGATTCCCACAAGGCAAACAGAAATGGGTCAAGCACTTGTTCTCTGCCTTAATTTATTCCTCTCTTTTCAATTGTTTACCCACCACTGCTCAGACTGCACACAGCCTCCACAGAAGACTGGAGACCTCTAGTTAATTAATAGCTCGCACGATGCATAGCTCTCAATGTTTAGACAATTTTTATGGGAAAAGCAGAAGATTGTTTTTCGAGCAAGCTTTGTTGCATTATTTTGTGATTGCTGTGTCATTTCTCAGATTCAGATTTTTATGTGTTTACGAGGGAATTAATGACACGTCTTTAAAACGTGTTGTTTCCACACAAAACCCTGTGTAATGACACATTAACCTTAAGCTGCAGGACTGCATGGAAAACAGCCTGAAGCGTGCAACCTGTGCCCTGACTATGTGTGTGTTTTTTTTCTCCCCTCGTCAGCGGTAACCTGGATAAGCAGACCGAGTGGGGGAACACCGCGCTGCATTACTGCTGCATGTACGAAAAGCCCGAGTGCCTCAAGTTGCTGCTGAGGGGCAAACCGGCCTCAGACATCAGTGAGTCACGCTCCAAGGTTCACGCTCCCGTTAATGTCATCCGTACGCACGTATCCAGCTCTTAACTGTCGATTGTATCCCTCCTCACCCCTCAGCCAATCAGAACGGAGAGACGGCGCTGGATGTTGCCAGGCGACTGAGGAACACTCAGTGCGAGGAGGCAGTAAGTAGGAGAGCCGGAGCTGCTGGACATCACAGCAGATGATTAGAAAAATCTAACCAAGCCAAAAAAATACACCAAGATAAATAAAATAACATAAAATAGAATACTTATAAAATAAAATAAAACATCCCCTAGTGTTATTCTGAACACTAGGTGGCAGTCAAGGGTCTGTCTCCAGCCTCAGGCAACAGAGACCGCAGAGTGGAAGTAATCCCTGATGCATGTTTGTTATTAACGCCAGCACGAGCAAGCAGACAAAAATACATTAAATGCAGTGTAGAATAACTAATAAATAAATGGATGATTTGCACGCTGAGTTTTCATGTAGTGCCCCTTTGAAGTAGGTCATTGCTAGAAACCTACAGAAGAATAATGACATGTGTGCGTGTTTCACAATCAATCACAACTTTTTGCCATGAGCAACTGGTTCAGTAGACAGTTAATTAATTCACTAGAATAGGATGACCAAGACATAAACTGATATAAAAATATAATTGTCCAAGACTGGACTCAAAGCCCAGTCTCCTATGTGGATGTCTGTGGCTGGGTCTTTTTGAATTACACCATTTTCAAACGAGTGCTGTGTGGGTTAAAAACAGACATTGTTGTGCCCCACTACGGTATTTTCTCACTCCCCCTTCCTATATTTATGACTCATTGTGTGTCCTGTGTATTGTTTTGTTTTTGTAGATGAATGACTGATTTTTCTTTGCGTGTCCATCAGCTCGTGCAGGCCGCAGAGGGGAAGTTCAACCCTCACATCCATGTGGAGTACGAGTGGAGCCTCAGACTGGAGGAGATGGACGAGAGCGACGACGACCTGGACGATAAGGTTCAAACATCATCTCTTATTCTGCTCAGTGGTCGGATGTAGATGCTTTTAGACTAGCTTTAGTTTTATTGTTATCTAAATTATGATGAGGAGAGTTTCCAGACTCCACTTCACGGATTCAGTTCAAAGCCCATTTCACAGAGTTTAAAAAGAACCAAGTAGCAGTAAAGCCACAGACAGACCAAAAGACACATGCATTTGAAAAGGTGAAATTTAAATAACATTTCGAAGGTTTGAGCTGTTCACATTAGGTTACAGTGTCCGTGCATGAGCAGTCTGTTATACGTCCTTCTCCAGCCCAGTCCCATCAAGAAGGACCGCTCCCCGAGGCCTCAGAGCTTCTGCCACTCCTCCAGCCTGTCCCCCCACGACAAGCTCTCCCTGCCGGGCTTCATCAGCCAGAGGGACAAGCAGCAGCGTCTCTCCTACAGCGCCTTCACCAACCAGATGTACAGCGCCTCCACCGACCTCAGCTCCTCCCCCGTGGCCGACGGTCCGCCGCTGCCACCTAGGAACCAGGGCAAAGGTCAGACCTGCCTGCTCCAAGTGCTCTCATATCCATTTTCAGACGACATTCAGTTTTATCTGGATTCAGTTTTATAACCACGACAGTCAGTGAATTCAGGAGGTCACGTACTGCTAATATCTCTTTTGCAAATGTCAGCCTGTAATGTAAATGGCCTCGAAGGGTGTATGTATGCTCTACTGTGTCTGATTCCTCCAGAGGGAAGATAGTGGGTGAATGTCTGTTAATGTTTGATTACATCCAGGACAGGAGTAGGAGCAGGGGAATGCTGGGTTATCACTTCACTGGAAAGTTTCTTCTTTGTGCTGTCAGTCAGGCTGCACACACTCACGTTTACACACCCTGCAGTGGTATGCAATTTGTCAGCAGACAGATCAGAGGGCGGGAAGCAGGTGTCATTAAGACTGCTTACACAGTAAACCTCCAGGAAAACATGGCTGCAGGAGAGGGCAGGGTGCTAGTCGTTAGTCTGGTCTGTGAAAGGGAAGCTGGATACGCACTGCATCATTAGCCTCGACACAGTATACACACAGAGTATACTGTGGGCGTGCTGTCTCTGCAGTATTAGAATTAAAAATAACATTCCTCCCTCTGTGGCTCTCCGTCACAGCTTTAGTTATTTGAAAACAGCACACACATCACATGAGCTTAACCTCCATCTTAACAAGTCGTTTAATCCATTGTTGAGCATTAAAATCTTATTTTTCTTAAAGCAAGGGGTGTGAAATTTCACCTGTTTCCAGTGCAAGAGAACACGTCTCACTTGACGCTCGGCTAAGCCTCTGGTTACAGTCACCAAGACGGTTGAGCTTTCTATCATAGCACAGCAAATTTAGAATAGTTTCGGATGATTAAAGTGGCAGACTAGCTTCAAAAGTAGTGTTTTAAACAACATCTGTTTCATTTCTGAAAAAGTACACAAAGCATTTGTTTCATGGTAACATTTTTTTTGTTTGTTTGTTTTTTTTGCGCCCAAATTACATTTTGTACTTAGCCTTAGATTTAGCTTTAGCTTGCTAATTAATGCTAACTCTGGCTCCATCATAATACCTCCATAGACTGACAACAATAGACAGTAAAGATTCAGGCTAAAGCTACATTTCACAGGTAAAGCAACACTAGCTGATGGACTTGTGGAAGAATGTGAAGAGGAAGAAGAAGACCTAGCTAGCCTTAGTATTAATGGCGGTGAGAATACAGTGGAGTACTATAAATAAAAACGTTAATAAAAAGCTAATTAAAAACTGTTTTAATATAAACACTTCTGTTAGAAACCATAGAAAAACAGGACAAACCCCCCTGAAGTTTATTTATGCTCTTGGTTTTTGTTCCGCTATCTATTTGTTTTCTTTTGCTGGTGTTGCTGTGGTTTAGCTTCAGCCAAATCAAATAAAGAGCAGGGCAGTGCTGCTAATGTTAGCCTTAAAATCTCATTTAACTCCGCTAACGTCTGTGCTAGCATTTAGGCTCCCTCGCGGTAGACGTTCCAGCCTCGACCTGGCTTCTTTATGAAGCAGAACCCAGATTTATGTAGAATAATATTCTCTGCTTGGAAAGAAAGCAGATGTATTACAGCTAATAAGCTAGCAGGCTGACAAGCCAACATTTGCAGCATATTTTAGAGTAGATAAACACAATGTTTTATCTGCATATTTAAAGTTTTTCCTATGTGCTTATGTTTGGAAAAGTGGTGAAAGGACACCACACTATAAACTCTGCTTGTACCGAGCACCTCACATTTCTTATGCACGCGGAGAAACTCAAAGCTTTTCTGGCCTGCTGTGTCCAGTCATGGCTGCAGATTTACAGCGGAGTAATCAGTATCAAGTGACTGTAGAGAATGCACCGTTATCGCATTTTGCCAACAGGAATATTTTAGACAATTATGAGTGTTTTCTGTCTTTGGACTAAAAGAACCAACTGCAGTTTAGTTTATGGTCCACTTACTTGAGAAGAGTTGAGTCTAGTCTTAACCCCTTGACGCCTGATTTGATTTACAATTATATAAAGAAATGAATTGTTTGAGTTTGTGTTTTGAACTCTGACTGGTGCAGGTAAACTAGTGCTTGCAAAAGTTTCTTAGGTATGTACTGAATGTGCAGAAACTGACATTGGAGTATTACATTTATTTATTTTACATTTATTCATTTTTTTATTACACCTTATTGGCTGCAGTCTGAGTGGAAGCAGTGCGTCGTGAATTCGCGACACTCTGCATCAAGGGGTTAATGTATGGACACAGTAAACTGACATCAAAGACCTGCTGTGTGGAGCGGTTTGCTAAGATGATCAGCCAATCAGGGAGAGGTCTCTCAGCGATTCATCATGCTGAATCAGCTGAAAAGACTGCAACACAGATTAGGCATGTAGCGACGGTACGGGACACACCAGAAAAACTAGGTTCTCAGACACTCGTTGACAACTCAAAACAAAGACAGCGGCCGACCGTCTGCCGCGTGAGTCACGGCAATTAGAGTTGAAAAAGTGGGATTAAAAGTTCTTTCTAATCAAAGCAGCATTGGAAACAAGTTGATTTTTAAAGTTTGATTTATGCAAAAATAAGATTCAGAGTACCTACATACATGCTAACCCTTCAGCTGCGCCACATTAGCAGCGCTCTCTCACTCTCAGTGTGTGCTGAAGAGCTTGCTTCTTGGAGCCATCTTCCTCCTCTCTTTTGCTTCGCCCTCCACTGATAAGATTTCATCTTGTTATTTTACAGCGTGTGGGAGCCTCTCTCTTTATAAGACTTGACATACTGTAGATTCTCTCCCACTCCTCATCTCGCTCTGTTTTCTTTCTCTTTTTTTGTTTCTCTATTCTTTCAGCTCCACACTTGGCATTCCTTGGCTCTCATTCGCACTACGCCACACTGGCTGGCACTCGACCATACATCAGTGAATATCCTGTTTTTTATGTTCTCCCTTACTTACTCGGCTGTGTGCGCCCCCCATTTACAGTTATCCCTCAGTTGTTTCTTCTTTTACAGCTCAGGTTTGCAGGGTGGTGGTGTTTTTTTTTTTTTTAAAGTAAATAATGGGAGCACGTAGGCAAGTCTTCACTTATTAATTATTTCTTGCCTATGTGGTTGTTGTTTTCTTTATCTTTCTTAAATACATGCCCACCATCCTTGAGCTGTAAACTCTTAACACAGCTGATTCCTCTCTGGCTGAGCTCTCTATTAGCTGCTTTCACTCTACTTTTCTCTCTATTAGTGACCAGTGAGTGCTTTGGATTAGACAGAGGCAGACATATTCAAAACAACACACCCCGAATCCTTCTTCATTATTTTACCTGTGTTATATATTTGTTCAGACTGTGTGTTGTTCTACCTGCATTCATTTTGCCTCCTCCTCTCTTGCTCCGTCATCCTCTCCTTTACCTGCTCTGGGGTTTTTGGGAAGGGGGGCAGTGGTTGACAGAATATTTTTTTTGCGGGGCCTCATCACCTCATATGTTTTATGTATCGCTCCTCCAGCTCCTCCCCCATCCGGCCCTCCCTCTACACTCACACCAGGAGGCAGCTCCACCCTGTCCAAGAAGAGACCTCCGCCCCCCCCTCCTGGACACAAACGCACCCTGTCTGACCCACCCAGCCCGCTCTCTCACAGTCCACACAGTAAAGGGGCCTTAACTGGGGGTGAGATGCAAGCACACCTAACAGTCTGGCCTGGTTTCTCTCAGGCGTGGCTCCAGCCTGACGCTAGGATATCATCATTCTCCAAAAATGTGCAAAAACTCGAAAGACGATAGACATTTTGACAAAATAATATTAACTCTGAGTCCACTTGTATCTTGTTTCAGAGTCGTTTTGTAATCGGTTTGTCTCCATGACGAATGAGCAAACACATTTTCTTAAACAGGCTCAGGGATGTGGTTTAAAACCCCATAAGAGCTTATAAACGGACCATGAGTTAATATTTTTTGCCAAACATCTGTCTGACATGCATAATGGTCGTAAGAGTTTGGGGTTTTATTTAATTTCATCCAGTTTTGTACCCACTGTTTGTTCCCTTTTACTTAGAACATTTTATAGGTTACATGAAAGACAGCAGTTAATGTGTAAAATCACTAAACTCAAGGTGAAGTCACCAAAATTAAAAAAGTAAGTCCTTACGTAAAAGCCACAAGATTCTTTATAACTGGTCAGTAATAAAATAGGTTTGCAAAGAGCAGCTGTTAGAAAACGTAGAAAAATGTACCTTAAACTTATAGACATTTACTGTTGTTTTAGCTTTTTACAAGTTGGCTCAAAGGCAGCGCTACAGAAGATGCATTTAATTACTTTTAAGAGACCACTTATCCCACAAACATCCAAAAAAATACCTTACAGAGACAAACATGCATGTCTGACTCTGGGTTGGTAAGACAAACAAGTCAAACTGAAGCTTAAGCCTCATTTTTTTAATGTTATTGCACTTGTTATCATTTGTCCTCTGCTGTGTTTGTACATGTGTGTGTCACACATACCGTTAACACCCAACCACTAATTAAACAAAGTCACTTTATTGCACAAATTGCACTCAGTTTCCAAATTACACGGGCTCATGGAAAGCTCAGCCAGACGACGCCTCCCTCATTGTTTCTTTTAGCCATCACAGCATGTTGATTTATTTCCACATTTATATTAAATTAATCTCTCGTCCTGCGCTCTGATGTGGTGTTAAATGATCTTGTCTGTCGTCACCAATGTGAATATTTTAGGAAGTGACTCCACCCCGCCTCCGGTCAGTAAGATGTCTCCTGTTTCCAATAAGTTTGAAGGCATTCCTCAGCAGCAAAGGTATCACAGGCGCCTTTTTCCTCTCAAATACATTATTTAACGATGTTTCGTAAGAGAGAAAGGACAAGTTTCACCTTTGATTTAACTTTAATGACTCCATCTAAAAATCTCTTCCCAGCACTACTTCAAGCAACACGAAGTCTACACTTGGTCCAAGGGTTCTACCCAAACTACCTCAGAAAGGTACGGCCTTTGTCACATATTAGTTTTAATATAATCTGTATAACTGGAGAAATTATTAACTGTGTGGTTCTATCTCCAGTGGCATTGCGTAAGATCGACACCATACACCATCCATCTATGGATAAGCCCAGCCTTCCTCCAGAGGTCTTCCAGAAGTCCCCGCCGGCAACTGAAACCCCACAGAAGGCTCCTCTGGCGGACAGGCCTCAGCTGGGAGATTTGCCCCCTAAACCGCAGGTGTCCGAACTTCCTCCGAAACCTGGAGAGCTTCCTCCAAAGCCGCAGCTCTCTGACCTCCCTCCTAAACCCCAGCTGGGAGACCTACCGCCCAAACCCCAGCTCAAAGATCTCCCTCCTAAGCCTCATCTCACCGACATCCCACCTAAACCTGGGACGGCCGAGTCGGCTCCTAGGCCGCCTCCTGGAGATTCGGTGCAGAGGCCTCAAACGCAACCTCCGCCCCCGCCTCAAAGTCAGCCGCAGCCGCAGCCTCAGCCTCAGCCGCAGCCTCAAGACTCACCGTCACCTAATCAGCAGGCCAACATACCGACCCCATCTCAACAGCCTGCCGAAGACACCAATGGGACACCGGCGGGGACTGCAGAGACACCTGTTCCCCTCCCAAGGAAGATCAACACGGTATGGACAGTCTTGGGTTACTTTGGAGGATAGTTTTACAGTTTATGACTGAGACAAACCATATAATATTTTTAAGGCAGACATTTTTGAGAATATAAGAAAGCAGCCTTTAGCATCGGCTCTGCAGATAAGCTAATAATAGAAACACCAAGACTTTGCATGAGTGTAAGACAAACAATATTTTGATATTTTTCAGAATTGTTAAAAGTGTCATTTCTGTTAATTACAAGGAGAGCCAGGGACACCTTAGGTTACCAAGCTATATGAATGTCTAAACCGTGTTTTTTCTTGTTATTTAACAATATAATAGTTATGTTTCCCGTATGTCCAGGGGAAGAACAAGGCCCGCAGAGTGAAGACGATCTACGACTGCCAGGCTGACAATGATGATGAACTGACGTTTGTTGAAGGAGAGGTGATCATAGTTACAGGGGAAGAGGATCAGGAGTGGTGGGTAAGTCTGGCTTAAATGTCACTAGCCATAGCTGGACCTCTTACAGTTTACTGAACCACCACAAAAACAGAAAAAACAGTACTCATGTCTGATCACATGGTTTCTTTCTTTTTCTTTTTCACTTCCAGATCGGGCACATTGAAGGAGATCCGGAAAGAAAAGGGGTATTCCCCATGTCTTTTGTGCACATCCTGAGTGACTGACAGCCAGAAAGACTTGCACTACGCCTCTCCCTACATTGGGAGGTCCTGTAAATAGCTAATATAACACCCCTTGTCAAACGACAAGCGTCCTAAAGAAAAAAACAAGAAGAAACCCAAGAAGGCTCATCTAGCCATGGATGCTCATCCATGCTGTACAAAGAATGTGTGTATTCTTCCTCTACCAGTATTATCTTAACCCTATAGCACGGCTGTGACGAAGCCACTCTCAAAACCCTAGCACTTACCTAAAAGTCTATGTTTATGCTGTTCCTGTGTATATATGTATGTAAATATATATATTTGTGTGTGAGTGTATATACATGTTTTATTGTACAAAACATGTACCATTGCTCTCTCTGCCTGTCAGATTAAGCATCAGGGTGGTAGAGTTTGAATTTTATCTGTATTAATTTTACTGGCCCTCAAGTAATTATCAGCTTATATTTCTGGAAAAAGGACAAATATGAAACGGAATGTGAAATAGGTCATACGTCATTTCTTTGTGTCTTGCATCCCTGTTTACCACCATAACTGACTGAAGAGGCAGGAGTCTCCCACTGATCTTCCCGAGATGAAAAGAATTTCATTAATTGTACTCCTTGTTCTTGCTTGCTTTGTGTGTACACGTATTATGGTTGTTTTACAGTATAGAAACCTGCTGCTAATGTGTGGTGGAATATCAAAGCCTGTGGTTCACTGTAGGTCACTAATTAACTCCTTGTTACACTGTTCACTGTATGTATGCTCGGTGTGTGAACTCGACGCCATCTCCACAGTCCTTTGACCTTTTTCTGTGCATGGTGTAACAATGACTGGAAATGAGTGGAGTGCTGCGTTCAACGACACTCACCTCAGGGTCTGAAGAGCCACTATTAATATTAAGCAGGACTACACAAGTTATCCTGTTGTTAAAGCCACTATTAATAACAAGTACGGGAAACTCAAAGAGGACATCTTAGCAATAACTTGATTTTCTGACAGGCTAGAAGTTTCACAACAACCTGTGTTCACGATTCAGTGTCTTGTAAAACCTCATGAGCTTGAATTTTTTTTTATTTTTAGTTTGAGTCATGTTATTATCATTCCACGTTACTGGATTCAGTACCTTTCCAGGTTTGCCTGTGAACCAGAGATGTCTTTTAGATTAAGGGTGGACTTTGTTAAAGGCTGGAGAGCCCGTGTACTTTCACCTGGTCCTCACTGACTTGCAGTTCATCCCATGTTAAGGAACAACCCCATCAACCCATTGTATCATTAAAAGTGCTGTACCTAAACCTCGACTCTGCCCTTTTACTCTGTGCACGGGATTTTGAGATCGAGTTGAGCCTTTTCTAGGAACGTCAGAAACTAGGACAGATGAGACAAATAGTGGGCATTTTTAGAAGTACCAGTTTACCCACTGAGTATGAACAATAGTGTGCAGTTCCAACCTGAAAACAAGGCATGCAAACAAAAAAGTCTTTGTCCATTTATATTAGTTACTTGCCAGTTTGTAGACATCCAGTATTAAAGTCTAAATCATCATAGGTTCATGTAAATGTAGCACTGCTCTGAAAATAGTTGACTTGAATGCATAATATAAGCATGTTCTTACAATGTAAATTACTGTATAGTGCTGCTTATATCTGCCTTTACAGATACACACTATAGACCAAATTTAATATTCACTGCATTCACCCATTTGTAGGAAGCAGTCGTTAGCTTAACATAAACACAGGAAACACATGGAAACAGCTAGCCTAGCCCAAGAGTCCAATCGTAAGAAAATCCACCTACATGCTATCACACAGTGGCACCAGCTCAGTTAATGCTTTTATATGACATTGATAATACAATAAAAGCATTAACATTGGAAACTGCCCTCATTTGACAGCTGTTAACAGTAAGGGACATCCTGGCTAGTTGCTTGGCAACACACTGGTCCAGGCTAGGCTAACATTTTACTTTAGCATTTTTTTCTAAAAATATACAGAAACTGCCTAATGAATTGTGTGGCAAGCAATTACTTTGAGGCTTAGATTATGAATCAGATTCAATGAGTGGGGACAGTGTATAATACACTCCTATAAGCTGCTACTAATGCGCTATTCAGATATTCCAGAAACTAGCATTACAGTACAAACCCTACAACACCAAATATGCAGAGCTTCCTTAGATACATCCACACATCTTTACCATACACCTTACAGTGGTAGACCAGACTACACTATTCAATATTAAAGGCAGACCCAAAGTAAAGTTCTCAAAATCACTTTATTTTGCTTTCATTTAACCAAAATACACCATCCAACTCTTTAGCTTCTTTTGGATTTAATATCAACACAGGAATACTATATACTCTAAAGACAACATAAATACTTTGTCACAACACAAATGGCGCATCTTACCAAATAAAAGTGTTCACATGAAGCAGTACTACCAGAATTTTGGTAAACAAAACTTATTTACACACTTGAACTTTGTGTTTAGACCCTTGGTCCTTCTCAACGGATTTGATGACCCCGACAGCAACAGTCTGCTTCAGGTCTCTTGCTGCGAAGCGACCTGAGGAGACCAAGAATGGGTTAGTACGAGACAACTTTAACATGTTTAGCATTTATAAAGTTGGATTGTTGTACCTAAAGGAGGGTATGTGAAGAAACTCTCCACACACATAGGTTTGATGGGAACTAGTTTGACTGTGGCGGCATCACCAGACATGAGCGTCTGTGGCAGGTCCTCCAGTTTATTGCCCGTGCGTCGGTCGAGTTTCTCCTTCAGCTCAGCAAAGCGACAGGTGACATGGGCAGTGTGGCAGTCCAGGACGGGAGAATAGCCTGCTTTGACTTTTCCTGGGTGGTTCAGGATGATCACCTAAAGACAAAAACACATCAGTTCAGACAAGAGAAATTTAAGGTTATCCAATTTTCATCTGCAGAGGGTCTACCTGAGCTTCAAAGCTGCTGACATCTGAGGGAGGATCCTGCTGAGCATTGCCAGCCACATCCCCACGACGCAGGTTCTTGACAGCAACATTTTTAATGTTGAAGCCAACATTGTGCCCTGGAAGTGCAGTCTGCATCCCCTGGTGGTGCATCTCAATGGACTTGACCTCTGCGGTAAGCTTGGCGGGGGAGAACATCAGGGTCATGCCAGGTTTAAGGATGCCAGTTTCAATCTTTCCCACTGGTACAGTCCCAACTCCTGAAAGATAAAGCATTTAGGGACATCCAGTTGAAGCCAGTTTCATTCTACAGACATGACACACCTGGACCTACTAACTTGATTGGAACCAATCAATCCAGCTCAAGAAATCAAGAGCAAAACCAACTTTCAATGAAGCACTGACTGAAGTTAAAACAGGTTTTACCTCCAATTTTGTACACATCCTGCAGAGGTAATCGTAGTGGCTTGTTGATTGTGCGCACAGGTGGGTGAATGGAGTCCAGCACTTCAAGAAGAGTTTTCCCACTTGAAATCCCTTCCCTTCGTCTGACTTTCCAGCCTTGATACCACGGCATCTGTACAGAGTTTACTTTCAAAATCTCACATCTCAACTTCTGGTGATTTTAAATATCATCTTTACCCTTTGAGTTGCAGTGATCATGTTCTCCCCGGTCCAGCCAGAAATGGGAACAAAAGGCACAGCTGTTGGGTCGTAGCCGATCTTCTTGAGGAAGCCACTCACTCCTCTCACCACTTCTTCAAAGCGTTTCTGGCTGTAAGGCGGTTCAGTCAGGTCCATTTTGTTCACACAGACTATAATTTGCTTGACACCCAGGGTGTAAGCCAGCAAGGCATGCTCCCTGGTCTGGCCGCTTCTGGACACACCGGCCTCATATTCTCCTTTAGCTGCAGAGACCACCAAGAGGGCAACATCAGCCTGAAACGACATTCATTTAGTTAAATTTAAAGCTAAAGCACAGATACAAAGTTAAACTTGTGTTTCTTTTACCTGTGACGTCCCAGTTATCATGTTTTTAATGAAATCACGGTGGCCTGGAGCGTCAATTATAGTCATGGTGTATTTCTGGGTGTTAAATTTCAGTAGGGAAATGTCTATGGTAATTCCCCTCTCCCGCTCAGCTTTCAGCTTGTCCAAAACCCAGGCAAATTTGAAGGAGCTCTTCCCCATCTGTGAAGCACACAAGCCCATTTACAAGTCTAGTTTAAGAAGTGTTTTCTAGCAGACATTTCTATACTTACTTGAGCTGCAGCCTTCTCAAACTTCTCCAGTCTCCTTTGGTCAATACCACCACATTTGTAGAGGAGGTGTCCAGTTGTGGTTGACTTGCCGCTGTCAACGTGGCCAATGACGACCACATTGACATGAGTCTTCTCTTTCGCCATGACTGAAGGAAGATATTCTAACCAAGCTAAGTGACTGTAGGATAAAAGAAAAACAATCACACATTCACACTTCCAACTTCCTTTACTAAATAGATCTGAGCTGTTCATCCGGAGCTCCTTTATAAGCTACCCCCGCCTAACTGAAGACAGGTGTGCTGCTTAATTAAGTTTAATTGGTGTCATGCTTTTCATCAAACCTGAAACCAGGAGAAGGAGCTCAAATTTGATTCCTCACAATTTTACTCATTAGTTTTTTAATGATAGTCAGGAAATGGGAGATGTATTCAGTTTGATATTTGATCACTGGGCAGAAATCAGTAGTTACTCTCTTTAGTTGTCTGTTGGGGCCTTCCACCGTGGGTCTCATATTACAACCAGGTGTGTGTGATCTGGAGATGGAGGCCTTTGAACCAGCTTTAATGAGGAGCCTATGCCTATTTAAAAACAAAACACCCAGCAACCACAAAGCATTATTTTAAAAAAGGCAATGAACATATTTTCCATATTACACAGACTGATAACTGGGGTGTTTCTTATCTGTGTCACTGAAGACCTCTAAGTGGATCAATCCTTTCAGCGTTAATGGTGCTAAACAGAAAACAGTACCTCAAATAGAAAGTCTGCTGACTGGTTTTGTTATCAGAATCAGGTAATGATTTTACCACATGGAGACATTTGTTTTGTGTGTGTAGTGATTTGTATAGTGAAGATTACCATTTTGAGTTTTTAAAAGTTTCTAAATCGGAAATGCACTATTTGTCTACTTACTTCCTCTGTTACAACAAGCAAATTAGATAAATGTTGTGGCTCAGGCTAAAGACATTCTACAAAATGTGTCTTATTTGTTTATTAGCTTTATTTGTGTTTGACAAACTCAGTGGGAAACTGAACAGCCAGTGGCTTGGAGAAACCACGAGAACAATACGGGAACTCCTTGATGATCTTATCTCTTGTGTGTGAACAACGGTGACTAGGAAGATATGGGATGTGTGTGCAGTAATTGCGGATATCGAGAGTGTATTGCTGAGTGCTATGAGTAGTGAAAATCTCTCTCTCATCAGCTAATGACGCGTTCACTTGCAGTTAAACAATAAACTCTGTTCTTATCATGATTTCCTGTGGCAGGAAAAACAAAAGAGCCTCATATAACAAACACTGTGTCTGTATATCAAACACTGTAGTATTTACTATGCTTTGTGGTGCTCGGTAGCTTTGACTGTAGCCCTAAATAGTAAATTAAACCACTAATGGCAAGGCCATTAGTAAATAACCCACCGCTTGAGATATTTTAGTCATTTTAAGTCACTTTAAAATTAAGGGATATACTTAAGCCTTGTTCCGAGTAGTTTCCTCCCCCCAAAAACTTCATTTAAACATTTATGATCAGAATTTGACAAGTAAGCAACTTGTGTAAAGTAGGTTTTTATCACAGTACTTGCTGTTACGCGATTCAATTTATGTATCAAATTTGTCATTAATGTCATTAATATTACACTTTTCTGTCATATTCAGTGAATCCATTTATGGCATTTTTTCATTTCAGGCTTATGATAAATTACTGTTATTATGTGAGAATGAGAGAGAAAAGTTTTTTCGATTTTTCTGTATGTTGTGAACGTACTGAAAAACTGACGATAAAGAAATCTTGAATCTTGAATAATGTAAATGACTGATTTGAGAGTCAAATTACTCAACAGCGCCCCTTGTTGGCTTAATGTTTGCCCATGACACTTTGGTAGAGCGATTAGACCTCTAATACCTGGTTCAAATTCGGTATATTTAAACAACTAATATTTAAAAGTTTAATATAAACAAGAAGATGTCATACATATATACAGGCTCGCCCAGTAGTTAGCCGTTGGAAATGACAGTTAAAACAATACAGCGGGTGTCGGCTGACCGGGCGGGTCCACTTTCAGTGTCAGGGTTAGTTGCTTAGCTAACCCCTCCTCCGCGCTCAGAGGTGGGACAAACCGAACTCCCCACTCGCTTGACTGTCACGGTGACGCTGGATAGCCAACCCGGAAACAGCGGCAGCAAATCGCTTTTCTTCTTCTTTCAGCCCGTACCGCTGCTTCTAGCGTGGTATCCAGACATCGACTCCGGTGTTTCTCAACGAGCATCAAGGTAAAAAGAACAACATTTACCAGTTTATCTCTCCTCTTTGTAGCTTCTCAACTTATTCGCCTCTGTTATCCACCGGTTGCCATTCACCGAACCTGGGTTTTAGAGTTAAATATTGTTCCTCGGAGGAATTATAATGGATCCGTTCAAGTGATCAAACCCATATATGACTAAGTTGCTTTCAGATTAAAAATCGTTTTTTAAAAAAATGTCTGTATTAACATTTTACACATTTGATAAACCGTTAACTTCCCCTTTCCGTTGGGCTGCACACGTAGGAGACGTTGGGCTACACCGCTAGCTTCATTTTTCCTGTATTTGGCCAGAGGCATTGAATGTTACATGCTCCACTCACAACACTGTACTAATGCCAGTTTATCAGCTGTGCCTGGCCTCATGTGTGCTATAGATCCTGCTTTAAACGAACCGTGTGGCTTGGATTAAGACTGCTCGTTTACAGGCAGTGAGTGGTGCATCATTAAAGGAAATGCACACACTGACAGCTGGGACATGCTCAGAGCTGGTTTGCCTGTGATGATTTCCACTCTGATCAATGCATGTGAACAGATTTGGCTGTGGCCAAGATTAGATAAGATCATTTTCTCGTGAGTAAAAATGGAAAAATACAACATATAGTATACATTATTGTATAGTCAAAGTGCTGAATTCAAGTGCTAAACCACTAAGATCCTGTTGTTATGTTACTGTCTGTGGTAATTTCCTGCATCCTTTTTTTATATGGCTAGCAGCTACATTTGCCAAATAACTGTTGAAACATTGAAACTAGTAAACGTAAAATAAAATGTTTGCCAGTTAATCATAATCCACCACTGACTCCTAGGATCTCCATAGACTTTGTTTAATAATGATATTAATAAAAAATAGCTCCTCTGCATTGGAAATCTTTACATAAATGATCTGTTCAACCACAGAGCCACGGCGCGGAAGTGTACGTTATTTCCTTTCTGCACAGTGTCTGCATAGGGGCTGAAAGTGGAAGTGAAACGTCCAGACAGCCAAAGTGAAGTGCAGTATTTAATTTGGCTCACAGTCTCTCCTGGTGCAAATTCACTAGAGCTATTTATGCATTTAGAGAGTTGCTCAACATTTGTATAAACTCTTACACACTCTACATGACTTCAGTGAGATGGTAGAAGTCATGCCATAGCAGGTATTGCAGAAGTTGCCATAAATTAGTGGATGTTTAGTGGGATTTTTACCCCAAAAATGAAAAAAAGCACCTCAGACCAGGAGTATATGATTTGGATATGAGATCATTCAGCTTCTCCTGTTGGTGGTATTCTGCATATCTGTGTTGCTTTATTGCAAGCTGATATCAAATTGGTAGATCATTGTAGCAAACCAAATGCCGCCGTGTGAATAATTGAGCGTTCCTGTGTTGCAGATTGTCTTATTTACATTTGTCAGTTCGCAAAAGGGAAGTATCAACTTTCTCAATGTAGTTCACGCATTTTCTTTGCCCTTATCATTCCCTTCGGTGTAGACCTTTAAAGATGGAGGCCCCGTCTCAAACCCTCTCCATCTATAGTGGCTTTTAAAGAGCCCTCTACTTCTTCCAGTTCCAATTCTTCCTTATTTTGGCTCGTGTTGCGTGTCAAAGTTGCAGCAGTCACAAAAACATTGCAAAAGCGAGGAGTAATGCAGCTTGCGACAAGAAAGCGAAATCTGCTGTTGAGGCCTTTTATGGGCACAGGAAGTACTCTTGTGTGAGCTTTTTCTCACAGTCTATGGGTTTGTGAAACAGCCATGACTCGGGAATAAGGCTCACTTGGCACAATTTACTCCCTCATAAATCATATGCAGGTACAGGCGTGCAGGTGCGCTTGGGCACGACCTTTCTCGGAAATCAAACGTGGATTGTGTGCTGTGCAGAAGTCCATGGGAGTCCATAACGTGTCTCTATGTAGGCACAATCATGTCCTTAACTGTCAAATAATACATGTTTAGTCAATGAAACGTCTTGATCAGCATTAATATTGCACATAATAAGATTCTGGTCAACATAAACAAACAAAATGCACATAAAGCAGCATCTCGTCAGGCTCACACAACCCTTGAATACCAGAGGAATCCCAAGAGGGGAAAATTTTCCACATACTTTCTACGGCAATCTATTTTCTTGTTCAGACAGTTGTAGATACTATAGCTCAGTGTAGAGGGAGTGTAATGGTGGTCAACTTCAATAATTAATCATGTTTCCAGGAGAATTCAAAGATTTCTAGGGCCAGAGCTGCAAGCAGAAGATTTCCTTTATGGTTGTGGGAGCATTCATTAGTTATCACGACAGCTTTACATTGCTTTACATTGTTGACTTCGCAGGAATGCCCCAAAGACGCAGGGGGAGTCCTGACCCCTCTCAGCAGCCTGCTCCCTTGAACACACCCAGTGTCACTGATCCGCTGGCTTCAGGTTGGGTTACTGCAGTTATTCTCGGTATGAGGATCGCTGTAGTCTCCTGCTGACAGCATGACTGTATTTTATACTGCGTCTGCAGCAGCGAGTGGGTCCATGCGTGCCGACCGTCTCGTCTAGTTGAGTCATTGTTTTAACACGTTCAGCTTGTGCGTGTGCGTGGTTTTACTGCAGAGTTGTGACATTTCAGGCGACCAACACATGTTTATTTACGACACTGTGTTCATTTTCCAGTTTGATGATGAATTTTAAGCTTTCTATTCAGCTCTGGGGTAATTTGGTGTTGTGCTGTGTTGCGATTACCAGTCCAACATCATGCAAGCAGGAGAAGCCTCGAAAAATAGCCAGCAACTATTGTGCATTTCATCTGTGAAAGTGAGCGGGCTCAGTTCTGCTGTCTTGGGTTTATGCAGAAAAGAGCTGTATTGATCCCTTTCTCTTGCATAATGCTGTTTGTGCAGTTATTTGGATTAACTTCCTCTAACTGATCCGGCATGTTCAGCATTCTTCTCTAACACCATTATCATGACGCGGCTTAATCCAAGCGAGCCGGCGACTTCAGCATCAGTCCCTTTCAACAATATTATTTCAAAAATATGCTCTCAAATTTCACTTCCACTATCATTCTTCATCTAGATCTGTGATATTATCTATCGTTTTTTAGATTACGGAAATGCTATCGCTTGACAATGAATACAGAATGAGTTTATGTAGTTCTCTGTGCTACGACGTAATCTCGTTTGCCTCTTGAGTACACATAACACTCCTTCTTCCACTGCTTTTGCATGCCTGCTCTTGTCCATAAGCGGATCGGAGTTGAATTGATGACATACTTGAGACACTCGGTAGGAAGAGCTGATTTTGCCCCCCCCCCTTTGTGCTGCTTTGAATTACTGGAGAGCAGAAACTTTTGCCCGTCTCACATCTGATTCCCTTGAAAGAGAGCTGACTTTGATGGAGTTTTACTTCTAAACAACAGCATATCTGTTCTCCACACTTTAGTTTGTGTGGCCCGGTTTTGTACATTTTTTTGTGCTATGTTGTGGCAACTTTCTTCTCCCACTCAAATGAAGTAGAATATTTATTACAAGCAATCATTAATTTCCTCTGCTGCTGTGAGGAAGCATTGCACGTTTCCTGCTGTTCGGTCCACGAATGTATTTATTTAATAGTGTTGCTGATTAACTCACGCTGACTGTTTTGCCATTAAATGAGCAGAGGAAGATGGAGGTCCTGCGGTGGTTTGTGTTTGTAGGCTTTGGCGGCGGCGACTAATATACGTTTGATCTGTGCCTCTGATATGTATGAGTCAGTTTCTGATGTGCAGCGCTGGCTGTGCTGGTGGACTCGAGCATTCCTCTCAACTTTCTCACTTCCGTCCTGTGATGTTGGCTTATCTGAAGCCCTGAGCATGCACATAACGAGAAGAGAGAGCAGTCTGGATCTTCTTTCTCCTTGAGGCAGGCCGCCTCAAGGCCTGTGATGGGATGCTTTCATTTATTGCTCCGTGTACGCTGTACGCAGCAGTGTGTCCAGAGTAAATCTGGAGGAAAAAGCAAAGTGGACTTTGCATTGAATCTCCCAACACTGAGCTATAAATAACATGGCCTACACAAAAGAAAACCACTGGGACTCTGTTAGCTCCTGCCCCCACACCTTTCGCACGTGCACTGAAAACCCCTTCAGGCTAACATCTGAAGAAATCTACAGCAGACATGGACACGTGTTGAGGATATACTCCTTTCACAGCCACTTAGAACTGATCCAGTCATTCAATTGTTCCCCCCGTATTACAAGAAATCACAAACAAATAATAAAAAAAACGACAATGATGATTTTACTATGTTAAACGAGGCAGGCATGAGATCCTCATGTGTCCGCCTACATGTCATCAGACACGTAGAGCAGGCGTGTTGCCGCAGATGGCGAATCAGCATGGTAGATTCAGCTTTTGCGTGGAGCTGTTGCCGCGCTGCCCCCGCACCAAACCTCCATCCTCACATAAGCATTAAAGCTGTCACATAAACCTGAGGTGGTTTTTGTCCCACTTTCTTCCCCATGTGCCTGAACATTATTTAATCAGGTTTAGATTTCGCACGCGTATTTCATCCTCTTTAATGAAGCTGTTGTGAGATGTTTCGTGGTGATTCATTATGATCATTTTTGGCATGATTATGTTGCTCTTTTGCTCAAAGCTTTAAAAACATCTACAGTATCTTGGGCTCAAATGCAGCATTAATCAGAGAATTGTTCTGCCTTTCACTGTTAATTCAACAGTTAATTCAAAAAATAATGTGAATACTTGATAATAAACTGAATAGATTGTTAGCAGCATCCTCCTTTTATTTTATTTCACCTTCATATCAAAGTCAAAGTTGGATTTTTACAGGATTTTGCAGTATGTTAGTATGCTGTAGCTAACATAGCATAATTTAATGAACAGCCATGCATATTAGTGCATACATTCATAGGGCCTTTGAATAATTTCAGGGGCCCCGTAATATTTTGTCTTGCGCATCAACCATTTTTCTTTACTCATTCGTACTGTGTATTAATGTATGCCTTCAAACCTCAGAGTATTAGGATACAGGTTAACAAAGGTTAGCATGCTAAACTAAGGTGGCGAACAAGCTAAACATTAGCATGGTTCCTTCATCCGTCTGAGAGAATCATTTAAGTACATGTATGTAAATGTCCTAATATCTGCTCCAATAAAAACTTGAACGTTACACAGTAATAACCATATTAAAGCGTTCATGATGTGCTCAATCTGTTTGCCAGGTTTGAATGAAAGCATGAAGGAGTCTTCAACAAGTCAACTGTTGTGTCATTTCAATTCGAGCACCTCCAGTCCGTGTAATATATCTGTGGGAGTTCTCATAATGAAATGATTTATTTTTTCCCCCCACAGAGGCTTTGCTGTGCTCTGTGGGCTTCAGTAACTTCAGTAACAGTCGATATCCCTCCTCGGTCCCCGGCTCTCTGGCTCACCAGCAGGGAAAGGGGGAATACAAGTTGTCATGGCGACTCAAGTTTTTAATGGAAGTTTTATTCAGTGATGTTGAAACCAACACCGCAAGGACCTTCCTTTTTTTTTTTTTTTCCTCCTTTCAGTACGCCTTGCTTTATTTTGTTCATCACCTTCTCACACACATGTGGACGGATAGTTTTTGCCTGTTTTGCCATTTAAAATGCACCAGGGCTTTAAGACGAAATAAGTCTATGCAGCTACAATAATTATGGACATGTTGCACTGGTGAGATTGTTTTCTCGACTTTGGAAACAGTCAGGCACATTTTCCATTTAGCTTTTCTTGAACGTCACTGGAAAATACGTTTTGTGCTTTCAAACAGCGGTTGACGAAACAATCATCTCAAATTGGAAGAAATGAAATGAAAACCGTTTCCTTGGCAACGTTGCATCTTCATCTCCTGAAGACTCACATAATTTAAATATGTCGTCAAAACTGTCCAAAAACAGTTAAGAAATATTCTTTACTAGAAAATAATTTCTTTAACTATGTGCATGACAACTGGACACACGCCACATGTTGATTCTATTGATTACCTCATGGCCTGGTCCACAGATTGGACGCATGTTTTGCTATTTGTCGCTCACACGGTCTGCAGCAGGGCCACACATGTTGGTCCACATTTATTGAGCCCTTCATGTGGTGGAGTAAATTAAAACCAAACAAGTGTTCATGGTATGTTAGCTTATTGCCCCTACAAACTGAAGATGAGAGCGCCCAGATTCAGATATAAACTCATATCTGCTCTACTCGGTTTGCAGCTTTTATTTTATTTTTATTATTACATGTTCTAATGGCCAAATTGTGATTTTGTCAAATAGTTCTTATATTCAGAACCTTTAAATCCTAATCTTGTGTGGCGAATGTGTACTTTTTAGGAAGTGACAAATAAACAGAAGGAAGCGAGCATTTAGTTCAGAGAAAATTACACAAAGTAGTTTTATTGCTTCACATCCTGTAAGAATAAATAATCAAACCGTAGTTTACTGAAGTCTTGTGAAGTCTAAGGGTATTGTACTTTCTCATTGTCATCTCATCATCTTGCGAATTTAAATTGCTTCATTCAATCCTTTGTTAGGATGAAGAAGTAGTCACGTGACGAGTAGATGCCTCAGAGGTGACTGAAACACCAAACTCCAAACCCCCCACAGCGAGCGGCAGCGCTGGTTAAATGTGCTGTAGTTTTATGTTCTCTGATAGCCTGGATTTAATTGTTGCTCGGAGGGGAGAGTCAAGTTGAATCACAGCACACACTCAGCCACTTCTGAATGATCTCATCATGTTCTTTTCCTGCTGCAGCACCGCAGTGAATGACAGTAGTCCTTCATGTATACAGTGTTAGCCAAGAACCTAAAAAGCTTGATGATGGTTTGGAGGAGGGTTGTTTTTTATTATTATTATTTTTATATCAATTTCCTGCAGTCTGGATAACAGTTCAATTAAAAGATTCTGGAAATTAATTTTAGACAAATGGAAAGCTTTTTAGCCTCGCTAGCAGCTCAGTCAGTTGGTTCACCGCTTTGGTTCAGACTGAAATATCTCAACAACTGAATGCCTGCTTTTGACATCTGACATGCTTTTGACATTTTCTTCACCACCACATTGAAATATTTGATGGCTTACCATGACATGTGGGTCATGCATGTCCCCCAGAGGATAAATTAACTGCTTAACTCTCAAGTCAACCGAAACAAAAGACACTCCTATGAGCCTCAGCCTTGTTTTGTTTTTAGTGATAACTGGCAAATGTTAACATGCTAGCACACTAAACTAACATTATACCTGCTAAGATTAGCATACTGGCGCTAGTATGTAGTTTTAATCTAAACCAATTATGTATGAATTCTTTGAACGGACTTGGCGTAAATTTAATACGTTTTGGTGCCAAATTATCTTTTCATCTCACTTTGTACCAAGAAGTACGAAGAAGTTAGCATTAGCACATTAGCATGTTGCTCTAAGCCTGTATTAATTCTTCTGAAGTGACTTGTTCTAATGAAGGGCATATAATCTATACTATTTAGTACCAATCTGTTTTCATCTCGCCTTATACTAAAAACTTTTAACTGCTTAAAGGTGATATTGTGCGCCTGCTCCCTATTTTATTCATATTTTGTAGGTGCAAAGTTTTTGAAGGATTGCTTGTACTTCGGTAAGCCTTGACCTTTGAGATCTTGGGCCTCTTTATTAGCTAAATACCTACATTTTGGAATAGCCTTTAAACTTGTTTATTTTACTGGGACAACGACTGAAACATTGCAACCTTCTTTAAGCTTGAAGGAGCTGAAATTACATGAGCAAAACATGTTACTGTTAGTTTTAGCACTTCGGGCTGTATTTTTCTAACACTCCTGGCAGTTTGCTGACCTTAGATATAAAATAATTGTGCCACCTCATACTATAGGCTTGGCTGTAACCCCTATAACCTCGTGTTCAATCAAGCACCGATCTGGCCGTATGTCGTGGCCCCCAGCTGTAGGCATGATGCATGGCTGACTCCCATGATGCCCTGCCACAGATGTCACCTGTGACATGTCGGCCCTATTGGATTAGGATCAAGTGGTCAGTAAACACGCAGAAAATCTTCTGCGAGAAAGGCAAATAAAGAAGAGAAGTTGGTATGCCCTCATTTTTCATCTTATCAAGAATTTTCTTATTTCACCATCTACCTCTGGCTTTCATTTTTTATCGTGCCCTTTGCACAGTGTCTCATTCCATCATGTTCGCCCCCCTCCAAACAACTCTCCCACAGCTCTCACAACACCGTTTCTTGTGGTTTGAAGTTTCAGGGTTTGAAGTCTGATCACATTCATGCATGACCAACACTGCTGCTATTGCTGTGCATTTGTATGCAGGCAGGCGAAGAGAGAAGTGCCCTGGTCCTAATGGACTCACAGTCTACTGAGCTTATACTTGCAATCAGGGTTGCACAACTTGTGAAACGAGCTTGTGGCTTGCAGGGACTGCTGAATCGTATAACCGGGAGTTTTGAGGTGAGCATAGTCTCACCTCAGACAGAAACAAGATCATGGGTATACTTTTTAAAACAGTCATTTTAGTCACTGGTATGTATTGGTTGTTTTTTTTTCACTGAATAGAGCGGGATTGTGTGAACTGTGTCTCGGCAATCTTAAAAGGAGGAAACAGGGAGCCTTGCAGAAAACCTGAAGTGAATCAGAGGAAGTATTACACAATAGGAAGTGGTGTGCTTTTTATGCGACTGTATTTGCTCCATGTTTTTAAAAAAAAAATATATATATATATTTAATAATAACTTGGCAGTTAGACCTTATTTCACAAAGTAGAATAGGGGGACAGAAGAACAACCCTGTTATTGCATACTTCCCTTGGTATCAGTAGCCTCTCTCGTAGTGTTATGTTTCCCTTTTGGGTGATTTCAGTCTGCTTATAACGGAGTTTAAAAAGGAACCAAGAAGACGGGCAGTCTTTTGTAATGGGGTGTGACCTGTATGTGTGAAGTGTGCATCAAGTGTTGCCCAGCACATGAGAAAGTTTCATTTGCTCCACTTAAAATGTACAGCAAGTAGGTAGTCATTAGTAGTGGGCGCTAATTAAGTATTCATTTGTTTAAATGAGGAGTTTTCAAGTCATATTTTTTTAAACTCTGGGATGTTAAACATTTATTAGTAGATAACTTTAATATTTTTCTGGGTTTTTTTTGTTTGTTTTTTTGCTTCAGAGGCTGATTTCTTCTGGAGGACTTTGACCCGGGGCCACCTGCCAGGCCGGGCCTCCCTCCTCCTGACTGCACATCTCCACTGTTGGTAAGTGGAGAAAACGGCTAGCTGGTAGTTTCACCCTCTTTTTATCAGTTGACCCATCATTTCAACTCTGGATTAGCTGAAAGTGTCTGTGTCTTAGAGCCACACGCTTGTTGTCCATCTCTTTGTGACTCACAGCTGTTCACTAGTGGACGTTCCAGGCTGTGGTTGCCTCGGCAACCCACTGTGTATTTCCCACCCCGAATGTTTGCAAGTGAAACAAACACAACATAAGTATTGCTTGTGTGTAAATGGAGATAGTCTAGCTAGTAGTTTTTCTAAATCTCAGACGGTTCTTCTTGCTATCACCACTCTGAAATGAATTAATTGAGTAAACCTTTAACATACTTTAACATACCCTTAGGAACATCAATCTGACTGCATGCTACATGATACAAGTAGTCCCTCATGCAACACATAATTCAGTGGTGTGAAACTCTGCTAAGTTGTAACTCTAAAGCCCTGTCCACACTCAAAGTGATGTGTTGGTGGGACATTGCCTTGCAGCCAGGGGTTGGCTGCTAGTAGACGTTCCAGGCTCTGGTTGCCACGGTAGCCCACATGTATATATATATATACAGTGGTATGCAAAAGTTTGGGCACCCCTTAGGAAAATCATTGCATCAGTTTGTCACTTGCTGAGCTTTTGAAGCAGCAACTTTATTTTAACAAATGTTATACCTTATGGAAACAGAAACATCTCAGTAGTGAAATCATTTTCATTGGTCCAACAGAAACATTTTTATGTGTATTTAAACAAAAATAGGCATGTGCATAAATTTGGGTACCCCAAAGAAATAATTCCATTAATATTTAATAGACCCTCCTTTTGCTGCAAGACCAGCCTGTAGACGCCTCCTATAGCCACTGACAAGTCCCTGAAGTCTGGCAGGTGGTACTTTGGCCCATTCCTCCAAACAAAACGCCTCCAGTTCAGTCAGGTTTCTTGGCTTCCGTGTGTAAACAGCCTGCTTCAAATCAATCCATACATTTTCAATGATGTTAAGGTCTGGGGACTGGGATGGCCATTCCAGAAGATTGTACTTGTGCTTCTGCATGAATTCCTTGGTGGATTTTGAACAGTGCTTGGGATCATTGTCCTGCTGAAAAATCCAACCCTGGCGTAGCTTCAACTTTGTGACAGATTCTTGAACATTCTTGTCAAGAATCTGCTGATACTGAGAGGAATTCATGTGGCCCTCAACTTTAACAAGGTTTCCAGTCCCTGTGCTAGCCACACAGCCCCATAACATGATGGACCCTCCACCATATTTCACAGTAGGCAATAAGTTCTTCTCATGGAATTCAGTGTGTTTTTTTTTTTGCCATGCATACCTCCTCTTGTTCTGACCAAATAACTCCATCTTAGTGTCATCTTACCACAGTATTTTTTTCCAAAATGCTTCTGGCTTGTCCAGATGTGCTCTTGCATACCTCATGAGACTCTTCTTGTGACAAACACTCAGGAAAGGCTTTTTGCGCATCAGCCTTCCAAAGAGCTTGTCCTGGTTCAAAGTGCGCTGGATTGTGGAACGATGAACAACTACACCATCAGTAGCCAGATGTTCTTGTTCTCTGGAGGTCGTCTGTGGCTTCTCTGTGACCATTCTAACCATCCTTCGTCTGTGTCTTTCCAGTATTTTTTTGGCCTACCACATCTTTCCTTCACAAGGACTGTTCTTCTGGCCTTCCATTTCTGCACCACATTTCTGACTGTGGAATTAGACATCCCAAACCTTCTTGATAATTTCTTGTACCCTTCTCCTAATTCATGATAATGAATTATCTTAGTTTCTTGGTCAGTGGAGAGTTGTTTCGATGCCCCCATGTTGCCAGGAGCATAGGACAAGCACTGCCAGCAATTGCCTCTGTTAAATAGCCTTTTCCATGATTGGTTTTATCTGTCTTTGTAATTGAAGGTCTCACAAGCTAATCAAAGCAGTTTTGGGCTGCAACATGTCAGCTACAAATCCCTACATGTCTTGAAATCAATGTGATTAAAAGGGTGCCCAAACTTTTGCACATACCATTTTTTACATTTTAATTTATTATAATAAAACTTTGTAATGATACTCTAAGAATTTTGGTCTGGAAAACACTCAAATGTCTACATCTCTGTAGGAAATAAAATCTTGTTGCTGTGATCGTCTTTTATAAAGTTAGAGCAAATTATTATGAAATCTTAGAGGGGTGCCCAAACTTTTGCATACCACTGTATATTTGGTCATAGGTTGTGGATTATGTTTTTTTTTTTTTTTTGGTAAATGTCTGGGAAATTGTATTAACATCAGTCCTATCATTGCAACTTGGTGCCCACCCCTTTCATGTCACTACAGCTTGCTGAATATTATCACGTCGCTTCATGTGCAGTGTGCTGAAGTGATGGTGGACAGTTGTTTTAGCGCAGCGTTAAATCTTTGTGTTACGTTGGGAATCAACTGCAGCTCAATATGGAAACTCGTCTTGCAAAAACATGTTTAGTCCAGCTGTGAAACCTGTCATCTTTAGAATACAGTTGTGTTCATAGTCTTTTACATTAGAACGGCATAAAGTCCAGAATCTCATTAATGCATGTTCAATGAAAGTAATGTGATATATCCGGTGTTTATTTTCAGCGAGCACAGAAGGATGTTAGTGTTATCTAAAAATGCAATTGGAAAAACCTGCTTCCACGCCTACCGTTTGCATATCTGCATCATATTTGTCAATGCAAAGTTTGGCCACTGGACTATTTTTATACTGTTAGGTTTTTCCCCTCTCCAGATTCCCATCTATACCTACTGCAACACCTTTGAATAGATATAAATAGACATGTAAACAAATAACTCATATCTGTCACAATTTGAGTAGACTGCAATGCATGGGGGGGAAAAAAAGGTTATTGACAGAAACAACATAGCTGACGTCACTCATGTTTGTGCGTTTGTCTGCCTGCCTGCCAGCATTGTCCCCCGTTCTTTCAGTCTAATTTTGGTCACGTTGCAAGCTGGAGGACTTTGAATGAATGGAGGCATTTCTCTAAATGGCAGTTGAGTCAGTTACTTTGCTTACTTTTCCACTGGTAGTGGTTTCAGTACAGGTGGGCGGAAAAAAAAAATCACTTAACTACTGACTCTGAATTGCTTTTTTTTATTATTGTTATTACAAGGTTTAGTTGAAAGTTTCACATTTGTTTTGCTCCTGTTTATGCATTTGTTTCAGAGCTGCTTGACTTTTCATACCGATTAAATGTGTCACATTTTTAGCTAGCTTTTGAATGGGAGGAGACATTGTGTCTTAGCCCGTGTCTCATTGCGTCCCCTTATATCTGAATTCAGTGAATAAACACACTTAAAGGTGCCTTTACTTTAAATGAATCATCATTCCTGCCAGCTTTACTGTTGTTTTTACAGTTTCTCTTCCTGCAGTGCAATTAATCCTTTTCTTAACTCACTTAGATAACTATGCCTGTTGGTAAAATGACACCCTGCTTTATTGATCACCTAAATATATTAAGCATCAGAAACCCATCTTTATAACTTTGCACAGATACAGACATGTCATTATGTAAGGCTGCCTGTGGTGCACCTTTGCCTATTATAGTCTTAATGTGCCGTGCTGTGGGCGTATGTGTAATGCGGGCTCAGGAAATGAAGTGCATTGTGGGCCATAAAAAGGAGTTGAGTAATGTAGGTGCTCCCGACTTCCTGTTCCCCGTCAAGGCCAGGATTTATGTAACCGCAGGGCACTGGGTCAGTGCTCACACGACAAGTTGGCAGCGCCGACGTTAGACTCGTAGTGGCTTTTTTTTGGTTTGTTTTTTAAATAGTCTTTGTGGCTGTTGACCCTTTTTACGCTCACAGATGACCTCCTGATTTTTGACCAGAATATTTCATTCAAGGCTTTTCCTGTCTGTATTTCAGGAGAGCAGGGGGAACAATTTTTTTTTTTTTTTTTTTAGTTTTGTTCCCAGGTTGCGTTTTTTTTTGCGTTTCTTTTTTCTTTTCTTTCTTTTTTTTTTTTTGCCTCACCCTGTGTTACAACCCATCATTTCTCACTGCTTGCACGTCAGCCTGTCCCTGTCGTATTTTCCTCCGTGTCTCCTTGGAGATTGTTACCATGACACACGGCTATCACTCGATTGGCTGAGCTCTGGTGCTGGAATGCTGTGCCGTTTTGACAGCTAAGCCTCAGGTGGTTCATGCATAGGATCACCAAGTCAGCGTGTCCACATGAGAGACCTGTTATATGTGTGTGTGTGTGTGTGTGTGTGTGTGTATAGGCTAATGTTGCTGAGGTGCCAAAGTAAAACCCAACTCCATCGACTAAAATAGCCTGAATGGCACTCTTACTTTAGTTAGCACACAGAACAGAACCTTGTGGCGCTGCAGGGGAGAGTTATACATGTTCCATTGTACACGGAGAATAGGCTGAGTTAATGCAGCAGCTTGAGTTTTGTGTGGATAGATAGAGTGGATTAGCCTTGCTAAGCCAGGGGGAGGTGTGCCACAGTTGCCTTAGGTGAAGTTTCTTGATTCTCATAACTGAGTCAACACTGCCCCCTGCTGGTGGAGCATAATAAGGTCATAACAGTGGATATGATGGATTTTATTGGTAAAGGTTTAAAATATAGCATATTATAGTGAAATATCTTCTGTTTTTATTTTTAATTAACTCATTTGTTAAAAGACATAATGAAAATGTTCTTTTATGACATGTACTATGAAATGTACTTGTCCTCTCTTGACTCGGCATATGGAAGATACCACGGCCTCCTGCTCCCTGCCCCACCCGCTCGATAGGTAATTTGAGATGATACGTCTGAGTGGGTGTAATATGTAGAGTGGCTTGTTATGTCAGCTAAAAGCTCCCAGCTTCTCCTCAGTTATCTATTATTTACACCGCTGGAGGGTTGACATGTGTAACTTCCTGCCCAGGGTTTCCTTGAGGAGCTCTCAGTCTGCTGCCATTCCTGTGCAGACGTGCAGCAAAAACTAAAAGCGCCTGCCAGACTAGTTTGAAACATGGGATTAGAATTTAGTCTGCAGCTATGAAATTTTAATCCTCTGTGTGTTACCTCATGAGCACCTCTCCTGAAATGGCTGCTTGTTAACACTGGATGGTGCTCTTGGATCAGGCATCATTGCTCCTGCTCGTTCCAGTAAAATTACATGTCACTTACCAGAAACCATAATTTTCTTTTCTTTTTCTTTTGCAGCATTTTTTTTGTCAATTTTATTATTATTATTATTATTATTTTACTGTAAGTATTGTCATTTAATATCCACAAACCAGTGTGTGTAGCTGTAAGGTTTGGGAGTGGTCTCCTCCACCCTTCCTGTCTGACATGCTCAGCTGTTCTCCTCCTCCAGATGGCACTCGTATCCTACTGAGGGATAACGCCGGCACTCTTCAACCTGACACTCATCATTCCTCCAAAACCTCCTCTGTGCCCCACCCAAAATCCTGTTAGATTAAATTAGTGCAGGGAGGAAAAAAAAAAAACACATTTAATGTTAAGTTTGATTGAGTTTAATAAAATTTAAATAAAAAACAAAACAAACAGCCTGCTTCTCAACGAGCGCTGAAGGGAGCGAGTCAAATTTAAAGGTGACGCTGGTGAGTCACGTTCAGTCAGAAGGTCAGATAAATAACGATGGTTCGGGGCCGTTTCTGCAGACGAATCTGCGTGTGAACAGATTTAGACTTTGACCAGTGACAGTGAGTCAACATGCTCCCCGTGATGATTTCCTAACACATCCCAGCAGGAAGGAGTTAGAGGACTCTCAAGGGCAGGGCGTGGAGGGTCGCTCTGTGGCAGATGTACGGCGGATAGTCAGAGTGGTACATTTACAATAAAGTTCATGCAAACAACTTTGGGTGGTTTTTACAGCTCTTCTGACTCTTTAGAATTTTTAAGAGGAAATACTTCCAGTATTTCCTGGATATGGAGCAGCATCTTCTCTTTCTTCTTAAAGGCCTGTGCAGTGCTGGCTTTGTAGCCTCCTCGCAGCTTTTTCATCAGTTAAATTCATTGATCTGAAATGAACAGCATCCAGGCTGTCGGCGACCGTCTGCGTGTTTAGATGACATAAAGTGTTGTACTGGTGTGACTGAAGAGCGGGGCTGAGAGCCTCTCCATACAGCTCAGTTTCAATGGAGCCAGCAGTTTAGCTGACTCTTGTGTATGTGCCTGTTGCCATGGTTTCCAACTTTCATCAGGTGCCGTCCAAAGAGAGGAGCTTAGCCGAGGATGAGGCGCTCCCACTTTCATCCTCCTCTCTCATCTGCTCCTCCGGACAAACCGCCAGTTTCACGCGTTCATTTTCTTTCATGGTGATTGGCGGCCGCGGCGATGTGAGGCAGGAGGCTTTGAAGGAGTTGTTGTCGTGGGGGGAATATTTTTAGTCGCCTGTGTCGTCTCGGGAGTAAGATGAGACCGACGATACTGGATGTCACCTCCAGTATCGCTGTCAGTTGTCATGATTCAGTCTTTCTGTGGGTTTGTTTTGATTTGCCTGAATGTGGGTGAGGGGGGTATTAGCTGATGTTTACCAGGGTGCAACGATATAGAGGCGTGGCTACGAGGTAAACGAGTTCACCCCTATAAACAAACAAATGGCAGACCCCCCCTCACCACCCCATTTATTTTTATTTTTTTTTCCTTGTCGCCATGAAGCCCCTAAGCCATTTTTAGTCAGCTGGGTAGGATTGGCAGGAGATGGTCGGGGTGAGGAGAAGTTGAGTGGGGGAGGAGATGCTGGAGAGGAGGGGGCGCATGCCAGCCCCATTTGGGAAGTGCTCCCCCATTTTCTGCCTGTCGAATCGGGGCAGTGTCAGTGAGCTCCGCCGGGTCCAGGTCTGGCCGAGTGGGCTAATGCGATGTGGCGTGTCACCCAGGGAATCTAGGTCAAGTTTAAAGCTGCCTAGCTCTACCCGCCTCTGCCGCAGTGTGACGCTTCAAATCCCTCCCCTTCCACACATTCAGTAATATTCAACACACATCTTCACCTACGTGACTCTTAGGTCATTTAAGTGCTGCATATAGACATAAATGAGCCATGCATTTCCTCTTTTCCAGACCCGTAATATTTCAGACAAACACTCAGACGCACGGCTGCCTCTTCCCATCCCCCCCTCCACACCCCAGGCAAGCTCTTAGCCGGTCCACGGTGGAGCCCACGTGACGCTCCGTGCTGTGGCTGGGGAGGGGAGGGCGTTGTTTTTCCTCCATAGTAAAGCAGCAGGGCACGTGGATCCTCACGCTGCAGCCGAGTAGTGGAATGTCAGCACTATCTGTCCCTCACATCAGACAGCCATCAGCCCCCCGAGCAGTTCTTTGCAGGACGTTGCCGCAGTGCTCGACTTCAGCTGCTTCTTCCTGGTGTGCGTGTTAAAGGGGGAGGCAGAGGGCTGGGAGACGGTGAAAGGCAGTGCCATTGAGAGGTCAGGCTGCTGCATGGGCGTGGCACTGTTTTGGTGTCTTCACCAAATAAGCATCAGCCTTTCTGCAATATCTGCAAATATTTCAGATGTGCACTTTTCCTATTAGACATCCAACATTTTATTTTTATATTCTAATAATGACGCGTGTATGTATCATTTTCTTCGCTATTATTTAAAAAAAAAAAAAAAAAAAATGAAAAAATGGAAAAAAGTGAATCTGCTGAGCTGCACAGAAATAAATCAAATCACTGAGTGCTCATTGGCAGAATTAAACATTTCTCCATCGTCTCCGGTTGACTTCGCTCCCCTACTAATCCGCTGTTTTTGGCGCATTACCTCATCTGTATTAATATATTCATGTGCTTTCAAGTCCCACTACTACTACAGTACGCGCTCTTCACCCGGAGCTTGCGCCTGATTGGCTGCTGCAATGTTTTCAATGGCACCAAATTTTTTTTGACTCCATGGATACAGTGAGCAGTTGGGTAGATCGGCTCAGCCAATGGGAGAGCTGCGCGGGCTCCAGCTTGTCAGATTCTGCCCCTGGCCTTAGGAGCAGCCCTCCCTTGCTCGCTGCGAGCACGCGATGGCTCAGTGGGGGGGTTCAAAACAACAACAAGGCTGTCGTCGGGCTCTCTGCGGTGCTCGGGACATGCCAGCACTGTTAGGTGCTGCTGAGGGAGGGGGGGGGGGCTACTGTTCCTCAACCTGTCTCTGATACACTATCTGTAAATCCCCTGCCTCTTTTTCTACACTATTGCCAGTTTCACTTACTTGCTCTTTAAAGTAAGGGCTGCCATCATAAGAAGTTCATCCAAGCTGAAAAGTCAGCTGCCTTCTAACTTTGTATTTATCTAATTTGTTTATGATTCTGCGGCTGGATTTTGAGTGAGATATAAAAAGCTATCAGTTTAATCTGCTGTTTTTCTGGTGCACTTGAAGATTCTCTGCTGGACGTTGAAATGCAGCCGCACAAATCCCCGTCCTCAAAGTGACCTCATTTCAAACGGCACAGGGGAGCAACGGCGGGGCCCTGGCAGACTGGCAGCGCCCTCGTTGAGGCGCTGAGAGCCCAGGCTGCTCCGCCAGCCAGCCACCCGCCTCCAGTCAGCGTGCGGCTGAGAGGTGGCGGTAGAGGACCGGAGGAGGCCCGGCGGTGGCGGGCACTGCCCACATCACCCAGCAGGGAGAGGACAGTGACAGCTCTCGTCCTTTCTGAGGCTGGATCAGGTGGCGCGTTCCAGCAGCCACTGAGGTGCCAGCGTTGGCACAGTCAGACATTCAGGTCACATTAGTGGAGGGTAATAAGACGAGGCTGGACAAGGCAGGTGGGTCTTTCCAGGTGGTCTCAGGGTCTGACTGGTAGAGTAAAAGAATTTACACTTCATAAACACAATTATAAAAACAGTCCTGATGTTGCTGATGCGGAGTAAAATAATCCTCAAATACTTAATGAAATCTGATTTATGTTTGAAATGCAGAAAAATGTCACTTGTCAAAATACAAATATGTTCATTTTTGCCACCATAGAAGAAGAAAACAAAACTAAATACAAAACCTTTTACTTGAAAATTAAAGGGAGGGACCCGTGTGAAGACATGTAACCCCCCCTTCTATGCGATGCATCTCATGCATTTTAAAACCACCCCAACTAACCCTCTGCTCCTGACTGCTGAGTGTGTACTTTGCTCTGTCGCAGCTCCTCCCTGTCTCCCAGAATTACCCGTGCGGGCATGATTTACCCCGTCACCACCGGCCCTCGCTCAGTCCCTTTTAGTTTTTTCACCTGTCACTCAACTCAGGTGACATCTGCCTGCCAAACTCCAGCTTCATCACTGTTCTGCGTCGACCGCGGATCCACCGGACTTCCTGTCCGTCTCCCCTCTGTCACCAGAGGTTAAATCAGGAGCCTGCCACTGTTTTATCTCCAAACTGCTTCAGATCTCTGACTTACCGAATGTTTGCTTCTGAGAAAGATCAGCCCTGCACTTTCTAGGAGTTGGGGGATCAACATAGCAGAAAGAAGGGCAAGGTTGTCACTTTTTATTGCACAACTTGGAGCTGAGGTGTGCGCGGACTATAGATATACGGTATGTACTCATGTGTGGCATCCAGAGGAGGTGTAATGTAACGGCTCTTCCTCTATTTCTTCACACGGAGATCATATAGAGCCGTCACATGGCCAGTTATAGAGCCGCTATCAACATGGATCATAGTAAACAGTAAAGTGACTCCAGAAGTGTCAAATTTTAAAGAAGGAGTCCTCAGTATTTAAACAGATGGTGCGTAGCAGTGGTTTCTAGGTTGGTTTGTCATTTCTAGGTCATGGGGCTCACCTCCAGTACCCAGCTTGGGTTTTGGTGCAGGATCCTATCTGCTCTCTTCACGTTCGTCTAGTCAACGTTAAATAAAGTGTTGATCCACATGAATGGTTTGAGGACCTAAAGTGACTGGTGATTTAATGTTTCTCACTAGAATTAATGTTGTTTCTAATAAAACACACACCATCTAGTTTTGAATCATTGTGTCAAGCCACACCCCGCTAGATCTTGCATTAACATCCGTCCTGAGCAATCCGGGCATCAGTGGCCAGCTTCAAGTGCAGGTCTAGGCCACATTTGAACTCATTCCTTAGGTAGTTTGAGCATGCAGTGCATTCTGGGTCACATTAAAGAACACCTATTCAGCATGAGTGCTCTTTCATAAGCAGTGTTTTTGCCTCGTTCATTTAGAAAAAGAAAAACACTCGACTGCTATAATGAATGGCCACATGAAAAAGAAAAAGAACCATAAGTGATGTCTGTTCAGTAGTAATGAAAGCCTTTTATGATACTCTGTCCTTGTAGCTGTTAACTAACTAAATGATAAATAAAGCAATCAGACATAACATTATAACCACTCTCCTAATATTGTGTCTCCATTGAGCCTCCAAAACAGTTGTGACTCATCAGAGAATGGACATGGTCCTGATGGTGTCCTGTGGTGTCTGGCAACAGAACGTTGTTAGTGAGGGCCTTTGGGTCCTATGGGTTGAAAGGAGGGGCCTCTGTGGATCATCCCACAGATACTTGATCAGTTTGGAATCTAGTGAATTTGGAGGCCAGGTCAACTCCTTGAGCCATGTTTTCTGAGTTGTTCCTAAAGTGTTTTTGTGTGTGTGTGTGTCAGGCTGCATCCTGCTGGGGATGGCTGCTGCCATCAAGGAGTGTCATTGCTATGGGGTGGGGGTGGGGGTGTCTGGTCTGGTCTAGGTGGGTGGTACATGTCTAAGTAACATCCACGTGAATGCCAGGTCCAAAACTTGAATGACAGTACCTGATCTATGAAGCTGTGATGATCATTTTATAGATTAAATGATTCATTATTAATTAATGATAAAACTCATTGTACATGGATTTGTACAGTATGACAAATAAGGTGTATTGTGCGTCTGTGTTGCACTGTCTGCCAATGTGCTCCTGCCGTAAATATGAGGTTACTCTGCCAGATGCGAGCACTTGCACTGCTTTGGCCTGTTAAATATTGATGCTACGTTTCAGCTCTGATGACTCCACCCCCTGAAAACACTGAATCTGCAGAGACGATCAAATGAATCTAAAAGCATGGCAACAAACAACCTTTCATCCTCTTAAACACATTTAAATGAATGTTTAATTGGATGTGTTATTGTGCAGCCAACATCCACCTGCATCATGCATGAACAAAGACAACGCTCACGCTGGCCAATTCATTAGGTACACTAGTGAATGCATTCTATTATAACAATCCTGGCCTAAATCTCCATCTAGGTTATGGTATTCGGTTTGTTGTGCTATTGAATTATGTTCTGTTATTTTGATCCTGCTTTGTCAGTGTGCTACGATAAATAACAGACAAACCATCCTCTAAAATGATCATACAGTTTAATGACAACAGTCATGAAGGGGGTTTTAGTGCAGGCATTTTTTTTTTTTTCACTTGTGGACCTAATGACCTGGCATGTGTAGGTTATAAGAGATATCCCTCCGGAGCATGGTGAGGTGGATTACTTTGCATATAACTGCCGTAAATGCTTACGAATGGTGGGAAGAAGTAAGCAAAGCAGAAAAACTCAAACTGTGTATTTTATTTTTGGGACTTTTTGGTTTGACATCTGTCTGGGCGCAGGAAACAGGCCCTGCGGGGGTCCAAGGGGAGCGCTTGTGTCTATGAGCGGCGGGCACATCTGGGGCACCGCTGAGTTCAAACAGGCACCAGAGCAGTGAAGCGGAGCGGGAGTGAGGTGCCGTGGATGCAGCAGTGTATCAGCACCTGCTCGCCTTACCGCTTTTGTTTTTATTGATTTCTCTCTCTCTTTTTCCTCAACAGGTATCGTAACATGGGGAACCTACTGAAAGTTTTGACATGCACAGATCTGGAACAGGAGCCCAATTTTTTCCTCGATTTTGAAAGTGAGTTTCTTCTCAAGCGACTGCTCCCGCTCCTGATATTGATCACATGACGATCTCACCAAAGCATTATCAACTCCAAACTCTTAAGTCTTTTCAGCCCCACCACCACTTATCTTTTACACTGTGTTCCTCCCAGCGGCAAAGGAATCAAATCTACCACTAGAGCTTCTGCGCTTTTCCATCAACCTGCCTTTTCCACGCTGGTGTGTGTGCAGAATATCAATCAGGGCAGAGTTGCAGCAGAGCCCCTTCCTCAAATATAAAGCAGGGAAGTTCAGCTGCTGTGTAGCCTAGGGCCCCTCAGTGCGGCTTGAACCCGTACTGTACTGTTCTCACTCTTGGCAAACCCAGAGACTCAGTCATACCTTCAGAGAAAACAATTTTTCTGCAGCTCAGGCTGTTTCTAAGTGATTTTTATGTTTAAGGAAGATCACATTTATATATCCAACACACGCCTTTATACTGCTCATTATTGTTAAGTTTTCTTTCATTTAACCACTTCTGCAGGTTTGTAATTAATTGTGTTTTCCGAATACATTTACTCCCTAAAATCCCTTACAGAAGCACTCACACCAACAGAAATCATGCTTCTTGATGAAAATCTGCAGTAAAGAGACTATAGTTACTGTGTTTGAGGCTTACCTGCGTAAGAAGTCATCACACTTGGCAACGTGTTCTTGCTTCAGGTATTGGAAAGGGGAAGCAAGAAAAACTCTGTAACTAACGTAGATGAACACCCAGAGCAGTTACAAGGCTCCAGCAGAGTGCATACTACAACCCTCTCCATTTGTCTTCTTTTATCTTGCTCCATTTTCCTTTTCTCTGCTGGGAAAGTGGGTGGTGTCAACCTTAATGGGAAGCAGTGGAGAGAGGAGATTATTCCAGTGAACTCTCATTTGCATAATTGAAAAGTTGCTTATTAAACTTTCTGTGATTTGATCGATTTCCTAAAATCAGTTTTTTTTTTATTTGCTGTGGATTTTCACACAGATACAGACTAGGGAACAGTCAGATTCCCCCGTTGACCTTTTTTGCTGTCCCTTTGCAGATGCCCAGCCCACAGAAGCCGAGCGAGAGGTTTGGGACCAGGTGGATGTGGTGCTGAAGGACGCAAAGGCGATCCTGGATGAGCTGCAGGCCTACAAGGGAGCGGGGCAGGAGATCAGAGAGGTACAGCCGATGCAATTATCCACCCCTGACTGACAGTTCACAGAAGTGACGCAGAGTTAAGACGCATCGGCTGCTCGTGCTGCAGAGAAGGAAGGTTTAGGAGGGTGGAACATACTCTGGTGCAAGACCTTGCATTAAGATCCCATCTGGGCGATCTGATCTCAAGTGACCACCTTTAGAACCGTGTGGTCACACCTGGCATGAAAATGCATCTCCAGATTTCAGTTTCGTGCTCTACAGGCATGTAAACCCCAACATCATCTGGGTTGGAATAGAACATTTTAACAGCTGATGTGTCTAATAGCTCATTATAGCTGCTCCTGAACCAAGAACAGCTCTGTTTTACGTGTGTGCGTCATGACTTGGGCACAAATTAAATTATTAGTTAGACCTGCACAAAGCTCAGATTATTACTCCAGCCCTGGAAGTTTCCCCGCTTTGATCTCCGCTCATAAAAGTAAATAAAGACATTTGTGACTGAGGAAATACTTAACCACACACGTCTCCTCATACATCAACATGGCTGCATTAATAATTAACACAGAATCACACTTACTTGTACTCATGAGCAAACATTACTTACGGTTTCTGGAAGACACTTCATCCAAGTGTCTTCTTCAGTTCTGGGGATGGGCTTCTTCTCCCATTAAAAACCTGCATGACCAGCGTCTGTTAATGACTACATACCGACCTGCCGTTGGAGGAAAACAGTTTGATCCTGCTTTGTGTCTCTAGAGCCCCAGTCTCAAGGTGTAAGTGGGGGTGAAATGTCTAGGGGACAGATACTGAGACTGGATTTTCCAGTTTGAGATAAATGGCTTCCTTTACTTTCTTTCAAATTGTCTTTCTTCTCTGAGCATAATTTGGAAGTAGTCTTCAGAAAGTGTCCTTTATCCTTCAGGAGTAGGTGTCGCCTGTAAATGAATCTGATTTTTCATTTTGTAATTTCCATCAAATCTTTCAGTGTTTTTTTTTTTCCTAATAGACTGAGTCCTCTTAGCCGGTGCACAGCATATAGCAGGGGGTCTTTTAAAATAAAGGTTCACTGGGTTCGCTTTCCTCAGCCTTTTTAAGCCCAGATCTACAAATGAAGTGGTGAAATGAATTTGATTTACAGCTGAAGGGAGATGGGATTGGACCACTTTACGTTTTCCATTTTGATTTCCAAATGCAAACTAAGAAAGAGTGTGCAGTTACTACTTTCAACAGCCCCAAAATGCCTGTGTTGTTCAACTTTTCCCACCCCCTATATTCAAAAGAAAGTGAAGAAAGTTTTTTTTGACACTGTTCCAAAGATTAAGCTCCTGCAAGTTTATCAGACTCAACAAGATATAATAAAAAACAAAATCTTTTTAAAAAGGGCTACTGCAGTATCAGGGATATTTTTCTTGTGTACTCTTCTTGTCAAATTACCCACAATGCAATACAATCTCCAATAATTTGATCAACTTGATTGCAGATTCAGTTGTGTCTTGCAAGTAGCAGCATCACATCAACGCTGACAGCTGACAATCACAGATTAGCCTAACTGTGGTTTTCTTGTGTTGACCTCCAGGCGATCCAGAATCCGAGCGATGAGACGCTACAGGAGCAGGCGTGGGCGGCAGTGGTCCCTTTGGTGGGCAAGCTGAAGAAGTTCTACGAGTTCTCCCAGAGGTTAGGTATGTGATCGCTCTACAGTTCCATTATTATGTAGGCCAGGATGAGTTACGTCACCGTTTCTCAGACGCTGCCTAAGTGGAACGAGCTCAGGTGTCCCGTGAGATTTCCCTCAAAGCGGTGTTATGTGTGACACTGGCGCGCCGCGATGTGCATTAGTTTATGATTTTAGACTCTATTAAATTTCCTACACTTGATACCCTGAAGGACGAGAGCTGACGTGTTTCACGTAAAAGGTGTTTCAAACAGAACTCACACAGACGTGACCTCAGCGCGTGACCTTAATTGTTTACGTGTGCATCTGCGGTATTGACTGCTGTGCTGCAAAAGTCAACAGACATGTGACACATACGCCAGCCCTATATAAACAACCCCCCACACACCCCCTCGCCAGCCGTGCATTTCTGTGTATGCTGCTTGCGCTGCACTGTGGGCTGACCTCTGTGTAGGATGGGGCTATAGGTTGTTTAATTAGCATTTATACAAGGGACTGGGGACACGGGCTTACTCCCTGATCTTCTTATGACCCTGAGGCTGTGGGGGGGTGGAGGGGGCTGTCAAGCCTCAACGCCCTCAACCCCCTCAACCCCGTAATCCCAGTGCCAATGTATAGGGCAGTCAGTGGGAGCAATGGGCGACCGCCGCCCGGCTGTTATGTAACAAAGTAGGTCACCTTCCAGTCTCGGCTGCTGCTCTATTTCACCGCCTTGACTTCAGGCTTCAGGGGCCGTGATGGCCTCTGCAGCCTGCTGTCCTGCCTGATACGCACGGAGCTGAAAATCCTTTACTACAGGCTGGTGGAGCGATACCCAGAGCAGAGCTACACCTTATGTAATGGGCTTTGTATTTGAAAGGACTCACTCCTGCTACGACTCTTTCCTGCATTGACGCCCACGTTTAAGACGGGAAATGTACAAATGGAAGGGAATTTTCTCAACACAAACGTCCAAAGTATGATCTTCATATTATTTATTTTGTTCAAACAGCAGTCAAAAAAAATATAACAAATATTCACAGCGTTAGCGAAGCTGAAGCGGCAAATGTTGGATATTTTTTGTTGATAAATTTCTAACTTTCCAACAAGGTTAACACATTTGACACTCAGCGTACATTTTCCAGCAACAAACCTACACAAAATCAAACTTTCTATGCATGTATTTTTCTCCGTGCTACTACTTCTTGCATGATCACATTCAATTTAAAACTCTGCATCTTCTTATTGCTTGTTTTTACCCTAAAATATTAATTTTGGAGAGATAAGCATACATAAACTGAAATCTGCAGATGTTTGGCATTTTATTTTGTAAATGTCCTCAAGTTATATAAATAGTTGTTTAATTTGACACAAAAGATGATTTATCTTATTGCCATCAGCCCTCAGAGCAGCTTCTTTTAATAATAGTATAAATTATCTTAGTGTCCGTCACAGATTGTAGGCTCTGGACCAGACAGAAGTCCCGCCATCCTCAGACCCGCCCCTCTCCGCGAGTAAACCGCCTATGTGCCCGCATTCTGCTCGCTTGCTCTGCTGTGACCTGATGAGATCAGACATCCCCCCTGCGCCCCGCCCTTCCCTGACTTCCCCAACATACTGGAGTGGCTCATTTCTGAGGCCCTGAAAGCAGCTCCATCTTCTGTTTTGACTGGGATGTAGAGAGGTTGAGAAAAAAAAAAAAAAAAAAAATGCACGACTAAGGCCATTTTTAATCAGCCGCTTCGCTGCAAACGCTGGCCCAAGCAGATGGGAGTCATTACTGAATGGCAGACGTGCTCAATTTACCGCATTGCACTGCCAGCTCCCTGTCCGTCTTCTAAAGGTCCTCTTACGGTTGTTTTTAGTCGACCGCTGTCTGAATCTGCCCGTTTCTGGGTTATGTTGACATGCACGTCGTCGTTTGCAATCAACAAGAGCTGTAAGATAAATCTATTTAAAGTGCTCGCTGGGTATCGTGCAGCTGATGGCATGTTGGGCTTGTCTGTGTTATATCATTGATGAAGCCTCTCCTCAGCGTCTAGACTGAATTCTAAGTCAGCGTCTATAAATAAAAATTCCCTCAGGGCTTTAAAGATTTTTTTTTTTGAGTGTTTGAACAAGACATGTTTGTTTTTAGTTGCCTGGAAGTTGTTCACCGTATTCCAGTGAATCTTTTCCTCACGTCCCTGCTCCTCATGTATGCTTAATTATCAGTCTATGGGTATGCTACGTTAAGGCATGGCACAGGCTTTGTATTTACTGACTTTCAAAACAATGAGTGTAATCCCGCTTAAATTAAATCCCGTTCCTCTGCCTCCCCCCCAACTCCATGCCATTGAGATAATTAGTCCCATGTCTCATGTCCCCCCCACTGAATTCTCCCCCTCTGTCCAACCCCCCCAAACTGGCACTGGGCCCTGGGCAGTTTGGGCACCACCGCTGCCCCATTATCTGTCTCCGTCCTAATCAGGATGCTTCAGCTGGCTGAGGCTCTGCAGTCTTCACATTTTTAACTGTGGCTGTGATCCAGTTTGAGAGACGCTCCTTGACCTCGGAGTCCATGTAGAAGGATTCATTCCTCTGTGTGTTTGTGTGTGTGTTGTGTGTGTGTGTGTGTTGTGTGTGTGTGTGTGTTTGAGGCGGATATTGTCGTATTAAAACTCATTTTGCATGTACAAAAATACACCCCAACCCTGTGTTAACTGGTGTAAAACACAAACTGCAAAACTGTCACATGCTTTATGGACTGTAACTAATAATTATTATTTTTACATCATCGGACATTATTATTTTTTTTCCAGCAGAGTAAATAAAAGCCCATTTTAATTTTCCAGAGCTGCAGGAGATGCCTGCTCATTTAAGCTCTCACCGTGTCACTGTTGTTTGTTCTGGTAGAAACGTCCATTACTGTTTGTTTTTTTTAAACCTCTTTTTTAAACATGCGTTTTCTTCAACCAAAATGTCTCATAAAACAAAAGAAAATCATCACGTTTGAATCTGCTTTTGAAATGATTTGACATTTTTTGCTCTGTAATTAATAATTTCCCAAATGTTCCCATATTTTTAAATGAGCTGTCGGTGTCCCGAAACGGTTTCATGAGTTAAAGTATTTATTTTAACCTGAAACGTGTGTGTCTGAAAATTTGCATTTCACAGACAAAGCAAATAATTAAAGTAATACATTAATAATGAATAATGACGTTTCCTCCATTGTTTCTGGACTCTCTATCCTGCAGTATCCATCACTCTATCCATCTCAGTGCTACAGACAGCATTTTTCTTTCTCTGACCTTTGCATCCCAGCCTATACTGCTGCTGGAGCTTTTAACTCTGTGCTTAAATGACAAAAACCTGAACGTGAACTATTCAGCAGCACTGACTGATGACCTGCAAGACTACACTCATCAGCTGAAGTGTCCGTTCAAGGCCCTCTAACCTTCCTCTCTCTTTATTAAATGAGTGCACGTGTATATTCCGTATGAAGCTTTTTTTTCCTCCAGACAGCTCTGCACCTTCATCACTGAAATCTGTCTCTTTCTAACAGAGGCGGCGTTGCACAGCCTCCTGGGAGCCCTCACCAGCGAGACGTACAATGACCCGACTCAACACCTGGAGCGGGAGCAGGCGCTGGCCAAGCAGTTCGCCGAGATCCTGCACTTCACGCTGCGCTTTGACGAGCTTAAAGTACGACCGCCTGTGTTCTCAAACGTATCCCCGAGTGTGAATCTCACCTTTTAGCTGTTGTTGTAAACTCTGCTCTTTTCAATTATGATACAAACCAGACCTCTCAGTGTAGCAGCGAGCTGCTGATGCCCCCGAATTGATTTTTTTTAGCTCTGTGCAATTTTAAACTGCAGCCAGTGAGCTCATGATTAGCATTTAATTAGAATCCTGATACTGCTCTGCTGTTTATAATACAGTGGATGTCAGTGGAATGGCTAATGAGGGTTATTGCAGGGAAAGAGGTCTGCAAATTGTTGTAGTCCTGAGCCGAGTTCTGCATAATGTGGCAGGTTTTTATAAATGACGGAGTCTGATCTGGATCAAGTGTATCGGTCAAACGGCCTTTGTCAAAAACATCATTGTGAGAGCGCTCATCTGGTTAAGCAGTGGGTGAACTGGTTGCCCCTGCATCGTTGCTCCTTAGATACAAACACTACAAAAAAAAATCCACTCCGCGCCTCCCCTGAGGCGGTTTGCGGCGACGTCCCAATTAGTGCCCACCACCCAGACTGGCAAGATAAAAACACGAAGGTAGGGGGTGCAAGGTGGCATGCCAGTCCTATTCATCAATCTTTCACACTCATGCACGGGCTTCTGACCTAGATAAAGTGTCTGTGTGGTGAGCGGCCCCTCCCTGCTCAAGCAGCCTGTCTCTCCTGGTGGACACAGTGGACACAGACTGAGTACCAGCCTTTTGTAGCGGGATTAGCACGCTGCCAGTGCAGCTTTGACTGTGACAGGCTCATACAGGAATGAGCATAATTAGCCACATGATGAGCACTCGCTGGGGCTGACGTTTGAAGGAAGCTCTCTGTTTGGCTGGCTTCCTTTTTAAGAGGTCAGGTTGACTCCACGCTGAAACCAGGAGAGTCGTGTTTTGTAGCTGTGTCAGAGAAGCTAATGCACTTTTGAATGTTAAAATAATGTCAGAGAGTAAGCCTGTATTTGTCCTGCGTTCTCACCTCGCCTTAATGAGACCCTTTGTAGCTTTTTGTCAGCGTTGGAGTTGTTAGCCCTCTTGTCAGCAGCGATGCTCGGCTCGGCTGTAACGGGAAAACAACCAAATATTTCCTGACAGGAGGCGCTGAGATGTGGATGTAAGGAGGGAATGAGTGTCAGTCGACTGAAATCCAGTTCAGCAAATACAACTGTAATTGTATCAGCGTGCTTTTACGTCATCTCCCCCTAAAGCTACATTTCTGCCTTGTTGGCTAAAGCATTCAGTCATCATGGTGTGTTTGATCCAGAACTGAATGTCCTCCTGCAGGCTGTGCCACCTCCAGACAGTAGTCTCTCTTCCTCTCTCTTTTCCTCTCTGTAGTAAGACCCATTTTTATTTATTTCATTTCCTGCAGATGACAAATCCTGCCATTCAGAACGACTTCAGCTACTACAGGAGAACCCTGAGCCGCATGCGGATCAACAACGTACCGGTGAGCTCGTCATGTCGATACTGAAATTATAGAAAACTTCGCAAGTGCCTTCATCCATTTTTTCCATTTTTTTTCACCTTTAACACTTAATTAACTTACATCTATGTGATTGGAGGTTGCTTGTAGGATTGATCTTAATTAAGACTGTTATCAGCTGGAGCAGATGCAGTTTTTGAAAAAATAAATAAAACTAAAATTACATTTCTGCATAATTAGTGGCACATCCACTTTGAGAGACAGGTGGGTGTGGTCACAAGTTGCTTGCCATCGACCTAAATGTCCCTTGTCCATCTCCACTCCACCTCTTTGCTCAGTCAGACTCTGGCAAGATTCCAGCAGCCGATACTGCAAACCCTGAGTTTCAAAACCGCTCGACATTACCAGTTTATTGGTAATTTATTGGTAAAGTCACAAAGGAGAGAACTGAACAGAACAAAACTGGTTCAGACCAGTATGTGTTTTTCAAATCCTAACACACTCTCTGTACGTTAAACGGCCTAAATTATATGGGCACACTTGAATCCATTTGTGTAAAAAGATGCTAAAAATTGCGACACTTTAATGTTGCAGACATTAGAAAGACAGAAGCCTGACTCTAATGATGAATGAATGCTGTTGAGATGAGACCGGTTCAGTCTTTTGTTACGTGGATACTAGGACACTGAGCTGCCATCAATGGACTTTATTTTACCTGGGTTTTTCCTGCTAGGAGGTGCCCGTGTTATTCTACCTGACGCGTCCCATTTCTGTCTGTTCTTCACTTTGATGTGTGCTCTCCAGGTGCAGATTCAGTCTATTTATTCTTGAGCCCTTTGTGACATTGTAGGAAATTATGATTTCCTCCTGATTTCCCTATACGTGTCACCAAAACCCTTCAATCAATTAGTTGCCTGCCAGCTTTCAGTTATATATTTATATCTACGTATAGGGCTGTAATAACTTTGTCGCAACAGAATTAAACAATCCTTAAAAGGCAGATGCCTCAAAGCACAAATAACAAAAATAGTTGCCACAAAAAGAAAGCAGTGTCGTAGGATGCTTCCTGTGCTGGTGGTGAATAATCTAATTGGAGATATTAAATTCAAGGACTCATTCACTCTTCTGTGTCACTCATGCTTCACTTCTGCTCATCTACAATTTTGTTCTGTTGATTCAAGGACGTCTGAAAGATACTTGGAAACAGTTCGATTTCAACGCTCTGTACGTGTGAGCCCAAGGAACTGATACAGCTTTCCGTTTTGACCCGCGTGACAGGAGGTCTTTATTCCTGCAACCAAAACACGCCATTAGGCAAATGGGTGCAGACAAGTCGTCGTTAGGACCTGTCACCGCTGAAAGACGCTCAGGCTGCCGTCACCTCCTCGCAGCTCAGTCGCACGCGGTTTAGTCACCGCTCAGGCGACTGAATCATCCAGACATGAGATGAAACGCATCCGTCCCGCGCAAAACAGTCTTTGAGCTCGCATGTCAGCGTTAGTTAAAACACGGATTGGTTTGAAAGTTTGGGGCAGGAAGTGTTGTCCTTTTTTTTTTTAAATATGCAGACAAATTTAGAACAGGCTCTTCAAGAGACGCCTCGTTCTTTGTTATCCTCCAGGTGTTGTCAGAGTCTCGCTCCGTCTGAAACCGTAACGCAGCAGGACGAGTTAGTCAGCTGGGAAACCGGAGAGGGGGAGGCAGGGGGGCCCGGAGATGTCTTCCTGTCTGGATTTTATTTAATTAAGTCTCTTTTCATATACTTAATGTGTTGAAGCCAAACAAACCTCTAATAAGTCCAGATGAGACTGTTGGTGCTTTTCTACCTATTGTTCAGATATTAAATAATAAATAAATAAAACAGTGAAGGGGAAAAAATGCCACACATAACTCTCAAGGAGCAAATGGATTTATTATTTTCTGCAAATAAACTTTTAATAAAAATTGTCTCATAATAAAAGTCATGCTTTACCGCGGTTTAAGAATTTAGTAAATGAGGAAGGGACACAGCAAGACGCTAACGGAGTGAAGCAGAGACCTTTTAGGCAGGTTTTAGTAGAAGCATGTTTAGCCTAAACAGACTTTACATGGATCATTAGAAAAAACACTCACGCTAGTCGCCATGAATAAATCGCCCCGAGCAAAATTTATCCTACAAGTTGCGTACACCGTCTCAGTCGGCCCAGATTGATTAGCCTTATATATTTCATCCAGGCTTTTATGTTTACGTCGGTTTCCACTCTGAGGGAGAAAGTCAACTTAGATATTGAATAAATGTTTTTCATTACTTAAAGCCAGTCCTCTAGATATCTATTTTTCCACTTTCTGAGTAACAGCTTCTTCAGAGATCTGCTTTTGACACATTTTCTCCAACATCTTGTATCTTGATTTGTGCCGGTGTCATATTCACTCTATGATAGGAAGCAAGTCATTTTTTTTTTCTCCACCGATCCTCAATAGTCTCTCGTCCCCTGATAACACAATATTACATGCCCTCTCTCCCACTTGATTCATTTCAAAATTAATTTTCTGCCTAAGCAAATATTAATTAATCCGCTCACTGTTTTACCTCAGTAATGTCTCTATAGAGGTCTTAATTGTTTGAGCCTTTCAAGTCCTGAAAACTTCTAATTTCCTTCAAGAGGTCCCCGTATAAAAGCTGCTGTTATTTGTTTTTTACTGATTTTCAGGCAGAGTGTGAGAATGAAGTCAACAATGAACTGGCCAATCGGATATCTCTGTTCTACGCCGATGCCACTCCCATGCTGAAGGCATTAAGTGATGGCACAACCAAGTTTGTATCAGAGGTGAGGCGTTTACTAAGTGCCCGGTGTTTTCTTTAAACCGCCGTGTGGAAGCATCCGCTCAATCGTTTCCTCTTTTTTTTTTTTTACAGAACAAGAACCTCCCCATCGAGAACACGACGGACTGCTTAAGCACGATGGCGAGTGTGTGTAAAGTCATGCTGGAAACGCCGTGAGTGACCTCCTGCACCTGCTTCACGTCTTGTTCTTGGCCTTTATTTGTGTCTAACTCCTCCTCCGTGTCCCTGTCAGGGAGTATCGAAGCCGCTTCGCCAGCGAGGAGACGGTGTCTTTCTGCCTCCGGGTGATGGTCGGCGTGATCATCTTGTACGACTACGTCCATCCTGTAGGGGCGTTCGCCAAGTCGTCCAAAATCGACGTGAGTGCAGCCGTTAAGTTTAAGCTTTAGTCACAGCTTGGTCTTAAGCTAACGTGTGGTTTCTGGTCCACAGATGAAAGGCTGCATCAAAGTCCTCAAAGATCAGCCTCCGAACAGCGTAGATGGCCTTCTCAACGCTCTCAGGTCAGCTCACGTTCTTCCTGCAGCTCAGCGTATAGTTTGACTTTAACTAGCACACTTACAGTAAAAAGGAGAAGGCAGCTCATATTGTGAGTTGGATGATGTTTGTGCCCGTTCACAATCAGCAGAGAGGCATCTTGGTTTATTTAACTCCCCTTCCCCTTCGGTGACTCATCCACCGCTCAGTTCACCAGGGATCCAGTCAGCTGTGAGCCCGACACGGCTTGGGTGTCGAAGCCTCTCCATAAAGGCCGATTACATCTGACACCTCGTCCCCTCACAGTCTCCCAAATTCCGGCCGCCTCGCCTGGCTCTCACAGCTGCTCAGGCTGACACAGCCGTCTAAGAGTCGACCTCGCATCTGTATCTCTCTCTGTGTCCGGGGCCCGAGGCAGGCCGGCGCAGCCCGGCCATATGAGGTCATTTTCATGCAAAAGCTGGCTTCTCTCAGTGATTCATCCCTGATCTTAAACAGGATGGCAGAATATTTCAGAGGCACGCAGAGGTGGAAAGTAACTAAGAGCACGTGCTCAAAGCTCTTGCTCGAGTACAACTATATGCTGTGCAGTGTTTACTGATTTAATCTTTATAGCATCTGGACACTTTAATCTAAACATATGATAGATGCGTACAATACTCTGAGACTGAGCCCTTTGTCCAAAATGTTTGTGATGTCAGTGAGTAGACTGGAAACCTCTTGGCTAAACTACCAAACTGTATGAAACTGTTGTAATGAAAACAGTAAAATCCTGATCTCACATTTATCCTGTCGATCAAAAGGTTTAATAGTTTTTAATTCTCTCATCAACATGGGGCTGGACCAATATTCTTGATATATGCAAAGCTATATGATTATAATTAATCCAATAATGCAAAACCATTATAAAATAATCTCTAGAATAACCTAAAAGATACCACATGCTCAGAAAAAATCCTGTCTGCCTTTGCTGAGGGAAAGCAGGACTCTGTGCTTGGTAAGCAAGTGGTATGTTAGATGTTTTTCTTTATATATTTCTGCTCATTAAGCTTTGTTGCTTCCTGGTTTCCCAAACTACGGGTCAGGTCAAGGGTCATTAGGCTGTATTTAATAACATAGTGTAGTAATATTCTCAGTTTTACCACTTTCAATTGAATACTCTCCTGATAGTCCTCCTCTACATACACTGTGCATCATAATATTTCTGTCCTACAGGTACACAACCAAGCATCTGAATGATGACTCTACCAACAAGACTATCAAGAGCATGCTGCAGTAGGACTGAGCTGCTACAACTGCTGGGGAGAAACCACTCTCTCTCCCGACTGATGTCGCTGCACAGAATGTTTTTTTTTTTTTTTTTTTTGGTCTGTTTTTGGCTTCTTTTTTTTTTTATGGGAAAAAAAAGAGCTACAGCTCCGCCCTCTTTTATAATGCAAAATGCTACTGCCATTATGAACGTCTTTTTCTGTGCCAAAAAGATGTTGCTGAGATGTTTTCGATGAAAGGCCATGTGACGATGGCAGCTAATGAAAGCATTGTGGATCCTCTGGTGTTTTTAAACATGTCTTGTTTTTCCCTATATAAGGGACGGGAGTGCTTTGACTTGAAAATTTGAAAAAGAGAGATATATAGAGAAGTATATATATATTATTTTTGTTTGATTTGTTATTTAATTACATCCTCTGCATGATGAAAATGATGTCTGTTCCTTCTATTTAAAAAGAAAACCCTGATGGTTCAGTTTAATTTGCTCGATTGTGCGTTATGAAACGTTTTGTTATTGAAATGGTACTTGTCAAGATGTCAGAGTACTGTTTTTATATTTTTTATAGGTTTTAATTTGTGCATATGGTTGTTCATTTCATAGCTGTGTTGTATTTTTCTTTTCATTTGAAAACTTTAAACTGTGATGTGTGCAAAATCAGACTAAAATTGGGAGCGTGTACTGTAAATGAACAGTATGTTGTGGCTGGAGAAATTAAAAGCAGAACTCTTGTTTTCTACAACCCACCTCGTCAAGTTTTGTCTCTTGTCTGTTGTCCCGGACGGCTGAGAGGAACTTTTCCTGCAAAGGTTAGTTTTTTTTCTCATGCGAACACGTAGCGAGGTATTTGTGTTTTAACCAGAGAACAGGCACTGAGAAGAAACATCTCTGATCAATTGTCTTGATTAGCAGAACACACAGACACACACAGGCCTTCAAGTTTTCTCTGAAATGAGATCAGCTAATTTAATAGAAGTCTTTAAGACTTTAAGCTGAAGTCACTGGCGGGTACACTGATTCATTCATGTCTCACTCCGAAGCTATGAAACTACAGCCAGCAGCAGCAGCTAGCTTAGCATAAAGACCAAACAATGGGGAACTGTTAGCTTGTTTATTTTTTTAATACATGTTCTCAAGTAATGAAGAACCTTACAGAATAAGTTATAATATATTCTTGATATTCAAAATAATATTGAGGGAAAGATACTTAGCAGCATATACTACCAAGTAGTTTAAATAAACTCTTTGCTGCAACATTAAAACTGGAATATTTTAAGTGCTTAAAGAGACATTTTTATTTGTTGCATTTTAAATAGCTGCTACAGAGCAACATTATAATTCATTTAAAGTTAGGTTTTTAGTAAGTTGATAAGGAGTATTTCCAGTATTTCATCTCTTTTAGCTCTGTTTTGGGTCTCCTCCACCTCCTGAGTGAAATAAAGGAGCGTACAGACAGAAAGAAATGCAGTGAGTTGTCGTGATGATAACACTTTGAGGTGAAGACCAAAATGAAGCCTCTGATACAGCTGAATGACACAAAACACCCTCTGTTGTTTTGTTATAAGAATGAAACATTAGCTAAAAACTACAGCTACAAATCTCTGTCGCTTAATTCGGCAGCTAGTGGTCAAATTTGCGTCTTGATCTGATGACGTTCCTTTTTTCCTGTTTCACTCTGTGAAGCCGAGGATAGCTGGACTCGTAAGTGAAAGTTTTCAGAAAGGTTTACGTTCACCAATTGCGTTTGCAGAAATGATATGTTGAATTCATGTGCCTTTGGATTTCTTGCATTCGTTTCTGTTTGAATCATGGCTTCTGGATGAACAGAGCTGAACACCAAACACTGTCTCTGCGACTTCTCATGAGGTTAGCGCGAGCTCCATTTGAAGGCTGCAGTGATTCTTTGCAAGTTCATCATGAGGAGCAGACACTTCACATTCACATTGTTTGTATATCTGATTATAGCCATAAAAGATGTGTTTTATAATTTTTTATATTGGTGATATTAACCATTTTAACTCTTAATGCATTCTGAGCAGACCCCGATTGCATTTCCCATCTTTATGCTTTCACATGTAGCTTCACACACTAAAGTAAGAAACTAATAGGCTGGTGGGTTTCATTAAGTGACTCAACGTCAACAATTGATTTCCAGCTAAATGAAAGATGAGTTAAATAAATATAAAAATCAACCTAACACAACAACCAGCAGCATTTTGTTTGCCTGCTTATGAAAAACACCCATATTCACTCAGATGTGCTTTTTAATTCATGCGGCCCTCTTTTTTGCCTTTTACGGCTACTCAAAGTCAGCTATAGCTAATGGCTCATTAAGAAACATAATTACACGATGTCAGTGACAAGTCCTCATCTTTATTTTCAGGACCCATTATCCTCTCGCTACATATTAAGGGTTTTTTTCCTCAGTAAAAAAGAAAGACACATAGACATTTCTTTTAAATTCTTTTTCACTGCCCTAACTTTCTTTCTTTTTTTTTTTTTTTTTACCCTCCTCTTTTCTTTAGAGCGTGGAACACGCCAGTCATGTGTGGCCACTGCGGCACTATCTGCACAACTTCCCAGGGTCAAAGGCAGACGGCAGAGTGTGGATGGGTGTGTCCTCTGCAGCATCACTGCACTAACAGACATGGCAAAGGAAGGAAGCAGGAGGGAGCGAACGAGGAGACGGGAGGAAGTAAAGTGGTTTCATCTTGGGGTGGGGTTTAAAGTCCTTGAGGGAGAGAGTTGTAAAGAGTGGGGAGGGGTGGGTGAATGAATGGATGCAGCTCTAACGTGGCTGCAGAGCAAGCAGGGCTCGCAGGATGGCTGCGACTTCTTTTCAGTGGTCAGCGGCGACCTTGCTCTGCGCCAGCTGATCTTGTCTCTTGCATCATCGGCTGCTGCAGAGACTCCGCTGTCCAGATGAATGAACCCTTTCTGAGGCAGGAGGGCTGCTGTATTTAATCGAATACCATGACAGTCTTTCCTCTCAGGTTGAAATAGTGGAGAACCGGGACCATACCTGGTCTTAGAAAGCAACCCACCTCTGTTTTTAGGAAGTTTGAGCCCATCTGTTTTTTCTATGAATAAAAAGAAATCAACATTACTGCTGCGTTTAATCTAGTAGATCAGGTTAAATAATATCTCTCATCCTGTACAGTATTTACTCTCTGATTTATCGTTCTGATTAGATGATAAGGTGGTGATAAGGGCTAACTCAACTTAATGTGGGGCGCTACAACGTTCTGGGCGTGGTCTTTTCTTTGCTTTAATTGTTGACTGACTATGCTTGTGTATTTGTATTAGCTGTTAGATGGACCACCGTGTACCCTGTTAGGGAGAAATTTGTGGTGATGCCGATGAAGAAGAAGAAAAACCAGAGTCCTGTATGTCTTATGCTGAAGGAGTTTATTTAGACTCGATTGAGGAGAACAGAAGATTCGTCATCACAACATAAGTGCATGAGTCCACCTCAATTCTAAGGGACAAACAGTAAACTCAAAGTCTTATACTAAGAAGGTGGACCGAGGCAGGGGGAGATGTGTCAATATCACATTGGTTATTGTACATAAACATGAAGATAAGGATTCACACCAGCTAGGAAATACAAATTGTCAGACAGTGACGGAGGACATTATCATCTAACTCTACAGCTGTGTCTGTTGACAGCCAGACAGTGAGACTGAAGACGCCATAAGAGGGACCATGGCCTTGTCATGTTCCTCAAAGAGAAAATAGGACAGATACCTGACCCCAGCAGTAGGGAAGAGACATTATTCTCTAACATACCCCGCCTCTGGATCGGCTCTCCTGCACAACCCTATATTATAAGTGGTAGATAGATACATGGATTGAAGTGTCTTTTTTTTTACAGATTAACATTTTTAAAAAGCCTTCAACTTAAGGTGATTTTTTTCTTACGTGGAAGTCTTAGTATTTCTAAAGTGCTGAATAGACGGTAAAAGAGCTGTGGATGTGAAGATGGAGACATCCAGTCCCAGTTAGGTAGAGGTGGAGGGAAGAAGCAGAAGGGAAATAAAAAGAGACATCGTCCTGAAAGCTATTTAAAATGTCAACTCTTCATCTCCTCACAGACATTTTTTTTCCTTCGACCTCAAGGTCTTGAAAGTTCTGTATATGCGAAGTATGACGGAAATCTTCACACTCATTTACAGCAAATATGTGACAGGATACAGGAGTTTATCACTGCTAATAAGTGGAGGATAATCATTGTAACGTGCTCAGTTATAGAGGAGGCAGAGCGCCAGAAATAAAGTGTGTTGCATTTGATCACAGTCGCTTTCCCTTTTCTTTTATTGCTCCTACATTTGTACAAAAACTGAGCGTATTAAAAATATTTTTTTGCACTGACCCAGTTGAGAAACTGTTTCCATGTTGATTGTTTGGATTTTTTTTTGGTTCTTTTTTTTTTGTTGCTTTGTTTAGGTCGTTACCGAGGTGGTTATTTTTTCTATTTATACCTTTCTGCACATAGTTTGGTGACAAATTACAGGAAGGAAGAACAGCCTCAGCTATTTGTTGTAGATTCTTTAAATCTGCGGAACTGCACTGGAGGGATGAAGGCCGTTTTTCCAAAAGACAATACCTGGGTTGAGATCTGGATTGTCTGTATTAATCTCGTCATCTTTTCCTTTAATTCGTCACCTGTTCTTCTGTTTTCTATGAAGAAATCATGCAGCAGTGGTTTTATTATAGTCATTAACCCCATAGGTAAAGTTACAAAACAGCTACACATGATCCTTTGATTCCTCTTCTGTGGATAAAATAAGTCACAGAAGTTTGCGTTTTAGAAAACATTAAAGTGTAGCCTCCAGAAAATGAGTTCACACTGGGAGGAGGAACATAAAGCGGTACAGAGGCGTCCAGAGGAAGTGAATTATGTTGTTGGTCACACCTCACAGAGAAACATCTCCTTCTCATGACCCCCATCGCTCAGAGGCCTCCGGGACAGTAGTCACCATGTGGTTTACTGTGCCACAGCTTGTGGTTGTTGTATTTAATAATGAGTGAAAGGTGACAGAGAACGAGAGAGAGCGTCATTTTAAACCTTTAGAGCTTCTGCAGGGATAATCAGCCTCCTCTGTGAGTCGTTCTCTAAACACACCTTTTAGTCGGAGTGATGCTTGACGGTTTGACATTTGGACTACTGTGTCACAGTGAACTGGCACAACTGTCAGTTATTTCCAAGTAAAGAGTTTCTTCTTTTATTCCAGTGAAAACCCCAGCAGCCTGAGAACTGAGTTGTGTCCATAAACCACAAGGCCCTAACACATTGCTCATCTGTCTCTTGGGTGAGACAAGTTCACTTTTCTGAGAAAGACAACGGCTATCCTCTGAGACCACCCCGCCAACCCGCTCAACCACCCCTTTCACACACAAACACACTGTCGCAGATGCAGAGCCCCCCCTCCCACCCCCCAGGATCCCACTTCCTTCTGCACGTTGCTTTAATCGGGGGAGTCTTAGTTAATCAGTCGTGTCAAAACATCAACGGCTCATTGAGGATCACGTTTCATGCCAGCGAAACTGAACCAAGGGTGCTGTAATCTCGGTCCGTTGAGCAGATAGGACTATTTGCTTGGGCAAAGCTTCAGCGCTTTATCGGGAACTAAGAGTCAGTGAAAGTATTGCTACACCTCAGAGAAGGGGGCACGAGTTCCTCTAAAGCACTGTCAAAGAAAGTTGAAGCTTTACACATTTGTTTTTGTAAACTTCTGCCGACAGATTGTTTCAAAACAATCAGTATGTGACATTAATAATCCTATAATATTCCACATATTACTCAAATAAAACAGCACTTTTCATTTATTTTCTTTGTAAAAAGTGACTGCTGAAATTGTAGTAACGTCAATTAATATTATTAAAAATAAATCTTAGAGCTAAAATCAGATGTAAAATCAACTATTAAAATTTTTGTTTTGGAATATTAACAAAGCTATGAACAAAGCTGAATTCAAACAATTTGAATATGTTATATGACCCGATATGTTATTTTAATTGAGATTGTGTTCAGTATTTTATAAAAAAAAATGTCAAAATGTTATACTTACCTTTACTTGAAAGAGGAAGTTTTGCAAAATGTATTTATTAATTTAACATGTTTCTATTTAACCACAGAGATTTATTAATATTTACTCATTTATTTCATGTTGTATAATTTGTCTTTTTGGTTTTATCATTTATCTTTGACTCTGGGGTTGGCAAAGTTTGGTCCATGACTCTATCTCAACAATTATTTGATAGGTTGCTGTGAAATAATAATGAACTCCAGAGGATGAATGAAAGTTTTAGCAATATGGTGAAAATGTTGTTTGTTTGTTTTGTATTTTATTTTATTTTAGACCCAGTGCTTGCAAAATAAATAATAAATGAATTTGTGTTTAACACCAATTATCAAATGTTGGCATGCTAACAACGACACTAATGTGAGTCTGAAGACCTGGACGTCAGAGAAATACTGTGACTGTGACGTCAGGACTGGACCAAAAAGACTCCAGCCAACAACCAGGGAACTTCTAGAAGCTACCATTAGCTGTGAGGCTACGAAAAACTAGTCTCTTCTGATGATCATGATGTTGTTGTGGAAATATTTGTGTATTTGAATGCTCTCAGATAACAATGAAATAAAAAATTGTTTGAATCACTTCACCTTTGTAGTTTTTTTGTTTTGTTTTGTTTTTAACTTTCATTACATTTGTTGAAATCTGGTGTGGGAAACACTACAAAAAAAAATATAGAAATAAAAAAGAATAGGGACACAGGCACAGAAAGGAAACAGATGTATGTGGTGTTTACCGTCTCTCATGTAGTTTTATTTATGTATTGCAGTCATTCTGACTTCTCGTTGTGCACCATGTAAACCTAAATGGTACAGAGCAGTTGTTTAGCAGCTATGTCATTATTTACCCCTGTGCTTTTCCTGCTGTGTGGTGGTCTTTGCCTATTTAAATAGATGTTTCCCCCATTCTACAAAGCATTAATGAATACTAATTAGGTATTAGCAAAGTCTTTATTCACATATTTCCTGACTATGTATTTTTAAAATGCAGGGCTTAAATCCATCATCTGGTCATTGACACATATTGACAGATGTTTTCCATTTTTGACAGGCTTGATTCAGAACCAAGAACAACCTCAAAGCTTGGCCAGATTAATGCCTGGTTCGGACTGGATTTTTTTTTGTCTGTGTATACAAAACTGTCATGTCCACATTCACTTCCACTTGCAGTTTTGATAGACCTATTGCAATTTCCTTAGACGGAGGTCCTGAAGGGAGTCGACCGTTTTCTGTCTCTCTGTCGGACCATAAATCATAGCCCGAGTCCTGATGACTGTGCAACTGTGGTCACGGGCTCCACCATGGAGGTTTGTCTCTAGCCATCCTGTCACTGAGTAATATCCGACACAACATTCAAATGAGAGGCCCCGCTGTGTGTGAAATCTGCTGGTGTGGTCCCACCAACTTATTGTGTTTCAGTGGTTGTCCTGTTAAGACAAAATGTTGAAATAGTTCAGTTTTTTTTTTTCTTGGTAACAGAACATGTTGAGTATGACAATGTGGAAATTTTAGAGACCCTCGCAACATTTACGAAGGTGGAGACAGCAGCTAGTTAGCGTAGCTTAATTTATGGAAACGCATTAAGGACATCTTTGTCAAATTTCAACAAATAAACTTTTAGCTTTGCCTAGCAATACAGCACTTTGGAGAATATGCACATTTTCTCGCTTGTCTACAGCAACAAGCTAAAGTTAACATAAAGACTGAAAACTGTTAAGCTAGGTTTCTTAGCTATCCAGTATCTGCTTACAAGCACCTCAAAGCTTATTTAAAGCTAAAGCAATTTTGAGCGTGAGTAAATTTAGCTCAGCAAAAAAACTGGAAATGGGGATAGCTTTTTTCTCAAAGCTAAAAAAAAAAATTGTCTACAAGCATATCTGCCTGTTTAAAGCTAAAGCTATCGTAGCGTAGCTCAGTTTAGTAATCTAAATGGGGAAGCAGACAAACAAAATGCACTTTAGCATAGCCTCCTTGGACCCAGCAAAATTAAAGTTTGAGAATTTCTGTAATTTTAGCAGAAACTGAGTCTTTTCTTTGTTTTCTTGTCTGATCTGACCAAATTGTTGCTGCAATATTAGCAACAAAAATAAAACAATTATGAAGTTAATTAAAACTTAGAGCTGAAATATAGTTAAATGGAACGTTGTTTGGAACGTTGTTTACCTTTTATGGTAGTATTCTGAACGAACAATGATCAGAATAAGAAATGTCCACAGAGGACACCTGACCTAAACCTTTAATTGGATTATTATTAGCCTTACAATTTATTCAATCAAGGATTCATGTATCAGGAGTCATACTTCTAATAGTCCCAAAAGCTGTTTCCTGTGATTGTCACGCACAGAAAGAAGTTACCCTTGGTTTCCTTTTGGGACACATTCTGCCTTTCAAAGTACTGGATTTTCCCTGCTTTGCAGACTCAGTCTCAACAGCAGCACACCTGTACAGGTACTTTACTGCAGTCAAGTTACTTGATGCCCTGTGAAAAACCTACCAGCAACAGGAACCATCACGTGAAAGGAGCCAGGCAAGGCAACGATGCCGACTGATGTTAATGATTGTGTCTCGGGTGCTATGTAAGCTTAGCAGTTAAATACATTACTGTGATCCTATTTTATCTGTCACTGCTCTTACTACTTTATGGACAACTTTAATGATGGTGTGCATACATCCAAGCTAGGTGGTCGTTCCTTACTTTATTTCCCAATTAATCTCTCTTCCCTCATCTTTTATGCTCAAAATTTATCTCTACTGTCAAACAAATGCAATAACATCACATTCATGTATGTAACTGCTAAGCTTATATGTTGCTCCTGACCCAAACAGGATCACAGTGAGCATAGTCCAGTGTCACCTGTGAATGTTAAATAAAAACAGATGAGTTGAGTCCCAGTGTCAACCACAGGGGACGTCAACTAAAAGTATGCAATAAATGGTTTTTCAATTATTTACATCTCTTGCTCCCATAAAATGTGGCCAGTGAGATGTCGGACATTTTGAAAATGCAGAGCTCCTTTTGCACACGTAACACCCCAACCCAAAGCTACCAGCTTGAGTTAGCTTAGCATAAAGATGCGGGGGAAGGGGGAGCAAATCAGTTTGTTCAAAGCTTAAGATATTTCTTATGCAGCACATAGCTTATGATTTTTGATATCTTGTGAGATTATACGGCAGCTTTATTAAGGGCATTTAAATATTTTATAGGCAGACTTTGTTAGCTTTCTGGGCAAGCAGTTTCCACGGCCACTAAATGCTAAGCTAACGTTAATACTCAATTTAACTAACGCATGACATTTACAATATTAAATGCCTTTACTGTGCTTAAAAAATGTCAGTAAATATCAGTATATCAAGCTTGAGGACATATATTAAATAAAAGAGAACAGGCTATGCACGATTATGTGACTCCTTATCACTCTAATTTGTTCAGACTTAGTTTGAAAAACAATGTGGCTCTGGCTGATGGAGTATATTTATACTGAATTAGAAACCGGGCAGCATGTGCGTGTTTTATGCTGTAAGGAAAAGGATGGGTGTGTCAACCGGTGCGGCACGCTGCTGACTTTAGCTGAGAAGCTCCAGCTGCTACTGAGCGTTCACATTACTGTAATCAAGCCCTGCTGGCACCAGTTACGCTGCTCCTCTCCACCTCCTTCTTGAAACAGGGTTATCTTACATTACTAGAAAGGGAAGAGCAATACGTGTCCAACTTAAAAAAAGACTCATGGATGAGCAGAATTTTGTAAAATAAATGTGCAAATGAATATTTTTATTTGTTGTTAATCAATTTGGCAACTGACTCTTGACAACTTCAATTTGGCGATAGTGCAAAAAAAGCATCATTTCCTGCTTGTCTTTGTCATATCTCATATTACACATTTCATTGTTGGCTACAGAAAACATTAAAAGAAATGACTCTCAAGTGATTTCTTTTTACATAGCCAATAATGAAAGTAATCAATAGTTGCAGCTCCGCTTGCTGGATTTTAAAGCTGCATGTTACTTGCTGACTTGCTCATCATTTTTTCAGAGCGTAGGTTTTACCAGCAGCACCCTCATCGTTGACCTGTTACTCTGCAGGGCGTGTCACGAGAGAAACTAATGGACACAAGCGACTACAGCTGCTCACGTCTCTGAAATGTTAGTAACCAACGAGAACAAGCTTTTGTTCGTTTAAAACGTCTTTTAAAACATAATATTACACTCTCCTTATCTACAAGGAGAAGTATTCATTTATTTCTTCTTTGGTTTAACATATAATACTGTATGTACTTGGCAGAGAACCTCCCAATGTCAAGATCGTTTGACTTTTATTCACACCCACTGCGTCCCTTGCTCTGGTTGTGAGCCTGCAGGTGGTGCAGTAGCATCAGCTTTGGCTTGCAGCTCTATCTGTCGGCCTCTCCCCGGCTGGGGGAAGAGCTGCTGACTGGAACACATTTCCTCTCTTTGCTGTGCTGTGCGCTGCAGAGGGAAAACACTGATTCAGCTCTTATGGGAGAACCCCGTCTCTGGGGTTAGTGAGGTTGGGATAACACACTACCACAGCTCAAGACACCCGCATCCCATCCTCATCACTCACCCTCATTGATTAGCTGATAAATGTGGCTAATCAGAGATGGCCTCTGACTACACTCTTAATTAAGTTTTGTGGTCATTTCCCTTTAACTGCAAATTTGAAAAACAGGTTGATCTTTTTTCTCCACTTATAAATCAAAATCTCAAATTGCTGCTTATTCCAGCCTGCAGTAATGAGAAGGGAGATGACTGTCAACATGTGAGAGCAGCATCAGGGGTGATGATAACTGACTGAGCTTAGTTGCTGGTTCTCTACAGCCTGGCAACACCCTTACACCTTCACATGTCCCTGCAGAGCGTATCACCACCCCTTATTCCTCCACCCCTCCTCAACCAACCACCAACCCCTCATCCTCGCCTGCTACTCTACATGAATAATGCAGTGGGCCTCCTCGATCGTCGCTACCAACATGCCACGGCATGTTTTATTCACACTAAAGTCAGACAGATCTCCCCTCGTCGCTGCCCAGATCCGCTAGCCGCCTGCCGGCATCAGTTCAATGCGTCTCCTCACAAGGTCTCCTTGACCTGCACGTCCCTGCAGGAGTGCCACCCCAGTTTAAAATGGAAGTGTGGAGCTAAAAGTAAATATTTGCATTTAATTCTCGAGGCCGTGTCACACCCTGCTGAAAATGAATCATCTTGGTTCAGTCTGTTCTTTTCTGCTCTTTATGTTGTTAGTATTCTTTTGTACCTTTACAAGGTGGCATTGTTTTCTTTGGTTCCACGGCTGTGCTTATTCATTAAAATATTCTGTTGGCCAGTTTTGCAGTATAGGTTGTAAATCCACTGATACATTGGTGCTATGTTAATTAGCTGTACAATTAGCTTTATTGATGGGTCACAAAGCATTCATACCTTTGACAGATTTGACCTCTGACCTGCAGCAAAAAACATTTCCTGAGAACTTATTTAACCTGGCAGCTTCTTAGTTTTGGTTTTAAACTGCTCTATAAATAATTACCAAATAATTATTTAAGCACTAATAAATACAAAAGTTGTAACTTTTTAATAGTTGCTATAAATCCAATTAATTACCTAATGTCACAGATCATAAAACAACTCGATCGTAATGGAGGTGTGCGTTTAGATTCAAGTCTGCATTTTTTTTTTTTAAATATCTAAACTATTTATTATTTTATTTTTTGACGAAGGTGAGGAAGGTGTAGGTGGAGCCCATCACCCTCTGAAAGATTGTTTAATTATTCCAAAGGTTTTATATTTGATCTTCTGCTTCACTTATAGTAGAGGATATGTCACATTAGAGAAGCTAAAGAACGTTCACCTAATGTTTTGAGGTCAAGGAGCACCTATAACAAATGTTTGCCTGAACTGTTGTCCTGAAGGTGAGACGTTACCCAAACCCAACTGTTTTGTGTATCATTTGAACATGCATGCAGCCATGAGTAACCACCTGTGTTCCTGTTTTGAAAATAACACGCTTTCCTTACCTCAACAGACACTGTTGCCACATCAGAGATTTTCACTCTTATCTGACGCTCCAATCAGCTCCTCTCATTATCTTAAGGTATGGTCCAGGAGCGGCCTCGTCACACCTTGCTGCCTCTCCATGGCCATGTCAGTGGGGATGACAGCACTTTGATGAGCCATTTGTTGCCCTGCAGGACTCGTGCCTTTGCACCTTTGTGAAGTGCTTGATTTATTATTCATTTGTGTTCCCACCAGGGCTGAACAGTCATTAGCAAGAACCTACCAGGTTCATTTGGAACCAAGACTTTCTGTGGAGGTTTGATCCTCTTTGATCTTGCAGCCCAAAGACATTTATTTTAGATGGAGTAGAAACTAAAGACATGTTAACCTTCTCTGTAGGTGAGGTTAAATAACAAGCAGTTAGAAGGTGGCAAAGCCGACACCCAGCTTTGTCTGTTTTTGTTTTCACAAACAATCGCTTGCATCATTCCGTCTCTTCTTAGTATGCATCCCCTTAAACCGATCTTTCACCTCTGAGTGGTGCAACGTCCAGCGTCCAGATGGTCGTCCATGGCAGCCTCTTCATCCTCGGAAGCATCATTAGGCACCAAGACTGGTTGTTACTAACCAAAGACAAATACTACATTACTTTGAGCAAAAATACTTATCATAGCCTTTTTGTATACTGCATTTTAATTTTCTGGTGGATTTCACTTATTATAGTTATTAACAGTGCACTTGTCCAGATGTTAACTTTTTTAAACCTGTTATTAATAAAGACAACCTTCCTGACCCACATGCAGATAATACTTTGTTGTGTTTTGCAACAAATACTTCCATCACACACTATGCATTGGTTGTAAGAGTTGCTCCTGATAACAAACCCCTTCAAACATGACGTATTCATATCCAGTAAATGAGTCAAAACAAAACAACACAATGTTTTTCTCAGGGCTCATGTTTGGTCTAGATCTGATAAGAAAAAAATAATAGGGAAGAAGCATTTTCAATAGGAATGACCTTGAATAAAATCTTGCTATTACTGTATTTGTAGCTTACATTTGAATACAACAAAGACACAGGAGACATATTAAAAAAATGGAAAAATAATTTTCGAACTAGGAAAACTGTTGTTAATGTACCCGAACTGGAACAATTTTCATTGACAACTGTCATGAACATCACACATGTGTATGTTGTCATGATTAACATTCACATTGCCCGTAGGTGTGCATGTGAGTGTGAATGTTGGCCCTGCGATGGACTGGCGACCTGTCCAGGGTGTACCCCTGCCTCTCGCCCGATGACAGCTGGGATAGGCTCCAGCAGACCCCCGTGACCCCTAACAGGACCAAACGGGTTTAGAAAATGACTGACTGATTTCCAAATTAACCATTGTTTATGTTACGGAGGTATTTTCTTTATTCTTCAAATATAGGCCAAAGCTATCAAAGTGTTGTTTAAATACATATAGCCTACACATTATATCTTTTATGGTGTTTCCGCATTTAGTTTTACAAACACAATGTAGCTTGTGAACGTCGCACCAGTGTCCAAGCTAATGCTAGGATTGCTAATCAGCTAATGTGCTCATTGTTAGCTTGTTTCATGCACTGGTGTGTTGTTTTTTTTTTTTTTTTTACAAATCAGTAATCACAGATAAAAGCATAAATGGACTGTGCAAGTGTTTTATTCCAGCATTAAACGTGTCTCACGACATTATATACAGCTAACACAAATGCTGTTAGGTTGTTTTTAGATACGACAGAGAGACGTAATGACGTCACACCGGAGAATTAGCTTTTTAGCACTCCTCTAGTGTCGGCAACACCTCTGTCTGTTTACTACACAACAGCCTTGAATCAGTTGAATTATCGCCTTGTCTGTCTTGTGACGTTGATGGGTTTCCTTCCTTGAATCCAGGGCCTGAAGAAGTAGTTGGATGAGCTGCAACGTGAATACCAGGGCCTCCCTCTCGTCATTTACACTGGGAAAGCCCAGAAGGGGTGAATGGAAGAAGAAATGAAGCAGCTGGAGAAGGACATTAAGCTTTTTGAGAAATTTAAAAACATCTATGTATCTAATAATAATTAATAAAATTAAATACTTTTCTATTATTACTGCTTTTTTTAGAATCTGTGATGCTGAACCATAAGTTTTAGTTTTTCATAGTATCAGATCACACACGTAAATTAATGCATGTGGATAATTTTTAATAATCAGTCATTTTTAATAATAAATTCAGGATTATTGGGTTGTTGCTTTTAAACACTGTTTAACCCAGTAGAAGAAGTACACAGGAAGCGCATCATCGACTTTCCCTCTCTAGTCCGATGCTCTAGTCATGTCCGATCATGTCACGTCTTTTACGTCTTGTCATCCGTGGAGGTTAAAAAAGTAACGACCCTGTTTTTTCAATATAAGGTGTAGAAAGTACAGATATTTGTGTTTAAATGTAGGGAGTAAAAGTAAAAAGTCGTCAGAAAAAGAAATACTCAAGCAAAGTACAGATACCTGAAAAATTTACTTAAGTACCGTAACAAAGTATTTCTGTATGTAAAATAATTTGACGGGTGTAAAAGGAGAAATTGTCCATTATGTTTTCCTAACTTCTTCAACACACTCCACACCATATACCGGTGTCTTTTAAAGCCCCTTTAGGCTCTCATTTACGTCTAACAGCCTCATTTTACGACCTGTGGATGCTGAAATACCCTCTAGACCAAACAAGGAGCCTCCTGGGATTCTCAGAATCTGCTCCTGTCTCGGTTTTGTAAATACAGCCTGAAAACAGATGTCGCTGCTCAGATAGCTCTCGGGAGGAAGCACAGCGAGCTCAGCGGAGCGATCCTGGCCGACAGAGGTCATGTTCGCAGGTGGAAGAGTAACTGAGCACATCATTGAGAGCTCAACTTGACCCTCGATGAGTTATTGTGCTGAGGTGCTCTGGTCTGCAGTGAGGCCCTACTCAGATCACTTACATCCTATGCTACCTGTAGTGCGGGAAGAGTTGCCCGACAGTTTGGAGGTAAACCATCTTTATGTGTTTTTGCCTCCGCTGAGCCAAGGTCCAGAATTAAAGAAAGAATAAAGCTTCTGTACACCAAGTTCTTTCTCAATTTGCAAAGTGTTCCCATCATTCACTCAAGGCTTACTTAACCAGAGAGCAGAGTGGAGATGAAAGCTTGATCATTCAAGTACTCCCAAGATCCTTTGATGCCCAACCATGAAGTATGTCTTAGAGCTTTTAGCATTCCTCACTGTGGAGCGGGAGGTCCTCAAGGTGAACGGTTTTCCTGAACTTAACGTATGTTGTTCGACTGTTGAACCGAAATGTGCCGTCTGTCTAATCTCAACATGCTTGTTGCTGGAGATAGCACAACCGCTGGATATCTGCTGTGCAACTGTAAACCGTTGTCGACCATTACGGGTGAAGAAGTTGAAGATCCGCTTGTTTGTGATAACACTTGTGCATTATTGTCTCTAGATACAGTACACATCCTGCTACTGTTCCACCTCCATTTCGAGTGCAGCCGCCTATGAGGTCTGTGGCTGTCAGCCAGTTTGTTTGCACTCAGCATTTTGTCGATTCTGTGGAGGTTTCAGGTAATGGATTAGGGAACAGCTCTAAGAGTCCCTTTCCTCAACTGGCTTTATTCGTGAAGGAGTCCCAGAGGCCTGCCTCAGCCCTCATGGTCTCAGCTGTTCAGGCTCTGGAGAACATTGGGCCTACTCAGCTGTCTGTTTCCGTCCTAAACCCCCCGCCTTCCTGCGAACCACAGGCAGTATAACCCCACTAGGATTGACAGCATCTGTCAGTGTCATTCATTCAGCAGCTTTCTGATGTTTGACCTTTTGTGACGGGAATGTGCTAGAACTGTAAACCCTGTTTGTTTTATCATTATCCTCCACTGTTCAGGGGCTATACTATGGCTTCAAATATCATTATACCATCTATTGTGCACAGTATATTCATTAATGTGGAACCATTTATCATTCATAAGAGAGCATAAGCAGATAAACTACCTGCAGCATCAATTCTCTTTGAACTTTGAGATTGGCGCTTCGTGACGCTGACAGACGAGATCAAGCCTTCACCCTTTATATTAGACAGCATCCACTGATCCACTGGGAAGTCGTTTGTCAAAGACAGATCCCCTCAGGAGCTCTGCTGGATTTAGGGGTTTCCTCTGCAGTTCGCGGGGCACAATTCCCAGAATTACGCTCATTCATGACGACTGAAAGCATCCAGGGGAAAAAAGAGCTGCCTCTCGCCTCCATTCAGCTGCCCAGGCCCCTAATCTCTGCTGGGACGGCCCGCAAAGAGAAAAAAAGACTGGCACTCACATCAAGCACGGGCCTCTGTGATAAAGGCATGACGACAATGGATAACATTTCATGGTGTGACACGGACTGCTTCGTGTGTTAGAAACTTAACACACTCCAAATGCCTGAGATGTTTTTAATCCTTCCTTTGCAATGCAGTAGTAATTACTGTGTTGCCTTGTGTGTAGTTTTTGGTAGATTTATGAGTCTACTTTTGAATGCATAATCATTTATGTCACAAAAACTATATAAAGTCAGGCATTGCTTGCCTGCATGGGATGGTAAAATCATTTTCCATATCTTTATCATTCCAGTTTTTCATCTTAATTAAAGATATGAAACCTTGCTGCACCACTGCACACATGAATCATTTAAAGCACGTTTCTCAACAGTTTCCTGTGACACTTTTAACGTCTTTTGTAGAAACCTGTGCTCTTTGGTTTTTAACTGCACAGCATGGGCTGATCCAGTTTTATAAGAGTTTTGCATTTTACATGTCTACGTTTTCTGGAAAAATAGCAGGAATTGCGACAATTCTTGAAGGAACAGCAGCAATATAATCAATATATTGTAAATATATAAGTAAATATTAATTAATGTAGTATTTTTTGCATTTCTGCCTGTTAACATATTTGTTTTGTACGTGCAGTTGATCTCCTGTACATTTTTGGGAACTTACAAAGAGATAAAGAGTTTTTGCATTTAATAAAGACTTAGGGACGTACATCAAGTCCAAAAATGCTTAACCGAGATTAAATAACTTGGACAAAATATCCTTATAGTCATTAATAATTCATGTATATCTCTTTCAGTCTTGCTGTTTCAATCAATAACACTTACACATATTTTGAATGTAAATATATTCTCTGTATTTGCAGAAAGAATTTAACAGCAAACTAAGGAATAAATATGTAGATGATCTTACAGCAGTGTGTTAGTTGATGACGGTGCATTAACAGACTGGCTCAGGGGCAGCTTGCTGAATATCCGGTCTGGAAAAACTCATCTCAGTGACCTAGTAAAGACCAACAAACATGCTCCGGTCATTTATATCTCACAGTTTATTTAGCTTGTACTCTATTTTTAAAAAGGGAGATCAGTGTAGTGCACAAAGTGGTGGCCTAGATTTAAATTTCTTAAAAAAAAAAAAAAAAATCAAAACTGCCAAACAAAAGCTAGAGGACGTTTTGGTGAATAGCAGTAGCCGGTGGTTCTCTACTCTTTTGGTGTTGTTGCTAGGAGACAGTGGGTCTAAAAATCTGGCTTCGATGAGGCGCACCTGCTTCTTGGGGTCTGGCACATTCAGTGTCTGCACAATCAACGCATGGGAGGAAAAACTGATCCGAGCCGTTCAAATCTGAGGGGAGTTTCCCTGTTTTCTGTCCTGCTTCTGCTGATTAGAGAACTGATTTGGGTTGAGGGGTATCTTCTGGGACAGATGGACAAGAGTGGAGGTTTTTTCTCTTACATAGCAAAATGTCCTTCCCGTGTCTTTTGCGAGCGAGTAAACACAGCATGAGCGGAGAGTCAATAGAGGACAAGGGGGTTTAAAATCACGCAGCTTCCGTGACTTTGAAGCAAAGCAGAGCATCCTCCCTGAAAGCTGTCACACCCAGTTAACGGCTCTCTCCTCCGTTAGGCCCCTGAAGATGCAAAAGACACGACTCTCCGGTGTGACAATGGGTCCGTCATTTTTTAATTCACTGCTGTCTCATGTGGGATATGAGCTGAGGTGATAAAAGCACAGAATGTGTCCTTATATAACCAGAGGTTCAGCTTAAGGGCAACCTCCAGTTGCTTTAATATTGACCAGTCAGCTGCAACCCAACAGCTGCCTGCTGTGACCTCTGGAGCATCTACTGTACATGCTGCAATCATGTGGGGAAACTGTGTCAGCCTCCACAACTTTAATATCCTCACACCTTTCTTTCAGGTACTTTCAAGAATCTGCCTGAAAAAAGCGAAACTGAGCTCCTCACTTTATCACTTGAGGATGAAAATAGCCCCGGCCTCTCATTGGTCCCTCTGTGCTGCTATGTGTGTCAGCTTCCTACTGTGTGGCTGCTGGGCTCCACTGTACTGTGCATGTGTCAGACTGGAGCGCCTCCAGCTCCAGTCTGGAGGATGATCAGCTGGGTGTGACAGGGATCCGCCAGGGAACCGAAGCCAGCAGCCAATAAACGCCTGCCCCTATCTGCACGCTGACCTGCTGAGCTGCAGAGTGTTAATTGTGCTGTGGGTCATTAGGCTGAACACAGGCATATTTCAGACCTGGCTTCTTCACAGGCTTTGACCTTCTGCTGGGCACCCTGGGTAATACTGTACGTGGGCGCCAGCATCAAAGTGACTGGTGTGAGCCGCCAAGCTAAAATTACCACTTTCTTCATTAATAATGATGAGATTAACTGACCCAGTGGCCGTGTTACCCAGTGTACCCTCTACAAACTTCGGTCACAAGTTTGTCGTCCTTTAGTTTTGTTGTGGCATGATTTCACTTGATGTTGTCAGAACAGGATATTAAAGAACTAGCCTTTTTAATATGGAAATATTTCTAAAACTTCAAAGACAGGGAATAATGTTTTGTCTTATGGTAGTCCCTTAAGTAAAAAGAGATGGTCCCGGTTCTTTCTGTGAGAGAAAAGTGTGGCCAGGAACAATGTCGGAGAGACAGCATTGAAGCAAATACACACGTACTGACTGGTTAATGTGTCACTGCATTTCTGGGGTGCTGAAAAAAAAACCCTTTGATTTGTAGTGTTTGTTTAACACGACAACACTTGTCCTGCTGCACACGTTTCTGGTGTAGCCAGCCGATTTCAGGATAACTGATAACAGATATCGGGGCCAAGAGTCGAGAGCCGACATCTGCAACCGGATATTTTACTCTTAATTAACTATTTAAAACCACTACAAAGACGTTATTTAAACTATTTTCCTGGCAGATGTGACATGTTAGCTTGTGTCCTCCACATGGACTCTTTAGCTGCACGCAGCTGAAGCCTGCTCAAGAGTAGCCACTGCTTTAACTTTAAAAAGCTACAAGTAAGCTTCCCTTGCCTACAGATTCATATGCAGATTACTAAGTTAAGAATGATTTTCTGTGATTTGGTGGCACCTGTTCCAGCTCACCAGTAACCACTTGGTAATGACGTGAAATAAATTACATCTGACGAGCCCAAGAAAAGTTTCCTTGAACAGTTTGTTCAGGGAAGGTGGCGGGCAGAAAAAAGCATTTCAGCTCCTCCCTGACAAACTCCAGCTCCCTGCGACTATCACTGCATCTACAAAGCAGCTGTATGTGGGTGGTTGACTGTATGAGGTGACTGACCCTGAGATACTACCTCATATTTTCCTCTGGTGTGACTCACTAATCAGCTGGTTTCTTCAGAGACATTTTGCTCGTCTCCTAAAAGCTCAGTGACGTGCTCATGAGTTAAAATATATTTGAACTGAATCCCGATATACACCAGCGCACGCACACCTGCAACTGAAATATTAACATGCCCCGAACAATTCTTTAAATTTTAAACAGTTTTTTAATAATTTTCTTTCGTGCCTGGAGTTAACACTGCACTGTCAAGCATCATCAAACCTTTTAATTACCGGGTTTAACTGTCCGAACACAATTCTCTCTCCCAATTCTCTGCTGTGGGATTAGAGTGAACTTAGATTTGAGGCACAGGAGAAAAAAAAAAGAGTGAAAAAGTCCATTTTGTGACCCTCTTACCTTGAGGAGAACCCTCCTCTGGAAGCCATCTCTGTGATTTACGAGCCTACTCAGGTCAATGGGCAGCTCCATTTAAGATGCTCAGCGAGGCGGACGGGACGAGAGAGAGAGTACAGCAGTGAGACTTCATGGAGAGCCCGAATCATCCGCTCTGCTCGTTTGATGTGGCTGTCTGGGCCAAGGATGAGGATACTTCGGTGCCCGCTGGTGTTTTTTTTCTCCAGTTTTTGGGTTCCCTGTTGGAGTCTCTCTTTTTTGTTGTTGTTAATGTCTCTTTGCTCAGTGGGGCTAAAGGGGTGCAGGAGAAAGTAAGGTAAAAGATGGATAAGCCTGAAGCTTTAGACCCATTTTATCAAATATCTGACCCCTCTGGGGCTTTTCTCTGTAATGGACTGCTGGTAGTGAGTGTAGAGGAGGGTGATTACACTCCAACACACAGAAACACACATACACTACAATACAAACAAAAATACACTTGCACAACACGTGAAGCCAAATTTCCATTTGAGAAATTTAACCGAAATTCCAGAAAATCTACTTTTTACATATTTGCTAACAATTAGATAATCGAAACATAAACAGCTGGTGGTGCTAATTCTCCAATCTGGTGCTAAACCACCACAGAAGAAGAGTGTTGGACCAGAGACTTAAGAGAGAATAATGGAAACAAAATGCGTTGATTCATTTCATTGATTTAGCAAAGGTTTCTTTGTTTCCTGTCCTTCTGTCATATTTAAAAATGTGCTGAAAAGGAAGTAGGTGAACGCTCAGTTTTAAAAGTCATACAATTGTCCCGACAATCAATAAAAGTCAATGAACGAAGGTCACAGCCGGGACTCAAGAGAGATTCAAATCAATACCGTATGTGCCAAAAAACTGTCAGACTTAGTTCTGGTCTACAATTTTGCTACACATGTAGGAAGAAGGTTTCAGAAGTCCTGAGTCTGTGATGTTTCTCACTGAAATCATTTTACCAATTTTAATTTAAGATGATTCAAAGAGGCTGAAGCAGCAGACTGGAAAAAGTCATGAATGTGAGATCAAAAGTAGAATTTATGAATATAATCCTCCAGCCAGTTGGCAGGAGCTTGAACACTGACGACCGTTTTTTCTTTGAAACGCTGTGAAAGCATTGAAGCTGTAAATGAAGGGCTATTTAAGAACACTTGAAGCCTTTGAGCTAATGAGTAGCGGAGCACGTGCTCAAGCTAGATGCACGCCATAGTGAACATTTCTACGTGTGCGTCGGCATCGCTCTGTAATTTTGCCGCTACAACGCTAGTCAGCAGTGGGACTTCTCTTGCACTCTGTTGAGTTTCTTTTGGTACTTCAAAAATGACAACTGAGAATAAGCGTATCATGTTGGAACTGGAGTTAAACAAATCTCAAGCGACACTTACTTTAGCTGAAATTACACGAATGCACAAAAGTAAAACAAAGCCACAGTAGATGGTGTGTACGACCACATATATTTTCACTTCAACATAATCACCTAGGATGAATAAAGTCTGATCAACATTACTCAGAAGAGGCCAGCTCTGCGCGATGGTTGTGGATTTCTCCTTAGCCTCCTAGCCTCACGGCTGAAAGTAGCCCTTTTGGTTTCACCTTCTGAATGATGTATAAACTGCCACCCGCTGGTATGTAGAGTTATTTCCTTTCACACAGGAATAGAAGCTATGCGCCAGCTGGACATTGGCTGCGGTCTTTGTGGTGTGTTCAAGTGCAACGTTTTGGACCAGACACGGGCAAGGCAAGGCAAGAGGTGACAGCATGGTCAGCAGTGGTTTTTTGACGTTGGTTCGGTTGCGTCAGTACATTACAGGTTCTGGGAAGAACATTTCTAAGATTAAGGACCAGAGATAAGAGTTATGGTGGAAAAAGACAAAGAGTGACTGAGAATGAGCCGCCAGCTTTCACCTTTACTCCAGTAGATCACGCTGGTGTTTGGGATTAACGATGGAACTGTGAAGTCTTTCAGACTGGATATCACAAGATCGTCTTTAGCATTGGATTTGAATGTCTGTGTTGCTCCTGATCCACTACTTGGACCCCTGAACTGACTGAGGCAGAGATGAAAAGTGAATTTCCTGGAGGGGCGCACATTAGATTTACACGTAGACTGGATGCAGAAGCATAAATCTAGCTTGATGGCCTTATGTTTCCAGGGCCATTGCAACATTTCTTCATGCTTATCCTGGATCAAATCAGGTCCCATAAGCTATCTTTTAGGACACTTTAATCCTCCTTCCTGTTTGCATCATAAAGTAAGATCACTGATGAACTTTATACAGTATTAACAGCTGCAGTTTATACAGTCTCTGTCACGCAACAGGCACATTTTAATTTCTGCGCATTTTCCATTGAGTAATATGGAGAGAATATATGGTTCAAGAGAAAGCAGCTATGGTTTGACTTGTTGAAATTCAGTCCACATCCAAACAGAAATTCCAGCTCACGTTTCCATCCATGGTTTGAACCTCTGGGGAGATCCTCAGTAAATGACAGATAAGTAATGTCAAAAGACAGCGTCTCGGTCTCTTTGCAGTCTGGGAGACATGGAGGCGGCTTGTTGTCGAGCGCCACTCCCAAATCCTCTGCTCCCACTGTGCCACGAGTCTTTTAACCTCGACTCCTTCCGCTCTAAACAGTATTTTCATCAGAGCACCTCAGTGGTTTGCAGTGATGTCGCAATCAATCTCCTTCTGCAGGCCATCAGGGAGCTTTCACAGGTTAGCACGCAGAAATCAAACACTGAGCAGCCAATGCAAATCCCATCATGCTGAGAGGCTCCCTCGGTTTGAGAATCACATTTGCTATTGACAAATCCTGGACGTCTGCTTCATCCTGAAGGAAAACCAAATGGCACATGAGAAGCATCATAATATGAATCTGGATCATTTATCAGGATTATTTAGCCTAAAATTATTTTAGGCCTTTGTTGATCAATATGTTCTGGTATATAATTCATTAACTTCTTCTTAAAGGATTCAGCAAGTTAAACTGGCCGAGTCGGACAGAGAGATCTCTCTGATTGGGTGTTCAGCTTGATTTGAGTACCAGTGCACTAGAAGACAAATTCAAAGGGCACCCAGAAGACTCTTTGTCGTCTGAGCATTTTAATCCACAAACATTCTCACAACAACATGATCATCTAGAATGAATAAGCAATAGACCAAGTGTTCAGCAGGATTCAGAAGAGGTCAGCTCTCTGCTAGCCTCCCAGCTAATAGCAGCTATTCCTGTTTCTGTCTATGAATTACAAATACAGACCACTACCACCTGCTGAAGCGTCGTTTACTTTCACACCAGCTCGGACCCAGCGTGCCAGCAGGATGATGGCTGTGGTCTTTGCGACGTGTTCAAGTGCAACTTGAATTGCACTTTAGTGTGAAGGTGAATTCACAGCTGGCCTTATGGTGCTTTCACAATAATAGTGAGGAAGTTACAAGCTACAACACATTTTCAATGCAAGCCAGCAATATAAAATGACAGGTTGACATGGGACACTGGTCACTACGTGTCGGACAAGACTTGTGACATGAAAGTTGGATATCATTTTTAGGGATGTTGTGAACGCTGGATTTGAATGTCCTCTGTGTTGCCTTTTCAGCAACTGCCCAGTCCTAATCCACAACTTGGACCTCTTCCCAGTCATTGCTGTAACCAGTTTTGGTCTGGTGTTCGTGCACAGCTGATATTGTCAGCTTCCAGTTCTTGCTGCGCTGTAAAAAACTGCGTAGACAACATATCTTCCGGGAACTGTCCGTCTTATTAAATAAAGGTTGAATATTAAAGAAGGCGCTCCTGGATCAGCTCTCAAACACTGTCACCTCATCCTTACCATTTCTAGCAAAGACAAATAAATTATAACGCAGGTCTATAAGGAGCGTGTTTCAGGTTACTACTCTGGAGAAGAGAATGTTATGATTGCACATTCCCATTTGACGTTTGGGCTCAAAGCCAGAAAGGAAGGACTCTGAGTTCAACCACCAGGATTCATGTATCTCCTCACCTGCCAACCAGCTCCTCATTCTTGAGCTTCCATGGAGGTCAGCACCAGGATCCGGTGGAGGTCTTCCTACACAAAGTCAATAAGAACAACCTGCATCTGAGAGGAATGAGGAGCACACTGAATCCTTTAGGTCTGGCTGTGGTCCATGACCTTTGTCTGGTGCTACACAGCGAGGAGGGAAATCAGCATTCAAATTTCCACTGGCTTCTAGCTACACACTGCTATAGTCGACCCTGAGCTTTGACCAAGTGACAAGCAAATTTCCATTCAAACTTGCTGACGTTAAGTGTCACAGTATTACCGCATGTTTGGTGCCACCTACAAGACCGACAGGTCAATAACATTTCCATCTGTGGGCTTATCTTTAGCTATAGAAATGTAATATGTTCCAAAGGCAAAGTGATTTTAAGTTTTTAAGTGAATTAGTGGGAGCAGTCAGCTAAGGATTCATTAGATGCAGCTATTAGCTAATTAAAAAGTCTCTTTTCGCAAAGCAGCTAATGTTCAGCCATTAATGTGTGCTTCTTGTAAATTCAACTCTGTATCTTACTGATCAGACGCATCAGTGAGTTAATGATCCGCATCAGAAACACCCCAAACATTAAGCAGATCATTTCAGTTCAGACACGAGCCAGTTAATTTAAACCTTCCCAACTAGAAGTGAGTAAACTGGCTCAGACCCAGTCTGATTCATAAGCTCCACGTCCCCACTCATTCTTTATGTTTCCTCTTAAAAAGGAAGTTTGCCAGATGCTGGGACCACCTTGGTATGTACTGGTGACGCACTAAACAAAGAGGGGAAATATTGGTCTAATGCAGCAGAATACGACCCTCGACCTGCATCTCTAATATATATGAACAGAGAACAGGACTTGCACTCATTTGATCTCACTCCTTTTTGCGTGCTATACATTTACTTGGGGATTTTCTAAAGTATAACACAAGTTAACGTTCTGTCCAGGTAAATATACTTAAATGTGTTTTTTTAATTGGGATTAAAAAAACAGGAGTTTATCGGACAGTGATTATCAAATAAAAAACATGGTAACCAATGGCATTAAGAGAAGTGTCTGATCTAATCTTTTAGACACTTACTATCGCCTAAAAGTCAGGATATCTCTGCCGTTACTGTGCCAGCTGTGACCAATTTAGCTCTCACATATTGCTTGCAAGTTATCCAGTTTTCAGTGGATCAGACGATTTTTTTGTATAGCACACCAAGTTACACTGAGCACTTTAAAATGCTTACATGTGTTGCCATGCTATGTTATTTGTATTCAATTCCATGATAATCAGGAAATGTCCCTGAAAGCATCAAAAGGCAAAATAACAAAATAATCCAATCATTTTGTCAGTCTCTTCGACATGCAAATGTAAATACATATGGTAAAGTGATAAAGTGTCAAGCATTTATAAACAGCAACCAATATGTTTTGGGCTTTGGAGGCACTAATACCATTTCTGTTAACATACAACTGATTAAAACCACGGATGCTTTAAGAAGACACGAAAGGTTGTCAATGTATATGATTTGTCCACTGAGCTGTGTCTTCCTGCCAATCTTGGAACAAGATGCCAACACGAATTTGCAGCCATCTGCAACCTCGCCTGTACCACCAGCCGCATCTAGACATCTCAGGCCTCCTCTGATAATAGGAGTTAATAAGCACAACAACCTAATTACACTCCATAATGGAGATGACTAGCATGTCTCAATAACACAGAGGGGGGTCTTCCATTAAAATGGGGTCCATCGCCAGCGGGGTGGAGACCTCCTGACTGTGACCCTGACACATTCACCCACATCAAATCAAACTGCAGACTGGTTGTTGCTACACAGAAGGAAGCTTTTAGCGCTTTTTTATTTAACCAGCGAGAGGCCAGTGCACGTGATGGTTTGTCTTTATTGACACTGAGAAAAAGCTCAGGGCCAGAGAGTTTTCATCTTTTACAAACCTGGTCAAACAAAACATTTGCACATGTACTGATCACTTTCAATAAATTTATTCAAAAGATTATTATTATTTTTTTGTTTTGGCAGAAAAATAAATGTACCCACCGTACATATGTGGTGTTTTCAGACTGGTTGAGTCCAGATAAGCCACTTTTTTGGACACAGGTGGAAAAAGTAGTACAAGTAGAGTATTGAACAAATTTTTAAGGACTGATTTAAGTTCTTTCAGTTTTATGCTAAATCAACACTTGTCCGATGATATTGCCACCTACTAGTTAGTTACTGTTGGTCATGATGTTTACTAGCAGCCAGACTGTGCAGAAACTCCACTGAACGCCTCCTATACATACAGTCTAATGTTGCAAGAATGTGCCTTCTATGCTTTGCTGTCTGTAGACTGAAAACAATAGACTTCTGCTATGAATTGATCTTATTATCATGTGTATATTTTAATTCCAGCAGAAACCTTACTCTGTCTAACCTTAGACCAGATCTGCTGTGGTGGATTTATTCCCATCCAAAAGTTTAAAATAGGCAAATCATTTGCAGGACTCCATAACTTAATAGTCTTCTATTTTCCAAATGTTAGATCCAAACATCTATCATCAGTATACTAGAACAACAATGAATTGTAAAATAAACACTGTGCAAGCAGTAGCTGCTGATCCTAACCTGCTGCCGTGCACTCTGGCCACTGTGGCCGCAGGCCATGGTTAACAATGTGCCGTTTCAAGTCTGGAACAAAAGAGCCAAACTAAATCCTCCTCATATGTTCAGGTTGTGGGAATTCCAAGCCCTTAACATAGTCGTTAAAGCTTCCTCGTAATGAAACTCAAGCCTCACCTTGACTCAAGGATAGTCCTAATAAAAAAAAATAAAAAAAAATGCAGAAACGAGATGCCTAGAAAGCACTAGACCCCAATCATGCATGCAGCATAGCACATGAGGTATTTCAGGACTGTGTTCTTGTAGTGCAACATATTTACCAAGGACAGACATGACGCCCACACATCTGTCAGTCATGTGTGTCTCTGTTCCCTGCAGCTACTCTTCATTCAGGAGATCTGGCTTTCACGTTGATATTTTCTCAGCTACCGTGTGTGTACAGAAAATTTCCTAACAAGCTGATTTATTGGGCTGCACATGCATCATACAAATCCAAACCTCATGTGAGCTAACACCCCCTCTCCTTTTTTTTTTTTGGTCAGGGCTGCTCTCTCTCGGCCTCTCATGCCCCTTATAGAAAAATGCACAAGGTTGCGGGGTCAGCAAATTCATTGCAGTGAAGGTGCTACAAGTGAGAGCGACTCGTTTGATCTCAGCATGGAGCTTGTCTTCTATAAATTAACCGGCAATCGAGGCTATTTAGTTTGGTTGGGGGCCATTTGTGCAGGCATCATTAACTGGCCAAATTCAGGTATTTATGGGAAAATGTGTGCTGTGTCCTTATTGGATCTCTTTGTAGAGGGTAAATGTGCAGTGCAGGGGGCCTGCTTAAAATTGATGTGACTCAGTACCCTGATGATGAACTTTCAGGAAAAAAAGCATTATAACTTTTTAATGAACACATTGCCGAGGTGGTGTTTTTTCCACTTCAAAAGGACCTCGTTTCTCATATAAATGAAAGGCACTTATTGCAAACAGAAGCCTCTGCATAATGCCTGTCTCAATACATCAGTCACTTTGCAGTCAATAAAGGCTTTGAGTTTAACTTCGATGTAATCATTCAGTCCAGATGCCCAAAGAGAACTCTTTTTTTATTATTATTAAAGCACTCTAATCTTTGTGGAAAACAGAATAAAACTCACCTCCAGATTTAAGCTCTGCACGGACCCCCGCCACAGACCCACCACTTTCCTGTTACGCTGCACCTGCGTCTATGCTTTCCTTTCGTCAGGAAATGATCAGAGCAAGAAATTTCAGCACTGTGCTCTCTCCCACTCTCTTCTGCTACTTCTAGGTTTTTTCAACAGTCTGCCAGCCCAGCCTGTGCCTGCCGTCAATGGATTTCACATAAATGTCTGCCGTGAAGTCATCCGCCAACACTCCACTACAGGTGGTCAAAGCATCTGTCTGTTCGCCCACGTCACGGCAGTCTTTTCCAGCCTCTTAGCAAAAGCAGAGGAGGTTTCCATGATGGTTTGACTGTGAAGTCATACACCCAGGTTAACCATGTGTTAGCAAAAGAGATAATTCCTTTTATCTTGAATAAACTTTTTGCACTTGTATCATTAAGTGCAAGAACAGTAGTTTTTGTTTTACCTGAAAATATAAAAATGAATACTCAGTTTAATAGTTTTACTTTTAAAATCTACATTAAAATACATTTGGTCCACTTTTTAATCTTAGACTTGATTAGCCTGAGATCATTTAACCATTTTACCTTTACCCCTCTTAAATAGGTTCTATGTTTCTTTGAGCGAGTTCAGTGGTGCTCTAACCCTTGAAGAACATTTTCTATTTCAGTGGCTGGTCACGCCTCAATATGCTATGTGGTTCTAGCTTGGTGCTAATGTACCATGCAAGCTAACTACTAACATTAGCCTGCGCCAGTAATTTGTTGGTATGTGAGTTTCTGTAGACCAATATGGGCAAAATATGGTCATTCAGTAGTTTTAATTTTTGTGACGCCCCGTGAGATTTTGGTCTTGAACTTCACAGCAGGTGTTCGTTCCGAGGGGATAAGGGAGAAGTCCTGGGGCCGTGATGGGGAGTGATATGCCTCTTTTAAAACGGGGTCATGTGTTCAAAAAAAACCTCCATGTGAGCATCCCCCTTCTGGGATAGTCACAACCAGAGTTCACGAGTTGTGATATGTTCACTGTCGTCACAAACGCTGCATAGTGAGCTAATAGTAGTGACAGTGATCGTCATTCACAGTGCTTCCATTTCCTACATGAAGTTACCCAGTCGTTAGCTAGCTAAACGTTTAGCCTGGGTGATATGTAGACACCAACAGTTACCTAGCGGCAGTGCTCTCACAACTTTTACACAACACAAGTTTCCATGTTGTAATTACAAGCTCACTTGTTTCATTTGAAGGCAGCAGCATTCACAGTGTGTCCTGCCCTGGCCTCTTTCCTTTGACAAGGGCTTGATTGTTGATAGTGGATGATCTTAGCAAGCTAACTGCGGATACTAGCCACCTGATGGGAAGGTGCTAGTACTAATCAGTCGGTCCAATGAGACTGTAGATTATTTCCTTCAGCTACATATTTAAGAGAATGCAAAAGCTCTCAGAGGAAACCCGCCTACTAACTCAGTTAGCAAGTTAACTTATTCAGTAAACTCATTTGCATAGCTCAGTTGCTTTAGTTGGACAAATAGTTCATGCAGTCTATTTAAAGGATAAAATCGTACCAGCGACTCAGCATGTGTTAAAGATAGTCAAAGTTAAGTTTAGTGAAAAATCTACATGGATGTGCATCACGCCTATTAGCAAACCATTTAGTCTCAGTGGTTCCATTGACATAAGTTTCCTTTATAAGGAGGTCCTGTTTACCATATTCACAAGAAGTGATTGTAAGAATAGCGCCCCCTTGCAGCATTCACAACATCCTGACTGGAAAATTTTCACAACACGTGACATGTTTGTAGACGTCTTCAGAAATCAGACTCATGCGACAATGTGACAAAATCTGTCATTTTAAAGCATTATATCTGGTCATACTAAGAGACATGGAGGTCAACAGCAGAAAGTCAAAGTTCCCCACATCCTGCTGATCTTCACGGGAGGAGGCTGCCTGTTGGACATACCAGGGCCATTCACAACTCAAGCCCCTTGGCCCCAGGGCATGTTTGTCTTTCATCCATCATACGCCATATTTTCACAGCACCGGTAGCTTGTCCTTTTAAGTGTCTCTGCTCTGTCGGACCTGCTGATGTTGTGCTCCAAAGTGATTTACAGTAGCGAGAAAAAGACTCTGACTTAAACGGGACACCACGGGGGCTGACACGTTTTTGACGGAGGAACAGTGTGTGTGTTCGATGGGTGGGGTTGGCTCTTCTGATGAACATACATGACTCATGTCCATAAATACCCACTACCCCTTGGATGCGTATGCTACTGTATATTTGAAACCAGGTGTAAGATGTCTGCTTGTAGGCAACACAAGTATATCCCAGTATATTTGTGTACGTTATGCGCTGTAACACAAGCCAATAGTGCGTCTCCAGATTCATTCTCTAAAAAAGGGGGGGGGGGGGAGTCAGCGACACACGGTTTCTTGGAAACAGAAGTTGCTGTGCAGTGTACTTTGCTAAGTTAGGACACATCTGTCTGTGTTCTCTCTCTCTCTCTCTCTCTCTCACACACACACACACACAACAGCTGAGATTTATGAAGCTGTTTTTGTGGAATGTAAAGCTGGCTCAACAATTCCTCACACAACTCACATTACAAGTAAAAAAAAAGGCACAAACTGTATTGCTGAGGTTGAGTCAAATGTCATTAAAGGGTAGAATTAAAGCCACTAATTGCACCTATTAACATCACTACATTACGCCTCTAATGAGAGTAACATACACCTGTCAGCCATAGCATTATGACCATATATATCATAATCACTGGTCATGTGAATAACACTGATTATCTCGTTATGATTGTATCTGTCAGTGGGTGTAATATATCAAGCAGCAAGTGTTTGTCCTCAACGTTGATTTGTTAGAAGCATGAAAAATGGACCTGTGGAAGGATTTGAGTGACTGTGAAACAAAACTAATTCATGAGGTGATGACTGAGAGCCAAAACTGCAGCTTGTCTATGTTGTTCAGGTCTACACCGATCAGTATGAAACTGGTCCAAGGAAGAAAAGTGGTGAAGTGGTGGCAAGGACATAGGCTCTTGGTGCACATGGGAAGCCAAGGTTGTCCTAAAAAGTGGATATGTGAGCAGTGCAATGGAAGTAGACAACCTTGTCTTGCAAATCGCATTTTCTTTTACATCACCTGGATGTATGTGTGTCAGTTATATGAGGAACACATGGGGTCATGATGCAAGGAACAACTCCTTGTCATTGCCCCAAGAGTGTGCTTGGTCTGCAACAATGTCCAGGTTTTGGTTCACATCGACACAACATCCATATAAATGCCAGTTTTTCCAGAAGCACTTTACATCTTAATGATATTATTCACTTCGCTGACTGGTGGTTTTAATTTTATGGCTGTTTGGTGTATTTTAGGAAATCAAAAGCTACACACAAAATTTTTGAGTGTATGTATAGGAGGCATTTTTTTTTTTGACAGAAACTGTGAAATGCAATTGGTCTTGACAAGCAGATAACACAATTGGTTACCAACATGCTGACGTACACACCATTACTCAACACAAGTATCATGCAGCATGTGTCACGTGTCAACGAACAGTCAGTTGTGTGCAGATAAGACACTGCCCTGATAAATATAGGACTTCAAGGAACACATCCCAACGGGCAGCTGCACTTCCAAGACTCTGATGGTAATTCAATACGACTGGAAATTTGCTGGAGTGACATGTATCAGAAGAAATATGACATGTATGCATCACTGGTTGGTATTTGAGTTTCTGTGGGCATATTTTGCAAAGTCAGGTCACACATATTTTACAGTTTATGTGTGGGTTGCTCAGATTTTGGTCTTGAACTTCACAGCATGGGTTGGTACGTTGTTTCAGAACAGGTCAGGGTGAGGCAGTGAGGCTGTGATGGATTGTGCAGGGGAGTGATGGTCACAGTATGTCCTGTCCTGGCCCCTCTCCTCCAGCGAGGCCCTGGTTGCTGACAGTGAAATGACATCACTGAGGGGGGCCCTTTGTCCCCCTTTCTGGGAGCGTTAAAATTTTGCACACAAAGGCTGCGTGGCGCTCCTATCTCCACATCTGAGTGGACGCAGCACTTTTGAAAATCCCTAACAAGATTAAACCATAGCGCAATCAGCTGTCAGTCCACACACACTAGCTGCTTCTCAGAACTCACATTACATAGGATCTAAGCCCTGCTGTTCAAACTAAACACGCAAAAGCTATAGTGGGGTGGGTGAATGCTACTATGCAAAGCCAGGGAGCACAGTGAAATTGGGGAAAATGGTTTCACACTGGCCTTCATTTTAGGACATTTCAGACAGATCCAGACTTCATACTACACCTTTAATGCAAAAAGCGGAACAGCATACAAAAACATAATGTCTTTTACTTTTCATGTTCATTAAAACAGTTAATAAACTACTGTTTGATTATTTAAGCATGATGTGAATCTCTGAAGTGGTGTGTCTGTCTAAATAGCTGATTGAGAATTTAGATATATAAAAAAAAAATGTTAGTGTTAGTGTGCTAGTCTTCAAATTTAGTTACCTCTTTAGTATTAAGTAATCTTGTTTTTATTCGGACTGCCTTACCCAGCCTAAATGTCAGTGTTCTAGAGAATAACAAACTGAATTATCATACCCAGTCATATATTCAAAATATTTAAATAAATGGTTTAAAAGTGGATTGTAGTTGCAGATTGTAGTTGCAAATTAGCTTAGCCGTGTATCCGGCTAAGCTCATTTGCACAGTAGCTAATAAGCTTGGAGGAGTAGCTCCTAGGGCTACTCTTAATAGCTACTTTGGTAACTAGCCTAGCACTTACTTCCAACATGCAGAGCTAGTGAACAGAGAAGCTAATTGACCTCGAAGAAGAGCTAACTAAGCCAGACTGAATCTTTCACTTATGTGAAATATTACAGTGACTCATCAAGAATGCAATCAACAATGGAGAAATATATTATCTTTAACTTATGTTAGCTAAGGCTGTCTTTAAAGCTATAGCTTTGAATCTGATATAACAGTCCTCTGTTAGCTGTTCAGCTGTCCAATTTACTTTGTATGGACAGAATAAAACAAATGCCAGAGTAGAGATTTAAAAATCAGAAGCTGATTGCATTTGTTGTATTTGAGCTTTGTGCAACAATTAACTCCAGCTTCAGTGATTTCTTTAAGATTAATTTCGACGCTCCAGTGGCAGTTTTTTACCTGTTGTTTTAAGTACATGTCTGTGTTTGTATTGGCTGTTTTCATGGCCTGCAGGACCTTAAGGTGCATATCCATCCTGTTACATCACTGCACCCTTGAGAGTTGCTGACTGCACGTAAATCAAGGCTGTACAAGTGGGATCCTTCATCCTCTTTAATTTCAAAGAAATGTCTTCCCTGCGCTGGTACACTTAACCTGTGCGCTAATCTGGAGAAACAGATGAGTCTCTCTTGTTGCTGCTGTTGTCCAGATGTGGTATCTCAGCATTTTCTCAGAACACGACATAACTCAAAAAAAGAAGAAGAAGAAAGAAATCCAACGCAAGCACATCAATTTAAATAAATTTTCGCTCTCTGAGCAACAGCACGTGTCCGTTTTTTACAGCTTGTGTAAGATTTTATCCTCGCGCAGTTGCCCCTCTCTGTAGTTTTCCTTTTGTCAGGATGCAAGCGGCTAATAACTGCATGGCTGGTCCAGCATGATATGGCTCATGTTGTCTCATCATGTGAATTTCAATTTTACAGGCTCTGACTTCACAGTAAGCCACATGTCAGGAGTTGGTGTGCTGCGACTTTCAACAACAGACATAAATATAGACGCAAGGCAATATGAAACTCTTGGAGTCTGGCCAGGCATACAGAGGACAATGTAAATTTATAGTACATATATATATATATAGTTGCCTACTCTCTATTATGCCTACACTGCCTCGTGTCTGATATTTAAAAACAGCTCCTAAAATACACCTCTATGTTAATGTAAGAGTAATATTTATTCAAAACAGATAATTCAGCAAGATAATGATGGCAGTATCCTCATCTAAAACCTCCTCAGAGCTGTTATTAATTGCAGCTGTTTTCCTCAAAAGCATTTTAAACAAGCGCTCACAACAATCTGTGTCGGGGGGGGGGGGGTGATTACCTCGATTGCTGTTCAATGCTCATTTGCTTCCAGACGGCTTGCTTTGTGTTTGTGTGCTCTGGCTGTGAACACCGAACATCTGATGACATTTGCATACATTAACGTATATGTTCAATAGACTGAAATGTTGAAGGCAAATAATTTCATGTAAAAGTTGAGTTCAATACACTTGGTTTTAACAAAAATCAATTTAATTAGTTAAAATCTTGCAAAGTCCTTTACCTTTAACAAAGAGCTGACATGAAGACCTTAATGAAGCGGCCAAAACAATGGCTACACAATTAGGTCAGGTTTTCTTAATGAAGACAAAGCAGCGCCTTTATTAGTGAGGGCACTTTCATTGCTAACACAAAGGGGCGTCCATGGACATTTGATCATGTCATGTGATCCCTTTGTCGTCTGGATCATCGCTAAAGGTTATTGATTATGAAATTTAAATAAATGCTGTACCTGACACACACTGGTGCTACATTTATGACAGAGAAAGTGTTACATAGAGAAGAGAGAGTTTAAGCTCTGCAGTCTGGAGGTGAACTCCACAGACAAATGGAGGATCTAATCGGGGTCTTTGCATAATTAAAAAGAAAATGAACGTGGATCAATTTAGGAATTATTTCTAGATAGTCTCCAGGATGTTAAAAATCATGTTGAGGATGTTAATTCACTGGAGGATTTAAAGTCTGGCCATGTAGCCTCACCCGTGTCACTGACGCTACATTAAACATTTAATGTGACAACAAAACCAGTGAATGCACGTCTGTCAAATTACTGCAAACAAGAGAAAGGCCTGGTGAGTATGGACGACCTTTCCACCCCACCGACCCCCACGTATAGATTGAGCCAGGAGGGTCAGACTGGTGTCAAGCCCCGCGGTTCAAAGGTGACTGTAAGAGCAGTGCTGTCCTGCAAATTAGACCAAACTAATTGTCCATTAGTCCCCTTTAATTACAGCTGAATCAAAAGAAAGTCTAATTCACCCGTTCCAGGGCCACGACACCAGTCATGGGTGGGGTGTGGTGGTGGAGGTTATTACGGATCGAAAATTAAATTATGCATGCTGCAGTGCACTGGACACAAAAGCAAATTCATAATTTAATTAACAAACACAGAGCATCAAACAGGCAACATCCTCTGTAGGGGACAATCTTTTGAAAACAGATTTCTGTTTTTGATTTGGATGGATTTTGTCCAGCAAAGTAAAATGTGCATATACATTTCAGTAAAAAATGCATCAACCCACTGCAGCATTGTGTTTAAAGAAATTACTTTCCATTTTAAAACAAACACTGTCTAGATGTGCAGATCAATATTACTCTAATATCTGTATGTTTTATTATGCCAGAAGCTGGTTAGCTTAGCTTAGCATTAAAGCTGGAAACACAAGGGAACAGCATATGACTTGAAGTCTCTCTATAACCGTCATATTTTAGGCCTTTGAACGTATTGAACAGCACAAAGCATTTGGCAGTGTTGTGCAAGTTCAAACTAAACAAGAACTAGTTGTTCAGTTCACACAGATAAAAGTGAACTTGTTCAAATTCATAGTATGCATTTTTGTGTTCATAGACTAAATGAAGTATTCACGTTCATTTTTGCCTATTTGTTTTTAAATGAATAACTTCGAGCTATTCTTGTTCAGAGGAATCTCTGACTGACTAACTCCTTGTTTGCTCTGGTTGTTTGGTCTTTATGTTAAGCTAACAAATTGAGATACTGAGGCATCGATCATCACAGCTAAAGCATACATTGCAAAATGTCTGTATATAACCTGAGTACGTCTTTGCAAAAATCCTTGACTCTACATTAGTTTCATTACATTTATAATTTTTATTTTATTATCTGACTGCTGTTAATCACCGTAGCTTTGATTCAGTTATGTTTATCATTAATACAGATCCCAGAGGTTTAACCTGACCCTTGTTAAAATGCTCATTACCGAGGTTAAATCCCTGCACCGATGTGGGAATTGTGATTAACATATTAACGTTAGCATATTAGCATTCTTACAGCTAGTCCAGCTGATTCCACCCCCATCAGTCCCACTGCAAGTTATTTAGCTCTGTCAGCAGTCGGGATCTCCATCTGCAGAGAGCAAGTGCTCCCTTGGCAAAAGGTTTAAAGCTGTTACTTTGATCAGATAAATCCTCATGCCAGTGGATGACCTGTTCTCTGTTTCTGCTCCTCTTTGAACAAATGCTAGAAGAAAGCTATTAGTATTCTGCTGCTAATCAAGGCTTTAAATCTAGAAATGTGCAGGTATCACAGAATCTCATTTCTGTGCAGAAGAGGCAACGATATGTAGAGCACTTAACCTCAAAGATGCTGTAAGTGCACTTCAGTCTGTTGAGCACTTTCTCTTGAAAGTGCCATCAGAGGAGAGGAGTGCCAGAAGTGGCTTTGACCTGCATGCAGCTCCTGCTAGGTTGTTTTGTTGCCCCTGATCTATGCATATGCCCTGGTATGTTCTAAATGTGTTCTGCTGGTGACCACTAGGCCACATTCCTTATCTCTGCTCAAAGTTTGCCGCCCAAGATTTGAGCCACGTGTGGCTCTGGAGAACCGCTATAGAATATCATCCTGCAAGCAATTCCTCACAGCGTGGAATGCCTATTTTTGGCTGGACCGGTGCATTTTTCTGCAAGAAAAAAAGAAGTCGAACCCTCCTGACAGCACTGTTGAGCAGTCACAGCCAGCTGTGAAGTGTTGCTTTTAAGGACTCTTACTGTAAAACATCTGGCTGGCTTCCTTAAATCAAGCTATTTGTGGCTACATAATTGCAGTCTAGACATGCTTCTGTTTTTTAACATGAATCTGGAGTTACATTCGAATGTACAGATAATATACACATACTATGTGGAGGAAAAACATGGAGTCTGGTACCTTGCCAGTCAGACGAGGGGAAAACCCAATGGCTGTAAATGGAAATGTGCACAAAGAAATCAGCGGCTGTTTGTCATTGTTATGATTGATTCCGACTGTGTAAGGGAACAGGCACGTTATTGGTGTAATTCACTTTGGAAAATGTGCTTATTAGCGTGTTACATAAGGGAAGTGATAGCGCTGTTATACCTGTCCTGTGGAGCTTTACATTTTTAGTATAGCTTTGTGTAAAGACTGAATCAACGTGCTAGCAGGCTGAGCTAAGACTCTTGTTTCAGGTATTTACTGTACAGCTCCTAGGGCCACAGACTCACCGGCAAGAAACATTTAAAGAAACCAAAAGAAAAGTAAAGGTTAGAAGTCGTTTTTAGAAACTGGCATCTTTCCGTGACAAAGTACAACCAGTGTTTCCCAACAAGGTTCAGTACAACTGTGAAGTCTGGGACGGTGGGGAGGGAAAAAGAAAGGTCCAGGCAATAAGGCTTTTATTTTTGACATCACAGCCGCAGGATTGGATCCAAGTAAAGGATGTGGGAGGTGGAGGCAGGATGTGAAGTGTTTCAGGAACAAAATGAGTTTTCAATTTACAGAGCTGGGGAGAGAAGTGTTGGAAAGTTGTGTCCATTGCTTGTTTCTACACCTTTATACTCATTAATCAATCACATGAGAGGCCCAGTTGTTTTATAGCCAAGCAAAACATTTCAGAACTTTTTAGTTTTAATCTTTTGCCATGTATGTTTCATTTGTAATAAACACATGTGAGTAAAATTAATTGCTAGTAATTATAGTCTAGGAATAATAAGTCCTATAAGATCCTATAAGAGGGATTTAACAAACACCCCTGAGAGAATTGGCCTACAGTAAGTAGTCTTAATGCCAACATATGCTGGTGACATAATCTTAATGTAGACACCCAAGCAAACAAATCCTTCATCAGGGATTGGTTTAATGTATAGGGGAAGAATCGTATGTTTCGGCTATTGGGAGCAACATGTTCAGCTGCCTTGTCCGTTACAGTAAATGTAGTTTTTCTTTGTGTTAGTGGTGACAGAGAGTAATGAATGAATCATCATTTACTTCACTGATCCCTTTTAGAAAAGTTAGACAACGCTGAAGTGAAACCAATCACAGGCAGATCCATTATCCTGAACGCTTTGAAGCCATGAACTATATGACCACATCTTCTTCCACACTCAATGTAAAAGGGAAAGTCCATCAATCAAAGTGTCCTTTGGGGGAGCTATGAAAGGCCTGACGTTACGCAAACAGTAATTTGACTCGTCCTACCTCTAAAGGGGCCCAAGTGGTGTCACGTTGTCCCCCCTGCACTGAGGTTCACCGCGGGGGTCTGTACAGGCCCGACCAGGATTCCTGCATCAGTCTGGAATTGTCTCCTCGTTCGGAGAAGAGAGGGAAAAATGTACCACCTCGTCACCACCTCCCACGGCTGCCATAATGGAGCATCCATGGTAATTAATGGAGCGTACCTCCCACCTCAAGAGTCCCTATTCAGTCTCTGGCATCATTCACGGCCATCACTTCCTCAGAATTTAATGGTTTTGGAGGTTCCTTTTATCCCATTGTCTCTACGCCTCTGTGTCTCTTCCCCATTTAGGAGCCCAAACTAGAGGACGGGCCTGTTAGCTGGGCGTTGGGGCTGACCTCTGAACCCCTTCACTGGAGACTCCTTCAGCTTTGTTTTGGGCCTCTGTCCCCCTTGCCAAGGCAAATCAGACCCCAGGCGGGTCACAGAGAGAGGGAGCCATTGGGGGTCTCATTGTCTTCCCATTCACATCACAGACAAGTGGCCCGCAGTGGACATCAGACGCTCCCTATAGCCACACACACTGAAGGGACAATGTCCACACAAAGTGACAGCTCCTATTGCGAGAGGAATGCATGTGAATCGAAAAGGTTCAAAGAAGCACGCCAGCGAAGAAACGACATGGGAATATTTGATTGCCAAGCGCTATTTCTCCCTCATCTATCATCTGATGGCGTTGACGCAACAATGAGGACGATTACAGTCAAACAATTTATTGTAATGTAAAGGCGAGTGTGTAGCATAGTTAATGCATTAGGAAAGTATCAATATGAAGCTGTACATTGCATTTTCCAGTGGCTTTACTCCGAAAATGCTTCAGGAAATCATTCAGTCATCCACCAGTGCTGGTCATTACAGGCTTATTCTGCTTTCTGTGCTTTAGGGGGCAGGAGAGAACCAGAAGAAAAGATTGGCTGGACCGCACAGGCAGGGCCGAGGGGTCGGGACGAGTCTGTGGCTGGGGGGGGGGGATTAGGAGGCAGCTGAGAGAGGGCACGTGGCCGTCCTCCAGTACATATTCCCGCCATGGCCCGAGGCCAGGAGATGGGGATTAATACGGACTAAAAAGGAGGGCTGGCGTTGGCAAGTCATCCGCACTCCATCACTTGCATGGATTTTATAGTCTTTCTGATGACAATGTGCATTTGAATGTATGCAAATCAGGATGAAAGGATTCATTTAAGAGGAATGTGACAAAACTCAAGCCTCGCTCATTTACTCACTGATTCATTCAATTACCCCATTGGACAGTTAGGAGGCTCTGCACGTAATAGGCCCATATAAAATGTGCTGTATGTTGCTAGCGTGTGCGCTCTAATTCACTCACCTAGCTCTTTTCCGAGTGCGTCATAGCAACTTATTCTCCTGCCTGATACATTTTCTTATCACTCATTTTCTCATCTATTCTCCAGTGTTAATGCAGAAAGCTTAGAGCACCAAAGTCTCCTGTAGATCCGCTGACCACCCATTCATCCGTTCATTACGGGACTTACTGCACTGTAAAAAAAAAAACTATTTTTAAGGTAATAATCATTAAATATTTATGGTAGTTATCTGTTATTTTAAATTACAGGAATAATAATATCAAATGACAGATAAGTCCAGTAAAATAAAAACAAAACCATTATTTTAAGTGTTATGTAAATAATGACAAATTAATCTATTTTTCCATATTTTTACAGGTAAACGACTGTTTTATTTTTAGAGGAATTTCCTGTTAATTCAAATAATGTACTAAATTACATGAAATTACATTAGTTAACTATGATTTAAAATGCAGAACATTAATTAAAAGTCTATGTCCATATTAGCAATTTAATGTTATTATCTGTTGTTTTAGAGTAAATATAAATTAATTTATGGTTGTTTGTTGTTAAACATGGAAAAAAAATTAGCTTAAACTTTTGCATATACTCAATTAATATCAGAGAGTAAAGGTGTATATGGACGGTGTTTTAACAGAGATCACAGCAATATCGTTCATGGGTTTGGATCAGCTCAGTTCATCTGTGTTATGCAGTCTACATTGTGAATGTTACCACAGGTAATTTATCTTCAGCATTGCCCCCATCAGCGCAATGCTGCTATGGGACTGTGAATGTGCCATGTGCCTTTTTCTTTGGTCCTCTAAGATCTCCATAGCTTTGGAAACTTCTCCGGAAGGAAAGTGTGAACAGAAGAGCGTTGCGATGTACCATAGAAACTCACCTTTAGTTGGCGTAGAAAAACACAGAAAACACACTACTCTTTAACCCTGACAGAGCATTGCTTTCTGTCATGTTATGGACTCCTTATTCAAAGTAGCAAAATTAATACATTAGCCATGGCTCCGTAAAGTGAAGGAACACAAATAAGATTGAGTCAGTAAATAACCTTTACTTGTATAAAGATCAGGGAAAAGGCAAAAGGTATCCACATAAAAATAGTCAGTTATGCAGCTAACATTGCTGCTCAAACTAAATCTTTAATCCTGGCGTAGCTCTTTTTAACAAATGATTTACAAATGAACAATTAACAAACAAACACTGCTACGGAGGCTACAAACTTTCAAAAATGGGTGTGGGCGTGTCAGTCCATCACACGATACAGTTAACTGCAAGAGAAGAGAAGACAGAAGGAAGACCAATGTGATTAAAAGACATTTCACATTTTTGTTTCTAAATTCTAGATAGTTCATCCTCGAGATGAGTGGAAACTGTTAAAAAGCGAATTAAAGGGACAGTTCAGATTTTTGTTAATACGATTTTTTTGACAAGAAGTTGTATGGGATCCTCATCATCAGTGTTGTGCATCAGCAATGACTTTTCGCACACTGCGTCCCATGAACCGAGTTCTGGCCTGGTTTGAACAACAAATCCAACCAGCAACATCACGTTTGCAGGAGGTAAGGAATCTAAAGCCATGCACAATAAATACAGGGAGACCCAAGAAAGGACATGTGATCTGACTGTGATGTGTTGTTTTTCATAATCGCCACTGTTATAGAAGAGCAAGATCCCATACAGATGAGTGACTGATGATGACCCTCCTATCGCCTCTACAGCTGTCCAAGATGGAAGAGATGTCCAATCAGATGTCTGATCTCTTTCTGTTGCACTATTCAGATAACTCGAGTGCATTTACATTGTCAAAACGTTGATTAATGCAAATTTTCCCACCAACAATAGAGCATTTGAAATTATCAACTTATCTTTTGGGAAACTGTGAAATGGCCAATGAATGAATATCCATTCTGTAAAATACTCCATGCTAATTGTGAATAAAACTGATTATACTTCAGGGTGGGCTATTGCTGTGCAGCTGTCAATTTAATCAGCAACTACTAAGATCTAAGTATAACTTTGAAATAAAAAAGTGGTATATACCCAATACTGTATTAGCTATCAACATTACACTACAAGGATATTCTTATCATACCAGGGTAGGGGTGTGCAAAAAATTGATTCATTCGACTATCACCATTTTATGTGCTATGATTCAATAAATCGATGTCAAAGTTCAGAATCGATTTTCCCAATTTTTAGAAAAGCAAAGGTGACCCTACCACTTTCATCATCAGATGGCAGCACGGAGCCAATTTGTTGTGGTGAGTCAGCAGGCTTAAGCATTCAGCAGAGTCACACTACGTCATCTGTATGAGCCTGCATGGTTCACACTGGACGCGCTCAGATCGGTGCCCGTGTTAACCTATGTGATGGTAAAGTGCTCTTACCCTCTACTCAGTCCACTCAAAACTGGAAATTTTGGAAATGAGGCTGAGCACTCTTGGGTTGACAGCATACTGGCGTCCTTTTCCTTTGCGTGTGACCTTTGTTCCTTGGTCAGGGTTGATCTTGAAGATACATCTGTTGGAAAAATTATTTTGCGTTTCACAAGCAATACAGACTGATAATTAGGCCTCGTATCAATACATTGCTTTTTACAATCAGCCACATCACATACAAATGAAGTCTGAGTCTCATTGCACTGCGAAAGAGAAGTGCGGTGGGAACGATAGACGTGAGACTTTAACGCAGTGTACTTGGAGAATTTTTGTTTACAGTCCACATAGCAACATGAGTAGTATCCATTTGTCTCATGTCGGTGCAAGATCTGATGATTGACATAGCCTTTAATACTACTGAGTGATAAACCACATAAGCGGCATGAAAACTTTGCTATGCATGCCATAGTGGTGCTATAATGCATGCCACAGTGGTCAGATATGTACTACTTCCTCCAGACTTTGGAGGGAAAAAAATTTATAAGGTTGCGCTACTCATGAGATCATGAAATTAAGCCAGAGAATTGCAAGTGAAAATACTAATTAGTTGGGAAAATGAAAGTACATGTGCAGACTGACCTAAACTGCTTCATTTTGGGGATGCATGTGTGAGCAATAATGGCATACCAAAACACGTGTTGAACAGTCTCCTCCTCGGCGGGTCACACTACACGCAGTGTAGTTCACTGTCATCTGCAGTCAGTGAGAAGAATGGAACACAAGCAAATTTAATACTTAAACTTCGGACACAGCTTGACACATGACAAACTGAAGTGTTCGCAATGTTAATAGCCTGACATTAGCGTGATATTAATTACACTCTCCAACATGTGCTATCTTCATAAACCGACGTTAGCATATTTGTGGTGAACCTGCACGAATGAACAGCTAGCGACTTTAGCTAGCGATTTAGCTAGCGACTTAGCGTGCTAACTTTGTGCAGTCACTATTATCTTACATTTCTTATCTTCTATCCACTGTAGTCACCAACACATTACCTGGTTAACTGACGCAAACTGCTGAACACTGTAGTATCGATGCAGCTCTGCAGACGAACACACGAGCACCTGCGTCTTCAATCCAACACGTGGCTCCGACACGAGATGGACGGAGTTGGGGGGTGGGGGGATTTTTTTTGTCTATTAGTTGCTCGTGAAATTTCTGTGACTATCAGTTAAGCAGTTTATAAGACGGATAATGCTTGAAAACAACGACCATTGACTGATTAAAATGTTGTGAATTATGAAATAAAATTTCCAAGTTGATTATAATTTGTAATCAATATGAAATTATTTTTGGCCTACTGTTTTTACATTCAGCTGGATCAGACATATCTGCTGCTCAGAAAATGGATAATTCAGGGACAAAATGCAAACACGGTGATTCAAGTTGTTGAAGCTGAGCAAATTGACCTCACACATTCAGACTCTACAAAGCACCTATCCATTTAGAGACATATATGTTATTTAATGTTAGGCCTATATAATCAGAATGTAAATGTGCTGTGAACAGAATGAATCTTGAATCAAGATGAAGACTTGATTTAAAAAAAAAAGATTAAAATACTGAGACAAATTGCAAATCACAGGAAGTCATGTGCCTATACCTGATCTATCCCAGAAACCTGATGTGTGACACGTGTGAAACTGTATCACTTCCTCTCCTCATATTTCAATGCATTTTATGGCAGTCTGTCTGTCATTAATTTTGCTACCTATATCTGTACTTTGCATGTGCAAATATGGGTCACTTAACAAAGAGATTTTAAACCATCGATTGATTTAAAAAAAAAAAAAAAACAGTTGACTGACTAGCAAGCAGCAGGCTCCAAGCCAAATGTCGGGGCATTCTCCAGAGCTCCTGCTCAGCTCAATGAAACCTTTTGGGCCTTGCGGAGCACCACCAGGTCAAAATCATGGTTCTCTGACATGTTCAGATTTCAAAGGGTGATGCTTTAGTGGTGTATGGCTGCCAAAGATCAGTCACCCCCCTTCAAATCTGAATGTCAGAGAACCATGATTTTTATCCAGGTGGTGGCACTCTCCAGGGTGCACTAAGGATGGCCACACACTTCCCATGCTTACCCCCTCGGTACGACCCAAAGTCAGACCGCTCTTTATGGCCCAAAAGGTCACAGTAAGCTGACCAGGAGCTCTGGCAAATGCCCCTCAGATGTTGGCTACTGGTCCTGGAGCAACCAACATGAGAATATGCTACAGCACCATAAACGAGACAGCACGGAACAAGGCATCTCCATATATATATTTCTATGGCTGGATCATTGTACATATGTCAATGGCCCAGCTGCAAAATTTTGCTAGGAGCAGAAGTGTTGCAAATTTTGCACATGCACAGTACAAACGAGTTTCTGGGACAAATTGGGGAGTGACAACTACAGGGAGGGAGAGAAATTAAACCCTGGGCCTTCATGATAATGTGCTAAGTGCAAGCACAGACATTGGCATACTAGTTACATTTACAATATGAAAGATAATACATGTATTTACCACAGTGATTGATGCAACATTTAGTGCTGGTTTATGGCTAATGAATACAAACAATGCCTTTGTTTTAATGAATGATTAACCCCCACCCCCCACCACCACCACCACCACCCGCCATTTTTAATCACGAAATGTTCCTGGTGTCACGCTGTTCTTAAACGCTTGCTATTGGCTGTCTCACTTTTTGCCCTGAGCATAATTGGTTTCCCTGCCTGACGAGTTCTTAAACTGGCCAATGAGAGCCGTGCGCGCTCTAGTTTGAATTACATCAGCTCGAGTGGGCATGTACCGCTGCCTGGCGGGTGTGGGGGCACAGTTCTAGATGCGGTCCACCTTGACACCACAGAGGGAATAAAAAAGAATACTAGAATATTATTTTCCTGCCCTGGACATCAGTTGGACAAACTATATTCTACAGCGACATCCGCGAGATACCTGTATCTTTTCTGAAACAAGATGCAAATGTTTTTGGATTAGCATAGTGCAACACCGGTGGGCCGACGCGGGCTCAAGAAGTTAAAGCAGGTAACAATTGCTGTAATGCGTCGTGTCTGTCGGTCAACGTACAAATATAACAAGGGATTGGTCTGGTTTGCATAACAACGTAACGTTACCTTAAGCTCCGGAGCAGGCGAACCAAATTAAAATGATGCTAAATTCTTATTAACTTGTCCTTGCTTGTGTGACCATTATTGGGGATTTTTTTTTATAGCTTCGATGGGTGACACTGAGAATGTGCCTTCGTGTTTTCTGCCCACTGCCAGTATACGCGGTTACAACTGCCAGGAAACGAGGCGCTTGGATGTTTGTTCCCTTCTGTCTCACCAAGCTAATGCCATTACGCTCAAGTGCGCCGAAAAACAGGTAAGCAACTGTAGCGACATTCACTCCGGCTCGGGCTTAACAGGTTAATATGCACGTAGTAATTTGCATCGACCTTATATTGTTATGTGTGATGTGATTTTATTTGATTACATTTGACACCAGTCTCTAGTATATCACTTTACAACGCTATACACTACACAACGTAAGTTTTAGAGCACTTGTCATCAACGCTACGCATAACAAGCAATAGCAAGGAAAAGAAAAGAAACTGCCCCGGACAGGAGTACTTATGCTTGACTTAATATAAAAACCATACATGTAATAGCAGCGCTATTACACTTTTTTATTACACTCTCCTCCTGGTGTGTTCACATTATAAGCACTAGGCATACGTCAGGCCTGCTGGTTGTCATAGCAACACGGTACAACAGTGCAGTAACTTCATTCACCTTTACTCCCCCACTCACCCTTACTCTGCACCAGAAATTCAGAACTGAAGAAGCCTCTTGGATGAGAGGTGAAACGTCTTCTACTCTATGTGGCAAGTCCAGTTGCCATATTTTATGCTTGTTTGAGATTCATTCACCTCCCATTCAACTGCCATGCATTGATTTCTACAGAGGAGGGTGTATAACTCCCTGCATTTTTACCTGATTTTTACACAGTTTGGATTGTTAAAAATAGTAGACCGGTAGTTATGATACTGGGCGCTGCCAGTCACACATTAATCATGCATTCCTTTATCCTGAAATCCAAATGTAATAATATATGAATGAATCACTTCTTAAGAACAATTTTAAACGAATCTGTGCACACGTATATATGGTGGTGCCACAGATGTTTCCCAACTGATTCTGCAGAGTTGTCGTCAGAGTTCAGCTGTAAGTTCTGGACTGTTTGATTCAAATTCTAAATTACTAAATGCCCAGGTCAGCTGGCAGTCCCAAAGGAGTGAGTTGCTTAAAAATGTAGGGGGCACATGGGCTGTACTCCTGTGCGTCAGAGACGCAAAGATGCATGTATTGATACTTTCCTTCTTGTAATTCCAGAGGCATGTCCAAATCAAATCAAGGTGACTGTTGTCAAGGAAAGGGTAAGTAAAATAAAAAAAAAAGTAAAATTTGGGAAATGTCAATTACAATCAAAGATATGTTTTCTAAACCTTAATTTCTATCATAAAATCCTGATCCCTGCAACAGATAATACTGCTCTTATCATGGTTGCATAGTCTACTCTCACCTGCTGTTTTGTCACACAGGTAGCTGTAAAGTAGAGCGAAAGATTTTGATGGTCACTTCTTGTGTTTCTGCCCACATCAGATGGCCTTTGCAAAATGCTGCAGTGATCCAGTTGACCAGGGAGCTGCTATGATGCATTCGGTGGTTGTTTGTTTCAACAGTTTCACCATGGAAATGATTTCAGTCTCAGGTAACTTCCCTTTAGTCTCACACATGCATCCAAATGCACATAGGTACATATGGGTCTGTTTGTTGGAGAGGTGGCAGATACAATAATCCCTCTACAGAAATAACACATCTGTAAAATGATTGTAGCGAAACATAGGAAACAGAAAATGTAATGTGTGCAGTTTAGAGATTTTGTATAGCAGTCATTAGTTCATGAGATTATACATCCAATCATGTTCATTTTTCAGCGTTCTTCTCATGCCAGCAGAGTACTCTCCACCAAACGTAATCAGTGACTTCAGTGCACAATTCTTAAGATGTACTACAGTTTTTGCCCAAGACCGGCAGACTTGTTTCCAGTTCACTTCCTACTCAAGCCATTTGGCAGGAGAATGAAACCACAACAGAAAAGAAAAAAAGGTACAATCTATGGGATGCTTTTAAACTCCAGAAAATGGCAAGTTGCTCCATCTTACATTGTTGTGTACCACTCTGCAGCATTTCCAGTTGCTATAGCTGCGAAATTAGCTTCCACTGTTTCCCAAAAAAGAAAAGACTTTGTGCGCAGGCGCTGTAAGGAATGCGAAGGACAGGATTTAATGTAACCAAACATACAAAAGTATGTAGCCGACATTTCAAACACTTGGAAATTCAATGATTTTACAGTAAAGACACGGGCCAGTGTTTGGGGGCGCTGCGCTCGACCAGCACTAAGTCAGCCCTATCCAGCTCCGTTAGAGACAGAAGAGACTGAGCCTATGGTCCCAATGCTTGTGGAATATGACTATGGAGCTAGTAGCACTGTGTGTGTGGAGCGGGAACATTATGATAAGATGTGTCATGCATCTTATCATAATGTTATCTTTTTGGAAACGGTGGAAGCTAATTTTGCAATTCCAGCAACTGAAAGCGCTGCGCAGTGGTACACAACAATGTTCGCGGGAGCGACTTGCCATTTTCTTGAGTTTAAAATGAATGAATCCCTTAGATTGCAGTGTTTTCTTCTTCTCTGTTGTGATTTCATTCTCACGCCAAATGGCTCAAGCAGGAAGTAAACCGGAACCAAATCTGCTGGTCTTGGGCAAAGACGGAAGTAGGTCACAGGAGTTGTGCATGGAGTCAATTACCTTGTAGTTTGATTCAACCCTGTGATACGGAATATAAGTAAAATCCAAGAATTTTCACCAGGTGACATTTTTTCAGTTGAGGACCCAGAATCATCTCCTTGGGTCCTGATACACTTTTCTGCAATAACAAATTGGCTCTGGCCTTTCAAATGGCATAGGTCAAAGTTCACCTAGATTAACCAAACATTCAATTATGTATTAATCTTTTGTTGTTGAGATAATCATCAGAGGTAGTGAGTATTCATGTCCTCCTGACATCAATGATGGATAAGAGATATTGTGCACCTTAGTGGCCTTTTAGATTAGGTTTATTGGGTCACATTAGCTGTAAACCAGTTGGATTTATTCAACAAAAATTAAATCCTATAATTTCAAGAACTTTTCAGTGAATAAGTGTGTCTTTGTGTTGTGTCCTCTCCAGATGCAACAGTGAGTCGAATGATGACGAAGAAATTGGAGGAGGATTATGCTTGGTCCTATCGGATTTGTTGTACGACCAATTCTGACAACTGCACTCAAGTGGTATGTTTCTTCTGCATTTATTAATACTGTGAACAAGTCCTAAATTGGAAATAGTTCCCCTTTAATTGAAACTGAACATTTTAGGAATAGATTTAGAATTTCCTCAGTGTTTTCAATTGTAATTGTAGTGCTGATAGACTATGAGAACATGTACAAAGTCTTGTGTAGGTATTCCATTTTTATATTTTTGTATGCCATTTACATATAACATTTTACATAGACTGCTCTTGTAAAGTCTTAAGTAACTGCCAATTGTTGATTATTTTAATCTGTTTACTCAGTCTTAAATAAAACTTGGTTTATAAGCTGGCGTTTGTTTATGATTTATTGAAGATGCATTTAATGATGATTGGGAAGTTTGCAGTCGGTCTTAGTATTTTGAACTTCATGCATTAGTACTGAACTTGCAGCATTTCACAATTGAATGCCTTTTTACATATAAATTGAAGAATAATCTGTGAAATAAGATTTTTTTCTCGTTTTAATTAGCTGCTTCTTCACTCATTCTGATATTTTTTACCATGAGAAATAATGTAAAATCTTTAAAATATGTGTCTTTCTCTGGTGAGTTGAAACCATTTTCATTTAATTGAATACTTTTTGGCATTGAAATTGAGGAGAAAACCTGTAAAATAAGGGCTTTTCCATGTTTAATCTGGTGCATTATCACTCAATTGATCTTTTTTTACCATAACAAAATGAGACAGTTCTCTAAAATATGTCTTTCTCTGCTGAATTTAAAGCATTATCACTTAATTGAATGGTTTTTTGGCATCAAAATGGAGGAAAAATCTATAAAATAAAAATTTTTCTCTGTTTAATTTGCCGCATTATCATTAAACGTAATGTTTTTTTACCATAAAAAAGGGGGCAAATTACATAAAATAACAGTCTCCCTCTGCTGAATTGAAAGTGTTTTGGCATCAAAACTGAGGGAAAATCTGCAAAATTAGAGGTTTTCTCTATTTAATTTTCTGCATCATCATTGAATTGAATGTGTTTTGATGTAAAATAACAGTCTTTCTCTGCTGAATTGAAGTGTTTTGGCATCAAAATTTGCTGCATTAACACTCAATTTAACATTCTTTTTCCGTAAAATAATGTTTTTTTCAGCTGTAAAAAGTAACATTCTGCCTCACTTGAAAGTTTTTAAAGGTAAAAATATAGTAAAAATCTGTGAAGTTATGTTTTTATATACAGAAATCACAGCACCTTCACTTAATTGTAAAGTGTTTAAATGTATAAATTTGAGGAAAATATCTAAAATAATGTTTTTTTACTGTTAAACTTTAAATGAAGATTACTGTAAAATAAATATTTCCGCACATCATTTCAATTAAGGAATTTTCCTTTGATTTTAAGGTTTTTGTTTGGCAGCCGCTGCTGCCAGTCATTTGACCGTTTTTTTACGTTTTTTTTTTTTACAGTGTGCTGTTTTGTTAGCTTTGTGAAAAGAAGCTTAAGAGGTTCATCCTTGGCAAAACCTGCTGAGAGTCAGAGCTGAACCTGAATAGCAGCCCGTAATAGTCTTTCCAGTGTTTAGAAGAGGTTCCTGCAATCTATGTGTAATCACATCCACAGCCCTGAAAACTGGAAATCTGTGTTTGAGTGCCAGGTAAGTGGGAATTGGGTCTTTTTCAGACAGCTTTATCTGTATCCAATAAACAAGATAGAGGCAGGTGATAAAGAAGGAGCGGTGGGGTTTAAAGACTTAAGGTAGCGCTGCATGAATCATATTATATTCTCTGTGTGTGTGCATCATTTTAGCCTTACGATAGACTGGTGACCTGTCCAGGATGTACCCTGCCTCTCACCTGATGGCAGCTGGAATAGGCTTCAGCCCCCCTGCAACCCTTCACAGGACAAGCAGTTACAAAAGATGAAGAAAAAGATGATCAGATTGATGATTTCATTAAATGATCAACAGATTTAAATCCTTAAAACATCATCTTCAACGCTTCAAAACGATCCCTCAGCGTTCAAGCCATGTGTAATGAAGGTAACCTCTGATAAGGAGAAAAGGGTATTTTAACAAAACAAGACACATGTATTGTATCTTTATCCTGTGACGTGAAGGTTAATACTGTTAAACCTGGCATGTTTCATATTAATGTGACTATTGTGACTCTTTGGGTCAAAATCTCTGTCTGAAGAGTCACACAAAGCGGCTTTTGTTTTTGCATCTGACTCAAAGAAAAGAAAGAAACAACCATTTTGCAAACTTCATCAGGGATTTCCATCTGGGGTCACTGGTTTTCAGCGCCATGGTCGTCCAGTGTGAGGCTGACTTTCATTGCACATTACGCCCCATTACCATCTTGGAGATGAGATGATGGTAGATCCTTTCAGTCAGATGGTTGGCCAGAACCAGATGAATTAAACATAGAGCTAAATTAAATGGAGGATGAGGGATGAATGAATGGAAAGCAGAAAGACCTAGGAAAACTTGGGGTGCTCACTGTTCACACCAAACGGACATCAAAGGCTGACACCTGTGTCTGGGCCAGAAAGTCGCGCTTGAACACATCGCAAAGACTAAAGCCAGCAGCCAACACTCACATGCGCTCTCTGCCTGCTCGAAAGAAAATGACTCTTCAGGGAAACCAGCGTTACAGTTAGCTGAGAGGCTAGGAGGCTTTGAGGAGCTTTAAACCATTTTACACAGCTGACATCTCCAGAATCATGCTGATCGATTGGTCGTTTAACCATTAATTCATTTTAGATTATATAGTGAAAATATTAGTAGGGCGGCACAGTGTCGAGGTGGTTAGCACTGATGCCTCACAGCGAGAAGGTCCTGGGTTCAAATCCATGGGCCTATCTGTGTGGAGTTTACATGTTCTCTCTGTGTCTGCATGGGTTCTCTCCACCCACCATCCAAAGACATGCTCATTAGGTTAATTGGTGATTCTAAATTGGCCGTAGATGTGAGTGTGAGTGGTTGTCTGTCTCTCTGTGTCGGCCCTGCGATAGACTGGTGACCTGTTAAGGGTGAACCCCGCCTTTCACCTGATGACAGCTGGGATAGGCTCCAGCAGACCCTACAACCCTTCACAGGAACAAGTGGTTACAGAGGATGAATGAATGAATGAACGAACAAATGAATGAATAAATGCTTAGCTTAGACAAAGATGTAAAATAAGAAGAGCCGTCCTTGTTCCCATTCAATTCTGTTGCTTTATTTACTTCAATCATTTTGTGAACTGTGAACTTCTCTAAACTGATCAGCCAATCAGAGTGATCTCTCTGACCTACTTGTTCCACTTTTGATTCGAGTGACAGCAGTGCATGACTCCTACAGCTTACTCACTATTTCCTTAATTTAATCTAACAATATTATATATTTACGCAATTGTATTTGTGTGTAAGTGTGTGCATTGTGTCACACAAGTCATCTATTACCTAGCTGTATTTATATAATCCATCAGTGTTGGTTCACATACTTCCTTCCAGACTCAGTATGCACCCACACAGCATAGCTCACCCTTACACACACATACACACAAAGTACATAACCTCTGTGTTTTGTTCTGTACTAGTTGTTTAGTCCCAGTGCTGGGACGAGTGTTAAAAAAAAAAAATATTAATCCTAAAAAAAATGTGCAGGACACACCAGAAAAACTAGGGCAACAGACTGTCATTGACGGACTGGCAATGGAAAGAGGCCGACCGGTGGCTTGGTGTGGTGTTGCCCTTGGGTCAGGGATAGTAATGAGGAACACTGAACATGCAGCTTGAGTTTTCTGTGAGGTTTAGTGGCATCAAAATGCATTTAGCAACCTTGGAACCTTTCATGACTTCACTGCAAACTGTAATCAATAATGCATTGTTCACAAAGTTATTAATATATACAGTAAACCTTCTGGAATAAAGCACCGGCCTTTCTAAATAAATCATTAAATATCTTTTCAGTGATGTGTGGAACCCGCTGACGTTGTGGGGAACAAATAGATAATATTGGGAACAGCAGGGCTTTCCCTTGTTATATTTTCCCTCTCAGGTGGAGCGCTGAGGTGTTGCTTCGCCCCCTCGCCTCTCTGCCTTTTCACTGTTGCCGCGCCGACGTCATGGAATGTGTGATGTCACCGCCAGAGCACACACACAGCACATGCTCTCACCTGGTTTCCACAGCAACCAAACCACAGCCTTCCTCCCCCCTCCTTCCCCCTCTACATGTCGCAAGACGCGTTCAGCGAAAAGGCCCCCCGCATACCTAGAAAACACAGGAGAATCAAAGAGAGCTCTGTGCAGGTTACATGTGCCATCCGGGCTGTGATGGACAACAATAGCTCTTCCTTTGCTTTTGTCTTTTTTCATTGTCTCCAACCAGCGAGTCCTGCTTCTGCCTGTGAGCCTCACTGCAGCTGAAGTTAAATGCTCTGAGGTTTAAGATTCAACACCTTTCGCTAACAGCTTTTTTTTTTTACACTTCAAAGACACATTTTTTGGCTCCAACTGCAAACTAGAAAAAGAGAAAAGATAAAAGAAAACCCTAACTGCTCTTCAATTTAACATCCTAATGAGTTTCGTCTTTCATTTTCACCCACTTTCGTGCGCATACATACATTACACATATGTTGAATGTACCTTTTATGCTGAAGTTTCCATTATGTGTGCAGAAAAAAGTACAGACAAACACCCTTTACTCAGACAACCTTTGACTCACATTCATAATTCTCTAAAACTGGCATCAGATAAAAGTATAATATATATACATTTTAGTACAGTTTTGATCACGCTTCACCAGTGCTGTTCCCTGGATTTTATATAGTCTTAGACCTGTTTTAGTTAGGGGGTATGTCTTATTGTGGTTAAAAACTGTCTGTGGTTAAAATGGTTATAAAGTTCTTTTGTATGCTTCCAAAATTATGGTGTGGATTCAAAGAAAGTGTGACTGTGAAGTATTTTAGTTCACTATAGTTTTTATTCTTTAAATATGACATTAGTTCCATTTTTTTTTGGACATACAGAAGTGAACATTTCAAAATAGAAGTACCAGCTGATTATCATCCTTGATGTCTATGTGCACCCTTTATGTTCAACATTAAGACTATACCACCAATGCTAGTGTGCAGCTGAGATGTTTAAAGGGATGATGCAACATTTTCATGAATGTTTTCTATCCTCTTTCTTGCAGAGAAGGTTGATTCCACTCTGAAATCTGTGAATGAATCAACCACCAGCAGCTGGTATGCATAACTCCAGAAATGAGTCGTTTTTACACCTCAACTAATTAAAGATGTGTTAATTTGTAGACTTTAAAATAGTCTAAAACAGGCTATCCATTTCCATCTGTTTCCAGTTCTTGTGCTAAGCTAAGCTCACAGCTGCTTAAGGGGTGCACAAGCAGTAAGCGCCCGTGTAATGTTAATGAGATTCAGCAAGTTGTTGTGAAGTGTTGAATAAATCTTGACTTTGAGGCAACGACCAATGGGAGAGTCCTGTGCAGTTTATTGATACCTGATCCAAACACAGAGTTATGATGGTGAACCACTGCCTTCGACAAACAACGTCACCATGCTGGTAGCAAGACTTGGAGCATTGGATGAACCCAGATGGAGCGTAATCGTAATACAGCTCTATAGCTGACTTCTAAGGGCAAAAAACAGATGTGTTATTATTGATGAACAGGCCAAAGACTTGTTGTTTTCTGAAACTTCCTGTGCAGAAAACAAAAAGAAATTGCCATAAACTGCAGTTCCTTAAACGGTCACTTGAGTCTGTCTCAAGTCAATACTGATCAAACTGAGGTTAGTATACCAGAGATATGGGCAGAGCCATCTTGTAAGTATGTGGCCCCTGAACTAAGCTTGGGCAAACACTGTACAATATTTTAAATCCTTTGACTCAGCATCTCAAACTGCACGACTAGATCGCTGAGTTCAATAGTTCACAGCCTATGAATCATGTTCTCACACTATACGGCCTGATGCTCTGATGCGACTTGACTGCTCACACTGTTCATCCATATACCACGCGTCGGACTTCTGTATCAGGAACTGCAACGGAAAAAAAAGTAGAAGAAGAAGAGGAACCCGGAAGTGGGAGACGCACATCGAAGTTGTTTTGACGTAATTCAGCGATCGTGCATGCTCTGTGCGAGAGGTTGAGGCAAATCAGCCCGTGTTAATGCTACTACTGTGCGATACCTTCACGAGGAGCGACCAGGATTTCAAACAAGTTTGATTTTCCTGCAAGCATACGATCTGTGATCGGGAGGTCGTCGTGAGGTGTTAATCTCTCCTCGTTACCCCTTGTATACTGCACGAAGCACGACATGCACGAGTGGAAAATCGCCTCAAAATCAGCCGACAAAAGCACAGTGTACAGCCGGCTTTAAGCTGGCATATAGATATAGATGACTGGTGACATGTCACTGTACCACTTCAGAAGTGCTTTTCAGGAGTCTTTGAATAACATCAAGGATGATTTGTCTATATTTATAAACTATACTAACTAAGAATGCTAATGAAGCCTACTCTTTACAGATTTTCTTTACAGAGACTGTCCATACTTTAACATTTTTATGTTCTGCTTGTTTCACTCAACTCTGACAACTAAGCTTATTTCCCAAAATGTGAACTCTTCTCTGTGTTTGCAGGTACAAAACGCTGCATATGATTTCTGCGTCCCATACTCGCTCTGCCAGGGTAAAGACTTTTTGTTCTACAATTACGACAATCAGACAAAAGGTAACGTTCAACAGATTCTGGCCAACTCTCTTGTGCACATTGTGAACATGAAAGAAACATTGTACAGTGCTGAAGCCCTTAACTGGCTCAGACCGACAAACAGCTGGTGATGGCAGTTAATCAAGAACCTTTTCTTTATTTGGCCGTTGCCACGTCGCTCAGTTTGACTTCTAATAACACAGACGCATATTATCCAGGCACACTCTGCGCGCATGCACACTCTGCGCGCATGCACACACGCCCGCTACACTCGGCCCTCTCGGCCCAACGCCAGGCCTTATGGGTAACTGGCATGTCTGGTTATCTCCATGGCAACGGGAATGTTGGCCCTGGCAAGTGCCAAGAGAGCAGCTGGTAGGTAGTGGCAGATTAGTCTCTGAACAGATTTACAGCCAGTCAAGTACTGCATGGCCTTTGAACAGAGGAAGAAATGATAAAGAAGCCATTAGAGTGAATGAAAACAAAGAGGGGATTGTAGTACAGCTGAGTGAGTCCACTGACTGAGACGAGGACAAACCTTTTCCTAGTTGGTGCGCCAGCTCGCTGGAGGTGTTGAGCACAAGTGAGGAGCTTGTGGCTCGAAACGAATGATCAAAACAAAGCTCTGGTTTCCTATGAAAAAATAATACAAGGCTGTTTGTGTTGGCTCCTGATCTGATTCAGTCTGATGAGGTCTGATAGAAAGATGAATGTATTTCAGTGTATTGGGTTATTACTCACTTAGTAAGTCCTTCAGGCACTTCAGTCTGATTTCTGGAGATCTGAATTTGGACAAATTTGACTGTATGTGTATAATTATTTGCCTTTTTGATAAAAAAGAAAGAAAGAAACAAAGCAATGATGTGTTGGAACTGTGATGACACAGAAAATTACTGAAATAACTCAAACAACCTTGAAGACAGAGACATGTTACACAACCTCCAAAGAAAACAAAATCCTCGAAGAAATGCAAAAAATACAGACAGAAATTACAGTTAAGACACAAAACAAATGCAAAGAGTCATAAAACTACTACAGAGACAGAACAGACAAAGCGATTGTTAATGACTACACTTCATCATTTACAGTATGTGTCGATGTCATGGACAAAGCAAATGGACACAAAACACATTGATAAAAAATCATGTCATCATGATGGAAGGTTCCTGAAAAGATTCTCAATTTCGTATTGTCATCCAAAAGAAGTATATTTGTATTGTAGATACAGAAGAATATGACACTGTATAACTGACAGCTTCTTAATGGACTTAATGGAGACAGAAAAGGACCTGGTAGCTGCTGGCCATCATTTATGAGACTGATCGGTAACACCTAGTCATGACTTCCAGTTATTATAATCAACTATTGAGAGGTATAAATGAAGTTTGTTGATGTGACTGTATGCTTTACACAGGTTTCAGACCACACCGTATGTCGTCTAAATTAACTCTCTGCAGTGATTTTCCTCTGCTGTCTGCATCCTAAAGTTTGATACGTGTGTTGTGTTTGTTGTTTTTATTAATACATAATTTAAAATGCGCCCCACTGCAGTGACTAATAATGGTGCACTCGGCTACGCACGCCCTCCTGGTTTCATACGCTTTGCATATGGAGCTGCTTTAATGACGCTTGAGAAAACACATTTCTCATTCTGGCACAGAGTGATTTAAATTCAAAGTGAGTACATTTCTGACGAGTTGGTGTCCATTAGAGTGTTTTACATCTGCTGCTGTCTCTGTTTAGTCACTTTTATTGCATTCTGACAACAATATTAGCGTGTGAGTGTCAGAAACCCAAGTTTAAACATAATTTTTAATTGGTGCGGTCGTGAGTGTTGATGAGCACACATGACGATGAGACAAACAGAAACACAAACTGTTGCAGCAGATGTCATGATTTATCACAACCAAGTTACTCTCAATGTATCCCCTTCAATTAACTTTAAAAATGATCAGTTTTTTAATCGTATTTATGTAATTATGAGTCCTTATGCCACCAGCGCTGGCAAGGCCATCCATTAGCAGTCAGAGCTAGGGCTGATGATTACACTGATTCAGTTTGACTTGCTGCAGTATTCCCAATCCAGTCTGACTCAGGAATATCTGTCGTTGCTAACAAGCCTCCCGTTTTGCAGAGCTCATCATGTTAACACTTCACTGAACGCTGCTGCAGCAGCTCGGCAGCAGATAAAAGGCAGCATAACCAACAATGAAGGCGGTGATTAGACTGCCATGTAAGTCCATATTTAGCAGTCAGAGCTCATTTGTGCCACTTTTTTTGTCAGGAAATGAGCGCTGTTAATGTGCGTCAGCGGGTGTTTGACTGGCAGGAGGTCAAAAAAAAAAGTCTTGCTTAAAGCTACACACTTGACATAAGAAACTTACAAAACACACTTGACATCTCTTCCATTATCTTGGTGTGAACGCGACGGAAGGACCTAATGTCAGCTTATCAAAGATAATCATCTTTATGCCGAGGAGCTACGTGCTCAAGAGAAAAAAACAACAACAAAAAGAACAGATAAGGATTAAGCTGGATTTGAGCCCCCAAATGAACAATTAGGAACAAGCCTAGGCATGTCCTGGCGAGCGCCCCACTGCCATCCCATCAGTGGGTGAGCATCAAGTGCAGCATGAATCCACAGATTGTTGGGAGACTGCGGTCTTTCTACAGACCAGCAGCTGCTTCGTGCAGCTGTCCACGGAGGCATCTTGTGATAGATGCAGCAGAACTGGTCAAAATGCACAACCAAATCAAAACAGGTGAAAAAAGAAAACACACAAAGAGGCTTGATTCACTCGTTCCTATTCATTCAGAAGGCCATTAGCTGCAAATGCGCTGTGCCAGTTGGTTATTGGGCATAAAAGAGTCCATGGATCGATTTCTGAAAGAGGTCTACAGATTCAGAGGCTGGAGGAGTTAACATTATATCTGAAGTGTGAAGTGACTGTTAGCGTTTCTTATTTGAACACACAAAGCAACTACGTAGATACCAAGGGACAACACATAGAGACGCAAAGCCATTGCTAAGTGTAAAACGACAGCTCAGAGAGACAAAAAAAATAACTAAAAAAATAAATACACTGCACAACTGTAAAGACACAAAGTAACAGAGAGAGAGAGAGAGAGAAACAACCTCAAAGAGACACTACACAACTGCAAAGACACAAAGCAACGCCGCAAACAGAGGCACTTCACAAGCACAGAGACACCATACAACTACAAAGACACAAAACTGAGTCTCAAAACAAATGCTATGGCAAAAAAAAACAACAACAAAACATATAGACACAACTGCAAAGACACAAAACAACAAAACATATAGACACAACAACCACAAAAAGACACAAATCGACTGTAAAGGCTCCTCTCCTCTAATCTCCTGTGTGTCTTGCTGTGTAGCATGAGTAGGGGGTCTTTTCCACGTCTGGTCACTGAAATAGTTCATTTCATAAGCCTCATCATGTATCAATCAGAACTGTAGAATAAAACTTTTTAACATGTGGAAACACACGGCTGAACGGAGCCAGTGTCTCTTAAAACCCTCTCTTATGTAATTCTTTAGCTTGCAGGTTGGCTCCGAGCCTCGGAACCTAATGAAAGAGCTCACAGAGAAGTTAAGCCATGATATAAAAATACGCTAATTCTGCACATTAGGGCCTTTGACTCGTCCTAAAACTCAGAGGAGCGGGAACAACGGCGTTAGACTTTCAAACGTATAGAGAGGATATGAGATACGTGGGGGTGCCTCTGCACTGTCGTTACTTCCAAACCGGGCCGCGTGAGGAGGGCTGGCTCTCTGTCAAATATCTGATAAAAAAGGAAAGAGCATACATAGCTTGACACTCACGTGTAGCTCGCTGGACGTGAATGTGTTGAGGTGCTGTTCTAATGCAATCATTTAATTACTTTTGGAGGTTAAATTCCACTTTCGCTTTACACTCACAGAGGGAAAGCGGAGGAGGAAATCAAAACCACGTCTCTTTGAACTTATTCGCTGCACACATGTTGCAGAAAATGGGAAAAATGAATCAAGCGCAATATTTTTGTGTAATGTTTTCCACCTAGGCGCACTTTTCTGTAATATCAGTGGCAGATTTTCCATATGGTGTGATTGCATACTGATATAAAACCGTAAACTAGAAAAAGCAGTGGTTAATGGACAAACAATAGACTGCATTCTCTTCTTCTTCTCCCTCTCGCCTGTCTTTTTATAGATGCCTTTCTTTCTTTTTAATGTCTCCCTGCCTTCCCCTCTGACATGGGTTTAAACCGAGCCATATCATTAGGGAGTCAAGAGCATCTCTGTTGTGCCTGTGAGGTTTCCCCTCTCGGTTATATAATGATCTTCCCGTAGGCCTCTTCTGGTGTTGGCGGTGCTCCCTGCCTGCAAACCCGGCCCAGCTCTGGCACGACTCCAGTCCAAACAGAACCCACTTTGTCCTCGACTCTGTTTTTGGCACCAGCTGTTGGTGCACGACTCCAGCAGCTGACTTCTTTGTTTTACTTACAGCTGGCTTTTTCTTCTTACATCACCTTCTTTTCTTTTCTTTTTTCTCTCCAGTCTGATCTGTTTTTCAGGCCTCGCTGTTCCCTCTCGTTCTGTTCTTCTCTTTTTGTCTCATTTCTATTGACATTTTTTTTCCCCTCCCCAGCTTTCGCCTCAAGCCTCTTTTCCCCCCACTGTCTGCAGAGGAGGCTGTTAGTGTTGTGATGTATGAGGGCAGCTGACGCCCACCTGCTTCCCAGCAGTCAGTCTGGAGGGTGTTTCTAAGCTCCACCATCGGCTATTGGCTATTCACTCGGCTCTATGGACGAATCAATACCAACTGTCACATCTGTCGCAGCTCCTGGTAAACACCATCCACACACACACACACACACACTCTGCTGTAAACTAATATAAAAATTACTAACGAAGATCTAATTGTGTTTCTTTAGCACCGTCAACAATGTGTCATGATTGGTTACTCGTTTACAACTTCATGATGGCCTTCTAAAGCTGGATTGAGTTGTATTTTATGGAGGAAGGACAGAGGGGTCGTTAGCAATGATTTACAGCCTCAGTAAGTGCTTCTGTCCTGGTTAATTTGAAACACTAAAATTCATAAGAGGGGGGAATTGTCTTAATAACTGAGAGCTACTAAGAGTTGAGAGCCACTAATTGCTTTCCTGTCTTTGGCTGAAGAAGAGAGGATCCATCTCAGCTTTGAGCAGGTAAAAGGACGACTGGTGACCTTCCGCTCATTTCAAATAAATGACTGCTCCTATCGAACTGATGAGTGGTCTTATTAATGTCCCTGATTAATGACTTTAGAGCTCATGCATTGTACTGAGGGCTAGTCAGATGGTCTTCTCTACGATCAAAATTAAAACTTGGCAAAACATGCCTTCCTGCACTTACTGCACCTCTAATGTAAAGCACTTAGAATATGGTTACACTAATATAAAACTATTACTTAAAATATGCCCCACATTTGACATAGGCATTGATTGTATACGAACGTGGACAATGAAGCTCAGTTTTGAAGCTCAGTATTTATGTCTCTGGCCATTGCCATCCTGGCCTACCTCTGGGTTGATTCAGTAATGGTTGTAGAAGTGGAGCGTGAGCTGAGCAGGCAGGCGATGTCTAGGGTGAGCAACCCGTGATGGCATCTACCTGCCACTTAAAACAGCCATACTTTGATTATGTACAACTATAAGGCTTAATATAATATACACAGGGGAGCTGTATAAAGATTTAATTTGTAGTTAGAGGAGAACATTTTAACACTGAGGTCTGCCCACTGTTAGAGTCAGCCTCAAGCGGCCATTTGAGTTGGATATGTTTAATGTAAACGGCGTTGTCAGTTAGCAATTGGTGACTCTAAATTGACCGTAGGTGTGCATGTGGTTGTGAATGGTTGTCTGTTTCTCTGTGTTAGCCCTGCCATAGACTGGTGACCTATCCAGGGTGTACCCCGCCTTTTTCCCAATGACAACAGTGACAACAGTGATAGGCTCCAGCAGATCCCATGACCCTTCACAGGAACCAGCAGAAGAAGAACAAAGCAAACAGGGCTCTGCATACAATTCTGTGTCAGATGTTCCAACGTCTACAATTTCAATTTTCTTAAAAATAGAGCAGATTCATAAAACAAGCTGTACTAGGCTTGTATCTGAAGCAAGATGTCATTTCTAGAGTTATGATGGTGAATGTTAATATTTCTTTGACACAATTAACTCCAGCACACATGTATTTTCTTGTATTTACATTTCTGTCTCAAGCAGATTTGGGGGGGGGGTTATGTCAAACCCCATTAAATCAAGTTAATGTGTCTGGTGCTAGCTGCCCTGAAGCTCTCTCAACTTTCTTTTTACAGTGTAATAGAGGCATTTCAGTCGATGCTTTCAGTCTTGGTGGGTTAAGCTGGAAAGAAAATCAACTATTATCCGTAAAAGACAGAGAAAATAATCAATTAAACAGTTTTAGAGCACCACTGCAGAGAACAATGTCAAATTAGAGTTGGCTCTTCGGTGGCTGTCTGCACTTATTTCCGTTTTATCTCAGACAAAGGAAGAAGAAGAAGAAGAAGTGGCCCAGGCTCAAGAGAAAGAACAAAAAAGGACAATATCAGCTGAGAGGTCAGATGTCACTCCCATGATGACATTATTATTTCCTCCATACATGTCTCATCATTAGCCACGGGGCAACTGAACAGAATGGTATTGATTCAATGTCCAGGCTAATTGTGTGTCGGAGCTGAATGTCTGTAACCAGCTGATGGGACAGGTTTACGGGCTGCTGATGTATAGACTTTTGGTACATCTGTCACGTGAGGGTGTGGGAGGACCGCTACCTTCTGTCTGCTAACAGGTCAGTGTCCTCAGCTGATTTGTGGCGCAGGCGTCGGTCTTGACAGGTGTTTGTTTCGTGCAAGCTTGATGCCAACGGCAGTTATGTACTGTTGGAGGAAGTTACAGTTGGATTTTTACTGACAAAGGCACGACTGAAAAATGCTTGCTTGTGTATCCTACTGATCCTACATGGTCAATACTTCCTCAAGCTGTTGGAAATCGTTCATCTCTGATCAGAATGATTATCTGATTCATCCATTTACATGCCCTAAAACATCAATCAGTCAAATCTGCTGAAAACATGGTGTTATACCTGAATAGCGTTTTTTTTTCTTCTTATTTGCACTCAAAGTACTTCACAGTCATAGTGACCCAGTTGGCTTCAAGACGTGTGGTCAACGTCCCGGGGATCTTGGAAACCTGCTCTGCTCCCGAGCCACAGTATGACAGAGTAAGGTGTTTTTTTCTAATCTCAATAGCAACACTGAATTCATCTAATAGAAGAACATGACCAAGATGTTCAGTGGCTTATTAAAGGTTTACACCACACATCTCAATCTGAAAGTTCCTCCTGAGCAGGCCAGTCTGTTCTGATTGCGGTGGTTATATGAGACATTTCTATTCTGATTATGAGTGTAATATTAGCGTTATGTAAATGCAGCAACAGACGGGTCTAGAAGCCCTAAAATCCAATATTTTTTTACGCATGGGAGTGAGTCTCTCAGGACACTGCACCTTAGTAGGAAATAGTGGTGATAATTATAATTTTCTTTCTTTGATGTGTAATATCTATATACTGAATAGTTTGGAAGGGCATGTGTTAATGCTAGTTTGGTGCTCATTTGTGATGTTCAGGTCAAAGAAGAACTATTCTAATGAGCAGCTAGTCAGACTGTCCAGCACTTTGGTCCAGAGCTATATACATGTTCTCACTTATCTGGTGAGACACATCCACATCTACTTGGTGGATCAACATTTTGTACAAACATCCATGGTTCCCAGACACTGTATCCTGGCGACTGTGATAATACCCTGTAGGACAGACTGATGCATGTTTGTCAAACACTGGTGAGTCTGTTAAGCTTTAGGATACTGAACTTGGATAAAACTTCCATCTGTTAGAAAGAGCACGCTCGTCAACTTGTGAGCTTGTGAATACAACATGAGAAGAGCTGTGTGCGGTATGGTTGTCATATGAGCTTGTGTTTTGGTACCTTTTATTATCCGGTTTGGCTTCCATTCCAGTTTGCATTTAAAGGGGAACTACTGTTTTTACAACCTGGACCTTATTTCTGGCATAAAATACGATCGTTTACTCATCCATATAACTTTTGTGTCATTTATAGTCAATCGGGAGATATTCAGATCTGCGTATATCCATATAACGGGAGTGACTGGGGCACCGAAACACAGCCTCTAAATAACGCATTATCTGTCGCAAAACTTGATATTTTGTTATTGTAGACTAATGCTATTCCCCGTTGCGGACGGAATTACCTGTTATCATCATCCGGGGTCGGGGGCTCGTAACAAAATATTGGTGAAATTAACGAGTTCCGTGGCTGTGTTTCGGTGCCCCAGTCACTCCTGTTATATGGATATACGCATATCTAATTGTCTTCCGACTGACTATAAATGACACAAAAGTTACATGGCTGAGTAAACGTTCATATTTTATGCCAGAAATAAGGTCAAGGTTGTAAAAAACAACAGTTCCCCTTTAGGTTTTTACTTCTCTCTTTGTTTTTTTCCTGCTGCTGCGATTCCACTTACCTCCCTTGTCTTTAGTATTTTGTCTGCGTGCTCTTCCCCCTCATTGGTTTCTCTTGTGTCTCGTTAACCCGTCAACCCTTACGCGTGTGTGTGTATTTATAGCCACATCTTCTCTTCAGTTTTGAGACTGCTGCATGGCAACTGTTGGCACCCAGAAGCCACTGAGGCTAACAGTTGGTCAGCTAACAAGCAGCTAACGTAATACAGGCAATGCAAAAGTCCCAAAGTCAAATATGACTAAATTAAAGTATATTAACTGACTGTCCGCCTCCACCACTTCTGAAAAAGTCAGACACATCAAAACAAGTAAACTAGCAAATATGGGCTCTTCTTGTGATCATGTTAAACCAGATCCCATTTGAGGGCAGCATCTTTGCTGGGGCCAGTTTCTACAGCTCAAACATCTTTAAACGGGGACAAAAAGAAACTAAAACCAATTCATAACCCATTAATTTCTGTCTTCATTGTTTCTGTTTTCACTTTGTCTTGCAGGAAGTCTGTGTTACACACTCACATGCCAAAACATTTGGTACTCTATTGAAAACTAATGCGGTCTAATATAACAGTCCTGCTGTAAGTACCACTTATAATCTTTAGTTTAAGCTGAAACAGTTCAGAAAGGCGGTAATTCAGCTGTATGATCGTTTTTGCAGACGTAGTTTCTGGTGCTGTTAAACTGAGTGGAATTAAAAGCGTTTCGTTATCTATGCTTCACCTTCTGACTAAAACGGGGTTGTCCAAATGATAGAAGGCTGTATCGGTATAATACAATTCAGTAGTACTACAAACCGCAGCCTTAAAAATGCAAACACAGATGAATCAACATCTCTTTCGATTATTTTAAGCAAATGTCGAATACAGTAACCTTCACGTAGATATGATTTAGAGCAGGATTGTTAGAACGCATTCATTTCCACTGGTGAATCTAATGAACTGGTAAAGTGTGGCCGTTACTAAATTTGTTTTTTACTTGTCTGTTCCTGCTTTTAAGCTTGACCCTTGCCGTTATTCTCTGTACCCGCTCTTCTTGTAAACAACTCACTGCTTTTGTCTTTTCTACAGTTGCTCTGTTCATGCCGGATAAACTGTGAAATGACCAGCACATGCACAAAAAAACAAAACATTTCATCTGTGCAGGAGGGATGGTTGCCACTTATCAGCCAGCGCTCACTCAAACCGCAAAGAGAGATTGAGATTGAAAAGGAAACACCAACACCCTCTGCTTTGTGGAGACACACTTATTCCCAAGATGTCCCACTAATGGCTACCTCCGTCTGTTTGAGCGTCTCCGCCTCTGCCTCCCCTCGTCTCTCTCAGCAGCGCTACTTAGAGAGTGATGAGGAAATGGCCTCTTCCTGATGTACCTTGACAAGATGAGGGAAAGTGTGTAAACGTGTGCTTAGCGTTACTGTGTGCGTGTTCAACGAACATCCACACTCAGCTGCCTACAGGGAGAATTTGCTGTGTAATTACAGGGGAGAGAAAATGAGAGAGACAGCAAGAGATGGGGACAAAATAGAAAGCTGAGAGGAATGTGCTGATTAATGGGCGATCGAAAGCAGCGTCCCTAAGCAGCCCGCCTCATTAAAGTTCAGTCTGACCCAACATTCCCTTCATTAGGCCTTAAAACAGCCTGTTAAAATGCTGCCCGTGTGTGGCATCCTCATTAAAGCTACAGATGATAACCAAACAAAGGCCTGATTCCCTTTTTGTCTGTGCAGACCGCTGTGTTTCAGCCAGAAAAATTAAAAACGGTCACTTTGTTTCGGCTGAGAAAATGGGCTGCCTTCAACACTTTTCTATTTATAGACTATAAAATCATAACAGAGAATAACCAACTTTGATTTTGAGAGGGGGGAAACTGTGATATTATTAAAATTACAAGGAAAGTGTCAGCTATTTAAAAAGAACATTAAACAGTCACGTTAACATGAAAGAAATCACTTCAACTGATAAGTACACAAGATTTTCCCCTTACTTTTCAGTTTCCTTCAGCTGTACTGAGCATTTTAGCACCATTTAGCTCTTTGTTTTGATTTTCCATCCTGTAAATGTACTGTTTTTGGTTGACTATAGTAGCAGGATGAGCTTCCTGCTGAAAACCTTAAAAAAAAACAAAAAACAGCCGTACGCTGCCCACTCAGCATTAACCATCAAACACACAGTGGGTGGTGAACAAATTGGAGCATTTAGCAACTTAAAATACGGACATTTTCCTCTGTAGGTGGTAGAAACAAAAAAATAAAAAACGGAAGGAAATTGAGCTCGTATTCATTAGGTGGCCAGAAACATGAATGAATACTAATGAGACTTTTTTGAAAAAAAAAAAAACCTGAACCTTAGCACTAAAAATGCTCTGATTTACATTTAGAGCACCTAGGATCTAATTATAAGGATAATAAAGATATGAAGATCGAGATTTCTGTCGAAGAACTGAACCTGTCAGTCATCCCCTGACCTCTCGGGCTTATCTTGTGACCCCTTGCAGGGCCCTCACTACTGCACTAGATGTAACTAACCATGCAGATCGTTGTGGATTTACTTGGTTTGAGATTTTTGCCATTTCCTGCCAGTGTGCTCTCATTTTCTTTAATAAACTGTGAAAAAATATTCTTGCATTTTAGACATTTCACAGTGGTACGGTGTGTTAATTAAACGGTAATACAGTGTTGTTATAACAGAGCAGAGATTGAAACTTTACACCCTCAGAAGAGTCTGGAGCGATGTTGAGGCTCAGATTACAAACAAAAGTGCTGGAAAGCTTCTGCTAATGACGGAGAACAGCTATGTGATGGTCAAGGAAAGGACAGTGGAAGGGAGGATCCCAAAGAGTGCAGAAATGCAGGTCAGTCTGGGTTAAGAGCGAGTGTTTCTGCTGCAGTTTTGAATTAAAGAGGTCATGTCAAGAGGCATTCGTTACATTTTGTTCTTGTATTTTCTGTGGTCTAAAGAACCTTTCCTTAAGGAAAAGGTCATGTTCCTTTTAGATTTAACCCTTCTGCTGTTTGTAAAAGTCTGTGTCAAGGTGATGATTTTGCTAAATGTGAAACAGATGATGTCCATGTCACCCAAATCAGCGAAATAACATTTTTTTTTTTTTTTTTTTTTTTTCATGTGACGTGCTTTGTGCCACCGTCAGGTCACATCGACTGTTTGATCAATTGTGCAGTGGGTGCTGTCTGGAGGATAAATCGCCGTGGTAACAGAGTCGGCCATGCTGGACAGTAGAAGGGAAAGACTGACTCATCACGCTCAATAAAACAAAGAGCAAACAACAAGTGCGTCAGGGACGGATGTGCCGCAGCTATAAATGTCAAAAGCATCATTTCCCAGGGAGTGAGGCGGTCGCATCACAACAGAGCTCTCCAGGCGGGATGTTATGACAGAGAATATGTTACAGCCGGATGACCTCATGATCATTTTCCGTACCTGAAAACAACCTCTTTATAACCACACTGTATTAAATTAAGACATATTAACAGCAAGCTTGTTTTAATTGAAGGTGTATTTATACCGTACCGACCACAAACACAAATGTTTATAGAGGTGACGTAACTAAAGTCTGAACAAGTCGAGTTTGTCCAGTGGTTATGGAAATGTCTTTCATTAGGAATAAAAAGTAGAAATTTACACATCACAAGCTGCTGCTGCTGCTGCTGCTGCTGGGTAACTGGTTAACGTCTGTGTCCAGAGTTTCTGCTCTTCAGCCAACTGAGCATGTTGAATTTGCGGTGGGATGAGTCTGACTGGCTGAGAAGCTTAGAGAACCAGAGCATTATTGTTATTTTACATCTTCAAAGTATCTCAACAATCAAACAGACGTATGACAGTTTTAGCTCTTCCTAGTTTCCCATCTTACCAGGTATTATTAGCTCCTCTAGCTTTGTAATGATAAATACAGACTACTGCTGGTATTAAGATTATTTTCCTTTCATGCAGGTACAGAACATATGTGCCAGCTGGGTGGTGTAGTCTTTGCGATGTGTTCAAGTGCAAATATCGGGTCCTGACACAGGAGATGTAAGGCACAGTTGGTCTCATTGCCGATAGTTCGTCTTCTAGACAGATGCAGGTTTGGTGTGTTCCTAGCTTACTAATATTTTGGCTTGGATCTGTATTTCATCACTTGTTTTTGCCTTTTATTGTGGAGTACAGTGAGTAAACCACCAACCAGTGAAGTGAATAACACTGTTGATCTCATTATTCTGGGAAACCTGGGTCATTGAACATTATTGCAGTTGTTCCTTGCATCCTGGTGCTATACATTGCTCAGATACGCGACACACCTGGCCTGCCACACTACTTGATTCCTCAGACCAGGCCACCATCTTCCATTGCTTTGTGGTCAGGTTCAGATGCTCACTCATTCACCTATTGTAAATCATTTCTACTGAAGGGGTCAGCATGGAGCTACGCAGCCTCATACCAAACAAAGTGAGATGTACTGTGTGCGTTCTAACACCTTTCCACAGGACCAGCATGAACTTTTTCATCAGTCTGAGCTACAGTGGCTTGCCGGTTGTCTTGGACCACACGGCCGGCCTTCTTTCTCCACGTGCGTCAGTGAGCCTTGGCTATGGCCTTGGTGCCTGTTCACCACTGTTCCCTCCTTGGACTGCTATTATTGTTGTATTCGCTTCCCCCGTGATTATGACCATAATTGGTCATAATGTTATGGCTGGTCGTTGTAAATGGGACTTTTATCTGAATGTCGACTTGAAATGTCAAAATTATTAAGGCTTTACAGTTTAGCGGAGCTGCGGCTGTTTTTCCCTCAGATACATTTATCAAGAACTTAACTGAGTCGTTTCATTTCCTCACAGCAGCCCACAGTCGACCTTAACTTTCTATGTTAGAGAAACCTCCATGTTTAATGAAGCATCAAACGCTGAAAGCCAGCCTTTCTTGAAAACAGAGAATCAGTCAGTAGGCGGCTGTAGATAGTGGGTGTAAAAAAAAAATCCCTAATACAGTACCAGGTGACTTATATGACGACAGGCATCACTGTGAGATAAACCATAAACAAAGGCTATTTTAAGACACCGTTAGTTGTTTTCATTTAAAGGAAACGCGACAGGAGGAAACAGCTTTTTTCTTGTGGGTGTTTTTTCTTTGGTATATCTTTTTGAATGTATTTGATTTACGGTTCAGCGCAAGTGTTTCAAACAGGATGCGCAGTATTATGAAGCATAAGGAAGTGCTCCAGTTAACTTTTATACTCTCTAGAAACTCGACACCCACCTGATAATATAATTTGGAGACAGATTTACTTTCATCCATCTGTTTTTAAACCAGAAAGCAAATCACTAAGATCTCCTGTTACTCTTTTGGTTCTGGTAGATAGAGGGAGCTGCTCTCCTGTAGTTAACGCTAAATGAGGGACTCCGAGTGTGACAGTTTGATGACGTTTCATAAAACTGCCTCTTCTGTCTGAGGGTCAGTTTGTGTTGCGGTAGCACCGTTTCCTCTCTGAGACAACATGAATAATAAGCTGCTCTATCAGTGAATCTTTTAAAGTAATTAATTTCACGCTGTTTGGTTTTAAGATGGCTCACTTTATCCCAGTTCTTAAGCTGACTTTCCTCCTGGTCAATTTTTAATGAGAGGAGATTGAAAGTTCAGCCTCGGCCCCTCTTACATCCTTTCTCGTTTCTACAAGTATTGGCTTTATTTGATTTGAGGACAGTTCAAACGAATGCTCTGGGCAGCGAATGGCCATCTGCTCCAACCTTGTTTCATCGACCATAAACAGGCCGGCTCCATCAGAGAAAAAAAAAAGTCTTGGCCAAATATTTGCTGCTCTTCGACCCCATTTGGTTTAGTGTGTTCTCTGTTTGCATTTCAATGACCCACGGTCAGTGTCAGAACGATGGCACGTGTGTCCCTGACGAGCTGTCCCCTGATAAGACGCCCGCAGAGGAGAAAGGCGCCGAGGCCTTGTGGGATAGGAGCAGGGTGAAGGATGGAGCAAATGCAGACAGGCTGCTGGTTCACACACACATATAACGCTCGAGCTCTGCTATCAGTCTCCTCACACACATCACAGACCCTTCTGCGCTGCCGGCCAGCTCTCTGATAGCTGCCGAAGTCTTGTGTTTCCTACCTTTAACAACTCGTAAAATAGCCTCACTGAAGTGTCAGGTTAATGCACTGGGGAGCAATTGTTATTCATTGCTTTATTATCTGAATGGCACTTGTCGATTAAGTAACACCTCCCACCGCGCGCTGGCTCCTCAGTCAAGCATGCTGTAGTGACTTTAATCCTCAAGCCTCCTAATTACTGCTCATGCAAATCACAGATCAGGGCTCACCAAATATTTTGTGAAAGAGAAAGAGAGCGTGTGTGTGTGAGCGCGAGGGGATCAGTGCGCCTGTGCATGCACGGGTGTGTAGCACTTTTTTGAATTGCTGCAGATATGGAATTAGCTGAGGAGGACGGGATTGTGCGGATTAGGTGGAGAGATTTTACCAAACGCGGACTCCCTATGTGTAATTCATTTTGGCGTCCTTGAAATTGCTACTGTGAGAAATTCAGCAGCTGCAGCAGCAGCACTGTGAGTCCTCAAACTGGCAAAATCCAGCCCCCCCCCCACGCACACACACACACACACACACACACACACACACACACACACACACACACACACACACACACACACACACACACACACACACACACACACACTACACCCACCCACAACACCCACACCATCGTCACCACTCCCACGTTTCTCTGAAGCATGATTGCATGAAAGCCGTTGGGGGTGCGAATGCAATGGTTTTGGTTTTGTGAAATTTGCAGCTCCTAAAAATATCTGAGTCTTTGTGGGGAATGGATGACATATCTCACAGTTTGATGCCTCTCAGTGTGTGCCGCTAATCCTCTAAAATGTTTTTAAAACGTTGGTTTGCCCAATTCATGAAACATACCCTGTAATGTATATTCCCCATTAGTTGTCTCTTGGCTTGAAGCTGGTTTCACTTTCATATATTTGTTACAGAGACCCCTGCTGTCATCTGGAGTTGATGGAAGTAATTGGATTTCTATTCTGGTGCTCAAAACATTAAGAAATTGCAACTGAGGAGCGCGCTGGAGGTTGGGTTGGCCAACTGTGTACAAAAACGACCTCCAGTAGCATCTGGCCCTTTGTCTTTCCACTTTTACTGTCCAATAAAAGCATACAATGCCCAGTAAATAACGGTAAACAACAACAGCTGCCTGCCTTTCCAAAAACAGTAACTAGATTTATCTAGATCATTCACAGACTATAATGGTTACTGTGGAGCTTTACCTGGAACTATTTTCAGTCAGTAATGTGGTCACAGTGGTCATGATCATTCAAAGAAACCCGGACACCATTACTAGAAGGACTGAAACTTGCCGTTGAGATCTTTAAATGGCATTTGAAGTGAGCATTGCAAACTAAATTAAAACACCTTCAGTGTATTACAGCATCTGCACATTTCTGATAATCAGAAATGTGATTAATTATTCTCTGCTCATTCACAATGTTATATACAGCATTGTACAGAACTTAAATGTCTATGTGACCTCAAAGTTGCTAATTTCACGGCTTCCTTTCAGTCAGATGTTTTGAATAATGATTTGCATAGAAATCTTATATATTTTTTAGAAAGCTGCAGGGAGCCTAGCAACTCCTCGTTTTCCCCTTATTCTTTACAATGGACGCAAACAGTTAGCATGACCTATAGAGCGACAAAAGTCACATTGAAGGAAAGATTTAGACAAACTGGAACAATGCTTTAATGCACAGCTATAAATGCACCATAAAGATATAAGATGACATTTTTTTGAAATATACTAAAGGTAAGATGAAAAGATTGATACGTGTAGCTAGTGGGTAGTTAGCTTAAATTAACCCAACAATATGTCTTATTAATGCAAGCAAATAACAAATAATATGTTTATTAGTGCAGTTTGAAGGCACTTATTACCTTTGGACAAACCCAAGCTAGCTAAGCAGGCTATTTCCCAATAAGAATCGATGCTAAGTTAAGCTAACCGTCTACTTGCAATAGCTTCAGGCTTTCTGGGTTGGTACAGTTGCAGCCTTCAAATTGGGTTGATTTTCCTGCATTCATGAAACTATTCATTCATTCATCTTTTGTAACCACTTGTCCTGTGAGGGCTGGAGTCAGTCGCCAGTCTATCGCAGGGTTCATGACACTAGACCACATAAAATGGCGCCCTCTCATGATACTTACAAACTCGAAAGTCGAATGTTTTAGAAAGGTCTGAATTAGAAGTTTGATTATAATTTGGCCTTATCGCTTAATTATATCTTTGCATTTCATAGTTTAAGTTGTTAGCATGCTACACTGTTAGCCGTTGTGGTTTCGGCGGCAAACATTTTCTGTATATGACGCCCCAAGTCGTGACCACAAGCTCACATTTGAAGGCAGAAAGTGGTGTCATGCTTCTAATCTCATAAATCCAACTACTGTGTGAACTGATACATTAAAAAGTAAACTGGCGGGGTTTCTTTAGAGACAGTAGAGCTGCAGAAAACAGACATACATTTGAATCAGAAGACAGTGTCGTACTTAAAGGTTAGTGGCACAGGCAGCTCTCATACGCAGCTCAGGGAGTCAGGTGTTCATAAAACTGTAACATGTGCTCATAAAACATTGTTGCACTGCAGCTGAAAGATAAACACTGTTTTACTCCCTCCCAAGGCCACTTAGAGTAAAAATTACTGCATTTTTCCTCTGTGTCTGGAACAGCATCAGAGCTTGCCATAAGTTGCGGCATTGGAACTACTTAGACAGATGACGAGGAGTTGCATTTCATCAAGCGTAACTCATTGTCAACATGGCCTCCGACAAGCCGCACCTGTGAGGGGATCATAAAGTTCCCAGCTGCTACCATCCATTCAATAAAAAATAAAGCAGAGAACAAAGTGTCTCGGGCTGTGTGATGTGTAAATGTGAAGCGGCTTGTCATCTTCTCTGCTGACGCTCTGCTCGCTCGCCGAGGCCAGAGAGGTCTGGCCCGAAGTTTATGGTCTACAGTGTAAGGTAATAGGATTATATCACAATCGCCTCATGACACTGTAACGCCACAGGGGCTCATAGTGAACCTCACTTCAACCCATCCACACCCTCTCCTGTCAGCCTGAATAGTGTCACCCGTCGTGATCTTGCTATCAGTCCACGGGTTGGAAGCATTTTCCCCTCGGGCCGGTGATGACAGGAGCCTCTGCACATGCTCAGATGCCTGTTTCATTCTTGGGCTGTTTGAGTGGCAGGGCAACTGACGAAGTGCCCACAGGAACTAAGAGGCCATATGGTGTGAGCAAAGGTGTAGCATAAAGCCATCAAGCCATTTGTTCTCTGACCCAGAGGTGCTTCTGTCAGAGCTGACGAGGATTTCCCCTGGAAATGACCATTTTGTCTGGTTCACTCATGTCATGTCAGCTCGGGGCTTAAAGATTAGTTTCACCTTCTACCCTACAAATAAGGCTTTTCCACCAATAAGACGTCAGTGCTGGAGCGAATTTCTTAAATGTTTCATCATCCTAATACAAACAAAAATCATTTCAGCTTGTGAAAACACACTCTCCAAGCTTGGAGTATGGGTTTCTCCCAAAGGGTCACACAATGAGAGTGAGAGTTTGTGATTTACAGGACAGGAAGAAAATTAAGGGCGCACATGTGTTCCAGGGAACTGCTGATTCTCAGGAAGAGGTCAAAGGATGAATGGGAATCTGGACACTCAGATGCAATCATTTATTTCAGGTGATCTGAAGATCAACGTTTCACGCTTTCTTGTTGCTCTTTGGACAAACATCTGCCTCAGAGTTATATTTATTTACTCACGGCTCATTGAATGACTTTAGCTCTTTATTCCTCTCTAAATCATTTAAATGAGACATTTTGAGACTAAAGAATCACTTTTTGATGAAGCTGTTAATCCAACACAATGCTAATGGAAAGGGGTTGGAGCAGTTTTAGGTTTTATTTGGATTCGAACTCACAAAAGCTTTGTCCAGATTCTTGTTCAGTGACTTCTATATTACTTACCTTGATTCACTAAAAACTACCAGGACTCAGTTAAGGGGTTCGGTATCCCCAGGGCTAACATTAAATTATATTACAAATATTTCAGTGAGTGAGACACAGCAAGCGAAAGACATGTGACATGACAATTAAGGCAGCAAACATTCACGTTTTCTCAGGCGTTGTCCTCTTACACGTGCTTTGCTTTTTGCATAATTTCCCTCACCTCTGCACGTTTTGTACTGAGAGGCCACCACACTTTGCTGCTATGTCAATGTCAAGGGTTCTGTATGTTCAGGTTAAATTTAAGACCCTAAAGACCACAATGTACAGAAGTATGCATTAAGCCCTTAGAAAAGTCATGGCCCCAAATAATAAAAGTGCAGAGATATTCTTGACTGTTAATATGTTTGCATAGGGTTAGAACGGGGGAGGTCTAAACTGTGGCACACAGTTATTCAAAGAACGTTTCAAAGACAGTTTAAAGCTTCAGGGCTTTTGCAAGGTACAAGAAATGCTAAAATGCTCAATGTAGCACCACCCAATCCTATTACCTGACGTTCACCTTCCCAGAAATGTAACAACATATTAAATAAAGCGCAGAAAACAAATCCATTCAGCAATAGATACAACATTGTTGTATGTTGCATTTAATCTTGATTCGGCAACCAAGACAGATTCACACTCTCAACACCACGTTCTTGCAAACACCTTTGTGATTGTCATTTTGCGGGAAATACTGGATTTCAAACGAATTATCTGGACATATATTTAAAAGCGTAGTTGCATCACTCCGTAACTGCCGGGTATCCACCCTCTCTAACCAGGCTCGGCTAGGTTCATTTGTTCAGGGTCCGATTGTTGTGTTCACACCAGCACGTAGAACTGACCTCAATGATGAACAGGTTTCACAACAACAATGTATTTGTGAAACCTTCCAACTTGATCTGCACATGAATGCTGTCTTGTCTACAGCCAAGTCTTCGTCCCCTGAAACTCAAAAAAACTAAACATAAATCTAATCTGCTGTGTCTGTAGCACTTTAAAGATCCATGAAAGACACATTAATTTCAATCTGAGCTGTTCCTGAACTTTGTCATGTCAAATACAACAAGGATCCCAACAGATGGACTTTCTAGTCCAGTCCTCTTAAACCCAGACGGCCCTCATAAATGACGTCTACAGATGACTGAGGCCCGGGCGTTTGTGATCTCAGCATTCAGATTAAGCAAAGGCTGTTCATTGTGCTTCTGTGAGGCCCAGCGTCTGACTCTTACCTGGGATTATGTGCCTCCATTAGTTAATCACTCTCTCACTAAACCTCCTAAGCCAGCCGCCGGAACAATAGGAAACATCCCACTCAATCAATCAGCATTTTACAGCAGTGCTCAGAGAGATCGCTGCGCCGGGCCTCTTATTATTCATATGGCCGATAAATTGATCATCTCTGCTGTGACATCTGCTCAGTTTTATCTCCGAGAATGAAATCTGGCATCCACATGGCAGACATTTTAAGTAAATTACTGAACACATTCCCCCACCGGCGAGATCACTTTATTGTCATTAAAAAGGTTTTACTGCTTTGATGTGTGAGGCTGTAACACTCAGTGTTGTTTGGCAGTAAATGTCCAAATGTGGAGAGAACACGGTTGCGTAGTTCTGGATAAGAGTTTCGGATCTTTCTAGATAAAAGCCCTGTATTACTCATCCATGCTTGACCCATTGCTTCATTAACCCAGAGTCCAAAGCAGTAGGTCACTCTGACCACATCTGACATACAAATTAAAGTAAAGGACAAGTGAAATCCTGAAAACCCGCCACAACATGAGATCACCTCATTTGGCAATGATTAACAAAGCTTTCTCTGAAATAATGACATTGCCATATTTGGCATATGACATATTTGCGTGGAGGTTTACTTCATTCTTCACTCACTTTTGTCCCAGAAACCTCACATTCTGCACCAGATGCTGATGATGTAGTAATTCTGAAGAAATACAGTAATATGATAACAATAAAATGAAGTTAGGAAGCTGGCAGTGAGCTCTGAGGTTTAACAACTGATTTTATTCATCCTCTCTGAAGTGAAGAGAGGGGAAAAAAGCAATGGCCTGGGAGAGTGTTAACTGTCTTCTGTAGAGCCATTCATAGTCTCTGTACCGCTGGAAATGCTGGTGAGGAATTCAGGGAATGCAACTTCTCGGCAGAGATCAAAAGGGTTGAACATTAACTGCTCTGAACTCTTCAGCCCTCCAGTGCTGCTCACAGGGACTGCCTCTCAAGTTCAAGGGTCCCGCAGGAGCCCTGTTGAATGCTCAGTGTCAATAACAGGTACGTCACATGGAGCGGTTACACGTGAACCCGCGGGTCACCCCTTTTTTGGCCCCAGGGCTCTGCCAACCGGCTTCAGCCACACACGCACGCACATACTGGGAAACTTACCAACTATTAGATTTTTGTACACTCCTGAGGCGTCAAATGGAAATAAGCACAGCAATAATCAACGAGACAAAACGTGACACGCAGCCATTTAAAGGCAGCGGCTTTCCCAGTTATGAGACTGTTCTGTTTTGTAACATGCATTTTGCAAGAGCTGCCATGTCTTAACCTGAGGTGACAACTGTTCTCCAGATGAGCTTTCAGCACCTGCAGGATTCAAAGCCTGCAGAGCTCTGTCTTCATCAGACACTTTGAATAAACCCGACTTGGTGCCTCCCATATCAGCGCAGCTTGCAAATGAGTGGACCTTAAGATAAATGATCCAGATTAGCAACCATAAATAACTGCTCTTTGCACTGAGATGCCACCGGTCCTCTCCATCCACCTGCTGATGGCTGTTTAGAGCAGTCACTCAGACCCTATTAGTTAATGAGCAAAGTGTAAATTCAATTCAGGTTGCCTAAATTTACTTCACTTTGTTTCAGGCCACATAAGGAAAAGATTAAAGGAAAGGAGTCTGAACATCAGTGGTTTGATAGAACAAAAAAAAAATACACGTACTGCATGAGCACACACGCACACCTCATAATACAGCTGAGAAGGGATTAGTGTCAAATGCTACAACTATCGTACATACAGTATCTTTTTGCAGAGTCCTTGGCAGCGTTCCCAGGTAGTGAGCAGCTACTACTGAACAGGACTTTGGGAGGGTGCCATGTTTTGACAGTGAGGGATGGGGACATCCATGCGGCAGCTGTGGGTCTCTGTCACTGTGCTGGGGGGAGGTAAGAGGGTTCACCGGGTGATGCTGTGGCAAAGGCGCTTTCTCTTGTAAGAAGCTCAACCGGCTTCCAGCTAGGGGGCCGGACAGATTTATGACCCGGCAAATGATAGCCTGAAGCAGATTGCTCTGTGGATCCGGAAGCTCGGGTGTGAAGGAATCTGCATGTCTGCTGTACTTGAACTTGTTTTAACAGTTTATACATATACACTAAAAAAAAATGTGACACTGTTCAGTAGCAACTCTATTAACATTCATGTGAACAACTATTGTGCATTGCAAAGATGCTTAAACAATAAATGTATGTACGTCTGGCTGTGGTCTGATGTGGACACACCAAACCATCTTCAAAGAACTACGGTAACATAAGCCAACTATGACGTCGCCTCACTTCGGTTTTGTCTGGACCAAAAAATTGCACTTGAACTCACCGCATAGCCAGCTAGCTCGTACAGTACGTTCTGAAAAGGAAATAACTCTTTATTCCAGCAAGTGGTAGTAGTCTGTGTTTGTTATTTAAAAAGGGCAAACAGGAAGAGCTTCCATCAAGTGGGAGTCTAGGAAGAGATACAAACAATCATATGGAATTAGCCTGAAATGAAGCTGATCAGTTGTTCTACAAGCGGCCGATGGTGTCCAACAGGGTCCAACTAGAGCCACCGAAGTGGGACACACCGGAAAAACGGACGCTTCCCAGTGACCCGACTACGGCAGATGGCACATCCCGGGCGTTTATTACAAGCTGAAAGGATAATTGTTAGTTTATCACCACCTATCACCTAGACTATTTCTCACCATCTGTGTAGAGTGGTTTTTTTGGGTCATGCTAACTTTGCAGTTTACGTGCTAAGTGCACAGTTACACAAACCAGCTTGTGAAAAGCGCAAATCAGGTCAATCAATGAGAGGTCCTTGCAGGTTTCATGAGTCATTTAAATTCCTGAATACCGAAAGAAGACAACCACATCAGCAGTCTACTGGATGACAATTCACACTACGCTTTTCATATTATCTGTATATTTTCACAGTCAGAATTTAGTTTTATATTTATATTCCATTCCCCTCTGATTCAGACTTAGATTACATCCTGCTGTTTTTCTTTTTAATACTGTTTTTCACTGTTTACACTAGGCACCTTGCAGAGTGGAAACTAGATGTTGTTGCACTGTACAGCTTGTGTCCTAGACTAAAGATTTTCCTTTTACTTCTTAAGAAACCACAAAAAATAACCTCATGCAGCAGCCATTTTGCTCACTGCATCAAAGATTAGATACTTGCAGGCCTCCGTGTCTCTGGCAGCCTTTAACAAGCTTCTCACAATCGCTAACATTTTTCCCCCATACCTCCAGAGAGAACAGTTGTTAACAGCATCAGGTTTGTATTGTCTTTTTTTCATAGCCACTCCAATGCCTTGACTCTTTTGTCCTTCAGCTGTCTTGCCAAAGCTTGTCCATTTGGAGGACTTGTCTGCCGTAGAGCTCTTGACATGTTTCATATTCAGCATATCGACTCAATTATTCATTGTCGTCTGTTTTGTAAAGTGCGCCGAGCCTTCTCGCAGGAAAGCACCCCCTCCTTTTATTCACGCAATGGCGACTATGTTCTCCAGAATGTTTAAAGACGTCTCGTAACATAATATTAGCTAAATAGAGAGCCTGGTGGATCTGATCAAAAGCTCCTGAAAACACCTTCAGTAGCCCACGGGGGACAGCAGCTACACTCACATGAATATTTGACAACCCATCAAAGACATGTGAACAGGCCCAAAATGCAAAACAGGCTCCTCGTAATAATCAGGGGGCCTTCTTGCCCCCTCATTTTACAGACTTTTTATGAACCTTTCGCCCCGAGCTGTTGTTAATTACTGACCCCGGTGTGTGTGTGTGTGTGTGTGTGTGTGTGTGTATTTATGTAAATACTGTTTCTATGCTTATCGTGCAGTCTGGTTATCAGATAACAGTCTAAAAGCTCTACAATCTTCCTGACAGAGGTTGGCCACAGAGCTGAGGGATTCGTTCTGCTGAGATGGGCAGATTTTCGTTCAGATGTGGACTTTGAATCATCTCTTTCTTGCTAAGGAGAGCAGGACAGCTCTGGGGACTTGTTCTTTAGAACGGGACGCGTTGTTTTTCTCACATTAATAGCACAATACAATATGAATATGATCCTTTCCAATCTTGTTCTAACAAGTTCAAATATTAAATAATGATTTATTATTGATACGATTTCTTTCATTATTTTGTAGTTTTGTGTCTCTTTTAGTAGTTTTGTGTCTCTTTCTAGTTGATTTGTTGTTCCTTATTTGTAGTCATTTTATGTCTCATTGTAGCCACATTGCATCTGGTTGTATTTCCTGTCTTTGCACTTGTGTTATGTCTCTTTGTAGTTGTTTTGTGTCTCTGTGTTGTCACTTAATTTCTCTTTGTAGCACTTATAATATTTGCTTGTAGAAGGTTTGTGTCCATTGCCAGTTGTTTCATATCTCTTTACAGTACCTTTCTTTCTTTTGAATTAGTTTCATGCCTCTCTGTACTTATTTTATGTTGTTGGATGTCGTTTAACATCTCTTTTGTAGTCACCTTTCATCTGGTTGTGTTTCCTCTCGTTGCAGCCGTTTTTTTTGCATCTTTGTGGTTGTTTTGCGTGTCTTGCAATATCTTGCCGTCTCGTCGTTGCTGTTTTGTGGTCGTTTGTAGTAGTTTCTTGTTTCTTTGTAGTTGTTTAGAGGCTTTTTGTAGCTATTTAGTGTTTCTTGGTAGTCTTTTTACATCTCTTTGTTGTCACATTGGATCTGGTTGTTTACTCACTTCGCAGTTGTGTGTCTCTTTGTCTGTGTTTTCTGTTTTTCTAGTAGTTTTGAGTCCATTTTCAAAAGTTTTTGTCTCTTTTTGTTGTAATTTCATGTTTCATTCTAGCTGTTTTGCATATCTTGAGTCATGGCTGTTTTTCCTCCCTTTGTAGCTGTTTGCGCTTGTTTGTAGTAGTTTTGTGACCATTCGCAGTTGTTCCGTGTCTCTTGTAGTAATTCCTTTATAGTTGTTTTGTGTCTCTGCAGTTATTTTTTATTTATCTGTAGTCACCTAACATGTCTTTGTAGTCATGTTCATCTGGATGTTTTTCTTGCACATGTTTTGCGTCTCATTACGATTGTGTTATGTCTTTTGTAGTAGTTTAATGTCTCTTTGAAGTTGTTTTGGGATTTTACATGTAGTACATTTGTAGTCATTTTGCTTCTTATTGAAGTAGTTTTGTGTCTCTTTGTGGTCAGAAGAGACACAAAACTAACAACAACAGTCACTTCATACAAAAATCCCGGAGGAGAGGATAGCTGTAAAAAATCTCTATGAATGACGTTGGAGGGTCAAGTTTGTGGAAAGCGTAGGTCAGGACTCAGCTGAGGTGGCCTACGGCCCAAAATCCTGCGCCATTGAGTTATTTCAGTCAAGTTAGTAATAAGATGCATACTTGTGTGCACGGCAGAGATACAGAGGGCCCTTCATGTACACGCCATTCCCAAGTCTCCTCCTCTGTGAGCTAACACAGCCAGCCATTCACTGTCCGTCACACTGCAGCACATGATCCTCACACCCACCGCCGTCCTAATCAGCCTATTTATGAACACGGTGGCATATAAAAAAGACATTTCGTCTCGCGGCTGTGACTGCGCACAAAGACGATAATTGATTTATTCAGTTTAAATAATAAAAGCTTCTTCATGAGGTCAAGGGCGTTATTCCCCCAGAGTCATCACTGTGGATGGAGTCATTTACTGTCTGTTGAATCATCAAATGTTCCCTCTTCGTTGACCTTTTCCTGCTGCTGCATCTGATCACTTGATAGCAAAACTTGAGATGGTGAATTAATTTCAGGCGTCGTGGAGTTGCACTCTGTGAACTCTGTCGTCTCTGGGCCTGAGCTGTCATTTGTGGATGCACATGATTCTATGCTGCTCCTGCCAGAACTATACTCACCCCAAACAACAGGCGCTATATTAGATGGGAGATGCCTAAACGCCACTGTGCTGAAAATTACAAGCTTTGATCCACTTGCGGTTTGTGTGTGTGAGAGACAGAGTTTGAGCTGTTTTCTTCCTCTAACGTCACAAGGCATCTGCCTGTCAGATCACTAACCAGCGTAGTGCATGGAGAGAGCAGCTGCGTCTCTGTGTTCCCTTTGTCCCCACAAAAACTCCACATGTCAAGTGAACATTCCTCGTTTAATAAAATGGACAGACTAATGTGGCTGCAGGCATTATTAAATCAGGAAGTCCTCTGATGTCATTCTGAAATTCGCGGATCTCTCATTTGTTATCGTGTACATCTGTCTGCAGATTTCATGCTCTCTGAATCAGAGCAGCCTACTAAGACAAGAAGTGAAGTGTTTTTGAATTACTGGAGACAAATCTGCATGTGTGACCTGAAAAGTCTACACGCCCCTAACGCCCCCGAAAGTCTTTTTGTGACTGTAACTCTCCCTATAAATAGTTTTATTATCTGTAAACACAATAATGCAGTTATAAGCAGATACTCATCACTGGTGAGCTCTCGGGTTCAGGTTTTATGTGAACAGTTAAGCCAATACATTAAAAAACAGTTGAGAAGTTATCATTTTTGAGTAATTCTGTACATTTTACACTTTCTTTATCTTGCGTACTTATACGCCTTGGATTGTGTCACTGCTCAAAGTGGAAGATTGTGTGAATGAATGATAAGTGATTCATTTAAACACACTCATGCTAATCATAAACATGTCTGTATTTGCTCAAAAACCTGGCTCTAAAAACTGTAACATTTACGAATTTTAGGTTACGGTTTGTGCGTATGACATGTACCGACATTTTCCTCTACTTTCTGAGCTGTTATTCAGATTGGGACGAGCATTCACATGAATATTTCACAGCTGCAAACTCGTTTCTCCAGTTATTTTTGATATGACATGAACGCACCAACCCTTCAGTTTAGTATTTATATGCTACTCTTTCATCTACTCTTGCTCTTACAGTGGTGAGTTTGTTTATGCGCAAGCTCACCACTAGATGGCACTAAACAGAGAGCACTGGTCCTTTAATCCTTCATAAATGATCATAATAAATATAATTTTACTTTAAACATTAGCAGCTTGAAGTGCACCTAGTGTAGAAATGCATCAGAAGAACCACACGATATCTGTTAATAGTACAGTTCAGCCAAATGACGTCAACAATAATTTAACATAAGATCAGGTCTAATGCATGTGATGTAGTTCTCAACACAGGAAAGTTCACGTCACCGGTAGGCCTAATGTCTAGCGGCTTACAGTGGCTGCTTCTTCTTGCTCCAGTACTTCCTTGTGAAAATTCATTTCCTGAGGCTACTTCACAATAGAAGTCACCCGTTTAACACTTCTATTTTGACACCTCATTAGGTGTAATTCGAGTAGAAAAGAGATCTCTGCCACTAATAAGGAAAATCTCTATATAGAGAAGTAATGATGGAAATGTATTCAGTTTGATTTGATTTCATGAATATCTTATGTAAAGTGCTATATTATCAAATACACAGGTTATGGATTATCCACTGAAGGACTCATAGTTTATAGTTGAGTATTATTTGTTTGTTTATTTCTGTAAATACTTAAATTAAATTAGTAGTCACAAATACGTTGCCCGAATGCACAAACGAAGCGAGCAAATCTAAATACTTTACCGTTTGTCTGTGAAGTGAATCCTGCTCGAGTAAACTTCAAAAGGCTCGGTCATTAATAATTCTGATTTAGGAGGTAGCGTGCTCTATATTTGCAATTCTGATGGCTGATGCTTAAACTGCAGACGAGGACAAGAGATGGAAACGGGTGGACGGCTTTGGGGAATATGATTTAGGGAGGTGAGAGGTGTCTGTAATGCAGCTTTTCCAAAATTATACCTCAAAATGCTGACGACCTCATGGAGCTCTGCGGCCACGAGGGAGTTTACAAAATATCCCTACAAATATACCCTAAATTATTCTTACACAAATTGGTGAGCATGTTTTGCTGATGCATATTTCATGCACCTTTTTAATGTAATAGGGTTAATCCCGTATATCAACCTCTGACTCATTATATCAGTGTGTTAATTAGCCTGAGCAGATAGTAAAAGCTTCGTAGTGAATCTCCAAAGTGTAAACGTGCGTTTGAAACAAAGGAAACTGCTGTTTTATTTTAGCTCTACTCTGAAAAAACATGCTCTACATTCTGTGAAAAAGTAACAGTCTTCATTCCTAGAAGTGTCTGTGGGTTGATAAACATACAAGGACGACTTATGCACGGCATGGCCTCCATTTAAGATATGATATTTAAAGCTGCAGCGTAGCGTGGTTTACCACATAAATTGACAATATGCTGACTTCCTTTTGAAAATCTGTGATGCAATTTCCTATAGTCTTGTGCAATTTAAATGTTAAAGTTGGAGTCTGTCTTTCAGGCAATAAAGATTGAGAGTTTGTGTTTAAGTTGCTTTTTGGGGGGTTTTAAATGTGTAAAAAGGCGAATGGAGGCGTGATTGTTTTTCTGTTTTCATATTCCATTAGCTGCCACTGTCAGAAGGCAGCTCTGAGTGAGGTTAGTTTGCTTAACCAACATTTCACACACCCTTACTGACTGACCCATTCCCAGGGAGAGAACCAGGAGGGGTAATGGTGACGCCCACAAACACAAACCTTGAAGGTAAACAGAATAGTGAGGTGCCCCATCCACTCCTGGGCCATTTAGACAAGCAACATGCTCTGCTATAAAGAGGGAATTTCAAGAGGACAAAATGATTCACTGTCTGCAACCTGATCACTCTGTCTTTCCCCTTTCTCATGGCCAGGTCTAAATGTCAGCATCTGTGTAAACGCTAAGGTAATTCACGCGTTGGCTCCCTGCTGTGAGAGTGGAACGAGCAGAGACTGAAGAGAGTGAATCACTTTCAGGGCGCACATCCTCTTGGATCATCTGCTACTCCCTCTCATATTAATTACTGTTAAGAGATAAACACCTGTCATATTTAAATATTCTGTGGTGAAATTCCAGGTCACATATGAATGTACAGTTGTGATGTGCACACCACTGCATAATTCACAGGAAGTGTCTTAAGACAGACGGGGTAATTTCTTCTCCCCCACACACAGCAAAACACAGAAGTTCATTGGGGTTAGTGGTGCGATAAAGTGAGTGGATACACTCTTTGCTTAGCAGAACCGGGTGACCAGGGGAGGCCCCAGAACAGACAAATTTCAAACAGGCACTTTATAAAAGCAACATGTACATATGCATAAAGACAGCAGCAACTTCCCCTAACCATGACTCAGAATGAAGATGCTGAACAAAATAGACTGAAATTTTCAATACCTAAATGGCTGTACACTTTCCACAGTCATCAACGGCATCTTACTGTTTTCTCTGGAATCAGAAAATAACTTGTTAAGTTGTAAGCGGCAGCTACCGTGAAGTGACTGTCTGTATGCTGACGTGTGAAATGAGTTTAATGTATTAAAAGTCTTTCGGTTAGAGTCATGTACTTCAGATAAACAAAAACATTCATGAAAATGCAACTGACATTGCATGAGATATTTATTATAATATAAATCTAATAATAACTCTAAACGTGTACATTGACAATAAACTAGATTTAGCTAGCAAATGTTTTAAACAGTTGACATTGTGAACTACTCCAGCTATCAACATGCATTTTTGAGATAAAGAAAGATTTTCATGTCTGTAATATAACTATGGAGGTAGTCCAGGAATCACATAGCTTGGCTTAGCTTAGTATGAAGAAAAGAAAGGAAAGCAGCTATCCTGGCTCTAATAATAAATACAGTATACCAACAGCATCTGAAGGTCCACATATTATATCTTGCGTTTGATGCAGTCGTAAACTAAATATTTTGTACTATTAACCAAGTCAAATAAGCTATTTTCCTCTGTTTCCTGTCTTTACACTAAGCTAAGCTAAGCTAAGCTAACTGTTTTAGGGCCTCGCCTTCTGCTCTATAACACTTAGCTATAAAGCTGTAGGCTTAGCTTGTAGCTTGTCTTTATGCTAACACATCAGTTAAGCTAATTTGCTCTTGCCTTATTGACATATTCACATAATATTCAAGTTACATCATAATTAATTTTATAACAACCATTTCATTTTCCTGAACACTGTAAAATCAACGTCTTTAGTGACAGCTTGGTGTTAGAAAGTCTGGAAATGTTAGCACCATTAAGCTTACATAGATATCAAAGACCAGTTACACTGAAAAATATGTCATCATATATGTCATCAAATGGTGTGTTCATGCGCATTTAGTCATATAGCATTTTGTATTGTATGTCTGAGGAAAATGTTGATATTCCCAACAACGCCTTTAAATCTTAAGTTAGCTGACTGTTAGCTCGCTAAACTGTTAGCCTCAGTGTCTTCCACAGCTAACAGTTGCCTTGCAGCAAGTCCCATGACTTATACGTATATGCCAATTATTATATGTCAGTGACTTCTAAGGTGAATTATCACTTTTATTCTCTGTTTTGATCAAGACTGGATTCTCCAGTCAATCAAAGAACGAACACAAAAGAAATTAGAGGATAGAGAAAACAGAGACTCAAATGAAAAATGTCAGTGAGTTTTCTGGAACAACATAAATATATATGTTATAAAAATTCCAGTCACTACTCTTTCATACTTCCTGATGCTGAAACAAATCCGAAGTCAACAGCGTTCAGCAGTCCCAGTTGTGACAGAGCTTCTACTTCAATTCCCAGGAACGAGCAGGCCCCACTAACCGAGCCTTTTGATATAGCTCTGTTTGAGTCTATCCAAAATGACAGCTCTGTATACTGTGGCTTGTTCAGCAGTATAGAGCACCCTTGCAGCATTAAGATCACTTTCGGTTGTATCATCACTATTTGTGACTCCGAGCCAACCCTTTGATTAAAGAGCGCTGTTTAAATTTAAGCTGGAACTTTATAGCCTTTTACTGCGCCTTACGGACACAGTGTTATTTTAAGAAATCTTTTTAACCCAAACAAAGTGATGGGTTTAAATGAAATAAAAGTGCCTGGCTGGGCATAGAGGCCGATGGAGCGTGATTCCTGGAAAGTGCTTTCCCACGTGTGGGCGGGCAGATCAGTTGGACGGGAGCAAGTAGCAGCCTGTGCTGGAGCTTGACTCCAGAGAGGGCATACTTTTGAAGACACTCCCGCCAAGCTGGAGACCTCCCACAGCTGTCTGACTATTTTTTACCTCGAGCCTGGGAACGCTGAGTTAACGCTCACCTGCAGCAAGTTTGAACACTTTTTAATCTACAGATTCTCTGTGTCGGGAGTTGTGGGAAATATTGTACCTCAGAGATCCCTGCAAAGTGGAAAAAAAAAGATAAATGAGATAATGTAAAGTCAGGGCGGCCATATAATATTACTTGATGGGGGAGATAGCAACATGCATTCACAAAGGTACACGTGTATATGTACACACACGTATACATGAGTGTAGAGGGCCAGATCCTTTAGATAAAGGGATTAAATAACTGACGGTCTGAGCAGTTATTTTAATTGAAGATTTGCTGATGAAGGCACACTAATGCTTAATGGGCCTTTTCTATTTTTATCTCACCATACCCTCACTGACCTTTAGTAGTAAAAATACTGGGCTATAAAGTCACAGCAAGCTACATTACTGATATTAATACGTCATTTTATGTGCTGAAATCTGATCGGTGGTAATGGAAAACACAAGTGTTGCACTGAATCAAGCCCGCTGCTTAATTTTTGTTGTCAATAGTAAATTGTCCAGGAACTTGCATTAGCATTTTAACAGCAATCCTGCAAGAGAAAGTTTAAGATCAGTCTAAGTGCTCCGTTATCCACAGGCATGTGTTTGGCGGTGCATTTTGCTGTATCAGTGTCAGAGGTGCCAGTGGGTGGGTTGTGGGTTCACAGAGTGCAAATTTGTGAATGGAGTTCCTTCCATTTATGGTGGTGCTTAAAGCAAGAGGAACTTAACATGATACGATGGTTTCCTCTCTTCAGTTTCAGCTGTTGTGTCTGCTTGTCAATGAATTGTAAAAAAAAAAAAAAAGAAAAAAAAAGAGCGCTATGAGTTCACTGCGACATGTTGCATTTGTCGCATTCATGATTCATCAACTCTTTGTGATAACTTAAAATGTGCAAACAGTGTATTATTTGCTCTTCAATTAAGCTGCTGCCTCTTAGTCTGGAATACATATCAAAGAGTAACCAAACAAGGACCGTGTCCATATCTTTAAGAGTTCCTGTTTCTAATGACTCATAACGTTTTTGTCTCTGAGCTTGGAAACTTTGCTCTACACAAATATACTTTTACTTTTCTCAACACTTTGGGACGTTATTATAAATGTGCCGCCCTCAAGCCTCTCATCACAACGGTTGCTCAACCATTTCCTGAGATAACTGGGAGTGCATTAATGGGTGAATCATGGTTTCGGGTAGTTTTCTGCTTCTTATGTAGGAGCTGTTTTATTTTCGCATCGATGAGCGACCTATTTTCATTTGGGGACATTCTTCTGTTAATAATATGTTTAATTAACTGCTTTATTTTATAGTAGACTAGATCTTGGCATTGTTATCAGTTCCTTAGTTATTGTGTAGTTAAGCCTCATTTAGAGTACTGCAGGGCATGGACGCCTGGTGCGAGCCATTTATACTTGGGCACTCATCAGTATGGCTAGCTCTGTGAAAAACACCACCCAAATGCTAGTCTGCACTGTGTCTTTTTTGCAAGTTGGATTCATTTTTGTTTCCATTTTCTGCTTCACTTTCAACAATGGCGACCAAAACTTTAGCTGGAATTTCACCGAAATGTCACCGAAGACCAGTCGTACAAATGTTTGTATCTTTGAAGCTCACCAGTTGACCTTTCCTTGATGTGTTCCATCTTTATTGATCCAAAACAACCAATTAGAAAATTGCGGAGATGGCGAAGCAGCCAGAAAAACTGTAGCGGAAACAGGCTATGACCAATCACAGCTCTTGCAGTCTGCGTCGCTGCACGTAATTCTATTTCTGGGGAGGTACACAACAGCTACAGGTCTGCATAGAGGTCTGCAATGTCACTGTAGGTTCAGCCTAAAGTGCCCAAAATGATTTTTTTCATCATGTGTTGATGAGCTTTTGAGACAACAGCACTGACAAAACTGTTAAGTTGTTTTATACTCAGAGCATAGCTGATTTTTTCTGTCTGCAGAGGAAACAAATTCAAATGGAGTCATGGCAAATAATTAAATGCGAACATGTTGACGTTAATCAAAGGTTTGCTCGAAATCTTTTTGTATATAAAGATTCAACAACAAAAAATTGTCAGACTGAGATGCAATTGTTCCAATATCAATGGTTTCTTGGCAACGACTACGAGGAAATTCATTGATAAACTGAACTGTTAAAACTTGCGTGTCATTCACACTCTGCTATCTTGAATCACTGCAAATGAATTTATCTACATTGCAACGTTAGGATCATCCAGAGTGGTTTAGTTTAGGAAAAAAAAGTCCGACCTTATCGTCAGCGTTCACGCCCTCTCTCTTTTGATGTGGCTGCTCTGTTTGTTCACCAGCGCCAACGGTCTGCTCTCTCCCATTCAACAATCTCCCACTTTCTAAATCCCTCACTCTGACTGGCCAGCAGCAACAGCATTGTTTGCGTTTTACACCAAGGAAGTGAGAAACATGCGGTCTCATTCACACCTCGCGAACCGCAGGCTACCGACTGCAGGGTGAATTTGGGTGTAGATCAGGTGAGACTTTTCACCTGCATTCAAATTCAGCGAGACCCCATTAGACTGCGGTGGTGATGCTATAAAAAGGAAATTCTACAGAAGCTGAAAACCCAAAGCAGCGGTTTGTGTTACACTTAATTACTGTGCTTGCATCACAAAGCGAAGTGCGTGTTTTTTTTTTCTCAAAGGGAATTGAATAGTTCTCAAAAATGTAGAGCCTATAGATTAGTCACGTTCTCATATCCATCTTCTGGTTCTTTAACTTCAGAGCCATTTATTATACTGCTACTTTACACAGAAATTTTGGATTTGTCAGTTAGGAGAGTGTTATTCTACATTGTTTCTGTAGATGGACAATCATCCAGTCTACCCCTGGAGAAAATAACATTAACAGTTATCAGCTTTGTTGCTTAAATAGACAAAAAGCTTGGGAGCATCTTACGAGGGTTTACAAAATTTAAACTGCAAGGTTTTCTGCTTTCAAACCAAGTGTAGTGTTTTAATATCTAGTCTGATGCATCTCCAAACACAGCAGTAGAATTTGATAAGCGATGGGATGTCTGCATCTCCTCCATCTTTGTTGCAAAATGTTAATTAATGGCCTATAAGAGACGCAGAGGAAGACACTAGCAGCGATGCAGCAGCAAGAGAGCGTGGATTGTTTGAAATTCAACGAGTTGTAGTGATGATAGATGAAAAAAACTTTGGCAACGTAAAGCTGGCGATTGAACTAATCTCAGCCTTGAGACAGCGACCAATGGAGAGCCTGATACGGCTGATTGACATAAGACGCAGACACAGAGTTCCTGAAGAAATTTAAAACAAACAGTCCACCACTAGGTTCCTATCAACACCATCTCTATGCCAATGGATTAGGAGCGTTAGGAGACAGCACTGATGCTGGTATTTCCTTTTTAATGGAGAGCGTTAACGGTAAGAACAGCTAGCTTTGTCAAATACACCAGTAATATTTTTATGTAAACATCTGCAGTGGGATACAAGAGGAGTTACCACTGCAACCAGAACATGGACCATCCACTCAGGATCAACTGTAAGCTATAAAGAGATGGACGATGAGTGATAGACGGTTTAGGCTTCTGCATCAATTTGACACCATAGCTCAGACCTTAAGGCTCATTAAGGTTACTGTGGGACATAGACGCCGTGACCTACGTACGTAGCTAACACTGGTGTGAACCATTTACACTTGGGCGCTCGTCAGTCTGGCTTGCTGTGTAAAAACGCCACCCCAACACTAGTCGGCTAGTCTGTGTCTTTTTCTACTTGCTGTTTCATTTTCCACTTCTTTTTCAACAATACAAATGTTTGTATCTACGAAGCACCTCTGTTAAACTTCAGTGTGTACCATTGTTATTGTCCAATCACAACTGTTACGGTCCGCTTCGCCACTGTGTGTGGTTCCATTTCTGGTGGAGGTACATGTTAGCATGTCAGCTACGGCGTTAGGGTTAGCGTAGGGTCGCGCTGTCACTGTGACTATGGCATCAAATTGACACAGAAGCCCAAACCGGCTATTATGCAGACCCTAATGGCATAGGCTACATACGTAGGTTTCGGCGTCTATATCTGGAACCCATTAAAAAATAATTTTAATTAAAAAAATAAAATAAAATATATATATATATATATATATATATATATATAACCTGACCTTCTCTTACTCTCTGTACCAGACTTACTGTGCCAGATTGTGCTTTCCTACCTGTCACCACCTTTTATGACCCAGCAGAAACCAGAAAAGAATGAGCTGGTGTACAGTAACGTTTAAACAGGTGTACTGGACTGTAAAGAATTACGGCACACTGTCAACACGTCAGATGCCTTCACAGCTACTCATCGTGAGCGTCACATTGTTGCTCAACAGACGATTTAAAAATATTATTCACAATACATTACAAGTATTATTCAAAAAGGATTTTCTACAAGAATAAGATGAGGACACTAAAATCTTGATTTCTAAGCTCATAAAGAGAAAAATTCTTGCAATGCAAGACAGTATAGGGAGATGAGTAACGACCGCACCGTGTAAAATGTGAAGGATGTGTTAAACCGTCCTGCACGATGAGCTGACACAGTGGTGGGAAACTCAGTCATCCTTTAACAGTCTGGGAGAGATTCTACATAGTTGTTTCTGTTTTTACTGGTTGCTGGGTGGGCATCCCCACTTCATTCATTACCTGAAGTCCTGCAGCAACTCTGCGTGGGACGTGAGGCATGACAGCACATTCCTGTACCACAGAAAAAGGGAGTGGGAGTTGACTGAAGTTTATTTTAATGAGCTTCGTGTTTGTTTAACCTCCTCTCTGTTCTTACAAACCCAGCCTCGGCTTCACATGAAAGTGAGCCAAAGAGAGGCTCAGGCGGCTTGACCTGGCTCGGTTTGTGGGAAGGTTTGACTGCAAAGGTGAAGTTACAAAAGAGAGGGAGATCAAGAGGGATGGTGGCACAAGGAGATCCACTCTGGTGAGCATGACTAACTGCTCAGCTGAACAAAAGTCTCGGCCCGGCTGACAGAAGAAAATGAACTGGAAGTACAACAAAGTCAAATAATTATTCAGCATTTACCAGAAATAAGCTTGCGTGCTTTCTTCCTGAGAGTTAGATGATGAGATTGAAACCAGTCAGTCATAATTTTTGTAATAACTGTTGCACACTAAATCTGCATAATAAACGTTGACTTTTCGCTTTCGTTTTAAAAGCCGTTTCTATACGAAAGGTCTGAGCGTACATCTACACACCTACGGTTACATAACCGGGATGGCTTGTGGATTCTAGAGGCGAGACGATCACCTGTGATCAATGATCAGCGTGTCGGTCTGTGGTACACCAAGCCAGACACTTCCTCTGCCACGTCCTTCGAAAGATAAGCCAACCAGACAGCGTACGCACCATAAAAAGGCTAGAAGAATGATCAGAGACTTTCGCAGGGTTGTCTGGATATTGTTATTAATTATGCCTTTAACTTTTTTTTGTTAACATGTCTGATTGCCTGCTCTTAACTTTTCCAGCCTTTATTATGAAGTTTGTCTTCCCATGTCACAGAACTCTTGGAAACTGGGAAATTCTGCATCCCAACACTTAGGTGATGAAGAAATACCTCCGTGTTGCGGTCAGAATTTGGTTTAAAGTGCGGCTACAGTGTCCAGGGTGTGTGAATGACCCCTGGGGAACTCGTGTACAGATTAAACGCTTTCACTCTCTGCAGCTGTTAGAAGAAGGTAAGTGATGCAGAACACCCAGGATTAACTTCGCTAAAAAAGAAAACACACGCTCCGTAAACATGCTGCCAGGGCGACAGATTTATTTTCCAATCATTCAACACTGTGAAGGGTCATTAAAGACTTAAAAAGGCATAAGAATATGAAACAAAAAGCCCCTGCTTCACCTGAATGAGGCTTGAGCGCATGTTAAATTCAAGATGTATTCAAGCCCAAACTACTTACAGATGTGTTTGTTTCTCTAAGGTACGCTGACTTCAATAAATACGTGAGTTTAATGGATCTAAACATGCACTCACTACCCAGTTCATTAGGTACACTATGGTATTCAGCGTTTGTTTAAAATAACAAAGCTGTGGATTCCACTAATGATGTGGCAAATAAGCGTAGATGCAGCCTTACAAGTGTCCTTCAGATCTGTTTGCGTTGCATAAGACCGCACAGACAAGCCGCTCTATGCTCTTTATGATGACAGTTTCTACTTTACAGTAAATGACCCCATCCTAAGGTGACTAAAAAGCTGCTAGTGATCAGCACCGCCCCTTGAAGCAGGCCAGCATGACAGTTGTAACACTAGGTACTTCCCAACCACAATGTAGAGCACCACAGGGGCCCAGTCAGGGTGTATCTCTGTCCTCTCACAACAAAAAGGGGGAAGTAGATACTATTAAAAAAACCATGCTGCATATACGTGTGACTACGGTAGTGAGTGCGCTCTGTTAAAAGATGCAGTGAAACTGTATCCAGCACCGACTGCCAGTGTTGTATAGTAACGAAGTAAAAATACTTCGTTACTATACTTTAGTATTTTTTTATATTTGTACTTTACTTTACTACTTTTATTTCTGACGACTTTTACTTTTACTTCACTACATTTTCCGAAAAAAATCAATACTTTTACTCCATTACATTTACCTGAGCATCCTCGTTACTCGTTACAAAATAAGAAGGAACGTGATAGCCAATGGACAATCTTCGTTTTGTTGTAGTGGGACCAGTAGCCAATGATGTTGGAGATACAGACCGCAAGACGTTATCATTGGTTTACCCCATTGTGCGGCGGATGAAATCAGCGGCCAGCGGGTACATTTCAAATTAATGGTCGCATTATCATGTCAGTAGTCTCAGACAAGTCGGGTCTCTAATGTTATTTGAAGAGAAGGAGGAAGACAGAGAAGCCTAAAATGTCAGAGATGGAGGTGACTGAATCGGCGACTGAACCTGAACCTGCTGCTGAAACAACCAGCATAGACGACAACGACGACGACAACGACGATGAACACCCGTGGCCATACCTGCGGGGAATGTTCAGCTACATGATGTAGCTGAACATTCCCCGCAGACCCGGTCTGTAAGGATATGTTTGTGTATTTTTGTATATGGTTGGGTTTATGTAAGGAGGCGTTGAAGCACTTTGCAAATTAAACAAAACTTAAAAACTAAATTAAACAGGAATAAAGAAAATGTTACAACTCAAATTTCTGATTGCATTTTATTAACAGTACTTTTTACTTTTGATACTTAAGTACAGTAAATACTAGCTACTTTTTTACTTTTACTCAAGTAATATTCTAGCAGGCTACTTTCACTTTTACTTGAGTAATTTTCCAGTAAGGTACTTTTACTTTTACTCAAGTATGGCTTTTGGGTACTTTATACAACACTGCCGACTGCTTCCACCTTTGCATCCTTTCCACTCAGACCTCTGTCTTTAATTCGCCGGCTCTTGCGTGAGGGTCTGCAACTCTGCACAGTCAACCCACCACCACCACCACCACCACCACCACCGGCAGCAGCAGCAGCCTGCAACAGAGAGAGGAGAGAGAAAGTCCTGATATGACTGCTTGCGAACAAACTTTCATTTCATGAACCAAAACCATCCGGCTCTGCGAATGAGCCGCTCGTTTCACTATGAGTTACTGTAGGAGTGACAAGTTGTACATTTGCTGTGAAATTCAGACGACAGTGAGAAGAGGCTTACATAAACGCTTCGGTTCACATTAGGAGTAAAAACGCAAGTATACACAAAGTTTGGTACATCAGTGCCGTACAGTTAGGGATCCCAGAGTTAAACCATTTTTAACTTAAATTCAAACTTCTTGAACTTCTATTCGAAAGTGCTTTAGGTTTCTGTTTTTCAATCCTCTACACTGATCTGAATGAGGGTAAATAGAAGACTTGTTCATCTCTGTACCTTTCAGTGTGTCTGACATAAAGATAGGGCTTCTGAATTAGGATTAGCTTTGTGTCTCTAATAAACTGGCAGCGCAGTGTACCTTCACCTCAACATCTGTGACCTCCAAGAAGACTGAAGCTTCTAATATGTGGTTAAATAAATTCACTGATGAGCTCATACGTTCATTTAGCACAGTACAAACCACATGACGGTTTACCGTTTGTCTGTAAAGCTAAGAGCAACGTTTCAAAGAAGAGGTGCCGTTATGGACAGCTCTGCTTTCAAGTGGAGTTTCTCTGAGACTGCTAATATCCTCCTCCACTTCCTGTCCATGCACCTAAAGCTGTCTCCGTGCGTATGTGCTTTCACTTGTTGTGGAAAGTCAATCGGGAATGCAAAACGCGTTAAATGATGAAGGTGTTGAGTCGCCTCACGTTCGAGTAGGCTGTTAAAAAAAAAAAAAAAAGGTCAAACAACAACACTCAGGGACATCACCTTGTTTGTTTGTGGTGGAAAATCCACATTGATGAAGAGGGTTACTCAGAGGAAGTTTGAACATTTTACTGACGCCTCTTAGAAATACGTATGCCACATGCATAGTGTGATCTGAGCGTTAGCTTGATAGAAACTGGTGCACCGTTTCGATTAATGGCGTCATATGTAAACACGGCAGCAGTGACATCACGGACTAAGTCCCGCCCCCAATTCATTCACCCCCTCTGTCGACAAACTTGAGCAAAAAGAGTAAAGAATTTAAGAAAATGCACGTGAAAAAATGTTTTGTAAATTGAAAATTTACAAAACTAAAATGACACTTATTTATATTAAAGCAGCTAATGGAACTGCTAAGAGAACTGTGTACTACAGAAGGTAGTTTATATGATATTATGTAAAAGATCCGGCATAAACTGTGTGTGAGTCAGTTAAATAATCGAGGATCTGCTGCTTCATGGCGACAGATTTCCATCATTGTCCCATTATGGGACCACAGAGGCTGACTTCTCAGGAAGCCAAGTGTTTGCGATAGCACAGACGCCTCGTTTCATTTGAAATGTATTTCCAGGGGGCTGACAGAGTACTAAAGAGAATGTGGGCGAGGTTGTAACCAACACGACCCAACTGGCACTATGCCCCGCTGCCTCTTCATGTGACCTCACCCTATTTGTAGAGGTTTGGTATCTGAGTGTCTGAGCCACCAGCGCTGAGTCACATGCACCTTTACACTATGAAGCAGACGCCAAGCACGCTCCTATCTGGGCTGCACTTTCAAGTATGCATCACTGCTATTTATACATGATAAGCGGCAACTTAACTAACCGCTGCTAAAACAATGAGGCACACAGGAGAGGTGGGATGACATTTCCCGCTATGACTTTGGTGCGCTGGGGGAAATCCTGTTTCATCTGATGTTGATTAAACCAGGTCAGTCACTTGATAACAATGCCGCTAGAAGGGATAGTCTACTATAGGTCACATAGGGAACCAGCTGGCTGCCGTCAACCAAAACGCTACCAGCAGGACTCCTCAGTGTTAGACACTTCACATTAGCAGCCAACACCTACTACAAATCCAACTCTATTACTTTAATGGGGACATGCATTTGGACAATGGAGGAGCTAAGAAGAAGAAGAAGACATAAAGGTAGAACAAGATAATCCTTGAAAGGAAAGATACCAAATAATGTCTGAAAACACTGTTGTCTTCTGCCATGTTCTTCCCACATTATACAAATCCTTCTTAAATAAACCAAAAAATAGCCAAAAAATGCAATACACTAAGCTAAAAGCCTCCTATTAATAAAATACGTTAAGCACCAATGAAGATGCTTGTGTACACCGTTTACAGCCAGTCTTGAACTAAAAAACCAAATTAACTCTAAACAACCAAAGCTCAGTGTCCTTTTAGAAGCAGTTCTGGATCTTTTAGCTGGTGTTTTGGGGTTAACTGCAGTTTTCCAGGTCAGTTCCAACTCTTAAACCGACCCCTTTAGCTTGCTGCTCCGTTTAGAGTGAACACATGTTTTGAGGCATTTCAAAAGAGTGGTCTTGATACCAGTTTAATATCCAGTTCACATTAGGACAAAATCCACATAAATCAAGGTTATTAACATTTCTGCGTGTATCTGGCTGTACTGACCAATAAAATGAAAAACAACTAAAGGTTATTCTCTTTATCTTGGTGTCATATAACCTACAAAGTTCACAGTGCTGGCTGAAGTACTGCTACATCCTTTGAAGGCTGCTTGTGAACATCTTAGTTTAAGGCAAGAAAACAGTTTTTAATTTGGATGGAGGTCTGGAACACAAAGAAAAAGACATATTTACAAGTTTCATCGGCTTATCGCGGAACTCCCAAAAGAAATTCAGCAAAAACCTTTTCCTGTGCCGCCATAAATCCACGTCACTTTGTTATGGGTCACGGAGCATCTGCAGGATATAAGATCTGCTGCCTCTAACTAGCTGAATGAAACGTCAGCCTCTCAGACTCACTAGTTACCAAACTGAACCAGCTCCAGCTGCTTCATATCTCCACTGTAACGCGAACCGGCAGGAATGCGCAGCAGCGCCGATGCTAGCATGATCTGCGACCTATCTTTCATCGACAACAACCTCATTAACCGCAAACCTCTTGAGTCGAGCTGAGGAACACGGGGGCAACTGTCGGCAGGAGCCATCCAGGGGGGAGGTTAAAGGTCTGACCTGGACCGTTCCGAGCGTGAAGGACCACCCCGAGCTCACCGACCACCACTGTGAGAATCTCCAGCACGACAAAGAATATTAGCAGTAAAGCCAGACAACTCAAGCTGGGAATGAGTGCACTTGTTCACAAAATGTACTGTATGTAATACTCAAACGTCTGAAATGCAGCAGGGGATCCTCGCCACTTTGCACGTGTGATGCCGAGTTCAGGGACAGGCCTTCCTCAAGAGCTCTAGCCTCATTAGCAATCTGTATTTCAGAGATTTACCATCTGACACGCTGACCGACAGCTGCTCCAGAGGAAAGCCAGCAGGAAAACTGAGCTCCTCAGTAAAGAGGCACTTTCTAAAATCCCCCATTTACAAAGAAGAGATTCCTCCTCATACTGAGACGTTGTTCTCCACTGGAAGTGTGCTACATGATTCTTTCACTGCCAAAGCAGGAAAAAATTGGCTCAGACTTCTCAGCTAGTCTTTGTAATGAGTCAGCGTTGCTAATGTTTCCGTTCACACAGCTGCTAGCCATATAAAAAAAAGTCAATTTTCTGTTGCCACGGACCACACATACGAAGAACTGGGGACATTTCAGTGGTCTCTTCCTGCCTCTCTTTGACTCCTATGAATAGAGACAAATGAGACCGCAAGGGGAGATGAACGCGCATTTTAATTTCTTTTAAAACCGGTTTAATCAGACGGAAACTAACAGCTGATGGAGGCGTCAAGTCAGGCAGCTATCAGTTTCAAGGTGCAGCGGGAGAGATCTCCTCTTTTTCGACCGGGAGCCAGTGAAGTCACCACAGCTGCCGCCGCTCTGCCACAGAGGCCGAGTGAAAGGTCGTCCCTCCAGCTGAGGGCCGTAAATTCAAGACGTAAAACGGGAAAGACGTACGCTCCACTCAACAGGTGCAGGCTCAGAATGAATGGTCACCCGTTTCTTTTTTTTTCCTCCTCTGAAGGAGCGAGGACAAAGACGGGAGAGACAGGAGCATTCAGGCTCGACAACTTACGACGCTCGAATGGCCTTCATTAAAACAACGATAGTCCTTCATTAAACCTCCGCAAATTTAGGAGGCAGAAACTTGGCATGTCTACACTCATTTCGGACCAATAAATATTTCATCAGTGAAAGAATATAAACAATAAGACGCCCATATCTGACGTCTACACACACAGAAAGCGTAAGGCGTCAAAAAAAACTAGCCCAGGATTCTGAAGTGAAAGAAACCCCTTCTTGTCCATTTGCTGCACCTTTTAACTTCCTCCGATACATGAGCTGCATCTAATGAAAGTGAAACGGTGACCATGGTTGTATATTTCCAGTGAAGGCTACGAGACATGAATAATGCATGAAAGCTTATTTTGTTGTTTGGGATCTTCTAAACATAAATCTGCTTACTGATCCACATTTAATTTCCACGCCGGCTGACAGCTCAACCATTACTCAAAATCAGCGTGCACACTCTGAGATATTAGTTTATTCTGTCCTTTGAAAAAAGCATCAAAGTGATAAAGACTTGTGGGGATAAATAGGGTGTACTCTTCTTCGGGGTGACACTTCAGACTAGCTTTATCTTATGAGAATCAAATGCTGACAGCACCTGAGAGATGGCTTTGAAAAGCTCTGCTGTAATCAGCTCAACGCATTACAGTTTCACTGCAAAAACTCCCTGAACCACTCCTGCACAATTACCTGCTCCACTGCTGTTTGCACCCGTATGTTCAGAAGGCACTAAGCCGCCTGAACATAAGATTGCCATACCTATTGTTGGGCATGGTACAGTCCTATCCGCCTCACTAGTTTGAATGTAGCATCACGACCACTTGCTTTTCAAATCAAAATTCCCATCTCTGAGTCCTTTATTTCAGTCTACCAGGCGTTTACACTGATACAAGTTTAAGAACAAAATGCATTATTCAGATCTGAGAAGCCAGACCTGCTGGACCTGTACTTGTGTAACTTTAATTATAACAATTGTTCCAGAGTAACCAGGTCACTGACAAATCATCTTTACATCAATAGATAATATAACCCTATTGTAGAGATCGCCATGTTCCCAGCAATCAAGAGTATCAGCACATAAAACCAAGCAATGAACTGTTGTGGATCAGCCAAACAGCAAAACATACGTATTTTAACAACCTACAACAAGGCCTACATCAAAGAAAATGCATGTATGTATGCTATTTCATTTAGAGACATATTATTACTTAACCTTGCGCTTACTTAGGCATATTAAGCTCTTACGTCAATCTATGCTTTCTTCAAAGCCACCAGACTGCATCGACAATGACAGTATTTGACCTTGGTGCTGTTGTTGATCTACGGCTGCCATGATCAGTAGTTTTGTCCGAGTTACTGTTTAACGTGGTGTGTTAAGGCTCCAATGTTAATTAATGCATTAAATCACCAAAGTCTTACAGAGGTATAGCAGCAAAGCACTGTATGTCAGTGGAGTCAATTGTGGTTTGGAAGAGAGTAGTATAAGCAGCCTGGAAGCCAGAACAACTCATATGCCTGCAACTTTTCTTGTGGCAGAAAGACTGGAATCTCTCTATTGGAAACTGAATATGCTCTGGTAAAGATCAAATGAAATCATTTGGGGAGGGATTTAGGCGGTAATGGAGGCAGCGTGTTACCAGACACATATTCTGAGAAGGACTGAATCTGGCCAAGCTGCGCGACACCATGAACTGGGGCTAACCACCGTCTACTGTAGGTAATACACCGACTGCAGCTAAGTACACGCTTCTGTAATATTTTACTCCTGGCAGCCCTTCTTCCTCTTGAGTTTCCACTTGAAACAGCAATTATGAGCACACAGCAGAGCCACTACTAATAAATACACCTGGAATACTTGGAAAGACGGGATATATTTGCATAGATAAGAGGTCTTTAAATTGTTTGCAAAAGTAAAGGGCACAAACAATACATGATGTGGGCTTGAGTAGAGTTAAAAACACTATTTGCTGGGTTATTAATATGTTGACTGATTTATGTGGAAGCCTCACAGGTACAAAAGTTAATCTAACTAGACCACCATGCTTTTAGAAATAAAATTTTTATCTGATGAAACAGCTGCACTACATAAAATGTTGAGTTGTTTCGAGGTCACATTAGTTAGTCATAAACTAACTTAATAAACCATTGTTCATAGTGTTTTACTGACTTCCTCTGAAAATAAGTACATTTGTGTGAAATTGTTCTTTGACACAGTGGAAATAGAGACATATGATTCCTGCGGAAAGGCGTCATTCCGGCCCGTGGCGATATAAGACCGACTGTTCTCTATGACATTCATGGAATTTAACCCTGTTTATTCTTGTTTCATCCTCATGTCCAGTCATTTAGAAACATCCCGAACAAATCCAATAAAGGAACAACCAGCCTTCACATTAGCATTCTGATGCGACGGCGTTGATTTCCTGCCGTAAGAATGACACCATTATTGAGTCGGGACAGACATTTAATTTGGGTCTTTCCACTTTTTCATGGCTCCTGTGTTTAATTTAAGAAATGAGTTTCAATTAAAAATACTTTTTTTTTTACGGTCTTTAAAGTTCAACTTTTTCACTGACTGTTTTGACATTTTCTACGATGTCAGTACATCTGCTTGACCTAACTGTGACCTGCCCGATGCTGTAGATAAAGACAATGTCAGATTTTTTCTAAATGTCACAAGGTGTAGCTTTGTGTCTAGAGGGCAGCAGCTGAAGCTCTGCAGGAGGAAACGGTAATAAACTCTAGTCTAGACATGCACTTCATTCCAGCTTGACACATGTCAAATTATTGTCCAAGAGACGAAATCTCTTATTCACATATCGATAACTATACTACACTAGATATCTAGAGCTAAGATTATTTCTGTTAAACATGTAAAAGTCTGAAATATATTGTTTTTACATGATCTGAGGTGCAATCTTTAAATTCATGAAGCAGTAAAAATGAGAACGTCAGATTACATAACATTCCTCTGACACAGCTCCAGTGCTTTTAAAGGGTCATGACCTTCCTGACTGAGCTGTCTGGACATTGGACACCAATAAAAGCTGTGCGTTCCAGCAACAAACTCGTGTCTAAGATGACCTTTTGAGACCCTCGGACATGCCCTGTCACCCTTGTAACCCTTTGTGCTACGCATCCCTGCATGCTTGTCATTGTAAGTAATGAACCAATAACTAACTTCACAAGACAGTGGAGTTTCTATTCATTAATCAGCAACTCAAGGGACATGAGAAACAGGAAGCATTGTGTCTCCTACATTAAGAGCTGGTTTGTGATTAATGGCCGTCTCTTGACAATGAAATTGCGGGTTTAGCTGTGAAGTTTTGTTCAGTTTCATTCTTTTATCTGGGTTGCAGAAGTCCAACCATGTATCCCCATTCATTTCTTAAGCCGCCTTTGAACTCTCTCAAACACGGATGGCTAAATATTTACACATCAGCCCTTGCTTGTTTAATGTTAACGGCATACTCGCACCGCAGAGTAAATGAATGAAAAAGCTTTAGACAAAACACCTCCAGCGGCTGATGAGTACCAGGCCACTTTACAGTGCCGGTCCCACAGGTTCAACCTCCTTTTCAGGGCATTGGAGACAGGGACCCGGGGTTCTGCTCGGGGGCTCAGCTGAGAAGCACAGCCCTGCTGACACTGCTGTCTCTGTGAAAAGAGGCAATCTGTGCATTTAGAGTTGGCTCAGCCCCAAAGAGATTAAACCGAGGTGGGCCTGGACACCATGTGAGGGCATTGCAGACAAAGACGACCAGCCATCTGATCAGCTGCAAGCGTACCATTCATCGTCAAACAAGAATGAGGTGCACAAAGTGAGGCTTTTACATATTTTTCCTTAAACTGACTTTCCCAAATGTCAGATATCCGGTCAAACCTTAGCTATACCCAGGCACACGGCCCACGTCAAACACTGTTAATATTTAAAAGTTGTAAGGTTTGGGTCTCTTTCACGTTTTAGAAAAGAAAGAAAAAAATGTTTGCTTCTCTGCTCTGTTAAAAGAATCTGTTAGCATTCTTGGCTAACTAGCTTATCATCTACAGAGGTAAACAAAACCAGCGTCACTTTGAAGCCCATAGGAACAGATCGCAATTGTGTAGTGGGGAAGTGACTAAACCACTTTACTACAAGTTCACATGATGCACACTGACCCGAAATCTAATTTTCCCCACACACAATCATTGGAAAAGGAGCGGAGAATTACACTAACGCACATGATCTATGGGCACATGCTCAACTATGCAACTTTCATTCAAAAAATAGGGCATGAAATGTAAAAAAAGGACGCTGAGGTTTCTGAATGGGCCATGATTTGATAAGGCTAACCTTTGCCTCTGATATGTTAACTTTAGCAGCGTGGATCATAATCTGATATGGAGGCAGACATTTTGCTCGGGATCTGTTAGCTTTAGCCTGACAGATCATGATCTGATAAGGTTTTTTACTCAGGAACTGCCAGTTTAGCCTCAGACTTGTAGCCTAATATCACAAACGTAGCCAGTATGTTTATACTTACGAACCTTCTACGGAAAAACAATGTCAGAAATGAGCTATTGCTAGCTTCATCTTAATAAGCTAAATAGCTATAACACTAGCTGATAAAATCTGGATACATAGGATACATAGCATTTCTGTTAGCTAACAACATATCTATTACCATCAACATATTTTAATTGAAAGGCTCAAAAACAAACTTCGGTGGTAAAACATTTGTGACTAAGTGACTAATGTTCAAAATTTGGCATAGCATCAGTAATTGTGAGGGGCAGGGCTTAGTGAACAGTCAGCTAATCCTGTCACCTGTAGACCTATTAAGTAGAAGCCAAATGGTACTACAGAAGTGTGAAAATCCCTTGCATTTAAAGCTTTACACTGCTTCCTCTGTAAAAAAAAAAAAAAAAAAAAAAAAGCAAGAAAAACTGCTCCTGTGACATTTTTTTAGCCTAATCTCTTGGCAGCATAAAGCCTCACTGACCTAAAGGTGATATTTATGAATAAACGGAGGCAAGACTGAGAGGAAGAGGGCACTGGAACGGCGAAGGGAAAGAGACGTGAGGGTGGGATTGACTCCTCTCTCTTATTCTTAATCCTTAATCAGTTTACATTAGATCCTGCTAATTCTCCACAAATGAAGCATCTGTTTGACTCGCCACTAAGTCTCAAAAGTGCCTGGTCAGTCAGAGAGGGGTGAGAGTTCAGCATTGGAGGGGGAAAACAATCAAAAGAAGTAAGCTATTAATGAATGGGGCCAAGGAGCAAATGTCAGCTGTTGAGGTTTCACTAAATCTGTCACAAATGCTTTGGACACAACTCATCGATGTAAAGATCACCGATAATATTTCAAAGAGCCGCACAAACATAATGGACTGCATTATACCCCACACTATAAATGCTTCATGTAACACTGGTGCAACCAAGCAATCTCACGCTTGAGGTCAGCAAAATAATCTGTGGCGAATCAGCAGCAACTGAAAAAGTCCCATCCTGCTTCTTCTTGATAGTGAAAAGAACAACAGCCATCAGCAGCGAGAGGAAACAATGTCCAATGTCACCACAGAGGAGACGGGAGGATAAGACATGTTCAATTCTCAAAATCCAAGCGCTTAAACAAAGGATTTGATTTGAACATTTCAGAACAATTGACGGGGAGTTTTCGAGGCTGTCTTCTTGATCCAAGATGTAGAATTTCTCCAGAATCTCAGACAAGCGAAGACAATCTGCTGCGCGAATGAAAGGCTCACGAGACACGGGGGAGCACAGACGCTCCTGGGACGAGGCATTTTTCAGTCTGGTGCCGCATTTGTCTCATTTGGCACAACCTGGTGATTAGATTCACAAGTACAAGTGCATAATTTTGTTTGGGCAAAAGAAAACCTGGCACACAAGAAACACTGAAAACGCTGATAACTGGGAGTGTTGGGCAACTGATAGGAGCAAACGTTTTACTGTGGTTGGACTAGGGTTTAACTTATTGATTAATTAACCCTCAGAGGATGAACATTCATGAATCTGCCAGAAAAACTGGGTTTGATGAATTTCCTTTGCCATATACTGAAAGTTTACGATTTATCAGTGAGTCTGCTTTGCAAACTCTAACCTATGGCTTTAACTTTAGGTCAAGACCAGAATAAATGGCAAAGCAGGCATTGTGGTCCCTGGGCTCAGCCTTAGATACAGGGTGAGGTGTTTCCTCTGTGCCTCCCGTTGGAGGTTAACAGCCAGCTGAGGGTAGACCAAGGAGGGATAACACATCGTGGCTGGCACAATCTGCAGGATCACTCATGAAGAACTACACAGTGTTGCTAAAGAGAGGGAGGTCTGGTCTATACCCTGCTTAGTCTGTTGTGACCCAATTTTGGATTAGCAGATTAAAATGGGGGGATTGATATTTTATAGAGCATCACTTTAGCAAGAAAATAATGAGCAGACGAACTGTCATTTGAATCTTCCACTTTGGATTAAGATAGTCTATTCAATATATTCGTATCTTCCTGTGTTGGAAAGACCTGTAACACAAATTCAGGAAACACAGATGAGGAAACTATTTTAATGGTCAATTAATTATTTAAAAAAGGTTTCCAGGTCAAAAGTTATTAATTATCTGTGTTTCTGACAGTTTTATATACAAAGCCATCCTCTTCTTGATTGACAACAATTTAAGGTATACGAAACCACTTAACTGATCAACTCACTATATTTCAATATATCTTTGACTTGTTATACATACAGGAATATTTAAACAGAACAACATTAAGGTTTAGGGTTTTTCAGATGAATAGATGTAACCACTAATAAATTATGCTTTCCAGTGGTTTCCAATTATCGAATCAATACCAGTGCAATGTTTTTGCCAACTAAATAGGCTGTTAACGTCACCGCAAGGAGCTCATTGAAATAATTTCCATGGCCAAGGATTTCTGTGGCACAGAAAATGGAGTCGGCACACCATCACTAAAACACTGAATTTTATTATAACCTTGATGAGGAAGCTGTGGATCAATCACATCCTCTTATAATAAGGTCAGCATCAGCGCTCTGGTGTAGCAGTTAAACTAGATTCATATATAGCTCAGTTCCCAGAGCCCAGGATGACGTCTTCCCAGTGCTTGATTCGTTAAAATATTCAATTCACACAGATAATGAAAGAGAAAAGAAACCAACACACATGTGAGAATGTGTTACAGTATAAACTAATATGTTATAAATGAAAGGATTTATATTTCTGCTGCATTGCCCATTACCAAGAAGACCTGCAGCACCAGCAAGTATAACTTTAGCACAGTAGTGTAAATAACTGACATTTGAGTGTCCATTTAACAACACAACAGTAGATCTGTCATTTTGCCAGGACATGGTGCTCCAGCAGAGAGAGGATAAATAAGGAAGGAGGAAAAGCTGCTACTGCCTGGACCCTGAGGATCCCAGAGTAATGAGCCGCTGCCTTAGGAGTATCTGGTAACTTTGTGAAGGTGGACAGGTCACAGAGGTTACCTGTAAGTCAGGTAGCTCTGCACAGGAACCTGTTCGCTGATTAATACGAAGGATGAGCGCATAAGGCAGGAGAGGTGCAAACGAGCCAGGGGCCCCGGGGGGCCCATCTGTTGTGGGCAAATAAACGGGGGCTTCAGTGAATGGGAAAACAGTGCAGCTCTTCCCCCTGCGAGGCCCAGCAGACAGCTCCATTAATCAGGACCAGGATGAGCCTGCTGGGCTCCAAGCGACAAGTCAGCAGTGGCACAAACTCTCCTCCTGCTCCCCACACTGTATCTCCATTAGAGGCTGGAGGTGTCAGCTGGCTGCCACTCCTGTTCCTCTGTTGTCACTACCGATGTTTTCACAACTGTCCTCCAAGAATAACTGAAAAACCTGACACAGGAGGAGCGGGATAATTTACAGGCTGCCATTAATCCCACCATTAAACAAACAGTTGTTTTAGGAGCTGCTTTGGCACCGAGCAGCCAAATGAATCACCTGTAGGAATTATTCCTAAGTTACTCACTGCTTGTGAAAAACAAAAGAGAGAGCAACAGCTTACACAGGTAAGTGCATGAGATGATTTTGTGAATATTGCTCAAAATAAACTGCAAATGACTGGCGCCATAATCCATAGAATATCATTAATGATAAGGTGCAAAGAATAAAGAAGAGCACAGGAAGACAAGAGAAGCAGAGATGTGGCAACAGGAGGCTGTGGTATTTAAATGTAACTGTAGCAATGATAGACAAAAGATCCTTTACCAAAGATAAGAGCCCAGGTACCACTGATCTCAATTTTGAGGCAACTGATCCAGTTTATTAACTTAAATACAGACTAACACAAACATTTACAACAAAGAAACACCATCCACAACTTTTGGCTCTTACCCGGGATGTCCTGATCGGTGTCAGGAGATTATTATCGGTGCCAATCCAGGCATTTTTAAAATGATCAGATTGAGCTTCAAGCCCAAGTTATTTGTTTTATATCTGCCATAAACTAAAACCACGTAAAAACTCTTTCTTCTGTTATAATGGTGGTTGCTAGCGTCTGAGCAGCCAAAAATCAAAGAAGAAGAACCAATATCACATGCTCAGCGAACCAAAAAACTAAACATGTCTGCTGCATGGAAGAATCAGTCAGATGGTTTGTTAGTTAGTTTGTGAATTCTTCAATGTGGATGTTTGGGGAGTAGGTAGTAGGAGATCGTCACTAAATATTACCAACTTGATTCAACACCTAAATAAAAAAATATTCACAAAATGGAATCCATGGGATACACATAGGTAAATGTTGCCCCAAGACAAAAACAAACATGAAATGCTGCATTTAAGAGAAGAGATAAGTCTCCTTGAGACAGCAGCATGTGAAAAATATTCTAGAGAGGGTTAAAGAGTTTACAGTGTTGGACGACCAGCTCATTTCTGGAGTAGAGAACTCAGGTTTTTATCTTTTGTTGGGGTTTCTGGAGCCAAGGTACGAGCTACCATCTCAACACTACATTAACTTTGACTGCCCTACTTACTGGACTTTATACAGTTGCACTGTGCACACATGATCTAGGAGAATACGAGTAAAATAAGAAAACCCTTTATGAATGTCCAGAGGAGTAAATTATGTTTATTTAAGATCAGATTGGCCAATACACCATATTAAAGGTTGCTATCAGATCAGGGGGGTAAAAAAACTTGGGACATCCCTAGCAGGTTCCCAGTTGAACTGATCTCAGCTTTTGGCAGCTGATACAGTACATTGACACATGATGCAAACACAGACTTCCCCGAACATTTACTACAAGGAAACACCGTCCACTTTGGTTCATACCACCAAATTCACCACAGTGCTAGCGAACTTGGAACTAAACTTATCTTTATTGAGACACACTGCTGTGCTGAATGGTTACGACACAGAAGGGCTTCAGAAAACACTCGTTTCCACAGACCAGTCAGGGGACGCACCGGTTAAATACGTAATGAAAGCACGTATTACTGATAAAATATTTCGCCGTGTTCAGCCTTCAAATGATTTTTCCATCTGGACTGAATCGTTTCCATTTCATCATTCCATGATCACCATTTTGTAACGTGCGGCTATTTTCAGTCTGGACCATGGCCTTAGCCCCGGTTGGCAAACATGCCTCCTGCATCTCTAGCAGTAAGATAAGACATGTCCCCCTCAGCCCAGTTTCAGAAAGAGAGGGGGTGGGCGGGAGGGGGTGAGACGGGTGAGAGGGTTCAGGCAGAGATAGTGGAAAGATGGAGGAGCACTTTAATAGTATGATTCAGCAGAGGTATCAATTGCCACAGATGGCAGGCTGGCTCCTATTGACTTACATAGGAGGGGAGTAAAGAGGCAATCAAAACCACCCCAGGGAGGGACAGTCAGCACATCAAAAGGGAGCCGGATCAGAGTGCCAGAGGCTGCCCACTAGGCCCATGTGGGAGAGAACCAGCGCTGTAAAGTGTGAAGTGAATATACTCAAAAATACCGCAAAATCAAATCAATCTAGAAATGTAATTTGAAGACATCTCACATGACTAAAACATAAGTGTAGCCTCTTTATCGATCTTGTAGATTTAAGGTATTATATATATTTCCTGCCACTAGAAGACGCATCGCTCTCACAGGCAACCAACTTCCCTCCACTCTTCACTGCCTGAGTGTGTTCATCTAGACTGACAACTAGAGCTCCTGAGTGACAGCCCAAGGCCGTCTGAACGAGGCTGTATTTAGTGAAGACCAGGTGTCAGTATGTCCCGTGACACTGAGACACTTTGTCCTACAGTCACACAGAGTGTCTCTGGCGGTTTGTTTTGGAGGCCCCCCCTTTCACACTTGCTCACCGGCCGCTTTAAATAACACAACAACAGGAGAAGACAAAGTGAAAGGTGAGAAAGCCATTTCCCCCTAAAGATGAAATAACCCGGCGCTGATCTCACCTCTTCACTAACACACTCTCATTTGGACAGTATAGGCCAATGTCGCTACAGGAGGAGTGAAACTACATTAACCTTCTGCAGGGACTTGTAATCAGTCTAATGAACGCTGCCAGACAGACAGCAGCTGACCTCCAACCCCTGATGAGCCAGTGATGGAGAGAGATGGCACTGACAAGACACCATTAATATTTCATTAGTGTTGCTTTAATTGCTGCACTGTGAACTCTGCTGGCAACATGTGATCCTGTGTTGTACTGCTGCCTCCCTACCTAATAAATACAGATGAATGGAAATGCTCAGAGTGGGTGCTGTGATGTGTAAGGGAAATACAAAATTACTGGTCTGGTTACATGTCTTAAGGTTGTATAAGACATGCATTCCTGTCAGTGGGTCTTCAGTCTATAATTGTGCATTTTTGTTATTTTATTCCTATTTTTAAGATAAAAAACAAGACAACTTCTCTCAGCTATGGAATAGGCAATATTACCATCCTGCTAGCAGTAGCATTAGCTTCTCTGGTCAGATTACATTCACTGTGACCATCACCATCAGTGTTGATAAACATGCTTCCTATTAAAGAGTCCTTGCTATCAGAACCTCTTCCACACTAGCTGCAACTCTAGGGGGTATTATGGCTAGATTTATTCTTCTGTGTTGGATCATGCAGGGCCATAACCTCCCCAGACACAGACCCCAACAACTGTGATGGGTCTGAAATGCATTTACTACTATCCCTGTCTCTCAGCGGCTGGACAAGCAGCTCATACACACAGTCTGCTCCGGGGTCTTGCCTCTTTTCTGCATTGCGGTGATTTACAGGAGAATAAATCAAGCTTTAGTCGCCATTTTCTGGCTCTGGCTCAGGAAGATGTTCTTAATCCCGTCGATAAAGCTCTGCTGTGCAGTGAAACCAAACCAAAAAATAAATAAATGTGGGCTGTTACCAAATCTGTGATGAATACAGCCACTCCTTCTTATACCAGGTGACAAATATCATGCAGGTATTTCGTCGTTGCCCGTTGTGTTTTTTTGTTTAATACAAACAGTTGACGTCCTTCGCAGATAAACTGACCTCAAGATGAGATAAAAACCGTAATACTAAAAAACATACCTACAAAACACTTTTCTCGTTAAAATTAACCGATTTTTTCGATACTCATGTTAGGAACCACTGGGAAAGTACCGCTTAAACACTGCGGTTTGAATAAAACCCACAAACGTTACCGATATGTATGAAAAAGAGTAATGTGGCAATACTGGTAACACATGTCAGATTACTCATCAGCCCTGGCAGCACTTCAGCGCATGTGGGCTTCACCTGTCACTGCCGTGTGCAAACAAAAGGTGAGAATCCGTCTCTCACTCCTCCTCCTGCTCTGTCAGCTCAACAATGGAATTTAGCAACCGGCTTATTAAACGTGTGGGCATGCTTCCTTTCAAACACGAGCCCTTCCACTAGTGACAGGACACATAAACACAGTATGTAGGTCAGTCAAACAGTTTGTGTCTGTTCTCTCCCTCCATGCCTGAGGTAAGCTGACAGTAAAAATCAAACACATTGTTTGCCGAGCGTGACTCATCTCACCCCGGAGAACCTGGGAAGTGGAACAAGGTTCGTGTCCCCCTGCTTGATGTCGCCCCGTGTACTGCTGTAAGTGTGTCTACCAAACACTGCAACAGTTTGGGCTGATATCTACGTGTCAGTATGCGCCGTAACACTGCTGTCCGTCAGCAAGAGGATCAGTTTTCCTGTGACAGAAGGTTACCAGACCTCCTGGGTGTGTTTATAGCTGCATGTCATTGAATGGAATAAACTGTGTCGAGCTACTTGTAGCGAGGACAGAGTGGATAGAGAGAGAGAGGTGTGTCATGGGATGAAATCCATGAAATCCAGTCAGTGCATTATGTGCATAAAACACCAGGCGTGTTGAATTTTCCATCTGATATAAAGCTGCACCCATGAAAATCCAACATTGTGGTTTTGTATGACAATGCTTCAGTGGGCCACCATAACAAGCAGGGACATAACGTGTGGAAAAATACGATTCTTCTAACTTTGACCTTAAAAGAAAGCTGGGAGGAATTCATGGTGGAGCTGAAGGGCACTCAAATTATTTTACCATTTCAAGGCTTTTCCTTAAAACAAATATCAATGGGTTGCAGCTGAAAGCGGCAGCCGGAAAGGGCGTCTCCATAGGCAGAGTGGAGAAAATTGAAAAAGACTTGCACACAATGTAATTATGGTGAGATAATTCACAGCCAAGAAAGGTGGATCTGGTGATAATAAAAAGGTAGATGCCAGAATCTGCTACTCTAATACAAACTGAGTAAATAAGTAAAAACAGGAAGCAGAGTTTGCTGAAATGTGCAGGTAGTACTTTGGGAAACAAGGGTTTTATATTATGTGCAAGTTTTAAAACAAAAGGAACAGAGTTCTGCTCAAGCACTTAGAAAGGGTCAGGTGAACAGAATTTCATTCGCTGTTGATAAAGCAATTCATCAGTGTGACTGATTAAAGCTCTGAGTCTGTAATTCTATGGAGTAAAACGTTAATGCGGGTGAACATTGATTGGTAAGTCCTTGGACTTTTCACAGGAGGTAGTTCCTCTTTAACATGAAACTTTCAACACAGCCAAAGAAACATGCATTACTTCAAATGTTTAGTCCCACAATGGCAACCTAACTTACATAATGGGTATTTTTGTGGCACAGACAGGGTAATCAAGCTAAATATGTTGGCATATTCCACTTGATTGTTTTGTGCAGCCAAGAGTCAAATAAAAAATAGGCTCATTTCACATTTAAGAACCTGGAATCATTAATTATTCGGCTCTCGTGCTGGATAAATGTATTAGACTCTGCTCATTGTGTTTAATTACACTGATTTTCTTGATAAATCTGTATGTTTTATAAGCATTACCAGTGGCATCACTCACCAGAGGAACCAGTACTATACATTACATAACAGCTAGAAATAGCTGCGAGCACCACACATCCGAGCGCTACATAAGCCAGCTTACTTATTTATATCTGAGAGATGAACAGTTCAGACAGATACTGACCTCAAATCTGTCAGCAGATTAATAAAATAAAAAAAAAAAACAGGCATGGGACTAAACATTCACAGCATGAACCCATAAAAAACTGTTGACTAAAGACAGACCTCACGTCTATGATGTGGGGTGATCACAAGGCTGACTAGTAGCTGGTGCTAGAATCTGAATCTGCATTTTGCATTTTCAAAGTAAATACAGAACGAATAAAAAAAGTGGATGGGAACTCATATTATCTTCACTTTCTTTTAGGGAATGTTTGACAATGTGGTTAAAATGTGTGCTGCATTTGGATGGAAACGGCTCGCTAGTTGTTGAAATAACATGAATGTAATTAATAGAATCTGAGCATATCAAATTTACAGCTTACTGTCTGACAGTTAGTTAAGTTGCTAACTAGCTTGCTAGCTTCCAGATGAAACCAGATAGCCTATACCTTCCTTGCTAGCTTCCCATTTTTAGTGAGAGGAAACCAACTAGCCAAGCTTGTTTGTGGGAGGAAACCTCTTCATCTATACTGCTAGCTTTAACTTTATTAAACAAAACCAGTTAGCCTACCATGATACCCTCAACTTGACAAAAAGTAAATCGTTAGCCTACAACCTTCAACTTTACAAAAAGAAACCAGTTAGTTTACCTTGCTAACGTTGTGTTTATAAATGAGAGGAAACCAATTAGCAAAGCTTTCTAACTTCCAATTTTTATTGAGAAGAAACAAGTTAGCCTAACTGGCATGCTTGAACTGTATGAAAACAAAACTACGTAGCCTAGCTGGCTGGCATCAACTTTGAGAGAGGAAAAGGTACCGAACCCACTTTGGTACTTTCAACTTTAGCCTACATCGCTAGTTTCCCTTTTTTTTTTTTTTCATGAAAGGAAACCAATTAGCCAAACTTGATGGCTTCAAATTTTATGAGGTGAAACCAGTCAGGCTACTTTGGTATCTTCATGTACCAATGATGATATGGATTTATGAGACAAAACAAGTTAATAAACTTTAATGGCTTCCACTTTTCAAAAACATATGAATTTAATAGCACATTGGACCCTTTCAAATGCTGAATATTACAAATGACAGAGACTGAGAGTCCATGGCTACTGCCTCGATAATCACCCCTCAAAGGCTTGAAGCTATACTCCTTTTCCACAAAAAAAGTCCAAAAAACCTTCTTGCCTATTTTGCTAAATGTGCGCAATAAAAAGGGGTTAATGCTGAAATTTCATTGTGGCGGAGCGGTGTCCAAGAGCCCACGTGTCAGATTTCTTAGAAACATATTCCTAAACAGTCTCACAGTGGTTAAAGGTCTCACATTGTGCAGGCAAAGAAGAAGCTGGCAGTCAAACACAGGCCGTCGCTGCCAATAAAAACACACTGACAGCACAGAATGTAAATGAGGCAGCGTATTCCCAAAGAGGAAGGTGATGTCATTTGATAACAACGAAGCCGTAAAATAAGAGAAAAGCCGAAACTGGCAGGCGAGTAAAGTTTTCAGGAATATCAGCTGCTTTAATCTATTCCAGCTTCCAAGTCTCAAAAACATTACATAACTGCAGACCTCCATGTATTTCTGGGCCTCCAAGTATGTGTGCTGTCCTTGTGGCTAGGCGGTGGAGTCTGGCTCACTGTAAGTTTGCCTGGAAATCACAAAAATCTCTAGGTTACACTCTAACATACACAAGAGTTACTGCAAAAGAGCTCTAGTGAGGAGTACAAGGTCTCAGTGTATCAGACAAGCACATAGCTGACGTAATAAAAGCAAGGCAGCAAATAAAAACTACTTTCCTTACTCAAAGACCAGAAAATATCTTCACTGTGACTCTGTTAGCGTGATAGTGACACTAATGAGCACATGTTTTTTTTTTTTATCTACTTTATTTCTTTATTTTATTTTTACATCAAATGGAGTCCAAACCAGTTCTAGGGATGAAATTATTAGTTTGAGGCTGAACTAATAGTTAATTCTGTTTAAGTCAGTTTATAAGAAATGCTGTAGGTGTTTTGTTTGTAGAACTTAAACGTGTGCATTTGCTTCTTTTCTCAGTTTTATTTTGTTAATTTTCAAGTTTTACTAACACTGACCTCTTACACCTTTTAATTTGCACATTTTGATGGAGTTATCCTCCACCAGCGTTTGGACAGGCACACGGTTAGGCTATAGTGGAAATATGACATCAAATCCATCGATATCAGTCGATGGTGCTGTGGAACTCCTGAAATAAATAGTTAATGCAAAACAACTTCAATATTATGAAGCATGTTGCAAAAAGCCTCTCCAGACGCTGGTGAATGAGAACTCCACGCAAAAAGCCTACTTTGCAGGTGAAAAGATGTCAGAGTTTAGGGGTCATGGTTAAATGAAACTAGGCTAAACCTCAGTGTGTGTGTGTGTGTGAAGCTAACGAAATTCTGAAATACAGCCACAGACATGTGGTTTAAAATGGCAGCCACTTGTAACCACGATAGGAAAAAAATGCTCACCTGCCACTTTCCATGTTTGCATGGTAATCAGAGTAATAGGCCAAATCAGAATAAAAACGCCTAAAACCACAAAGAGCACATTAATTAGGAAAGAGATTGAGAGGAGTGGTGTAAACCTTCGATAATACGTTTGATACAGTTGTAAACTGTTATCTACTAATAATATAAACAGCTGACCAAATTGTTTTTACTTGGATTAAATAGAGACTTTCTTTGCGTAGCTGCCCCACAGTGACGTAAATAGTTTTGAGGAGGAGTTTTTGCATTTTCTACAACCGCTTACCCTTTGGAGGGTCGCGGAGGGACACAAACATGGAGATAGCAAAAACACAAGTTGTTCAAACAAGTGTTTGAAAAGATGAAGCCCAAACTGATGTCGCCAGCAACACTAACAACGTGGCTCCATCTTCTCCTATTCATTTAATTCAGTGTTTTCAATGAAGCTGCGAGAGAAAAAGGCTTATATTTAGTGCTCCGCAGTGAACAGAACCACTCACATGTCCATTAAGTTCTAGTCTGATTGATGCATGTAAACACTTTTCAGATCATTTCATTTAGTATCCATGTCAATGGTTAAAGCCCTAATCAGAATTCAATCATTGAAGAAATATTGTCCATGTAAATGTCTGAGAGCAACTGGGTACTGATTCCTGAAGCTCAACTAGTTCTTACTGCATAGATTACAGGTGTTTTTCTGGATAACACTCGAGCCAGTCACTTGCACTTTCCCTGCACACAATCCACCACCCTGCCCACCCAAATCAGGCAGATCCACACAATGAAACCACACTTTATCCCTTGTGGTCCTCCCTCCTCTCAGTGTGGCTGCACCTCGTGTCTCAGACATGCTGCTCCACCGTCTCATCCTAAACGGTTCTCATAATAAACATCCTGCTCAGAAATGTCTCTGTTTGCGACTCATAAACCAACTCCACGCTTTACAGCCTATATATTCAAAACCAGTATGTACCACAGGATTCCTTTTGTTATCTTTTATTAGGATCATAACTGCACTATTACGCTGACAGCAGAGATAAAGCCATGCTTGAAATCTGCACCAGGGGAATAAATGATTACAAGCACACAATGTAATGGTTAAGTACACAACATAAAATAAATCATCTGATCAGTGTAATCAGCCTGATACAACAATAGACTATCAGAACACGTGCTCCAAACATTTCCAGCTCTTAACTCTGCAGCTTTAAGCAGCAGTTGGACAGACAATAGAGGAGACAGACGAAAATAACACTTGCCCTGAGAACAATAGTTGCACACAGGTTGTATCGGATGTACAGCAAATTAAATCTCTGCTTGTTTATTTGTCATCCTCCCAATCATTACGGCTGCTTTAGATGAAGTTCTTTATTAGCCAGACTTGATAATAAAGAGATTTACTTTTTTTTACTAACACCAGCCCAAACTGAGCATCTAAGTAAAGACTCTTTTTTCTTCTTCTTCTTCTTTTTAAATGTTGATTGCTTCTCACAAGGAGCTCTTACCGGACTGTCCGGCTCGATCCTGTCGCCGCTTTTTTAGTGTTTATATTCCGTTTTTCTGATCATCAGTCGCGCGGCTCTCGCACACAGATCTCGACCTCACTTCCATGTGCTCGCGACCGGGACCACGCGCTCAGGGGAGCGCTCGGGATACGGCGCGTGACGTCACGTCGAGACTGGAAAGCCGGTCGAAAAAAATCGATCAAAAATCGTATCGAAGGAGGCTACAGGTATGTTCATGGTTAAATAATCACAGCGTGGAGGGAGTGTAGACGGGCTCTGAGGGTAGAACTTAGCTTTTTGGTTTTTGTTATTTATTTTCATTCATTATTTCCTTTGATATTCCAGAGAAATTTCAATAGGTTTATTTATTTGCAACATGTGGAAAATTGTCATTATAGGAGACTGAATGGTGTTATTGTATCTTTGAACTGCTTTTATTCACCAGATTTAATCAGACATGGAGTATTAGAATTTCTGAGCATGTACTTTTTAAGAATACACGCTATTACTCCAGTTTCTTTCAGCTTTTATTTTATTTTTTAAGGTCTGTATTGTATTTATCAGTGTGGGATGTTACGTTTTATGTTTGAGACATTTTAAGAGGAGGTGCCAAATCAGCCGCTTTTGTACATGAAAAAATGCCAAATGTGCTCATTTCTCTGACAGTTATAGTCATCTTCCATAAAACCCTTATCCATTTAAAACTTACCACAATGATGGAAGTTCAAATGCCTCTTAATTTGCTTACCTTTTCTTCTTTATGAGCTTGTCCCCACGTCAAAATGACATGTTCAAGTGAAAATGTTTAACCTGTGACTTTACCCTTCAGTTGCTGGAAGAAGAGGAACGTCTCATGTGAGCATCACCACACCTTAAAACTTTTTCCCCATCAGAGTCACTTTACCCAGATAATGCGTGTGAATGTATGTCTGCTCATGATGAAATGTTTGAGAAGAGTCTTTGAGTTGCAAGGAGACGGACACAAAGTCAAGAAACTTTTTTTTCTTTTTTCTTTTTTATATATTTCAAAAAGAATGTAGGAACATAATGGAAAAAACAAACACTGGGTCTGAACATCCAGACAATTGAGATCCAAAAATACATTTTCTTAGGAAATATTAATTATATACAAAACATAAAAATTTATATTTTAGTTCGGGCCCTCAACAGGACAGACCCATTTTTAACATTTCATTAATAAAAATAAACTTTTAAATATTTAAATCCACCCATAACTTCAGCTGAGGCAGTTTTAACATTGAAATCAAACAAGATTCCAAACTTAATCTGTTTTGCATTTGCATGCAACATCTGTACACCCTAACTCTTGAACTTGCATAAAAAAAAAGTGTCTAAAAAGTCTATGATCCAAACTTTAAGCACGAGAGCCCTGCAGCTGTGAGAGTCTCTGCCTTAAAAGTTCACTTTTCCTCCTCAGCTGCTCTTTGAGTGAGAGGAGTCTCTGTTCGTCTGACTGCATACTGTAAATGCACTCTGTAGCCTTCTTTAGGATCACCACCTTGGCCGCCTTCTCATTGTTGGCCACCTCAGGGATCTCGTCCCGCAGGGCGAAGAAGCTCATCTTGAGCTCGTTTCTCCTCTGGCGCTCCAGTACGTTATGAGTCCTTCTCTTGTCATAGTCCTCTGTGTCGGACGTCCGAGGGCTTGAACACTTGCGGTTGCTGCTGATCTGTTTCAGGACCCTGCTGTGGCTGCCGCCACCACCACCACCACCTCCGCCTCCTCCTCCGCTGCTGCTGCTCTCCAGCTTCAGCCTCTTGACAGCCGGCTGCTCGTGCCTCATGGATGGATGGGCGGCGTAATTATGCTGGTGGGTGGAGACGTGGCACCTCTTCAGCACGAGAGGGCTGGGATGCCTGTTCTCCAGTGGGCTGGGGTCACACCGCTTCACAGCCTGCCTCTTCTCCACTGTGACCACATCGATCTCCTCTTCCTCCTCCTCCTCTTCCTCCTCCTCCTCCTCTTGGTCCTCTTCTTCATCGTCATCATCATCATCTCCATCTTCATCTTCTACAAAACAGCACAAAAAGCAAAATAATTACTCTGATTCCACAAAACCATGTGTGCCACAGTAGAAATGGAGGGGGTTACAATCTCTGCAGTCCATTTCCCACTCTTCTTCCACATCAGTTGATTGCTTAACATGCAGCCCTACCCTCCAGCTAATCTCTCAGCAGTCTACAACATGACATGGTTGGAAGTGGCAGCATGTCTCTACCTCCTGCCTGGAAATCTAACTGCATATTGCATGAAATAAAACCAGACTGTGTCTAATTTCGTCTGTAATGGCGAGGTGCAATGCTTCAAGTCATGCACAGACCTTGCTCACTCAGCAGAGGGAAATTCCTAATTGCCCAGAGGGGTGTGTGCCTGCAGGATGAGTGCATATTCATCTTACCTGAGTCACTACAACTGCTGCTGCTGCTACCGCTGTTGGGTGGAGTGTCCAGTCCCAAATTCTTACAAGGCGGTGTCCCTGCGCTCTGCTTCGGGGTTTCTGCTATCGGGTAGGGGAAAACCACTGACGGATCAATGCACTCCGACGCAGACGTGTTCAGGTCCTGCAGGTAGCTGCTGTTCAGCCTCCACGCCGCAGCGCCTGCGGGCTCCGCACATTCCCCCGCCGCCGCCGACTCCTTCCTCGCGGCGTGCAGGGAGGCGAGCCGCTCGGACACCACCTTTTTCAGCTTGGCCGCGGCGGAGAAGCCGCTCCACATGCAGTCCTGGATTATGATGGACTTGAGGAAGGTCTGCGAGTAGTCGGCGTCGCAGATGATGCTCTGGTTGACCACGTCGTCGCCGAGGAACTCGGTCACCATCTCCAGCTGATCCGCAGTGGAGGGGAAGAGGCTGGACAGGGACGGCCGGCGGCTCGGGGAGAGGGGAGGGGTCGGCAGCAGTTCAAATTTCTTCCAGATGTCTTCGCTCGGTGCCGGAGGCTGAAGCTGCTGAGGGTAGAAATCCTCCTCCTCGTTATCGTAGTAGAAATACGGCTGCAGAGAGTCGTAGTCGTAGTCATAGTTCTTACTCGCCAAACTTGAATTCAGCGGCATGGTGTCTCCTTGTTGGTGGAGCTGAGTGAAGGATAAACAAACGGGTGATTAGTAGTTGTTTGAAAAGGTGTGGAGCTTCAAAGCAGAAAGCAGCTGCTTGGTTTACATTTAGAGTAAGCAACATCACATGGTCTCAGCAAAACATCGACCCTCCTCTCTTGCACGCCTGGCATACGTGCACCGCCGCTGCAGCAGGTGCTCAACAGGGAATCCGATAGTAAATTCGAGGGGAGACCCCACCTTCACTAATCCGTTCCTAATATACATTTAAGATAAACTGCGCCGATAACCTCCGAAAAAAACGCTCCACTTCTTACCTTTTCAGAGTTCAAAGCGTAGCCGAAGGGAAACGACAGCCAACAAAAAGAAGCAGAAAAGTTATTCCAGTGCGACAGTAACATTAAATCCGTCCACGGAGGCGTTTGCGGCGGGTTTCAGTCAGCCTGCGTGGAGCATGCATGCAGAGTGGAGAGGCTGCAGCAGCGACCCGGTGAGGACGACGCGCAGTCTGTCATCAACAGCGTGAGAATCACAGCTGAGCGCTCCGCCGGCTACAATAAAAACGACCGTAGCACACGTATCCCTCCGCCAGTCGCGCTTTCTTTTTTTCACCTTTTTTTCCCGCGAAACGCTCACCGACATTGAAAAACGTAGCACGTCTCAAACTTATTTCCCACTTTTATCACCCTTAAAATAACACAGCTACTCCGATAAGTATAATCTATACTCAAACTAACTCTATCAGCGGCGCATTGTATCTCTTTTGCATGTTTTTTCTTTGCGCAAGGATCTATTTTAATAGTGGGCGGGGTCATAGTAGAGTAGTGCTTCCATTGACGGCACGAAGAAAAAAATAAAAAGAATACGAGTAGTAGTGAGAGATAATTAGGTTATTTTACTACTACTACCCCGCCAAAAACACACAAACAAACACGGAACTGTCTCGTGGGTTTCAGACATCAGTGTAACTGATCCGCGCGCTAAGACTACAGCCCCAAAGTGAATTAATTTACCACCCTTTAAATGCATTTATGTTTAATCTGATTATTCACATGAATGCTGCAGGAAATTTGTGTAAACATGTTTAATAGGTGTTAACACGTTTGTGTGTGCTTTGTGCTGGGATTACACCCCACAGGTGCAGCAGTATACATCGATCTGTCTGCAGCCACTGACAGCTCTGAACCGGCTGGGACAGGTGATTTTTGTTCAACAACAAGTAACTGCAGTTTGGGTATTGAAATGCACACGCACACAACTTAAAAAAAATAAAAATGAGAATCTAGCTAAAGTCCTCCCAATGCAGCTCGGATTTGAGCTCGGACAGATTGGCGCCAATTAAGTGCAGGAAGGAAGCAATTAAAGGAATCAGATTGGTACCGCAGTTCGATGGAGGTGTCCTCTTCTGTTGTAGTGGGAAGGAAGGAAAGGAAACCAGGGAGGAGGACAGGGGGGATTGGACGGGCTTAGAGCGCCCTCTGCTGCGGAGTGCTGCAGGGCTGGACAGCAGCCAGGTGGGTGCAGGGTCACAGCAGAAACGCGACCTCTAAAAATCAGCACGTGATATCAGAGAGAGTTTATCGACAATTAATCAAAGAAAAATAAGATTGAAAGAGATTACATGAGTAGAAAACACACTGTAAGAAAATAGCACAATCTGTAGGTTAGTAGATCTCTTTATTGAGGTTACTGGGTCACTAAAAATAGAGTTCGAAAAAAGCATTAAATAACACTTTGATTTTGATCAGGACCCCTCTTGTAAAGTGGACACCCAAGATTAATTTTATTGCCAATAATAAAAAGACAAGCATGAGATAATTAGTGCTCGTGCAATGCAAACCTCCTCAGGTGTAGACGGTTAAGATGATGAAGGTCAAGCGCAACCCAAACACTCAGGGTGTTGACAGGAGCAACACGAGCAGCTACAAGTTGGAAGTTCACTTACATAACACGCTCAGAAGGTCTTTTTTTTCCCCAAGCAAGTAGGATAAATGCACAACCTGCAATGCTAGTACATCCCCAAATGTACACATGGACATGACAGTACCATTTTACGACAAATGTGTGCTTTATAACATCGATAAGTGCTTTTGCAGTAAAATTCAAACTGACAGTCTATTAATTTAGCTTCCAAATTTCTTAAAGTACATACTCGAAACAAACAAGCTCCAAGATGGATCTAATTAAAGGATGTGATTTCCACTTTATCAAAAACAAGTTCATGAAAAGCATTAATCAACAGAAAACTAAATTGTTTGCAGTACATACAAGTTTGTAGGTCATGTACATGTAACTTCCTGAATAAACACACTGACATGTAAGTACTGTTTTAAGATAGATGCTGTGATCAAACATGATTCATTGCATTTGTGTTTAAAATTCTGTTTGAATTTATTTAGCATCCACATGCCTTAAAGTATTTACTCTGGATCTAATTAAAGGGTTCATTTCCCCCATTTTCCCCCAAGACCTAATGAAGAAATGGAAATTTATGTTACATACCGTGAAGTAGTGCTATTTCCACAACCCTGACAGCACAGTGATCCAGCATTAACAGTGACTGATGGCGGCGCAGGCTTCCTTGACGAACCTTGTTGTCCGCAGCCTTTCAGGTGCAGATGACTGAAACATTAAAGCTCATGAACCACATGAACCATCTGACCCTCTGCAAGTCTGAAGTTAGTCTGTGCAGTACACTCAGTGGTTACAGCTGAAACATTTGTTTCACATTTCGCACACAACGATGACGTTCATCTCCCATCACTAAACATTAAAGTGGTTTTAAAAATAGGTAACAGCAGCCTGTTACTCCCTGAATGTAAATAGGGACATGTCAGTACTGTTTAAGAAAGAAATGAACCTGTGCTTCATAAGACCAGTAAGTGCTGTCGTTTGTCAGAGAACTGTTTTTGTAAGCCAGTGCTCTAACAACTAATAAAAAAATTGTAATTTAGTTGATGTATTCAAATATTTTCTTTGATATTTTTGGATATACCATGCAAACCTTAAAGTATGAACATTAAACACTCCAGAGTCACTATGATAGAGGTCATTTCTACTTCCTGTTTCATCATCAAAGACAACCCAGTGGAGAAACGAGCATTATTTATTTTTTTGCGTATCATTCGGGGTTGTTGATTTAATCATTTTTTCCTCCTGCGACCAGCTGTAAAGAATTATCAATGTACATATTGTCTTAATTGTCTCAACTGCAATAATGCTGCAGGCAATATGTCAAATACCTGTTTCATTTTATGAACTCTTTTAAGGAGTCAAATAAGAGTTGACTTTCTGAGTGAACAATGCAGAGGAGGCTGATGGAGGAGAGCGACGACGGAGAGAAACTGTGGAGATACATTTCAGGAGTTTCTCTTGTTATCAGAAAGTGGAGGAGAAAATCCCCGACCTGAAATTGCACCCTCTCTTCTTTCCTCTCCGCTCATTCCTTCATCCTTTCTCTCACGCCTCTCCTTTCCCTGCTGTGGGACGCTGTGCGGAGGATAGCGATCATAACCACCAGATTCGCGTGCTATCCGGATGTTTCTTGTGTTACCCTGTTTCAGAGCGCCTGGGGACACAGAGGGAAGCTTTGAGAGTGTCTGGCATCGTTTCCTCTGATAAGTGGAAACCTAGCACAGGTTTGATTGTGTTTTTTTCCAAGTGAAACTGTGATTGATGGAGTCTGTGTGCGTACGGTTGCTGCAGGGGATGTAGAGGACAGGGGAAACTATATCATAAAGGTCAAAGGCCACCATAGGGGTGGATCTGTCTGTCTTGGCTGATATATGCCGTAGACCTGTACTTCTCATTACAGCCAGTATTACCAGTTGGATTAATAACTGATTATTGATGGGTTTCAGATCATCTGTGATACATACACTCCCTGACCTCTTAGCTCTGCTACATACTGTTCCTTTATAAGGCATGTGGCATTGGACACTTTCCAAAAGTTGGTAATTGAACTGAAGTGGGTTGGTTTGTGTGCTGCTCCTTCATGTCAATCGTCATGCCCTGTTGATGTGGAGGTTTAGCAGTCACAGCTAGCTCTGAGCTACTGAACTGATTAGATATCTGGTGTGAGAACAACATGGGATTCCTCATGAGGAACTAAAAGCTGTTGATGGGGAGAGAGACTTCTGGGATCCTGTGCTTGGTCTCCTACCACTGCAAAATGACTTCAGATACGTGGATGACAATCATGGCTGTATGGTTGATTTTGTGCGGGAAACCTATTGATAATATAAACTTCCATCAAACATAAACACAGTTTGAGCTACTTTAAATCTTGTAGGTGTACCTAATTATCTGGACACGCTTACAAAGCAAAAAGGAATATAGTGTCTCCACTTCAGAGCGATGGAAAACTTACAGACAATACAGTGGCCATTCATGTGACTGAATACATGGAACAGAAACTTAAGAAAATGTTTCTTAAAATGACTTCCATTTGTTTTGTACATACTGCAGCAGTTTCTACATTGAACATGCTCTTAGCTATACAGATACTGTATATAACTGGTGAATTGGCCATGAGGGGCTCCAGCTCGTGTCCTTCCTTTTGACTCACATGCTGCTCTTGTGAACTTCCCTGTTTTCTGACCACAAATCCAACGACCTGTGTTCTGCGGCCTGGAGTCTAACGGTGCATTCACTTCCAGTCCGGCGAGGTTGCGCTGACATTAGCTTGTAATGAAGCTGTGGTGGAATCTGTGAGCGCATTCACTCGGCTTCACTCGGAAACCGTTTTCATGCTATTTGCTATTTGCTAATTGCGCTACTTTCATTTGACAGCTTTAGTTACTACTCAGTAAATGAAGGAAGCTGCATGTAAATGTATGCACATTTAATAGTTGTAGCATCTAACATGTGAAAATTTGCAGGTTTTCTTTTGAATTATTGATATAATTGTAAGTAATTGTTATATATGATGTCTGGACTACAGATCAGACATAACAGGCATTACTGAGGTGTCACTTTGAAATTGAATTCTGCATTCCTTGGCCTTATCCTGCAGCATATTTATTTGTAATGAAGTATTTTTACAGCGTGGTGTAACGTAAAGGATGTGAGGACTTGTGATCAGCAAGAAGGAGCAATGCTGAATGCGTTTGACTGACAGGTTTGTGCGCACACACAACTGCACGTAGAGCATTTAATGGAGGTACACACTGATTGGTGGGAACACATCAGCAGACACATATTGATAAATCAAGGGTTTGCTCCTTGTCACGGAGCCAGGACACGATTCAGCACAACGTCTCGGAACAGAAAATCAATACCTGCTCATCATAGCTGGTGAGAGGATGCTGCCAGCCAAGCAGTCGGCAGTGAGAGCGTGGCACGTGTGTCCGACCACTCGAGAGCTAATTGTGTCATTAATTATTCACGGTGACAGTGGACAGTTATTGACGACTGACAAACCCACAACATGTTTACGGTGACAGAGACACAGTGTCTTATAAAGCTCTTCGGGGCTGTTCTTGTAAATTCCTCCTTCACTCTTCAAGTGAGGAAATTGTTTTATCATTTAACTGACTCCTTTAAACACACACACACACACTGTGCAGCTGCATCAGTGTTTCCACACACTGTACACAATGTCCCTGTTGGTGCTTTAGCAACATTTCATCACCACTGTCATAAACCACATTTAAAACTTTCAAGTCAAATAAACAATATGTCCGAGCTTAAATAAAATCCCAAATTAACACAAGTAATTAATAAAAACACTAAGAATCTACTTGTTTTATTATAAATCACCATTGTGCCTCTTCTCTGGTTTCTATTTTCTCTTGTCTCTGTTTGTGAGTGTGTGTGAGTCTCTGGGTGGGACAATCCAATTATCTCCTGTACTGTAATCAGCCCCCACTCCTGAAGCCTATCCTGCTTTCAAGCCCTGCAGTATGTCTATTCTGGTCTCTCGCCCTCTTCTCCCAGTTCGTTGTGTTTTACCTTTGTGGTATCTCACTAAAACCAGCCACTAAGAATTAATTCTATTTTTTTTGTCTTGACTTTTTGTATCCTGTTCCCTGTTGTGTTTTGGGACCATTACTCATCAGCTCAGCTCCCAGATCTCCAGCTCAGCTCAGCACCACTCAGCCTCCTACCCAACAGTGCATCTCATTATAATTACCTGCCGAGACTGAAATAAATACCTCTTTTCTCTACTGAACCTCTGAGTCTGTTCTACTTTTGGGTCCATTTTGCCTTATCTTGGGACAATAAGAACCATAAAACAGCTCCGAATCGATTTAATCCAAAGGACAAATATGTGAAATATTATATAAAATAAACAAAATAAAGTAAAATTAAAGAAACAACCACACTATGTCCTGAGTATACACCATGTATATTATATTAACTGCAAGAATTAAAACTGAGGATTAAATTACTCTTAAAGGTGAACCTCCAGATCTGTGTCTGTTTGCTTCTGTAGGAATCTGGGAACGCTTCAGAAGCTTTGATTCCATGAAGAGCTGCACAAACATTTGACAAGGAAACAAATCTGTTGGAACAACAATGGAAAGAAGCGGGAGACTGAAGAACAACTGCTACATTTGTTCCTCTAATGGTCTGTGATTTGGTTGCATTGTGGGTAATGTAGGCAGTGGTACTGATGAAAAAGATAAGTACATGCTGCCAAGAACATAAACCGATCAGTCACAATATTAAAACCACCGGATTGAATGATTTAGGAACAGTTAAAAAAAAAAAAAAAGAAGAAGAAGAAAAAAGAAATTGCACGGACTGATTTTAATCAAGTCAGTCTGTGCAATATTATGTACTTATGTACAAACACTAACACAATGTGCTTATGTGTTTAAGTACATTGGGGAAGCCTGTCCTACATTTACCAACCTCTGCTGCTTCAGTCAGAATAACCATGTGACCCCAAGATCCTCCCAGTCCACTGAAAAGTAAACTGGTCTGTTTTAACTTCTCACCTGACTGCAGTGATGTGCTCTAGCACGCAGACTGTATACCTCGCATCAGTATTTGGTGTGGCCTCCCTTTGCGTTATAAGTAACTCTCCTCAAGCACCAGTTTAAGATATTTGGCATGTAGTGCATTTCAAGGATCCTGGAGAATTTACCACAGTTAATCTGCCCCAGTGTCTTCTCCCTCTTTATTTAATCCAATCAGAGACCAGGGCTCTGTGAGACCTTTACCACCTGTTCCAGGACTTGTTTTCAGAGGATCTGCCTGCAGGTTTAGGGTCATTGTCATGCTGCACATTTAATTCTGCATGCTTCTCTGAATGTATTGCAGTGCCATTTCAAATGCAAAATATATGGGGAAAGTTCAGTAAAGGAGAACTGTCCTCTCATGGCCCCTCTATATTCTTCCTTCATGCTGTTCCAGCTGTTTTATCTCTTCAGCTTTCAGCTCTAGATAAAATCATGTCATAAAGACTACAGATAGTAACATTTCAAACAGATAAAATCAGACATGCGAAAAAAAATCTGAAATAAAAAAAACAGACGACATAAAAGGTCTTTATGATGAAGAGATTCTCAGACAGGAATTGTTAAATGAATTCTGGTTGACACAAGGCAATAAATATTAACTGGGTTAGACGTTCAGAACTGTGATCCTCCAGTGAGGCCACTAGAGGGAGATAATAGCACCATAAAACCTTTAATGGACAAATAAATTTGTCTTTCTGTTACAGAAGCAGTAATTATAAATCTTATATATTCTACCTTGCACGGTATTATTATCTAGTTATTTCATAGACACAGTGGTGTGGTGGTTAGCACTGATGCCTCACAGCAAGAAGGTTCTAGGTTTGAATCCATGGGCAGACTGGGGCCTCTCTGTGTGGAGTTTGCATGCGCTCCCTGTGTCTGCGTGGGTTCTCTCCTGGTACTCCCACCTTTCAAAAGACATGCTCGTCAGGTTCATTGGTGATTCTAAATTGGCAGTAGGTGTGAGTGTGAATGGCTGTCTGTCTCTCAGTGTTAGCCCTGTGGCGACCTGTCCGGGGTGTACCCTGCCTTTCACCCAATGACAGCTGGAATAGGCTCCAGCACAGCCACAACCCTCTACAGAAAACGAATGATTGCTCTTAATTCTTTCTTATGGTGTATCCAGGATCATTTTATTGCAACACAAAGAAAGTCCAGGTTCAGGAAGTAAATCTCTGTACTGAAATGGCTTTGCTTGCAACATTACGGCACCGACTTCCTGTGGCCATCATGTTGCAAGACTATATCTTAATTACAATATATGTTAAAAGCAAATGGGTGCTTAGCTTAGTGTGATAAAAGGCATCTCCTACCCTGAAAGGACTTTAAGTCTTCTGTTAATGTGAATCCATAAAAGAGGTTTTATTACTGAGTAGAAAATCAAGTATTGCTAGATGCTTAATAATATGGGAAACTTCTGGGTGTTTTTCTAAGTGATGGAAAATCACTAAGAAAACTTATCACATTTGCGTCAGCATCAGAGATTGTATCCAAAGATGATGAATCCAACAAGAAGTGGTTTCATTTACGTATTTAATTCAGAACTAAATGAAACCAGGTGCAACCTTCTCACATGATTGCACATCTACTAAACAGATGAGATGTTGGCTGCTGTAATCCCCACATTCTACTGTTGTTTACAGTAGAAACAATGCTGGCATTTTTAAAGGAATTATAGTCAAGGCCGTAGACAAGCTCTGTGCCCTAAAAGTGAACGAACTTTGCTGTGAAGTAAGTAAAAATGTATTCCACAACAACAGCAAAAGTGTCAAAGTTCTACATTGACACAACCTGAAAGGCTGCATAGCAAGGAAGCCACTGCTCCAAAACTGTCATGAAACAAGCCTGACAATGATTTGCAACTGCAAAGGGGTGGCAGTATTTTTTTATGGCTATACTGAGGCAGAATCTCAAGACATCCACCAGGAGGCTAAAGTTTGAGCACAAATGGGTGTTTCAGATATAGGGAAAAAGATAAACTGAAAACCACAACTGTGAACCAGTTCTGTAGGGGAAAATGAGCTGAAACTCCCGCAACTTACTGTAAGAAGCTGGTGGAAGGCTCCCCGAAACGTTTTACCCAATATAAAAATAATGCTTCCAAATATAAACTTTGTGTATGTAAATTTCTGACCCACTGGACTTGTGATATAGTGAAATAATCTATCCGTGAACATTACTTGAGTAGATCCTCCTAACCAATTTGCCAAAACTGCAGTTTGTTAGCATTAAATTTGACTTCTACCTAAGTGCATGTAAACTTCTGGACTCAACTGCATATTAAGGATTTTGCACACAAAATCACTTGCAGGTACAAACATCTGCCTTTAGTTACAGAGGCAAAGGAAAGGTATGTCTGCTGAAAAAGACAATTAAAATCACACCAGTACCTCCCTCGGGTACAAACAAGTTCAAGTTTGGACTGAACATTGCTCAGACTAGCTTAGCTCACTACTCGACTGTCATGTTCAAACAAAACCTCTGCAATTTACCACAGTAAATAATTTTATTTTAGGTTTTTCCCTAGGCTACACCAGTGACTGCCTCGGTAATGCAAGGTTAACTAAATCGGATAGATTTATTATTTATAGTCAATTAGCACGGCAAATTATATAATTAGTGCACACATTCAGCCTAAGGGGCGGCACAGTGGAGAGGTGGTTAGCAGGAAGGTCACCGGTTCGAATCCATGGGCCGGCTGGCCTTTCTGTGTGGAGTTTGCATGTTCTCCCTGTGTCTGCGTGGGTTCTCTCCGGGTACTCCAGCTTCCTCCCACCATCCAAAGACATGCATCAGGTTAATTGGTGATTCTAAATTGCCCATAGGTGTGCATGTGAGTGTGAATGTTGGCGACCTGTCCAGGGTGTACCCCTGCCTCTCGCCCGATGACAGCTGGGATAGGCTCCAGCAGACCCCCGTGACCCCTAACAGGACTAAACGGGTATAGAAAATGACTGACTGACTGACATTCAGCCTAAAGGAATGCAGAGGGTTTTCTTGTGCTTTTTGTGAGCCCAAATGCACAAAAAAACATCTGAAAAACAATTATAGTAATAACTGGCACAGAAGGCTTCAATCGATTACATCTTGTACCACATGTTGCATACTGTATACAGTAGCCTAATCTAATAGTAATATAGTAACAGTGATACTACTAATATTACTTATTAGTAGGAAGAAGTATATGAAGGCAAAGAAGGAGAAGGAAAATAAGATGAAGTGGAAAGGAAGAGAAGAAAAATATGACGAAAGAAAGGACATAAGAAGAAGGGAGAGGAGAAGAAGATGGAGAAGAAAAATACAGACTACTGATACAGACTAAGAATAGAAAGCTGGAGAAATAGCAGGATAGAGCACAAAAAATAACATGAAGCAAACACAGACTAAATACAATAACAATAAATTTAAAACAAATCAATTCTTATTCTTATACATTTGAAAAAAAAATTAAAAATGTACATTGTAGTTTGTTATTACTTCCTAAACCACTAGGTGTCAGCATTTAACTGTTTATTTTATTTTATAATTCTTCTGTATACACATGTAATGATTACTCTGGGAGCAAAGCTACATACAAATACTTACTTTAGTGCTTAAAGATACTCTTGTCATATTTTAGTCTATGCGAGTGTTTGAACATAGGATTATTTAAGACTAACGGTCGTACCAGGGTCCAGTCGAATTCTCTGCATTTCTGACGGTTTACTCATACACTATTACCAGATACGCAGTTAGCAGCGCCGTTAACGTAAACACAGGTGAAGCTTCTTCCGTGTGTCGCGTGCAGCTGTAATCAAAGCCAGATTTAGACTCGGTGGTGATGTCACAGCCGGGATGCCATGCCCACGTGCGGGCTTTTTTTTTTTTTTTTTTTTTTTTTTCCAAAGTTTTATTTAAAGGTTCCAATCATAGTCAGAACATTGACCGTGGACAATACAAAACAGTCAGGCATCAAGGATTTAACTAAACAAATACAGTATGAGACATAAAGTGGATGAATTACATAAGTCATTACATAGGTAACATAAATAAGATAAAATAAATGAAATTAAATAAAAGGAAGAAAGAAAATGGCAGGGCATATTATATTTCTCCAAATATTTCTTCAATTATGTTAACAGTGTGTATACATTTTTTATTATCTATTCTTTTAATACATTCAAGGTAGTTCTTGAAATCAATTTCAAAAACAGGGAAGAAAGGTCGACCTTTGGAAAATTTGGTTTTATGTATGTGGAATTTTGCAATTAGAATAATCAGATTAATTAAGTGTTGCATTTTCCTATCTTTATTATTATAGTATAACAGTATATCTTTGGCATTAAAATTAATTGGTATGTTGGAATGTGATGTGATGTAAGCTTAAATTTTTTTCCAAAAAATCTGGGAGAAATTACATTCAAAGAAAAGGTGCCTAATCGTTTCCACTTCGGCATTACAAAATACACAATTGGCATCAATATTGACAAATTTTGACACAAATTTGTTAGTGGGGTAAATGTTATGTATAATTTTAAATTGAACTTCTTTGATTTTATTGGAGATAACAAATTTATGTGGAAGGAGCCATGTTGTTTTCCAATTAATGTCAGAAAAAGAGGAAGACCATACACATTTTCCTCGAGGTGCAATTTTCCTTTTCCTGAAAAAATGATTCCTTATATGTTTATTATTACAATGGTGACTCATAATGTTTACACCATTAATAAAGAGGGTAAAGTCAACTTTCTCTGCCTCTTGCCTTTCAAAATGACCTTTTATCAATTGGAGAATGCCACTGGGAATAGCTTTTATCACTGTTTGAAATGCTTTATAGGTAACAGGGAAGATTTTAGATCTAAGAAATTCTTCATAACTAAAAATTTCACCTACATCATTTTGTAAATCCTTAAGATATATTATTCCTTTTTCAATCCAATGTTTCAGAAATAGTGATTTATTTTTCCTAGTTATGAACTCATTGTTCCATATAATAGTTTTATGTGGAGAGAAGTTATGGACAAAACATAGTTTTGCTGCTGAAAGGGCTTGTTGGTGAAATTTAGATAATTTTAGTGGTAATTTTGAAACATCATAATCACAATTTAAGAGAAAAGGTAACCCTCCAACTTTCCCAAAGATATTATGAGGTATAAAATACCAAAGAGATTCTGGTTTTTTCAAATATTCTTTTATCCATTTTGTCTTAAAGGTATAGTTCATATCCATATAGTGCCCACGTGCGGGCAGCAGCGGGTTCCAGCCTCTAGGAGGGTCGACGGACTGCTCGGCACAGGCGCAGTCACACACACCGAGCCAGGAGCCTGCGCCGACCAGCCTCGCAGAGCAGTTGCTGCCTTTTCCCAAATATCCGCCGGCGATTCTTCGGGACGCCGCCTTCTCTCAAACATCGGCGCTGTTTTGGTGTCACCTTGCGTCCTCCCCCTCCTCTCTTCTTCTTCTTCCTCCTCCTCCTCCTCCTCCCCCACTTCGTCCCCTAAATGATGATGATTTGCGAGGAAGATGCGCCGGTCTGAAATTTCCGTTGACCTTCGGATCCGCTCAGCAGCACCGAAGCTTTTTGAGCCGCTACATGAGGAGCGCCTCGGCTCCTGTCGCTGCCCCACTTAATCCTCGCTGGATACACAGGTGCTGCTTTTTTTCCCTTCCTTTTTCCCCCTTTTTTTGGTTTTCCCCCTTGAAAGCCGCCAACCTTTAGATTTCCTCCCCTGTGAACCAGGCAGATGCCCCTCGCTCTGTCATCCCGGGCTCGTAGTATGGTGGAGTTCCCATCTCTCAGCCCTTACTGGCCTCTCATCCGCTTTCTGGTGCCTTTGGCGATCACCAATGTTGCCATCGACCTCGGAGAACAGGTAACGTCGCTCTTGTTGCTATTTCCGATATAAGCCAATAACAGAACAAATAAAAACCGTTGCTTTAAATGCGCTGACGGCCGTTTTCATCCCGAGAGGAGGAGTTGCTCTAACGGCTCCTTCTGCCGAGCATCATTTTAATTTTCCAGCTCCAGAAAATAAATATAACCAGACTGACAGCCGTCGTTTCGGCCTTGTTGTGTCTCTGTGTTGCGGCTAAGAGCTAGCTTAGCTGCTCGGTTGTTAGTAGAAAGCATCCATTAGGCTTTAATATACATTATTTAGGAGAAAAAGAGGCAGAGGAAGGCCCCTGTTTATCCTGTTATATTTATTTATTTATGTTTTTGTCATGAATCAAACCGAGCTCTGTTTTTTATCCTGCCATTCATCTGTCAGTAAATCAGTTTTTACATGATAGCAGTCTAAACACACCCAGCATTTCTGTGTTTGTTGATCTTTCAACTGGACATTATTTTTCTTGTCTAGACACTTCCTGTCCGCTTCTCCAGCCAGGATCTGATCTGATCTGTGCAGATAGTGTGAGAATAAATAAAACGCACATTGGGGCTTGGGTATGTCAGGATTAAGCTTATGTAATGTTCAGCTGGTATAAATAGCGCACAGTCCTGCAAAGTGAAAGGACAGCTGTAGTAGCGTTCAATGAAGGTGAATCTGTGTAGACGTTATAACTGTAGTGTACTGCACCAGCCGAAGGTGCGTCCAAAGGTCTTTATTGTGCCGTGTTTCATTTTAACGCCATGCTGCCATCTGCTCAGAGATAAAGTTAGTCATGGTCATGTGCTGCCTGTTAATATCTTCTCCAGGCCCTCAACAGGGGCATAGCCACAGTCAAAGAGGATGCAGTGGAAATGCTGGCCAGCTACGGCCTGGCCTACTCCCTAATGAAGTTCTTCACGGGACCCATGAGCGACTTCAAGAATGTGGGCTTGGTGTTTGTCAACAGCAAGCGGGACCGGAGGAAGGCCGTGTTCTGCATGGTGACGGCCGGGATCATCGCGTTTGTGCTGCACATCTTGATAGGTGCGTGTCTAAGAGTGTTTTTTTGTCTCTGTGCATGGGAACACATGGTGTCTTTAAACCGCATCCTGTAACCAAAAAAGGAAAAAGTGACATGTTGGTATGTTGTGGCAAACCTAAAATGTAATTTCTGCATCACTTTGTGGCAGCTTTAGTTCTTGAGGCTGCTCAAAACAACCAAACACATTCTCCACCACCTCTGCTCACCTGTGGCTTTCTCCTTCTCTATTTGTTTTTGCAGCTTACACAGATTTGGGATACTACATTATTAATAAGCTCCACCATGTGAATGATTCTGTGGGACACAAGACGAGAAGGGCATTCCTGTACTTGGCTGCATTCCCTTTGCTGGATGCGATGGTGAGTGCGTGAGAGATATTTTCTCATGCAGGCATGGATTTAAACACACCTGACCTAGAAATAGATGGCTTTTAATCCTCTGACCGTGCTGGTGCTCCCATACCACCTCTGCTCACTCCCATAATACAGACTTGTCATCCAGCTGTGGTTGAGAAAATGGTCTTTTGTTTTTATCTCTGTGTTTTGGACTAACCTCGCTATCCATTGTTCCATTTGAAGGCTTGGATTCACGCTGGGATTCTTCTCAAGCACAAGTACAGCGTCATCGTGGGCTCGGCCTCGATCTCTGATGTTGTGGCCCAGGTGATGAGATATATTGTTCATAATTCAGAATAATGCTATCCATTTTATTTTTTTGTTATGTGTGATTTTTGGTGTATATCGTCGCTGTTCTTTCCTTGCAGATTGTGTTCGTGGCTATTCTCCTGCACAGCAATCTGGAGTGTGTGGAGCCTTTGCTCATCCCAATCCTCTCCCTGTATATGGGTGCCTTGGTCCGTTTCACCATCGTCGGTCTGGGTTACTTCTGCAATATCCACGACAACATCCCAGACTCCAGTGGGCTTGATGTGGGGGTATGTGCTGCTATTTTTTTCTAGCCCACACTATCTAGTTGAACCTCTTGAACCAGAAGGACGACAGTGTGATTTTTCTGAAACAGTGATGATGTCTTATCTGGGTTTCTGCAGGGCGATGCCACCATCAAAAAGATGCTGAGTTTCTGGTGGCCCCTGGCCCTCATCCTGGCCACTCAGCGCATCAGTCGACCCATCGTCAACCTCTTTGTGTCTCGTGACCTCAAAGGGACCGGTGATGCCACAGAGGTGGGTGTAAATCTTAACTATTCTCACAGTGGCTGCATTGTCATAAGTCTTTACATGTAATCTGACATTTATTAGTAATACTAGTGGCTTAGTAGATATAAAGGACCATTAAGAGTGAAACTATAGCTGCGTGAAGCCCATGGACTCATTTTCCCTTTAAGTTATTGCACATGAAATGCCAGACGCTAACAAACTCCCTCTGGACCTTTCTGGTTTACAGAGACCCTAACTACTAGAGACAATACAAAGCTGTTTACCAGAACGAACTGGAAATCATTGACAACACTGGCTGCCAGTGGTTTGGGTGATTCACCATGTTCATGTGAAGCTCAGGGCATGATTACACTGAGTGAAAACATTCCTACACAGCTCTACTGTTCCTTTGTTGTCCGGAACACAATAACAAGCTCAAGGCTTGTTATCCAATCAGAAACTTGTGAAAAACCGCACGCCAACCAGAAAAGCGAGAGACACATGCGTTGCTTTCATGTCAGTTATTGTTAGGCACCTGTCATTAATTTAGCTGTGCGCGGTGCGAGCGATATTTTGAGCGTTAACGCAGTGGCGTGCCAATGACTTCTAGCTGCTGTGTCTTTGTCATTCCAGGCCGTAGCTGTGCTCACAGCCACATACCCTGTAGGTCACATGCCGTACGGGTGGTTAACCGAACTGAGAGCAGTGTACCCTGCCTTTGATAAGGTAAACCGGACTACCCTGACTGCACCAACAATGTGTGTCTTGGTGATAACAGATTATGGTTTGCGTCTGTGCCACTAACAAGCCTCTCTCACCAACAGAACAATCCCAGCAACAAGCTGAACGGCAACAGCCCTATCACCAAGTCCAATATTAAAAAGTTTACATTCTGCTGCCTGGTGCTGTCACTCACGGTAAGATGAGGGTGAAACTTTTTTTCTTTTTTTTTTTCAGGTGTCTAGTTTCACTGGCTGCTTGTTTTTTTTTTTTTCTTGATGTCTGACTAAAGAATCACTAACACTATGCAATAAAATAATCAGTGAATCAGACAATTATTTAGCCAATCTGAAACAAATGGTTCTTTGTTTTCAATGTGAGGCATTAGTCTTTGTTATTAGTATAAAGTCAGTTTTAAAAAAACATCACTTAAGGTTCCCTGAAAAAAGAACAAACCGTAATAGTTTGCTATTTTCTTTTCAATCTAATCTTGACTCTGTAACTCAAGCCTGCAGCCCCACCTTGCTAGCTGATACAGCATGCATAAAGTTACGGTGTTCATTTTCATAATGGGCCACCCTTGCTCTTGTAAAGTATTTGTTTACAGTTTACGATGGTCGTCAGTGACCTCTCACACAGTTGTGAGCTAGTTGTCCTACCAGGGTGCCCTGCAAAACCTCTCTGGAAAGAAATATACATTCACAAGTGCACCAAAAAAGTCCTGCAGTTTCTCTGCAGATACATACATATTTATGCCAGCAGCTGCATTATGGCTTGTTTTTGAAACTTTTCATGACAGGATTAGTTTCTTCAGCGTGTTGGACAAAAAAATAAAAATATTAAAAATATTGATTATCACATCACAATTACTGAATCACAGTTTAAGAGATGTTGCACAGTGTGTCAGTCAGGGAGCGGTTCCAAGACTGACATAACCGGTCCAGTGTTATGCAGAAACATGTTTGACGCGTTGGTCGTTCTGAGAATGGCCAAAGGCTAGTCAGGCGTTTCAACAAAACAAACAAAATCGCTAAACCTGACTGCTTCCTCAGAGAAAAAATCGACTTTACAAATTTCTGAATGTGCAAATAAGTTGCAGCGGTTACACTAATGTTCAAAGTGATGAGGGTTCTCAGCGTCATCGCAGGAGGACTGGGTGTACTTTTCTCTTGTGGTCCTCTTGGTTTCAGGTTGCACGGAGAGAGGGAGACACATTAGGGTGGAATTTATGAAGAGGCTAAGGGGGCTTTTGTCCTTCGTTCCCCCTGGACACCCCCACCCAGGATTTGAGAGCTTAAAAACATAGGCATTCACGTAAAACATATCAGTTAACACATTCCCCTAAAGACGCCACTAGCAGGTATAGTTTTCGGCTAAGTAATGAATGCAGCAGTCACATTACCTACGCAGCTGCTGAGAGGTTTTGTTTTCCTGCTAAATGCTTGGACAATTACATCAGAACGCCCCGGTCCTTCTAATCATGTCTGCCTTCTATTCAGTGTTATTACAATGACTGAAAGTGAATTTTCCTTAGCTGCCTTCGTCCCTCTGAGCTGTCTTTACAGCTCGAATAAGAAAAACAGGAAGTTTGTGGCAAAGGTTGGGTCTTTTAGGAGGAGGAGGAGGAGGAGGAGGAGGACGAGGAGGAGGAGGAGGAGAATGGCACACCAGATGTGGAATCCCAAAGCTGTAAACATGTACGTGAGGGTGTGTACTCGGCCCAGTAGAACAGGCAGATAGGTATGGCGTCTTTGTCGTGTTGAAAACAGCCCTTCCTGTTAGGACTTGCTCTGATTATGGACGCACGAAAGGCAGCGTCTGAAAAACAGCAGAGGAGATGTGTATTTGAGAAGTGACATGCGAAACGTCCTGTAACAAATCATTTCACTTTATGAAAACAGAATTTGTTGTGGCTGTCTCACCTTGTTTAGAGGAACCACAGCTGAGTCAGTGGAGACGGCGGATTCCCTTGGGCCCTACACATGGTTTATCATCTGTATCCATCTTACAACAGCAATAATAGCTGGGGAGGTTACAAGTTTGGTTATAGGGAATAAAGATCCCAAACCACAACCAAGCAATTGCGTAACGTTCTTTCTCGCTACATATATCTAACTCTTTAGGAAGACTGGAAAACTATTTTAGACCTGTTCTCTGACTGTTTAATATTATCTATTATCTAAGATTAAATACAAGTGAAGTACAATAAAAGCTGTAGTCTGTTATATGTTCAACGCGCAACAAGTTTGAATGCATAACACGTCTAGAGAATTCAAATTTCACGATGAGAAAGATGAGAGAGAGGGACTCGACTCAAATTAGGTCAAGAGACACATGCTGAGGGCTGTTACTGAGGTTTCCTGTGTTGCGTTTTCTTGCCTCTCCTTGATCATCATCATTCATTTGTAGATCACACAGAGTGAGAAGAGCTGCATACCTGAAAGAGACAGTCTGGGTGGGATGGTGCTGTGCTAGTAGCCACCCTATTGTTGTGGCTTGGACGCAATGCGAGCAGAGGCTTGGAGCCCGTGGGAAGTGACGAATGAATATGGAAGACCAGATGTACTGTTGCATTTTTGATCACTTGCAGAGGTTTTGCTGCTTATGCTGGTACCAGAGACGTCAAGGCCACAGATGAGCATGCCGCTTAGACTAAACCTGGTCATTAATGACTCACAGGATATGATGCTCAGTGGAAATCGGTCATTATTGTCAAGGTTCAGATTTTGTGCAGACTTAGTCGCTGTGCTGCAATGGCTAATGTTGTCAGAACTGGTGGTGTTCACTATGACAAACAGAACTGTGTAACCAGCATAGCAGTGGTAGGATGAAATGAGTAAGCATGTGAAAGGATTATGGTGGTGGACACTGAAAAGAGAAGAGGACCAAGCACAGATCCTTGCGGTACACCCGTGGACAGGAAGTAAAACTTCAAGTCTGTTTCTTGTCACTTTTCAAGAATGTGTCCAAAACTGACGAAAGGTTCAGCAAGATGAGACGATTTGTTGTTGACCTGAGTGTTTGTATCATTAATAACAGTGCTGTTTCATTAGAAGGACCAGACCGGGTTGAATCAAGTAGATTAGAATAACCTGGACCGTCCACCTTCCCGTGGGGAATGTGCCCAGTCAGCACTTTGCATGATTAGTAGGAAGCTCAGCCAAAGCAGCAGTGTTTTCTAGACTGGTTCAAGATTCAGATGACGGTGCCCACGTGTAACAGAACGGCTGACAAGCTCATACAAAGTGAGCGAGGCCTGCTTGAAAGTCTGGAAGCTCCTAAGGTTACGTTGCCATTTTGCATAAGGGCGAGATTTGCATCTGAAGGACAGAAGTGTTGTGGAAAGAGATGATGCAGTGAAGAGGGAAGATGCCGGAGATTGTGGAGGCAGGAGAGGGAGAGCGGACTCAGTGGCCTTTGTATGAATGAGGTCATATTATGAGCATGAGGGCAAATGCTTCATTGTTGCCCTTTATTTAAATGCTAAATGCCAGATATCCAACAGCTGATCCATTGATGATTAAATCCTAAGTGTGTTGTTCACAGTTGAGACTACAGCCAAAGACTTTAGGAGGTTTTCAATCCCCCCAAACTGCCCCTGGAACTGCCACAGTATTAGCCCGTGTGTGTCAGGATTTTCTGACAAACATTGACAAAAAAGCAAAATCAAATTTATGGAGCTCCTGGTTGCAGTTTGGTGTGCTAATGGTCTTTATACAGTTTTAAACAAATCGATGTATTATTCATGCTCAGATCACACAGTTTTGTACTTCTGTTTAATGCTCTGATCACACGGTAATAGCTTTGAGATGCTATGCTAATGTCACACGTGCCTCGGCAACTGCTTCTGGAAACAATAACATTGTCTGCCGCGCGTCCATTCGCCTGCCCGCCCGCTCGCCCGCTCGTTTTATATGAGCTTCAAAGGCCCATATTCAGCCCGAAAGCCCTTCAGCTAATGAACTAATGAAATCTAATGAGGCGTGCAGCGTGAGCTTATTGTGGTGCAGCGAACGCAAAAATTAATTTGCTTTTGTTCATTCCATGTCCAGCTTTGCTTTGTGGTGTTTTGGACTCCTCATGTGTCGGAGAAGATCCTGGTTGATGTCATTGGAGTGAACTATGCTTTCGCTGAGCTGTGTGTGGTCCCACTCAGAATATTCTCCTTTTTTCCGCTGCCAGGTAAGACGCGTGCGTGTTTTTCACCATCAGCTGGATTTTCCTTCCCGCTGCAGCTTTAACTGGGGTGTAGCTCGGACCAGTGGGGTGATGTTTGTGTCCACTTTGTGTTTGCAGTGACTGTTCGGGCTCATTTGACTGGATGGCTCATGACCCTGAAAAAGACCTTTGTGCTGGCCCCCAGCTCGGTTCTCCGCATCATTGTCCTCATCACCAGTCTAGTTGTGCTGCCTTATATGGGGTAAGTCAACACTTCAGAGGACACTGTGAGGCTAACAAAAGGTCAGCTCTGTGACGCGGGACTGCTGTTATTTAATACGGTTGTGTGGCTGTGGTTTCTATTTTTAGTTTAACGTCATCCTTTATGTTTCAGGGTTCACGGGGCCACACTTGGCGTTGGATCCCTCTTGGCCGGTTTCATAGGGGAGTCGACAATGGTTGCCATAGCAGCCTGCTATGTTTATCGACAACAGGTGAGAACACCTGTACTGATGTCAAAGCAGACACAGGAACACACCTTGTTTTGTGCTTGTTCCAGACTTAAAATCAAAAGTGCCCCCTCACTAATTACAACTGGCCTGTTTAGTTTGAATAGTGATGTAACTGATCCGTGCATGCGTGCAAATAAGTAAGACCTCTGACACGCTGTATTAAGCACAGCTATCTGTCTGTACAGGTAGTTCTTGTTTTGAAATCCAAACTGTGCCACAGGTCCGTCCCTTTTTCTTAAAAAAAATTATTTTGGCTCCGTTTATTTCAGATCCACCATCTTCCATCCTTCAACGTGCGACATCCTTTTAATGCATTATTAATGTCTCCCAGAGCATTAAAGCAGGAAAGACTTAAATGAAATCTAAAATTGTATCTATGCTGCACAAAAATGACACAATTATTTTGTGACTGTAAAGTCGTCAAAAGAGTAATTACCACTTCGTTAAAGTTCACTAAGAAGCCGCAGCCAACAGTGTGTTAGCTTAGCTTAGCATAACAACTGGAACCAAAGGGAAGCATCCTCCCGAGCTCGCTAATGAACACATTATAGCTCATTTGTGTAATCTGCACTGATTGGAAACATGACGGCGTCAGTTTCAGAGCCAGACTCTATGTTGGCCGGACACAGAGACCTCCTGGAGTTTCGTCTGGTTGCTTGGCAAATTCACGCCGCAGTCACTTTGTTCGGCCAAGAAATATTCTGGCACGTAAACATCACTGTGAAACCACAAACTGCTGTTTTACGCCGTTACTGCACAGATTAAACCAAAGAGATATAATGTGTTAATTAGTGAGTTTAGAGGCCCTGCTAGGCAGAGCCAGACTCTGTGTTTACATAGCATTGGTGCTAAGCTAGCTTGCTGTGCATTTTGCATTCATTAAAAAGAAAGAAATAAAAAGTAAAAACTTTGTCTTGAATTGCAAGAGCCACATTTTGAGTCACATAATTGAATATAATAATAGATCTGCTCTCTGAATTAATTTTAAGTTTGGGAATTACAGTCAAATCTTGCAAATATCCTGATTTGCAATGCAAATTATTTGTTCGCATTAGAAATGAACATGTGCAGGTTCAAAAGGCTCTGAAATCTCCAGGTTATCTCCACATGATTAGATTACTATGAGGAGTAATCTAATACTCGGTAAACTGAAAAAATAGAAAAACGGGGTTACCGGTGACCTTCGTCTATTAATTTCTCTCACGCTTGCCGCGCTCCACAGAAAAACAACGAGATGTCCAATGAGCTGGTGGTGGAGGGCGAGGACTCGGCCCCGATGAGCGAGGTGTGCTCCAGGACTCAGATGGACGCCATCGAGGAGCTCCAGGAAGAGGAAGAGGAGGAACAGGAGTGAGCTCCGACAGCGGGGGAAGGTAAAGCCGACCTCAACTCGGAACTTTTCTGAAGAGGAGACGGCCGGATGTTACAGTTCTGAAGAGGAGAGGGGACCTGAGCATGGTTTGGTTTTGAGAGGTTCTCCCCACAGAACCGAGCTCTTCTTCACGTCGACCTGCACACTATTTAAACGCACACTGTAAAGAAAGCCATGCACCTCCAAGTGTTCATCATCAGTGTAAATACCGTTATGTCTTCCGACCTTCTCAACAGTTCTTATAGTTTGGCATCATTAACCATTTTCTTGTGTTTACTGGTAAACAAGGGAAACCGACACAGGAGAACTCTTCCTCCTCAGCGGCAAGAATGAAACGTCTGTCGAGTGGTAGTGGAGTTGCCAAAATACAGAGTTCATTACTATTTTATGTTTCTTTATCAAAATTAAGTGGCAAGGCCTTGCTTGAATTCAAATATAGACATATTGTGGGACTTGTTGGGTTGTGCAATCGTATTTTACATACCATGGTGTACAGATTATTGTTGTTTTATATAGGTAATGCATTGTGTATATTTAATTGCCCTGAGGGGTCAGGAATCCCTCGTTATATCACTGCGTGTTTAAGAATACAGTTATGATTGTTCACTTTCCATGCAGTCTGAGAGTCCATCAACTTTTGTTTTGCCAAGCAGTTTCCTGGTAGTATTCAGACTGTCTATGTACTGTATATACTGTATAGGCATTCTTATTTGGCAAATAAATTGCTTTATTATTAATCCTTGTGCTCACTTAACTCAAGATATTTGTTTGTAAACCCAAAATGCAAGAAAGTGGCAACTCTGCTGCCACACACCGAGCTTAAACACAGACTTTGTTTTTACACCAAATAAGACCAACTATCATTTAATATGGGTAACATTAAGCATTAGTTTTAGTTTAAAAAAAAATCTTCTTTGAGTCGGTCAGACTGTGGTGAGCTGCAAAAACTAGGTAGGTAAAAGAACAACAATGCTAGCAATTCACATAAAATTAAGATTATTAAAGAATGTTAAAATGGTAAACGTAGTTTTTGAACATCGCTCCTCAGATCCAAACCGTGTGTCCACCACTGGTTTTGAAGTTCAGTGTGGTGATGCTAGTTGTTGCCATCTTGGGAATGGTTGACTATGCTACATTCACTGACATCGAGCAACAAGCTACAAATGATTTTCAATAGAAGCGATGAGCTGAAGCATCAAGCCGACACCTGACCGCTATATGACAACGACCAATGACCCTGTGACACGTCAACCAATGAAATGCGTCCATTTCACCTGACGATGCCACCAACGATATCTGTATCTTGCAGTAGCTTGCAGTGATTGCAGCACAAATCCTCAACGTAATTAAACGGCTTTAGTAAAATGTGGACATTAGCGATAGAGAGCAAAATCTGTTTGTACAAAACTGTAAACATGTTTATTTTTGTTGCCAAGCTGAGCTTTTTACCGTGGGGGGACTGACTCAGTTTTTGTGCCAGCATCTAGTGGCCATTTGATGAACTGCAGCTTTGGGCACTTCCACATTGGGTTTATTTTTCTTGCCGAGGCTGTAACTTCATACCGTAAATTAAAGACGTTTGCATAAGTGGGACAATCATCATTTTGGTACCTAATACTAGTTGATACATTTACTGAAAAATCTTTTGACTCAAAAAGAACTTTTCTACAGACTTTTCCAAACTTCCAAAAATTTCATTTTATTTAAATACCATCCAAAACAGACAGAGCAAGAGCATTCCTGCAAATGGCATAATCAATATTTTACTGTTAACATATCACATTTACCTGGTCTGGAAATTGGGTCAAGGAAATGGCCTTTTACCACTAATAACCAACATTCATTCTTATTGTGCATTATTTCTAAGGCAACATGGAGGACCAAGCGTGCCTTTTCGTCTGAATCCAGTGGCTGGTGTTTGGCATTGTTGCCAGTATCTGCAGCAACATCGACACGTTTCTTCCTCTCAGAACAGCTTGGTTAAAGGCAACATGTTACACATTGAGTTTAACACACGCACGGTTGCAAACACACACAGACAGACCATCACAAATCACGCCTCTGACACAGAGGCTCAATTAATCTTCCAAGTCTTCTGATCGTGAGCCATTTTGTTAAACCCGATACGTCATCAAACCCTTCATTGACTAATTCATGTTTCACTTCTGTCACACTTATACGGTTTAAAATGCAGTTATGACACAATCTAAAACAATAAATTAACACACAAAGTGCCCAAATCCAGTGTAAACACTGTCCTGTTAATCTTTTTTGGCACTATTGGCAGCTCAATTGTGTCTTGATCAGAATTTTATAAAGAAAAACTTTTTTTTTTCAAACTGAAACTTCAAAGGACAGCCCGTAAACTAAATCTGCATCAAACTGAGAAGATCCCAGAATATCAGATATGTACACATACACCCAGATAGAAAACTCTATACAGTACAGTGTGCACAAGGACGTGTAAACCGCATCTTGTACAGGGTCTCAAATCAGCATATTTTTAAAGGAATAGGTCAACGTTTTGCTTAATAGCTTCCTGGAGTTGGATGTTTGAAGATGCAGTCAGGAGATGGCTAGCTTAGCTTAGCATAAAGACTGGAAACAGAGGGAAACGGTTAGCGTTGCTCTGTCCAAAAACAAAACAACTGTTTATAATTAGAGAAAGATGATGGAATAATTAATAGCTAATCAGTTTTACTGACATTTAATAGAGATTAGAGACATTTGGCCAACCCTAGACTACACGCTACATTTAACACTTCTTTGTATGGATAAAGAAACAAGCTTTAAACGTGGTTGGACTTGTCTAAGTTAGAGCAAAGCCAGGCTAGTTGTTCCCCTTTACGTCCACCGTTTGAGCTAAGCTAACCAACTGCAGGCTGTATCAAGCTACTCATCTAACATTTAACAAGCTAGCAAGCACATTTACCAAAACTATTCCTTTAGTTGGCGTAGATCTGTTCATCCTGATTGACCTGAGGGGTGCTTGTATGGCAGGAGGTTTCTCTCCAGCTGCAATCAGCTGAAGGGGACCTCCTTGTGGAGTTCTGCAGCTTCTACGACTGGCACATTGTAGTGGCGGTCATCCTCTGTGACGAGGCACACAGACTCCCAGTCGTCCTTATGGTCGTCTGGGTAGTAGGTGACAAACTCCTCTGTGTCCGCCTTGTACAGTCTGTAAACTTGAATGGTGCACTGCAAGGCGTAGCCCAGCAGGAACATCTCCACCTGCACAAAAGGAGGGAGATAATTGCAGGGTTGCAGAGGAAATCAAACAGCATGATGTTTAATTAGCTGCTCTAGCACTCGATATTTGTGGGTCAAGTCTTGTCCTGTCACCGTGCTTGTAAAAGCTTGAAATATAACACTGAAAACGTCATTTAAATCAGTGCAGCCTGTCCTTCCCGAAACGATGCAGAGAAAGCAGCGCAAGTGTTGACATGTTTTTCTGTCTGGGTCTCAGATTATTAAACTGTTCAACGACCGGCACATGACATCCAACGTTAATTGCTGTTTTACTTTCCTGCTCAGCATGACAACTGTTTATTTAGCAAAAAATTACTGGATTCAGAGAGGGTGGGAGCGGGTCCCAGCGGCGCCGTTTACCATAAACATAAGAAAAAGGAGCGCTCGGTTTCTCTTACCTGCTCCAGCCCGGCGCTGAGGCCCACGTGGCTGAGGTGGTTGGAGAGGAAGGAGTGCGGGCAGTCGGACGAGTCCCGAGCGAACAGCAGCCAGCAGAAGAGAGGGACGTCTTCGCCGCTCTGCATGCAGCCGTGCAGCTCCACCGCTCTGCCCAGCATCAGTAGCTTGACCGCCTCCAGCAGCCCGAGCTCCTCTTCTCCGCCCTGGAACAGTTGCTCGCACAGCTGCTGCCGCTCAGCAGCGGAGGCACAGTCCACTGCTGCTCGCCACTGGAGCCAAGTCAGGGAAACGAACCCATGAAGTTATTAACAAAATAACTTAAAGGTCATGGGTCCATAAGTTAAATCAACTTATTAGATGTTTTGTGGAATAAAATCTAATAAAGACATACATTTATTCCACTACTTTAATCATCCGCCAGTCTTTTAGGTCGTGCCAAACATAAACATTTACCTAATTGTCTTCTTGACGTTACACAAAACATTTGTGTTCTGTTCTTAATGGTTTATACTCTCACATCAGATCTGCCAATAGCCTACAGGCTAGACTGGGGTAAGCATATATGCTTAAGACCTGGTGTGTCAGCGTAGTTCTGCAATTGCTCGTGCTAACTGCTATGCATCGTTAGCATACAGCTGATAAAACATCAGGGGGAATTAATCCTCTGGCAAATTTAATGGAAATCTAAGAATTATTCTACATTTAAATGGCTTAATCTGAAGCAAGCTGCCCCTTCAGTAATCAGGTCAGTGGGTCACCTGAACTGAATATGCACATAAAGGGAAACATAAATGAATTAGTGGATTTGATTAGTGACTTACGTCCAGGGATCATGTGCTTAATAAAGAGGATTTCATGGCTAATGTAGAGCTGGAGCTTCAAACACCCCCTTGATTTATTTACTGAAGAGCTTTTGTATAGTACGCTGTTTTCCCTGTCCACACATATATATATTAGTGCTCGTGGCAAGTACAGCACAGAGCAGGATAACAAAATAGAGTCTGTTCTGAGTGCAGCTGTATGGAGCCTTTAATGTCAGGTATGCAGCCAGTACATAGCTCAGCGTCCCATAAAGCAACAGAGGTCGGACTTTTACAAAAACACGTGTGGCAAGCAGCAGAATTCCTCAACCTTTCAGCGGGTGTGACTGACTATAAAGTCTTGTCCGAGGCCCTTACTGTAAAAGTAACGAGGCACTGTGGCTTTAACAGCTTCTTTTGAGAATGAGGGTCCATCTCTGCCTCCTGATCCCTCACAGAGCGACCAGGCTGTGTTAATGACGCCACGCAGCCTTTAAAAGCGACCTCCCCTTAACATATGGTAGCAATCACAACTGAAAAGCTGATGAATATCAATACCCTCAGTGTCTACGGGCAGCACAAAAATAGAGCTGTGGTTTACTCGTGCTGTATCTTTAAAATACTTTCTCACTGTGTGTGTAATTTATACGCTGACGAGCACATCTGCAGCCTGTACCTTATTTCGAAGAAGCTCCATGTAGCTTTTGAGCTGCTGTGTGGCATCTGCCGTCCCATCTCCCTGCAGGCACTCTCCAGGAAATGTCCACTGATTTATCAGCCCTTCCTGGGCCTCCAGTTGCTTTGGCAGCTGTAAACACAAAGAATTAAGATTTTAAGATCACTCGGCTTTTAAGATCACAGCTGAACCACTGAGATCAGATCAAACAGTTCTTGGTTGTTTTCTGCTTTCTTCAGTCTAATGCAAGTAGGTGGTTGTCATTTAAGAACATTATTAATTCTTCCTAAATCAGTGACACATTAAGATGTTGGTTGCCTGTTTGCGATGTTGGACTGTCGCCGAGCATCTGTAGCTCACGTTTTGGCGAGGTGTTGACACCACTGCCACTAGTCTGATCCTCGTCTGAGGCTTTTTAACTGATTCATATTGAACTGGCGGTGGAGTGCATCACTCAAGAGAGATTTCTCTGATTGGCTGTTCAACTTAGCGAATCAGTGAGTGATAAAAAAAAACAAAAAAAAAAACAACAACAGCGTGATCGTCTGAATAAACTTTAAACCACTGATCAGCATGATTCAGGAAAGGTCAGCTCTGTACGATGGTTTGTAGCTCTCCCTAGCTTCCTAGCCTTCCAGCTAACCCACTAACTGTATCTCTTCCATGTTTCAGTCGGCCTTTGTTGCCGACAGCTCTTTAATGTCATCTTGATGTTTCTGTGCTGTTACTTATCACAGAGTTATCTGTGACCTACAACACAACTATTTGTGTAGCATTCTTTCACACAGGTCCTGAGTGGAGCGTGTAATGTGCAAATTCCCAGCTGTGTTCATGTCAAAAGACATAAAAAAGAAGCAGAAAAGGACCTTCTTCACAGCAGCGACTGTGATTTGACACAGTACAGAAAGCACAGTTGGATTTATTGACGGTTCGGTTACATTAAGTGCCTCAGTAAGCAACAAGCTATAGTAAAAACCAGAATACATCCCTCACTGTGTGAACAATGAAAGCTACGTCTCGGTGAGAGTTGCCAGTAATACAGTCGGGAATCACTGTTGGAGTGTCACTCAAGTGTCTCAGACGTCAGCTTGTCATTTCATATTTCAGCTTGTTGCTCTCCTTCTGCTAATGTGAACGCATAAGAAGCTGCATCTCCTTTCAAATGCAACACCACATGAACGCACCTTTGTTCAGATGGTCGGCCTAATGTTTGCTTCTTATTTCAATAATTTTATGACTTTATGACCTCCTGGCGTAAGGTTAACAGCTCAGCAGCCAGTTGTTTACAACAGATTAAGATTTAACAAGGAAGTACAGTGAATCACAACAGACCTGCTGACAGCGCCCGGACAAGAACCGAAAGCTAGTGATTCAGTCACTGACAACAGTCATTCAGTACAGTCAGTTCCCTTGAAGGTCACCCTACTGGAAATTTACCCAAAATGCCAACTGGGACAGAGTGCATGTTCTAGACCTGCGTGAAAGCAGATACCTTGTCATACCAACAGGAGCCGGTAGTTTGCAGTCATCATTTCAACTAGTATCACTGCAGGACAACCTGCAAAAGCTAGGGCCAGACGCTGACCATGACTCAAGGCTTCTGTAGCCGCTCAGTGTTTTGTCTCCCTGTCAGGGGGTTGACGCGACATATTTTCCGACGCGCTGTCTCTGAGTGTGCTCCCACGCGCGCAATACAGAGAGCAGATAAGAATTGTAATCATGTGACCATGCAGAGACGGTTTAAATTAGATAAATAAGTATAAGGCATTTTAGTTTGTTTAATAAAAAGAACAAGGTGTAGCTGGTTCTATAGGAAAAGCAACCTTACATGACTTCTGATGGGATCTGGTGTTGTATAGAAATTAAAATGAACTTGACCGTCTGTTTTCTTTTCTTTTTTTGAGGGGGTAGCCAGAACGCTCTTTTAGGACTCTCTCATGTATTTACTTTGCAGCATGTGCAGATAACATAAAAACTAATGTCAGCCAGAGAGAACATTTCCAGCTCATACCCAGGGTCACTTAATCCAGTTAAATGCACCAGAAAGATAAGCATGTTGTTTCTACCTTTCATCTTTGTTTAAATAAGAACTTTATGGCTTACGTCTAGCACTAGTGCTTAGCCACTGCTCAGCTACTACACTGAAGTGAAAATTTACCATAACAATGTCCTCCTCCTGCAGCCACACAGGCAGCTTGGTGGTGTGGGACAACACCTGGAACAGCGTGGCTCTGAGGGCACAGTAATTGTCCCCCCTCACTCTCCTCAAGCTGCCAAACCTCTGGGACATCTCTTTATAACCCTGCAGCAGCACACAGGAAGCCATTTATTAAGAAAGGAGGGAAAAACAACAACTGGCTTTAATCTGCGACACGTCTACCCAGGAGCCACAGGCACCGACCTTTTTAATGAGAGCACTTTTGGCAGTATTTCCTTTCCACTCTCTCTCGCTGTAATACAGAACGTCCACCGCCGGGTCCAAACTGCATCTGTCCTCAACCTTTAAACCTGAGCGAGAGAGAAGACAGAGGAGTGAAAGGCAAGACGACGGACGGAACAAAAGCGCGACTGTCCACATTTCAAATGTTTATTGGGACTGATTGACAGAGGGATGCACCGACGTTTAGTTTCTAACTCGCACAGCGGTTCTGGTTCATCACTGTGACATGCAGACAGCTCCTCAGCTCCTCTGTACAGGTCTTCTTCACTAAGAGGAAAACGGAAACAAACAACTAGTCAGATCAGAACAACAATATATTTACAGTCTGTTCCTCTGTTAAATAAATTTACACCTGCGTCACTAACACTTCCTAAAATCTTAAGACCCAGCTATTTAAAGAAATGAGTCAAAGAAGTCAGACAGTATGGAGAGACAGTGTAACTAGTATAGTGCATCATGTAGCCACTTCATTCAGAACAGAGAGGCCCGAGTGGAGTAAATTAGAAAGACTGGACAGACCAATCGGTGAAACTATTAGCTCCTAATATACTGACTGGCAAAATATATTTGTATATATGTCAAGTATCCAGACTAGGTGCATTCAAGGAATGTATTCTACAGTTTGCTGGATGCCATGTCTCTTACCGACACTGCAGGTGTTCAAACCCAGACTGTCCTAGTTACCTGTCAGGTATTCTAACTCACTAACAGAGACAATATTGCTGAGGGTAGCAGCGTCCATCTTTGTCACCTTCTTCTACTCAGTGTTGTCGGTAAAGGTGTACGGTTTTCTGACAGACTTGATGCTTCACAGCGGTCAGAACCACTAGGAGCATGTTATGCATTTTGTTGACAACAAAATATCCACAGAATTATAGTCACAGCACACAATCATCACTTTCTGAGTTATGTGTAGCTCTGTGGCGTGCATTAAAGCATACACAGATTACAGCCGGCAACACTTTCTAACATGTCTCCAGGGTTAAAAATGTCACCACACATTTCCTTCCTGTGTTGTGTCTGACTTTGGTGTCTAGTTCCACAAACACAGAAACACTATTACTTCCTCTAAATGTGTTGCTGAAATCCAGTTTTAAACTATAAAGCAACAAACAATGATTTTGACCTGTTATCCAGGTCATCTTCTCTCTCAGCGGCAGGTTCGGACTCAGCCTTCACATCTGCGGCAGGGCTTCCGGCCAGATCCTCTTGTTTTTCACCCATCCCCTGGATCTCAGCATCTTTCCCAGATTCAGTCTTGGCCTCCGTGGGAACACTCGCCACCTCTTCTTCCTCCACCTCCTCTGCCTTCATCCCTTCATTCTCTTTTACTCTGGGAACATCTTCATCTTTGTCCTGCACTTTTGGCTTCATTTCCTCCCCTACATCCGGTTTGATTTTCTCCAAGGAAGTGACCTCCCCCAGACTTGCAGTTGTACATTTGTGATCCAACTCTAAGCTGGAGAGATAACACATCTGTGTTTGTCATACAAGATTCAAACTCATGTTATAGTTATAGTAATAGTAATAGTAATTTATAGCACTACTTAAATCGCTTTTTTAATATTGTAAAAAAAAATACAATATTCAAATATTGAAGGAAAAAATAAAAATAAAACAACAAGAAGGCAGTTTTGATAACACTAGTGGCAGCAGTTTGCCCCCTTGTGGTCACAACAAGTTCTCAGGTTATGTAAAGAAGTGTCTTGTTTTGGTGTCACATTCTCTGAACCCACTGACCTCTCGCTGGCGTCTGCTGGAGCTGTGGCCTCTGGCTGCTGGACAAAGCTGGAAGACTCCCGTTTCTCACCGCTGTTGACAGGTTCAGTCGGCTCCAGTCCAGGAGAAGACTGAGACACATCATGGCTGTTGACGTCCTCAGGTTCGACCTCCCTGCACACCGGAGTGCTGCCGCTGTCTGAATTATCTGCACCAGGACTGAACGCAGATCGATGACAATTAGGAATTCATAATTAATGTATATCATGAACATGTGCGTTGTAGCATTCATAAACAGTTTATAGTTCTCTGCATATTACATATTTTAGAAATGAAGAAAAGGTCCATTAAACCAACGATATCATGGCCATGAAGCGTGAAACCGTCCTGATCACTGATTTAGCAACACCATGCAGACGTAATATAAACACAGACGAGATTAATGATTAAAGGGACGGCGACCTTGGATCAGCAAACAAAATTAAACTTCCAATCTGATACAGATGTCGGCAAAAAAGTAAGTATAAAGTTAGACTTCCAATATTCACTCTCCACGGCATTTTCTGTTTAGTTGGGTTGCTCTTGATGTCTCTGACTTAATGTCAACAAGCTAACAGAACTAGCTGTTCCATCTCTGTTAATTTAGGTTTTCTTTTTTTACTTTGTTTTTGTTTGTTTAATCATCCCTCAAACATTTCACAACTGACATCTGCCACTGTGTGAAAGCAATCTTTACGAGATTTTGCATTTGCTTTACAAACTCCGCGCATTTGTCAGTTCATTAGGTACACTGCATTCTAACAGAACAGTCCTGCACTAAATCTTAGCCTCATGAAGGTTTTGATATACAATATTTGTTTAAAATAACTGAGAGAGCTGATGATTTGCTGTGGTTTGCACAACTATTGAATAGCGATGTATCGACAGATGTTTATTTTGACAACTCCATTTAAGTAATCGGGCTAGGCTAAATAACTGATAACTTTAATCCAGTTTAACAGCATCACAAACTACATCCTCCAGAATGATCAAACAGTTGAATCACCACCGTTCTGATGCTGCTTCAACATGAACTGAACCTTATGACAATCATGAACGCGCGTTTAGTGCAAAACTGTTACATGCATTAGTTGCACTAGTGTATCTATAATTTAGGAGAGTGAGGACTGCTTACTCGCATAAACAAATAAACCATATTTCATGATTAGATTATACAGGTTATAACTTACCAGCTCAGAGGCTCTGTTTTGGTCTCCTCACTGACCACAGAAATGGACGACATCTGATCTGCTGCTTCAGCCAGCTGAGTGTTTGGCGCAGATAACGCTTCATTATTTTGAGCGGTCTCCTCCGATGGCTTGGCTGCAGCGCCGTAAACAGTAAGTGTGGTGGGTGCCTTTTCTTCTTCTTCTTCATGATTATGAAGTACAGGACTGGCTGCGATTTGCTCTGCGTCTGTGTCTGTGTCGGCATGGGAGGTGTTTTCAGCACGGACCACCTCAGCTGTTGGCGAGCATCCATCTGGTTTTTTGTCCTTCTCTGCGGCTGGAGTTTCTTCTTCTGGGTTTGGATCCTGAGGTTCAGGGACCTCCTGGTCTGTCTGCCGAGAGTTTAAAGTGCATTGCAGAAGTTCAGGTTGTCCACTATGCGCAGGGGTTTCATGTGTATCTTTGTTTTGTGCTCTGGTGCCGTTTTCAGACACTTTGCGGGGTGAAGGCGTCCCTGTTTGAATGTTTTCCTTCTCCAAGGGTCCATTTCCCTGAGTGTTGTTGGGCTCCCCATTCTCAGCACTCTGCTTCTCCTGATTAGCCTCCTTGTTTTCAGTGTTTCTCCTGAGTGACAGAACAGTATGAATTAGTGAAGTCACAGAACTAAACAAAAGCAGCTTTCAAACTCTAAATTAAAACTCTGAGTCCTTTTCATGACCAGGAACACAAACAGATATTTGACCAAATATAAGATGCTGCTAAGACATTTCAATATGATGTAATATTCAGGTCCTGGCATTTTTATGGATGTTACGTACCAGAAACTGAACATGGTTGTATATCCAGCACACTTCCAACATCAACTATGAGGACAAGATGTTTACTTGCTGTCTAATATATATCTCACCCACTGACTGGTGCCATAATGGCTGGTCAGTGCACGATCAAAGCCATCATCCTTATCTTTGGTGCATAGATTTCCCATTAGTGCATTAAAAGCCACAGATGTTTCTCTCAAGCCCTTATGGAATTTCCCCCATCACTGTTAACACATCCTACACAAAACCACAGGGGAAAATCTACTCTTTTTGTTTTTACATATTCTCCAGCAGCTCGTCACACATTTTAAGGTCATTTGGTAAGATTAGCTTTATGAGAGTTATGAGAACGTTTACACCTTAACTTCAAATCTCACTTTCAGTTTAAACATGCCTCGACTAAATGTGTTGACTTTTATTTAGTGTCAAGATCTGTTGCTTTATCTCAAACTAAGACACAAAACACGAGATCATCTATTTTAGTATGAAGTCAGGGAAATGCTTAGTTTGATTTCCCCTCTGATCATAAGCCACATTACTTATTTATTTGTTTATGTTTTTTACCTCATATCACTCTCTCCTTCGGGGCCACAAGTGCCGACAACTACAGTTTCACCTGTGCCCGCGGTGGTCTTTTGCTCATCCTTCAGCAGACCACTTCTTTCTTCCGCATTGCCACAGGGACTCTGAGTGTGACAGCAACAGTTCCCCATCGGCTCGCCCCCTCTTCTTGGGAGGTCACACGGGTTGCTGGTTGAACGTTGGCCTTTAGTCCGGGATGACCACGAGCGACCTGACGTGTCGCTGGAGCCTTGAGATTTCAGTGGTCCATGATGAAGAGGGTCATGCTGCTGATAAAGCCAAGAAGCAGTCACATTTACGATTCATTAAAGTGCCCAATGCCCAACATCACTTAATGTATAGTGACAACACTTCCTATGTGATGTGACAGATTTAATAGATGTCAGCCTCCATAGTATTTATGTACAGAAATATCTGATCTAGATCAATGCTTTGGCTTAAAAAGTGACCAAACGTGTAGACTGAATACCACCAGGAGAGGTCTATAAAATACCACATGGCCACGATATTTGGTTGACATTTATTGAAATGTATGGCAACAGCACATAAAGATATTTTGGCACCACAATACAGCATGGAATAAATATAAAAATAAGGAAGAGGGGATGCAAAACACCCCGATTCGAGGCCTAATTATGACATTTTATTGTTTACACGGTGCACAAATTTAGCTACACTCAATTATTAAAGCCAACACAAAATAAGGAAGTAGCGTCAATATTACAGTCGCTTCCTTAATTGAGAGTGTAATATAAACACGTAAACATAACAATTAAACATACCTTGTGTTGGTCTTAGTGAAGTTAAACTCCGCAGGTTTTCTGTCATGTAGCTTCTGTTTTTGTTTCACTTCTGATGAGCTGGTTAGCTAACCAGCTAGCTAGCCAGTTAAACTTAATATACAAACATGTGCTACTAAAGAGTGACGGCCGCTCATTAAACCGCTGCTGCCGCAACGTTTGGTTCTTCTTGTGACAGCGCCGTTACCGTTTGACACGGCCCATTTCATTAAAAGCAGCGGGTATTTGCTGTGTTTGATGCGGAACATCTGTAGGTGCGAAGTCTTAGCTTAGCCGGAGCAGCAGGTCACGGCTCGGTCCGAGCGCATGACGTCATATTACTGTACGTCGTGAGCTTGGCTGCGTTCATGTGCGCCTCGGAATCTCGGCTACGAGTGGTGCATTTAAGGACAGGAAATTACCTTTTTAAATCGTCTGAGTCATTCCTTAATTGCCTCGTATATTGTTTTTCAGTCAGTTTAATATCTTTGAGTGTTTAACTTAAATTAAATCAAACAATGCATTTATAGACATCACCTGTGATTCCTTGAAAGTGTAGCAGGAATTCTATAGATAATTTGATTTAGTCTCAAATGAGATGAAATAACTGATCAAAGCAAATTCACACTTCAACACATTTTTGAATATGTACATAAATGCTAGACATTGCAGGAATAGTCTTAAACTTATGCTTTAAACTTAAGCTTTAAAACTTATACAGGAACTTATACTGGTATTGCACTGACAAAAACCTATATAAATAGATTTGATTTAAGTTTAAAGTGATGTCTTTGCTCAGTTTTACTTTAAAGTGGACCATACACTCTGTTCAAGCGGCTAAAAATTCTTAGATGGTGCTTCAGTGATCTCTAATTAAGAGATTATATTACTGTTTCCATTAAAAAACACTGTAAATATCTTGTATGAAATTAGTTTATTTTCCAAAATCTAAGAAAATGTGAAAATACAAAAATTCAAGATCATATTTTACATTATATGTACATCGAATGAGCTTCAAAAAAGTACACTAAATTCTTTTTCACTGTTCAAGTCAAGTCATTCAAACAATTGTAATTGAGTTCCCTTGTTCTGTTGACCTCTACATGATGTTCAGCTCCTGTATGTGACCGATCATCTCCTGCGGCAGTCCCAGCTCTGACACTAGGTCCACACAATGCTGCAGGAGGACATTCAGGTTTTCACCTGAGCTGGAGGAGCAGTCACTGGACCCTGAGCATAAATTTTGTGGGCGTTGGTGAACATCCCTGTCCATTTTTTCTGCTTTCTTGCAGCAGTTTGATTCTTTGCATCCCTCTTCACAGCAGCCTTGATCAGCCTGTTCCATCTCCAGATCCTCCATGCTCTCAGAGACAGAGCTCACGCTGGGAGGAGGATTCTCCAACACGTTCTTGATACGGCCTAGGATTCGTTCCTCATGCTGTGTCACCCGCTGCAGTAGGTCAGTCACGGAGGCCAGGACAGGGTTTTCTGGATGCTGGATCTGGCACCAGCACAATATAGCACTGTGACGTCAGACACAAAGAGGCAACAGTGTCACATACAATGGCACAGAGTGACAGTGGGCTGGACAGAAAAGAGGCTTTAAAAATGGCCAGTACAAAAGACACTCATGATGGTTCTGTGCTACATCACTAAATATCCCAAAATATACAGAAGGAGAACCCTCCCCCCTTTATATACCAGCAAGATAGAGCAACTCACAGCGCCTGGTAGCAGGTCACAGTAGCTCCGGGATTCTTACTTTTTAAGCTATTTTTTGTGTGTTCAGAAGCTAATGAAGAAGCAATTTCCCTTATGGATCAATAAAGTTTATCTAAGTCTAAGTGGACATGGCAAAACACTTAAAAGTTCTTGAAACATACCCTAGTGAGTCTCAGAACACTCAGCAGCTAATGAAGAAGTCCCAATAAAAACTGTACCTTAGGAGATGGCTGTGGAAGTTTAGATGTCAACCAAAATCTTTAGCATTTTTTACTAAGTACAGCTGAAAGTGTCATCACTATATCACTCCCAGTGCAGTTTGGGAACTGCCCTGCTCAGGCCAATGTGTAATTAAAAACTGAACTATTCATTTCTAGAGGAGCCTTCCCTTCACTACAGGATATTTACACGACTAGGGTTATCAGGAGAGCCCTAAACATAATCAAGAACAATATGCAGCCACAGCACAACCTCTTCACACTCCTGCTGACAGGACTGTAAAATCAACAGTTTCTACCTTCAAGCCACCACACTCCTGAACAGTTCATACACTGCCTCACTTCCACATCACTCCCACTGACTGTATTTGCTTCTCTGTTCCTAGTGGTTTCTACATGTGAACATCAAAAGATGCTGTCATGTCAATATTGTGATAGGACCAGCTGTCATCTGGGATTTATCTCATCAACAGCCTGTTACACTAACTAAATATTCTTTCCTGTCTTCAAAACTGTATCATTTGATCGCTGTGTATCAAAAGACAATTACTTGCTGAGATGATTTGTACTTTTAATTTTTCTATTCAATACTTATGAGTGGATCAAAATTATTTAAAAAATATTTGGGTAAAGTAATTCTACAATATTTAAGATATGGACTATTTTTGTCATTTTGTTAGACCAAACTCAGGGAAAAGTGAATTTCATAAATTAACATACTGAAAAAAACATTTGGTGTTGACTGTGTAACAGTATCATGGTCTTAAGCCACATGAACTCATCTTTCACCTCTAATTTTGAGGGAATCCAAAGCATGTGCTCGTGTATATTATCGTGATTCTGATGAGAAGGTTTAGCAAAACATCCCTGACCTGTGATACAACTGTTAATGTGAGAGTTAGGGCTCCGGCAGTTTCTCTTGAAGCATTTTGAGCTGATGAAAACATGCAGACAAAGCTAAAATTAAAACTAAAGTCTGAAAAGTTACCATAATTCAACCGTGGCACGGATCCATTTGTCATTTTATGACTCACATGTGGCATAGTTTGATGTTGTTTTACCTGACGATTCCTCTAAGGCGGCCCAAAGCCACAGTCTGAGCTGCTCCCTCTCTGTATCCCATGACGAATCCCTCTGGAAGAGAGGCCTCCTCCCCGGCATCAGCTCCATCTACATAACCATCCTGCCCACAACACCCACAGCCTCATTAGTCACATACATTTAGCTTTACGCATGCTACAAGCTGCGACATTATTGGTTGAAACGGAGCCACTACACCACATTTTAAGTGACTGAAGTCAGCTAACGCTAACTTTACCTTGATTCTCCTCTTCATGTTGGATATCCACTCTCTACTCTGTAAATTAAGTTCGTCCGCGTTCTCATCGAACACATCATCACCATTTAAGGACGCGGCTTTAACCCAAGCCATGATGGAATAACTAAAAACCTGCCTTTAACACGACTGCTGATGTTTTACTGACATGTGAGCTACCTGTGCGGCAGCCAACTTCAGCAACAACGATGCGTCATCAACCGGCGACTGAAACGTCACATAAACCCGGAAGTGGTGTGACACTGTCACGATGAATCAACATTATAACAATTCATTTATTTTGTTTAATTAACTGAGTATCAGCAATGTTAGTCACACAAAATAATATATTTCAAACTGCATGTCTTGTAAGTTGTAATAATAATAAAGCCAATATTATTATTATAAAAATAGAAAAATATTTGTTTATCTGTAAATAGAGTTAAAACCATTTAGCATTTTTTTCAGACTTTTTTTTAAAGGAAAAAAATTAAACTGGGAGTATTTATAAGTAGACTCAATATAACTACACAGTATTTTCAGATGAAATGTTTTTATTCAATTATTTCAGTTATAAAATATTAATTAATTCGGTGACCCTTTAATGACAGATGTATACATATTCAAGCAGGATGTGCATATTGTACAACTAAAAGCATACAGATATTGTGTACTAAATGTTTTGGGCGAAAATGTCCCTTTAAATCGCAGACTTGTTCTTTAGTGTTGACGTTTACAACAGCGACGCTGCCATCTAGTGGCATCACACCTCAGTCACTAACAGATTACACCTGCAGGGGGCGCTGAAGCCTCACAGTAAAACTCATGGTCCATCATCGTCGTCATCGTCATTATCTGATGTATTTGGTCAACCTAATGACTCTGTGGCTGGGATTCGCTTTAATTTTCATCAAACAGTTGCAAAAAAAATTATAATACACTAAAAATACTTGAATTGACCCCAAAAAGTTTAACTTGAATACTGAACAAAAGTGTGATTGATGTTAATTTGTGCAAACCATAGCTCACCTTTTACATCATATTATTCGATTTGGTTTTTAGATAAATGGAAAACAATAAATGTGGATTCAAACAATCCTTTTGTGTCTTAAAGTAAAATATGCTAGATTGATCTGATTCTGCGTTTACTGAAAATAGTAAAAGTTTAAACTGTGGTATGGGTGTGGCAGGTGTATTTTATGGCATCTATCCAGATGAAATTAAATCAGATATAAAATTTGGCCTAAATTTAATGTGAATTATTTTTGGTTTCTAAAGAAACAGTGTTATTTATTTTATGATAAACATAAATAAAGAACTAATATACAATACATATATATATATATATATACATATACAATAATGTAAATTTGCATAATATGAGGACTTGTTGATGTTTTATACAAGATATTAAAATGCTTCTGGGTAAAGAAAAAATACTTTCTGATATGCAGAACACAGAAGAAAGATAAAAGATATTTAAATAAAGCTTCTTAGAAATCACTGAAATGCTTGAACACCAGTGTCCAGTGCAGGCCGGTCAAATCACTGTCCAGTGCTTCTTCACAGCATCCTGTTTAAGTTTTCAAACAAGAAAACGTCATCTGTCATGACAAACACATTATTCACTCATCAATAATGCATCTCACCTCCCTTTTTCTCACTGTTGAGGAGGGAGAAGGGGGAAAATCCTCCTTGTTTTATTTTCAGGTTTTCTCATTCTTCATGCCACACTTTATGGAAAACACAAGAGAGAGTGGACAGCGGGTAAATGCATTTCACCTTGGCGGAGTGCATTTGCAGCCGCTGGACAACAATGGCCTTGAGAATACTCCGAGGCCACGGAGGAGTTGTCTCTGTTCTGGAAATGGAGTCGGCCCGGAGGCCTCATTCACGGCAGCCACACCTTCAGTCCCCTCGCTCGGAGAGTCAAAACAACCAGCCGGGGCAATCACCTGACACATTTCCATCCAATTTCCACTGCAGAATGTGTTCATTTTCAGGCTAATGGCATGTCATTTTGCAGGAGCCTTTGGTCAAGAATTAATCCTGGAATCAAAACAGATTTTCCGGGGAGCAATCTTCCATCAAGTATTGATTTTTTTACACTCACGGAGCCTGTACTCCCTAATTTAACCTGACAGCCAGCAGCACAATGGACTGGGAGCACCTTGGCGTCTCACAGAGGGAGCTCTCCTCCTCCTCCTTCTCTCCATGAAGTGAAAGAGAGATTGGGAAGGGGAGAAAAAAGGACTCCCAGATGTATAAAACAAAGAGCATTGCTTACAGAAAACAGAGAGATAAAGCTTCCGTCTCTCTGTTTTACCTCTAATTATGTTTTCGAGGATAGTGCAACTTGGGCAGGTAAGGCTGAGAGGGAAGAGGGGAGAGTGTTCTGGGGCCATCAGCTATCATTATGGGCCTGTTGACATCTCCCTGTCTTTGAGTGATTCTCATCTGTGATTTCCCCTGGCCATTTTCTGCAGATGCACGAAGAGGGGTTTCATCATGGCCCCATAAAAAGGGCCCAAAGTGTCCGTACTGGCCCTCACTAATAAGAAAGCAAAGAAGTGTCCGACCATGTCACTCCTCTCCCATCCATATCTGCTCTCTCGATGCCTTCAGATATGCAATCATTCTCTTTTCTCCCCTTCTCTTCCTCTCCCCCTCTCTCTGTATGTGCTATAAGTATACTATACCGTATGTAGAGGTCAGCTGGATGAGAGGATGATGGAGGGCAGGGCCGGTTATTTTCCTCTAGCTCTTAAAGCTGCGATGACCCATGTTCAAAAGAGTTGCACTTTGCCAAAGGGTTTTTCATGCGCTGCTTACAAACTACCTGACAGGATGGAAACTACTTCAGTTTTCATCTGCTGCTCTTAACTCATAATCATCCATTGCAGGAAAAGTGTGGAGGGATGTTTCTGTCTGGTCGTCGTAGACACTTAAAACCCAAGTAGGCAAATGTTGGCAAGAGCAAAAATGCTGTTTACCCTTCAACGAAAACTGAAGAATTTAATCTGGACGTGCACTCATTTCCAGTTCATTAGGCGCACTAGTGAAATAGAATACATCCTTTATAACAGTCCTGCACTAGTCTCTGCCTCAAGGTTATGGTATTCAGTGTTTATTTAAAATAAATAAATATATTCATCTGTGTTTTCATGATGGAGATGCTGTTTTACATTGCTATTGAATTGTATTGTGTTGTACCGACATGTGTTTCTATTATTTTGACAATCCCAACTCCTACATCCTCTAAAACGAACCTTCAGTTGATTTCAATATAAACTGAAGTGTCATGAAGGGGCATTTAGTTCAGGACTTTTATATCAGAATGCATTTGTTTACATTAGTGTACCTAGTAACACAATTTGTTATTATTCTTTACACTATTATTGATTTAATCATTTCATCATGTTCTTATTGAACACCTTTTGCTGCCATTGAGGGCCTCACTGTCTTTTACATGTAGCAAAATATATCTCATACAAGACTCCTGGCCCTGGCACGGATTTTGAGGTGAACAAAAGTTTCTGGATAGATGGATGGATAGATGGTTCAACTTAATTAGGTCATTCAGACACACACACACACACACACAAAAATAGTTTATGTGAAATACAATTCATTTAAGGTGTAAGTTTCTCTTTGTGAACAAAACTCCAGCATAATGTATTTCCAGCTGAACGACCAGAGGACTCAATGTAGTTGTTGTTGTAATGTCCGTGTGTTTCTTCATATAAATGGTAAATGGTAAATGGCCTTGCTTTTATATAGCGCTTTTCTACCTATTGGTACTCAAAGTGCTTTTACAGTCAGAGACACATCTACCCATTCGCTCACACAAGCACGCACACATTCACACACCAGTGCCACATCCGGGGATCGAACCACTAGCCCTCTGGTTCGTGGACAACCCGCTCTACTCTACCTACTGAGCCACAGCCGCCCCCTTAAACTGATAAACTGATCAGCCACAACATTAATACCACTGACAGGAGATGTGAATAAAACTGATCATCTTGTGACAATTCAGTGTTCTGCTGGAAACTTTTGGAGCTGGCATTCAGACGTGTAGCATCCACCTACAGACCAGACCAGGCACCCGCACCCCATAGCAATGACACTCCCTGATGCACACACACAAACGCTTTAAGAGCAACTAAAAAACAAAACAAAAAACAACTTCACTAGATCCCAAACTGATCAAGTATCTCTGGGATGATCCACAGAGGCCCCTCCCCTCAACCCACCGGACCCCCACTAACAACATTCTGTTGCCAGACACCACAGGACACCCTCAGACGGCCCATGTCCATTCTCTCATGATTCACAACTGTTGTGGAGGCACAAGGGAGACCTATACAATATTAAGAGGTTGGTCAAAATGTTATGCCTGATTGGTGTATGTTCACTGCTTTCAGAATAGATCCATTGGATATTTGCACAGGTAGATGCCTGTATTAAAGAGCTGGATGTGAACTTTTAAAGAAGGTATTATTGATCATTTTCTTAATAGACTGTGTTTTTTCTGGAGGCACGTGGAAAGCAGGTGTGCAGCTTCTCACCAGTCTGGTCGCGATACTTTGTGCTAAGATTTCTGGGAGAAAACAGAGACATCACTGCCTAAAGACATGCATTCAAAAACAGGGCTGCTAGAAAGTTAAATGGACTATGGGCCGATGCAATCAGCTGCACAATTCAGACAGGTGTCTCTGTAAAGACCCGGGCTATTAACTCCTCTACCTGCAAATACCTCACAGTGTGTCATTGCTAATAACGCTGAAAAAAAAAAGGCAGAAAAAAAAAAAGCAGAAGCAACAGTGAAAGCAAAGGGGATCATATGCATGGCCAACCTCGATCGCATGTGAGGATTGGTAATTGCACCCCCAGAGGCATCTGGGTGTGCAGAGCAGCAAAGTGGGAGACGCCTGAGCAGCTCGGGCTTCACAGTCAGTGTACCAACATCTCAACCCTGAGGAGGAAGTGAAAACAAGAAGGCGGAGGAGCGGAGGGTGAGGGATATACAGACAGTTCATTTACCCAGAACATCAGCCCACCGCACACTGTCTGAAAGATAAGGAAAGTGAATGCTTCATGGCTGATGGAAAACAAAGGCAGCAATTTAAAACCATCTGCATCCAACACATGCACTCTCTCCCTCCACCTCTCTGTTTCTGTGTCCTGACTGATATTGAAACATAATCCATTTGGAGCGCCGACATGTCATTATATTTCTATCCGGCCTCCCTCTCCCCATTCAGGACAATTTCAGGTGGTTGCAGGTTGAACAGGAATGTTTTATTTCAACAAGTCAGACGGTCTTTGATTCTGTTTAGAGAGAAAAAAAAGAAAGGATGAAGGGACACACACACACAAAAAAAAGAGTTTACTTTAAAATCTTCTTAAGGAGACCTCGGCTGCTCCTGTTAGCCTCTGTAGGTGCAAGAAAATAGAAGAAAAAAAAACACAACAACAATGAAACTCAAAGATTCAGAGATCAAAACTCGTCTTTACTGGGCGACTGTCTTTACTAGGAACATCATACACCACAAAGGCTTGGGTGCGACTCCTCAAACTACTGCGTACGGCTCTTAGATCTGTCATAAATAACGAAAACAAGAATAGAATGCAAGTTTTCCAAGAAACAGAGCTGCTGTGTTAAAAAAAAGAAATCGACATTTTAAGTGAAAAAGTTTGAATGAGTTTCTTCATTTTACAGCGTGTTTCTCTACTCCGACACCGCGTTGAAACATTTTTGCTCATGACTGTACTTTGTAACTACACAAAGACACATTCAGTGGTTTTTTCCTTTGAAATCAAGTTTATTATAATCTGTCATGAGATATCAGGGTGCTCAGCTTCCACAACAACAACACCAACTATATGTGCAGTATATTTAAGTTAATAACTTTTTTATTTCTTCATTTTCTTTCTCCTTTTATTTTTGATCCTTTCACAGTGCACCTGTGTCTATAGGTTTCCAATGACAGTGAAGGCTGTTTTCATCTTCTCTACAAGTGGAAACAGGTTGCATCACATTGGAACGATGTGGGTCTAATAAAAAAAAAAAAAATCTGTCTATGGATTAATCAAAATGAATCTGTTAGTGTCCTAAAACAGTAACAGTGACAACTTCAGTTATTCTTCTTATTCTTTTCACTAAAAAATAAATATATATATATATATATATATAGGACACAGAGGAGCTGCAAATGATCAAGATAATTCTATACAATTGTTACATAGCGTCAGTATCAATCCCTACTCTCTCTGAGAGCCAGAAACCCCAGGACAAGCACTACGGCGACAATGGTGCTCAAGAAAACCCTTCACAGAACCAGAGCTCATATGGAGGAACCCGTGAGCTTGAGGGTGGCTGGTTATAGACGGAAAAAAGAAAGAGGGAGGTGGGACAGAAGAGAGCAACAATGGGAAGCAGATGAATTCACACATGCGTCTGGATAAGGCATACATGCAGCATTTGTATTAAATTAGCAGATTGCAGCTTTCTTTCCTATGTTCTTAATAGAACTTCAACCACTGTAGCTCCACAGATTATAATGGAGTTTCTTTATATTTTAATATAAAACACAAACCTTTCCTTTAAAGCATTTTCTCCATTTTTTATTCTTTCCCTCTCAGAACTACAAGAAGTTGTCCCGTACGTACAGATGATGAAAAGGTTGTTTTTTTTTGTTTGTTTTTTCTTACTTTAATTTTCAGTTTTGTCTTCATGTCTTACATTTTGTATCATCTGTGCAAACAGGCCACATTCATAAGTTATCATGTTTTGTCACTATTGCGGCGCTAAAAAAACAAAAACTAAGAAAAACACTGTAATTTGGACTCAGATTTCCACTAACTGTAGCTAAGATGATACCCGGACTGTATTCAGTGATCACATCTAACAGCAGGTTTGGATAATTTTACACAAGAAGAACAATCTTGTTAGTTTAAGGAAATTGCTTCAATCCACTACTAAAAATATTTCAGGTCCAAACAAAAGTCTTTGAGAACACGATTCAACTTTGTTTAAACAAGGTTTAGGTACTTAAATTTAAAATAAGAGCAAAACTTTCTTCGTACCGGATTCTTCCAAACCCTGACATAATATCTGTGTGAGAATCCCTGTTAACTGAGCTCTTAGTCGTCATTCAAAGCTCTGCTGTGCCGCAGAGGGAGGGTGGAAAGTAAACTTTTATCAGCAGCCGCTCAACAAACAGCTCGAGAAAACAGATATGGGTCAGGAGCTGCATCTGCACAATTACATTGTTAATGGCAAAGACAATGAAAATGGCGCGGCTGGAAAACAAAAGAATATCAAATAACTCGCTCGAGCTGCGTACACCTCAGCCATCACTGCTCAAAAATACATCCAGCGTTCTGAAATGAAGGAGGGGGGGGAGAGAGAGAGCTGAAAGGAAGACGAAAAAGCATCTCGAACATCAGTTTTCAGTCTAATGTTAATAATTTATGTTGTCTGTGCTTTTTATTATTATTATTTATTTATTTACTACTTTCTTTTCAGCAGCCTGCCCGTTTTTCAAAAGGCATCACGGACAGGGAAGCCGTATCAAACTTTTGAGTTTAGTTTCAAAAGGCTTTCTTCTCGTTTATTTATATATTTCTCCTTCTTTACACTTGTCTTGTTGTTATTTGGCGAGGCAAACACATGAAGCTTTGATGAGAAGCAAACCTGACATGTATTCTTCTCTGCTGACCCCAAGGAAATCTAAATAAATTGCTAAATATTGTATGTAAGACTCCTTTTTTTATAGCCTGTTCTCTCATTAAAGAACACTTCAGATGGCCATTCATCCATCCTCCCCCTAACAACGGGTCAAACGGGTCACATTTTGCACACCGTCTTAAACATGACGGTTGGCACAGAGTGATTTAACATGCTCTTGACCATGACCTTGCAATGAAAAAAAAAAGGTCAGGACACGTTTGATTTTATTTGATGACGCACTCAAAAACAGTTTTATGCCTCTAGTTCAAAAAGATGAAAAGAAAATCTTTTTCTGAATATTTGTATCTGATGGAAAACTTTGAATCCTGCTGCATCCTCTTCTGTGTCACACACAATTTTTCTAAATCACGTAATATATATTTATAAAATAATTGACAGGTATAACAGTTATTTTCATGTACTTTTAATCAGTAAAGTCAGCCAGTTAACAATGTGTGCTGTGAAGATCCACACTATCCTGGAATCAGTAATAAATGAATCTACAGTTTAATACATTTAAGTATGCAATTAAAGGCAGTCTAACTAGTACAAATTACAGAAATGAAAACTACAGCAGCTGCTAAGGCTAGCTGTTGTTAGCAGAAGATAGCTATGGTTTTTCTATTATGATTTATACATGATAATGCTAATCTCCTGTAAATGGTAGCTAGCTTCAGTGCGTTAGCATTCTTTTGTTATCATAATTAAGCTCTATTGTCTAATTTTGTAATGTGGGCTAAAACAATATGTGAACTCTGAAAACACTGTTTTTTAAACGTGATTTAGTGAAAGCTAATCAAACGTATGTAGAATGCTACTAGAATCAAAAGCTGCTAACACAGGCCCTTAATACCATAGACATATAAACATGTATATGGTCTATGCTTAATACCACAGAGAGACGTAATAACGCATTTTACAACCGTACAAGAATGAAACATTTGCTCTCTGGTTGCAGCTTGTCTGCATTTTTGTATTCATGCTAATTTTTCAAATAATTCTAGCTCATGTTATTGTACCTCATTTAACGTTACTGTGTACCTGTCGATTTAATCGTATAGTCCGCATTTTACTAAAGATGTCTAAGGTTAATTACGAAGCAGAAAGTGTTTAAAGAGTGTCTAATTGGATAAAGAAAGAGAATGAAACTACTTCAAGCCTTATAATTTCTGTATAACCTTAAAGCAATTAGTCAAGAAAAACATGTCATGAGAATGATGAGGCCAGCAGCAGTAGAGGTGCCATCTCCAGAAAAACACCTCAAGAACTGCCAGATTGCCTGTTGACTGTTTTATCTGCATGCTTTTTGTTTGACTAGCAGGTTTCTTACCTTTATATTTCCATCTTCTTTTTTCAGAAACGGAGCATTCAAAAGATGCCAGTTGCACTGTGGGAAAACCACGGGCTCCTGCAGGGACTGACAACCCACCAATGGCGACTCAGACCAAGAGGGACTTTACAAAGGCTGTGGCAGTGCCGCGGAAGCCACAGTGCAAGTGTGGACCCCCACAAGGGACACAAGCAGCTCCTTGAAAACTCAGGACTTGTACCCAGGTACATAATGAAAAAGGTATTTCCTATAGAACTGCTTGTGATGTTTTTTCCAGCAGCCTCGAGTGCTAAAAAAAGTCATACATATGAAAACACAGAATACGTTCATGTTTATATTTAGTGATAAAATTATATATTTTGGTCCTGTTTCGACCTGCAAGATTATGGTCAAGTACCTGAGGACCTGCAGCGGGGCATTGAGGAACAACGGAGGGCTCAGGAGGAGTTCAACAACTTTGTTTAAGAACAGCAGGAACAGGGAGCCATGAAACGCCTGACGGAGGAAGAACGACAAGCCATCCTGGAGGTACTCAGACACATTACTGCACAATAGCAGCTCTTTCCTTAAAAACAGCAGCAGGGGACTATACAGACATCTGACTGACTGGCAGAGGACAGGACATGAGTTTGATGATTTCATGTATTTAACATTTTTAGGAAAAACACTTCTTTACATAGTTTCTGGTCGGTATTATACAGCCTTGAATCAGTTGAATTATCGCCCTGCCTGTTTTATGACGTTGATGGGTTTCCTTCCTTGAATCCAGGGCCTGAAGAAGAAGTTGGATGAGCTGCAACGTGCGTACCAGGGCCTCCCTCTCGTCATTTACACTGACATGGAAAGCCCAGAAGGAGTGAATGGAAGAAGAAATGAAGCAACTGGAGAAGGACATTGAGCTTTTTGAGAAATTTCAAAACATCTATGTACCTATAACAATTAATAAAATGACTTTTTGACTTTCCTTCTCTAGTCCGATGCTCTAGTCATGTCCAAGTATGTCACATCTTTTATGTCTTGTCATCCGTGGAGGTTAAATAAGTAACGACCCTGTTTTTTCAATGTAAGGGGTAGGAAGTACAGATATTTGTGTTTAAATGTAGGGAGTAAAAGTAAAAAGTCATCAAAAAAAGAAATACTCAAGCAAAGTACAGATACCTGAAAAATTTACTTAAGTACAGTAACAAAGTATTTGTACTTTGTTACTTCCCACCTCTGGCTGCTACTAAGCTAGCCGCTATTAGCAGAAATTAGCTGCTGTAAGTGAATACTTAACTAGCTACATTAGCAGGAGGTTAGCTAGCTATTCTCTTAGCTTTCATTTTAGGCTAGTTACATTAGCAGAATCAAGATATTTCCATCATGATTGGTTTAGTTAGTGCTGGTAAAGTCATTTACCGCTAGATAATAATGTTTTTGTTGTTGTTGTTTTATTTATGATGACATTCCACACTCGTCGATTAATATAAATTTTATTAATTGTATTATATGTAATAAGAAACAGAAGAGCAAAGATTGAAATCAGGGATAAACTAAACTACAATTTATTGCATTTTGTATATTTGTCAAACAATAGTTAGCTGAAGCAAGTAAGATAATCCTTTAATTTATCCCACAGTGGTATTATATATATACTTTTTAAGGCAAGTTCCTGTCTTTTTCACTATTTATATACTGACAGCAGTTTTCTTGGATAGAACTGATCATAAAAAACATATTTCTCAACACAAAATTCATGTCAAACAATTGTTTATTACTAATTATGGTACAAATCAATGTGACAGACTTGAAGCTTTTTTTTCTTGTTTTTTTTTAGAAATACACAAAGTGCTGCTTAACTGACCAAACAGATATTGCTCTATAGATTAAGTACAGTTTTCAGTCTATAAAAAACAAAAACCAACCTCCGCAGGCTCTTTAGCTTTGGTTTCTAGTTTTTGGAATATTAACAAAACGTCAAACCAGTTTGTCTGTTAGTAAAATTTCACAAATGCATCGAAAGGTGATAAACAAGTCATCCCGACTGAGTTAAGAGCAACTTCAGTGTAATCTCCTTTTCCTCTAGGCTGGTCTACGGGGTGGTGAGAACTGAGAGGTGAACATACGGCACAAAGAATGAAAAACAACTCTACGGTAATATAAAACAGACGAGTCACACGTGGAAAACCACCTGCAAGCCTCTCCACGTTAAAAGGTGAACATCGACACACATAGTGCAGACCAATCGTCCTTTTCTACTGACCTGCGGCTGCTTGTATGGCGTTAATATGACTCTCACAAGAACGGTACTGAGGTAAACCTTGGATGAACTACTGTACATTTCCACTCTTTCAGCTCTTTTCATTTCAGATTTTTAAAGATTGTCAACATCATGAATCTTATTTCTCTGTACAATGTGCATAACTATAGAGCTTTGGTCCAGCATTGAAAAGTTGAGCGAAGGCATAGCTCGTTTCTGTATCTACTATTTTTCTTTTTAAGTTTTGGTTACAGCTTTATTATTAAGCCTCGGCCCTAACTCACTAATATATTTATCTGTGCAGACATGTTGTACTTCTTGGCCAAAGGTTTGCCTGCTCTATCCCGTGTAAGCAAAACAAAATGTAGTTGAAAAAAAAAAAATCATATTTTGCTTTATTTCTGTTAATAAGACATGTAAAGCTTTTTTTATTTTTATTTTTTTTGCATGTGTTTTCTATCATTTACAGTGTGTGTGCATGTTTTTCCAGGCAGTGACAAACCAAGATAACCAATGACAAGTGATATGAGGGGACACATATCGAGCAGACACACGATTCTGAATAAATTGCATCAAATTTCAACTCACTTCAAATTAAGCTCACTTGTCCTGACATGTGACACTTGTTCTCAACAGTCACCTCTTCGTGAGGATTTTTGTAAGAGTCAAATATTTGTAGTGACGGTCTCATTGGCTTTCTTCTTTTGCCTGAACGCTGACATTTCTGACGAGATGGACTGAAATTAATTCTACACATTAAAACAACCACAAATACAAAAACTCTTGAAGGTGAGGAGTTTTAAGATGGAGAATGCCGTAGGAGTCAATATATCTCTTGACTGTAACCTGAAACCTTCACTTAGCTGAGAGGAATGCAGAACGTAACGGAAAAAACGTGTTGTCTTTGCAGAAGAAAAGCATATTTGATGTGCAGCTAAACTGGAACGAGCTCAGTAGTTTGGTCAGTAGCAACAAAAACAAAATGCTTCAAAACCACAGTAAATTTAAGAGCACAATTAAAGGGTTTATCACGTTTCTTTTTTTTTTTTTTTCGTCTGGTCAAAATTTAGGTTAATTTCGGTGAGATATAAAGAACTTTCCATGTGGATGGAGCTGAAGCATGCAGATGTGGACCTGCTTCAAATAAAATGAAACAAACACATTTTCAATATTGCTGGGATAAGAAATTACAGCAGACACTGTTGTAGCGGTTTGACATGATTTTTCTTTTTGTTCAACTTGACCCACAGAGTGAAACACTTTAGAAAAAGGGGGATAAAGCCGTGTGAACAAATAAATAAAAAGGTAAAATCTTCCCCAGTCCTTGAGCTGAAGTTTGTGTGTGTTCTTTGGCTATCAGGCTTTGGCAACAGAATGACACAGTAGCTCAAATCAAAGCTGCGGTAGACTCGACGGACACCGACACGATCCTCATCAGTCCTTAGTTCTCTCTTCGTCCACCCTCTGAAACAATCTCAAGAAATTATCAATAAATACCTGTAAAAGTTGTACAAAGTTACACCGTGACTGAAAATATTCGCAGATGAAACAAAAATCGGAGGCAAACAACATTATTATGCAACTGTTTAACAGCAAAGGTTCATTTTTTTTTTTGCGTCCAAAAGAGGAACTTCATCAGTGTGATTTCAATTCGAAGACAGCGTTTTTTTTTTTTTTTTTCCCTTTTAGATATTTACATACAAACAATGAGGAATAAAAGTAAGCGAGACAAAGATAAAATGTATACTCAACCTCACACATATAGCTTAGATTTTGCCAGTACAAATGTAAAAATTTAGAGCACATTTACATTACAAAATTATTCTTAGTACTCAGATGCAACAGACTTTGGTAAATAGTGTTTTGATTTGGTATGATCTCTTTACTAAATCCCCCCTTTGCGGGAACCAAAATTTGGTCTGGTCTTCTGTGAGGCCAGAATCTAAAACTCTTTGAAACAGTACACCGTTTATGTTTTTACATAATTCTCAGATATTAATCTCTGTTTTCACTGTTTTTGGTTTCGCCAAGGTCATTTACATAATCACACTGACAACACATAGTTTGCAGACTGTCCATCCAGGTGACTTGGGAACGATTTTCAGTTCATCCGGCTGTTTTTAATGGCTGCCACTTTTTCCACTTGTCTTGCCGCCGTTCTCGCTCATTTCGGGAGCTCCTCTAGAGAATCGGTGAGGGGGTCCATTGGTGCAGCCGCGCCGAGGTCGGGCTGTTTCAAACGCTTTATCGTGTTTTTCAAGGCTTGCCTCTTGTTGCAGAACCAGACGCGCACCACCTCCCTGTCATAGTTCAGTTTCTCGGCTATTTCCGTCATTTCCTGTCCGGAGGGGTGTGTGTTCTTCTCAAAGTGGCTGTTGAGGATCTCGAGCGCCTGAGGGGTGAAAGAGGTCCTCCGCTTGCGTTTTTTCGAGGGCTCGCTGCCGATAAACTCAGTCAGGTTCTGCATGCCGGATCGGTGGCGGGCTTCAGCCTCGGCCATCCAGCGCTCCAGAACGGGCTTAATCTTCTGGGCGCTTTTAGGGGTGATGTCCAACTTCTCAAACCTGGCAGGATATAAAAGGCCAGGGTTCAGTTTGCCTGTCAGACTGTTACCTATAGTGTTCTCTTGGGCTTCCTGTGGTAGGAAAAAGTGGCTTCTCAGGATGGTGTGTCTGGGGAGAATTGAGAAAAAAGAATCTTACTTAGGTGCCCTTCCAGAACAAGGGATAAGCTACCTGCCTTTTAGTCTCCTCAACCAGAATGCCACAGGGACTGAGACTAACATCCAGGTGCACATCTGGGAAAAACCCCTCTGTATCCTGCACCTGGAGACACCTCAGCTGAAGCAGCTTGAGGTCACGGTTTAATTTTCTGGACAAGGTTGTGGTTCTCTGTCCCAAATTGGCAATAGTGGAACAAGGAGATATCGCCGACGGCTAGAAATCAGGTCCAGTTGTACTTAAAAAAAACATACCAAACATCTGACTGAATGTTTGAAATACTGCATTAATCAACAGAAAAACAGGAATTACTCCCAAATATCCAACTTCCTTCCCTCAGGTGATGCACTAATGCATGCAGTTAAATACGGCAGCATCATTTATTTACACAAAGAGCATGAATCTTTAATCAAAATGTACATTCAATACATTTTTCAAACTTTCCTCCTCTCATTTTATATTTAATAAGAATACATTTACACACTCTAATGCTGCGACTTTACACGTAAGACGCGGCATTTTAGCAGGAAGAATGAGGTGTTTTCTAAAAACATAGCAGGTCGGCGGCTCAGTGACTGTCAGGTGCTTTCAGGGTGACTAGCGACGTGTATGTGGAGCTCGGTTTAGACACGATGAAGGGCTGGGAAGTTTTCCTCTAATGTCGGCCGTAATATTATTTAGTAGATGAATGTCATCTTAATGAAATAATGTATTAAGTTCACGTTTTGCTCTGTTTAATTTTGCTCAGATGTTTTATTATTGCTTATGATGTTAAAGATATCTTTTTGTGGCCTGGGTCGGACCAATACTGACATGACTGATACAGTTTAAAAATGACAGAGTAGATGCAAACATATTTAAACTTTTAATTGTGGATTAATAGTAAAGTAAATACTCTGATAAAGATACATATTTGATGAGAAGAATTGTATTCAGTTGTTTCGCTTTAGTGTGAACTGTATTTAAGGTTATTTATAAATCACTGACTGGTACAGCTATCATTTTGTTTCAGTGGCATCTTTGCCTTCAACAGAGGGGCTAGAAAAACGTAAGGAGAAAGTTAAAGACTGGAACCAACAGCTACATTTTGCCAATAAATGGCTAAACAATATTTTATTGAATCACAGGAGCAAGTCAGAATCCCGCACTGATGCTCTGTGTCTTATGGTGATTTTAAATCTTTTTAATGAAACATGTTTTTTTTGTTGTTGTTTTGTTCTTTTTGTCCAAAGGTGAGAGAACATTAAAGCAGAGGAAAAAAGAAGAGTGGTCAACAAAACAAAATGATGCATGCTTAGGATGTATTCACATGTTTTTTGAGTAACTAAAGGTTAACTAACTAACTAACTAACTAACCACAGGCAAATAAAATGCCTGCCAACAGACGAACAGTTCAAACCTGGTAAGAGCTGCTCTTGAGGACTTCCAAAGACTATTAAATAAATAAGCCCAGATGAGTTAAAAGTGCTGACTTCAAATGCTTTCAGTAAAATAACTCTTATGGAAAGAGCCGAATGCTCTCTGTGGAACAAACAATTCGAAAAAGACAGTTTTTAATGGCGAGGTGAGCTGAGGGCGAGATGCCCACGCATGCATGAACTTCCTCAGTTCCTACACCTCATCGGTGCATTCCTCCTCGTCGACAGGAGGTATTATTTATAACCCTGTCCTCCTTCCTAAACAGTGGAGAGAGGAGGGCTCCATACTGCGGGGAATACATTAGTAAATATGAAGAGTCACCAGAGACAGGACATTTCATGGATCAACAGGAACCGCAGATACTAAAATGAGTTGAGAGCTGCTCAGCTGGGATATGCACTCCCTCCTCTAGTGCATCAGCATGAAGGAAGGAGCCTCTCCGAGTCTTCTTAAAAGTACCTCAGGAGATCTGCTGAGGCCTGAGTTACAGTGTGCCTGAAGATTTAAATGCTTAAATGAATACAGGAGCATGTGACCTGAAATCTACAACCTAAAATATATGACAGTTAGATCCATATTTATTTAAAGTGGACATTTTTTTTGGTACAACAATTTCCTTTTTTTTTTTTTTTTTTTTTATCAGAGGAGCGATTTGTACTGTTTCCAACATGTCTGTACTGTTGGCTGTATATGAAAGGCTGTAATCAAACTAATTCTACCTTTGCAAAGGTTATGGTGTTCAACATTTGTTTAAATAACTGAGAAACGTTGATTCCACTGTGTTTCCATGCTGAAGGCGAAGGTTTACAGCACTATTAAATGGTATTATGTTGTGACGATACACGTTTCCATTATTTTGTCAACCCCATTTTAGTGAGTGGGATACAGTCGATCTGGTTTATACAGTCGATCACAAACTACATCCTCCTAAGTGACCTTACAGTGTGTTCCTCACGCTCTATTAACATAAACTGAACTTTATAACAGTGATGCACTGTGCAGCACTGTTATATTAGAAAAATGCTGAAAAATGTTTTCTGTAGTGTACCTAATGAAGTGGCCAGTGAATGTATGTACTGAAACAACTCCTCTAAGACCTCTTGTTGTATTAGACTATTTTAAGTGATGTTAAAAAACAAAGAACCAGACTGTTTTATGATAATATGGCTTTTAAATGGTTAGCTATCGATATCGTGATATAAACTTTAAATCCAAAGCGTTCCACTTGTCAATCATCTCTTTGTAGCTGACGGTTGGTCGCTATTAGACGTTTCAGGTTGGTGTCTTGTAGGTGTAACGGTACATGTATTTGTCCCACGGAATCACGGTACGGGCGTCACGGTTCGGTGTACACAGTCACACGGTGAATACGTCTGAGTGAGTACCCTATTTAAAATAAACTCCTCACACTATTCCAGGTGGCGGTAATGAGCCTAAATGCTGCCAGCTAGCCTACAGAAGAAGAAAGACGGACGAAGAAGAAAACTAATGGTGTGGAGCATGGAAGGATGTACTAAGAGAAGTGTGGAGCTGGAAGAGCCACCGGCTTCATCTAAATCACCAGCGTGGGAACACTTTGGTTTCCCGGTGCAACATAACCGCAATTGTGACCGGACAAAGACTGCTTTCAGTCTATCGGTGTCTGTCCAAAATAAATGAAATAAGCTAGTTTTATACATGTGTGAATTTTGTTGCTTTTTTCCCGTTGTACCAAACCTGCACTGAACCATGACATGACTCGTCTTGGTCGTATAGTACAGTATGGATGAAGCCAGCTTCTGTTGCTGCCACCACTCTCTATTTGACCTGAAAATACCATCAACAGCACTATCGCACCATCTGGGTTCACCTGACGTTCTTAGCCTGTGATCAGCACGGTGAATTTGGTGGAAGGAATCAAAGCTGTTTCCCTGTGGTAAACCTTTGGGAAACTCATTGGCCCATACGTCAGTAAACGTATAAGATGTTCCCATTGGTCATCTCCTCGAGGCAGTTAAACTCGGTACCTGCCCTTTTTGTGTGGCAAAGGTTTTTCTGCCTATCGTTGAACATCCAGCGGTCTCTTGTTGTCACAGTAAGTTGCTTCCTTTGTGTATGACCCTTTAAGTTTTGGAGTTTTTTTACATTGACTTTTAGGTTTTTGTGAAGCTGTACTTTTGTTTTGTTTGATCCAGTCAAAAATATTGGATTTTTTTTCTTTAATAAAGAGAAGAGATGTAGATAAATACCTTGATAGTGTCCAGAAGCATAATCTCAGTAATTTGATAAAGCTGGTTTTGGTGAAGTACTACTAAACAAATTATGTAAGCTTATGTTTGTAGAAGCTGTCTGTGTACATCTAGTAAAATATACAGTTAAAATGTTTTTATTTTATTAAGATTTAACTTGGTGGACAACTTTTTTAGTCAGCCTTTGTGCTCATTCTAGACTATTAGACCCTTTCTTGATTCCTTCTTCATAACTATTTTTGTATTAATTTCACCTAATTCATTCTGAGAGGAGCCACACAGGCCCATCACTGGCTGTAGGGATGCCCTCCTGTAACGCCTGTTTAGATAAACTAATAAAGTGCCTTGAAACATAGTGAGCAATGAGAACAGACAAGATGGAAGCATCTGTCAGTGTCTGTTGGCTGTCTGAGTTCGGAGCCCCAGAGCTGCCGTGACGTGCCGCTCCTCCTCAAACTTCATGTCTATGTTGATGTTAACTAAACTAAAGCATGTGAAGTTCGCCCCGCTACTTAAAACATCAGGATGTCATGTCCAATGTCACACAAAAAAAAAAAAACTGTCTTAACGGCATGAATAACGGCCCGCAGAGCGTTTATTTTTGAAGCTAATGGCTTTTAATGTATGTTATAAATATTTGAATTATGCCGGGGCGGTAAATAATTCATGTGTGATTTTATGACTTTAAACATTAGTCTGGGCCGCATAAGAACCCCGGCTCCTCTTACTGTTTCACATTTTATCGGCTGTTTGATGTTGATGTGATGAAATTTTTAAAGGTGCATGGCAGCGCCGCGGCGTGCTGCATAAACAGTACAGGTCAAAGGGATGCTAAACTAAAATTTGGAAATGTTGCTTCTGTTTTTCTGCTTTTTACTTAATTTAAACATTAAAAAAAATGTTCCCACTGTAGAATAAATAATTTTACAGTTTAGTTCTCTTGTAAAAGTAATATTTGGACACCATGTAGCCCAATTATTCTGACTTAAAAGGGAACTGATGCTCATTTGGCGTCTTGCAAAATGTTACTCGACTGGAACAACAGGAGAAATGAAACACTGATTGTCTGATTGTCTCATGAATATATTACGCACCATTTACTGCTAAACTGTCCTCGTGGAAGCGGTAAAACACGGCAATCTTATTAACAGATCATCGCCGTCAAGCTCTCTCATGTTCAGGCGGCGCGAGCGGCAGCGGGCCTCAGTAATTATTAAATGCTTTAAGTGCTTCGTGTAATACTCATGTATGTATTTTGCATAAGTGACGCACGGCTGTCATGTCAAAAGATGAGAGGGGAGCGAGAGGAAGAGGAGTAAGTACGGACATGAGAGCTTCATTTGTCATTCAATTATGTGTTTTAATATCTTAATAATGTCTGTTCTAACGCGGAGTGAAAAATAGATAAGAGCACCAGACAGCTCATTGAGGCTGCGCCGCTGCCTCTGCTTTCATTTGACAGAATTAGGACGTGCTGATTAGCAGTAATGATGACTATTTATTGTTCACTTCTCTTCCTTTTGTTTGTCCTTACCTGCAGATGGCAGACTGGCTGTACGCCGGCCCCTCGGCTGCGCTGAGCGCCTGGCCCACCTGTGTCTGTGTCAGGCCCAGGGACAGGCGGCGGATCTTGAATGCTTTGGCGAATTCTCGAATCTCCTCCAGGTTGACCCCGTCCACCTCGCTGGGGGCGGTCTGCGGGTCTGGAACACAACACACACACACACACACACATCTCATTTTATTAGCCCTCTGCTCCTACGCGGCCAAGCTTATTTTTCAGAGTGAATGAGGCAAACATCCAGCCATATGCGATCATGATCGTCTCTAAACAACGGCAAGAATAAATAGTCGCGCTCTGGGTCAGAACCTATTATTTCTCCTTGCTGTAAACTACACAGAGCTGAGATGTTTTGAAGAATAAATTCATTTGAGGCGTGAATGCTGGCGTGTCATGGCTTTGACTTGCGACTGTAAATCTTTAGTCTCACACACAAAAGCGCATGGACAAAAGCACATGACACACAGCTAGTTAATTCAAAAAACAGACAGATAGGTGCTTCAGCGCCACAGCTTTCTTTATGAATACTCATATATTCTGAAGCTAGCTCCCTCAGATGAGCAGTAAAGAGTGTATTGAGACATTCTCCATCTGACCATCAATAAAGACAGTCCAGGCCTTTACAGCAGCAGCAGCAAGCCTCACACTACAGCAATGCTGCAGAAGTACAAAACATTTACACAAAAGAAACGCCGTTTGTGAGATCTGAAAAAGTTTGCCGAGGCATTTTGAAGAATTTCCCTGCTAATAAAAAGTGATTTCACATTGTACATCAATGTCAGATGTCCTGGCATCCTGCTTACTAAAGCAAAGTTTGTGCCTCTGCATTATTCATCTTGGTCATTATCAATGAATTATTAAAGGAATCCTCCAAGCGTATTTAAGCAAAAATCTATGGGCCTGCCATCTCGTCGTGCCTCATAAGTGACGTGTGGCGTATGTGGCCTGCTCCAGACGTGTGAACACTCGGAGGACGAGGGACCAGGTCCATCGTCTCCACTGTGACGAGCGTCTCGTCACTATTCCCAGCAGAGGCTATTTACCGTAACAATAACGGACAGCAGTTCTTAACTGGTCCAGCTCCTGGATCCATATTTTTCTTTAGACATAATTTAAGATTTAAAGATTTGTACAAACTGTAAAGTGACTTTTCTGCACAAAAATAACAAACTTAATGAGAAGCTTTATAATTACAACAGGACAAAAACACCTTAAACACTCAATTTATCTGCTGAATAGGAAAAAAAAGCAATTTTTAAAAAAATGTCCGCTTAATAAATTACAAGCTTGACTAACGCTATTATGTGGCACTACTTTGTGGGTCTGTGTCAATTAATCCAATTCAGTTATGGACAGAATGTGTTCGTCTTTCCGTTTGAAGTTCTAATAAGTGACGTAAAAGTTTGGAGATGTGACTCACTTCAGGAGATTGGTTAGAAAGTTAGAAAATGTTTTGGAACATTTAGTCAGTACTGACCAGTTCATTAGTACACCAACGGAGACAAATGTATTCTAACATAACCGTCCTGCTCTACATTCACCTTCATGACGTTATAAAGTTCAATTTATGTTGAAACAGCTTCAGAAAGGTGGGGATTCAACTGTAGGATCACTTTGGAGATGGAGTTTGTGGCTCTGTTAAACTTTATTAAATGAAATGTTAAAGGGCTTCTGTTATTTAGCCTAACCCACTGACTAAAATGGGGCTGACGGAATAATAGAAACATGCGTCAGTACAACACAGTACAGTTCAATAGTTTTACAAACCACAGCCTTCAAAATGCAAACACAGGTGAAACAGCTCTCAGTTATTTTAATCAACCTTCATGAAGCTGAGATTTAGTGCAGGATTGTTATATTAGAACACATTTGTACCTATTGAACTGGCAACTGAGTTCAAGTGGACTGTCATTTTCTTAAAGCAGCCATTATTTGTATATTTGCATGAATACACGTGACAATGTGAAAGCAATGTGATGGTGTGTAATGAACCTAAAAGAATCTGCTTCACAGTGAGTTTCAGCTCAGTGTTTATCTTTATCTGTATTTGGCAGCAGCTGTTTTCTGCATACAACCTGACCACATGTCATCTGACTGCATTCTGATCACAATGAACCTGCAGAATCTGCCTGTGCATTTACACCTCCATCAGCTTGTGTTTTCCTTTATCCACATGGGATATGCTCACACTGACTGTATGCACGGTGCCACTGACCAAGGAACTTCAACCTCCTTTTTGTTCCAATGCAGCTGTAAAACAGCGAGCATGCGCCATTGATTTTTCCCCCCACACAAATAAGAATAAAAAATCAAAACAACCTTAATATGAAATATTGCTGGCATTCTTCTGTATGATTGACATGCTCCCATCTGATTACCAACAGCTTTTCAGTGGCATTTCATCTTGTTGTTGATTCTGTCATGGGATTTGTGCTTTGTGCATGTGTGCTGTAAGTGATATTGAGAGGAAGCGATACGGCCCGCACTCAGCATAAAGCATTAATTCTATTTACTGCAAAACCATGCCGCTGTGATTTTGTGCAGACTCAGAGAGGGTTTATAAGATATTTTCCGAGCTCCAAGTAAACATAAACTGAACACAATGTCTACAACAAGTTGATCAATGGCGACTTGTTTTTTTATTAAATTCAGTAGCTTTGTAGCTGCCTTTGAAATGAGTTTACACTGAGTTTAAGAGAATCGACTCTGACAAATGAAATTTATCTGAATAAAACAGAGTTTTTAAAGGCAGTGGCTGCATGCTGACAGGCTGCGGCCCAGTGATTTATAAGGCCCTGCCAAAGGCCCACGCACTGAGCGAATGAGACTTATGTTCATTACACATAACACACGCCACTTTAGATTGACTAATAAACCAAAGAAATGACAGTCAGGGAAAATCTAAAACAATAATAGGAGGCGTGGATCAGTCAGAGCTGTCTACACTACAGAGTAATGTGAGTCCGGCAAGTTGATTCTCCTGCAAGCGACGTTAAAGCTTCAGTTTCCCTTTTTTTCTTATCTTACTGTAGCTCAGATTTTGTGTTACTACCTCATTACAAATGAGGTGAATGGAATTTTGTTTGCTGTCTTAAAAATACCTAAAAAATAATAATATCTTTTTTCAAGGAAGAGATATTATGATTTAATTGGAACATTTTTCTTTACTAGAAAAATGTTCCAATTAAATCAGATCACAGTGAAGTCCGTGGTCTTATATTATCACGTCATTCCTGTCGATATTTTATTTATTTATTTTTTATATGATAGGAAATGAGCAGAACACAAGCCACAAACCAACAGCCCAAAGATTTCCATGATCTATCCAAGTTTTCCACAATCTACTGAACTTGTCTGTTTCCAATCTGAAGAAGAAAGAAGAAATGTATTTCCTAACTCTATATATTTTACCTTTGTCTTCAGCCATTTTCTGGAAATTTACTTTCAATTAACATGATCCTAAGCACGTATTTGTCTTGTTTGTATAATACCTCAATGGTTAAAGTAACGCCCACCCTCGAAATATTCTCCATGCTTTAACACCTGACAATAAAAGCCGGTAGAGGGACATCACCAGAAGACATCTGACTCATTCACATTTTCTCCAACATCTTGATTTGTATAATGATGATTATTTAAGCCAGGTTGGTCCTTTAATTCCTGGAAACTTTTAAATTCCTCCATTTCCAAGAGGTAACACTGTGTCTGTGTTTTTACATAGAATTAGGTGATAATCTCCATTTTTCTTACTGTCAACAAATCCTGTGTAAAGACCAAAACTGACAGTGAGCCGATCCTGTTAACAAGTATTGTTTATGTAGCCAAACTCTGATACCTCATGCCTCTGTGCCACAGAGCTCCACTGTCATCCAACGACTATTAAAAACAGTACAATGAGCCACAATTTTGCACCGCCTGACACGTTCCTCCATTACGATGACCTGAAAACTGGAGCGCCCAGCTGTTTTATGCTTTTTAATGGTTTATAACTTCACTATTTATGAATGGATTTGGGACAGAGGGTCAAGAACACGGTAGGAAAGTCAGAGAGTTGTGAGATGTGAACGAACACGTTGTTGGTCTTCATGGGATTGTCTGATAATAACAAAGACTATTGTTAAATCTTTATCCTTTAAGGAAATAGGAACAAGCCTCACTGAACAGAAAATAAAAAAAACAAAAATAACAACACACAGCTCTTTCACCTCCATTTCACTGAACTGGAGGCGAAATCTGATAAACTACCTACATCCTGATTCTAACGTTGGCATTTAATTGTGATTTAGAAATTATAACGTGTGTTACATGTCAGTGGAGATACCGTTCCTTATTCTTTGTATTTGAAGGCATGCTGTGTGACACTTACTGCTGACCAGCTGCCCCACGCTGAGAGCCGAGGAAGAGGAGGAGGTGGAGGATGAGGAGGAGGCCTGGTGGAGAGGACTCTGTCTGTGGGGCATGTGGAGCAGGCTGGGCTGAGACGATGCGGGGCCCGTCTGACCCTGCTGAGCCTGAGGCAGCTGGACACACAAACACACGGAGCTGATATATCGACAGCAAGCGGCACAGAAAGATATTCCCTCCCCACGTCATCATAATGATCACAATTTACAGTCATCATGTCGTTAGCGGTGATTGGACCTCGATTTTGAATCTAATCAAACAATCAGCAGCTATTAAATTAGTCGCTTAGAAGCTGGATGTAATGAGATTTACCTTGTACCTCATGATGAATAATTACCACCTGCAGTATTTAGACTGACAGAGAGGAATACAGTGCTGATACTCTGCTCAATAGCTACAGCTGTAGTTAAAGGAGACAGTTTAAAAGGAACTGCATGCTGGTTCTGCTCAGGCACTCTGCTGTCTCTATGAGCCTTATAATCACTTCTCTGAAGAAATAAAAAAAAAAGAGAGCGAGAGAGAGAGCAGCTCGTGACAATTAGAGTGTCCTCTCTCGTCGTGGCTAATAATGCCTGGCAGAATCTGAAATAAAAACATGTGGACACAGCAGTCCCCATATCAAACATAATTCATGATCCACAAGCCTTGTGCTCTGATGGCAAAAAAAAAGAAAAAAAAAGATGTATTTTCATGTTTTATGCACATTTGAATTGCTTTTACAAGATCAAGATGGTACGTCTTCACCGTTAAAAGCGAAAAGCTGTCTGCGCCTTAAACTGGGCTGGCTTCTCCTCTCCTTCTTTGCTATTAATTATTTTCTCCGTGGCATGTGTTTGTTTGGATGGTTTGGGGAGGGGGGGTGTCAACAGCGATGCACACACTGTCAGGACTGTTGACAGGCTCGGAGAATTATCTAGCTTCACTGGAAATATTCTAGACTGCAGGCTCTGACAACCGTAAATTATGCCGGTGGAACAATGTGTACATGCGGGCTTTGAAGTGTAGACAAAAGCCTAAACATTATTACAGATGCATTAATTCATTCAAGAGTATGATCTGCTGTTTCGGGGGCCACAATTTGGTGTCCATCTGCTACGAGTTCACCCATCCTGCACTGTAGAGGCCTTCAACGTGAACTTTTACCCTGTAATTCGGCGCCGGCATCGCCATTATCAAGTCAATAACATTTTCACTGTCAGCGCGCGATGCATGTGCCGCCCAACTGGTGCGCCATATAGATCACCACCAAATTGGGTGGAGAAGGTGTTTTTGCTCTCGAGCATCTGTGCTTACAGTGCGAACTCAAATCAGGTGTGCAAAATAAATAGATAAATAAATAAATAAAGCAGCTTGAGTGTTTTATGTGGCTTCCTTTAAATCAAAACAAAATACTTCTTGTTCAGGTCAGAGAGGACAAATCATAAGGCTAGAGAGTGTGAGTGAGGAAGGAGAAGAGGAGGAGGAGGAGGAGGAGGAGGGAGGCAGTGAAACGGAAAGAGGTGGAGAACAGAGGCAGGAGTGTTTGAGTTTTAAGTGGAGTGATGAAAAGTGTTGTTTTGTTTTCTTTTTTTTTTAGTTCGGGCTCTGCAGGGGTTTAGCAGTCTCGCTGAGACTGAGTCTGAAAGGTTGGCTGACAAGTACCTTCCAAACATGCACAGGCACACGGGAAAACATGCAAGAAACACACACACACACACACACACACACAAAATTGTACCAAAAGCTACAATTTTCCAAGTGGAATGATGCAAATGAGCTGAAGCAGGAAAAAATGCAAGGTGTTTAGCATAAAGCAGAGATGGCTAGCCGTTGCTTTCATGAATAAACAAGGCTCTGGTCTGACTCCACTAGGTGTTGCTCATTCAACGCTTTTAAAAACAGCTCATTTCTTGGAGCTTAAGAATGTAATAAGCTGCTCGCTGAGACATCTTCTTTCATATGTGTGTGTGTGTGCTTGACCATGAGCGTATGTGTTACCTGCTGTCCAGGCTTGATTGGTGACAGCGTGATTCCCTGGGTGTTGATGACAGGCAGGATCTGATTGCCGATCACCGTGGCGATGATCTGGCCTTGAGCGTTGGTCAGAAGCTGAGGTGTAATTGGCTGTACCTGCAGTGCTGGGTTGCCACCCCCTGATTGGCTGGAGTGCCCTGCAGAGTTGGGCATCAGTGGGATTGTTCCAATTATCTACAAAGGGGGTAAGAGAGGAGACAAAATCAGCTGGGCGGTTTTAAAACGGAGAAGGAGAAGAGAGGGTAAACACTACTGGAGGTATCAGACGTAATGATATCTGCTGCTGTGAGTCTTCTCCTTTTGGGGGTCGGAAATAAAGCGTAAGCGCGTCGTTCCTGCTTCTTATGAGGCTAATCAGAGCACTCTGTTTTATAGTGGAGTGATTCAGAGAGAGAAACATGCAGAAGTGGCCACTGATCATCTGTCACTGAGGTGGTTTTACAGGCTGGGGCTAGCGAAGCCAAAGCAGACTGCTGGGAGCACACTGCAAAGGTCAGCGCTGAATACCTGTGTGTGTGATGGTGCACACCACTGACTGTATTATCCATCACCAGGCCAAGACCGGGATGACTGTGAATGTGTGCGTGTGTGTCTAAGTGTGTTTGTGCTTAAGTGTCTTTGTGTGTCTCTGGTGAGAAGGCAGTTGAGAGGACCACCACCCCACCACCACATGCACCACTCCCCCCGCCCTCCCCTCCATTTCACTCACACACAGAAGCAGACAGAAAGAAGTGGAAGGAAGGAGCAAGAAGAGAAACAATAAGAGGGAGAACACAGGAGCATCAGAGAGTGAGACAGGACCCCGTGTCTCTAATTCAACTCTCAGGGTCCCTGGGGTACTTCACCCCTCCTCCACCCCCCCCTCCATCCCCTGCTCTGCGCTCCTCTGTGGCTGTAATCAGGAAGGGCAGATCAAAGGGGGCGGCAGAGTGTCACTGCAACGTTTTAGCTCTCAGAGCTGCCAGAGTGTGGCCAAGAGTGGCGCTTTAGGGGGGACTTAGCGCCTCTTCACCATGATGAAGGTTAATGTCATCTGGGGACTGGTTCTGGACAGCTCCTGAGCCGCCATCGCCCCGGCCCCCCCGCTGGCAGCGCTCCTCCACCAAGCCTCATTACACCAGAGAGCAGCTCAACATGGATGAGACGCCCATCATTTTAAATTCTGTTATTTGGCAACTGGGCAAAGAGCTACTTTTGCTAAAATTGCGCCGCCTTGGACTCTTTCTCTTTATGTTTATATTCCTACACCTCAGCCCAAAGCAACGAGGCACAGTCTTCTCTGGCTCCCTAGTCTCCGTCGCCACCACCGCTAATGTGTCTCAGCGCACGGCCCGCCTCCCCCTCCCCTCTCCCCCCGTCTCTTTGACATAATAGGGAAGGATCAGTGAGAGAAAGGTGGGCCGACAATCTGTAATTCATCCCTGCCACGGCTCATTTGCTTACGTTGCTTCGCATTAGGGGAGAGATAATTTATCTCTCTCTCCGCGCCGGCTTTACAAATTCCCTGTAATGCTCTCCTGCCACTTAGCATATTTTATTGCCCTGCCTGACGCTCGTGTCTCTCGAGTCCCACTGATCCCGCTTTGCATGCCACTGTGGCAGGGAACTTGTTCCGCTCAATTATTCATCGTCATTGGACTAAGTGGTTGTTCTATAAGCATAATAAAAGAGCAGGCAAGTGACAGCTTAGCTCTCATCCCTGTCCCACCGTGCCATGCTTCTCCATCTGAATACCTCAGGCAGATGTTTCATGGCAGTGTCACAAAGCTCCACTCAGGCTGGAAGGATAGAGATCTCACAGTGTCAGCTCATGGTCACAGGGGACAGCTTTCTTCAATGAGCTAATGGGAAGCATTTATTCCAATTATGATTTAACATAATGCAATGGACATAATATGTGATATTCTGAGTGAAATAAAAACATCTCCAAAACTAAAGCAAAAAAATGAAAAGATGCAGTATTGTATTCAGGCCTAAACAAAAAAAGACGATTTTCTGCAGTACGTCAGTGTTTAATAATTAAAACACTTTTAAAAATGCTTAATTTGATATTCTACATCTAAGTCCATGTTTAAATCTCATATTTCTGATGATTCTGACTCATGTTCCTGAGCAAATGTCACCAAAATATTCAACTGTTTCTATTTGGGAAGCTGCTTTAGCATCCACCATCGTGAAGTTTACTCACTGTACAGCTTGTCTGCATTTGATGCAGATGTCTTAAGGTTCAATTTCACCTCACAGCCATTTCATAAATAAGCAGCCTTCAGGACTCATTCGCTGCCGAGCCCCTCTCCTCACTTATCTTTCAGTTTCCTCGCCTTTATTTGGCTCCTGTGTTTGCTTCCCGCTCCAGTCCGTCGTGTGGCATGTGAGAATCGTGCCTCTTTCCAAACCCAGCAGAACTCATTAAGATTATGCTGCTCTTGTTTCCACAGAAATGTCATCTCATCTCTCCAGCCAGGCCAATCTGTGTCTTTAGCCATGGTCGCCAGGCAATATCTCTGCCCATTTTTCTCTCCTCCGCTGTTCACGCAGTGAATCGAGACCCCGGAGGGAAAATGTTTGAGAAGTCTGGACTCGTGTCAACACACAAGTCCAAAGAAGCGAGCATTCAGAGTAAATTAAAGACTAAAACAGCAGACTCATAACGGAGCGCTGGATGCAAGACACTTCCTGTTTGCCATAATTTTTATCCCTTATGGAAACATAACAACATGATGCCTGATAAGTCTTTGTTTTATTTACTGAAATACATGAGATACAGTATAACTGATAAGTGCTTTTAAGATAATCTGCTACTTTTCTGTGTTTTATATTACAAGTTTAATATCCTTTGTTGTTTAACAGCTGATTTATTGACGGTGACAATAATCAATGGTCACAGCCCTACAGTAGATTTACAATTACAAGGTCAACAGCCATTTTCCAGTTGATCTAAGGGCTGGAGGCTTGCATCGACACACAGGGCACGCTTGTGTTGTGGTTCAGCTTCACCAGCTTTACAGGCCACCTTGCTTTTCAGGTTAACAGTGACTGTGATCCTTTACTTGTTGCTTTCTGCATTAGTGCCAGTATTATCTGTCTACTGGGCCCATGGCTGCAACAAAGGTGGAGAATGCGAGGAGTAAATGGTTTTCATGCACAAAGCAGAGGCACCAGGGTTAACTCATCTGCGGCCTTTTCAGGAAAGTCTACACCTCGAAAAATGCGCGGTTAATGCAGGAAACAGCCCTTAATGTCCCCATTGCCCAATACAGATTTAATCACATATTAGGATGGAAAAGTGAGAATCTGCAGTGAAGAGAAAATGTTCAGAAAAATGCCACGGATTTGTAAAGGCAAAAAATATCTCAGGAGTGAGAGTGACTTAATAATTGTGGCTTTTATCCGCAGCCTTAATCACTGTTGTAGAGGAGCCGAGGATAAAAGAGCCTCATTGATTCTCCTTGGAGAATAAAAAAGCTCGGGCCAAAATAATTAAGGTTTAAAAACACACTGAACTCTAAATGTCCATCAGAACTGACACTTTTCAAGGTTCTCAGAGCTCTTGCTCGTGAAAAGATCTTTTGACTGAGCTGAAGACCGTTAACTGGATTCCAAATTCAAGGAAAGGTTACTTTTTAGCACAACGATGTTAAGATTGTTCTCTAAATTTGAATTAAACATTAACCTGAATGGATCAAGGAGCTCTAATAAACACAACCAACATTTGTGCGTGTGTTTTGGGCCTCCAGCCTTGTTTGAGTTTTACATTAGTCTGTATAGTATCTTGTGTGTTTGGGGGAAGGGAGGGGCAGTAACCTCTGATAGGGCAGTGCATGTTTCAAGAGCCCTCCGTTTGAATAATGCCGTGGAATAATGAGGTGGGGAGCAAAGGCTGTAGCCCAGGGCTTTGACCGTCTCTGTGACCTGATTATGTCAGGGAGTGTCAGCCACCACGACACTACAAAAGCACAGAGCATCCCGTCAAGTCCATATCCACAGTGATCTGTTCCCACTGCTCCAGGCACCTTGTGAGCCAGGGAAGTCCATACTGTCTCATTAGCAGCGTTTAACATCAAGACATCGTGCACGTTTCTACACACGATGAAGCATCGGGTCGAACTGGTGGCTCTGAAACGTAATGCCACTGGATCAAATTTAAAAATTAGGAAACGTCCCCTCTGCTCCAGAGGAGATGAGACAGGGGTTAAGGTAAACAACACAAAGTGGCACGAAAGGGCACATTGTCCATACGGTCTCCCTTTAATATGTGCTGTGTGCACCTGAGATAAGATGATTCATTAGATAGGGCCCCGCAATGACAAGCATCATCGTTCAAGCCTCTGGCTACTGATGGAACAATTCTGCAGCCACCCTGTAAATATGACAAGGTCAGCGTTTTACTGCGACAAGCGCATGCGGATAAGAGAAAGAAAGGCTTTGTTTATTCCCAAAATGCTTAATATATGGTGGGGAGCAAACAGCCTCAACACAGAGAGCCACCACTGGAAATCTATGTGGAAAGATCAGAAATACGATAGAAATGGTTTACTTGGGGCCGCACGTTCATACATCTTTTCACAGACTGGTAACCAAAGAAACCATTTTGTCTCTGTAGTATTTGTTTAGCTGCATGTATGAGGGATCAATTGGCACACTGGTATCTGGTGCACTCACCTGTCCTTGTGCGTTGGTGACCAGCTGCCCGGTGGCCCCTTGCAGGTTTGACAGGGTGTTTCCAAACACCTGAGAGCCGGCGATGGATCCCATGGCTGCTGCTGCTGCTACCGCCGCCTGGCTAGCCAGAGGATTCAGCTGGAGGGGACGAAAGACATCATTTGTCAAAAAATAATTTATTTCGCCGGTGCAGATGTTTATAACGCAAATTCCTAAAGAAAGCTGCTTTTGCTTTTTGTTGCCAGAATGGGCTAACATCAGTGAGGTCCGTACAGTCCAAGCGGCGAGGGCTATGCAGTCCATCATGCAGCTCCCAGAGGTTTGTGCTCTTAGACCCAGTGGGAGGCTCAAGGGTAGGGAGGAACAGTGAAAACTGGAGGTAGGCTGTGAATAAGTGGCCATTTTACAACTCTAAGTGCTTTCTCTGGCCCCCGGGGCTCCCCACAGGCCCAGTCCAGTCTTTCCACCAGCAGCAATGGCCCACCAGCTTCCCGCTCTCACAATAGAGCCAGGCAGTGTGGCAATGCATCACTGTATCGTCAACCGCTTCAATACGGTTCGACTCAGGAACCCTCCTGCGTCAGAGGGCTCTAACACACAGATAGTGTTGAAAAAGAGGAGGGTTTAAATGACCGTCCTTACCCTCGCTGTAATGGACTCATCTGGTCTGGCCTGTGGTTGTGAAAAGAGGCTCCTTGCATCAGGGAGAGGTTGTAGAGCCTCGCCACATCGCTCAGATTAGCCATATAAATCAAGCTAACCACTTATTAGGGGGCTGAAAATGCACTGCTGATTTGGTTGTAGTGCAGCAGAGCAAAGTCTTATTAGGTTGAGTAAGTAGATCAAAGACCAAGAAGAGATAGGAGACCTCCCAATTACTCAACAGAATAGAGAAATAATAGAAACACTGCTACGAAGACGGCTGCCTGCTCCCTGCTGCTGATGCTGGTCAGCTACATATTCAAAAGGGGAATTATTAGTAGAGTTTAAACACAAGGCTTGAAAGAACAGCAGAATTCTTCCCTGAAACATAAACTTTTCTCTGTGCACTGCGGAGAATTCACCTTTTTTCCCCCATCCCAGATCGTTCGGTTGCCATTCATCTTTTATCTTACCCCACCACCATATATTATTACACTTTCTGAAATCAAATGATGAAAAAATGCCACCGAGCGATCAATACTTTTTCATTGACAGTAAAGGTTAAGCACATTAAGAATGACACTGCATTTGTCTTATGAAATCATATTTCATGTTGGTGGCCTCAAATTGGCCGTGATTGATATTGCCTGCACTCGTCTGAAAGTCATCCAGTTTTTCCTCGATAATCGCAAGATTGTCTTTTATGTGTCCAGAGGCTGTCCTTCGGAAAACCGCTGAAAAACCACAAGACTGTAAGTGACTGTGTTTTATACCTGCGGAAGTATCAGAGCATTTAAGACTTTACTACCAACAGGAAAAGTGCCGTTTGAAACAATATCTGTCTTTACATTAATGTAAGATTAAAGAACGTCAGGCATCAGTGGACAGAACTGTCATTTTTAGCATTACATTTACTCTGCTAATGGTACAGTTTAGTTTATGGTTGCATTTTGTCCAAAGATGCATCTGCTTTACCAAACTATTATTGTCCACAATATCACCTTAACACTAACGTAAAGCGACATTACATAGTCTAATCTGCCTGGGGCCTTTCTGTGAGGAGTTCACATGTTCTCCCTGTGCATGCATGGGTTATTCTGCAGGTGCTCTGGCTTCCTCTGACAATCCAAAGACACAAGCATGTTAGTTTAATCTAATTCTTGCATTGACTGGATGGTTGTTTGTCTGTCTGTGTTAGCTCTGTAGAAACAGGCTGGAAGGGTCTCATTTAAAGCACTATAATGGAACATCCATTAGATGATTTTATAAGCCATACATTTGTCATATTTACTGATATTGAGCCAATCTATTTTATTCCCTCTGCATTTAATCTATTCACACACACACACAGATGAGGCAGTGAGCTGGGGGATTAGTGCCTTGCACAACTGCACTTCAGCGGTGGATGCCGAGAGGAGAGAGCTGCTCATTAACTCCACCCTCAAACACTTTTCCCTCCAGACCCAGGCCAGCTTCTCAAACCACTAGGCCACAGCTGCCCATGTATAAACTGACGGATGTACAAATGGCTTGGTTTAGATAATCATAAGCACAATAGCCAATAAAGCACTTATGGCGTGTTAAATAAACTTTAATGAGACAGAAAAGTATTTATAAAGTAGTATTATGCAGGACAAGACCAACAAATAAATTGTCAGTCCTTGCATAAAAAGCATTTTTTTCTTCCTCCTCAAATTAATATGTAGCTCCCACTGGTGTTTTGGTGGTAACGATGTGTTATTAAAAGATCTAGATCTGGACAACTCTGCCTCAATATGAACTTTTCATGCAACAAACGTGTTTGTTTTCTTTTTCAATGCAACTTTGTAATGCACATCATCTTCAACAACAACACTGATAAAGTATAACCCTGAAAAACGACCACTACAGGTTGACTGATCGAGAAAAGCTTGATCTGGGTAGTGATATCCGCCAGGAACTGGAACTCAGCACATAATGCCCCTCGTCTCTTTAAAGAAGAAATAAAGGCTGCTCTAGCTTCTAGTAGTTTTGGCGAGAGAGGCTTTGAATATAAAATATCGACTCTAATGGTCTTTAAACGCAGCGTTGGGTGTTGGGATTGTGAGAGGCGCACAACAACCAACATGGTCAGTTAAACAGAGGCTACAGATCAACACACAAATAATGTGATGTGCTCAGACGAGCACACCCGGAGTCTCCCTGAAAATCTGCTGCGCTTGGTGTCATTGCGTGAGTGATAGGCTGTTGGTGAAGCTTTCAGATTTATTTGAAATATTATCATCGGGTTTGGTTCGATGATAGCCCTTTCAGATGCTATGTTATTCAGGTAAATCTAGGTGAAAAGAGAGAGGGCTTTACCGCTGCATCTCTGGCACTAGGTAATATGGATAGCAGTTGGAAGGAGAGCCAGGAATAAGGAGAGGCGAGGCTGTGTTCAACACCTAAACAGGTGATTTTCCGCCACGGTGACTCCTCTCAACACCTCGGCGGGAGGCACAAAATGACAGACCTGGCCTAGCATTTGTGCTGATTGCATGTGTTGGAGGAGATAAACAGTGATCTTCCAGTTTGTAGAGGCTGCATGTTAACTACTGTATTTCATTCTTTTTCATTGGCTGTGAAGACGGGGAGTCAAGAAGATCTTCGGCGCCACAGACCACTCTGGTCAGCTGGATGACTGTGGAGATAACACAAACGCTAAAACGCACTAAAGTCAGTGTGTTTATTAAAAAAGTTTGAGACTTTAAAGTAAAATCCAAGCCAAGAAATTGAGAAGTTTCTTTTTACATTCCCATGTTTTGAAGCGGCCAACTTTAACTCCTCCATTATGTCATGTGACATCACTCCGTCACCTCTGACTCAGTGTAACTGCTATCACTCTTTCCTATCCCAGTTTGATTTAGCCAAATATACAGGGTAACATGGGGATCAGCAGACACAAAATAAAAGTCTCTGGCAGGAAAAAAAAAGCCTGCAAATTGTTAAAAATGCATCTCTTCTCCGTACGGTATGAGGAGGAGGGAATCTAAACTCCGCCGGGCTCTCCGTCGCCTGTTTGACCATGAGGGTCACCTGGTGCAGCAACCCGTGTAATCTCAGGAATAGAGGGAAAAATAGTGTCCCCGCAAACCGTGGAGAGACCCCTGGAAACTAAAATTGTCTGACACAAACTAACTCGAGTTTATTCTTGGTTTTGCTCTTTTCATGTGGCCGTTTTAAACTTAATTGCTTTTTTTTTTTCTTCCCTTTTTCCCAGTCGTGCAATGAACAAAAAAGAGCAAAGATAAATGGACAAGTGTGCAGACGCTAGAAGGAGGGGGCAGAGTTGTCTGCGCTTAGGTTTCAGCGGCGTGTAAAACGTATTTTCTGCTCGTCTATAATTCAAGAACGCAATTTAACATTTATCTAATCTAAGAGGGAAACTGAAAGACCACAGTGAATGATTTATGAAATTAGTGACCAGTAATGATTTTAATTGAAAGCAGTTATATGTAATCCCCTGTAGGGGGGAGGGGAAAGGGAAGGAAACTACAGGTAGAAGTCCTATGATCGCTGTACCAAAGTTTTACTCGTCACCATTCAGGCTAAACTGCGTCAAAGTGAACCCAACAGGGTAAATTAACAGTCGATATCACTATTGTTTCTCCAAGAAGAGAATGCCTTTTATCTGGAACAACATGGAAGTTTCCCTCGTCCATCTAAACCCCACATCTCCTCCCTGCTCTTTTCCCACTCCGGAGTGAATGTAATCAGCTGTGACATGAGAAAACACGTTCTCTGTCTGTCAGGACTCTGCTAGTCTTCCTCTGACAGTCCTCCGCTGACTCTCCCCCTCCACCTCCTTGAAAAAAGGCCTCCCCCCCCCCCACACCTCCCCTGTCTCCCCTTCCTCACATCTGCCGCGCTTATGAACATCAAAATGCCATTAGGCCCTCCAAAACACCTCTGGTCCCTTGGTTGGCAAGGCCTCGCACTGTGGTCGTGCACTCTGAGCCCTCGGAGCGCAGACTATTGCTCACCAGTGGGCCTCAGCTCCAGTCGTTGTGAAAAATAAACCCCAAAAAGAGCCGTTCTAGAGGAAAAATATTGGGAAGTGAAAGACGGATAGAACAACTGGGGCAGATAACACCCGGCAAAATACAATAACGCTGCATCCGGTGACAGTGGGACATTGTAATTGCTTAAGGCAGCGGAGGGATGGTGATGGCAGCGGGTGTGGACGGGGAGGTGGCCGAGGTGGCACGGTGGGTGCTAATGGAGTGATGTCATATGAAACGCCAGAATGACAGCTAGTTAACAGAGGAGGTTTGGCTGATCAAATAAAACGCATTAACGCCAGGAAATGGATATCGCGGCCAGTCTCAGAAATGGCCATATCTAATGAGGCGAAATGCAAATGAAGGAGGAAAAGAGTCGTGAAACCGTTTAAACTAACTATAAAGGGATGATGGAGTGTCGGACAGTGGCCGTCAATCTCCCCACTCATTACCTTCATGTGAAATTAACCGCGGCTCTAATCATTACATAAAATCTGCTCCAGCCCATTTGTTGATAATTGTGAGGCGCGGCGGTTCAGAGTGGGTTCTTTGTCATCAATCACAGCAGCGGTATATTTCCTCTGGTTAGGGGACACTCGGCGAGTAAAAATATAAGTTATACTACAAACCTCTCACGCTATTTCTCTTCCTGAGGAATGATCTATAATATTTAGCTGTTTCCAGATGTATTAAATTTGAAACTACTTGGTGATTAAGTATCTACAGGAAAGTGCTGACCATTTCAGCTCCTGATGTGACATATTTGGTGCAGTTATTTCTGTACCATACTTCTACTGGGTTGGAAATCACAGCAGCAACCAGTGTTGCAGTAAATCTCCGGCAGGTCCGGCTATGACTTTAAAGCAGATACCTGGCTTTGGTTTTAGCGGCTGCAAGAAAATGAAAAATTAAATAATTAGAGTCGGGAGACGACGGAGAAAAGATGAAGGCGATTACTTTTGGTGTATTAACAAAGGCTCTTACCTCAAATATTCAATACGTAATAAAACATCTTTCTTGATTCTACGAGTTTTATTTCCGCCCATTCCTTTTCGTTTCGGTGGAAATGGCATCTCTTTTCACTCTGCTGTTGTTTGACATATAAATATAGCATTTGAATGACTTTAATATCCTCCTAATCAATGTCCAGTGATCTTTTGATGTCCTCAATTCAATATAGGAAGGGTCATCCATGCTGCAGCTTTATAAACACAATAAAGGTAAATGATTACTCTCCACTGTGGTGTCCAAAAATACGGCCAGTAATGAAGAGAAATGGAGGAGTTTGAGGAGGAGGCCTGTCATGTGTCATTGGCCAACTCTAAGCCCTAAGATTAATCACGAGAGAGGGGCTCTGTGGCTAAGATGTGGTCACCCTTGATCGATAAATCCACCACCCTCCCTCCTCTCATCCTCTGTCTGTCTGCTTCGCTGTCTCTCTCTCTCCTCCTCCTCCCAAAAATATACACTGTTGTTGGCACAAGCTAAATCAGCATAAGTGGAGGGATGAACTGATGAAACGTGCAGCCGTATTCGTATTGATTGCTTCAGTTTTGACATCAGTGCTCCCCCCGTTTCGAGGAGTTGACTCGAGGAAATGCACTCTTCTCGCTTTCGACTGAGTTTATTTACAAAAAGCTATCTATTACGCATTCCCACTGATAATGAAAAAGAACACGAAATCACCCATCAGTAAAAAATAAAGATGCAAACGACTCCTACTTTGGGTTCAGAGGATAGCTTAGAGGAATTTCAATCCACACTATACATTGCAGAATACATAGCAAACCCGCCTCTGCTAACAGCGACTGAAAACTCTGTGGAGAAGAATTTCTGATAATATTCTGCAGGGACCACAAATGGGACTTTTGACTTGGTCTATGAGGAGGGCATAATGCAATAACATTGCATTAAAAGGGTCTTTTTACAGCATGGCAGCGCTGTGCAGCTGTATTCCTTGTGTTAGCCCGGTGCTCTGTTTGCGGTCACTAATGGGCATCAAAAATTACAGGCAGTGGAATCGCGCCCCGCGGGGGGACTGGCCTCCTCAGCGGAGCGGAGCACTTAGACGGTGTCTGGGAGGCTGCTGGAGGAGAAAGGGGGGAACTCAATGTCACAGCCCTGCCTCATAATTAAAGAAACCCTATTCCTTATCCACTGTTAGGTGAGCCCTAGCTTGGTGCTCCATCTGAGGGCTCCCCTGTGGGCGTCTAATGCGTGTTGCCCCCAGTGTGCATGTGGGCTGATCAGGGAGCGCTGCCTTTCTGCTGGGTGTCTGAGCTGGAAGCCCTCTGCCCACCTCGAGAGTGATGGGGCCAAGTTTGGAAGAATTGCAAAGCTTAGAAAGCGATGGAAATATCAACTTGGTGAGGTCTGAAACCCAACAAATCCAGAAAGCCAAAAAGTGAGTGCAATGGAGGTTCAATTTTAAAAGTGAAAGTGCCTTCGCAGTTTTTTCCAGTGATCCTTCAGAAATATGATGAATTTAAGTTTCTCCTTATTTAGAAATTCAAGGCTCATCGTTGCTCCTTAAGTCTGTAGATTTTCTCCCTGCCTAATCCCTCATTTGAAGTAAATAAAAGTAGTAGAGCTGTCATGGTCAGGTTGTTTTCCTCATCTAGCTCCCATGCTTTATAATTATTCATATGAAATGTGCTGCTGTTGATGGGCAACAGTCTTATTTTCTGCTTCAGTCAACAGTGCACATTTGTATTTCTAAATTGTGGAGCGCTTGTTATGTAAGGCAATTTTCTGCCTTCTTAAGAGCCGGATCTCCTGTGCATTAATAAGAGGCCAGGCTGAGCTGCTGGAGAGCCGAGGGCCCGCTCATGCTCTAAACCGCACCGCCACCAGCAGCCGTTTAAACACACCGCCTGCCACCACAGAACACGTATTAAAAGTTTTTATTAGAGATTTAAAAAAAGGTGTTGCCCTGGATAATGCTTCAAAGATCAGGTTTATTCAAATTACTAAAGATTTATAAGATTAAAGCACAACAATGCTGCTTTACCAGCACTCTAGATTAGATTTGTGGTTTTAATGAGGTCCCCTTTTTCCATATTTACTCTTCTAATTACTGATTTAATTACATTTTCTACCAATTTTAGCTTCACACGTCATACAGTTAAGAATTTAAGCAGGTAAACGCATGTATTTTATACCGCGCAGACTCCTGTGTTGAATACTGAAGCGTAAGACACATAATGGACTCTTAACTTGCCGGTTTCATTGACAAGCCACAGTATGAGCCATTGGGTCTACATCTGAGCATGTCATTTTAATTTTGATTTAATATCCCGCAGAATGACAGCGGCCCGTTTCGCTAAATTGAATGAACACGGAGCTGATCTGGAAAATCAATTAATCGATGCTCAAGGCTCATTTCATCCACATGTTAATATAATGGGAGAAACACCCACCGCCCATAAAAAAAAAAAGGGAAAAAAAAGAGACATTTAGAGCAAATTGGACAGTGGTGATTTTAACAGCGGTTGACATAAGTAAAAGTGCACTGCAGCAGAAAACAGTGACATGAGTGTCTGAAGGGGCCTCAGCTGGAGACAAAAGCTGCAGACATGGGCCCGAGATTTGAGGAGGATGGTGAAGTGGGGGGAGGAAGGGTGGCAAGGAGGTGAGGAAAGATGGAGAGTGCAGACAGCCAGGCATCTGAAAGGCCGTTGTGGTTGGCAGCAGCTGACCTTGGTGACGATGGGTTTTCACCAGAGGCTTCTAATGAAGGCTGATTGCCAGGGAATAGTGAGAGAGCCAAGGGGTAGGGAGGAGAGTATGGGGGGGGGGGAGTGAGAATAGAGAGTGGGGGAAAGAGAGAGAGAGAGAGAGAGAGGAAGGATTGAGGAGAGACTCAGGTAATTGCAGCACTTGTGGGTTGAGGCCCTGCAGTCCTGTGATGTCGGGGTGCAGTGGGGAAGAAGAGAGATGTCTGCGGACGCTTTGGTGGTAAATTGTGGAGCACGGGGATAGGAGGCAGGCCCCTAGGCTGTAATTACCCCTATGAGTGTGCGGATGGAGAGTGGACAGGCCCAGTGTGGGGCTCTGACAGCGATCAAGGAGGCGACTGCGAAGGGGAGAGAGACAGATGGCAGGAGTCTGACGGAGGAGGAAGACAGGACGCCTCCACCTCCGCCAGGCCCCCAGAAAAACCAGCCAGCAAGACACTGGACCAAGGTCAGAGGCTATTAGTGAACACACAACATGCTGGTGACAAGACAGCCATGACAAGAACAGCAGCGCTGCAGACGATACAGTTTCTGGATGAAGAAAGACATAATGTAGAAGAAAAAAGGGCAATAAAAAGCAAGTAATTAGATGAGAGTTGCAGAGATGGCTGGAAGCTGGGGCTCCACTGGATGGCGCAGCAGGGTCAGGAGGGCCCGGGCACAAGAACTGGAATAGGAGATTTGATAGGCTGGCCTAAGCTTCCCACTGCCACGGATCAGTATGTACTGCCTCTCCTCTCCCTGCCTGGGCTGATGTAACTCACTGGAGTGGCAAATTACACCAGACCTACAGCTGTAGCCCGACATTATGATTAATTTGATCAGTAATTTCTCCTGTTTTTCATTTTAATCGCCGCGACCATTCTGCTGTGGCAGGTCTTTCAGATCTAATTAAGATCAATTCCGGTGTAACAGACTTGGCGCGCCTTTTACCCCGTCAAATCCCTGAGCTCTTGGGGCGTGGAGAAAACCCGTAGCTCTAATCAATCAACTTCCAGCAAAATCCAGCGGGCTCCCGCAATCAGCACATTAACGCACTTAAGCAAATTTCATAATCTCCCCCCGTCTATTTGTCATCACTGCGGTGGCTGTTTCAGGCCGCATCCAACTGTACTCCGCATGCCGGAGAGCTGAGAGAGTGTGGGAGGCGCAGAAAGGTAAATTCTTTTCCCATTTAACCAAATGATCTGCAGTAATCTAAGTTTAGAGCGCTGACTCGAGGGGACACAGTCTGTTGTGGTGCGATTCTTTTTCTAATAAGGATATTAATGAGCCAATTAATGAATTCTGTCTCACAAATTAAAAACAAAAGACACTGGGGAGGTAATGAATGCTCAGGATTTCCTCATTATGAGTTTCCAAAGAATATCACACACCTCTCATGAGAGGAGAATTACAATGGGACATTAATTGGAACATAATGAGTGTTTGTCTCTCTGCCGCTCTGCATCGCATTTTCAGCAAACAGTAGAATGGCTGAGTGGTTCTACTTGTCTGAATAATGACAGCAGGAAATAGGGGTGTTATCTGTGTAATGCTCATTGTATTATGGTAATTATGACTCCCTTTTACTTTAACAGACCAGTTCCTCTGGGTATAAACATGGAAACACCACAAACGCCCTTCTGCCTTCAATTAAAACCTACAAAGGTAGATGAGGGTGACATGTTCATGCGTTTGGGACAAAGGCTCTGCTCGGTGAGTTTCTTCGAATTAAAAAAACTTCATTGAATGAACCTGCTCTGCGATTTGGGGACATGAAATCAAATCACTGACCCCAGCTGTGGAGGGAGGCAGAGCTGCTGTTTAAATCCTATTGCAGCCTTGAGAGGGTGCTGAGGCCGAGGCCTGTCCTTGAGCGAGCCCCTCGCTCTTTGACAACCCCAGCACTGACCCAGACAAACTAAACCTTTTACGGCTATTCTGGTTCTCCCACACACATGTGCACACACTCACGCACTCCTCCTTAATCCTATTTGATGAGGCAATATCTTAATGACACCTGATGTGGCCCCTCTGGACCCCCTCCAAGGAGGTCTGTCCTCAGTCATCATAATCAGCCACGCTGCTTCTTTTAGAAGACAATCTATATAAAGCTCATGTGGTCTCAGTCTTACCAGTGCAGTGAGCTTCTGTGGTTGTTGTGTGTCAGAGGAAGACATTGATAGATTTTTGGAAACTAAACAAGTGGTAGCTTCCTAGCAAATCAAAGACTAATAAGTAGAGAGAGTGACTGTAGAGCGTCTGACCTTAGCTTAATGCATGAATCTGTATGTTGGTCAGTAGCTCTTGTATCCACAGACACACTGGACAATGTGTTTGGAGCGATGTAGCGGCTAGCCTTTGGAGCCCATTAAATCCAAAGGCTGTTTTTCCTGCTGAGTCTCACTAGGCCGTGACAGGGCCGGAGAGGGCTGCAAGGGGAAACAAATAGCCCAACTCATCCTGGCCATAAAGAAGCTTGCACCACAACCCAATAAGGGTCTGACGCTGATGAATGTGACCAGGGACAGAAAGGCGACCCTGGCCAGTCTCCACCAGAAATGAAACCACAGGGATATAAAATAGGTTATTATCGTCACACAGTGACAGGCAGACGGACAGAAGGGCAGAGATGGATGGACGGACAAATTGACTAAAAAGGAGGTTGAGTAGGAAGAGCAGCAAAGATTAAGGGACTGATTACAACTGGGGAGTCAGAGGACAGATAACCTAAGAATCCTTCCTGAATGTGCAGCAAGAGGATGAGAATCATGGCTTTGAGGTTGGATCTGCTCAAGTGCGTCAGGGCTTTAACAAGCAGATGCATATTCTAATAGCTCCGTGTAGACAGAAGAACTGCCGGCTTTTATTCAAGCATGGCCACTTGATAAAGATCGAGTGCTGACAAAGAATCAGCCGCTGTGCGCGCTGCACATTCTCAAGACTGACCTGCCCAACTCACACGGTCAACAATGACACTAATCAAACGCACACTTCAGCTCACGAGGTTTTTTAAAAGGTTTACATATCTAGATTCTGCCCTTTACATTAAGGCCAATAACCCGAGATCTTTACAGTTCTTGTGATGTAGGCCATTCAGTATAATAGAAAATACATGAATAGGTCTGAGGTGGCTGGTTATCTCAGCTTAACATTAGTATAGCAAAGAATATTGAGGCTATTATCAATTGAATATGTAAAAGAAAGACCAAAGTGACCATCTTACAGGTAAGAGGATGGACAAGTGGCTGCATTTAATACGTCTTAGTCTATGGACTCACCGGTAAAGGCATGGGTGGAGTGACAGGTGAGGGCAGGCTGCGGGCTGGCGAATGGTTGGGCCGGTGCGGTGGGGACTGCTGCGGCTGTCCAGAGGCGGAAGAGCAGGCAGAGCCTGGAGACGGGACGGAGGTCTGCTGCTGGCTGGGCGGGGTCATGTGATGGTGGGATGACAGCTGGTTCTGAGAGTGGGTCTGTTGGTGGTGGTGTTGCTGCTGATGTTGCTGTTGCTGCTGTTGCTGCTGGTGGTGCTGCTGCATCTGTTGGAGCTGCTGCAGGTGCTGGAGCTGGGAGTTCAGTGATGAGGTAGCTGTCGATTGAAAGGACAGTGGTCAGGTCACAAGACAGACACGGGTGAGCTCTGAGGCACGACTTGTTTTAGCACATAAACAGGAAGCCCTCATTATCTGAAAGTATTCCAACACCTCAGATAGAAATGCATATACACATGGAGCTGTGGGATGCATAGGGCGAACAGTGAGAGACAGATGTAAATTGCATGGAGTCACAACGAGGTCCTCCAGGGTTTTTAGCCTGCATGATAGAGTCAGTGAATTTAATTTAGCTAGTTGGAGGACAAAGCTATCAAGCCTGACTGATATAATTGCTCTCTCTGGATCCAAAAGTCGTCATTGTCACTTGGAGACTGACAGAATCTTTGGTTTAATGGCTTGAAATCTCATAAGAAAGAGACATCAATCTTCACTGGAACAGCTCAGAAATAAACCCATTAACTAATTGGATCCAATAATGGCACGCTATTAGAACCTAATTTCCACATTTAAATGCTTGTAAAATTTTATGCTGTTTAAAAAATCGTTTAAAGCTGAGGCAGTAGCCACGGTAACCACAGTGTGAAGCTTAATATAAAATATATGTGGAAACATGCTGGCGTGGACGCTGCAAAGCCGCTCCCCAACACAGCTTACAGAACGTAACCACAAACACCCTTTGCGTTTGAATGTCACAGAGACACAGACAGCAAATAATATCTACTAAAGGTATAAAGCGTAATACTATATGTGGAGAATTGGACTAAAAAACAAGATCTGAGCTGACCTTCACACCTCCTTTAATAGAAGAAAGGACAGACCGAGTTTCCATACAGATATGATAGATTTTTCTAAAACCTGTGCGCATTCACAAAGTTCTTGACAGTATTTTCTTTTTCTCAAACACAACAGAAAAAAAATAAACTTCCCACTGAACATATTGTTCCTTTGACTCTATGGTATTACAGCGATTCATATATATATATAAAAAATAAATATACAAAAGGATGAAATCAGATGACCATGGTGTGATTTTTGTGGTTTAGAAGATGATACAGGACAGGAGGGGACGAACCTGATGTGGATGTGGATAAGAGAACACACAATGGAGTCCGCTACAGGATGAAGTATATTGATTTTCCCTAATAATTCGACCAGTGATGAAAACCAAAAAAAGGATATAAGGCAACAGTAAAGCTTACTGTATAAAAATTCAATAAAAAAATTATATTTTGCTGAGTGAAAAACAAGTTTATTCATTATAGGAACGTTATGGATTAACAGTGAAAAGGGAACTAATTTAACAAGGCAAATGTTATTCTCTCTATGGTTTATCCAAAATAAAAGTGTCCACCAACACTGAAATTCCCTAATTATAAACCAAATTTTGACATGTCTCATCAGTTGTTTGCAGGTGATGCATTTATGCTCAAAGCCTCCTCACTACAGCTAAATACGGGGAAATAAGTAGAGCTCACGTTCACAGTTTACTTTCAAAATGACTCAAAACACAAAGGGCTGAATAACAAACGCCAGTTCAAAAGAGTGCTTGTGAACATCTATTGATAATGCAGCCCCGCGATTGTGAACACAGCATAGACAAGCTTGTACACACACCGAATCAATGCACTTAAATAATTTAAGCATGCTTGTCTCATAAAAGATGAATAAAACATCAGGAGCAGACAAGTCTTTGATTAGTGTGGTCACTACGAGTCCAGGACCGGCACAGATGAACATTTGATGGAGATCATCTCGTCCTCCTCTTTCCGCACTCTGCAGCAGCCAAAGAGAGCCGGCATCTCTCGGCCAGTAAACAGTGCACTTTTACGTTTCTTCTACCTCCTGACACATTGACACCTCTCTCACACCCCCACCATGAATTATATATCATCTGTGCAAACGGCAAGAGTCCAATTCTCACTTGAAATGTTGGGGCAAGTTGTCGAGCGAGTGCCGAGCCTCTGACAGGACCGGCTCTTTTCCTTTGCAACTTCACAGCGACAAAATGTTGAGCCCTACTTAAAGATGGAATAAAGCGGGAACAAAGACGGAGAAAACAAAAGGGGGGTAAAATGAGATTTCTGTCAAAAAATTATCGAAACCAGGGGAAGATCAAAGACGATTGGAGAATTTCCTCCAGCGCCGACCATTACGCCGAGGAACAAGAGGCACAACAAAAGAATATGAGGCAAAAGAAAACAAATACAGAGGGAATATGGAAGAAGCCCCATGTGGCCTTATTATAAGGGCTACACTGCAGGTAACTATATTCTTTAACAGCAGTGCTTTATAAATTCTGTCATCTTGTTAAGACTGTCAGGACCACTGACCCTCCCTTCCCCTCTAACTGGGCAACTGGCATTTTGAAGCTCATTCTTTTAACCACAGCTGTCTGATTGCTTTGGTTGAGCACATAATCCAAATGGCTTGTCTCGGCTAATTGTTTGTGCTCCTTCCTCCAGTAGACGCAGGGCCGAGGATGAGAGTGGGAGCTTCACTTATGATGGAGCGAGGGCAAAAGGGTGCCAGAATCCTATAGTGCTCATTATATCTCCCACTGTCTCTTTGTTGCGTTTCATATTCACTAGTCCTTGTCTGCTGTGAAGCAAGCAGCGCTCCCACTTAGTCATCGTGCCCGAGGGGTGGAAGAGCGAGGGTCTCGCTTTCACTGTTGTCACAACTTGCCTATGTTAATGTTGATAATGAGGAACGAGCCAGCTCATGCAGCTAAATGATCAGATGCAAGCTGAACTGTGGCGTTTTTTTGTGCTCCATTTAACAACTCTGAAACACCAGCACTGAGAAAGCCTCCAACCTCAGTGCTCTGAGAAACAGTCTGCCATCGCGCGTTCAGATTTTCTTTTGTTTTGTTTTTTCACCCTATAGTGTCACAATAGAAATCAACCGTTATCTTTGACTGTCCCGGCCCCGGCGTCTGAAGTACCGGAGGACGGAGCGAGACTGATTGTCAGAGGTCGAAAGGCTAGGTCAAAGCCGGCTCATTCGTCAGACAAAATGCTATTTTTGTTTCCTGTGTGGTTGAAGAGTGGGGTGGGGAGGGCGGAGAGGAGGGGGCCTAGCCTGCTCTCTCTCATTACCAGCGCTATCTCAGTAGTCCCTGCCAACCCCCCATTACAGTACACTTTTCTCTCCGGGGTAGATTTGAAGCTCGACTCCTTGTTTTCCTCCTGATGCACAACACCTGCGTTTACAACTATCCTCTATCTTACAGATTATTTGTGTGTGTGTTTTTGTGCAGATGTAGTCCAGCACGTAAAGGCGAATTTTAAAGAATATGCATGACCATAGTTAGGGCGGGTTGAAAATGTCTAAAACGCTGTAGTGACGTTTCCTTTGAGTCGTCGGCAGTTTCTTGAGATCGTAACAAGTCAGAGAAAGGCAGTGATACCAAATAAAGATATGTCTGAGAAGATTCTGTTATCCAGGTCATGGTGTATCTAAAAACAAAGATAAACTAAGGCAGCAGACAGATTTCTGGAAGGTGTTTCACCACTCATCCAAGGAACTTCCTCAATTCTACATGACTGGAGTTTAGATTTTTATTAGGATCATCTGTAGAGGGTGCTCACCTGAAACTCACACGACTAGAGTCTGTTAACAACCCAATACTCATCTGCAATTATGCCAGAGCCAGCTGTTCAGGTCAGAAGAGTCCACCTACACCTGGAGAACAAGGGACACTCTTTTGAGGACAACAATGTTGCCCGAAAAAGTTTCACCCCATTCACACTTTGATGAGTCTGGAAACGTTTCTGGCTGTGAGTGGGTTACCAGGATACCTAACCACCCGTGATAATCTGAATGTTCCCAAGAAATAAAAACCTAAACTCTCCACAAGTCATTCAGAGCTGAAGGAGCTACTTGGATGAGTGATGAAACACCTTCAAGGAAAGTAATCTACACATTTTTTTTTAGAAAAATAAAAGGTAATCAAAAGTTTTTACAGCGACCATTGTAGTGTGTAAAGTCTGTAAAAAGTTTATTCAAACTAAATGTAGAAGCACAACAAACCCATGACTGCATGCTTTGATATTCAATATTACATATACATTTCTAGCATATTATGCATTTTGTAGCATTTTGATATAAGTGATAGGTGCATAGCACATACTGTAAGTACATTTTGCATACCTGTTTCATGTCATGTAAATTTCTGTGCAACATTCGCTGAATAAAATATAAAAACATCATTCTTGACTGTTCCGTAGGTGCTCATCATGTTATCATCCTTAGAAAAAGCCCCAGTCAAGGCCAGCATTAAGAGTGACTGCATGTGTCACGGTAATCACATCCACACAAAAGGACTTTGACTTTCTTTCATCCCATCAAAGTGCACACGCTCCACGTTACACAAAGTACGGCCAGAAGAAGGCGGAGACGATCATCTCATGTTGGAGGAATTCAAGATTTCTGGGCATCAGAAACGAAAGCACAGTTCACTGAAAGGAATGTATTGAATTCAGAGAGCTGAATAAACCTGGTAGTACCTTTTGTGTCAGATCAGTAAGATATTTATATGGAAGCACACTGCTTTTCTTAAAGATGCAGTTATTGATTCTGATGTAGCTGGAGTTAGTGTATATGTCACCACTTCCATTCAGCTTAAATACATCATTCATCTAAGAGCAGAAAAAAGGGTTTCACCCAACGGCTGCTGCACCGACTGAACGTCTTTAGCTTCGTTCAGGATGAGGTGTAAATTAAAAGCTAATCAGAAGACACGGACGAGCCCGTCAGGAACTGATGACGTCAGTCCAACGTGACCTGCCCCGTATTTTCGGGAACTGCTCTCGTCTAAACACAGCTGTCATTCTTTAATGAGGGATGTGAGAGGGGACAAACAAGCTCCCCATTACTGCTCCGCCTCACGTTCCACTAGGGGAGTCCATAAACCACCGTCTCAATTGCCTTTTCAGTGAGTCACACTGATAATTACTCCACTGGAGGTAAGGAGATTTAGACTCTGTGAGATCTGGTAATTATGAAGGTGGTCAAAGGAAGGTCATTTTTTACTCTGTGGATTAGACCGGAGTATGCAAACTGATGAAGTGAATCTTCTGCTCTCATTTCCTTTCAGTACAGTCGCTCACAGTTCGTGTACTAAAACATTAATGAAAACCCTTTTTTCTAATTAACTGTTTAGCAACTAATTTAATGATTTTTTAAGACTTATGGAAAGGTATAGCCAGGAGTAGACAGCATTTGAATCTGGTTATACACTATGTTGATTTCTTGATGTCTCAGCTGATACAAAAACTGCCAACAACTGTATGGCCCTACCACCAATCAGAGCAATAAAATAAGTAATATATGCCTAAAGCCTCACAACAAATACTCTAATTGTTCTTAACTGTTAACTGTGTCAGTATCTTTACAATAAACATGAAACACAGCAGCCATTTTGTTGTGAATGAATCAACTCAACGGTGCTCTATTACTGCATAAAGCTCATTGGCCTGGCAGATCTTTGCTTGACATAATTTATTCTGACAGAGTGAGTCCAGAGCACTATTCCTTTATCAACATTTTTAAGCTTTTTGTTGCTTATCAATTTCGTGAATTATAAGCAGTTTTGGAAGCATCACCACAACACTTTGACTAACAAAAGTAGTACATGCACTGCAAAAGGTGGCTTGGATTACAGGATACGAGGATTGCCAAAGTTAATGCGATAATTACGAGTTACTGAACATTGCTTGAAACACAACTTCCAGAAGGTTATCCTTTTTGCCACCAGAGGCAGACCGTACTGGATAGTTTACAGCGTAGCTGCAAAACCTTTTCTGGAGATTATTATAGACAGTAGTTGTCATTCTTTTAGATTGTTGGAATAATAACATTAACATATACTTGCACAAAGCAAACATATGAGTCCATTCCCATATTGTTAAAAGTAAAAAACAAAGAAAAATATTCATTTAAGTCACATTTACAACACATAAAAAATGTGCCATCAACTTGCGATTAATCGCACATTAACTGTGGACGATTATACAATTAATCACAATTAAATATTCAGTTGACAGAGCTAATTATTACCAACTCATTACTGTGTACAGTGTTGACAAGGTGGAGTTTCTTTTAGCTAATTTGCTGAATGCACTATGGGACTGTATAACAGTACATCATCATATTTAGCTTTTTTGTTTTGTTTATTTAATAAGGTTTTACTGTGGGAGGTTACTGCAGCTGTCAGATGAATTAATATTTCCCCTAAAAATATAGAAGACAAAAGCACAAAGTAGCATGAAATTGCATTTAATCTTGAGTAGATGTACTTAGCTACTTTCCAACACTGCTCGTCATTCAGCTTTAACAGTTTGATGTAAAACTGGAAGACACAAGCAGAGCAGAACAAATAAAACACACACTGTTATTCGTGGGTTTTCTTTTTACAACCTGGAACACGTATTCGTGTTACGCTCCTTCAACCAGCGAGTCCATTTAATTGGTAATCACCTTAAAGAAATGGCGCATAGATTGCTGCCTTGGTGATGGCTGGAATAAACATGGGGAAAATGAAATGTTAAAGGAGCTGGTGAGCTACTGAATAAAAACATTACTCAGAGCCACAGCGGGCAATATCAGTGTTTCAGTTCTTCTGCAGAAAAATATATAAAAATATATGTACAGGCAGTTAGGATTTGAGCGGAGTCGCAGCCACAGGATTTTCTTAAGTAAACCACATCGCTTGTAGGGATCCAGAGATAATGCTTTCAGTTTGTGATGCAAGGCAATATCAAGCAGTGTTGTAGAATTCTCACTCTGGGGGAAACATTTCAAAGAATCAAATCCTCTCCATGGAGTTGTTACACATACAAGAAAATCCCTGTGTACTCGATAATGTTGCCCTTTTGGTGATGTTTACGCTTTGTTATTGATTTCCAAAGTGTGGTCCGGGAGCCTCCAGGGGGCCCCTGACAAAGTTCCAGGGGGTCCAAAACAAAGTGAGATTTTGCTGTGAGTTCATTCCTTAGTGAGAACGTTTAAACGTCTACTATTCAACTACAAACTGAACAAGTTCATTTCACTAATGACTTCATCCTAAAGCTTGTTAATCAGTTAGATGCTGTTAGTGCAGGCCCTGTATGTTAGACATCTCTATTATATATTCTCAATGTTACCTTGGTTTAAATGTTCAGAAAAACTCTAAAGATACTATCTGACCTTTACTGATCCGTAAGGGGAAATTTAGTTTAGTGTATATATATAAACACATCAAATATAACAAGGATACAAACTATATTTACATGCCTACCAAGCCTAAGTAACTAACTATAGACTAACTAAACTATAGACTCAAATCATGTTTTTTATTCTGTGAAATTAGATGGTGTTCCTGTAACTTCAAATGGCACTTACAGCATGAATCCTCCTTAACCAATACAAAGATATGTATTATTTTGGTCTCTACAAGACAAAACTGGTTAGAAACTTTTTAATTTTTTTCTTTGTCTGTATTTTCAAGATGTTACAGTGGTTTAAATTTGCAGATGGTCCTCTAAAAACTATGTAAATGTAACTATATTACCTATGCGTATGTAATGATGGAAAACACTTATTAAAATCCAAATTAGGAGGAAAAACAACTTGATCACTTATATACATTCATATATTTTCCATTTTGGACATGTTTTATTACAGTCCGGAAACAACATTTTTATAAGTTGCATTTTTTTGTTAGAGAGTGGTGGGATATCTTTCTGTATTTCCTATTGGTTAGCAAGTGTAGCTTCTCAGTAAATTAGATGGTGCATGTTGGGCTCTTCAGGACAAAATGTCATTAAACAACAGTATGGAAGCAACATTTCCTGTAATAAGCCCTTCACTTTTAAGTGAGAGACAATTTGTGGTTTTTATGCACTGCAATGGTTTAACTTTTCAGAAACCTCCTCGAAAAACTATACTATAATATATACTATAATTGTATTGACACAATGACTAAAAACATTTATTCAAATAAATGGAAAAATGAATTAGATCTTCTGTATACATTCAGAGATTTAATCTGTGAAATTAGACGGTGCATCTTGGTCTCTTTAAGACAAAATCTCATAACTGACAGTTAAGTAGTGAATGTTTTTAGGCTTTTACTACAGGCTGCAATGGTTTCAATTGTCAGAGAGAACTCTAAAGAGAAGAACAAACCAAATGGATTTCCAATAGATATTCAAAGATTTGTACTGCTGTTATTTTTAGCTTATCAAATACAGCCCTACACAGCCAGTATATAACCAAGTAAGGGGTCTCTTGCTTTTGTCCTTCAGAGTCCAGAAGGTGTTTGACTCCCCCTCCTCCTCTTTTTTTTTTTTTTTTATAGAAAAGGGGCCCTGTCTGCCTGGCAGGACAGACTGGGTTATTACAGCATGTTCATGGTCCCATCATGTGTCGTCAGACCAAAGCGGAGGCCGCGAGTAAAAGCTTCATGCAAAATTTATGTTCATGCGGCTGTTTCAGTGGGTGGAAAAATCAATATTGCGGGCCTGATGCACGGAGATGACTGAGTGCTCTCTGACTGACAGTAAAAGCTGAGAGAGATTGAGGGGCTACATTTACTGCTCTAGAAATGGAGTGGAGTAGAGTTGCTCAAATAGTCTAGCTCACCTTAAATTTGAATTTCAGTGCGGATTATTTTAGTAACAACTTGAATATTAAGGGACTGAAGAATTACACCATTAGTTGGAAAGAGCAAGCAGCAAATCGTCTAAAACACATCTTGTATTGCGGCTCCTGAGCGGCTACAGTATTGTATATTATGGGGTTATTAAGCCTTCCCTTCCTTACACAAAATGATTGTAGAATAATCAAAAGACAATGTGGGTATGAGGAGGACATCACAGGGCTTCTGTGCTGCGCCGCTTCGCTTACATATGCTTTTGATAACGTGCCACATACCCACAGTGCATTTGGGGAGAATGTGAGAAGAGAGCGAAAGAAAGTGAGAAGAAGAAATTCAGTGGGATGAAATAACCCCAAACAATGGGATTTGCTTTCCATTCTTCTGCCTCCATCTTCTGTCTTTAATTATTCCCTTTGGTTGTCTGAGGGAGCGTGTAAGCACTTTCACACAGCACAACATGCCCAGCAGCACAACACTGTCTCTGCCTTAGTGATGTGGAGACTTCTGAGTGACACTGAGCCTCTTGTGATTATTAATGCTGTTTAATACAACACAGAGCAGCCACTATGACTGAGGGAAAAAACAGATTTCAAAATGCATGCACTCCAAAATGCAATGTGAATGGAATTATGTTCTACATGAGCACTGCACTTGAAATACATTTTCCCCTCTTGCTACATAAACAATGTGTACACCATGAAGTGAAGCCTAATGTTTTGTGGATGCAACAATGAAAATGTGCGTTTGATAACAAGAAGCAAGGGTGCTCTATTTTGTACACAGCGTTTAATGGAACCTCAGCTGATCCTGGCGGGATCCTTTGTGCCGGTTTAGTAGTTTCTTCCTGAATCGCATATGAGATATTTGAGAGCCCAGAACGATGTATGATGAATGAAGTAGCATGCTACTTATACGCTTATCGTGCTCACTGACTAGCAACAGGTTCAGCAAAGGGCAGTGGCAGTAAATGAAATTCCGCACCAGGACAATATATCATCAAAAGAAATGTATGCACCCGAAAACTTACAAGCCTTCTTCAGATGCGGACAAGGTGCCTGACGGGGTTGGGGGATGGGGATACAAAGAGAAATGGAGGGGGTGGGTGAGGTGGGGTGTGGGGGCCTTTTTTTTTTTTTTCATTGGTGGATGGGTGAGGAAGCAGCAGCAGATTTTGTTGAATCAGTTCTATTTTCATACCGGCTGATCTGTGTCTTTTAACCATTTCACTGCAGCTGGAAAATGAAAGCAGCAGGTCTAATTTCACAGTGAGAGCCCACTGAACAAAACCTCCCACGGTCTGTGGAAAAAAGGTGCTAAGTCTACTTTGTCACTGTGAATTACGGCGGTGTAATTCAGGAAACGGCCTTGTGTATGAAAGAGGAAGAAATGTGTTTGGGGAAAAAGGCAAGAAACGCGTACTTAGCGAGGCTTTCTTATGATCTGTAAGTAACAGATACCTCTCTCTCCAAACACGCCGTCCTGTACTGATGCCACAGGATCCATCTGTGATGTGTCTGCAGTTAGTCCGGAAATAGCACCCTGGGGACTTGCACACTCCTCAGGCCTCCTGCGGGACCTTTTAAGCCGCACTGATGCTGATAAAAGCCCCCACAAATCTGGCCCCCAGATACCCCTGCCATTAATTAAGGTAATTAGGCCCTGGTCAGCAATTAGTAACCACAGATAGCTTTTAGCAGTGGCTGAGACATCCATGCTGGCGAGGGGTTTGGTTCCACACCATCTGCTGACAAATGTCACCACGGACTCTTTGGTTTCACACACGGGGAACTGGAGAGCCGTGTTTAAAAATGACCTCTGTGTGATCCAGGCTGCCTCCCAGACTCCCACTGCCTCTCTGCTGCAGCATCACTTTGTTTGTTCTCCTCGCTTCTTTGGTTCGCTTTCTCTTTCGAACACGGAAGAACAAGCGCTACGAAAATCCATAAACGTTGAACACGGCCGGGGTGGGAATAGGAAACGTTCACTGCACAAGCTATCGAACAAAATTAAAACATCTGGGCTCAGTGTAAGTAGTATTGATTAGAGCGTAATGCTACATTGATTTGCTTGTATTATTAAGTCCATGATAGATTTATATTGATAATGTGTTACTTTACATTATTATGTTATTTACAATTATTTTGAAAGTCAGTATGCTACTACAGAACACAAAGTGGTTCTGGTATAATATATGTACTATACTGCAAGTTGAGTATTAAGATCATTCCTCTAAACATATAACAGGAAAATAAACTGAAATGCACAAGAAATGATTAACAAACGCTGCTAAACAAATGTGGGAAACATTCACAAACAAATGTGGCATCAACACAGCAGTCTGTGTGTGATATAAAGCGCTCTGAGTAGAAGCGACTGATAAAAACAGGCTGAATACACAACGTTCAGCCTCAGAGGACAGATCATGCAATAACTCGCATTACTGGGGAATGGGAAATAAAGGATGCAGCTGTGCTACTTTACACAATTCCACATTTGAAGCAATCGGTGATAACACCATTTTCATTTCAGTTCAGTCCCATAAAATTACCATTAACATTACAACTCATGCAGAACACAGATAAATGTAAAATGTCACCCAGTCCTGCCAGGCAGGAATTCAAGTTCCACAAGATTAGCATCTCTGTCTGCTCACTCCCACTGCACCTTGTCTAATATTTCATTTACAACATTTCATAAGTTCATTTTCCCCTCACTGACCATGTAAATCACAAATCAATTTTCATTTAAAATGCTTGACTACAGATTGTTGCTGAAAGCTTCGGGAGTTGCCTGAGCAATGTGGCAGACCTTTAGCAAATCTTTGGGAAAGCGGTCTGGCTGGAAAAAGGAAAAAGTGAGATGTAATTTCTACAAAACAACTCCGGGGCCAAGCGGTCGAGGCCTTTACGGGAAGCACTTTACCAGAGCTGAAATATCAGGGAAACAAATACGCATTGTAATTTATAGGACAGTCAATACTCCCTCATTTACTGAAACCATACACTGGTCTACTCAACAGGAGAAGTAGGACGAGTTTGTGATAATAAAAAGATGAATATTGATTGCTCATAATTGTGGGGGATATTTGATCAATAAATGCAGCAAGCTTAAATATTTAATTAAGGGCGTGCAGGCTATTTTAGAAGAGCTAATATTTGGAAGTTAATTTGGCTAAATGAACCCAACAGTGTGAATGTTTCATTTGAAAACTTAATTACACCAGCCAGTGGGTAACCTGCTTTAGCTCAGGAGGAGCTAAGGGAATAGCAAACAGCTGGATTAAAATGTTGATTATTCACGTAACTGCAAGCTCATTTCAGAATTTGTCATTTTGTAATTCAGCCACCTAATACCCCCTGCTTTATTGCCACCTGCCATTAAAGTGAATGCATTACTCTCCCCGCATGCACACTGCAGGCAGACACTGTGTAATGTGGAGGGACTGTCTTGTAGACGGTGTGTTTATGGCAGGAGGTTTGCAAAAAGCCTCTCTCAGTGTTTACCAGTGAGGGCAGATGTCAGGGTTTGCTGTGGAGGAGCAGACACAGCCACATCTGATTAACAATATTATTGTCCTCCTCCACACCGCCATAAAGACACATCCTCCTCCCCCCCTCTTTTTCTTTTCTTTCCTTCTATTTCTGGCAGCGTGATGTCCTGTGGCATGGCTGAACTGGAGTGACACCGCCACCATCCACAGAAACAAAAATCAAGAGCCAGGAGGTTAAGACAAATGACACTACTGTTTTATACCAGACGGAGAGCATTACAATGTCAGGGGATACATACATTTAAATATACAAGACTATATATTCAAATATGTGCTGTTGTGCAATTATGAAAGGCATGTAACTCAAATTCAGAACAAATCATTAGCATGTCTGCAACAAGTGAAACAGCGGGAGGTAAGATTTACTCACATCGCTTCTTCAAAACAGACATCAGAGCACAAATCAGTCCCGTGGGAGTGTGTATGTGTGTTCATGCATGTACAGTAAACCTGAGGCTGACTGTAAATTTGCGTGTTTGATTCTAACCCTCTCTTCTGTACATTTTGATTGGTAACCCTTTCTTTCTTTTTCGCCGCTTCTTTCCGTCGCCAGACTGTCACAAAGGCAGTAACCCCGCACGTTTCCGAGCTGCTTATTGAAGACAAACAATAAACCACTGGCAGATATCAATGGCAGAGATGAGAACCCGGGTGCCATATCTGCTGGGACTGCCTGGCAAACCTGCCTCTGCCTGCGCTTCATCTCCAGCAGCACCTCTCACTCTCAATTATTTGGCTGCTGTCACAACAAATCAATCAAATTACCGCTCCAGGACTGTGTGCAGCTGCTCCTATTGCACCGCTAGTTGCATTAGCTTTGAAATGTATGAGGTCTACATTTTATCACTGTTATTTATTTAATGCGGCTCTCTCCCCTGCGAGTCATCTTACAACCGCTGCAAAGTTAAATCATTAAAGGACGACGTGGAATACATACTGCTTGAGAACACTTCAAATTAAACAGCGATAAGGGAGAAGGGATGGGTCTGGCCTTTATTGTGTTAAGATGGCAGATGTTGATGTGAGGAAGTGTGGACTGCATGCACACGGTCCTCTTAATGTACTCTCCTACTGTCTGAATGTTAGCTGAAGTCGCAGCTTATTTCTTTTCTTATTCCAACAAATGCAAACAAAAGAAAAGGTTTCTCTCAATGAGAAACAACTACGGTTATAATAAGGCCAAAAGGGAAGTCTGAAATTCCCTGATATTGTAATGGGTAAAGGCACACAGAGGCATTCCCACAGCAGACAGAGGTTAAGTCAGTGGCCCGGCCCGGTGAGCTAACCTCTTAAAGGAGCAGCAGTCAGCTGAGGCAGAAGAGATGCAGTCTGACATGTCTAACTAGTGTGGAAACATTTGGCTCTCCCCCCAGGAGCCCACCCTTTGGTGGTGTAATGAGCAGAGTGATTTCCCTAATTTGTATCGTGCCAAAAACCCGCAACCTGCGAACGACACCGCTGAGCGTTTTCATCAAAACGACAGACATGCCTTTGATTGGCGCTGACACGGGGTCTCATTACTGCAGGTGAGTGGGATGCCGACCTTTATCAGGAAGCTTGAGTGCTGTTTTGTGTTTCCAGCGGACGAGTACAGAGGAACAATGCTCTCACCTCACCATTAGAACTCGGCTCTCTGATGTGATGCGCTGCCTGGCTTTCTGCTGAGAGCAAATAAGATGGGATATGCTTATTAATATGAAAGCGCTCCGGTAAACTAGCTTCTTGCATTACCTTTGAGTGAGTCATGGAGAAGAGGAATAGACAGATGAGACTTTGTTCTGCTTCCTCCCATTGAGCATTACATGTACAGTTCTTTGATACAACTAGTTTTACAAGTATGGTAATCACGCTTTGCTTGTTATAAAATCATGAGAAATGGAAACTTATTAAAAATGCAGCAGATAGTTAGCATCATCTCCAAGAACAACAGTCCGCGGATGTTTTGTCTGCACCAGTCGTGCATGCTTACATCTAAAATTGTGAAAATAATTCATTTTTTTTTGGTCTCATCAGCCGTCATATTTACAGACCTCTAGCATGACCCAACCTAGTTTTTGCCTCTGTGAAGTCAGCTAGAATTGTGTGCACTCTGTCACAAAAGATAACTTTCTCCCTTGTTTAGTTTCATTGGGAATTTGTTTTTACTGCATGTTTGCGGGCATAAATCATTCTGACAAATAACCAGTTACACTGGTGCCTGTGTTTACTGAGTCTGCCACAAGATGCTGCTCAGTTTTATTTAAGCAACCGCTCCAACTTTATAGCACAACCCCATTACAGTGATAGTTATTCATCACAGTCTGAGCGAGGCACCTTCCTAAAGCTCATAGTGGTCCCGGCCGATTCCCTTCTGTCAACATTAACTCTCCCTGAGCCAGCTCTGATTAGCATGATCAAAATGCTCATGCTCAATCAAAAATGTATTTCCTTCATTAAAGTTTAATATGAGAATGCACAAAAAAATATATGTGTACACAATGTGAAATGACCAATTTAAATTTAATATAACTGCATTACTTTGTGTGGACTAAAAGCTTGAACACTATGAGACTACAACCATGTGAGCACACATGTAAAGTATATACTTCCTCCACCCTAAACCACCAGTTCCTTGAGACAAACAGGCTTATTAGTTGGTCATTAGCTGCCTCATTACATTTAAATGTAGCAATTGTCTGGGCTCCTCCCACAGCCTCATTACTGTGCCTCACTGTTGTCTTGTGCCTGATCTGACGTTAATTAGCTAGCAGTGTGAGTGCTGTAAAGCATACTTGCTCCTGAGGTTGTGAAAATGAGCTGACTGCTCCCCGGCGACAGCGCTGCACTGTATTATATGTGTGATTAATCAGGCCTGGAGCCCCAGAGGAGCTGGGAGGGGTAGTGAGGGGGGACACGGGGGCAGAGGCCGGAGCTGCAGTTGTCTGACAGAGGTGCTGTGCCAGCAGGCCTCATTCAGCAGAGCCGTGATGAACTCGGACAGGGGAGAGTGGAGGAGCGCCTCGTGGCCAGAGGGGCCTGGACACAGTCAAGACATTTAGCTTCACTCGTGACTTGTGTCACTTTCTCTCCGCGGAGGTCCCTTCAATGCATCCCCTTCAGATAAGAGGACGTGCGAACAGGCAGTCTGTCAGTCCACACGCTTAAAAAAAGATCTGCCACAGAGGCATTTCTCCAACAGTTTTTTTTTCGGTATCTCTTGTGGCTGGAGAATTCTATCAGCGCATTGGATTCAGACTGTTGGTTTGTTTGGCAGTGGGCAATATGGATGACTGAGAGGTGTTTGTTTTGGTGTTCTGACACCCTGACAATGTGTTTGTCGATCAGAGCATCAGATCACTGAAGCCTCTGGGTTGTCCCTCACGCACTGGGCAGAGGATCTGTTGAAGTGTGAGTCAGACTGGCCTGCTGGGCCCATTATCGTCCACTACTGACGGATACATTGAAGGGCTCGCTGGATAGATGTGGGTTTATTAAAAGCTCTGCCCACAGCGATGGCTGCTGTTATTTATGCATGTTTGTGTCCATTAGGCTTCTACCTCCACATTTCCTCACTCAGGGCATCTGTCCATCCATTTCCCCACATGAAGGCAGCCTTCACTGCACTTTGTGCTGCACTGGCATTATTGTAATCTCCATCCGAAAAACACACTGCTTTACATGTGGCCAGGCATCTTTTTACATTAGTGCAGCTCTCTCATCTAAGATTCATGACTGACGGTTTCCCCATCCATCCCTCAATCTAATGGTATAAAAGAGACAATGTTTTAAACATTAAAATGAAAACCATTTACAACTATGATCAAAAGAGAACACTTGGGCATTAAAGTTTAAAAAGGCAAAGATAAGTACAGCCATGTGGACGGACAGATGAGGGGGAAAAAGATAAAAAAGTGAAGTACAGTGCACTCTTATGCACAGGAAAAAGGCATAAAGTGCTTTTGCGCTGCACTGCAAAACGCTGACCTGTAATTAATATGGTTGCTCCTCTGGGCAAGTAGAGGATGGCTGCTTTTTGGGATACAGACCCCTGGAGAATTCTTACCTGCTCGAGACCTCGGTAGAGCATTTTATTAGGGAAAAAACACTGTTCCATGTCATGCAAGAAATGTATAACAGACTCTTATTTGTCATCTTTGAGCCTGAAACCATATTTCTCAGTTGTAACTAACCATGAGAAGCTTCACAGAATGATGCTGTTTTATCATAAGAGCATTTTCCCGTAGCTTCGTGTCAGCGTTGCCTTTTTCCTCACCTTGCAGGTTCTGGAGCGGGAGCGTCATGATGCCCCCTGCAGCAGCAGCCACCAGGCTCTGGATGTTGGCCGTGGGCAGGGAGAGCACCAGGCCCTGCTGCCCGCCCAGGTGTCCGCCTGCGTTGAAGGGGATGAGAATGGGCTGGTTCATGCCCGGCGCGGCCCCGGACATCACACCACCTACTGCGTTAGCCAGCTGCTGAGCCACGAGGAGAGACTGCAAAGGGCACACGTGTACACACAAAACACACACAAACAAAAACATTATTGGTGAGTGCCAAATGTCTTTACATCTTCTATCTCTATATTAAGAATCGTTTTTTTTTTGTACTAATGAAATAAAACCTGCATGTCATTTGAGTAATTTCAGTTCATTCTGGGTGCAAACAGAATCGACATTTTAAAAACACACCACACTTGCTACATTTAAAGGTAAATGAGAGCCTGACTTTGGCTTATTTAAATTTTTTAATTCATCTACACTCACATTGCCAGTTCATTAGGTACACTAGTGAAAATCAACTCTCATTCTTATAGAACAGTCTTTCATGAAAGTTATGGTACTATGTTGTTAATTCCACTGTGTTCTACCGACAGATGTTTCTATTATTTTGATTAACTCCTTTTAGTTGACATCTTTCAGTATGATCTTACAGTTGAATTATCACCTTTCTGACACTTTCAAAATAAATTTAACATTACAAAAGCTAAGATCTAGTGCAAGACTGTTATATTAAAATGTAAGTGAGTGTACATGAGTATACATCACTACTTTAGATGAAGTTGTGGATTAAAGGTATGTGACCTCTATTCAGAAACACTTAAGATTACATGTAACACATGTACTATCCTGTTTACCATATTGTGTCGAACCAATTTTAAAACATTAATAAGAATATATATTATTTTATAGATAAAATATACCATAAAAACATGGAAAGATATCCTAAGCAGAAGATTGTGACTGATGAATGACAAAACTAACTGAACCAGAAGCTACAGAAACCAGAGGCAACACACAGAATAAAAAGAGTAACTGATGAATATACACAGTTTTATATCCTGAGATGCTTAATAGCGAGAATTAAAGCAGATGTCTCCAACTCGACTGCCTCACTAATCAATGTGTTTTAGATGAATGCGGCTGTTTTGCGGCGGCTGAGCTTTGCTGTGCCACAGATTGACAGTCAAAACACACTGCTGCTGGTACTGACAGAAATCAAACCCCATCTCTGTGAAAGAGCTGCGAGTTTTCCTTTCACCGAAATGCGGAGTGATTTACGTTTCATCCCACTGAACAAATCCCCGGTAACACAGTATAATGTGCTTGAAATACGCCGTGCTTTAAAAAAGAAAAAAAAAAAAGTATCAGCACTTTACTCTTTTGATGAAGGATATAGCGCATTGCTTTCTTCACGTAACCATTCATTCATATTAGTTAAAGTAGGATCGCTGCAGTCATACCCGGAGAGGAAAAGATATGTTATCAGAAGTATCGCTCTGAGATATTTCGCGCAGCAGAAGATGTCTTCAAGTGTATTTTCCGAGAAAGTGGGTTTGGGAAGCACACCTACACATTTTTTCATCGAGAGTTTTGAGCCAGAAGTGGGAAGGTTTGTACCGAGGCTGAAATCTCTGTGAATACACAGGAAATGACATCGTACATTTCAGTTTTTCAAATGATGTCAGCGTCCGAGCATGTCAAATTGATTTAGTACAGGAGACGGGAGATGCTGAAAATCCAACAAAATTAGTGTCTAAACATGGAATTGAATTGTTTGGAATAAAATAATAGAAGTAGATTGTCAGCTTGTGTTGCGTCCAGGGTAAAGCAGGCTGCTTCAGACGTTGCTGTGTAAGCCTGGCTGCACTGTGTTGGCTCCTCCACCGTGACTTAAGTTCACAAACCTTTAACTCCAATTGTCAGCTATCTGCTTCTGTTTTGCATGGCGTGTCTGCAGCTCGCACAGGATGCAGAACGGGCTGACTGGTGCGAAGAGCCCACCCTACTCTGGAGCCTGGTGCTCTTAGGTGACAGGCGTGTCACTGTGATAACCCTGCGAGGTGCAGAACGCCTGCACCCACTCCGACACACATGTGATCACAGTTTAAGAGGTCACGTTGGTTTTAAAGCCACAAAGAAAAGAGCGTTCTGAGACCAAAGTATGTGCGCTCAGACACAAATGCATACCTGTTTGTGTTTCTAAGCCTGAAGTGAAGGAGTAGTCACGCACACACTAAAGGATTCCTCTTTCTCAACATTTGCTTTGATACACAACAACAGTGCATCACAGTTGACAATCTGACGCTTCTGAGAGCATTCAGAATGACATTTGCCATTAACTTTAAAAATATGAATTAATAATTCGAGAGCTCAAAGAATCCTCAGAGGAAACTAACAAAGGCGACGCGTTTGCTAGCTGCAAGTGACATATGTTTAATCTTGCTTTTTTAACTGAATTTAATCTCAAATCGAAGCGGCGCATAATCAAAGACGCTCTTTGAACATTCCATGTCTGAATCAAACAAAATGAGATTGCCAAGCCTGACAGCAAAGACAGCTTCACATGGAAGGGAATAACATTAAAAGACAATTCTACAATTATCAGATGCAGCCCTGATTTATTTATCATTACAGGCAGCTTTGGAGAAGCAGGCAGCTGTTAGGCACGCAGGCAGCTGACAAGACTGGATCTCTGGGTGTTTAGGCTGTTTGTTGTGCAACTTTCAGACTGATTATGATCTTCATCTGTGCATGTACACATCAAAATCTGAAGAACAAATTTACAGAGAACATAATTAGCTCATCTCTGCAGCCACACAACAAGCTTTAGCTGTGAGAATCCTGAGCATCACTCTTCTAGCTTTAGAAGCAGTTCACCTTCTGGCTTTTCGCCTGATCCTCTCACTCCTCCTCTCCATAGGTGCTGCTGGAAAACTGCTGTACAGTGCTTGGCAGACCTGACAGCTGAGTGTTGAGAAGTGGTCTCCTAGGGGCCACACAGACACACAGGCTGGGTGTGTGTTGGGCTCGGGATGGGGAAGCAGCCCCACTCAGGACAGGATGCGGTACCCAGCCTGTCTGCCCATCAGGGGAGAATAGGCCCTTCTATCTGCTTGGCAGCTCTGGCACTGAGAAATTGCCCATAATCACCCAGATAGCAGACTTTTGTCATCCTAACTGCGAGTGGGAAACAGAAGGAAGGTAGATTCATGTTGGGTAAACTACCATCGGATAATGGTTGTTCGAACAATATCCGGCTCTGGAGCGAGAATCTATCAAAACATATTGATCCTGGAACAAGAGAATTGGGTATGGCATGCGGAGCGCCTTTGTTTCTGAAAAGTGTTAGCTTCACAGAGACTGTACTGACAGCATTAATATATTAGATGGTGACTGTTGAGAGCCGCCTGCTGAGGCTCAGACTGTAACTGCTGCCTGCTTGAGATGCTTTTCCTTTTGTGTTTATTTCTTATCTATTACCAAAACAGCAGCTTTTACCTGCGAGGATATGTGTAATCAGAAAAGTGCTTTTAATTAAGGGCATTTTTTACCTCTAGCAGATTGACTCTTTCACTGGGGATTTCTAACCATGCAAACCTGCCCGACAAAACCCTCGTCTCATGTTTCCTCTTTTGTCTACCCTGATGAGGATTGACTGTCACTGAGTAACGCTGAGCGCAGGGAGAATGGCCTTATTAAAGAGGGTGGAGGAAACCTGACGCTCTGGATGTGTGAGTGTGTGTGTGTGGCTGTGTGTGCGTGTGTGAGCGGTGACATTGAGCAACGCTAATGAGATAGATGTTCATTAAACATCACCAAGCCACCAGGCCAATAAATCCAATCAGATAGGACAATGCCTGATTGAGCTATTAACAAGGCTGCAGGCTCGGGATCTTTGCTCCCCTGCTTGTTTTGACAAGGCCTGTATTGTCAGCTCATTAGTGCCACAACTCAATTACATTTGAGGATGATGCGACGATTAAATACTTATCACATTTCACATTTTTGCTGAAAAGGATTCACACTGTCACATCCAGTCAGGGTGTTAATGTGTTTCACTCACCACTGCAAAAACTGAAAGAATATGCATGTAAGCAGACGAATCATCAGGGAAACTCTCATGCAAACACATTAATCACACTCCATTAGCTTTGATCGGAGCACACGTAGCTCAGGCTGAGTTTTTCGTCAGGCTTTCAAATTACTCCTAAGATGTACACAACTTAAGAGTCTAGCAGCAATGTGGTGACACGGAACCATAAATTGTTGATGAAATTGAGCAAGTTGTAGCAATTGCAGTCAGAAAAAACCTTCAGTGACACAAGGTGAGCTGATCCCAGCTTCAAGGCAAAGCGATTTAGACAATGACCAGTGGGAGCGGCTGATACAGTTGATTGACATACGACGCACAGTTCCCCAACTGTTTACTGCAAGGAAACAACGTCCACGACTTTGCCTCCTACCACCAATTTCGTTTGGGTTTGGGTGAACCCAGATGGAGCGGCAGTGTTGTTGATGGCTATGCCTGACTTGTGTGGATAGGACTTGTTCCATAATGGGTGAAGTTTGAAGACTGATAGAACATATTAGAGACCATATGGGCCGTTTAAATACTTGAAGCCAATGAAAAACACACTATGAAGAGTCACAAGTATTCACAGCGAATCAAGGACGACTGATGATCCACGCAACAAAATCCTAATATAGGACAAAACCCAACAGTGTTTCCTGTCAAAGTTATAAGAACTGTTTGAGGATTCTTATTTAAATGGGCAAAAAAAATAAATAAGATGATGTCATATAGTGCATGAATTCAATCTCTTTCAGAGCACAGAAAGTTGTCGTAGAAATGTATTACTATGGTTTGTTGTGCTTGAAATATGGCATTTTAGGAGTTTTTGAGAGTAAAAATGCTTGTTTAAAATCATTATGCTGCTAATTTAGTTGCATTTGAGAACCACATATAAACATAAGAATGCTATTTTGTATATATTAACGTCATCTTTGCTGCTCAAACTTTCATGAAAAGCCTGAATTTTGTCGTTTCACTTTTGTTTGTCTACTATCACATCTTTATTACATTTTCTCCAAAATGTGTAAAAGCTCGATGGGAAAAACACAAATATCTGCATCTCATGCACCGTGTAAACTGTCCCCAAGTATTAAAATAACAAAGGAGTTTGTCATTAGTTACACATGCAGTGCACAGCGTTTCTTATCCTTTCACTCACCTGTGGACCCATGTGGTATCCTGGGTGAGACTGACCCAGGTGACTCTGCTCTGAAGGGCTGCTGCTGGCGTCAGACTGAACCGATCCGTCACGAGCTCCTGAAAAAGCAACAGGCAGAGATCCATGAAGAAACGCGGAGAAAACAAAGACTCCACCTGAGATCAACACAGACTGAATAAGTAGATAAACACACGACACGAACCATGCTGAGATATTACAACACGGCGCGTCGTACGCGGGGCAGCTGGGAAAGGAGGGAGGGAATTTGTATTTAAGTGCTTTATCAATAACCACTGTAGCACTGAATAAATTACCCACCAGTGGAGAGGCTCATTGATGGGAGATGATGCATACTGGCGGGTCCCCGATGGCCTAGATTACCACTGAGAGATAGAGCTCCACCACAAACGCTGCGCCATATTATTCAGCCATTTACATCACTGAGTATCACTCATCTAAACCCACTCCCTCCCTCCGCTCCGAGCCTGTAGCTATGAGACACAATTAGACCTGTTTGCTATGAGGGCAGAGAGCAGCGCAGCAGACAGGGACATGATAATAAGCTCGCTGATGGCTGCGGGGAAAATAAAGGGCGCCGACGATTGGTTATCACGGCGATATCTCTCAGCACTGCTGGCTGCTCTAAAAGGTCCGAAAGGCTTTCACCCTTTGACCCCGATGATTTCAGGATCGCATGATGTCTCACAACTGACACAAAGACCTGATTAATCTGAATCTGAAAGAACATAATGTGAAGACAACTTACTATACGTCTTAGCGGACCCAAAGACACAAGCCCAGAGAAAAAACAACTCACAGCGTACATTGATTTTCACGAGAAGACTTCAAAAAACTGAGTTGAAAAGTAGCTGAAGCAGTTTGATGCTTCAGAGGATTAGTGTCTTTTGAAAGTGTTGGTTAAGGTGAGGGTGAAGCGCTGCAGAAACAAAGTCTTACAAAACTACGCGCTACTCAGAACAAGGTCCCTCGTTCTCATTCAGACATCTTTAGGACTGATTTGGGCCCTTTGTTGATGCCAGCTGCCGCGTTCTACGACTTCATCCTTAAACTGGGTGAACAAAGCTGCCTGATCGACCTTCAAGTACTTAACCACGGTATTTATGCTGCTTTATTCAGAGACATCTTTATTAAGTGATCTTTTTGTGTTTTTAGATTGTGAAAAATTATTGTCATTCTTAGTTGATCTGCTTCTTATTTAAGTTCACTTTTTTGTCTCTTTTATTCGGATCTACTGATAATAAGCCATCAATCTTGTTTTTATTGGAATCATCTGGGACAGAGTACAAACTAAATCATCCTGTCTGTATATAGGTTGTTATAGAACATTGCTTTGCCTCATACACTTGAAGTTGCTGAAGTCTGAAAAACTATTTTCTTTCACTGACCTCTTACTAAGCGTGATGTGATCCTACATGAGAAGATAATATCCTGCCAAATTTAAATCAGTTATGTTTATTTAACTTCACTTTTCCTTTGAATTAAATTGAATATTTCACAGGTTGGAAGTGCCCGAGATATCACCCGACAAACTGGATGCCGTCACGATTCAGCAACACTTAAATCAAAATGTGGAGTTGGGACGTCAGCAAACCTGGTCTGTCCCGTATAAAGCTCGTTTTTTAAACTGACTGTTGTCATTTCATCATAAATACACTAATTTGTCAAAATATAACGTACACGGATGAAAATGAATCCGTCCTAATAATAAAAGTCACAAAATCCTCCTTCATGACTGTTATAAGGTTCATTTTATGGTGAAACAGCTTCAGAAAGGTGTTAATTTAACTGGACATAGTCTGCGATGCTGTTAAACTGGATTGAATTAAACACAGAAGTGTTTGTGTTACCTTGTCTATTTAGCCTTGTCCACAGACTTCTGGATCAATAATTTAAATGTAAAGGCTTTGTTTGAGTACAACTCGCCTTCAACTCGTTGTATTCATAAGTCAATCCAGAGGCCCAGTAAAGCTGACTTACTTCTTCTAAAAGTACAGAGGTGATCATCGCACAAAAAGCAGATGTCGCATCTGTAATTTCATAATCTTGTTTTGAACTACAAAAACCCTGACAAAAAGTTAACAGAACAACTCTTTAAACGCACCGTTGCCGTCATCCAACAACTCTTCCCCTGAACAAAACAAATTTTGCAGATGAAATCAAGCAAACCATGTGGAAATGCATTTGAAGGCCACCAAACCTTGTTAAGCCACACAATGTCGACGTCGAATTAAAAAAAAAAAAATGTAATCACATTTCCTCTGTAGTATTGATTTTTTTTTAAATGGAATATCACAACTTTTAAATAAAGAATAAATCCCTGAATGCATTGTGTGTTTTTATTCATGGCTGAAAAGGCTTTTTGTGTGTGTGTGTGTTAAACATACAAGGCATGCAGTGGTTTCTAGTCCTTTTATAAAAGCTTCATACAAAACGTACTATTCAATCGCCTCGCCAGCGAGATCTCATTGCCTGTCAAGTATATTTATGCGGTACATTTAAGCTCCCCTCCGCCAACTAAAATCATTTCATCTTTGCATAAAATTCAAATAATTGGTGAATGGCATGACCCAACAAATGAACCTCAAGCATTTGATGGTTGATGTGAAAGCCCAAGGGGAAGCCTGCTTTTCTGGCTGGTTCCTACCTCTGGCTGGCTGGCCCTGCTTCTCCATAAATGTCCACATCGTCTCGCTTATCAGCCTCATAACGCAGTGGTTATTTTGACAAGCCAGTCTCTATTCACCAATTATTTCACCCATTACAGATCACGTTGTGGCCCGGCCCCACCCTGTGCACCCAGTATCTGGGATTAAAATCAATCTGAACGTGCAGGAAATACTTTGTGACTGCATTACGGAGCTAAGGATGAAGTACAATATCATCATAATCTGTTTCATTTCAAATTAATTTGGAAAAGCGGAGAGTGGATATTGATTTCATTAGAAGTATTGTCTCTGAGCGGTTAATTTCTTTCCTCCAGACTTGAAACAATCTTAATCTTATTTATTGAAACTCAAACTTTCCAACCATCTCAGAGGCAATTCTCTAAATGCAGCTGCCACACTATGATAACAATACCAAACCCAGTAGAGCTGCTGAGCAACTTTTATGTCAGTGAATTATCCAATTATCACCACAACAAAGTCAATTAGCTAAATAAGGATATTCAGTTAATAATGAAAGACTTTATAAATTCTTGAATGAGCTGCAGAGAGAATGGCTGATGACTGTAGATAAAGACATTGGTTGTGAATAATGCATTCTATCTGATAAACAGCGCACTGAATAACGATTCCTCGACGCCTTTCAGTGCTTCCTTTCACAATAACCTAGAAATCTTCATCCCCTTGCAAATATCTGTAACGTTAACATGTTTATCATGGGAGAAAAAAATCGATAATAAATAAATACACATGCACATCTTCCCCCCAAAGGATTTGTGTAATTTCTTTAACTAAATTAAATAGCTGACAGGAGAAATATCCAGGGACTCAATCGTCAATTCTTTTTTTATTACGAGAATCTTTGTACACATTTTGCTTTTCTTTTCTTTCCTTAAAATTTTTTAAAAAAAAAATCTACTTATCCAATGTGAATGATTCTTAAATGGATTTCCAGATGGAGATTAATACTGCATACAGACGGGGAAAATATCTCGATCAAAACCTTTGCCGAAAAAGAAAGTCCTTTGATGCCGTGATTATACACAGGTCACACAATGGATAAAAATGGAATGAATGGATGTATTGATGTGAGGAGAGATGAAAGTAGAGGCCAAACGGATGAAAGAACAGGCGACGCACATTCAGCATAGCTTTACGTTTATCTGGGACATTCAGGCCGCATCTCTTTTTCTGAATTTCCTGACAAGTTTAATTGCTGTTGTAACGGTGCAAGTGCCTTTGAAACGTGACAAAGGCGCACTTAAGTCGATAAATGTACGTACATGTGTGCTTTAGTGGTCGGGACTGCTTACATAAAAGAAGTCGTTCCAAAATCAAAGTGATGAGATTTCCAGTGAAAATACTTTTCTTTTTTTTTTATCTAAGAGGAATAATTATATTTATTACAGGGCACAGAGTGTATTATGATGTGACTTATGTCATGGAAATATTGCCAATATCCAACACTATATAAATTCTCTTTCATTGATCACCAAAGTGGCCACTGGAGAGTGACTTTCAATGCCAGACGAGGCAAAGGCTGCTCTGTGTGTGTGTGTGTTGAGGGGGGGTCAAAAAGCTATATTTATTTGACTTCATTCAGCCTGTCTTAATGCAGGGTGCCCCAAGGACTACACCACAAAACAATTAGCCTGGATTTCATAAAGCAATCAGCATGCCACCTTGTCTAATGCAACCGCTTCATACATTGACAGTCTGTATAAAATGGGTGTTATTGAAAGCTTTGTGTTCGCGTTAGCTTTCGCCTCGGTGCATTTATGAATCAATTTTTGCCCATAAAAGAAGCTTTAACACTTAAGCTATTTTAGTGGAAATGCATTATGTAAGTTGTCAAATGTGCGAGAGAGAGGCCTGGTAACGATTCAGGCTATTCAGAATGAACAGCCAACCCCCATTTTTATAATGGTCCTTTTGAAAATGTCTGGCTGAGTGCATGTGCTTGCTATTAACATGTTGTCAATCATTTTCTCGGAGAAATGTAATCCACAGAAAAGAATTCAGCGTTTAAAAAGAGGCTTAAGATTTAAGGTTAATTACATCCTTAATTGTTTTCTGAGTATAATTATTGCAGCTAATTATAGTGCAAAAGCATGCAGCAATGCTCTTTATGTTGGAAAGGGATCTGGGAGCTGCTGGAGCGTAAAGGATGGGCCCAGATAGAGAACGAGTCACATCACACACCAGGTTTAATTCCATCAATACGCAACCAATTGTCCCAAATTGTTTGACCATTGATTTTGTTAATACCACTTGGAAAGTTGATGTGGCATCGCAGTGAGCTGAGAGATTATTTCACTTTCATTTTTCTATCTCAAGCAGAGCAGAATAAAGTACAAGTCGTACTGCATACGAGAGAGGCGACTACAATGTGAAGTGTGAGCTTTATAGTGATTTACTTAACTCCTTGTAGAATGCAAGGGAGCCGAAATCACCAGCGATTTAGCTCAGTGTTTCATTACTCCCACCAAAGCCCTCAACAATAACACAGGGCATAATCTGCTGCCAATAACTCCAGGTGCTCTTAGTCAGATGGCTCCCTCTGGACCTGCAGGGAAGTAATACTCTGTTTAGAGGCCAGGGTGGAGAAGCTGCTTGGGATAGGTCAATAGTGTTTCTGGGGATAGAAAAATCACCAGAGACTGACTTTTGAGTGTCTGCCTGTAACACTATTAGCTACATTATGGCCACTGCTGCTGCTAGGAGAGCTGTCATTTCCTTAATTAAGAGCGCAGCGCGGAGCGGGAAGCAGAAGAGGCCACGGCAATCTCTCCGGCCCTCAAACATTAAAGCTTGATTCCTCATAGCGCGGGGGCATAGACCTTACGCCGGAGAGAAAATCTATCTCATTCATTATTCTGGCACAAAGTGGAATTATGGAGTTAGGGAATTACATAGGAGGTGGTGCAGAGGAGTGCACCGAACAGAAAGGATTTTACACCTCAGCAGTTCTGTGACTATTTCTGAGATCATTGTTAAGTCACCAGCACAGTGGGGAAGCCTCAGAGGACACAAGGTGAAGGAGGACAAAGAGGAAATGGACGGAGTAATGTGTGTCTCCACTGATAGGAGGTTTTAAGTGTAAACAGCAGAAAATAGTACACTTCAGGAGAAGAACGACTCCAGTTTGTGATGAATGGATGAGAACGATGGGGAATCTGCATACAAACAATGCTTATGGCAGTAAGGGTCGTGTGCTCCGACACTTAAGCTCTCACTCGTGGCCACAGGTCTTCACCAAAAGGCTCTCTGACACGAGAGTGCTTTGCTCCAGCTCTTACCTGTCTCTCCCTTGATGCTGGAGTGGAGATGGAGGCAGCACAAGCACAAGAGGGACCAGAGGGAGGTAAATTGGTGAGAAGAGGCAATGCCCATTTCAAAGGTCAAGAAGGAGAGATGGTGTGATGGAGAGAGGAAGAGGAGGAAGAGGAGGAGGAGGAGGTGGAGGGGACGGGGAAAAGAGGGCTTTTGTGTTGCACCCTCACAGGGGACTTGGGACACTTTGCGCTCGAGCACATATGTTACGGGGCGCGTCCTCCTCATTCCCAAAGCAATGTCAACCTGATTATCTCAGGGTTGAAAGAGGCAAATAACAATCCAAATTATTCTTCATCCTTTTACGGCCATCAGCAAAGGCGGGACGTTGAGATGAAGACTAGCTTTAGAGAGCTGTAAGCCTTTTAGGAGGTGCCTGCTTCACTGTTGCTCCTCCTCCTAAATTACTTAAATGATATTTGCCGTAAATAGGATTCTGCTGCCTGGAGCCTACAACCCTGTGATGAAAAAAGGCCTTCCTCTCACTCTGTGTCACTGCAGACTAAATAAAATCAAATCTGCGCTTTCTCATGTGACGGTTTTCAGCTCTTTTCTGTTTTATATCATGTACAGTAAATGTATCTGGACTTTGGACTAACGGTTGGATTATACAAGACATTTTAAGATTGATGCCTAGGCACCAGTGACCGTCTTTTTCTGGACTTTTTTCTGAGCTTTTAAAGACCATTTGAGCATTAACTAATTTACCTAAAATATAACTGGCAGGTTAATCAATACTGACAGCAGGCTGCAGTCGCGACTTGAAGAAAAGAAGTACACTGAAGAAAAAGTGGATTTTCTGTACAGATGCAGCTGGAGCATCTCTATAGCTCAATATTTGAGCAGGTTCGCCATAAATTGAGGCTATAGCCCTCACCTGCAGAGGTGCAGGTTTGATTTCACCCCAGTGACTTTGGCTGCATATCGTCCCATCTCACTTGTGCAATTACTTCCTGTAACTCCAACAGTGGCTGTCCAATAAAGGAACAAATGGCCAGTAAAATGAATTCTTAAAAAAGCTGCAGGTCACAGCGAGTCAAGTATTCACACATTCAGCACTGATAATTCATTATCTAACAAAAATAGAATATTCTCTGGTTCCAGCCTCTTAAATCTAAATTATCTAATGTCTTATCTAATTTTATTTGATAAAATTGATAAAATTAGAACTATTAACTATTAACCCAGACATATTTAAATGGTTAGCCAATAAAAAAAAAAAAAACATGCATCCTTTCTAATGAGCTTCAAACTTGTGTCCTCAAACTGTTATCAGTTTTAAAACGGCCTCTTTTTAGATTTGTCCATCTTGAGTTTCATCTGGCCAACTGCAGGACATTCAGAAGTAGCCGTTGGGGTGCGAGGGCAGTCCAGCGCTGTGTGTCTGTGTTTGTGTGTGCGTGTGGGGGGCCAGACACCCACATGTCATGCCTGACACATCAGCCTCGGCCCCCCGGGCTATCCGGCACTAATGCTGCCTATGTCCCACTTTCTACCCCTTGCCCCTCAAAGCCTCCTCTCCTCCCCCCTCCTCACCCATTCCTTCTGTCATAGAGGTATAATAACAATGGATCAGAGCGGCGCTGCGGCACAGGCTCAATCACTATAGGATAACATCAGGTGATACGGGCTGCACAAGAGCATATCTTTACGTCCACCGAACCTGAGCTAAACGGAGTTTATCTAGAAATGAGTTTATCTGGAAAAAGTACATTTTAGTTGCTGCTGTATTCCCCCGTTGTGGCGACACTCACAGAGCTGAGTGACTACGGGTGGAAACAAGCAAATAATCATGCCGCTAAAAAACACCTCACCCCACCCCACCACTCCTAGCACATTATTCTGGTGGAGCAGACAAATAGTGGAAGGAGGGACGTCAGGAAATAGTATTGCTTTGAAGCCCATAACTCTATTCTGGAGAAAAGAAGCATCACAGTGTTATTCCACATCCTCAGATATAAAGGGAAAAAACATAATAACTTCTCGATAGCCTGGATCTCCACTGCCCTATACTAGCTCTCCCCCTTCGCCCGCCCACACCCCTGCCTCATCCACCGTACACCCACTTCTCCTGCCTCAATCTTTGGTTTCAAAGGAAGCGAATCAGCCAGAAGGACAGAAGGTTATGCATTAGTACTGGTCATTGCTCAAAGAGCGAGCGTTATAAATAATAAAGGCTTGTGAAGGACACAAGGGCTGTGGGATGCATCTCTGGTTCACGCCACACAAGTCAAAGACAAGACTGTAATTTCTATTCCGAAAATGTGACCCTTGCAGCTTCAATTACATCTCAACAACACCAACCGTGTCCGTGCCAGGAGATGTGATGCCTCTTTGTTAGCTCTACATGAAAGGCGTATTGATATTGGTTATGAAGCACGTGCTGCACATTTTTCACATATTTTCAAACTTAAAGAAAGTGTAGCACAAAAATAAATGCATACTGAAATTCAATTTATTTTCTCCCTGTCTCTCCACCTATAGTACTTGTAATGCACTTTTCTTTGGAATTCTTTCTTGTCAAGGCCAAAATAATCTTCTTAACTTCAAATATACAAACAATGGGGAGAATTATATTGTCAGTTGTTTTGAAGTTGTAGGTGTCGCTCAAAGTCATTTCCGTGTAAACAAGCATCCGCGAAACCTGATGACCTTTGCTGCTGTTTGCAAGAAAACAAGAAGTCCGCCCTGTGCTCATCCTGCCTCTCTGTCCTCCACGCACTGATTGTGTTGCTGTAGCCACGGGCGCTGCGGGCACATTAGCAAATGTATTACACCTGCTTTATAGGCATGCATTAAACCTGTTTTCAAGTCTGTGCAGACAGCTGAAATCCCCATAATGAGATCCACCTCCTGGGGAGAGACTTGTTCCCCCTCGGTCTCCTTTATCCACTCTTATTTACACAGCGTGGCCCATTCAGTGCTGAGGTTTGCGCCACTTTATTACTTAACCTCACCACACAACATTACGAGGCTCTTTGCATCAGCAAGCAGCCTATCCCACCATGCATCCTGCTCACTAAGCTGATTACACAAAAATAATAAGAACTCATGCCTCAAGCAGTGTGGGTTTGTGCGCGACTCTTTGTGCGATTGCATGTGTGTATGAAAGAGAATTTTACATGAGAGACAGTAGATTTATCCCATGTCCACATTATATATGTAGCACCAAGTACGCTAATAGTTATTGCACTGAGAGGAGATGATACAAGATGGTTGTCAAATCAAACTTAAAAGAAGAAAGAAAGTCCAAAGACGACTTCTCTGACATCTTTTCGTTCTCATTTACTTAATTAGATACAAAAATACAACTTTAAACTGACTGTTTAATTTAATTATTGGCTGAAAATGTGTTTATTGTGCAACTCATTGCATAATAAAATTAATTTCACTAATCAAAAGGACAGTCTAATTGTAAACGAAGCCTAATGAGCCTGAAATAAGTAAAAGTGCAGGGTAGCATCAAGCAGTGACTGAGTGCAAACAGGAGACAGTAGATTTATCCCATCTCTACAATATGTAACTATCACAAACTACATTAATAACTTAAAAAAAAATTATACAAGATTGTTGCCTTATGAAACTTAAAAAAGGAAACTTTAGTCTACAGGCTTTTTGTAAGAGCGTTTTCTAGGAACTCTTTTACACAAGAGGCAAAATTCAGTAAATGAGTGCATTTTGCAGTTTGCAAAATCTAACTTTAAAAAGAAAATGTTTGTTGAGAGACTTTTTGTGCGTGTTTTCGAGGCACTCTTCCCAACATCTTTTGAGTTTTAATTTGACTGATTATTAGCTAAGTAGAAGATAAACGGACAGGTAGAGTGGGACAGTGGGAGTCTGAAGAAAAACCTGAGAAGGAAGGTGTAGATTAGTCTCAGTCTGTGTCTGTGTGTGACTCTTCGTGTGTTTACGTGTGTGATATTTTGTTGGTACACAATAAACGAGTGCATTTTGAAGGTTTGCACCAAGAACAAATGATGAAGATGGTTACCAAGCTTACAAAAGAGAATGTTATTCCAGACACTTTCAAGGTGTATTTTCTAGCCATGGTTCCTTGAACAGAACTAAAACAAAGCATGCACCAAGACGAAATGCTACAAAGATGCTTGTCAAAGTCAAACTTAAATGAGAAGAGAGGTTGGCCCAAATATTTCCTTTACCTTTCCGCTCTAACAACAACAAACAAACCAACGTGCTAACATCTCTGAGTTTTAATTTGCTTAATTATTAGCCAAGCAGCAGATAAAAACACAGGTGTAATTATGAGACAACAAAAACTTTGTGAATTTTAATTAAAACAGGTCTGGTTTACACATTAACTAGAAACCAGATGATTTTTTTAACTAACCAAGTGTGAGCCTGATTGTAAATGAAGCCTAATGAGGCTAAAACATTAAAGCAAGGTGCAGCATTACAGCAGACAAGCCATCCAGCGTGGACTTTTTTTGTTTGTTCTGAATGACCTCCAATACCAGGAATCAATGAAGATTCATTCTGCTCTTTTGGGGAGGGGGGTCTCTAGGTGACCTTTGTGAAAATGTTCCACCATTTTGGCAGAATCCGTATAAGTGCAGACCATTTCATGTAGACAGTAAGTGTATGAAATGAGTGCTCCTGTCCTTCCAGCCGGGCTCTCTTTGACAGCATGATGATAGAAGCGTCACATCCTTGGGAGAGTAAATGCAAACTGACAAGAGATGAGCCTTTGGTTGCTGAATATAATACGGAATTGTGCTCTGAGTGTCTTATTATCTTGTCTGTTGATGTCTGAAAGGGGGAGATTTGCTTGAGAAGAGAAGACAGAAACTGTACGCATCCAACACCATCTCGTCCTTTGAAAAAAAAAAAAAAAAACTAAAAATTGCTTGCCCTACTAACCACAGCTTTCCCACCTAATGTCCACTTCTACTTGGAATAAATACAAGGCTGCAGGATGTTTGTGGTGCCTCATAGCCCCTGTTACCTGAAGTGGAAGACTATTTGCACAGGCAAGCTTTTAAGGGGAGAACGACCCTTTCACCACCACGGTAAGCATGTGGTGGGTGTAGAAGGTGGACAATTTACTGTAGACAAACATGACCGCTGCTGTCATTGTCTCCCACCGACATCTCCTTCTCACACGAACGCTTATAAACAGCATTAAGACTAAAGTCATACATCAGGGAAAGAAAAGTTGTGGTAGACGCTAAGTATAAAATCCCATAAATGGCAGGTGCAGTTGCATCTCATGGTGGACACTTATCAGAAATGTGACAGCCTAAAAATGGACATACACGATTTAGTCCGAGTGACAAACAACCTTGTACAGACTATCCTCAAAACTGTTTTACTCACAAATCCAAAGATCCACTTTCAGACAGGTGTGTTACGATTACAGTGTGTATTTCCTGCGCAGAAGATACAGTCAAAACCTAGCCTCGACGCGATTTGCATTTCCCTGAAACCATGTGATAAGCATGTTGGTTTGTGTGTGTCTGTCAATCACGAAACTGGAGCAATCTATCAGAGAGGCTTTTCAAAGCAGGAGGCGTAAAGCGGAAACAAAGTGCTAATTTTTCTTTCTTCTAAATGTGAAGAATCAAAGAGTAACTTCATGCCTTGCTGCTTCGCCGTCCCGGGGAAAGGCTGAGCGTTGTGGCTTGTGCACGTTGCAGAATCGCACAAAGAAAAGCACTGAATAATGTAAGGCCTCAATTAGTTTTTCCTTCATATCAGTGGAATTCATGTTGATAACAGAAAACTTTGGAGCCGCGGGAGATCACCGCAAACACAAATACAAGCAAATGTAACTTAATTAACTACAAGAATCAAACATAGAGATGAATAATGAATAATTGATCTACTCTTGTGGTCAAAAAAGCTTCAACTGCTGTTCAATAGGTGGTTTCACAGAGGCTTCATAGACCTGCCTCAAATGATGGCGCGTACTATAATAAATCAACTGCAGAAAATATTTACTTAAACTTCAAACTACAAAATATAAAACAAACTCTGCAAGAAGGAGAGAACCATCATGAGAGGTATACAAATTTGAATGACCAGTCACTCTTTCTCTTTAGTCTGGAAGCATTTAAATAAAGACCTCCCACTCTTTATCTCCCACGGCAGACGACTCGACTGTACCACCTCTCCTCACCATTCCATAAGAAGTTACGTGGACAGCGGTTTCCAAACCAAACCTGCTGCTGGCACAGCCCAGGGCGCTCTGCCACCGGGCAGAGAGGGACCTTCCGTCAAAACGAAAAAGCTGCACAGGAGGAGCGCTCCGACCAGCAGCAACAGTGACGACATCAGCAAACACCAGCCACATAAGACACGCAAATATTCTTTATCTCAGAAACAAAATCCCCAGAAGTTACTGCAGGAACCATGCAGGCTCTTCATGAACAATTCCTCTAACAAAAAATAAATAGCCTCAAATACAAATAAATTGCAGCTCGTTTAATGACAGCTAAGTGTCTTTGCGTGAGAGAAAAGGAAAATCTCAAAGCTGTGAGTGTAAAGCAAGAGAGGAGTCAGATAAAAACTGACCAGAAAGGAAGAAAGAAGGAGAGACTTGATGCTTATTAAACCAAATTGCAACACTTTGGAGACAAATCCTGCAGTACGCAGTCCTTGTTTAGAAGACTAGCCTCGGGTTATTCTTGAAATAAGGATTTAAAAGACAGCTGAACTCCCACTGATTAGGTTTGAGAGTTGCATTTGGCTCTCCCTCCTGCAAACTCTATTTTATTCCGTTCACAAATGTTTGGCAAGCTCGGTCTGTAGGAACTTTATTATACTTTCTGCCACTTCACAGACAACACAAGCACACACACACACACACACACAGCCAGAGAGTCACACATAATTGTTTCCCATTTAAAACTCTTATTAAATCCTGACAAACACAAAGTCTGCACTGTTTACTCGATTATAAATTCGTAAGCGGCAAATAAGAAGCAATTACATACGACACACAAACACAGCTGCAGCAGAACATACACTAACACGCTCGCCGTTTAACTTCCAGATAAGACTGGACACCACTGTTGACACCTGAAGACACCAAAGTTACTACAAATATTAAACACCAACGTCTGAAGCTGTTAGACAAGATTTTGTCATCTATTATCTTTCATCCGCAATAAAAAAAAAATTTAATATTAAAACTTTCCAAAAAGGTTAAATGACAAGCAGATCAGCTTTCCTTCAAAATTTACAATGGATGACCTCCTTATAATAAATCTTCTGCTGAAATTAAGCAAATAAGAATAATCTTGTATGAATAATTTGTTACTTGGAGATCAATCAAAATAATTATAAGCAGGAGAATAAATAACATATTTAAAATTAAATATATCAAACTAATCTGAATGTGTTCTGTGACAGTACAAATATGTTAAACCCGCATTTAATGCTCAGTAACTTTTGATGCTAATATTCTCTTCATTGTCTCTCTAATTAAACTAAAATATTACTTTTTTCTCAGAAATTATAATGAGAAAATTTGCCATAAGATTATTTCTAGCCTTACGCTTATTGATTCATAACGAGGCTCTGCGACTGAATTAGTCCACATGAGTGAAACAGCTAATAAAATAAAAAAAACAACACACTTATCCAGACGCAGGCGACAATTAATGAGATAACTGAAAAATAATGAGCATGCTGATTGAGAAATTATCTTATTGTGAAGATAATGTGCAACTTAAAAGACCAGAAGTAAAAAAATAAACTAACAAAAAAGAAGAGCAGTTAATTATTCAGAAACGGTCGTATAATATCTAATGTGTTGCTATAATTTTGCTCAGCATGAAGGGATTATTTAATTTAATTCAGTTGTGATTTGCATAATGTGCTGTTAATTTCACAAGTGTTTAAAGTATAAATCTAACAGTTATATATTATATATTACCAAACATTATGATAGTGGCATTTAAGAAAACTATGCAGGCATAATTACAGTTTTTACAGGTCAGTTAAACTTTTTAATGGATTTGCATGAAGAGACTTGTGCAAAGCTGCTGCCACAAATTACACAGTAACAAAGCATCAACATCTAAAAAATGCTCTAAAATGTACTGCAACTCTTTTACTTTTTGCATGCATCAATGATCTGCTTTCTGAAATATTGGGCGACATATCTGAGCACTAATTTCCCTGCTAACATATCTCAGCGCTGACTTGCTGATTGCTGCACTTAGTTTGTTTCCTGACACTGTTGACACCTGTCCCAGCACTGGAAGCCCTCCGTTTCCACCTGCATAAACCTCAGAGACCTCAGCAGCTTTGAGAAGGAGAAGGCTCAGACGTGAGGTGTGATCGGACTTACCGTAAAGCTTGTTGGGAGTGCCCTCTCTGTCCGTGGCCTCGGAGGGCAGGAGCAGGGGCTCGTCGTTCAGATCGCTGTCTGGGGTGGCCGCTTTGTCGTCCGCCCGGAGTTCTGCTGCGCTCATGTCGCTGCGCAGGGAGAGCAGCGGCTTGCTCAGCTGCCCTGTAATCATCGGATCCTGGAGGGAGCTGGGAGCCCAGGTGGGAAACAGGGAGGAGGGGAAAAAAAAGAGAAAATGCCCCTGGTTAGATGTGTGCTTCGGCGTCTCACCCTCACCGGCTCCTTCTCTATGTCTCTACTCCCTCTCTCTCTCTCTACCCAGCTTCTCCTTTCTATCGCTCACTCATCACTCTCCCTCTCTCTCCTGCTCCCTCCCTCTCCAGCTCTCTCTTTTATCTGAGGCTGGTGCTACCCCGCTGATACTGCCGGCTGCTGCCTGGTGAAGAACTGTTACAGATCGCGTGGCTTTACCATTATACCCTGCAGTCCTAAAACGGTGATACATCCATCTCCAAGGGCTCATTACTACCTGACATGTGCCTCGTCTTCGGCAAACACTAAGCTGACAGCAGTCCACAAAGAAAGTGCAGGGGCTGATGATAAATAAATGCAACAAATCTAATTCTACGTCCAAAAGAAAGAAAAACCACCGCCGCTGATTATGTCAATTTTCACATAGTTGGGGACAAATAATGAGATCAAAGATGACATGTTGCAGCAGAATGTGAGGCAACAAGAACTTAAGGCCTGATTTAAACGAGAGATGAAGTCACTGATGTTCCCAAATTTTTAGCCCAATTATTTTTATTTCTTGTCAGCGCGTAGTAACAGGAATGAACAGCATCTAGATGACATGATTAGAGTATTATCAGGCAACAGATTCAATTCAGGAAACTGAACTGAAACAACAAGACTTAAAAATAAAACAAGTATTTTAAGAGATTTTTAAATGCACCCATTAGGACATTTTAACTCTAGTACGAGCACCGAATACTAAATGTTATTGTTAGTTTTACAACGACCAAAAAGCAAACTTTGTGTTGGGGGAGAAAAACTTCTCTTACCTAGACCAAGCTCCAGAAGAAAAGAGGAAAAAAAAAAGAAAGAGTTTTCAGAAAGTCCAGATGTTGAATCAGTCAAACAGCAGCTACAACATGCCACCACAGAGCAGGGAGCAGCTAGTGCATGCTTTCTACTGAACCAGAAGCAGCCTCCTCAACCTTTCTGTATCTGAATGACCACCACAGGTTCAAGCCTGAGGTTGCTTCCTAAGACAAACCCTAGAGATGTCACCTCCTCCCCCTCTCTCGCTCTCTTTCTCTCCGTCTCTCTCTCTCTCCCTCCTGTTTTCAGTCCCTCTGTCTCTTCCCTCTTGTGTCTTCTGACTGGAAAGCTCCTCAGACAGCGTTCACCCCACCTCAGGCTTTGAGCCAGAGAAACAGCAGGACCACGGCCCTTTTTTTCTTATTTATGAATCAAGTCCAACCTAAATATGTCTGAGCAAAGGACAGGTGACCTCGTATGTAAGCGCAAAAAAGAAAAGGGGAGGTCTTATCTTGCCCCCGCACCCATCAACAGCCCCCCACGTCTATCGGGGTGGTCGATGAATTTCCACCCAGAGGGGCCTTTTTAATGTGCTCATCACAGGAATCAGCCCTCTTTGATATGACACATGATAATCTATGAAAATGTTAATCAATAGAAGTAGTTTAAGCTGTCGTTAAAAAAACGTGAGCCGACTGGTCAATACTCATATCCCTGGTAACAATGTCACTAGTCATCAGGGCTTCATTTGTGGAGCACTTAAATGTGGGACACTGCGCATCAATGCACCTCCCTGCCCGCCGAGGTAAACACATTTTCCCCTCTGTCTGAGCTTGGCCACACTCTGCATGCGTTTGGGAGCACCCCGCACCTCCTCCCTCCCTCCCCTCCTTTGAGCTGCTTGATAGGTCCACTGGAGGGCAAAATTAATACCTAATTGAATCTTGCAGTCATCAAAATAATCAATAGTTTTTTATTATTTATTCTTCACAGTCTGTTGACTGTTTGAAAGCTCAGAGGGACAGCGGAGAGCGCAGACAGCCCAGAAATTTCTACCGTTTCACAATGTAATTTTCACTGGGGCATGAGAGTTTGCAAGGCCTATAAAAAATGAGAGCAGCGGTTTTTGTTAGGCGGTGAGGTGAAAAAAAATAAAGGAAAAATGGGAATCTTTGCCCCAGCAGCCACGATGAAAAATAGAATAAACAAGCTACTGACACTTCAGAGAAGGGCAGGGTCCTTTCTGTCCATCCCTCCATCTTTTTCCCTTTCCCCTTTTCTCCTTATTTCATCATATCAGGAGTGTGGCGGTACCTCTCTAATGCTGGCATTTCTCTTCCTGACAGACTCAAAACAAGTGCTGGGAATGAGATCAGAGCTCTAATCTTCCCCTGGCCTCCGAGGCTCCGGGACGAGGCGGCAACACATCTCTCCCCATCTTCTACAGCTGTTAATTACTTCCAAACAGCCAGCTTTGTCTATTTAGAAACACACCACCAAATTAGATGCTTTTATTAATTTGATCTGACTGCAGTAATGTAATTACACATAATGAATTTGGTGTAAAAAAAAAAAGAATAAAAAACATAATAAGACGGGATATTTTAAAAATTACCATAAGCAATCACATTAGTGGTTCTAAGCGGAGGACGTTTAACGGATTAGCTTCTGTTTTTTAACCCTCACACCCCTGATTAAAGGAATAATGTGAGTTTGTGCATAAAGGGCTTGGCCGGGGCAGACACGGGGGAGAAGGTTTGTCTCTGTTCACTCATTCTGGCCAGAGCTCGGGAACAGGTTGCAGGAACAAGAAAAAGCACTCGATGCCCCCCCACCTCCCTCCCTGCCTCCCGCTTACCAAATACCCCCAGCGGCCGTTGAATCAGTGGTTAGCGTCATCAGATATCCATGCTAAGAGCTGCTGGTCTTACCAGTGCTGTCCCAGTGTGAGGGACACTGGGTGAGAAGTTTCAGTCTGTGACCGAACACTAAAAGCACAGAGGAAATAAATCCTCATTATAATGACCCTAATAGTGTTTTAGTTATTCACAATGAGCTTTGGTATTTAACCAATATCTAAATGAATAGTCCCAGTTTGATACAAAAGTTTGAGCCACCATGGCTGGTGAGGAATCAATCAGTCATTTTAAAAAATTTGTTTTGATGACTGTTATTCATCCTTCACTTCATAAAAGAAACAGCTGCTGCATCCAGCTTTTCAGACGCACAAATGTTGACATTTTCTTTCTTTCTCATACATAACAGCAAATGAAATATCTTTAAAGTTTTGTTCGTGCGTAACAAGTAAGCTGAATAGATTATTACGTCAAGCTGTGGGACAATTCTTTTTATTCCTGACATGATTAATCAATAGATTAAGAAACCAACTGGCTAACTGGATAAAGCAAATACAATCTCACAAATTCAGCTTTCTCTCACCAAATCTTACTTTGGAATGACACTGACAAAACTAAATAAAAAATAAAAAATAGTAAGTATATATACATATCTGGACTTTTGATTTTTGGCCTTTTATTACTTCATTATATAAATTCCATCAGGTAAAGGAAGTCAGGAAGCAATGGGGGTGAGAGAGAAAGGGTTGCATGCAGATACGGTTGCAGGTTAGAATCGAACCAGCGGCACTGCGGCAGCCTCGGTTTATGGGGCGCCTCAACAGCTCACCTTGTTGAGCAGGTGTCGCAGTGATATTCTTACTTGCCCAGTGAAAACAGACCTCTCGTTCAAAACCTTCAGAGATTAAATTTATATCTCATGTGGAGTTTAAACTAAGCTTGTTTTAATGTGACAAATATACAGGTGGGATAGATCTGTGCTCCCGTGACCCAGGCCTGAACGAGTCTAGTCCTCAAACCTTCAGCTCCTTCAGGTCTTTTTCAACCTTTCTTTCTTAAACACTAACAGATTAGTGAATTAGATGAGGTTTTGTGAGGCACTGTGACTTTTCACAATCAAATGTCTGTACGTGCCTCTAGGTGTGTAAAAGCCTGTGTGTGTAAAAGTGTGTAAAAGGCAATTACATATTTTAATTACCTAATTAGTTTTCTGTTGGAACCAAATAAGTTATTATTCCTGGTGATAATCAGTGAAATATGCTGACAAATCATCATCATCATATCATAATATCAAATCATAGTATCTATCAAAAGTATTTATTCATTGTATAGGCAGCTCCTGTGCAGTTGTAGGTATCAATACATTCACAGTACAGTTAAAAGCTCCAGTAGTTGTTATAGTAGTAAATGTTTTCGTCTTGTCAGCATAAACCTTGCACAGTCGGAACAGTAGAAACAGTATGTCTCATCTCTGCATGTTTTTATTAATATATCAGGGAAGTGACATTCAACACGACTTTAATCCTGATCCTGAATTAATAATATCTGATATCAAAACTAAAAATCAGCTTTAAATGCTACATTAATAATAATAATAAGGAATAATATAATAAATCACAGTTTTAGTCCACACGTTTGATCGGTTTCCCAGGAGTAATTTGAATAGATGCAAATCAACTGTGCAAAACCTGTTTTTTATCCCCCAATGTACACTGTGCAATTACCAAGCATAATTTTTTTTTTTTATATCGTCAACTGAGGTAGATTTTTTTGTCCTTATTGTTTTTGGCCTACTTTACACTGACTGGTACTTATGTGTACTTTCTGTACAGTGTGTGTTACAGTTCTATGCCATCTACTGCCGCAACACTGTACATCTTTCCACTTCAAGATAAATAACTACCTAAATAGAAGTTAAAAATACTATATATACATTTTGCAAACAGATAACTAAAACATCAATAAGAGGCAACAATGATCCATAATTTCAAAGCACTAATTACCTTCTATACATACGTGTTATTCTGCACTGGGCAAACATCCAGAGACGTCTAATGTGGTTTGTTAGATGATGATTTGTCTCCCCCTTAGGGTTATTAACCAAACTGTTCTCCTGTCTCTCAGTGAATGAATCTGTGTGACAATTTTGCCAAATCACCATATAAATACAAATGTTGATGATATCTGTGATCTACTCATAAAAGAAAAATATGATTTGAATGATTTAATCTGTAAAATTCCTCGTTAATCTATTTCCTCTTTATTCTTTTGAAATAGCAGACCAGTGGTCTTGACTTTAGATGATTTATTTTTTATTTTTTTTATATCCCGTGCTTGTTAATATGATCAACAGTTATCCCGCTCTACTCCACTAAAGCTAAAATGCTCCCCAGTGGATGGTCGGTGGGTCAGTGAAGGCTGAGGGCTATCAAAGCAGTGTATTAAAAGGAGCTCTTTGAAGCTTGTAAACCAAGGTGCCCAGCAGGTCCACAACAGATAGGCGCCTCTGATTGGTCAGGTGTGTGTGTGTTTTCTGCCGGATCGATCCACCAAGCTGACATTCTGGAGCATCAAAGCTTTCAGTGCACTAATCTGACTCCTCCTATGAGGGCAAGGGATGTTTTTATTACTTTTTTGTCTATGAAATGCGTCTAACTTAGAGGAGCTCATAATATGAGAGGCTGCACGATCCATGCGTTTTAGTGGTTTGAAAGGGAATGAAAGCATATTGAAATCAAGCTCGGACACTGTATTTATCAACCAATAAATAATGCAGAACTATAGAGAGAGGTGGGGAGAATCACAGGGCCATCCATTGGACAAACCATTGGCAAGAGAGGAGTGACACCGCAGAGATTCACACACCGCTGCTCCTCAAAGTCAGTTTCCCCTCACACTGTCTCTGGAGACCTGCACCGCATACACACTCATGAAAGGTGTGAAAATCTGATTTCCCAAAAAGGATCGGTAATTCTCTGCGAGGGTGGAAGCCGCAATCAATAAATCATTGCTAAGCAGATTGTAAAGAAAAAAAAAATATTCCCCTTTGGTATCAGTGCATTAGGATTCTCTTGAGGATGGATGAGGCAAGATGGGGGTGTGAGACAATCTCAATAAAGAAGAGGCAAATCATACCTTTGGCATTCATCTGGACTGTGGTATGCAGCTGTCAGCAGAGTGACGAAGGACCTGGGGAGTCGACCAATATCTGAAGGGTTCCACTGTGTTCCGGTTTTGCTGCAAATAAACAACAAAGCCAACAACCTAAATATGATCGAGCGACACCAACATGCATTAAAAATCATTCAAGATGATTTAATGTCAAATTATTGTATTTGTTTATTCGGGGGATAATGCAGAGAAGGTCATGCATAGGTGACAAGTTCAGGAAATTCTGAACCCATATGATTTTGAGCTAATAGCTGCATTTATGCTAATCTATCCACTGATGCCAGCTCATCTTAAACAGCCACAGCATTATGAGTGACTTTTCCTACAAGTAAGTAAGTAACACTTATTATGAATTAATGAGGCATCAGAAACCCTATCCATTACTATTGGGGCACGCTTGGTCTGCAATAATGCTCAGGTGGTGGTGATGCTTTACAGAAATGACAACGTAGAAACACAAAATTGCAGATAAAGATGCTGCATTAAAGTGCAATTAGTAAAACAAACTTTAAAAAAATAAAATTAAACGCAAAGTGTTGTATGACACAAGTGTTATTATTCGTATTACTGATAGCTTAAAGTTTAAGTAGTAGCAAATGATAAACGTTAGCACCAACTGTTTCCACTGGATCCATATGATTAATCACAGCACCAGTCGACCCTTTTTATCCACTTTGGAAAAGTTTCAAGGACTACAGTCTGTTTTAATTTATGACATTTGGCAGCTGTTCAAATGGTTGAAGTCTGAGTAATTAAACGTCTGTGTGAAGAAGACATGATTTGTGGACATACGCACCTTTATTTGGCACGACTTTACAGGCTTCAGCCGAAGAAATTGACTTTTTTTTTTTTACAAACGTTTTGCCTCAAACATGAAAGAAATGAAAGGGAAGTTTAAACCGTTTAAATATTTATCTGGTTTAAAGACATAACAATACAGTAATGGTTAACATATTTCAGTTTTCACCTGCTCTTACTTGTAAATCGACCTCCACCTCTCGTTTCGACCGGTGCCGTCGCCTTCCAGCCTGGATAACTCCAATACCCACAATGCCTCACGGCGTTGATTCAGTCATGTGATTTAACTTATGACAGGGAGCAGGCTTCCGCAACAAACAAATCTTATTTATTGGGAGTTTTTGACATCAAACAAACATTTGGCGGAGATTTAACATGCGTTGTGTGAACGCGTACTAAGCTATTACAACTATTCTCTTCGGATTTAACAAAATCTTATATCGCAATGGCGGAAATGGAGGAGCAGGTAAGCTCAACATGCTAAAGCTAACCAGCTAATGTTGATGGTTTTAGACATAACTGAATTGAAATCATTTAGAAAAGTATTTGGGAATATTGTCAGTTGCGTTTTGGATTTGTGCAAATTGTTGGCTATCATTTCTAGAGCAGGCCATGGGACATTTGGGATGTTACAGCTTTACAGTGATGAAAATAAACACTAAACCTCTTTATAAATTTTGCAGCTTAAATTCACATACATCAATCTTACTGCAATCAGTGATAAGTCTTATCAGTTTGTTTTAAGCAGCTCAATATGTGTTCTTATTCAGGGAAGAAAAACAAGTGAGGAATGCACGGATGAGTCTGAGGTAAGAAACACAGTGGCATTATTATTTTGTGCTGCTATTTCCTTTCCCCCTAAAAAGAGACAGACCTAAAAATGTCATGCAGTTGCACCAGTGCGTCGATGAAGAATCGAATCATCGGTGCCAGGGGTGTGTGTAGTTCTGTCAAGCATGGCTGATTTTTGAACTCAAATAAAGCTCTCTGCCCACTGAAAGGACTGTGATACATAGCCAGCCTTTATCAACACAGCTGTATCCCTGAAGGATCTTTGTCAGATTTTGAGAGGTGTCAAACACTCATGAATTACAGATAGCTTTCCAGATCCATCAATATTACGAGTGAGCTTCGGCGTGTTACAGTACACCTGTGCTTCGGAGAATCACACGTGGGCTAAATAAAATATAGCATTACACATCAGCCTGGCAGGAAGGGGAATTTGTCTTTATAGGAAGCAGAGAATATAATAAAATATATGGGATGGGCTGCGTTGGACACCTGCACCTCTCTCAAGAAAGAGTGTGGTAAAGGAAAGTAGAACATTTCCAAGCTTGTGAACAGAAAGCGCTCCTACATGTTGTTTTCTGTCTGTGCACCATGTATTCTGTATTGTAGGACACAGACAGTAGCAGGGAAGCAGCACCACATAGCGGGATTGTGTGTCTCCTCCAAGTAGCTGCAAACAGCTCATTACTTATTTGCTTAGAGAACTGTAATATTGTGTAGCTGGCTTGACGTCGGCTGCCGTCGCTGCTGTTTCAGGCTGACAGCAGCCTCGCTGGATAAAGGCAGTGAGGCCCTGTTTGCTGTACACTCTGCTTCTCACAGGAAACCGAATGAGCGGGCGTAACAATTTGTCAAAATTGTGGCTCTTGAAAGTCAGAGGCATACACTTCACCACCTTTGCAATTTGTCCTGACTAGTCTGATACAGTGATAAGGCAGGTTTGTGAGTGGTTGTGTTTGGTGTTGTTTTCATGAAGTTTTCTTCAGTGGATCCAAACCCGATAAACAATGTGTATGAACAGTATATTAGTACTCTGACTTTCCTCACTCTATGCCTGAAACAAAGGAATTACATTCAAGCTGGAGAGAGTGAGGGGAGTCTTTTTAACCTTGTGAAGTTACAATAATCACAATATTTAGAGTAAGTCAGTCCAATCCTTATTTTATATGAAAGAATACTTGTCCTAATTCTGTCACAAAATATGCTAATCTACAGCTTTCACACAATGGAGCCAGTAACAGTATAGTAGGCATCTTTGTTGATTTTTCCCAGATGTAGGATAGAGAAATTTCTGGACAGTCAGGAGTTTTTGCCACACGGCAAGTTTTTTGTTATAATTAATGTATATTTAAAACCATAAACTCTGAAATTACCCTCACATAAACTCACTCTCCAGTGAAAATGAATGCATTTTAATAAAACATCCCTGCACTAAATCATAGCTTCATGAATTCTCTAATGTTCAATTTACGTTTAAACAGCATCAGAAAGGTGCTCATTCAAAGGATGTAGTTTTTGTAGCTGTTAAATTTGACTGTACTAAACAAAGTCAAGTAGTGAATTAAATCATATCATGTGTCAGGACAATTCAATCAATAGTACTACATACCACAACCTCCAAAATGAAAACACAGATGAATCAACCGCTCTCCATCTATCAAATATTTTAAACAAACGCTAAACCTTAATGAAGCTAAGATTTATTGTGTGGTTTTAATATAGGAAGGCTTTTTGTTAATCCAGAAGAAAGAGGTCTAACCTGCAGACTGTGGTCCTGGAAGGTCTTCACTAGTGAATCTCTGAGGTTTGGTTTGGTCCTGTTATGTGCTCCCACAATGGGAACTAAGAGCAATGAAAGTATTAAAATCATAATCTGCGGTGGTCGCTAATATTGTGCAGATTATGAAATATTATGGTAGATGTTGACATGAGGAATAGCCTGCTGAATGTGCTCACCAGTAATTGGCAAAACATCCAGTCACAAAATGTTACCCACAACACACATAAAGGAGGGTCATAAAGTGCTTTAACAAGGCATTGGACGCTTGTTTGTGCATCCATTTCTTCAGACTTCTCCTTTAATTTTTCACCTGTGTCCAGGTTGTGTTTAAGGCAGAGAGGCTGGGTGACGCGTGGATGCGTTACGGTTTTAATTTGAGCGAATCATGCCCATCCTGAATGTCAGTTACTGTGGTCCTCCGTGTTCAAAGGAGAATGTTGTCCCCGATTGAGACGAAAGGAATGGTTCAGCCTGTTGCGGTTCAACAACCAATTGGCAAAGAAAATGGCAAAAACGTTCACAAAATAAAGGCCAGCTCAGTAGTTGACAAAACAAAGAGCAACTTACAAGAGATGGCAAAAGTTTTAAAATGGGTAGTTTCTCTCTGGGGATGAAGTTTGCCTTTGTTGTTTGATACGCCTTTGAAACCCGTGACAAATGCCCTCGCATCAGAAATCTCACAACCAGAATACACAGGAAATAGCCTAGATATGGCGTTGTTGAGTGGGAAAGGATTGTTTTTGAAAATAACATTTTTTCCACGCTGTTGTCCCCCCACCTCCAACCCAGTAGCACATAATGGCAGACAATGTTTTGAGTTGATGCACCCTCTGGGCAGCCACAGACTGTGCAGCATTGGTTATAAACTGAATTATGAGTAATATTCAGGCTGTGACTGGCCGCAAATGTTGACTCGTGCTGGAGAGTGTAACACAGCAGAATACCATAAGTTTGCTTTATGAAAAGACTAAGGCCATGCATCTCACTGGGGATGGACGGCCTCATAAAAAGATGAAAAAAAAAAAATGCATCCTACATTTCATGCAAGGTAATGAAAATTTGCCTTTGGACATATATCTCCTTATACACATGTGTGCACATATACAGTAAACACTCCAGCTTCCCAAAACGGATTAGTAACATATTAGTTGTTGTTGTAGAAGTGCTGCTGAAAACTATGTAGGAACCACTGCTCTAGTTTTAATACAGTGAGATTGTATGTGTTCAGTACATGTCAATAAACTGACAGGATTTTATTTGTTTCCATCATTATCTAGAGAGTTAATGGATTAGATTTGTGCTTTTTAAGTCTTGAAGCTACTCGTGAGACATTTGAATAACTCACAGGGACTTTTAAGATTTTATAATGGGACTTTTGCTTTTTAATGCATGATGCTATAAATCCCTCAGTTAACTGCATGAAAATATCACAGCGCGCTGAATGTATTTCTTCCTCAAAATACACTTCAATATCTTGTTTAAAGTAACATTTTTTCTATTTCCCTAACCCTCCTAAATCAATAAAGTTATCTATCTATCTATCTATCTATCTATCTATCTATCTATCTATCTATCTATCTATCTATCTATCTATCTATCTATCTATCTATCTATCTATCTATCTATCCATCTGTCTATCCATCTGTCTATCTATCTTTACTAGTCAGCATTGTCCCCGTTGGCTACTTTTGTTTTGACACATTATTACGTTTTTCTTGTGCATTACCAGCATCAACTTCCAGTCAGCGGAACAAACATATACATATAGAATAAAATTTGTCATGCATGTTTTGTGCAACGCTGCATGCCTGCATACAGAAAACAACAATGGGGTTCTACAGAGCCATCTAGTGGTGAAAAAACTAACAGTTTGCCTTTAAGTTAAGTTGTATTGGAGACGTGAAGTTCTTGCAAAACTTCACGTTTGAAGGCAGAGCACAATATTACTTGAAGAGGTCACTGCATGGACAGTTTCAGTGAGGGCTTTATAAAAGCACTGTCAGCTGTAAGATTTCTGAGGGGACCCTGTTGTTATGAATACCTTTAAGAAAATGTTTCAGCGAGAGCCCACTTAGGAGACTACTTTCTCAAACAGGAGGAGGACAGCGAGGAGGAGCCCAAGCTGAAGTATGAGAGGCTCGCCAATGGGGTGACAGAAATCCTCCAGAACGACGCAGCCAGCTGTATGACCGTCCATGACAAGGTAGAGGTTATAATCCACCACCCACAAGGGCATTCCGGTTTCAAGTCCGCCCATCTCAACTACAGATTTCACATTGTTTATGTACACATTTGAGAGATGTCATCTTCTGTTCAATCTGTAAAAGCAGCCCATTCTTTTCTCACCTCCTGCTGCTTTTCCTCTCAGGGAGGTACATCACAAGACTCCAGGCGCCATTGTCTTCTCCTCTTTTTATTCCCACTCTTACATATTTTCTGCTCTTCTCCTCTGTTTGCCGAATGTTGATATTTTTAAGAGGGCCACTCTCGGCGAGATGTTTAATCGTCGTGGCACCGGCAGCACACTTGCACGCCTGAGCAGAGCAAAAGTCATACCCAGTTATGTCTCCTCACCTGATGTTTTATTAACCGTTATTGATTTTCATTTATTTATTTCTGCTTTGAGAATTTGCTCTCACTTTTTGTTTTCTTTTTTCTAAACCTCAAAACAGCAACCGTGCCACAGCGAGAGACTGCTTTGCTGAAATTTTAAATTTCATCTGGCTTCGTTTATTCCTGGGATTTCTGTCCTTATGTACCTTTTACAATGCAGCTACCTGTGTGGTCACACACCCCCCCTCCGCCGTGACAAACTCCCACAGCCTTAAAGCCGCCGACAGCATATATTGCCTTATGTTGCCTCATATTTTAAGTGTCTGAATCGGAATTTCATTTGAACAATTCCATTCTGATAAATCCCTTTAAAAGTCGCTCCGCCTCACAAGGTTGAACCCTTTATTTATTTATTTTTGGTTATTTTATTTGGGGAGATTGCAGAGGCTCTGTCTGACATGCTCAGCTGTGCCTGTAAATATAAGCATTTCATTATAGACTGCACTGAAGCATGGTAGGCTCGCCGCACATCCACATGCTGGTCTAGAAGGGAGGGGGATTAGGAGAAGGGCACGGAGCAGGGGCTGGGGTGGAAGAACACACACTTAATCTAATGCCAAAAGCCCCCAGTTTCTATAATTTTTTTGTCCCAGTGGACTCACGTACACACTTGCGCACACACACACACACATATGCACACATGCACTTCTGCTGAAGCACAAAACACAGAAACCAGTTGCCGCTCAGTAGAAATAATAGCTCTGTGCTGGCCAGGGAGGTGATTGGGCTGCATGGGGAGCATGGCAAGAAGTCAAATGTACAGTGCATTTATTATGCTTAAGCATTTTAATTTGAGGGAAAAAAATGCCATTTCACACTGTCTGCTTTAATAAATAGGGCTTTTCCACCCCCTGCAATTTCACAGTTTTGCCTCCAAGCCCACCCAATCCCCACTCTGCCCATGTCACTGCAGCTCCAGGAAATATTTTTCTTTTTTTTTTATCCTCTCCCACAGCCTTCATAAACACAGATTTTGTTCCAAAATCTGGAATTGCTTTCAAGTGTCTCTTGGTTTCATTTATATTTTGTCTCTCTCCAGTTTCTTGCCCTAGGTACACATTTTGGAAAGGTTTTCCTGTTGGACATCCAAGGAAACGTAACTCAGAAGTTTGAAATTGTAAGTGATGAAGTCCTTTGTGTTCTAATGATTTAATTCTTAAGGCCTCTAGAACATGTAATACCTCAGTGGCATGTTAATTATTTCACTGTCTTGGTCCATAAAGAAATAAAATTTGGACATTCATGCATCACATGTTGAAACTACAATCAATGTGGTTATTCCTTTACATGCTGCAATCACTCTTAACCAAATACCTGCAAAATAATTAACATTCCTTGCTTTATTTTTCAAATATAGCATGTTAGCATGGTAAACTAAGCATGCAAACATGGTAAACTTACGCTTATGTTGCTTTTCTAACACCATTATTATTGAGAGTCATTTGGTTTGCACATTCATGAACTTTGTTGTCACAGTTATACATTTTACTTATTTTCTGTACCGATATTTCCCTTCCCTGCTGTACTTGGCTAATTAGCACATGTTAACACGCTAACAAAGTGAGCTAAGCAAGTAAACCCGCGTTGTGTGTTGTTTCTCAGGTCATGTTATATTCCAAAAACAAATACTACTGTTATTAAAGATCATTAGACTTAGACTTAGATAAACTTTAATGATCCACAAGGGAAATTGCTTGGTCACCGTAGCTTAGTTGTACATAAAAAACACTCTTAAGAACCTCAGATAAAAAGAAAAGATTCAATTATATAAAATAGAAATAAAAAATAAGTAGAGTAAAATCTAGCAAGATAAGTAGAAATAGTATAAGCAAAAATGTACAAATTAGCATATTAGCATATGAACAAATGTACAAGAAATAGAGAAGGAAGAATATAAATTATATATACAGGGTAAGGTGTAAGATGCAATAGTGTCCATTAACATTAATAACATTAATTATTATCTGTCACGGAAAGGTGAGTTGTTGTTGAGCTGGACAGACAATGGTATGAATGACATAATTAACCTTGTTGTTACAAGTCCGTATATCTGAGAAATGTTTATGGCGTGTTAATCTGTTAATGTGGGTACTAGTAGCTTGTTTTTCCATGAAATTTGTGCATTCATGGTTCTCCGAGGATGAACTGTAATCCCTCTGTTAGTTATTGAATTTGTTGTCATCAGTTATACATTTTCCTTTGGTTCAAAACCAGATTCTGTAGAAATTAATTGCGTTTCCCTATTTGCTGTACTTTAAATTTACAGCTAATGTTAGCATTCAAGCGTACTCAGCGGAGCACTTCATATATATATATATGATATTATATTGTGTTGCTTGTTCGAGACTTTACTGTAGTTAGTATTTTGGGAATAACCAACACTGAATATTTAGAGGCAGCTTCAAAGCCACTCCAAATTGGCAAGAATATGTTTGGAATCATTTTCTCAAGCTAAAAGTAGTTGTTCTTAAATATAGCGAGTCTAAACAATGCTAGAATTGTCCTATAACATAATTGCACAATTTGAAATTCTACCTGGTTAGTGAAACCTGGTAGAAATCACAAAGGACAAGATGTCAGCATTCAGACAAAATAATATAGTTCAGATCTCACAGGGAAGCAAGGAGACATATTTAGTTTCATTATATTCCATATCTGATTTTTGTCCCCATAAGTTTGTGCTTGCTCAATCTGCAGGAAATGAACTCTGACCAATAATTTAATTTGCAAGTCAAAAAAATCCTGTAATCAGGGCTGATTTGGTCGCCACAAAGGAGCAGTTTTACATTACTGTACCTGCACTTCTGACAGCAGTGTTCCCACTGAGCATGCTGATTCAAGTGCTACTCACCTAAAAAGAACTTACTGCCAGTTATCAGTCGTTTCCTGAAAGAAACAACAAAGTTTTCCACTAAACGGAATAGACACCGAAAAGAAGAAAAGGATTCACAGTGTATACCAAATAGGCAGAGCTACTACGCTTGGGAAATTGTAAATGTATGATAAGCAAAAGTCTACACTTTAGGGATGTTTTTAAAGTGGCATTTGCTGTAATTTATTCCATTTGTCTGATCCTTTTATCTTAAGAGTCCTAAATTTAAAAGCATCAGGAGCGCAGGGACTTCAGTATTAATGCACTCTCTATGCATCGACACATATGGCACCATGCATGCATTACATACTAACATTATTTTTTATTTTTTTCACCTATTGCTTTTCCTGGCATTTCACTTAGTTGGGGTAAAATGTCAGTCGGCAACATTTGGCCGGCCACAAAGATATATTCCCCCGCCTCTAAAAAAAGATGCCGTGATATTGTGTCTCCGCAGAGTTCAGTGAAGATCAACCAGATCAGTCTGGATGAAAGTGGAGAGCATGTGGGCATCTGCTCCGAGGATGGGAAGGTGAGATCTCGCCACTCATCGCCGCTGGTTACTGGTCCTTGGGAAGAGAATCGCCAATCAGTGGTTTTCATCTTCCATAATTTATCCTCAGATTCATATAACCTTATCAGCTTTAGACCTTATGCTAATGATTTGGAACTTGAGGGAGTGAACTGAGGCACTTCCTCCATAAATCAGAGCATTAACCTGGAGTTTTATCTTCATATCTACACCCATCTTTTTTTTTCTTTTGCTGGAATTTATAAAAAGCTTGTAACAGTTTTGAAGAGCGGGGGAAAGGATTGCACTCAGATCCGTTGAGCTGTCAGTCAGCCATCATCCGTCTATGGATACCCTTCTCCACGTTCTCCGCCTTGCTGTTATCTTGTCTCTACTCATCATTACCACCATCCACCATAGATTTTTGCAGTCAAGATATGCTCTCTGATATCCCCCACCCCCCACACTTCCAGCACTTGTGGTGGCAAAAACAAGATCTTGTCGCGCAAAAAAGTGGAGCACACAATTAACGTCAACGCTGCAGCAATTGTTTGCCAATTCAGTTGACTGTTAATCCCTTGAAATCTAACTTAATCCAAACTCACTGACACGGATCAAGGCGGGAGATAGCATCAGAGTTTTATATTATGCCCCCATCTTTTTCCAGATAACGGAAAAGTGGGTGTCATGATCTCTTATAGTACATTAGAGTCTACTGTAGCCTACTGAGGACAAGATTAGGACTTGTGTTCTAAACCCTGCAGGGTTCAAAGAATCAACTTGTCCACTAATTGGCGACCCAGCGGAGAAGTAGGGAGCCAATCAAAGTATTTTCTGACCACACTTCCCCCCGCTGGCCTCAGATAGTTGCAGAGGCAGCAATTAAAGTAGAAATCTCTGAGTTATTCACCTTTGCTTGCTGTTTTGACGCCTTGCTTCCGATTCAGGTTCAAGTATTCGGCCTCTATACAAGAGAGGGCTTCCATGACAACTTCGACTGTCCCATCAAAGTAAGTTTTTTTTTTGTTTGTTTCTTTCTCTTGTATATAAAAAATGAATTCACTCTCCTAAACAGCCAAACCTTTTTTCTCAGGTGGTTGCATTACACCCCCAGTTCACCAGATCAAACTACAAGCAGTTTGTCACTGGGGGCAACAAGGTAGGTTTGAACAGTACTTTTTACTCCTGTGGTTATTACATATAGTTTTCGCCATTTTTAGACATTTCCTGCTGCAATAATTCATCCTGATTGTGTCCGGGTGAAACCGAATCCCGCAAACCGTCTCACTTTGGCTCGGCTGAAGGCGATGCACGGGCCTTTGTCTGGTGTGAAAGGCTCTTACTTTTCTGTCTCTTTGCTGGAGTGCTCTCGGGAGAGCTGCCCATTTTCACAAAGTGCTGTTCGCTCAACAGTGTTGGAAAGGCAATGCTTCACAAGCACGGCAAATAGATGTCATTATCAAGAGGGAACATAGTCTTAGGATTTCCGGGCGCATACAGTAATCTCTTTCCTTTGCATTGCCTCTGGTGGGTATGTCACCGCCGAAGGTGAGAAGTATTTTAGACATCAGATTTGTCATTTTGTTGCTCAGAAGTAAAGCCAGCTACCTATTACAACGCGCCCGCTACGCTACTATGAACTGCGCCGGTGTGGCGTCATTGCACAGTCGTCTATAAATAAAGCATACTGACATTTATACAACAAATGTGAGGGAAAACTTTTTCCATGAAACTCCATTGTTAGTGTTACTTTGCCATTTTCTTTCAATTGGTGCTGATTCCTCTCAGTTCCAAGTTGTGAAGGCCTCCACAAGGTGCCTGTGATGAAAATCAATAAGCCTCAACGGGAGCCACATCCTGTCAAAGGAAATTCAATTTTGTCTCCCCAGTTCTTTTGTCATATCATCTCTTTGTGGAGCAAACTGTTTATTAACATAGCCCAACTGCTGAATTAAAGAGCCTACACAACCTTCTCTCGGCCTCCTTGGTAATATTATGCACTTTTGTTTTGGTTGGGGGGGTCTTTTTCTATCAGTTTATAAAGTAAGGACGGTAACAATGCACGGAATGTGAATGACAGGCTTTGCCCTCTGCGGCATGTACAGAACAAGGCCTGAACAGCTGCGACTGAGGCTGTCTGTGCCACAAAAGAGACGGGACAGTAAATACATACAAACATAACGTATTTAAATGCTTATGTCTACAGCACCCACAGTGTCTGTAATAAATGGTGTGTAACCATCATGATGAGAGTGAGAAGGATGTATGTATTCATGCTTGTAATGCAATGCATTTCCAACACTTCCTTTCATCGGCCATGGGAATCTTTAAAATTACTTTTTTTTTTCTTCCCACCAGTTAATGTGAAGCTTTTCCTGCTCAAATGGAGCCAAATGAACAATCTGTCTTCATTTTCTCTGCTCTTAAACCCCCTGAAGTGGAATTAAGTCTGCATATGAGGAGGAAAATCTGGTTTAATTTAAATCTATAAAGCCGCTTCATGCTCTTACCAGTTCCCATGCAATGTGCTGTTCATCTACTGCCCTCTGTAGGCGGGGCTGCACTGCTGCACGCCTGAGTCATTTGAAACGCTCACTGTGTGATGCTAAATGTCCTGTTTGCTACCTTCAAGCTCCTTCTGTACGAAAGAAACTGGCTGAACCGCTGGAAGACTTCGCTCCTACATGAAGGCGAAGGCATGATCACTAATATCCAGTGGAGGGCCAACCTGATTGCATGGGCCAACAATGTGGTGAGTGTTCTGTTACAGCCACATAACTACACAGTCACACTGTACACGCAATGTTTGAACACGCTCCTCAATTCTTTTAGGGAGTCAAAATCTATGACATCAGCACAAAACAGCGGATCACCAATGTGCTGAGGGATAACATCAGTCTGAGGCCCGACATGTACCCGTGCAGCCTCTGCTGGAAAGACAGCACCACTCTCATTGTTGGCTGGGGCACCTCCATTAAGGTATGGGATTGTTTTTTTCCCATGTTAAAACTATTATTAGAGGCATTTTGTTGCTATTTTTCACTGTTATTTCTCGTTTCTCTTCAGATTTGTGTCGTGAAAGAACGAAATCCAACTGAAATGAGAGATCTGCCCAGTCGCTATGTGGAAATAGGTATAGCACACACCAGGAATGTAGTAATTTTGTTCTTCAAATGTGAGACTGCACACTGTGAAATAGAGCAATTATTTAACAATATATCTGCACGGAAGTATAATGTATGGGACATTCTGACGATGCACACAACAGGAGGCTTCCTTCTAAAAACCCAGTCATTTTTACCGGGTGTACGAGTAAAAGGAGAAACTTCAGTACCGTTGCTGCCTTGTAATGCGACTCGTGGGCTCGAATCTTATCAGAAAATTTCCACTTATTAGATTGTGAATGCCACATTATAAACACAACACCACCTGAAGGCAGCATTTAAAAACAGGACCTCACATCTAGAAGTCAGACTTCATTAGGTAGGGCTTTTTAGCAGCCGTGACCTGTGAAGATAAAACATCAAAACACAACCAGTAGTTTTATAGAAATGTGTTAAGAATCCACAATACACTGATCAGCTATAACATTATGACCCCTTATTAGGCCTCAAAGCTGATGTTAGAAACTGGGAAATGAGGTGAAGGATCTGTGCGACTTTGACAAAGACCAAATTGTCACGACTGGCTCAGAGCATCTGATAGGGCAGCTGTGATCAATACCTATCAAAAGTGGTCCAAGGCAGGAAAAGCGCTCAACAAGTGAGCAAAAGATGACCCATGTGGTCTAATCCATCGGACGAGCTACTGTAGCTCATATTGGTTCTGATAGAAAGATGGCAGATCACAGTTTGTCTTGTGTGAGGCTGAGTAGACGCAGACCGGTCAGGGTGTCCAGGCTGACCCCTGTCCGCTTTAGAAAACTCCTACAATGGGCATGAAAACATCATCAGGACCTCAGAGCAATGGAAGAAGGTGGCCTTGTCTGATAAATCACAGTTGGGTGCGCATGCAACAATTATCTGGGGGAACATACAGCACTGGTGTGCAATAAATCAGGATCAGAATACTTTAGTAATCCTTCAAGGAAATTGTTTTATTGTAGTTGCCATAAAGTGACAGTAACAAGGAGATAGAGTAGAGCAGCAGAGGGTGGTTACATTAAGTCACAGTCGGTTCTGAAATATTAAGAGTGACCAACACTCAGCAGGAGGAATTGTAGAGTCTGATGGCCACAGGCAGGAAAGACCTCCTGTGGTGTTAGGTGGTGCATTTGGGTTGAATGACTCCATCACTTGTTTGCAACAATGTTCAAAAATGTTCAGGTAGTGCTCCATATCACAGTCATATCCACAAAAATGCCAGGTCCCAATTTTCACAGAAGAACATGACACCCTAATGAGATCATCAAAGTTTTTCACTTCACCAGCTGGTGATTGATTTTAATGTTGTGGCTGATTGGTGTATATTTGATTTTAGGTTTATGTTTCAATGAGCAAGAACTTCAAAACAAGGAGAAAACAGGAGGAGAATCTCTACACATCACATGAGAAATGTTTCTGTGTTTCTTCTGAACAGCTTCTGCGTTTGAGACGGAGTTTTTCATCAGTGGTCTGGCGCCGCTAGCAGATCAGCTCGTCGCTCTCTTCTTCGTGAAGGAAAACTCCGACCAAATCGTAAGGGTGTCACTTTTAAACACACAGTATATGTTAAACTCAGATATGGAAAAGTAACCCGTTACACGTGGGTCCAGGACGAGGAGTTCCGTGCGCGGCCTCGCCTCGACATCATCCAGCCTCTCCCAGAGACCTGCGAGGAAATCTCCTCAGACGCGCTGACGGTGCGCAACTTCCAAGACAACGAGTGCAGAGACTACCGGCTCGGTGAGACTATAAAAACTGCCCTCACAGAAATGTCATGCAGCCCTCTGCTGCGTACTGATTTTATTATGCACCGAGTATGAAATGTCAGCGGTAATGCGCAGTACGCGGAGGCATAAATGTATTTTCATTAACAGAGCATTCGGAGGGAGAGTCGCTCTTCTACATCATCAGTCCCAAAGACATCGTTGTGGCCAAGGAGCGAGACCAGGACGACCATATTGACTGGCTGATGGAAAAGAAGAAATATGAGGTTTGTGTTGTTGGGTTTTATGAATGCTGCTAAAGGTTACGGGCTGCAATGTCAGAGTTTAATTTCATGTCCTGTTAATGTGGTTTAACGGTGACAGGAGGCACTGATGGCCGCAGAGATCAGCTTCAAGAACATAAAGAGACACGAAATTCAGAAGATTGGGATGGCTTACATCAATCACTTAGTGGAGAAGGGAGACTACGACACTGCTGCGAGGTAGGCGGACATGTCCTGCAGACATTTAAGAAGGAATCAACAATTCCTTTATCCGAAGTCTGAGATGATTCGGTTAGGAAATCGCAGTGGCTTCAGTTTAGATTTAGGATTACAGTCATTTCATAGAATGACTTAATTAAACTTTATTGCAGAATGTTTAATAAATGATGGAATTTTTGAAGTTGTTATTCTTAAATTACACCATAGAGACGTCAATATTCTGATGTTTCTACTTTGCTTGTATTAAACTCGATTTAAAAAAAAAAAAACATTTCCCAAATCCAAAAATGGCAATTATATATCTTCCCGCACTCCAAAATGCAGAGAATTCTGTTAGAAGTGTATATAAATGTAAGGAATTTCACATTTTTTTTTCTGCAACTTTACAATTTACTGAATAAGGAATTTTAGCATTATGTTAATACTCTACGTACACGTTTTGATGACATCTGTTTTGTTTTATTTGTATTCAAAGTGGTAATATTCACACTCGTTTTCTATCTTGATGCCGTTTGAATTGTCTCTATTCGCCACCAAAGTCAAGAAGCAGTATCTTCTTTTTTTTTTGCTGTTTGGATGACTTACGTGTGTTGTTCAATGCAGGAAGTGTCAAAAGGTTCTCGGGAAAAACATGGACCTGTGGGAGAATGAAGTTTATAGGTTCAAGACCATCGGACAGCTGAAGGTAAGCCCGGGTGGCTGTAAATCTTAATGACATTGTTAACATAAGTTCCCGTAGTTGTATAAGGCTACAAAGGAATGTGATCCATTCTCTATAGAAAGCTGTATCTTCTTACCCCGTACCAGCTCATTATCAATAGTTATCCACCTCTCTCTGATTCCAGGCCATCAGTCAGTATTTACCAAGAGGAGATCTACGTCTCAGACCGGCCATCTATGAAATGATCCTACATGAATTTCTGAAAACTGACTACGAGGTACTTGCAGTAGTATTGATAGCCTTTGGCATATTGATTGTTGTTCGGTTGGTTGTTGAACACCAGCTAATAGTCAGTGCGTCTCTCTTTCTTTGTTTCCACAAAGGGCTTCGCCACACTCATCCGAGAGTGGCCGGGGGAGCTTTATAATAACATGGCCATTGTGCAGGCTGTCAATGATCACCTGAAGAAGGATCCCACCAACAGCACCCTGCTCACCACCCTGGCTGAGCTGTGAGTGATCCTAACATAAGATTCCTTTTTAAAATAAGACTGCATATTTACATTCATTACATAGCTTGTTGGTGTTTGCTGCTTCAGGTACACCTACGACCAGCGCTACGACAGAGCCTTAGAAATCTACCTGAGACTGAGGCACAAAGATGTTTACCAGCTCATCCACAAACACAACCTGTTCTCCTCCATAGAGGATAAGATCGTGCTCCTCATGGACTTTGACAAAGAGGTGAAGAGTTGTCACTGACTGAAGACATGTTAATTGGATTTAATGCTTTTCTAATTAAGTGACATACTTTGTGAATTTGTCTTGTCAGAAAGCTGTTGACATGCTTCTGGACAATGAAGATAAGATATCAGTAAGTATCTGACGTCCTTGAATCTTGTTATGATTGTTCTGTTAAAGGATGCTGCAGACTGATTATTTTTCTTTCACTATACCAGACAGACAGAGTGGTGGAGGAGCTAGCAGACAGACCTGAGCTTCTGCATGTGGTAAATGAACGTAAATTCATAGTCATTAGCGCACAAAGTAAACTCAAACAGTGAGGTTAACAAGCCTTTTTTTTTGTTTTTACCACAGTACCTACATAAATTGTTCAAGCGGGACCACCACAAAGGACAAAAGTACCACGAGAGACAGATAGGCCTGTATGCCGAATATGACCGACCGAATCTTTTACCTTTCCTGAGAGACAGCACGCACTGCCCTCTTGAAAAGGTACGTCATCCTGCCACCCATTCAAGTTCCCAGAAAACATCAGTTATTACAAGGTAATTATTCTATGTGTCTTCCGTCCAGGCTCTGGAGATCTGTCAGGAGAGGAACTTTGTAGAGGAGACCGTCTTCCTGCTCAGTGAGTCTTAATTAACGTTCACATCTGATCTAATTGAAATGAGGCAAAGGAAACTAATCCAGCATGTCGCTCACAGGCAGGATGGGGAACTGCAGAAGAGCCCTGCAGATGATCATGGAGGAGCTGGGGGACGTGGACAAGGCCATAGAGTTTGCTAAAGAGCAGGACGATGCAGAGCTGTGGGAGGATCTCATCTCTTACTCTATCGACAAACCGCGTACGACACGACTCACTGACGCAGACTCGCTCATGCTCAACACCTGCCCCATGTTCTTTAACCATGCCTGTTTTTTTATTGATTCTAGCGTTCATCACTGGACTCCTCAATAACATTGGCACTCACGTGGATCCCATTCTGCTCATCCACCGTATAAAAGAAGGAATGGAGATCCCGAACCTCAGAGATTCTCTAGTGAAGATCCTCCAGGACTACAATCTACAGGTTGGAGCCGCTTCTCTTGGATTGACAAAAATCATTCCCATATAAACGTCTTGCAGTAAATCCAATCTTCATGAGCATTATGGTATTTAGCATTTGTTTAAAATAACTGAGAGAGTTGCTGATTCATCTGATCATTTTGTTTTTCCTGTTTTTAAGATTCTTTTGAGAGAAGGATGCAAAAAGATCCTGGTGGCAGACTCCCTGTCTCTGCTCCAGAAGATGCATCGAACCCAGATGAGAGGAGTCAGGGTCGATGGTGGGTGTGTTTGTTTTCTTTTTGTTTTTTTTGTTATTTTGTTCAGCGGCAGTGGAGATGAATGTGTTTCTGTGCTTTTCTTTTCAGATGAGAACATCTGCGAGTCATGTCATGCGACAATATTACCCTCAGGTTAGTTCTTTTTTTGAAGATTATCTTAATGTTGTTCTCAAAAGCGTTTCTATGATCATTTTTGCTTCACACGTGTTTTTCAGACATGGCCAAACCCTTCTGCGTGGTGGTGTTTCACTGCAGACACATGTTTCACAAGGAGTGTTTACCATCTGTGGGAACAGTAAGTGACGGCCCTGTAGTCTGTATTTTTCTTTGTACAACGCATCACACTATTTGTTTTCTTTGGTGTTCAGTTATTTTATCTGAGAATCTCACGTACTTTTTCCCAGATCCCAGGAGTGCAGTTTTGTAACATCTGCAGTGCAAAGAGACGAGGCCCAGGAAGTGGAATCCTTGAGATGAAAAAGTAACATGGATTTATGCGCTCACATTAGTCTTACTGATGCTTTTTGTCTCATTACCCCATTTGCATCCTCAGTGCATTGATCAATAAAAATCACTTTTCCTCAGCCATTAAACTGTACTCTAGTAAAAGTACACATGCACACTTGAAGGTCTCTGTATATTTAACACTGTAAAGCTCTGTGCCTGTTCTGCTTGCCACTGTTAGGAATTGCTGACGAAATAAAGTCACAGGAAAACTGTCTGTGTTTTGTGTCTGATTAATACGCATCTCTTTTTCTCCAATCCAGTTTAAGTCAGTCCTGATTGGTTAATGAAGTAAACATGTATGCAAACAATTTAATTTAAAGTTGGGGCCAGACTTAAAAGGTTAGCTTTCTACCTGTTATGTAAAATGTTTTGTGCCATCAGTTTTCATAACCACTGAAGGGTTTTAAAGTTATTATTTTCAAACATTTCAAAAGACAAAAATGAGATATAAAATGAGAAACATATTGAATAGAACTTTAAAAGTTTTGCTCCTTCCATATTAAAGATGATCGTCTGAGAAGAAAATCAAAGCTTTGTCAGCCAGAGATAGATGTGAAAGTGTTGTATAAATAAAGGAAAGTTCATATACGGGACACTAGGCTGGCATCAATCGGCATTCGGCACATGTGAGCAACTGAGAATATGAGAATATAAAAATATTGTAGAAGGTCTAGTTTTTTACGATAATCAAAGGTTTTGCTTCTTCCATGCAAAGAACAAATTTGAAGAAAACCACACCTATTTGACATGGTAATAACTGCATTAGTAAGGGAGAGACATACTCAACACTGGGCCAGAATCTACATCCAGTTCAGATGAGACACAACACAAACCATGCTTACTAGAATTTACACAAAAATTACATTGACTACTCTTATTCTACATTACATTACTCAGAGGATTCTTTTAATAATTTTGCCTGTAAGTTGCATTTTAAACATCAAACTTCTTCAATCTTCAATCTAATTTTTAAATATTAAAATTTACATTACAACAGCAATCACTGTGGATTGCTTGGTTCTCAGAAATAAGTAAAGTAATAATAATGACAATTTATTTAAACTACAATCTCAATTTTCAGTGCGCCAGGATGGCTGCTGCTGCGTCACATCCGGCGTCTCTCTCCGGAAGTACAGTTAATTTTTATTCACAGGAAAAAAAACAGCTGTTGTTGGAAAAAGAAAACATCAAAGTGAGTTTCACTGATGGACGCCGTGCTTTTGCTTTTTCGCTGACTGCATTATCGTGAGGACCAGTCTGTAAACCCGCCGCCCGGTCTGTCTGGTCGCTGTTTGGGCACACTTGAGCAGCGAGTCTCGGTTTGCTCATTTGTTGCGAGTTGGCTGCTGCTAGCGTTAGCTCCCATCACTGTGGACTTCCAGCTAGCATGCTAGCCACTCTTAGCTAGCTAACTGACCATTTCTGACTGTGAGCTCAACTCATGGTGACAACAGTGTTTGTGGACGTTTAGACAATCAGTTAAATCATCTGTATAAGTGTTAAATAAGTGAGGAAGGATACATTGTACATCGTGTGAGTCGCTAGCCACCTAGTTTAACTACGATTTATCACTGTTTATGTCGTTAGCCTGCCTTGTTGCTTGTAGTAAAACAGGTTATACATGTGGAAAAGGATTACATTTCCACGCCAATTTAATGCTAGATGGTTATATATACAGATGCATAATGTTTGTGGGGGCTCTCATCTCAGGAGGATTTCCCATTTTAATTTTTTCACTAAAAAGGAAACTGCATGATGCTAGTAAAAAATTATCACTGCTGTCCATTTGTGTTAAGTGCTAACTGCTGCATGTGTTGTAAATATTTTCACAGAATGCCAGCCCCAAAGAGAGGATCAGAGCCTCATGAGTCACAACCCAAGATGAGAAAGTTAGATGAGGATGGAGAGGCTCTGTCATCCAACCCTGCACCAGCTACCAATAATCAGCCCATCAAAGCAGGAAATATGCGAGAAACAAAAGTAGCCCCACGGACTAAGAAAAAACTGTCAGGGGAAGGGGTGAATAAGCCGGCCAAGTCACCCAAACAAAGTTCCCCTCCTAAGGATTCCAGCAAAACCGTTTCTGACCCGCCTGTCAAAAAAGCCAAGCTTCTGAAAGCCACAAGTGCCTCCTGTGGAGAAGCTCCCACACAGAGAGCTAACCCCAACGTGTCCCTGAAGCGAACAGCCTCCACGGAGTCTGATGATGAGTTAAGTAGCGATGACAGTAAGGTCGACTTCTTTAGAGAGAGGGATGACGAAGACAAGGCACGCTGCATCAGGAAATACTCGAACAAAGCCAAGCGCAAAGCTGAAGAGCCATCTTCTGATCCACATGAGTTGAGCCAGGGTTTACCATCCTCAGTTACAGACCCTGTACAGATGGACCACAATTATGGTAGATTCTCAGTTTTGCCAGGTATTCCAGGCACGGGTCAAGAAGGACAAGAAGGACAAGAAATTTCAGTTAATGCAACACAAGAGGTGACAAAAGAAACCTCAGGTTCTGGAAGCACTGACGCTGGCACCAAATTAGAGTCTGCTGTTGAAGACAGTAAACACAAGGAACTACATAACGTAGAAAGTCAAAAACCTGTGGATAATGAATCACCAGCATTGCCTAGAGAACTGTTAGACCCCAACACTGCAGAAATTCCTGTCACGTTTGAGGATGACAAAAAGGAAAACGAGAATAAAGTGGATTCCATCCACACCCCAAAGGATGGAGATATTGAAACACGAGGATCATCAGTGGAAACACTAAGTTCTTTTGGAGAGGTGAATCCAAGCTGCAAAAGTGAAGAACAAGCAGATGGAAAGACAGATTTGGTTTGTGGATCAGAAAGCCAGGCAGACCTGAATCCTGAAACGAAGGAGGCCATAGAGTTAGTTTCTGACGGAAATGAACTCAATTTAAACTGTAAAACTGGGGAAGGTGAGCACGGCATGCAGGGAGTTTCTGCAAGCAATAGTAATGTTATATCAGAAGTAGCAACGTCAAACGAAACAGATTCCACGCCACAACAGATCCTGGTAGAAAGCTGTAATCCAGAGACTCAGATTGATGAAACTCAATCAATATTGGGGTCTGCTGACAATTCAGAGACTCAAACAGACCTCAGCGTCAAAATTCAAGTGACATTTGAAGAAAAATCCAAATCTATAGACACGCCACATACAGTCACCAGCTTGCATGATGATGTGAACGCAAAAATTAGACATTCTGAGGAAAAGCTCGAAGCTGACTTCCAGTCGACCCAGACTGTTGACGTGCAACTGAGCCACGACTCTCAGGCAACTGACAACACTACGGAAATATTGACACCTGATTGTGCGGCTGTTCTTGAGCAAAATCAAAAAGAGGAGCTTTCTGAATGTTTCACAGTTCCAGACAGTCAAATGGCATCGTCAGTGGAAATACAAAATCAGGAGGACAAATGTCATGACAACACTGCAGAAATATCTATAGAAGCTAAAGAGGAGGACACAAGCGTTGAGTGTGTGGTTACACCAGATATTCAAATCAATATGGCAGTGGCATCAGAGATTTCTAATCGAGATTTTACAGTGGAAACACAAAGTCAGAAAACACAAGATGTTCCTGAACCTGCCACAAATATATCTACAAATTCTGTTGAGCGTCAGGTGGGTGAAAACTGTGAAATGATAGACAGCACAGTGAACTTTGAATGTGGAGCTGAAGGACAAGACCAAATAGAAACACAAACTGAAGCAATATCAAACATCTCTATTCCAGAACAAACTGAGGAAATGCAAATACAGGAGAGCCAGAAAGTCAGTGAACCTGCCAGAGTTACATCTACCGAGGTTCATACCGTAGTTGATAGATCTGAAAAAATGCAAACATTTGAATGTGATGATAGATCAGATAGTCAAAGCAAAATGGAAATGCATGAGTTTTCTAATCCAGCAGATAAAGCAGAATTAAAAACCCAGACGAGCCTAGTCAGTGAACTCAGCACAGACGAACCTGACAAAGTCCTAAAAGATGTTGAGACTGCAAATCATAAGAGCAGCGAAGAAGCTGAATGCATGGATGCTCCTAGGAATCAAATTGAAATGGATGTACAGAAGGCAACCACATCAGAGGAAGTTAGTAACATGATGCCGATAGTGGAAATACACACCCAGGTGAGCCAGATGATCAGTGAACCTATCACAGATGTATCAACTGAATTTCACGGGGATCAGGAGGTTGAAAATCTCAAAACAGTAGAAAATGACAACAAAGTGAACTTGGAGACTGGGGCTGTACCAGAGAGTCAAGTCGAAATGCAAACAACATCGGTGATGGATGTTTCAAAACCTGCCCTGACGGTGGAAATACAAAAAAGCCAAACAGAAGCAGCCTTGCAGATTAAAACATTAGAGGAGAGTTCTGACAAAGCCTCTGTAGTGCAAATACAAAGTCAGGAAAATCAGGAAATCTGTGAACATACTACAGATGAAACTTCTAAACAGGTTCAAAAAGACCAGATGACTGAAAATCTTCAAATTGTGAAAGATGAAGATAGCACTGTTGTTGAAGGTGTGACTGTTAAAGAGAATCAAATCAGAATGGAAATGCCGGTTACGTCAACATCAGAGATTTCTCAAGCAGCCCCTCCAGTGGAAATACAAATTGAGAAAAGCCACAATAAAATGGATATGGAAACCGCAACCACTTCAGAGGACGTTTCTAACACAACACCTGCAGTGGAATCACAAGAGAACCAGGATGTCAGTGAAAATAGCACAGGCATATGTACCCAGTCTGTGACAGTTGCAGAGAATAAAAATAAAATGGAAGCACAGGCTGAATTGACATCTGAGGTTTCTGTATCTGCATCTCCAGCTGAGACCCAAAGCGAGAAGAGCCAGGAGGTCAGTGAATCTCCAAAAGACATGTCAGAGGAGCTTGAAGAAGGTTTTCCTACAAATGATTGCAACGAAAATGAAAACAGTACTGCCACCGAGTGTATCGCCACTACTGAGAGTGCAACAGAAATGGAAATACAGACAAATGAAACACCAGAGGAGATTTCTAATTCAACACCTACAGTAGAGACACAAAACCGGGAAGGTCCCTATGCCAGTGAGGACACTGCAGACACTGAAATACAAAAGGAATTCATCAGTACTGACAGTGGAGTAAACCATGACAAGGTTAATGTTGAGTGTGGCAGCACTACAGAGAATCAAGCAGAAATGGAGGTGCAGACATCGGTAACATCAGAGGACATTTCTGATCCGAGATCTGACGTGGAAATACAAAATCAGTCAAGTCAGGACATCAGTGAAGTAAATGCAGTCAGTGATGTTCAAAAAGACTTGATGAGTTGTGAGAGTAGGCAAAATGAAGTCGAGGCTGCTTCTCAATGTGTCAACGTCCCAGAGATTCAAACTAATAGAGAAACGACTTCAGCTCCAGAGGAGGCTTCTCATCCAGCAGCTGTAGCAGAACAGCAAAACCATGTGACGGAGGAAATCAATCAACACACCGTGGCCTTATCAGAGGAGATCCAGAAGCCTCTTGCCATCGCTAATTTGGAAAACAACAAAAATGACAGACAGACAGAGCCTGGTGCTGACGACGTCCAAGGGGATATGGACGTAATAAGTGGATCGATAGAAAGGGCAGATTCTGCATTAGAAGGAGAAATGGGAAGCCAAGTGATTAATGAGGTCAAGGCTGACACATCTGTCAGTAATACTGACGGAGAAGCAGAAGCAGCTGAAAGCAGTGAGGTAATCGTTTTTGTTTGTGGCCAACCAGAAAACACTGATATCGTAATTCAGGCATCAGAAGAGCAGGTTAAGACAGTTAATCAGTCGGAGGTTCATGAAAACCAGATAGTATATGAACCCATTAGTAGTCCAGAGAGTATTGATGATAGAGAGGTTTCTTCAGCAGCAGAGGATCATGGTTGTGTTTCTTTACTGGACATACAGAGCACAGAAACCCAGGAGATACAAGATGATGCATCTAAGGTTTCTGCCATGGAAAATGACAAAGAGATTCCTGAACCACAGATGGAAGACAAAGAAAATAAGGAAGACGTTTGTGTCTCAGTGAGCCAGGCAGAAGTTGCAATGGAAGTACAAACTATGGATGTTACAGCGAGTCCTGTTCCCGCACAGTTGGAGCAGAGTAACGCCACCGCGGACGTGAAAAACTTTGCACCGATCAATTGTGGTGATGGTATCGGCGTGCCAGATGGCCGGTCAGAAGATGCCACTGAAAACAGTGCAAGTAATGGTTTTCCAGAGTGTGTCGCTGCCACAGAGTCGTCTGAACAGCTGCAGGAGGAAGCTGGAATCCAGGAATTGACAAACGTCACCGAGACAACACCTACAGCCGCCACTCAAGCTTCACCTGAGGCTTTTGTGATCTTAGAACCAGTCCCGGAGAGTGAAATTCCCTTTGATATCGTGACTCAAGCTGCAGCTGAATCGGGTCTGTCGGCCTCGCTGTCAGAGGAAGTTAGTCCAGACAATGTGTTGATGTGCGAAGTGGAAAATGTGAAGGTTTTAAATGGTTCCCAACAAACTGTATGTCTTGAGGCAGAAGTACAGAAATGTGAACCAACAGATGTTGTCGAAGATGCTGCAGTGAATAGCTCAGGTGACCAGGAGACGCACATTTCAGCTTTAGAGGAAGGGATCCAGGTTATTCAAAACTCTGACCAGCAGCCCACATCTGGAACAAAGGATGCTAATATCTCAGACATGGAGGTGACAAACGCTGAAGCTCAAGGCACAAGTAAGGACTGTAATGAAGTGGTGATGGAGAATGCGGTCCTAGAAGAAGTGCAGATCCTGGAGGATATAGAGATTGGCCATGAGATCGTTGTGGCAGAGGAAGAGAATGAAGGAGACGGCGAAACTACAATAATAGAAATACCACAGGAAACGCCTGAGGCAGGTCTTCCTAAGAAGTCTGAAGAGAAGGTGAAAAATAAAGATGGCCCTAATGCGACCAACATAAAGCAAAACAGCACAACTGTAAAGACTGAAGAAGACAAGAAGGAACAAGAGGCACAGAAGCCCAAGAAACAAGAAATGAATACACAGGCGAGAACCAAAGCTCGCCTTGCAGCTCTGGCTGAGCAGAAGGCTGCGGCAGCTAAGAGAACAGCAAACAGACAGCAGCTGAACCTCTTAGCCCTGTGCCAGGAGATCGCAGAGGACATTGCTACAGACAGCATGCTGCTGAAGAGGATAGAAGAAGAAAAACAGGCAGCGGCAGCGGTGGCAGCAGCCAAAAGTGAAGCCAACAAAAAAGAGCGTCCACCCGTCAGCACACAAGATGCGGACACGGTTGGCGTCGCGACTCCCGCTGGACCTGAAGAGTGCTCGTCTTCAGTCGCCCCCGCTGAGGAAGCAGCATCAGCAGTCCAGCCCCCGACGGGCAATACATCCAAGCCCGTTGAAGAACCTCAGAAGAGACGTTTCTTCATCTCACAGGTTTCAGTGCCTCTGAAAGCTCATGAGAAAAAGAAGCTAACTCGATATCAAAGACTAAGACAGGTGGAACTGCAGAGAGAGAAAATGTCTTGGGCGCGCGTTAAGAAGTTGAAGTCTGACCAAGCAAATCAGATGTTTTCAGACATTGACTGGCAAGCACCTTTGGCTGCGTCCTCTCTATTTTCAGCGAGTCCTGCTACAACAGCTCCTCCACCTGCAGCCAGTCCATCAAAAACGTCCCCTCCTAGTCCTGCTGCAGCTAGCAAACCTGCTACACCCAAGACAGAGACTCCCAAAGCTGACACTCTTAAGGCTGAGCCAACTGAGACTATAGTCTCCAAAACTGAACCCACTAAAGCGGAAACCTCCAAAACTGAGCCTGTTAAGGTTGAAGCTGCTACAACTGAAACTGTCACAACTGAAACTGTCACAACTGAAGCTAGTAAAACTGAACCTCCTAACACAGAAACCCGCAGAAGTACAAGGCAGAGTAAGGCTCAGGCATTGAAAGCCGCAGCTGCTCCAGCGCCAAAAGTAACCAGATCAGCAGCCAAAAGGACCCTGCCAGCGGTGCCTCCTCCCATGCCCAACGGGCTTAATGCTCAAAAACAGAAAGTTGAATACAAGCCGTACAAGCCCAGGCCCAAGTACTCCCCTGATGACTTTGAACTAGATGATGACCCATTACCAGTTAAGCCGACAAAGCCCAATAACCAGTCGGGTCTCCCGCAATCAGCACAGCCCAGCCTTCCCTCAAACCCTGCAGCCCAGTCTAGACCCACAGGTCCAGCACAGCTTGCCAACCAGGCAAGACTCCAAGCACGGACCACACCCGCTGGACAGATCTCAGGTCAGTCAAAGCCCGCTGCTGCAGCTCCGGCTCAGTCAAAGCCAGCGCTGTCAAGACCTACCGTTACAACAGCCGTCCAGTCAAAGGCCTCGGCTACTATTGCAACTTCGTCAAGACCCGTTTCATCAGTCAATACTCAGCTGAAGCCTCCTGTCTTGACTGCACCACAGTCTAAAGCTGTTTCAGCTACAAGCCAGTCCAGGTCTGCTGCTTCTGCCTCACCCCAAGTGAAGACGACTGGTGCAGGCACAGCTCAGCTGAAGCAGTCTACTCCAACAGCAGCCCGGCCCGCTGTTTCAGCCAAACCTGAGACGAAGCCCGCTGCTTCTAATGACGTTTCTTTAGTGCGTCAGAAACCACCAAATCCTCCATCAGGGGAAGATGGTAAATACAAGGTAAGCCTAAAATATATTTTTTCCCCAAAATGTATCAACTTTGCAAATACACGTAGTATGTTGATGTTGCCTCTCTGTCTTTTCTAAACAGAAAACAGCTGAGCCACTTTCTTCAGTTCCTGCTGCTTCCCTTCCCCCTGAGGAGAGCTTGAAAGTGTCTGATGGCACGCAGCAGTGCGAAGAAAAGCCTGCAGGTATGTGTTCATTATACTAAGCTGTCACATTAGTAAATGCATCCCCATTTGAACAGCTAAGTGAAAAAATGAAAGGAAACACAGTTCTGTTTTTAATGTATTTTGCAATAAACTGTATTTGATTTTATCATTTTTTGGCTCAACAGCTTCCATCACTGTACAAGAGTGCAGCTGTGTAAAATGCTTACCTTTCTCTTACAGTCACTACTGTTCAACCTTCTCCAGAGATTAAAAACGAAGCGGTCCCAGCAACGGAGAAGCCATCGGAAAAGCTTGGTCAAGAGTAAGAAGCTCCCCTTAAGTCACTTCACTTTCTTTTTTTTCTTTTTTTTTTCTTTTTTGAATCTTGTAATAATCAGATGTGTGTTTTTATCACAGCGGAACAGCAAAGACACAAGATGGTGGGACTCCTCTCTCCGATGCTTGCCTGCAAAAAGAAGTCAAGAAGCTAAAGGAGGCCGACAAAGATGGCACCCAGACTATTATCGTGAGTGAAACTCCTCTTCCCTCATCTTAAACCCGATTCTGTTGGATCAACATTGTAAAGCTTTCACCCGTTTTTTGCGCTCACGCTAAAGAAAATGACTCCTTTGATATCTGAAGTGTGTATTAAAATCGGTGCCGTCTCATAGGACGCTGGACAGAAGCATTTCGGGGCCGTGGCCTGCAGCGTGTGTGGGATGCTATACTCTGCTGCCAACCCTGAGGACGAATCACAGCATCTACTCTTTCACAACCAATTCATCAGTGCTGTCAAATACGTGGTGAGAGGAAGTAACGTGTCTGATGTTTGTCTTGCCTAATCTGTTGTTCGCTGACTCTTCGAGGCTGTAAACACGGACCTCTGTGGTAATAAATAGATCAATGATCACGTTAAAGTGTAACTGGATCTAACAACACAAGAACAGATGAGGTAAAACTGTACGTATGAAGCTAGATTTGTGCTTCTGCATCAGATCCATGCAGAGATTAGTTACTCTGTAGCCTGAGTTGCTGGAGCATTAATGCTCGGTGTTGTCAGAGGTGTGATTTCTGTGGAACTGTGTACGTTGTTGACAGTTGAAGACTTATTTTTACTGAAATCAATCTAGCTTAAAACAAAAGTAGAACCACAATCTATAAGTATGAATATTTGTTGGCATGATATAAAGAACATGAACACCTTTTTTCAGGGATGGAAAAAAGAGAGGATTCTGGGAGAATATCCTGATGGAAAGATCATTCTTGTCCTGCCAGATGATCCTAAATATGCTTTGAAAAAGGTATGTTTACAGAGGCAGAATGTACAGTTCAGGGCCTAAATGTCTTTATTAGAATATCTGATATTTATGAAGTCGAGCTACCATCAGCATAATTGTTTCTCGACTGTACAATAACTGTCCCTCAGGTTGAGGAGATCAGGGAGATGGTGGACAATGACCTCGGCTTCCAGCAGGTGGAGACCAAGTGTCCCTCTAAGACCAAAACCTTCCTCTTCATCTCTAATGATAAGAAAGTGGCTGGATGTCTCATAGCGGAGCACATACAAGAGGTTTGAGACTAGTGTGTCTTCATCTAAATCTAAGAGTATTATTGGTTGAAGTGTACTGAGTTTTGTGGACGTCTGCAGGGGTACAGGGTGATAGAGGAGCCCGTACCAGAGGGCTCAGAGGGAGAGAAGGTGATGTTTGAGCGTCAGAGAGCCTGGTGCTGCTCCACAACGCCAGAGCCGGCCATCTGTGGCATCAGCCGCATCTGGGTCGTCAACATGATGAGACGCCAGGGCATCGCCTCGCGCATGCTCGAGTGCCTCAGGTCAGCGCCTCTGCAAACCGCTAACGTTGTTTCAACCAAAAACAAGTAAAAACGCGGCTAACGCTTTCTTTTCTGTCATCCCGCGCAGGAACAACTTCATATACGGTTCGTACCTGAGCAAAGACGAGATCGCGTTCTCGGACCCCACGCCTGACGGAAAGCTCTTCGCCACGCAGTATTTCGGCACTTCTCAGTTTTTGGTTTATAACTTTGTGAGCGGAACGCGCTCGTCCCAGCCCGAAGCTAAAGCGGTATGACAGTATTAAGGAAAAGTGACGGGAGGAATCTGAGACGCTCACTGACCTGTGGGACCCACACTCACCAAACGGTTTCTGACACTGAATCTTCACGTCTTTAAAAACAACAACACAAAAAAAAAAACTGCAAATTGACTCCTTGGAGAGGTAACACATTGGTTTAAATCTCAGGATTAAAACAACAAAGTGTTGTTTGAAAATGGAAATCCACCCTTTAAACCTCCCTGCATAGTATTTTGAGGAAAAGATTATTTTCTTTATTCATTTTTAAGTGAATATTCGGTTTTGTTAGGATAGAGGTTACATGCATGACCTGACAGCAATAGAAAAGCATTTCATTGTTTGATTTTGAAATCCCAGAGAAGCATAACATAAAGCGGTTTGTCCTGTTTTCTATGCCATGTCGTAACACTATGATACATTTGGGGTCTCTCTTTCCTGGTGACAGTGACTCTGCCATCAGTTCAAGTTGTTTTGAAGCATCGTTGATCACTCTGAAAGGAATTTATATTATTATACTGAGCGGTTAATGTTTAATTTTTACCTTTTAATGCTATAATTTCTGTCATTTTAGTTGTTAATATTTCAAATGAACCATCGTGACTCATTTCAAGGGTGTGAAGAGATGTGGGTTAGAACTGTAGCTCGGGCATTAATCGTGTGCTCTACTTAGATCACCTCGCCTGAAATGTTTTCCAAGCCGAGCCATATATACTGTACACCGTTTAGCAGGGCATTGTAGCCTGTATACTGTATGAGTGGTGTCTTTTAATTTCACAGAGGCCGTCTGTTGCTATGTTTGTGCCTGAATGGATGTTTGACTCAAGTTGTTGATTTGTTTTCTTTTACACGAGCCGCGCGCCACTCTTAGCAGCGTGCGGCTTTTTATTTTTTTAAATTTTATTCTTTTAGTGTAGAGTGTCATCCTCCTACTCCTTAGAATTAAAATGTATATCAAATGATCATGTAGTTTATGCATACTATAACGAGATTTCTAATGAAAGGTGAACAACACGAGGGGTTCAGGTGGAGCCAACACACACAGATTAACGGCATCTTTGTAATTCATCTCTTATGTTCTTCTTCCTCGTTAAAGCTTTTAGAAAGATGTGTCGTGTAAGAAAAAGAAATTTGATTTATACGAAGCTGTTATGTAAATATTTATTTAAATAAACGATAAAACATTTTGGCCACAGGTGAGTGTTCTGTCGACTGATGCCATCTAGTGGTCGCCGTCGCGTTGAACGCGTGATAGAAACACCTTGCATTGTTTGTTTGCTACAACATTAGCAGGAGCGCTCATACATGTGAAATATTTTTTTTTTAAACGGTGGGAATTGTCCGGCTGTCGTGTTTTCTCTATGCAGTGGCAGATGTAAACACTCCCCTCTCGGCGCATTCCTCGACGCTCCTGTCACAACACGGGCCAGCTCGATGGCAACTTCTGAGAAACAAAACAACCTTAGAACAACATGAATGCTTCCTCCAACAGAGAGTGAGAAAACAGAGGTCCCCGCTCCTCCTCAGGCATCTGATGCTAATCAGCAAGAGAAAACAACGGAGCTCAGCCTCCTAAGGTGTCTTTTAGCACGACATCCACCTTAGCCTTTTGACTTTTACTGACACGAGAGTCATTTCAGTAAATCAGTAAAGTCATGTTGGATGTTTAGTGCGGTGACCCATGAAAATGATTTGCACTGGATTTAATGTAGAAACAATAAAAAATGACAAAACAGCTGTAAACACACACTTTTATTCTTACACATCAATTTAAAAAAAAAATCACAGCTGCCACTTTGTAAACCATAAAACAGTTCATCCTAATGATAAATAAAAGGGTAAATATGTGTTTATATATGATTATTATTTACACTATAGACAACCAATATACATTATTATTAACTATTAATTTCCATAATACACGACCGGCTTTTTCGACTGGAAGAAAACATTTTGGACTGAACCGTGGTCATGGACTGACCCTCTTTGCAGTTTGGATTGGCCGTGTTGCCTGACATCTGCGGGGACTTGATCGGTTTAAAGAAGTTTAGAATGAGATTACGGTAATGCTCTGGGCGCTTACTGTGTTGACAGGCAACCTATAAGTAGAAAAGAGCTGCTCTGGAGTGCGCATGGCAGAATACACAATCAAGTCGTTTAAATAAACATTCCCTATTTTTACACTGAACACGGAGCTTAAACCAACGTAAACTGTAGCACGAGCTCACAATCGGCAGTCAGCTTCAATGAGTTCACATGAGTTGATAGTGTAATACGCCAAGGCTATGGCAACGTCAAAATGTAGGCACCGAAGAAAATACTTTCTGCTGAAGCCTATCAGTGACTCTTATTTAGAGGAAACGTTCTTAATTTGCTTTACAGTATGGGACAATGCTGACCACAAAAATTGTACAGAAAGTCCAAGACATCAGGTTCCTGGAGCTGTCTGTTAACCACGCCTTGACCTTTCCCCGGCTGCAGCACGACCACCTTGCCATCAGGTGGGAGCTCTACCAGGGGGTGCACTTTGTTATCCATCATCTTAAAGTCAGGCATGCTTGGCAGCAAGCCGTTCCTCTCTACCCACATTTTGGTGTCCTCTGAGTCGTCCTTTGTCTCTGTGACACCGTCGCCATTCATGCTGCTCTTGCTAGCCGTGCTCAGGTCATCCTGACATACGTCTGACTCACTCGTGTGAGGCAAAGAAAAGTAGGTGCACTTCTTGGAAAATGACATGGTCGTGTCTTCCACTTCAGATTTTGTACTGAAGAGAGAATACGGCGCATTCTCTTCCGTGTCCTTACACATTTCTTCGCCACGGGGAGTGTTTGTGAAGGCTTTGTTTATTCCAACTGGATCTGAAACGGACTTTCGGATCACTGTGTTTTCTCTGAGGATCCACCGTCCATTATCAATAGGAACGCTGTCCCCAGGCCCAACTTGCACATTAAAAGCTATGCATCTTGTCGCTTCACTTAAGGTGTCGAGTGTATTAGAGGAACTGAAGTAAGAAAATTCAGACATTGCTTTGGCCCGAGCTGCGTGGAATGGAGAGAAAATGCTGGAGTCTTTTTTCTTCTGCTTTGCCTCTGATGGAGGCCTTTCACCTGATTCCTCATCAGGGTGAGCATCTCTCTTGCCATAAAGCCGTTCGATAGCTCTCCTAACAAAACCTTTGGTGATGGATTTCCGTGCTGAGTCATCTTCACCACTGGACAGCTCGCTTGAAGTCTGAGACTGATACCCTCCACTAATTGATGTTTCAGCTCTTAGCTCCTTCAGCTGGGATGTGCTTTGGCTCGGGAAACGACTTTGCTGGGCATCCGTGCCAGACTTTGCTAAGAACATTTCCCTGATAGATCTGACTCTGCCTTCAGGCTCTTTGGTTATAACACCACTGGAGTCATAGCTGAAAGACAGCGACGACTGAGGGGCTGATCGGGTGCAGGGAGCCATCTGAGATGTGGGCGAATCAGAAGGTGAATCCTCCACATCCGACTCAAGGGAGGTATCTCTTTGTGAGAAACGTCTTATTGTAGGACTTTTTGTTGTATCTTTTCTTTTCTGGGCCTCAGCAACTTGCTTTTGAAGGAGGACTATTCTCTCTGCAACAGTTTGTGATATTATTTCTTCAGACTGATGCTTCGGCATCTCCACAGACTTTTCTCGTGTGGTGACTGCAGACTGTGGTGCCAGAGCAGGAGCTTCCTGATACTGCAGGCCGCCTTTTTTGTTGCATCGCTCCTCTTCTGAGCTGGTCTCTTTTTCATAATCGCTCAAATCTTCTTCAACTGAGATGCTTATGTGTGCATGCTCGACCCTTGGTTGCTCTTCATCGACATGGTCTTCACAGCTGTTGTGATCATTCCCACTATCGTCATCAGCGTTAAATCTAAAACCTTCTGCTAAACTGTCAGATTTGATCAAACTGCCGTCGTCTTCTTTTGGATATAAATCCTGACTTTCAGCCAAGTTGCGTACAGTAGGAAGGTCCTCATCTTCTTCCACCTCATCTTCATTTGTTTCCTCTATCAAATCCTTTAACCCTTTATAGTTTTTCATTTGTCCCTCATGATCTGAAAGGTGTTCTTCCTCCATGTCCTCCTGTTCTTCGTCATTGCCAGACAGATTTTCCTCAACAATAACTTGCAGTTCCTTACAGTCATCCTCTTCCTCCAAACATTGCTCATCGGCATCAGAGTTTCCTATGCTTTCATCAGTGCTGACATTCAGTCCCATACTGCATGCTTGAGTCAGCTGTCTCTGAGTCTCTGACAGACATGAAGGGCTAGATGAGTCATCTTTGTTGCTCAGCTCCTTACTTTCAACTTCTGGTTGCTCTTCCTCTGACAAAAACTGATTTTCACTCTCTGAGTTGGACACGCTTTTCTCCCCTCTTACGTTCAGTTCCACATAGTAGTTAGAGCTTGGGTCATTGTCGTTTTCCTCCTCTGAGAGACAGTCGGGGTTGGACAAGTTTTCACCGTCACCACTCTCCTGTTTGATCCCCTCCCCTGTTACTTCTGGTTCTTCCTCTTCTGAGCTATGCCGGTGACCTTCCTCTGAGATGGATACACTTTGTTTACATATCTCTTTTTGTTCTAAATCATTATTGGCACTTGACGTCTTCTGTCTTTTCTCACGTGAAGCTGTGTTATCATCATGGCTACACTCATCCTCAGGGATACTAATGCTTTCCTCACTCTGCCTACATTCCCAGTCTTGATGTACTGCATCCTTACACGCCTGCAGGCTCTTCCCTTCCTCTTGTACAAGCAATGTACTGTGAAGCTGCCTTTCTTCAGGAATTTGTTTATAATTGGGTTTACCTCTTTGACACTTAGTCATTGCTTCTTTCTCTTTAGATGCCTGACCAGTAGTGTCTGTGAATATTTTAATTATTGACCTCACATCACCATTAGCTTTATCATCTTGGATAACATCCTTTGCTTTGACAGCATCTTCTGTGGAGGAATGGTTTGTGTTTTCACCACGGCTTTCTTCTGGTGACAGCTTCGCTACATTGTCACTTTTTGCTGTCACCGACAAAGAAGCCAGTTCTTCTTTGAGCTTTTCCGGTATGTCAAGGTTATCCATGATCTCATCGATAACATTTTCCTCAGTGCCACAGTCTGAAACTGCCTCGGTTAAGAGTTCTTGGTCTGAACTGCCGGACATCGAGCTTCGACTTCTGCACCTGTCACTGAGTCCTTGAAAGCCCTTCCAACTTTCCAGAAGCTGTTTTGAGGCTGATTGTTGTAAATCTGACAAACTAGTTTTCAGCTTGTGGGAATCCTCAATGCAGGCAATTTCTCTGAGAGAATCGATCATTTTCAAAGCCTCTGCACAGCTGACATTGTTTGCATTCAGTTCATCCATATTAAGGTAAGTTAAGCCTTCCTTTAGTGTCATGACCGACAAGAAAGCAAGAAGAGCTTTAGATGAGGAGCCAAACGTTGACGCCACATGAGAGGAGAAGTCAGGCAAGCTGTTGGACTTCTCCAGACATGATGGGCGTTTGTTCTGAGTGATTTGTCTGATTGACTTGATTGAGTAGCAAATCTTCTCAAGGACAGGTTTCATGTTTGGCTGGTTTGCAGTGTTTAATGGCTGTGGTATTACCTGCATGTCTGGGGTCGACTTGTGTTGATCTGCTGCTACAAGGTCAACCTTATTTTCATTACTCTCATCAGCTTCCAAAGGCATTAAAGTGTCAGAGGCCAACGTTTTCCCCTGTTCAGATGTCGTTTTTACTGGCTGTGTTTGGTGAACTCTACTTTGTGACGGTGTTTTTTGTGTTTTACTTGTCAGCTCTGACGGGCTGTCTGCAGAGAGATTTCTGGAAAGCAACTTTCTATTTGACTTGTGCCTGACGGGTGGTGACACCATGTCCAGAGACTGAGAATATGGAGATTGTGTCTTTTGCAGTTTTGACTTATAAAGCCTGTGCTTCCTCTCAGCAGAAGGGCTAGCATTTGGTGTCACATGTTTTTGTTTTCCAATATTTGGAGACATAGTTTTATCCGGAGAGTGCGTATGCACTGATGGTAATTTTGGAGAGCTGTTTGGAAGGTCAAAAGAAGTTTTCTTGTTGCGAGATTTCCTCTCTGGGGATGGACTGCTGATCAGTGTTGCTTTTTTCACCACAGTTTTGGGTGATGATGCCTCTTTTTGAGTTAAAAATTGTGTTTTTGTGATGTTTGTGTCTTTAAGTGGGAGATTGCTTGGCATTGAAGCTTCACTTGATGAAATACTTGCTGATGACACTCTCTCGTCAGATGTTATACTAGTAGGGGATACAGAAGTACAACATGACTTCCTGCTAATAGGATCTAAGACTGATTGCTGTGCCTCTCCTGGCTCTGCTTTGATGGATCGTGGTGCACTTGTTAGCACATCATCTCCAGTGCTGTTCATGAGAGTAGATAATGTCTTCATCTCTGAAGTGGCATCATTACTTAAAGTATGATCTTCCAGACAGGCCTTTCTGAGAGACATTTTCCTTTCAAGAGACAGATTACTGACCAAAGGAGCCCTTTTAATGGATGGAGTTCTCGATAATGGTGCCTCGCTCAGAGGAGAATGACTGTCAGTGTGAACAGATGTTATTCTCGTTGTGTTGTTAGTTGGTGATATAGCTTTGACAGATGTGGGACTGACTGATAATGGATTATTATCTGTTTCTTGACCACTCAACGATGAGACTCTGTATAATGGGCTGCCTGCCAATGACATTACATCCATGCAATATTCAGTGTTTGGTAGCTCTGTGTTCTCAGCAGATGGTGGAGGTGGTGGTAGCTCCATCTCCATTGAAAGTTTATTGGAAGGTGTTGCATTTTGAAACAAGACTTTGACCGGAGACTTGACTTCACCGGCGGATGCCATTTCTGAAGAGGTCTTAGCTGGTGGAATTCTTTGAGGACAGTTACCATTCAAGAGAGGATTCATTTCTTCTATATTTCTTGGAGCTAATCTCTTACTCTTATGAACATCTGGATGACAGGCAGTCTCTACTGACTGACTTGAGGATGATTGATTTTCAAAAGACCGGACTCTCAGTTTGACAGATGTTGTCAACAAACCCTCTGGTGGTGGTTCTGAAGCTTGACAAGTGTCGATTTTAGGTGTCTCCTCCAGACACTTAACTTCTTCCTGCTTATTTTCAGAATCTCCACCCCTGCCATTTTCCGTTGTAGGGTTGAACTGTGCTTTCTCCAGCCAGTTTTCTATGTATTCATTCATAACGTAGGACTCGTTTTTGCTCCTTTTCTCGGTGTGCATTGACGTCTGCCGTGTCAGTATTCCCTGCGGTTGGCTAACTTCAGAGGGAGAAACACTCATCCTGCTTGTTTCAAAAGAAACTCTTTCAGTTGTTTTTGTCAATGTTGCTGGTATATTTGGATTTTTGACCATCCTATGTGTTGTGTCATCTGACAGTTGTAAGCTCTTTTTTGCAACACCTCCATCTCCATTTTGGGCTGGTCTTTTTTTAAGCTTTTTAATACTTTTTACTGGTTTGGATTTGTTTCCATATATTCTCTTAATGAACCCAGCACTGGAGAAAGGTTTTACTTTCTTGCGTGTCTTGGTTGCTGCCCCAGAAATCTCTTCTTGCCTTTTGCCCGGCGATTTAAGCCGGCGGCCATATTTGACAGCCTTGGGTTTTGAGGAGACCATCCTGTCTTTACTGAGATTTATTTGCTGGGACTTGACTTGGACTTTTCTATTTGTTGTCCGAGCTGCACCAGTTTTCAGCGATGGCAAATTTAAATTTGATCTTAATGACGCGCTCTCTGTCCTCCAGATACTGATGGACTCTGAGGCAGTTGAGGGCCTCCAGTGCTCTGCGTCAAATTCATTATTTGAAGAGAGCTGACCGGTGTCTGAAGTAGCCGGCCTTCCAAAAGTAATTCCAGAAGTAGACATGTTGTGTCCACAAACATTCGCAAGATAGTTGTCTTGACAAGTCTGCTGTTCATAAATGTGTACGACCGTTTCAGTGACCTCCTCTCCACTGGATTCAATCTGCAAGATTTCCATCATTTCTGCTGATTTGAATGCAGAGACATTCCTGCCGCTGCCCTCCACAGAGCCAAATCTTCTTGGTTTGGGTACTGGCCTAGTGCTACTCTGCTTGACCATGCGATACTGCTCTAACATTGTGCCATTTTCTGTCTGTTCTCTGTAGGAATAAGATCCAAGCGTTCCTTCCTGAAGTCCCTCTGTTGACACCAATTTAATACCTTGCACAGAGGCTTCGTTGTTGGTCATTTGTTTGTGTCCTGGGGTAGGAGCTCTCCTTGGAGACAACACATCTGAGTGGCTTTTGATATCATCCTCTTCATTACCACTCTCACTAAAAGCTCCATTGCTCAGCGATGGTGGATCATCATCATTGTTGTCTCTAGTTTTGTCCTTGATGATGTCAATGGAAGCAGCAGGACTTTGTAAATCCGGTGAGTTTGATTCAGGTGAACAGATCTCCTGCCCAGCCTCAAGCTCTGCTAAGCAGGTCGCATTAAGCTGATTGGCAACACTTGAGCGTGTCAAGGTGGTCGTCCAATGGACGGTTTCTTCCTCTTTAAGTGTTAGCCGCACTCTCATCTCCACTGTCATGCTGCCATCCTGATTCACCCGAAAGGACTTCTCGATGTCGTCCTCATTTGGCAACATTGTGTCCCGCCTCTCATCTCCATCGCCAAAGCCGGCAGCACCTTCTGTTTCTGTTACTGACTCCAGTATACGATGGGACTCAGCCGAGTTACTGTGGTCACAGGGTACGTCGCATGAACTCCCCGTGATGGTGTTGTGAATCTGATTAACAATGAACCTCTCAGATGATGGGGAGAAATTCCTTGACTTTGTCGAAAATGACAGTGACTTCTTTTTGCCTTTTGTGTCAGTCAGAACAGACGGTTTGGTTCCAAAAAAAAAAAAAGACAAAAACATGAAGAAGAAATGTCCAGGAATTTCGGGCAAGGATTGGAGATGGTGGGTGACAATTTGACGAGGATACCAAAGAGGTATATATGCATGGAGGGGGAAGAGGGAAAAAAATGAAAGTTAGAAAGATAGTACAGCTACCTGCTGCTCATCAAGAACAATAGCCAGCAGTCCTGACAGTGAAAGTAGGCCATCAAAGGTATTATGTACAATATTATTGCCTCAGCACTTTCCCAAGCCTTATCCCATGAGAGCTGCTGGATTACTGTAGACGCATTATATGTGTCACATCAATCCAGTGGACTGCCATAACTCTTTAAACTGTAAAATGTTTTCATCATCTAAATATGAAACACTACGATTGTTTATAGAAAGTTAAAAAATCTAGGTACACAGGTAAACTTACGATTCTGAGCATTTTGTCTCCTGAGACCCATTCGGTTTGTATGAAGCCATGTGGGAGCTGGTGATGTCTGTGCACTGTAGATTGCAGGCCTGAAAGGCTCCCTGCCTACAGCCACTACAGTCCCAGAGCACAGTATCAAACCTGGAAGACCGTCAACCTGCAGCAGACATAAAAAAGGAAATGATTCCCTTTTATACAGTGTGACAACAAATATTTCAATATAAAAAAAAAGAAAATTGTTATTAACCTTGACTGACCTTGATTTACATTAATGTAAATGTACAAGAATAATAAATTAAGTGTATTCTTATTATTTATCTTAACAGATCCTTGACTTAAAGCCTTACAGCCCAGTATCCCAGCATGCCTTTCTGGGTGTTAGAGTGAGTTGCCAAAGAAGCTTAACACTTTCTCTCCTCATGTGACGCTTATTTCATGCCAGGTTTAAGTCAGTGCTCTATTGGTCAGTAATGATAATGATGTTGTTGTTGCTTATATTAAGATGTGTTGAGTATGTTGTTGTTTACTGTGCCTGCAAAATACATTTTTTATTTTATTTTTTAATTGTGTTGTAGTGATAGAGGAAACACTCACACGTCTGCCGTCTGGAGTGTATAATTTGACCACATGAAACTGCATCAGCTCTGAGATATACTCCAGGATAGACTCATAGCTCGGTGTAGTCTTTTTGTGAAGCACCACAGTATGTTTTACAGCGGGTTCTCCATTGCGAAAAACCAGTAGCTTCTTGGGGGTGCGCACAACGACCGGCTTCTGCTTATGGACGCTCCAGCCTGGGAAAAATCTGACTTGCTGCACAGTCCGACGCCGACGAGAAGTAACGGGTCTGGCATTGTACCAGGGTGGCAGCTTCTTCCTGGCCAGAGCCAGATTGATGGGTTTTACTCTACGGCTGTCGGAGCAGATGTAGGATTTTCCATCCTCAAGTTCATCCAGTGTATAGATTGCGTGAACCCCCCGAGGAGTGGTGATATTCCTCACGCCAAATGGCAGGGGAACCTTTTTAGAAAGACTGTCCAGGAGCGCGTCAAAGGTTTTAAAGGTGCGGTTGTTGATGACCAGGTGCAGGCCATTGAACTGTGGATCTCCACTTTTGTAGAAGCAGACCCGCTTTGATAGGATAGGGTCATTGATGCTTGGGTGACGTGTGGTACCAAAAGTGTGCCCACTCCCTGAAAACTGGTCAGGGAGGAGCTTTCGAAGCCCTGTCTCATGCGTCATTGTCGACTGCCTGCAAGTCAAGAGAAAGGAAAGATTAGTTATTTATCAAGAACATATTCATCCATCTTCTATACGCGTTTAGTCCTGTTAAGGGTCACGGGGGTCTGCTGGAGCCCATCCCAGCTGCCACTGGGTGAGACGCAGGGGTACACCCCGGACAGGTTTAAGAACATATTCACAACCACAAACCCTTCTTTTTTACTACATATCTTACTGCCGGGAATTATAAATGGAGTTCCTTTTTAATCTGACATTTTCTCTTTGCTTACCAACGTTGTCCTTTCGCTTTTGCAACTCTGCAGTGGGTATATTGTCAATTAAATGTCTGAATATGTTTGGGGACAGTGTAACAGTGTATAATGAATAAGTGTTTTTGCACAGGGCTCAAAACATAACACCAGTTCGAGGCAACCGAAATAAATCACGATGTGTAAACAACTTAATGACGTCTTGCCAGCATATGTTGTTTACTTCATTAGACACAGCCATCAGGTAACATGACCTATCTTCTGGCAAACTGGTCAGGTGAGTTAATTACCTGGGTTTTAACAACACAACAGAGAACAACAAGCCACAAAGAAATGTTTGGCAGATCATTCCCTTTTACCAGGATTTATCCTGGCATACATGAACTGTAACAGAACAATTTTATATTTACATTTAAGTATTTTTTCTTTAAATTTAAATTACATTTAAATTGAAATCCTTATATTACTAACTGATTACTCTAGACATTTTAAATCAATAAGATCAAATATAAAAAAAACTTTCAATTAAAAAAAATCATTTCATTAAATGCGCTTTTCCTGCCAGTATTTGTTGGACTTAAGTTTGTGTTTTCATTCAGCACTGGTAGTATAGTTAGTCATAGTATTGTTACTACCCTTCAACACACCATCATGACTTTAAGATATTTGTAGTACTTTACGTTGTCAAAGTTACAAAAAAAAGCTGCATTTCTAATTTTTATGTCAATACGTCGCTGTAAACACTACATGTAACACGTGCATCATTCTTGGAGGTAGCGAACAAGTTTGACAAACCACAGCTAGCAAACAAACACACAACTGCTGGATTTTAAAGGGGGACTCACCTCCGTTGGCGTCGCAAACGTCCCAAATCTTTTGAAAAGATCCATAAAATGTTATTCCGTGCTCGCTCTACATCATGACGGCCGGAGAGCTAACTGCACAGTAACCGTTTATTTCGGGAGACACATCACGGTTAATTCGCCTAATCTTTTCTCAGAGTTAATCTCCACTGCAAGTGAGGGGGCTTGAAAATCCTCTTCAGGAAGGTGTGTCACATAGATGCAGGTGAAGCTGCCAGGTTGAAAAAATGCTGCTAATTCATTATATGTTTTATGTATGTATTTCTACCTTACAATAGGATTTCAGTCAATAATTATTATTATGTCTCTTGGCAAAAATAGAAACGTTAACATTATCATAATTTGCATCATTGTTGCATCAGTGTCGTGGTGGTCTTCTCCCGTTTGAGACTGAAATAGGAAGTTGCTCTGATTATAATGTGAGAGGGGTTTCTACGCTAGTGGCAGCAGATGGTAAACCGGTGACCACTTGTAACATTCGTGCAGGGTTGTAATCTCATTGAGAACAACTTAAAGTAATGAGGATTAAGGGCCTCTCCCTTCGGAGGACCCTCAATGAGAGCACGGAAGGGATAAATATACCCTTTCTTTCCTCTAAATAATGAGAAATCAGTTGTGTTTCACATCACAGATTAGTTGTGTCTTTGGACGTTTGCTTTGACCCTGTGTGATCTGAACACATATACTGCATGCTGGTCAAATATAACGTGAACATTCTTATAATAGCATCGTTATCGTCCCTAAAATGTACTGTACATACAACAAACCAGAGCTTGTCCTAGAAATACGGTTAAGTTTAGAAGGACAGTGGACTCTAGTAGATTAGCTTGAACCTTATTACTGGGGGTATTAGCTGGTCATGTATATCCCAAACCATGAACTATCACGAGTTGCGTAACAGTTACCAAAATTGGACTGAACCGAGTCTATTTCTGTAGTGAACGGGATTAGTGTACATGGGATGACTTCATTCCACAGTAAACCTGAGGCTACAGTGAAGGAATCAAAGGAATACACAAAAGTTATCAGGTTACAGCTCAGTATAAAAAGATAAAGTGATGACATTCTGTCGTACTATTTAGTTTACTGCTGTAAAAATATCTCAGGTGTGTATGAAATAGATGATATGTAGCGTAGGAAAGTATTCCTGCCGGGCCAGATGAGACAGGGATTCAGGAATGCCGCAGGAGGCTCCCGTGATCCGAACCCATGACCTGTTCCCAAAACAACAACGAGCACAAAAATGTGAAAAATCCTTCAAAGGAAGCTGGGGAGGGAAACAATGGAGGAAGCCCTCAGCGTAAACAGGTAGGCCTGAAGTCCGCATGCCCCTCATTCCAGCCCTCCACTGCGGAGATAAGAGACGAGCAAATGTTGAAACCGAGAGGGTAAAAACGGCTGGTCACACTGATAGAGCGGCGCAGATCCTGCCAAACATACCCGAATCGGACTGAAAATAGACTCGAGCCGAAGCCCCGCACTCAATGTGGCATGACAGGTAACAGCAACAAATGTCTGGAGCTCCATTTGTCACATAACCTTCCACATCACAGAGTTATAACAAACCAGCTGGTGATATGAATACTGTTATTTTTCCTTCACATGAATACACGTAAAATCACACGCCGCCATGACAGAAATGTCTGTCTCTGCGTTCCGGGTGTATTGCCACCCTTGCTACGCTCTATTTTTAAGCCCATGCGCCTATACTGCAACTAATTGGCGCCACGTTAGAATCAAACCTATGCTGTTAATGGGAAAAAATGTGTGATATGTTTTGGCCCTTGTCCCCTTTCTATATTTGGCCCAGTGTCCTCTATGCAGCTGCTCCTCCAGATCTGTCTCCCTGTGTTCCCATCAAACACCTCGCTTCAGTCTGCACATATTGCCTCAATTCAGGAGGCAAAGAGTCTCAGTCAGCTCCTGCTTTAAAGGCCAGAAACACATTGGTGGCTGCACACAAAATAACAGCGGTTTGCTCTGATGTCAAGCCAGGTTTAGCCTTTGTAGTGTCATGTAAAATAAAACTAGCCCATAGAACTGGTTAAAATTCCTGGCATTGCAGCTGCCAGGAATTCAATTATAAGTGATACAGCTGCACTGTGACCAAAAACATTCGCCTCAATTAAAAGTCAGGCAGCTGATCCTGCAAAATATGAGCTCCCCTTTAACTTTTCTTGCACCCAGAATCACAATGTATTCCTCTAGAAATTTTGAACATGCACAACAATGTTGAAGCATTCCATTTTTCCTTTGGGACTCATTTAGTGCACACTAAAAAAATGTGGCTTGGCAAAAGTTGACACAAAAATGTGCTTACTATTCAAAATTCCTTTCAAGTGACATGACGTTACTTCAGTTTTCCCCTCTCAATTTCCAGTGGAATTCCCAGATTTTTAATGAACTCCTGCCAAACAGGACTCATAAGGTCACGCCACCGCCCGTCCCCTCCCCTCCAAAACCCCTCGCACAGCAGTCAGAGGTCCCCACCCCATCCATTTTGAGCTCCTCGTATCAGCTGTGCCAAGCTTTTAATCTGCCTGGTGACATCCCAGTGTTTCCTGCATGGGACACAGGGAGAGATAAGCACACTCCTCTGTGCGGTAAATCACTCTGCACTCCCCCTTGTTCACTGATATCACTATTATTCAATTAGGGCTGCACTTAAACCGACTACAATTCTTTATTGTTACAATCAGAGGCTTAGGGGATGTTTGCAAATGATTTTCACATCCCTATTCCCCTTTCTCCTTCAAAACACCTGCTTTAGTTGTTCAGTAACAAACAACAGCATTCTTTTAGTTTTCTGAGATAACTTACTGTAAAAAGTCCACATTTGCAGTTTTCCAGCCAACCTTATTTGAGTCCATATTGAGTACATATTGAGTACGAACATTACGTATGTAAGGTTAACTAATTGAATGAGGCGTAACCCACGTAGCATCTAGCTATACTGACTTACCAGGGTGGCCAGTGTTAGCTAATGTTAGCCAGTTAGCAAATATCATTAAACTTATATCTTAAAAATATTTTTTATAGTTTTAGGTTTTAGAGATTAATAATTTAGACAACTGAACAAAACCGGGTTAACGCTAGTTGCCTACATATATGCTTTAAAATGGATAACCTTCATTGAAGTCACCTTAACTGGTTAAGCTGCTTTGCTGAAAATTATCTTTGGTAAAAGCAGAAGGAAGACATACTCACAGATAAACTTCTACACTCCTAGACTTACTACAGATTGTACTACATCATACGTGAGCTTGACATTTTCTGTAGAAAACTTGCTAAATGTTGTTAGGCAAACCATTAACACTTTAACTTTTAAAAACTGTAAATAAAGTATTAAAAAAAAAACACTTTAACTTTTTAGCTAGCTAACCATTAGCCAACACTAGCACCTTCAAATGGTGTCATCTGCTAGTGACATGTTTGCTTCAGAAATGACTGAAGTGAGTGGTAAATTAATACAGTATATTGTAATTTGGTCATATACCACTTCCCATTTTGAAGATCTAAAGGAGATGCTAATATAGTGTTTTTACATTTTATACTACTTAGTTTTAGAAAAATATCGAGCTATGTTATTACAGCTCTAGTTAAGTTAGTAGTCAAATATGCAAACGTTTACGAAACGGAAATTAAAATATAAAGTAGTTGGACTTTCATTTATTGGTAAAATAATCATCAATAATTTATCTGTATAATTAATGAAAATTGTAATAATCGTAAATATTTTACTGCTACTGAAGTTACATTTTGTCATGTGTAATTAAATATGTTTTAGACATTGCTGTTTAAAGTCAGCTTATTTTACCTGAACGTTATCTGTCCATCTCTTTCTTTGGCAGTGGTGTTTAAAGAAAATAATAAAACCATTAAACACAGTTCATTTTCAGCATAATAAAGACCACAGGATGGAGACGGTCTGAAAATATAATTATATTACAGAGATAAAGACCAAATACAATGGAAGATTAAAAAATAGTAGCAAGCCAGTGTCATGTCTGCAGATTGTGATGATACAGTGCATCAACAACCTGGCCCCTCAACAGAAATATAAATACTGATTTGCACAGAATGTGGACTATTATTCTCCAGAGGGCAATGGCAGTCAGGGTCCTCCTCACCAAAGGGCTCAATACCGCGTAGCTGTTAGCTTTGGAGAGCCCGGGCTGAGGGCCAGTCCGCTGACGGGACAACCTGGCTACGAGCAAACCCAGATAGCGGCCCGGGGTGAGGAGTGATTTATCCGTCTGTGCTCGCATCAGACAACCTTCCTCTGATTAAGGGTCAGTCACTGAGCGACAGAGCCGAGTGGAGAGGGCGAGACAGGCAGCCTCCCTGTGTGAGACACTGGCATCCTGACCGCCGCACAAATGGACTTTCCAGACGCTGCAGGCAGCACATGCACTGTACTGCAACGAACACGCACTCATACACACTTTCAGCAGTGGGCATATACACAGGAATGTGCACGTAGTCATTATTTCTACGCGTCTCTCCTTTATTCATAAGCGCTGGATGAGTACACACACTTAAACACACACACACACACACACATACACCAAAGCCAAGATAAAGACTCACTGAGTTGGCCTTGAACCTGACAACAGATGGATGTGGTGAGTCTGAGTCGCCCACTGTTTGACTTGTCTCTGCGGGCAGTTAAAGATCAGTGTTCCTGATGTTCAGGGTTCACAAACAGGTTACTGCCTCCATCAATTTCTCTGGAGACAGTCTCTGTTTTATCCATGTAAATGTACCGGGGTTTCACCTACTCGGAAGAGTTTATGACTAAATTACTACGAAAATGTTAATGAGAAAACAGTGTATTCTCTCTCTTTATCTCGCTTATGAAAACAAAAACTACTTTTGAGAAAGCATCTGCACTAACTCCTAGAGTTGTTCTGTATTTCTTTGTTGTTGATGCTAATAAATGTATATCTTCTTCTATTTAATTGTGTATTTAATAAAATTACTCTCACTATGTTTTTGTTATCCTCATAATTTACATAAGTATGAAGAGAATGGTTTGCATGTTTCATGTGCGCTATTCATCTCTAGCTATATCTCAATGAGAGGAGTGCCTAACTTAACTCAACCTAGTTGAGCCATCTCAGCCACTTGGCTGAGGTATGTTATGCTAAAAAAATCCACTATATTGCACTTTGTCTTTAAATTGTAGTCTTCTTCGTCTCCGCTCCAAATAGGAAGTCAGAAACGGGAAAATCATCTCAGACATGTTGACTGTTTTTACTAAAACTTTGAAAGGTAGGAATAGTTATATGACATATGCTAGTGCTGGAGACCTTACTAAACAGAATTATGTTACTTGATGCCACCTAAAAACCTAAATTTAATGTTTAATAATTTTTTAAAAATATGCTCTACCAAATGGTTGATTTGACGATTTATGGTAAATGCAGCAAATAAAACAAATGCAATTAAAATTGGCTTTCTTTGCTATAAAAACAAAATTTCTTTTCATCTATTGCTGTAAATATAAAATTAAGTGTTGTTACAGTCATATAGATCATGAATATGATAAGAGAATTATTTTTCTATGTCATTTTTATGACGTTTTGAGTTGATATTGGTAAATATGGTAAAAATCTAGAATA